>CM048744.1:304990769-307390769 GCA_026315105.1 Locusta migratoria
TTGCCTAGTACCATAGCTGTGCCCGTTCATGAAACGAAAACACTTGCAAACTACTTCACTGTCTCTGCTGTTGGCCTCTGGAACAAGCTGCCCTGCTCTCTTCACACGACTCAGTCTCCTGATACGTTTAAGGAAAAGTTGGAACACTTAAAAGACCCTCTTAAAACTCTCGCCAAAACCCACGTATACAATAAAGTTTCTCTCTGTGTGATAGTAAAATCGGTGCTCTTCTCTCCGCTTTTTTTTTCTCTTCGTCCTTTTTCTTTCACCATGTCACGCCACCTGCTCTTTCGTTATATCTCGGTCTTTGTGTACTAGTACAGTCTCTTTTCTTTCCTTCTACACACTTTTCTTCGTGCCCATTGCTGCTGGCATCCATAATAATCATAATAATTTATGATTTATTAAATACTTCTTGTAATTTCAATACTTCTCTATTTAGTATAACTGCAGTAATATTGTAAAATTTGGAGAACGCCTGGTTAGATGTGAGAGAGGGCCTAAAGGCCCTAATTTTGCCAAATGAAATAAATGAGTAAAAAAAAAAAAAAAAAAAAAAAAAAAAAAAAAACGTTTTCGTTACATGACCATTGTACAACGTGTTATCTCCCACGTTGATATAGCTATGATATTTTCTTTTGCGGTGTTGCATTTTGGATAGCCAGCAGTGTTTGTTTCCTATTATGCTTAATCCCTGTACATTTTTGAAGACCAAATTGGATAATTATCGTCAAAAGTAGGAAGCCAAGATCGCAATATAATTATTTATTTTGTGACGACGAGTTTCAATGGGCTGTGCCGTCATCTGGTCATATCAAATTTATAATGTGCTCACTTTACGTTATTTAAAATAATGGAGGTTAAATAGTACGTGCAACACAGGACTTCTTAGGAGAGGACGTCTACTCGTCATCGCCGAAATCGACAAAATGTATGGTACATGTAGGTCGTGGTGAAACTCAAAAGTGCACCAAGTGGGAACTCCAGATGGATAAGCGTTTGGGAAATAAAATGAATTATGATATGGATCTATCACCATATGCAACTTATCAACTGCCCCTGAGAGACTCTGTTTAGAAAGCGGTGTTTGGCTCAACGAGAAGAGGTGGGAATTATGTTGAAAGGTTCACGGTTTCGATTCCGCCCGGCGGCTAATACTTTTTTCCTCCTTGGCAATCCGTACACTACTGGCTTCACGATTAACCGCAGTTATATATGCGTAACATCTGCATGTGGTTCGCTGCTGGACTGTGGGATCAAAGAATCTGTTTTCAGAATGTCAATCAAGGTTGTTTTCCCTTGGAGGCATTGAAACAACAATGTAACTGCAAAAGGGCAGCGTTCTTAACGTGCGCAAGATGTGGTCAAAATTATTGCTTCCCTGTTTCTTCGAAGAATTTCACCCCGGTCCAAGTAATTGATCAATTGCAAAAGAATGGAAGTATGAATTTACATACACCACGTCCCCAAGTACGCGTTAACCAAGTCCCTTTTTAAATGTTTGTAGTTCCGAATTTCATCTAATGCCCTTTAATATAAGTTTATAAAATAACCTATATGAGGTTGCGGTTAATTGTGATGTCAGTCTACATCTACATCAATACTCTACAAACCACTGGGAAGAGCATGGCAGAGAGTACGTACCACTGTACCAGTTATTGGGGTTTTACCCATTCCATTCACGTACTGAGCGTGGGAAGAATGATTGTTTAAATGCCACCGTTCGTGCTGTAATTGATCTAATCTTGTTCTCACGATCCCTACGGTGACAGTATGTAGGTGTACGCATTGCCAAGGGGCATAAAAAAATTTGCCGCCGGGTGGAGTTGTACCCGCGACCTTCTAAATACGAATCCAAACACCGCTTTCGAAACACGCCCTAAAAGAGACAGTTGATAATTTGCTATGGTGATAGATCCGTATCAAACTTCCTTTAATTTCCTAAACGTTTGGCCATCTGGAGTTTCCACTTGGGGCACTTTCAAATCTCATCACGCCCTACGTGTACCATAAATTTGGACGAATTTGGAGATGACAAATAGGCATCCTCTCCTTGTTAGTCGAAGTATCATATACATTATTACTCATTGGTGTTTTCTTGTGGGTACACATTATTTCCCGTATTACTTATCCAAAATTAATGATTGAGGTATCAAGGTTTCGTTCTCCACTAATGACGAAAAATACACAGATTAAAGTTATTCTTTTTAGAAAAAGAAAAATGAAAAAAATTGTGCTGTTCGTACAATCTAAGTTGATACGCAGCGAATGATCGTAAATGAGACACGTATTTACCGTTGTCCCCAGAAAAATGCTATAATTATGTTAATTAGAAATCTTAACGCTCATCAACGATGAACGTATGGTGCAAGATTAATGATGACTCACTTAGGCGAGTTCATCATAACTGCTAAATTAATATACTCAGATAAAACTCTAATACCCCGCACTAACCTCATACTATTGATCGAACCATGCAGTTCCAAGTGATAAGTAGATGGCTTTTTCACGAATTCGCTCATTCCGTGAAATTTATGTTTGTGCTATAGACACATACATCCAAAACCTATACGATGATCACATTGTAACTACTTACATTGTTTTGAAAGAAAATTTTGTAAGATAAACAAGTTTTCAAAAAATAAAATAAACATGAAAATATCAATATGTGATTTTTTATACGTTTCATAATTAATCAAATTGTATTTAATTATATAAATTTTCTTATAATTAGACTAATATTTGATACTACTATTCAAAGTTTATTATATTTTAGACTTATTTGCTTGCATCTTTCTTTTCTCCATTACTATCTTTCCGATGTGTGACTGCTCAGGATGGAGTGGGAATTATTCGCACGGATCAACTAGTAAAACGTATTTTATATTTCAACTCACTGCTATGTTGCACATATTATTGAACCTCCATTTTTTTAAATAACATAAGATGACCATCTTGTACAATTTGATATGACCAGATTATGGTGACATAGCCCGTTGATACCGGTCGTCATAAAATAAAGTTATTGTGCGATATTGGGTTTCTACTTTTGAAGATAATTAATCTATCACATCGCCTGCACAACCTGCGATGTCAGGACATGTCAATTTTGGATAATTTGTTTTTCGTAAGATGGCGATAATTATTTTTTTTTTCGTTGCTCATTGTTTTCCTCGTTTGCCTCGGTAATACAGCGATGGATTTTTCTAGATTTCGTCCTATTTTCGACGGGTCGTGAACGTCGGCGACAGCAACTTATTTGTCAATAGTTTTGTCTGCAGTCGGGATTAAATGCACCGCTCAGAGTGAGGGACTCGCACAGTCGAGTATTTCCACATCGGAAAAGCTGGCAGCGGCGAATCCGTGCCGTGTTTACCTGTTGTGGCCCACTTCCATTAATGGCGTCCACCGGCCAAACCAATAATTTTACGACATCGAATTGTGCGCCCCTCGACGGAAATTTGTCGACCGCGCCGGACGGGGCGGCAGAAGGGATGGAGAGGGTCGTCCGGTATTTAGGGGGGAGGGAGGGGAGAGGGGGAGGTGGCAGGAGTCCCCGACTGAAACACCTGTTTCACTACAATGGACGGAAACAGCGAAATGCTCGCGAAATGTTTGAACAGCAGTTCCGCTCATTATTGAATTGCGTGCAGGTACGGCTCGAATTAGTTGTTTGATGTCACGCGCGACTTGGTGACGCTGTTTACTTGCGCCAGACGAATAATTTAAGGATTATTGGATTACAGTTCATTAGCTCTGTGCGACTCTGGCAAAGTACAAATTAACTTTGAACGGCGGGTAACGCCATAAGCGGCGCAGGCGCGCGCCTGATTACGGGATTTCTGAAAGAATAGAGAGCGAGAGAGACAGACAGACAGAGAGAGAGAGAGACAGAGAGAGAGCCATGCAGCTAAATAATGCAGCCGCTCCGATTACAACGCGCAGGCGTGTCTGGCCGCTAGCGGGCCGCGTCACATCAAGGGGAAAATAACACGGGTCCGGCTGTCACTCCGGTTTTCCCTTAGCATTCGTTACTGACGGACTAATTCGAGCCGTTTCCCCTGCAGAGGCAACAGTTCAGAAGACAGGAGGCTAACAGTTCTCGTGTAACTATGTTAGAACTAAAGACGAATCAGCCTCCAGAGAAAAATTACCGGACAAGTGCAAAATGGCAGTCGCGCACTGACCAGGAGACCAGGTGGCTATCGGATTTTAGAATTTTTTTTTTTTTTTTTTTTTTTTTTTTTTATTTATGGTTCGTGAAGTTCAGAACTGAAACAACAATCAGCCAATGTCATTCGACGAAAATCTCAAAAATTCTCGAGAAAATCGGCTTTGAATTTATGCAAGTACACTTCAGACGAAGACGAAGTGGAGGAAGATGAGATAGGACATATGATACTGCGAGAAGAATTTGACAGAGCGCTGAAGGACTTGAGTCGAAACATGGCCCCTGGAGTAGATGATATTCCGTCTGAACTGCTGACATCTTTAGGAGAGCCAGTCGTGAAAAAATTGTATCAGCTGGTATGTAAGGTGTATGAGACAGGGGAAATACCCTCAGACTTCAAGAAGAGTATCGTAATTCCAATTCCAAAGAAAGCAAGTGCGGACAAGTGTGAAAATTACAGAACTATCAGTTTAATAACTCATGGTTGCAAAATAATAACACGAATTATTTACAGACGAATGGAAAAACTGGTGGAATCGGACCTCGGAGAAGATCAGTTTGGATTTCGGAGAAATGTAGGAACACGGGAGGCAATACTCACAATAAGACTTATCTTAGAAGTAGGCCAAGGAAACGGAAACCTACGTTTTTAGCGTTTGTTGATTTGAAGAAAGCTTTTGACAATGTCGACTAGAATACACTCTTCCAAATTCTGAAGGTAGCAGGGCTAAAATATAGGGGGCGAAGAATTATATTCAACCTATACAAATACCAGACAGCGGTTATTAGAGTCGAAGGGCAAGAAAGGGACGCAGAGGTTGGGAAGGGAGTAAGACAGGGTTGTAGCCTTTCCTCAATGTTGTTCAATCTGTACATTGGGCAGCAGTGAAGGAATGGAAGAAGAGATTTTGAGAGGGCATTAAAGTGCAGGGAGAAGAAATAAAAACATTGCGGCTTGCCAATGACGTAGTAACTCTGTCAGAGATCGAAAAAGATCTGGAAGAGCAATTGAATGGAATGGACAGTGTCTTGAAAGGAAGATATAAGATGAACATTAACAAGAGGAAAGCGAAAATAATGGAATGCAATGTCAGAAAATCAGGCGATGCTGAAGGAATTAGATTATGTAATGAGACAATAAAATTAGTAAATGAATTTTTTTTTTTTTTACCCCACACGCTTCCTTCTAATACTAAGTTGACAATTCTTTGATGTCTCAGAATGTGTCCAAGCAATGTATCCCTTCTCTTAGTGAAGATATGCCAGATACTCCTTTTCTCTCCTCGTTAAGCACCTCCTCATTAGTTACGTGATCTACCCATCTAATTTTCATCATTCGTCTGTAGCACCACATTTCAAAAGCTTCTATCAATGATAGAAGCTTTTGAAATGTGGTGCTACAGACGAATGATGAAAATTAGATGGGTAGATCACGTAACTAATGAGGAGGTGCTTAACGAGGAGAAAAGGAGTTTCTGGCATATCTTCACTAAGAGAAGGGATACATTGCTTGGACACATTCTGAGACATCAAAGAATTGTCAACTTAGTATTAGAAGGAAGCGTGTGGGGTAAAAAAAAAAGTTCAAATGTTTGTATAGTCTATGGGACTTAACTACGGGGTCATCAGTCCCTAAACTTACAAACTACTTATGAACTACTTACGAACTAGGACGGCACAAATATCCATGCCCGAGGGGGGATTCGAACCCCCGACCGTAGTGGCCGTGAAGACCGTGACTGGAGCGTCTTAGTCCCCTCGGCCACTGCGGCCGGCGTGGGGTAAAAATCGTAGAGGGAGACCGAGGGACGAATATAGTAAGCAGATACAAAAGGATGTAGGTTGTGGAGCTTATTCTCAGATGAAGAGACTTGCAATGGTCAGGGTAGCGTGGAGAGCTTCATCAAACCAGTCTCCGGACTGAAGACCACAAAATCAACAACACTTCAGTAGCAATAACAAGCAATTGTGGCGTTTGACGGTGTCATGTATGAGAAAATTGTTGAAATGTCTTGGTCGCAGTTAGCTTTATTTCATGACGCGTTTCGAGACATCATCATCAGAAAAAGATTTTAAAAAACGATGGGAATTACACCATCTTGGTATAGATTCATGAATACAAATTTAAAATACCATCATGGATGTCTGGTGAAGGTGTTCAACCAGACTTACATGCTCAACTGTGTTTGACGGTGTAGCTCAGGTGCTTCTTATAAAAAGAAATAACTGTCTTTTTTCAATTGTTTTCAATAGAACATCATAAGTTACTAAGACGAACTAGATATAAAGACTTTTTTCAAATATTCCTCATTGTACTGTTATCGACTTGAAATGACAATACGACAAACTACGTTATTCGACGAAACGCGAGGAAGGAAGGAGGGAAGCTTGGAGTTTAACCTAACGTCCCGTCGACAGCCTAGTCATTAGAGATGAAGCTTACTGTCGGAGTGTTTGAGTGAGGATGTAGAAGGAAATCGGCCGTGCCTTTTCAAAGGATCCATCCCGGCTTTTGCCTGGAGTGATTTACGGAAAACACGGAAAAACTAAATCTATATGGCTGGAGGTGGATTGGAACCAAACTTTTAAACTTTCTATTTTGCATAATTATTATTATGTTTATTTATTCAATTTAGTTTCGAACAAATGAAACACAGACGTTGCGAGGTTATTTTTTATGGTTGACTGTGGAGAATCTTATATTTACACTAACAAATTCACTGTACTAAGTTCAGCTCTGTCTAGGGGATGATAAAATTTCGTCCACAGTCCCCACCTGCGTATGATTAATTAAAAACACAACTAGAATGAGAAGAAGGGTGCGTTACATACAAATAACTGTCTCAACACTTTGTTTAAAATTATTAAGTAATCAGTTTACTTATCGGATCAAAACACTGTCACCGGAAGAAGCGATTTACGTTGCAGTATCTAATATAGCCCGTGAGACCCCAGACAAAATTTATTTTTCCGAAAATATTTTAATTAGAATTAAAGAACTAGAAAAGGTCCATTAGTCTGTGCCTGACCGCGAAAACTTTTTCTTTATATTCACAGTTTATTTGAAACAAAATAATATTCAACATCAAAATATCAAATGAATTAATGTTTATGATAACTCGGTTAACACTTTCTGATAAGATGCACTTTTACAATCAGTTTGCCGGCCGCGGTGGCCGAGGTGACTGAGGCACTCCAGTCACGGTCAGCACTGTCACTACGGTCGGGGGTTCGAATCCCCCCTCGGGCATGGATATTTGTGACGTCCTAGTTTGTAAGTAGATCATAAGTAGTTTGTAAGTTTAGGGACTGATCACCCCGTAGTTAAGTCCCATAAGCTTAACAAACATTTGAACATTTGAACAATCAGTTTACAACGGAAATGTATTGAAGTCACAGTGCCTAAATTTCACACGCTGCACTCTTTAAATTTTACGTAGCACACGGCAACTCGAGAAGAAATCTTGCAAGTTTAACAGCACTCGATAAATCTCTCTAAGTTCGACCGCACTTTTACACTCAGAAAACTTTTAAAGTCTCACTCTTTCAATGGTCGCGGCACAGACCGGCATAGCTTCGCTATTGCGAACGCTAGACAAACACAGACTGCCTCACGTGGGCCTACCACACAGCCTTTATACCTGTCCACCAGATAAAACTATACGTCACGAACTTCCCCATTTCCACCCCTCGCCAATCTACAACGCTTTGGGAAGTATACCGTACATTTAATACAAATACATCTTTAACATTTACACTAAACGTAAATAAACATGGAATTGGTTATCGTAATTAATATATCATTTCAATACCTCTCATTTCTCCAATGGAGCGATTAAATACAAATTAATTACTTAGGAAATAAAACATGCGTAAGTAGATTTGATCAATGTGATTTTATGGTATAGTCATTTTCTAACACGGCACCTGTGAACAGACACTGTCATGCTAGTCGTGTATCTGTCTCGTACTTTATGTTATTAACAAATTTATACCATGGTATTAGTAAATTCGATTTCCGGTGATCATTATCATCTTATGTCGATTGTAAGCATATCAAGTGATGCACCTTGTTGAGACTTTATGAGAGCCCTGGCTCACCTCCGTTTCTTAAATGATTTACAAGTTATGAATTTTTAACTAAACACTAAACTGCCGTATTTTCATTCTATTGCAACTTTTTATATGTACCTGATAGGAGGGACGTCTGTGCGTTAATAGACATGTCATATGAAACCATTTCGGAAACTGTGTCGCAGTTCTCTGCCTTAATTGTGTTTTATTTTTTTTAATTTAACTTTATCATATACAATACACTGTCGCCTCGTTCGCTGCACGGTGGATTTCCTCTTTCCGCCTAAAACACACACCTGCTCTCCGCTGCCCAGCCCACCATGAGCCCGAGCTTCACAGCTGTTTAACATGATTTTTCCAAATTACAGATTTATACAGATAATAGCACAATACATTCCCACCAATATCACCTGTCTACATAGATATAATGCTACTAAAAGTAATAAAAGAAAAGAGTGTAACAATTTTATGTATTGACATGGTCTGTGTTTGCGTTGCATTTAATCTTGATAAATTTCTCCAAACATAACGATTGCGTGCTACTCGTTGGGCGGTACTGTCACAAGGTCAAGGAGAATGTCACAATTTTAACAATAACAAGAAGAAGAATAAAAATAATTACTTTCAGTTTACCTTAATTTGAAGACAATAACACCTACGAGGACATACTTCTAAAAAGGAGAAATACTATTCAACCAAAGCCTCACAGAAGAATAAGACGAACGAAACATACAACAGAAGTAACTTTTAAAAAAGAAAAAGAAAATAAATAAAGGTGTAGCGTTCTGGCTTTACAACCGTAGAGTCGGTAGTTCGAATCGCACTATGACATGTATTTTCTCATTTTTGGATCTCTAATTCCACGTGTTGTATTAGGTTTTATTTATGTGTATGTAGACGAGCTGAACGCCTTGTTCTCACCTAAACCGATGGTTGAGTAAGTTAGCTGCTTGGAAAGCCATTAGTAGCCGGCCCCAGTGGCCGAGCGGTCTGCGCCGCGCCAGTCACAGTCTGCACGGCAGCTACGGTCGGGGGTTCGAATCCCCCCACCCCCTCGGTCATGGATATTTGTGTCGTCTTTAGTATAAGCTAGTTCATAAGTACTTTGTAAGTTTAGGGACTGATGACCCCACAGTTAAGTCCCTTAAGGTTAACTAACATTTGAACATTTGAAGCCATTATTAGCTATGGAGATGAGTTTTCAAAAAATAGCGTCGTAGATCTTCACATACTGAACAATCAGAGACTATTGTCGTCAATTAATAGTGGAGCTACTACTGTAAAAAAATAAATAAATAATAATAATTTCAATAATAGTAATAATAAACTTATGCTTTTTTGATTGAAACCAACATTATTAACGACCTTTTATAAACATAGAAAATGCCGAATAAACAAAAAACTGCAAATTTCGTAAACATTAACATTAGATTTTAAAATCGTGTAAAAAATTGTGAATAAATATGAAACATCTGTCACGATAGGATTCGAACCGTCGATTCCTAGGTTTGAAAGACCAGACCGCAATGACCTGAGTTACACCGAAAGATGCTGCGACTGTTTCAGTTATTGATACTTACGTGTACTTGCCTAAGTTCAAAGTCGATTTTCTCGAAAAATTATGAGAGTTCCGTGGATTGGCTTTGGCTGAGTGTTATTTAGGTTCTGAACTTCATGTACAATAAATACGATATAGAGAAAATCTAAAATCTGGTACTCATGTCCGCACGAAGTTAGTTATCTTTGGAGATAGTTCAGCCAACCCACTAATCGACAATTTTGAAGATTTTTGCCTGATATTAACATTGATACTGGCGACATACTTATCCCGATAATTCCAAAATTTTCATTGGTATTTTTCCTTTGCTTTGCTAATTTTATAAGAGCACCAAATGGGTATCGGATTGGGGAGCTGAAGTGAGACAGGTTTATTAACTCTGCCAGCATTTCTTCTGTTTTGTGCTACAATCACTCACGATTAGAAGTTTCATCATTTGTGAAAACAAGGTATTGACATTTTCATACAGCCCATATCATTTTGGCTTGGCATCACTTTAGACCCCTCCCAGCGGGCTCACGGTTCTTTCGTGAGTACGTGGGTTGCGATCACGGGGCCCCGAGCTAATGCAGTCTTCCTTCCTCCTTTACTTTCCGGACTGCTTTTCCTTTCCCCCTCCCCTCCTTTCCTATCCTCACTCCTTGTCCTCCCCACCGGGGGACCGATACCTTAGCAGTTTAGTCAGCCTATTCTAACCAAAAAACCCAGCCCTCCCCCCCCCCCCCCCCCGCAACCACTTTAGACGGAATAGCTGATGTCTCGGCAGTATTATAACAGGTGTCCGTAGATTGCCAATTTGAATCCGTAAGGTACCTGAAAACAGTTTTTGTAACAAACGGCACCAGTGTATCTGCATGTACTGTATCGTGACGTTAGTCACTCTAGCGGGTAGACTCGAACTTGGGAAACTTTTAATTAGCACCATGAAAAGGGCCATATATCCCTCACTTTAAATCGGTAACTCTATTCCCCGGGTAGCAGGGCGGTTGGACCGTCTCAGTGAGCCGCTAGAGGAGGGACTTTTGGCTGTAAGCACCTACTCGTTAACTGGCTAGCATCTCGGCAGACTTGTGTCGAGTCTCGCTGTGTTCTCCAAATTCAGGTCATCGAAGAGAAAAATATAACAGACATGATTTCGACCAGTTTATTGAAAATTTAGTACAGTACAATTACGTTGTATGCGATGGCTATAAACTCAAGCTATATAAGAAGAAACGTTTCGAGATCTGAAGAAAATTCACAACGATGTTACGGTAACAGTTCAATATAGAGTAATCAGAGGACGAGTTTTGAATATAAAAGTTAATAGCGGCACTAAGGGAAACCATAAATATAGCGTCCATCTCCCACCTCTAGCTCTTCTAAGGAATTACTGATCATTTTAGGACAAGCAGAAGCGACCCTGCGCACTAATGTGACTTGCTACGGTTTGCTCTGCCGTTCCCCGTCGAAGGTCCAAGTCCTCCCTCGGGCATGGGAGTATGTGTTGTTCATAGGATAAGGACGTTTAAGTAGTTTGTCAGTCTAGGACCAATGTCCGATGCAATTTGGCCCCATAGATTGAAAGACGGCTGTCTGCCGTCTTCCCTAGGTTATTAACTTTGTAAATTATCTTAAGTTCACTAGACGGGCTTTTTTGCTAAATGAGAACCCCTTTCGTTCGGAGACATGAGGAATAGCATTTCACTTCATGTTTTTAATTATTAGTTTCTGTAGTACTGCTGGGATTTTATTATGCTATTAACTTATCATTGTGTCTATGAATGTGGCAAGATGAACGGTTTCTCCCTAACGCCACCGTCTCTGTGAGAATGTGTACTTGTTTTATTCTGTATGTGCATGTATGAGAAGCTTTTAGCATGGGAGTCTCAGTGTATGTATGGGAATTTTCGTCGTCGGCTGCAGGCTGCGCGCTTTGGTAGTCGCTACCAACTTCTGCTTTTGATGCTACCAAAGAGGTTCCTCCACTATTTGGTTACAAGTTGGGTTCGCAATGCCCAGTTAGCCAACCTCGGTAGGCCGCGCGAGTTTAAGCTCTCCCCCACCACCTATTTTTTCCTGGGTTTTTACCGATTTCAGGTGGATTTCTGGTGGTGGCGGGGAATGGCTGGCCGATTTGGCCACTCCATGGCAGCGCTTTGACCTGGTAAGACGTTCTGATTTTCTTCCCTCCCTTGAGACCCAATTCTTTGTCTAGTGTTCAAGTTAGATTTCAGAACTTAGGGTCATGTTTAGGAATACGTTTCTCATGTATGGAAGTGTATTCAATTTCATTTCGGTGATTTTGCGTAGGTAAACGCGGGGAATATGTAACTGCTGAGAATCGATAACCTTTGTGAGACTAACTGGCGGTGTACGAACTCGGTTTAATTTCTTTCTAGCTTTGTGGGTTATAACTGATGTACGGGAATATTTTTATTCTGTATAGTGCCTGTGAAATATCCTTTTCCGTTTTCTCCTTCCGCAAGTGATATGTACTCCACAAAGCCTTCAGCTACCCCTGTGACTGTTTCTATGCCCTTCAGGCAAGAAATTATGCACATATCTTTCTGATTTTCCCTAGTACATCGCGATCTCCTATCCGTCTATTTTAAATTGCTGTTTCGTTTCCAAACTTGTACTTTGCATTTGGACTCCGTCAGTAAATTCACTTCTAGCCTTGTAAAAACCCCTTTATTAGCTTGATTATGAAATAATACTTAATTATATTTTTTTTTATTTTCTTTATTTTTCGGAAATTGAATTTTGTATTATTTGCAGGTTTTCGGAACCACGTGGTTCCGAACTCCGACTTCAAGGGTTTATAGCTAGTCACTTCAGTTCTCGCCACTGCTCACATACCAGTGCCTTACTATTGTGTAATCTTGCTTCGTAATCTATAATTTCGTTGATTTTTGTTGAAATGAATACGATCTTCAAGCACTTCGCCTTCAGTGGGGTGCGAATATGTAATGTAGCAGACACGTGCCGTGTGTCTCAGTAAATCTGCATGTTCACAGTTTGATTTAAATGGAAATTAATCTCGCCATTATCGCGTACCATCTCAAGTAAAGAAAGACAGACCGGAGCTACTTACGAAGTTTATTTTCCTTGTGTTGTGTGGTACATCCTAGTTCGCTGAACTTTCGCCTACGATAGCGGCGACTGCTTCTGCTTCGTATCAGGACGCTGAGTTGGGTGAGTTTCGCTTTGCTTCGCGCGTTTGAGTGGCTGAATGCTTGTGAATTGTAAATCCCTCCCCCGACGATGTTCGGTTCAGATTACTTTTAAGTTAGTAGTTCAATGGGATGCGTTTTTATTGTTTAACAAAATTGGTTGCCCCATTTGCTTATGTTTGAACTGAATAAATAATTTATTGTCAGAGAAATTTTGATCTAATTATGAATATTAGTTAATGAATCAGTTCTAAATTCTGGGCCAGAGAACAAGATTCTGTTGCAGGAAGTAGTTAGTCGTTCACGCAAATACTCTACCTGGTTTTTTACGTCCAGAATAATATGTTTAAAGTAAGCTTTTAACTGGCTCCTTTCAGCCAGAGTTAATTTTACAATTAACGGTGGTCTTTCAAGATTTACAAACATTTAACCATATTTTGAGGATTCCGAACACTTGAGCAGTCAGGAGAAAGTTTCATATATGGACCACGTCGTCTCGCCCCGTACGTTTTAAATGAAGACAATGCCAGCCATGGAAGTTTTAATTGTATGACTAAGTATTGGTCAAGATGGGAGTCGCATTAATGTTCTCCTTTAGAAATTAACCACATCTTCCCAAATAACCTCCAATAGCCGAAGTCTAGCATCCACCTTCACCACGACTATCTTAAAACGCTAGTTCCATTTCATATCTCTCTGAAACGTTGCGCCTAGATGCAGGATGGTCCTAAAATATTTATGTCAAAAATGAAACGGCAGGTGGGTGGCAACGAAAGGAGTCGATTTCGTGTAGGAACGCCTGTTCAGAAAGGTAAGTAGAGACAAAAGATTTATTGATTGATAGTTTAAAAGGGGTGTTCGAAAGAGCGGCCACCAACAGCGACACAAGATTCACAGCGACGGTGCATGGATCGGCGTACATTAGAAAAGACGTCAGGCATGTTGGCCACATGTCCAGCAGAAACAGACACGCGGGCAAATAGATCTTCTTCAGATGTGACTGGCTTTAAATATGACTCCAAAGGAAGAAATCCACGCAGCTTGAAACAAGTGAACGGTGTGGCCAGCGACCTGGTCCGCCCCGCCCTATACACACCGTCCAGGTGATTCATGACGTTTTGACTGAAGTGTATTGCTTCTCCATGGAACTGGAACCACATTAGTCTGTGAACAGCTAGTGGAACTTCGTCCACGAGTTCAGGTAAGATCTACTGTAGGAATACCTTGTATGTGCAGCCAGTTAAACGACTAGTTACAATGTACGGCCCTACTAAATTATTGTTCACTCTGGAAAACCGTTCTTGGCAGCTAAGTGATATTGTGATTTATGGGTTACCATGAGCGCACAGGTGAGAATTATGGACGTAAAGATAGCCTCTCCATTAAATAAAACATCGGCAGCCTGCTGTAGGCACCAACGAGCAAAGTTGAAACGTGGAAGATAATCGCCAGGTGTTAGTGCGTGCACTCTCTGTAAATGGTGCGGATGCAGTCCGTCTTCATGCAAAGTCATCAAAAGGCTTTGATGACAAAAACCAAACGCACGTCCTACAGCTGTCGAACTTGTCGTAGGAATGTCCTCTATTGTGTATAATATTCTCATTTTCCACTGCAGGTGATTTGCGATATTTTCTAATGCCAACTCCGCGCCTGGAAGCATAAAATGATCCATGCGAGCGTAACTCCCGATGAAGACGCTTGAATGTTCAACTATCCGGTTGATGCACATCCGGGAATCGCTGCATGTACATCCTTTGAGCAGCCTATCCATATCCTTATACAGCCCCAAAGCATGAAATTCACGTCGGCTAGCTCTGCATTGGTGAAACGATGCCTGCTGCTGAAGATTCGTGCGGGAAATAATGAATCCAAGTAGCTACGCGCTTACAAATAGCGCACTCTTCAGCGATTCCTACCAGCTCAAGGTGTCATTACCAGGAAATCTACTTCTTTAGGTCAGGACATAGTAAATTGTCAGAGACGGCAAAGGATCTGGAAGAGCAATTGAATGGAATGGACAGTGTCTTAAAAGGAAGATATAAGATGAACATTTACAATAGTAAAACGAGGGCAATGTAATGTAATGTCAGAAAATCTGACGATGCTGAGGGGATTAGATTAGGTAATGAGACAATAAAAGTAGTAGATGAATTTTGTTATTTGGTTACATCTACATCTACATAGATACTCTGCAAATCACATTTAAGTGCCTGGCAGAGGGTTCATTAACCACTTTCATAACTTTTCTCTACCGTTCCATTCTCTAATAGCGCGCGGGAAGAAAGAACACCTAAATCGTTCCGTTTTCGATCTGATTTCTCTTATTTTATTGGGATGGTCATGTCTCCCTAAGTAGGTGGGTGCTAGCGAAATATTATCACATTCAGAAGTAAAAGTCGGTGATTGAAACTTCGCAAACAGATCACGCCGCAATGAATAACGTCTTTCTTTTAATGATTTCCACCCCAATTCGTGCAAAATTTCCTTGACGCTCCCCCCCTCCCCGTAACGTGATAAAACAAAGCGAGCTGCCGTTCTCAGAACCTTCTCAATGTCTTCCGTCAGTCCCACGTAGTGAGGGTCCCACACGGGGCAACAGTACTCCAGGAGAGGACGCACAAGTGTGATGTAGGCAGTCTCTTTGGTGGAGCTGGTGCATCTTCGAAGCGTTCTGCCCATGAAACGTAACCTTTGGTTCGCCTTCCCCACAATATCTTGAGTGAACTGCAAAACTCCAAGACGCTACACTAATTCCCAGCAGTGTAAATTTCGAGCTGGCATTTACTTGTAAAAGTAGTGTGTGTTTGTTTGAAATGAAAAGTAGTATGTGTTTGTGGGGCGAGCGTGTCACTGTTTTTGTTAAGAGACCATCCCCGCTAAAATTCCCAAATATATGTTCTGTTGTGGTTTTGGTAACAAAATAATTTGAGTAAGCAATGAGACTTAGTACCTTCCTTTTCCCTGTTAGAATAAATTGCAACTGACATGGGATGCAATGATCTTACGTAAATGTGGTTTAATTTGATGCGCAACGGATAACACTTTAAATTGTACAGTTGTTAATAAGTCAACAGTAATTAAACTCGTAATTGGTCTACACATTAATCTCGTGTGTGAGAAACAATTTGAGCAAATGAAATGTTCAGATCTGTAAGCGTGCACCATATACCAGCAGCCAGACTATACATGTATAATGCTAAGTAGCAAGATAACTTCTGATGGCCGAAGTAAAGAAGATATGAAATGCAGAATGGCTATGGGGAGAATAGCGTTTCTAAAGAAGCGAAACTTGTTAACATGCAATATTTATTTAAATGTTAGGAAGTCCTTTCTGAAAGCATTTGTCTGGAGTGTAGCATTGTATGGGAGTGAAACGTGGACGATAAGGAGTTCAGACAAAAAGATTATACAAGCTTTTTAAATGTGCTGCTACAGACGAATGATGAAGATTAGATGGGTAGATCACGTGACTAATGAGGAGGTGCTTAACCGAATTGGGGAGAAAAGGAGTTTCTGGCATATCTTGACTAAGATAAGGGATAGATTGGTTGGACACATTCTGAGACATCAAGGTTCAAATGGTCAAATGTCATCAGTCCATAAACTTACAAACTACTTATGAACTAACTAAGGACGGCACAAATATCCATGCCCGAGGGGGGATTCGAACCCCCGACCGTAGTTGCCGTGCAGACCGTGACTGGAGCGCCTCAGTCCCCGCGACCACCGCGGCCGGCAGACATCAAGGAATTGTCAGCTTTGCATTAGAAGAAAGTGTGTGGAGTAAAAATCGTAGAGGGAGACCGAGGGACGAATACTGTAAGCAGATTCGGTTGCCGACCGTATTCTCATATGAAGAGACTTGTAGAGGACAAGGTAGTGTGGAGAGCTGCATCAAAACAGTCTGCTGACTGAATACCACAACAACAGGTCCCCTCTACCTGGCGTGTTATTTTGGTACATATTTTAAGACCACCCTCTATTTAAGAGACGCAAATATGTTATGCAGCACACCACAAACGTTGTGAACGTAATGGGATTGGTTTTTCTAGTTATCTGCATCAACCACATTTACATTTAGATGCTTTTCCTAACTAAAATTTGTGCCTAAGTTCCTACTAAAAATAATTCAATGACGAAGCCTTCCTGTGCACCGCAGGACCATTTTTAAAGAGCCACAGATTGCTAATCACTCTGTTTGTCAAACAATTTATGCAGACAAAAATAATAACGGTTCTGTCGCACTTGCCAAGATCACACCTGACGATCCACTTCTCTCTCAAAAAAACTCGTCGTCGAGGACAACGTACTGGATTCTATTGCTTTTCCAACTTCTGAAGATCAGCTGAAGTAGAAAGATTTAGCGAAGTGCGAATAGATATCTACATTGTTCAGAACTATTACGCGGTCAGTTGAAACATCTGGATTATGTTGTCATTGGCTGAATTAACTAAAATGGTTCGATGTCTTTCTGTCGGTTCTACGGAGTGGAGACAACAACATTACAGCAGCCGAAATAGTGATAGTAAAACAAAATTATTGCATAAAGGCGGTTGACTTGTGTTAACCTTACCAAACGAATTACACAAGCAGTTGGGCTCAGGTAGTGTAGTGCAAAGAAATGACAAAGTCACTAACCAGAAGCAATGACATGGAGAACCATAGGTAGGTTGGAAGCTACACAAACACACAGAGGGAGGTGGCTACAGCTATTGGAGTGTCCCAAACTTTAATTTTCAGGACTTGAATGCGACTTGAAACAACATGACCCATTAAAAGAAAGTAAGGAAACGGATAATATCACCAAGAGATGGTCATTATCTCCAGTTAACAGCCCGTCGAGAAAGGATGATGAATGCAGCTCAACTGTAACGAATCCTCCAGGCAGCAACAGGACGCACAATATCAACGTAAACAGACCGAAATTGTCTTAGAAAATGTGTCGCATTAAATCCACGACACAGTTTACCGCGAAGAAACTGGGAGGAGGAACATCAAGAGTGTACACGCAACGAATAGCAACTGGTTCTGTTCACAGTGAAAGACAGCTATCTGCCGTTTCCCTAGGTTTTTTTTATTTTGTAATTTATCTAAGTTCACTTAACGGGAACCCCTTTCGTTCGGAGGCATGAGGAATTGCATTTTATTTCATGTTTTTAAATGTTAGTTTCTGTAATACTGTGTTAATATTGCTGAGATTTTATTATGCTAATAATTTATCATTGTGTCTATGAATGTGACAACATGAACGGTTTCTCCATGACGCCACTGTCCCTGTAAGAAAGTGTACTTGCTTTATTCTGTATGTGAATGTATGAGCATCTACTAGCATGGCAGTCTGAGCGTATGTATGAAAACTTTCGTCGTTGGCTGCTGGCTGCTCGGTTTGCATGTCTCTCTGGCTTCATGTCGATAGGCGGTTGTTACTAACGTCTGCTTTTGACGCTACCAAAGACGTTCCTCCACCCTTTGGTTACAAATTAGGTTGGCAATGCCTGGTAGCAAGCCTCGGCAGGACGTGCGAGTCTCGGCGCTACCAACCACCTTGATTTCCAGTGGTGTCTGGCGACTCCCTGGCAGTCTGGGTACTCTGTGGCTGCGCTTCAACCTGGTAAGATGTTTTGATTTTCTTTCCTCCCTTTAGATGGTAGCGATTCGTTGTCTGGGTTGTTCAAGTTCGACTTCAGAACTGAGATTTATTTTTTTTGAATAAGTTTCTCCGATTATGTATGTAAGTGTACTCAATTTCATTTCAACGATGTTGCTTAGGTAAACGTGGTGAATATGTAACTAATTTGGTTTGATAAAAGCTGAGAATCGGTAACCTTTGTGAGACTAGCTGGTGGTGTACTACCTTGTTTAATTTCTTCTAGCTTTGTGGGATGCGACTAATATGCGGGAATCTTTTGATTCTGCATAGTGCATGTGAAATATTCCTTTCCGTTTTCTCCTTCTGAGAGTGATATGTACTTCATGTGGTGTGTTCTTAGAACAAAGCCTTCAGCTACCCCTATGACTGTTTCTATGTCTTTCAAGCAAGAAATTATGCATGTATCTTTCTGATTTCCATTATTACATCTCGATCTCCTCTCTGTCTATTTTAAATTGCATGTCTCGTTCCCAAACTTGTACTTTGCATTCAGACTCCGCCAGTAAATTCTCTTCTAGCCTTGTACGAACCCCTTTATTAGTTTCCTTATGAAATACTACGTATTTCTAGGGGATAAATGCTATATTTCTTAGTTACTCCTACTTTGAATTTATTCCATTTTTCTAATTTTTGAAGACTAGACTTTGTCCATCCTTGTATACGCTTCCAATCGCGTATAGCTGTATTTCTTTAGCTTCCTTATGATATCCTACACATTTCTAACGGTTCCAGGCCGTAGCTATTTTTCTTTATTTTTCGGAAATTGAATTTTTGTATTTTTACTGGTTTTTGGAACCACGTGGCCAAGGGTTTATAGCTAGTCACTTGAGTTCTCGCCACTGCTCACATACCAGTGCTATTGTGTATTCTTGCTTCGTAATCTATGATTCCGTTGATTTTTGTTGAAATGAATACGATCTTTAAGCACTTCGCATTCAGTGGGGTGCGAATATGTAATGTAGCAGACACGTGCTGAGTGTCTCAGTAAGTCTGCAAGTTCATGGTTTGATTTGAATTGAAATTAATCTCGCTATTATCGCTTACCATCTCAAGTAAAGAAAGACAGACCAGAGCAAGACGTTTATTTTCCTTGTGTAGTGTGGTACATCCTGGTTCGTTGAATTTCGCCAACGATAGTGGCGCTTGTTTCTGCTTCGTATCAGCACGCTATGTTGGGTGAGTTCCGCTTTGCTTCGCGCGTGTGAGTGGCTGAATGCTTGTTGATTATAAATCCCACCCCGACGATGTTCAGTCAGCCAACTTTCAACGTGATGAATTTTATTGTTTAACAAAATGGTTCCCTCATTTGCTCATGTTTGAATTGAATAAATAATTTACTGTCAGTGAAATTTTATTCTACTTATGAATATATGTTAATGAATACCCTCCCTTTTATTTAACGTTATGTTTCACCAGTGCTGAGAACAAATTCAGAGGCAAATTATCATATTTTTAATTCAGTTGCGCCATAAATGTTCTCTCACCCACCTTCATGAATGGTTTAGTTCGGGGTGGTTTGTATATTAATTCTCGTGATCTATGATGTGTATTGGCCACCGTCTCTTTGTCTTCCTGCAGCTAAAGAAAATTTTGATTCAGTTCTAAATTCTGGGCCAGGGAACAAGATTCTGTTGCAGGAAGTAGTTAGTAGTTCACGCGAATCTTTCGGCTGGTTTTTTACGGCCAGAATTACATGTTTAAAGTAAGCTTGTAATTGGCTCCTTTCAGCTAGAATTAATTTTACAATTAACGGTGATCTTTCAACAGATAAGTGAAGATTTTCTGTTCAGCCGGAGAATCGTTGTTCCTACATCTGGAGAGGACGTGGAAATCGAAATATCCGGCTTATGTGAAGGAATGGTGTTGGCAGGAGTCAGTACTGGTGGACGTACGAACTTCCATGTCGTTTAGAATGGCGCTTTGACTGCTCAGAGGTATAGAGACGAGATTCTTCCATTTTTTGTTGTGCCCTACGCTGGTACCACAGGAGATGGGTTCCTTCAGGTGGACGATAACGCTCGTCCTTATTTAGACATGCTGCACTGGTAGACATCGTGCTTGAAGCTGAGGGAAGTGTACCAATGGATTGGCCAGCTTGTTGGCCGAATTTAACCCGATTGAGGCTGTTTGGGATGCGCTTGGAAGACACATTGTAGCCAGACCAGCACCTCCAACAACGGTTGCAGATCTGGTAATTGCACTCGTGGAAGAACGGCCAAACGTACCTCAAGAGCTGATTGATAACCTTATACTGTCCTCACCACGCAAGTGTACCACTGGCTGTCGGAGGAGATCACAGAGCAACGAGAATGACTTTTTCACTATTATGGAAGTCCCATGGTGTCTCGTGAGATCTGGCTTTTAATGAAAGTGCAGGAGAAGGAATGAAACGTGGCTAAAGTGCTTATGCCGAGCTGGATGATGGGGAAAACGAGGATGGACAAAATAAGAAAAGACCTTATTCGAGAGCAGACAAGTGTAGTGAAGGTACTGGAGAAAGCCCTGAAACGAAGACTACAATGGTACGTGTACGTGATGAGAAAGGATGAGGAACACCTGTTGCAGAGAAAACTGTATTTACAAGTAGAGGTCAGGAGAGGAAGAGGCAGGCCAAAGAGAAGATGGATGGAGTGCGTTACTGAAGACCGAGAGAGAAGGGACTGAGCCGGGAGGACACTTGGGACCGAGAGAAACGGAAGGCAAAAACAGAAATAGCTATCCCTGAACTGGGACAAGTTTAAGAAGAAGATAGTGACTCACTCTATGTAGACGCCATGTAAACATCAAGTTAAGTGTTGAAAGAGCAAAATATCGAACTGTATGTAGCTTTTGTAGATTTGGAAAAAGCTTTTGACATTGTTGATTGGAATAGACTCTTTCAAATTCTGAAATCAGCAGGAGTAAAATATAGGGAACGGAGGGTTATTTACAACTTGTCCAGAAACCAGACACAGACAGCAGTAATCAGAGTTGTAGAGCATTAAAGGGATGCAGAGTTTGGGAAGGGAGTAAGACAGGGTTGTAGCATTTCTCCAATATTATTCAATTTGTACATTGGGCAAGCTATAAAGGAAAATAAGGAGAAATTTGGAGAAGGAATTAAAGTTCAGGGTGAGGAAATAAAAACGTTGCGTTTTCCGATGACATTGTAATTCTGTCCGAGACAGCAAAGGACCTGGAAAAGAAATTGAACGGAATGGAACATGTGCTAAAAAGTGCGTATAAAATGAACATGAACAAGAGCAAAGCCCAGTAATGGAGGGCAGGCTAAGAAAGTAAGTCGATGCTCAAAATGTTCAAATGTTTGTAGAGCTTATGGGACTTAACTACGGGGTCGTCAGTCCATAAACTTACAAACTACGTATGATTTAACTAAGACTAAGGACGGCACAAATATCCATACCCGAGGGGGGATTCGGACCCCCGACCGTAGTGGCCGTGCAGACTGTGACTGGAGCGCCTCAGTCCTCTCCGCCACCGCGGCCGGCACACCTTTAGACCGCTCGGCTACTCCACCGCGACGCTGCTAAGGTCGGGGATTCTAATCCCCCCCCCCCCCCCTCTTCGGTCATGGATGTTTGTGTCGACATTCGTACAAGGTAGTTCACAAGTAGTTTATAAATTTAGGGACTGATGACCCCGCAGTTAAGTCCCTTAACCTTAACAAACATTTGAACATTTTTTGAAGACCTTGATGACACTGTCGTGCTGTACGACCTCTGGCGCATTCAATTTTTGTTTCGAATACATAGTGACAGCCGGCCGCGGTGGCCGAGGGGACTGCGGCGCGTCAGTTACGGTCTGCACGGCCACTACGGTTGGGAGTTCGAATCCCCCCTCGGGCATGGATATTTATGCCTTCCTTAGTTCGTCTACAGCTACATCTACAACTACATGGGATACTCTGCAAATCACATTTAAATGCCTGGCAGAGGGTTCATCCAACCACCATTATACTATTTATCTCCCATTCCATTCTCGAATAGCGCGCGGGAAGAAAGAACACCTGAATCTCTCCGTTCGAGCTCTGATTTCTCGTATTTTATTCTGATGATCATTTCTACCTATGTAAGTGGGAGTCAACAATATATTTTCGCATTCGGAGGAGAATGTTGGCGATTGGAGTTTCGTAAGTAGCCCACGCCGCAGCGATAAGCGCCGTTGTTGTAATGATTCCAATCCCAGATCCTGTATCATATCCGTAACGCTGTCTCCCGTGTATCGTGACAATACGAAACGAGCTGCCCTTCTTTGGACGCTTTCGATTTCCTCCGTCAAACCCACCTGATGGGGATCCCACACTGGGCTGCAATACTCAAAAAATGGACGGACTAGCGTAGTGTATGCAGTTTCTTTAGTAGTTCTGTTGCATCTTTTTAGGGTACTGCCAATAAAGCGCAGTCTCTGGTTCCCCTTTCCCACGACATTCTTTACGTGTTCTTTCCAATTTAAGTCTGAAGTAATAGTAATTCCCAGGTATTTTGTGGGTTTTATCTTGTAAACAAAGTTTAATGGATTTCTTTTCGTACTCATGTGGACGACTTCACACTTCGCATTATTTAGAGTCAATTGCCAATTTTTACACCATAGTGGTAACTTTTTCAGATCGTTCTGCAGTTGGTTTTGATCTTCAGATGATATTACTAGACGGTAAATGACGGCGTAATCTGCAAACAACGTAAGAGAGCTACTTCGACTTTCTACCAAATCGTTTGTGTAAATAAGGAGCAGCAGAGGACCAATAACACTACCATTTGGAACGCCCGATAACACCTCTGTTTTAGGTGATGCTTTACCATCGATTAGGCCGCGGTGGAGTAGCCGAGCGGTCTAAAGCGCCTCGCTGTGGAGCGCACTGTTGCCCGACGTGGAGGTTCGAGTCATCCCTGGGGCACGGATGTGTGTGTTTATCCGTAGGTTAGTTTACCTAGGTTTAAGTAGTTTGTAAGCTACGGACTGCTGACCACGCAGTTTGGTCTGATAGATTTACAGACAACTGAACATTTTTTTACCATCGATTACTACAAACTATGTCCTCTCTGAAAGGAAATCCGCTATACCCTATCCTAAAGTACTTTATGTTTTGTATACTGTGTATGAATCTCACCTGATCCCCTAATTGTTTCGAGCAGTCCAAATGAGTAGAGAGGTTCATCTGCTGCATGAGAGGCAGGACCTCAGCTCGGCCGGCCGTGGTGGTCGTGGGGACTGTGGCGCGTGAGTCACGGTCTGCACGGCCACTATGGTCGGGGGTTGGAATATTTGTGCCGTCCTTAGTCTTAGCTAGTTCATAAGTAGTTTGTAAGCTTATGGACTGATGACCCCGCAGTTAAGTCACTTAAGCTTAACAAACATTTGAACATTTTTGAAGAACTTGATGACACTGTCGTGCGGTACGACCTCTGGCGCATTCAACTCTCTCGTTTCGAATACATAGTGACAGCCGGCCGCGGTGGCCGAGGGGACTGCGGCGCGTCAGTCACGGTCTGCACGGCCACTATGGTCGGGGGTTCGAATTACCCCTCCGATATTTGTGGCGTCCTTAGTGTTAGCTAGTTCGTAAGTAGTTTGTAAGTTAAGTTCAAATGTTCAAATGTTTGTATAGCTTATGGGACTTAACTACGGGGTCATAAGTCCCTAAACTTACAAACTACTTATCAACTAGCTTATCCTAAGGACGGCACAAATATCCATGCCCGAGGGGGGATTCGAACCCCCGACCGTAGTGGCCGTGCAGACCGTGACTGGAGTGCCTCAGTCCCCTCGGCCACCGCGGGCGGCCAAAGTTAAGTCCCATAAGCTGTACAAACATGTGAACATTTTGAACATAGTGACACCGTTACGTTAGACCGCTCGCTCACAACGTGTTTGCCTCGATTGTGCACAGTCGGTGTCGTGAGACGGGCGATTCCATTTGCTCGGAGGTATGGTTGGTACATCAACAACGTGTGCTATCAGGAGTGGCAGGACCTCAGCTCGGACGGACGTCAGCGGAAGCAGTTCCATTCGCTGCGTTCCACTTTCGCCTCTGGTAACGGGCTGCGAAAAGGCCCCGATGCACGATGGCCCGATCGGACAGAGAGAGAGGTGCACAGAGGCGGCGCGGGCGCATTGTGGGGCCAGGGTTGGCCTGATGAGGGTCCCCATTCGTTGCCCCTGAGGCTGCCCGAGGGCCCGATTTGTCGAGCGGCTGCCACGGTCGACCGGAGCCGGTGTGGCGGCGACTGCAGCGCGCGGCTGCCGATAGCGGCGACGGCCAGCGATTGCAATTCCGGCCGCGGCCCGCGCAGCCCGCCCGGCCTGCACAGTTATTACCGCGCGCATTGTACGCGCCGCCCGCACGCTAAACCGGGAACAATGCGCCCGCCCCGCCCCTTGCCATTGTTCCGCGGCCAGAAAAAACAGACACAAGTATATCGTCGGGCCGCGAGCGCACAGGCCGGCTCGCCCCCCAAACAACATTTGCAAGATAAACAAAACGCCATTGTCCGCCGAAGAAATGAAAACAGCCGACGCTTCCAGAAGCTCCCAACTGAATTACAGCGGTGTCCGGCTTCAATAACTGCTGAACACGTACGATTTATTCAGTGCTTTCCTGACGGGCAGCATGCCGGTAGCACGGCGGACTTTCCATTTGCTTAATTTCTGTTTTATTTTTTTTTTCTTTCTTTCTTTTACAGCGTATTATTGCTCTCATTTCTACTGCTGCTACGTGTTCTCCATACGTAGACTTTAAGATCACGGGATGTACGCAATGAAGGGGTGTGTTCCGGCCGCGGTGGCCGAGGGGACTGAGGCGTTCCAGTCACGGTCTGCACGGTTACAACGGTCAGGGGTTCGAATCCCCCCTAGGCCATGTATATTTGTGCCGTCCTTAGTATTAGTTAGTTCATAAGTAGAATGAAACTTTCACTCTGCAGCGGAGTATGCGCTGATATAAAACTTCCTGGCAGATTAAAATTGTTTGCCGGAACCGGGACTCGAACCTGGAAAGTAGGAGGCGACGTACTGGCGGAAGTAAAGTTGCGAGGCGGCATCGTGAGTCGTGTTGGGATAGCACAGTCGGTAGTGCGCTTGCCCGCGAAAGGCAATGGTCCCAGGTTCGAGTCCCGGTTCCGGCACACAATTTCAATCTGCCAGGAAGTTTTAGTTGATAAGTAGTTTGTAAGTTTAGGGACTGATGACCCCGTAGTTAAGTCCCATAAGCACATTTGAAGGGGTGTGACCAGAAACACTTACCACACACTATAAACACTGCTGGTCATCCAAACTGCAAGGTCACAAGGACGAAAGACATCACGACCAATTTACTAGAGGGAGTTGCGAAACGAGTCGTCTGTGAGCAGAGTGAGGCTTTATTTATTTATTTATTTATATTATTTATTTATTTATTTATTTATTATTTTTTTTTGAAGATAACATACATAGAGCAAAGAATTTGTGGTACAATCTATTCAGAATAAAAACTGCCACGCTGGTTAAAATCACACAGAGATATAAGTTACAAATCCAGGGTGGTTAAAATCACATTGGTGGATTCAAATGTTCAAATGTTTGTATAGTCTATGGGACTTAACTACGGGGTCATCAGTCCCTAAACTTACAAACTACTTATGAACTAACTAAGACTAAGGACGGCACAAATATCCATGCCCCAGGGGGGATTAGAACCCCCGACCGTAGTGGCCGTGCAGACCGTGACTGAAGCGCCTCAGTCCCCTCGGCCACCGGGGCCGGTCACATTGGTGGAGCACTACACGATGAAGACTGCTTAAAAAAGATGGCTACACTAGTATTCTGCCTGATTGGCGACTGCTGAAGTATGAAAACACCACTTGAGCACGAAGCACAAACACTGACACGAACACTAAACGGCTCACTGTTAAAATATGTCGAAACGGGGACCCCGCAGTGGGACAAGGGGAAGTAGGAAGTGAAAGAGCGGTGGGAGAAGGACGGGGGGGGGGAAGTGGGAGAGGGAGGAGGGAGGAAGGCGCTGGGAGAGGAGAGCCAAGCGTGGAATGGACAGGGACGGTAGAGGGGAGGAAGGGAGGCGTACAAATATGGGGATGGACTAAGGTTGAAAGGAGGGGCAGACGTCGGAACGGAGAGCGTCTTCCGGGGAGAGGGAGTTAACAGAAGTTGCCCAATGAGAAGACGCGGAGGGACGCATGATGGATCGATAGGTGAAGAGGATGGTGGGGGGGTTACGCATTGTCATCACATCTGTGGCACAAACAATAGAAGTACATTACATTTCGGATGTTTACAGTTCGAAATCATAATGCTTACAAGGAGAACAAGCACATTGTATGAAAAATATACTTAGAAACTTTTTTTTTAACGATGGGAATTAAAATACATCTTAGTTCAAATGTTCAAATGTTTGTAGCACTTATGGGACTTAACTACGGGGTCATCAGTCCCTAAGCTTACAAACTACTTATGAACTAGCTAAGACTAAGGACGGCACAAATATCCATGCCCGAGGGGGGATTCGAACCCCCGACCGTAGTGGCCGTGCAGACCGTGACTGGAGCGCCTCAGTCCCCTCGGCCACCGCGGCCGGCTACATCTTAGTGGAGATGCATTAATTAAACCATAATTCACTATCGTCGACGTCTATTCAAGATGTTCGACTAGATTCACATGCCAAACTGTGATGAGATGGGGGCAAAAACAGACCCACAAGTCACCAGGTGGCGCCGGATTAAAATTAATATCTGAGAAGGCCATCTACATCTACATGCATCTACATCTACATCGGATACTCTGCAAATCACATTTAAGTGCCTGGCAGAGGGTGCATCGAACCACCATTATACTATTTATCTTCCATTCCATTCTCGAATAGCGCGCGGTTAGAAAGAACACCTGAATCTCTCCGTTCGAGCTCTGATTTCTCGTATTTTATTCCGATGATCATATCTACCTATGTAAGTGGGAGTCAACAATATATTTTCGCATTCGGAGGAGAATGTTGGCTATTGCAGTTAAGTAAGTAGCTCACGCCGCGGCGCGCCGCAGCGATACGCGTCGTTGTTGTAATGATTCCCATCCCAGATCCTGTATCATCTCAGTAACGCTGTCTCCCCTGTATCGTGACAATATGAAATGATATGCCCTTCTCCGGACTCTTTCGATATCCTCCGTCAAACCCACCTGCTAAGGATCCCACACTGGGCAGCAATACTCCAAAAAATGGACGGACAAGCGTAGTGTATGAAGATTCTTTTGTAGTTCTGTTGCATCTCTTAAGGGTTCTGCCAATAAAACGCAGTCTCTGGTCCGCCTTTCCCACGACATAATCTACGTGTTCTTTCGAAGGTATTTTGTGGAGTTTACAGCCTTCATTTGTGATTGATTTATCTTGTAAACAAAGTTTAATGGATTTCTTTTCGTACTCATGTGGACGTCTTCATACTTCTCATTATTTAGAGTTAATTGTCAATTTTTACACCATACTGATATCTTATTCAGATCGTTCTGCAGTTGGTTTCGATCTTCAGATAATTTTACTAGACGGTATATGACGGCGTCATCTGCAAACAACCTAAGAGAGCTACTTAGATTTTCCCCTAAATCGTTTATGTAAATAAGGAACAGTAGAGGACCAATAACACTACCCTGTGGAACGCCCGATATCACTTCTGTTTTAGTCGATGCCTTACCATCGACTACTACGAACTGTGTCCTCTCTGACAGGAATTCCCTTATCCAATCGCAAATTTGGGGCCAGGCCGCTTTTTCCTAATCGCCTCTTTCGATTTTGACAGAGTGGCACAGTACCGCGCGGCAATGATGGTTGCGTCCGGCAACAAACCCCGGCAACAAACGTTGTTGGGCGTCCCAGTAAACGGTGAGTAGCACTTTACCTGCAGATGGAGTGCTTTTGAACTTCATTCGGACAGGTGATGGCGGATGTTTCCACTCCATTGATGCGGCCATCGATTCGGGCGTGTAATGGACCCGCGGTTTATCTCTCGTCTAATACGATACAGAAACTCATTGTCATAATCATGGTCAACGTCTACCCAATGGTGTATCGGGATCTTGCACTTGCGCGTTCAGCTGCTGTGTCGTCTTTCGCCCCTAGCCGTTCAACGGTTCTTCCGCATGCAACGCTCTGATTTTTTCCTGGACGGCTATTTGTAGCTTATAAAGCGGTTTGACAAATGCCTCAGTGTACTTCGAAATTAAGCAGAAAAATAAAGACATGTCTTATCTTTAATGTCTCTTTCTATTTTTTACCTTTTATACACAACTGTGTCCACAGTCGACAGAGGAATCTTATTTTACTCCTCGTATTTGTGATATACAATTTACAAACTGAGTCGTCGCAGTACTTCCTTTTATTTAGAAAAACTATGCAGATTGGAAGACCTCAGTATTCCAAAAATGTTCAAATGTTTGTGAATCTATCGGACCAAACTGCGTGGTCATCAGTCTGTAGCTTACAAACTACTTAAACTAAAGTAAACTAAACTAAGGCCAACACACACACACACACACACACACACACACACACACACACACACACACGCTCCAGGGAGGGCTCGAACCTCCGACGGCGAGCAACCGCGGGCTCCGCAGCGCGGCGCCTTAGACCGCTCGGCTACTCCACCGCGGTTAAGGAGAACACACACACACTCTCTCTCTCTCTCTCGCTCTCTCTCTCTCTCTCTCTCTCACACACACACACACGTGCTCGAGGGTGCATTCGAACCGCCGACGGCAGTGGCGGCCTTGGACAGCATGGCCATTACTGCGAGGTTGACTGGGTTTGAAGATTTCAAGTTAGCGCCAATGTTCGGTGCTTACCATACAAAACAGACTACCTCACCCGTACCTTAGTGAATATTCAGGTTATCAATGCCTGAGAGTTTTTCTATACAAGGATGTATTGCGACGTGTGAATCATCCTGTACTATGATCATAGGAAGATGAGCAAATAAGAAATGAGTATAGCGGCCATTGCTGACTACAGCTGCTGCAAAATGCCTCGGAAATGAATCATCGGAAGTTTTCTTAGGTTATAGGAATCTCTGCTGCTTCAGAGTATTCCAGAAGTGTATCTGGTGGAGCAGCAGGTGATCTATCTGGAGCCAGTCATTCTGCAATCATCGACCAACGTCACCGATATACGAAAGATTGTTAGAACATAGAGGCCAATACAGCGAAAAAATAAACGTGAACACTGTGTCGTACATGTGTCCGCACGTATCCTATTTGATTTTCCACACGGCAAGCTCGAAAGTATGGGAGGGAAACAGGCAAATATGTAACGCTGGCTAGCTAACGTAAAGGCAACACACACTACGGGGTGTAGGAATAGAGTCCAGTAGTACCGAATGCAGAAACAGTATGACAAGCAAAAGGCGACAGTTGAGCAGTCTCTCACACAGTGTTCTCCAGAATCTAATCACACCATCGTGAAAGTGTAGGTATAAACGGTTTTCGTTGGTGAAAGCAATGTCGTTCCATTATGCACTTTTAACGTTCATCGTAATATCGCTAGCGCAAACACCTGTGACTTTGACTCAGGCGTAAGAGCAGCTTTGAGCTCCTTTCTGACCATATACTCAGTTGGAAGTGACGTAGAATAGTACCCACCGACACCGCTTGTTGAGCAACAGATCGAAATTGTGGTTAAAAGACAGTGATCCACCTGCCATGGGACAACATGTAGTGATGCAAATAGCTCTGACAGTTGATTCCCGTCGGTCCTGCTGTTCCTGCTGAAACTATAAATGACAGGTGCTCGGCTAAGTCCCATATAATCAGTGAATTCTCCGAAGGATAATCAGAAATCTTTGAAGGCAACTCTTATTCCTCGTTAACTCCAAAACGTGCTCTAAAGACGCTCGTTGTCTTCAACGAGCCATACTGAGGCTTCTTTCGTAAAACATCCACACAAAAGAACGATTTTAGTACATTCGCACGGGTGTCTTTTAGCCCTTTATGAAGAATGTTCAGTTTATTTGAAACAGCATGCATCAAATGAAACTTCTTTTAATGTGCTCGTTTGTGTATTGTCTATCTGCGTATTTGTTTGCGATAATACCGTCATTAAACAATTTTCATCTCATTTTCAAGTGTTCAAATGTTTAAAAACCTACTGGAGAAACTGCTATCGTCATCAGTCCCTGTACTTACAAACTACCTAAAGTAACTTACACTGAGGGCAAAACACACCCATGCCCAAGGAAGGACTCTAACCACCGGCGGCGATGGACAACCAGTCCACAGCAAGTCGCCAACTCATTTTCATTTTTACGAATTACAGCGCCATGTATCATGAAACGAAAAAGAAACCTTTTATACAATATATCCATTATATAAAAAAAAAATGTTTGTTGTCTTTTGATCGTATTTTAGGCACGGTCATTCTGACCCTCCGATTGCAGTAAAACCTTGTCAGCTCAATGATTGCACTCGCGCCAAGGTTATAAACGTACTAAAATTAACTTTGTATGGTGCATGGCGCAGGTTGCTTTATAATTAGTTATTTAGTTTAGAAATGGTTGGGTGAATATGAATGAAATTTCGCGATCCATCGTAAAGTACGTGATGGAAGGTACACTGTACCAGTACTAGGCATTTCCTTTTTTATTCCGCTCCCAAGTAGAACGAGAGAAGAAAGAATGTCAATACGCCTCCGTACGAGCCTAATTTCTCTTGTCTTTGTGATCTTTACGCGAATTTTAAGTAGTTGGCAGGAAGATCGGTCTACACTCAGTTTCAAATTCCGGCCCTCCAAAGTTCCTCAACAGAATTTCTCGAGAAGAACATCGTCTTTTCTCCAGCGATTCCCAGTTCAGTTCTAGAAACAACCTAGCTGCTCGCGTCTGAACTGCTTCTATATGTCTTCCTTTTATATGATTTGCTGCTGGTCCCAAACACTTGAGCAATATTAAAGACGTGGTCGTACAAACGTTTTACACGCGAACCCAAAATTCTTCTAATAAACAGAAGTCGGCTGTCCGCCTTACTCACAACTGTCCTTACATGTTCGTTCCATTTCATATCGCTCTGCGATGTTACGCCTAGACATTTGAACGACGCGATTGCAACAACGAGCTCACTACTAATACTGTATTCGGATATTATGAGATTGTTTTACTTAGTCATTTGCGTCACCTTACATTTTTCTTCATTTAGAGCTAGCTGCCTTTCTTCACACCAACTAGATATTTTGCGTAAGTCATCCTGTATACTGTTACAGTCAATTAATAACGTCACCCTCCCATACACCGCAGCATCATCAACAAACAGGCGCAAATTACGTTACTCATTCCATCAGATCATTTATATAGTTGGTAAGTAGTAGCGGTCTGGTGGTGTATTTCCGTCGTGTGGTACGTACTGGGGTCACCTGGCCAGGCAGGCAGTGTAGTACGGCTGTTTGCCGTGTCCACCACTAGAGGGCCGAAACGTTTGCCAGCGCGGTGCCTTTGTTCGCCGTACGTGTAGCCTAACGCAGTTAACCTCTGTCGACAACACGCCAAGCCAACAGCAACCAAACTATCGACATTCGTTAACTGCCAAATGAACACCCGAAGTTAAGCACCTGACACCAACTAACTGACACGCCACTTCATTTGTAGCTCTCATTTTTTACATCCTGATACTTATGAAACGTCGATGCTTTTTTCAACACAAAATGTTCACTTTGTTTGGCTGATTTTACAGGTATCGTATTAGGTTGGCATCACTGAGCAGTGTAAATGAAATGGTCTGAAACGAACAGCGTCACTGCAAAACTCTGAAGAATTTGTTTTAGCGACTGTTATCTAAGGCAATATTTTCTTTTCAAGTTTTACAGGGTTCAGATATCCTTCTCGCGAAACACATCACCATCGTTTTCTGTCAAGTATTACTGCCAATGTTTTACAAAACATAGCTTACATTGTTTCCTTCAGCTGACCGTTCGCAGTGTGAAACGTCATTTCCTGACATCTGCGTTACTTTGTTTATTGGAAACTCTTCAAGCTACTTGTAATATTCTACCATTGAAAGTCGCACATAGATGACATTACTTTGAATTTTCCCTTTAAAATGTCAAATAAAATAATTAGTAGACACCATATAAAACTGCGACACGACTATTTGCGGAATCTCCACAAGGTGTTTGCTACAACTCTTTGATATTAATTAAAAGCAATTGACAATACGTATTACTATTTATAATATTTTGAAAGAAGTTGTTTATGAGGTTTAAAGAGGTGTCAAGAGCGAAAAAGCATCGAAAACAATAGTTACACGTCATAGTTATTCGATGTTATTTACAGGATTAAAGTAACTGTTATGAGCTGGTCATATCGATTAACTTAACAGTAACAGATGAACGCCACGGTGGATTAGCCGTCCGCACTGCGGCGCCGTATTGCGGTGCGCGCGGCCGTTCGCCGCAGGGGGTTCGAGTCCTCCCTCGGGCATGAGTGTTTGTGTTGTCCTTAGGTTAATTTACCTTCGTTTAAGTAATTTGTAAGCTAGGGACTAATAACCCAGCAGTTGAGTACGATAGATTTACAAACATTTGAATCTGAATAGATGAACACCACAGTAGAGCTCCAGACAAAATGAGAGGAAATACTTGTAAAGCATCCTGGGTTTCAAGATGAAACAAACACTCCTTTCATCTGCCAAAAAACATTCTCTAGGAGATAGTAAACTGAAGAATTTTGAACAATGTACTTTGCTGCTGCATAATGCCATATGTTACAGAATAACAAGCTCAGACAATCAGAGTCAGGAATACTAAGAGTAACCTACGTTGGTGTGGGAAGCAATGTCGGTATCAGTGAATGTGGCAGCAGTGGAAGCATAAAAATATTATAATTTAACGATGGACGTGACTTCAGTAAAGAGTTATCGGAGGGTCCCAGACCGTTCAATTTCATATCAAAGAACATTCCACAAGCGGCAGTTGAGATGAAGACTGCATGCAGTATTGAATATAATGGCCGTTTTAGATACTGGAGCCAGTATTAATGTGATTAAAATGGATTTATTAATGAAGCTAAGGGAAAGAATAGATGAATAGATCAGCCTGTAAAATACTAGGAGTTGTTGGTGGACGTTACAGAACTGTGTAACAACAAGCAAGAATAATTTTGGAACAACATAATGGGTCAATTACATGCATATTCCATGTGGTTCCGGATCTTTTTCTGAATTTATTCTTAGGTTAATTAATTAATCCGTAGGATGAAAGCCACAATAGACTTCACATCAGGAAAGTTCATGTTAAATCGAAGCGATGGTCCAGTTCATAAACAGGAAATACATGGAAATTATCGTCAGTGACATACAATAAAACGCCTTACGAGAGAACTACTTGATGGAAGTAATTACCCAACCTATAATAATATGTCTAATGTGAAAAACAGAACAAAAATTAGAAGAATCTATAGCGCTAATGCCAGCACATAGTAATGACTTCAACAGTTACTGCATGGATATGTTGAGATATTTGATGAGAATCCAGGCTTAATTGAAGGTTGCCTTTGTCATCTTAATGTTTCACACTATAAAACCTACTGCCATTGTTATTCAATTTTGTGTGTGATGAAAGCTATCACAGAAAGAAACTTTTTTTGTTTAACTTGTGGAATAATCGAGCCATCTACAACTCAGTATTGAAGTCCATTACTTGTGGTGGCAAAATCAGGTGGCAGTGTACAATTAGTTCTCGATGCCAGAGAAATCAATAAAATAGTTCTTCCAGTAAGCACTCAACCGCCAAGTATATAAGAACTGGTACAGAAATTTCCAAGTGTCAAGAGCTTTACCACAAGAAATCTTTGATCCACGTTTTGGCAGGAGCCACTAGACAAGAAATCAAGGCAATATAAGGCATTTGTTTACACACGAAGAAGATATCAATATGCTGTCCTGCAGTAATGACTAAATGTAAGTTTGGGAATTTTTATATCCACACTAGATACAGTGTTGGGACTGAAGTTATGAGATTTAGTCACTCCGTTTGTTGACGATATGTTAATTACCACCAAGACATGGTCTCGAGTGTTAAACAAATGCAGTTATTCAGGTATCAAAATTTGCTTTAACCGAGGCGAATTTTCTGGATTTTTATTACAACGTATGGGATTCTATCAGCAAAGAAGAAGATCACTGCTGTAGAAAATGCATAAGAAAGAATACGTTTTATTAGTTGTGTTCTTTCTCAAATTAAGATCCTATACAAATATTTAGCTATGTCGGAAATAAAAATCCATAATAATCGTATAGATTTTATTCTAATAACCAAGAAAAGTGCAGATGGACTTGTATACTTGTTGACTGTAGGAGTTATCTGTAGTTGTGAATATAAGGACACGGTGTTTATGTTAAGAACAAAAGTGGGCTGCCATTTCTTATGTTAAACTTATGATGTTCATATACTCATATGATGTATAAGAGCACTAAGCAGTGATATTGTAGAAATGTGATACTCAATAGCACAGTGATTAAAAAAATTACTTACTGTAGTAGATCGTCCATGAACGATAAGAAAATGTGTCACTGGAAAACGTCAGGCCTTAGTGCATAATATGCCAGAGATTTACACTTTCAAATGTGAACTGCATATGCATATGTGAACTTAATAAATTGAACCAAGAATTTCTACAGTCATGTTGTGTTCTGAATAATGTGCTGATGTATGCAGACCTGAAACCAAATATTGTGCCTGTAAACTCAAATCTGAACTTACTTTTTAGCTGGTATGGAAAGGAATACTGGATTCGAATTTTTAATGTAGGTAGTAAAGCGTATTCCACTATTTCGCTTCAAATAGCAACACAACAGTCGACATTGCACTTCTCAAGGCTGATGGCCTTGATGCGGTTTCTTACTTTCCTAGAATTTATTGGAATTAGGTGACTTGTGTTTGCAGATTTGGTGGCTTAGAGCTCGTCGTTTCATGCCAAGACACATCTTGCTGCTATCCTTGCCATAGGTGGTCATAACGTTCTGGCTAATGGTAAGAGTCTGATACTTGCAGGACAGTAGCATGATTGTAAATGTCAGATAAGTTACTTCGTGGTACTGGGAAACTTTGCAGTGTCCAGTATTTTTTATTGTTTTTATTGCCATATTATTATTATTATTATTGTTATTATTATTACTGGTGTAATATCTAAGGGAGAAAACTACTCAGGTCATCGGTCCCTAAACTTTCGAACAATGTCTTACGCTGTTTTACAATCGCCACTCTATTAACATCCCACAAGATTCTGTACATAATTGTTCTTCTGAAACTAACTTACAATGTTATACATATTACGATACTTGTTGAGCTGCCCTCGTTAGACTGCAGAGTATTGCAGAGTTCAACGGTCTTCTCTACACTACAAATTCAAATGTTCAAATGTTTGTAGAGTATGGGACTTAACTACGGAGTCATCAGTCTCTAAACGTACAAACTACTTACGAACTAGGACGGCACAAATATCCATACCCGAGGGGGGATTCGAACCCCCGACCGTAGTGGCCGTGCAGACCGTGACTGGAGCGCCTTAGTCCCCTCGGCCACCGCGGCCGGCTCTACACTACACACCACTCCATTGCACAGCTACACCTGCTCGACTAATTGCACAGTGCGAATCAATATGCGTCAGCCGCGCTATTTTGGCTTCAACTGAACATTCTCAAGTAATTCGCGTGTCTGTTGTTAATAAACTCTGTAATTAAACTAATTTTGTAAATAAACGTATGTTAACTTGTTGAGAACTCATTTTATACTGAAAGAAAATGAGTTATGAAATTTAATTTTTAAAATACAAAAAGTAATTTCGCTGTCAGCCAACCAGATTATTATTTACTTTTAAGTCGGAATCACACTGTATCCGTAGACACCTCTCAGACAGACCATAAGTCCCATATTCCACACACTGCCTACTGCCTACCGCTATGATTGCTCGTATATGCAAGTAAGTGTGGCTCAGGGGAAGCCGTTACTGTGGTTGTTGCTTGCCTTGTTGTGACTCGTTTAAATTCAAAATTTAAGTGTTTATAATTCTATGGTCATCAGTCCATAGCCTTACAAACTACTGAAACTAACTAACCTAAGGACGATACACACGTCCAAGCTCGAGGGAGGATTCGAACCTCCGACGCGGGATGCCACGCGATCCGTAACGTGACGCTCCAGACCGCTCGGCTACTACCACGCGGCTCGTTTAAATACGATGAACAGTGTCCGTGTTTACAGATGGAACCAATGCAATTGTACTTCAGGCATGCCTGCACGCTGCCAAATTATGTGCAAAAAATGTATTCGCAATTGCAAACACAAATCAGCATCATCGTCTTGTACTAATTGGTGTTTCCGTCAGTGAAATTTCCGTATTTATTCAGCTAGGATAAATATTTTAAAATCGTGATCCAGAGCGCATTTAAAATCCTGAACCAACTCCTGGGTGAAGGTAAATTTTCGTCGTATAGCACGGGTCGCGTCGATGCTGCTACAAACCCGCCTTTTGCCTACATATTTGGATGAACTGTGATTTCCTGAAATCGCCCTAGGAAAATTCTCGGATGTTTTCATTCATAAGTAATGACCAATATTCTTTCCCTTCCTTCAAAAACAACATTCCGAGCTTGCGCTGCGTAATTTATGACAATGTTGTCAACGTTAAACCCTAATCTTCCTTTTTCTTTTCTTTTTCGTCGTATAGTGGGTAGATTTCAGTCAACTGTTTGCGTTGAATAAAGTGGATATGGACCAGGTTTCGACACTAACTAATGATTGTCTTCGGCAGAAGTATTTATGCTAACTGAAATTTATTATAGATAGATATTAACAAAGAGGAACATCAAACACATTTTCATTTTGTGAAAATTTATAATAGTAACGGCACCCACATGTGAAAGTGGAATACACTTAGATTGACAGCGCTCATTTCACGTTAAATTATTCCGAAGGGCCGCCAAATATACAACATATAAACATGTAAAACATTAAAAGAAATCACTGCTATTATCTGTAATACATGAATGGTGCTAAGAGCTGCGTAAATACCCAGTGCTGAAAGTGACATCAGAGTGAATGGCGCGTACTCCAAAACTGGCGCGATGTAGACGTGAAACATATCGTCATGTATAGTAGCAAACATTGGAGACAGCTGCCTCTCGTACTAATTGTTACAGTGATGTGAACATATACAGGGAGATTATAATTAAAGTTATACTTTCGAAACGCTGTAAAAATAACACCACTGATAAGAATGACGTCAAATTGCAACGGAATTTTGTCGATGAAGCGGGAGCACGTATGGATGACGGAAAATAAATGGTGCGAAAATCATTAAACGGCGCTTAAAACATCATAATTTCATAGTAGTCGACTAAAAATGACTCAAAAATCGTACTACAATATCTAAGGTGTATGTTAGATGTTGAGCAGTTTAGTGTGCATAGGTGTATAGGTGTGATACTGTTAGTTAACCACGGCAATGTCATATCACATCACATGGGAAAAACTGATTTTTGTCATGAGGCCAAAAACGACATAATAGGCTTAAATCTCATAGGTTTTTAATTGCCCTGAGGCCAAAAACCACATAAAATACATCAATCACATTAGCTTTAATTGCGATGAGGCCAAAAATCGTATGAAAAGCATCAATCAAAATCAAATAGCATTTTTCATTTCCGTGTGACTGGCGCAACATACACTCCATTAAAATTGCTACACCACGAAGATGACGTGCTACAGACGCGAAATTTAGCCGACAGGAAGAAGATGCTGTGATATGCTTTTCAGAGCATTCAAACAAGGTTGGCGCCGGAGGCGACATCTAGAACGTACTGACATGAAGAAAGTTTCGAACCAATTTCTGATACAGAAACAGCAGCTGACCGGCGTTGCCTGGTTAAATGTTGTGATGACTCGTGTAAGGAGGAGAAATGCGTACCATCACGTTTCCGACTATGATAAAGGTCTGATCGTATCGCGACATTGTTGCTCGCGTTGGTCGCGATGCAATGACTCTTAGCAGAATATGGAATCGGTGGGTTCAGGAGGGCAATACGGAACGATGTGCTGGATCCCAACGGCCTCGTATCACTAGCGAACGAGATGACAGGCATCTTATTCGCATGGCTATAACGGATCATGCAGGCACGTCTCGATCCCTGAGTCAACAGATAGGGGCGTTTGCAAGAAACAACCATCTGCACGAACAGTTGGACGACGTTTGCAGCAGCATGGACTATCAGCTCCGAGACCATGGCTGCAGTTACCATTGACGCTCCATCGCACAATATAATAATGTTCTGCAATAACTGAACTCTAGAGTTAGAATAGTTACTGTTCACGTGTAAACATGTTTTGTCATTTTGTGCCGGCCGCGGTGGCCGAGGTGACTGAGGCGCTCAAATGTTCAAATGTTTGTTAAGCTTAAGGGACTTAACTACGGGGTCATCAGTCCCTAAACTTACAAACTACTTATGAACTACCTACAACTAAGGACGGCACAAATATCCATGCCCGAGGGGGGGATTCGAACTGAGGCGGTCCAGTCACGGTCAGCACGGCCACTACGGTCGGGGGTTCGAATCCCCCCTCGGGCATGGATATTTGTGCCGTCCTAGTTCGTAAGTAGTTCATAAGTAGTTTGTAAGTTTAGGGACTGATGACCCCGTAGTTAAGTCCCATAAGCTTAACAAACATTTGAACATTTTTTGTCATTTTGTACTATATGTAATTGAATTTAACGTACAGAAGATTATAATTTAAGCTTTCAAATCTCAGAATAACATCAAACTGCAATGGAATATTATTGGAGAAGAAGGAAATCGTATGGCTGAAGAAAGATGAATAATGTGAAAATTGATCACTATATGGCTCTTTATGTGTCAGAATATGTAAATGAAAACACCTGTCATTCGCACGACCCCTTGAAGTTAATATAGCACTCCGTGTTTCCGGCATCATTTACCACAGGGCCATGTTTTTTCAAAGAGACACGTGCTTCCAGGCCTGTTACCGGTGCTGTGACTGGTAAGCTCTATGAGTGTCTTTCTCGCAACCACGTCATACAAGCTCTTCAACATTGTGGTGTGTGGATGGGACCTTCGCACATTGCAAATCCAATTATGCAACTAGTATAACGTAATTTCGCATATGATAGTGTGACTTCTCACTGTGGGGCTGTCTGCAAAATATTGTGTTCAGTATTCCGATTGCGAACATAGCTGCACCGAAGGCACGCCTTGCAAAACACATTCTGAACGTTACCCTAGAAACACTTCGATCAGTTGCGGAAAACACTGTTTCTCAATTTTGACCTGTTGCAGGAAACGATGGACAGCATTTTGAACATACACACTGGCCGTTAAAATTGCCATACCAAGAAGAAATGCAGATGATAAACGGGTATTCATTGGACAAATATATTATACTAGAACTGACATGTAATTACATTTTCACGCAATTTGGGTGCATAGATCCTGAGAAATCAGTACCCAGAACAACCACCTCTGGCCGCAGTAACGGCCTTGATACGCCTGGGCACTGAGGCAAACAGAGCTTGGATGGCGTGTACAGGTACAGATGCCCATGCAGCTTTAACACGATACCATATTTTATCAAGAGTATTACTGGCGTATTGTGGCAAGCCAGTTGCGTTTTCAATTGTTAAGAGATCTGGAGAATGTGCTGGCCAGGGCAGCAGTCGAACATTTTCCGTATCCAGAAAGGCCCGTACAGCACCTACGACATACGTTCGTGCATTATCCTGCTGAAATGTAGGGTTTCGCAGGTATGGAATGAAGGGTAGAGCCACGGGTCGTAACACATCTGAAATGTAATGACCACTGTTCAAAGTGCCAGTATGGCGATGACGAATACACGCTTCCAATGTCCGTTCACCGCGATGTCGCCAAACACGAATGCGACCATCATGATGCTGTAAACAGAACCTGGAATCATCCGGAAAAACAGGAGAAATGAAAACATAATTTCGGAACCAGCAGGAAGAGAAATAGTATAAGGAAAATTGAAATTGTAAAGTCCCTGAGAAACTGTTCTGAGTCATTTTAGCAATTTGTATTTCGTAATTTTAACTTTACGTTTTTGTCACTTTTTTAGAGGTAGCAAGTTTACGGCTCGTTTATTATTTAGGGGCCATTTGATGTAGTTTGAACACTGTGTCAAAATGTCTTTTATGGAACCCCAAAAAAATTATTAAAAGACCAAATTTGGAGTTCACATCGTACGTGACTTATTCCGGATGGTGAGAACAGCTCCAGTGTAGCCTTGGCGAGATGAAATATCCAATATAATTATTCCGGAAAACAATGACCAACTTTTTACACAGCCCGTACAGTCGGTAGCAACATCAGTTAAAAACTAAAGTAAAGGCGTGTGGTCTTTCCAGCAGAGATAAACGAGTTCGACGAGAAACACACCAAGTGATTGTTCTCATAAAAGAGAGAAAAAAAAAGAAAAGAAAAAGAAAAAAGCCGAACGCGGGCGAAAAGTCGAAGTAAAATATGAAACGACAGTCGCTAGTCTCCCATACCGCAAAAGAACAAAGGAATATCTTCCGCTCCTAAACAATTACAGACATCCCATGCAAGCAGGACGATCCGGTATGCGGGCAGTACGAGTCTTTGCTTTTAGGCTGGCAATAATTTAAAATCAACGGGAAAGGGAGGGAGCGGGCGACTTCAAAGAACAACATTCAATTTGAGAGACCACGAACTCCACCGAGCTGTTACGTTTCAATAACCGTTTTAATTCAGCCCGAGATAATGTAATTGACTTGTGAGGATGGGCTCTCAAACGGTTCGGAAATTATCCCAATGGAGAGAGAGTGCCGCGGCGGTCGAACAGCGGTCGCAAATTGTAGCCAGTCACGCGCCACCGCGTGCGTAGGTGGGCGAGGGACACCCCACAGGACCCGCACCACCCTACAGTCAAGGGCGTAGCCAGCTAGAGAGCACGGAGGTCAACTGCCTGCACTCTGTCCCGTTGTCACACTCATGAGAAAAAAGTAAAAAATAGAAAAACTCTTCGCATACCTTAGTAACATCTTGTACCGTTCCACATACAGCCATATGTATACCATATGTATACCTATTAGATTTCTATCTAATTATGCTGAAGCGATAGCTCCTTACTTAACAGCGATATACAACCTCTCTCTCAAAGAAGGATCTGTACCAAAAGATTGGAAAGTTGCACAGGTCACACCTATATTCAAGAAAGGCAGTAGGAGTAACCCACTAAGCTACAGGCCTATTTCATTGACTTCAATTTGCAGCAGGGTTTTGGAACACATCCTGTATTCAAATATTATGAATTATCTCGAACAGAATGATCTATTGGCCCAAGGTCAACATGGATTTAGAAAATATCGTTCATGTGAAATACAACTAGCTCTTTAATCACACGAAGTGATCTGTGCTATCGACAAGGGTTCATAAATTGATTCTGTATTTTTGATTTCCAGAAGGCTTTTGACACCGTACCTCACAAACGGCTTTTAATCAAATTGCGTGGTTACGGTATATCGCCCCAAATTTGCGACTAGATAGGGGATTTCCTCTCAGAGAGGTCACAGTTTGTAGTAATCGATGGAAAGGTATCGACTAAACCGGAGGTGATTTCGGGCGTTCCACAGGGTAGTGTTATTGGTCCTCTGCTGTTCCTTATTTACATAAACGATTTAGAGGAAAATCCAAGTAGCTCTTTTAGGTTGTTTGCAGATGACGCCGTCATTTACCATCCAGTAAAATCATCTGAAGATCAAAACCAACTGCAGAACGATTTGAATAAGATATCAGTATGGTGTAAGAATTGGCAGTTGACACTAAACAATGAGAAGTGTGAAGTCGCCTACATCAGTACGAAAAGAAATCCGTTAAAATTTGTTTACATGATAAATCAATCAAGTGTGAAGGGCGTAAACTCCACAAAATACCTAGGAATTACAATTACTTCTGACTTAAATTGGAAAAAAATGTTCAAATGTTTGTTAAGCTTATGGGACTTAACTACGGGGTCATCAGTCCCTAAACTTACAAACTACTTATCTACTACCTTGTACTAAGGACGGCACAAATATCCATGCCCGAGGGGGGAATCGAACCCCCGACGGTAGTGGCCGTGCAGACCGTGACTGGAGCGCCTCAGTCCCCTCGGCCACCGCGTCCGGCTAAATTGGAAAGAACACGTGGATAATGTCGTGGAAAAGGCGAACCAGAGACTGCGTTTTATTGTCAGAACCCTTAAAAGATGCAACAGAACTACTAAAGAAACTGCATACACTGCGCTTGTCCGTTCTTTTATGGAGTATTGCTGCCCAGTGTGGGATCCTTATCAGGTGGGTTTGACGGAGGACATCGAAAGAGTCCAAAGAAGGGCAGCTCGTTTTGTATTGGCACAATACAGGGGGGAAAGCGTTACGGAAATGATACAGGATCTGGGATGGGAATCATTACAGCAACGGCGCGTATCGCTGCGGCGTGTGCTACTTACGAAACTACAATAGCCAACATTCTTCACCGAATGCGAAAATATATTGTTTATGCCTACTTACATAGGTAGAAATGATCATCAGAATAAAATACGCCGGCCGCGGTGGCCGAGGGGACTGAGGCGCTTCAGTCACGGTCTGCACGGTCACTACGGTCGGGGGTTCGAATCCCCCCTCGGGCATGGATATTTGTGCCGTCCCTAGTCTTAGCTAGTGCATAAGTAGTTTGTAAGTTTAGGGACTGATGGCCCCGTAGTTAAGTCCCATAAGCTATACAAACATTTGAACATTTGAATAAAATACGAGAAATCAGAGCCCGAACGCAGAGATTCAGGTGTTCATTCTTCCCGCGCTATACCAGAATGGAATGGTGGTTCGATGAACCCTCTGCCAAGCACTTAGATGTGATTTGCAGAGTATACCATGTAGATGTAGATGTAGATATGAATTCATTAGGAATTTGAAGATAGCCATATTTACGGCATTAATTAGTCAAAAGGACAGTCAAGAAGTAATTGTAGATTTTAAAAATACAAGTGTATTTAATGAAATACAACATATGTGTGCACTCAGGATTCCTATATTCAGCCCTTCAAGCAGTTTTGTGACATTGAGGGCATCCACTTTCATACTGCTTCACCTACAGTGCTATACGACGAAATTTCAGATTGACCCGGGAGTTGGACTAGGACTTTAAATGTGATCTACCGCAAGATTTAAAAAAATACATTGTTCTCTTAGCTGAATGAATGCAGGAAACACTGATGGAAACACCAATTAGTACACAATTGTGATGCTGATTTATATTCGGAATTGCAAATACACTTTTTGCATTTAATTTGACTACGTGCATGTGGAGTGTTTAAACAACTGGCAGTTCTAACTGTTACGTGTGAGCACAGAATCACCGAACTACATATGTTAACAAAGGCAACAGAAAATATCTTACAAACTGTATCATTTATGATCACATAAAAAAAGTGACTAAACACAGATTTAACAAGAGTAAGAACATTTTGTGTAAGGGAATAAAATTAATCAAGAAACTGACCAAGGAAATTAAAGAGAAAACTAATAGTAAAATACTTAAAAATTTCATAATATCTATTAAATAAATGTTACAATTCAGAGTAGGAAACAATAAAAATTAATATTACGGAATATTTAATAACTGCCATTATCAAATAAAACATCGTTATTTAATTAGTATTACTGTAAAAGCAGTTTAAAAATTCATTTTAACCATCAGCTGTTTATTTACATATAGGCCTATACCATTAACTGGTTTCAGTCAAAAGACTAAAATCAACGATTTAGGGCTCAACATATCAGTTAAAAACAACTGCTTTTCAAGCTAATACGACCTCAGAATTATCACAGTAATATTGACTAACCAACTGAAATAATGTTTTCATGAAGTACTGCTGAACATATTGATGTTATATCAGGTAGAAATGAAAAAAAAATGATTTTAACTGGTCTGTTTTGCCTTACATCCATAATGATGTTTGTAAAGTGGCAATGTTTCCAAAGAAAAGTGTTGGATTCAACAAAGAGGGAAATGTATCACATGTATTGGAGACTACAATCAGTAATGTTAATGTATAAAGCAGGAGATATTTTGATACAGTGTGGTATTTGAAAGTCTTCTGACATTTTTTCACTATATTACTGCCACCGTTGCATTACTTTCGGAACTACCCACTTATATTTAGTCATTTATTGATAGAATGTACCAGACTATAAAACTACTATAAAATTTATTCACAGAATAGTTTTCCTAATGATAAGTACTTTCTAACAGCTATCGTCTGTTTGGATTAAAAGGAGAAAGCCGTGTGTTCTTAAGCATTATGAGTGATCTTTAATATTAGGGCAGAGATAATTATTCTTTGGTCCGCCTTCTCCATTCTTTATAAGATATTGAGTGTCTTTTGTTCCTTTGTTGTGATGAAGTCAATAAATTGAACGACACCTTCAAGAAGGGAACAATGTAACCGAAAGACAAGGTAGGTTCCAAGACATTTTGCAACACAAAGCAGTACAAATGAAAGAGAGGCTGAATGCCGAACTCAATTATAGAGAGAGTAGCACCTGAAGTACCGGGTGATCAAAAAGTCAGTATAAATTTGAAGACTTAAAAAATCGCGGAATAATGAAGATAGATAGGTAAAAATTGACACACATGATTGGAATGACATGGGGCTTTATTAGAAACAAAAAAAGACAAAAATTTCAAAAAATGTCCAACAGATGGCGCTTCATCTGATCAGAAAAGCAATAATTAGCATAACAAATTAATACAAACCAAAGATGACGTTCTTTACAGGAAATGCTCAATATGTTCAACATCATTCCTCAACAATAGCTGTAGTTGAGGAATAATGTTGTGAACAGCACTGTAAAGCATGTCCGGAGTTATGGTGAGGCATTGGCGTCGGATGTTGTCTTTCAGCATCCCTAGAGATGTCGGTCGATCACGATGCACTTGCGACTTCAGGTAACCTCAAAGCTAACTGAGGTCTGGGGACCTGGGAGGCCAAGCGTGACAAAAGTGGCGGCTGAGGACACGATCATCACCAAACGACGCGCGCAAGAGATCTTTCACTTGTCTAGCAATATGGGGAGGAGCGCCATCCTGCATAAAAATCGTACATTCCAACAGGTGTTTATCAGCCAGGCTGGGGATGATGCGCCGGCCGCGGTGGCCGAGGGGACTGATTCGCTCCAGTCACGGTCTACACGGCCACTACGGTCGGGGGTTCGAATCCCCCCTCGGGCATGGATATTTGTGCCGTCCTTAGTATTAGCTAGTTCATAAGTAGTTTGTAAGTTTAGGGACTGATAACCCCGTAGTTAAGTCCCATAAGCTATACAAACATTTGAAAAACGTTTTTTTGGGGGGATGATGCGATTCTGTAACATATCGGCGTACCTCACACTCGTCACGGTAGCAGTTACAAAACCAGAATTTTCCAGACAGAAATTTGAAAGTGAGCAAATAAGACACTTTATTCAATTTAAAAAATACCAAAATTAGTACATGAGATTAATAACATTCACTTGGAATTATTAAAGGTAACCAAAACAAAGCCATAAAGTTAAGAATAAACTAGGCCGGTAACCTGAAGGTCTTAGCGGTGCATTAAGATATCAAATATTAAACAAGGTAGATCAGCTTTTTAAAATAATAAAACAATAAACATGACCAGTAACCAGAACACGGCCATCAAGTGCCAGAACCTGAAGGGTTTAGCGACACATTACATCAATTGGAATATTATATTAAACTGATAAACATTTAAAATAACAAACAATAAACATTATCAAACTGGAATTAAAATGAACAAGAATAGCAGAAACGAATTTTAAATCAAAATTGAATTGTAAGGAATCAGGCGAACATTTATCGACCTGCATTATGTTGACTTGATTTTATAAAGTAAGAGGCCAGGCCATCTTAACAACTTCAGACACAAAATATTTCATACAGATCCCCTTTAAAAATTTGAATAATAGTTTAGCCAGTACATGAACTACATTCTCGGAAAACAGGGAGGTAATATTGAAACCGTCCAAAAAGAAACACAATTTAACTAGTAATATTGAACCTGGTGCAATAAGAAACAGACAAACATTTTTTTTCTTGCACGAACGTAGGCTTTCGCTGTCATTATTGTTAGCGTTAAAATTATTCTGAGCTATTTGCCGCGTCATGATAATAAAATCTTTCCTATGTTTCTGCTCCGTTGCAGGAGCCTTCCTCTGGGAATTCTCTGAGGAAGGCTTCTGCAACGGAGCCGAAACATTGGGAAGATTTTATTATCATGACGTGGCAAATAGCTCAGAATAATTTTAACGTTAATTTCTTTTTTTTTTTTTCTTTTTTAAATAATGAAGGAAGATATAGTCCATGTTCATAGCCCAGGAATATTGCACTGGCTCTTAGCACCTGATTTGATTACTTGCAGACAATGTTAGAAGGCTAATACAGCCTTCGAATCCCCCTTCGGGCATGGATATTTGTGCCGTCCTTAGGATTAGCTAGCTCATAAGTAGTTTGTACGTTTAGGGACTGATGACCCCGTAGTTAAGTCCCATAAGCTATACAAACATTTGAACATTTTTAATACAGCCTTCCTTTTTACAATGCTTTTAAAAATATTATTAACTAAAGGCTGGTTTGTTCAATACAGTCTTTTACAAGAGGAAAGTACGCTGACAATGGCTGAACACATTGCAGCCCCTTAAAACTTTTCCAGACTGCCAAGAAGACGGGCGACACGGACTATAAGAATTACAAAGCTACTCCTAAAAGATTCATAATATTAACCAGGCCTTTCAAAAGCAATGCTAAGTTTTTAAGGACCACAAGGAAACGGAAGGTATAGAGGCGAAAACCTGTTAATTACAACCGTTCGAGTACAAGTAACTCGACGAAAGGAAAAAGACTTAACCATCAAATATACGACCATGCCTGGGGACAGCAACAGAACGCGAAAGGGCATGACGCCACTGTAAAAAACACTTGTAAGCACACATAAGTTTCAAAACTAGGAACACACTACAACAGGCACCACTGATAGTACAGTGGCTCACAAACAGACATTAGAACTTAACTCTCCAAATCCGGGGACAGGTACGGCGACATTCCTCACACCACACCGTCAAAGAGCCAGCGCATCGTCCAAGTGGTCCGACGTGTCTAGGCGCTGGCTCAGGCAGGAGAAGGAGGAGGAGGAGGAAGAAGAAAAAGTGCCGTTCCGGACTGTCAAAAGGCAACCACAGCCTTCCACCTAGGCGCCGGCCCAAACGTACCCACTGCCCTCCGCACGTCAACTCGCCAAGTCTTGCGCGCGCGGCCCCAGATATACACGGCGACCGCGGCGACTCGTGCCAGTTGCGAGACAAATGACAAACAAACCAGGCACGCCGCACCACCCGCGGTGAAGTAAGAAGGCATATCGATCAACACCACCTAGAGACAAGGCCACTTCGAGGCAGTGGGCGTGCTCCATCAGCCAGCCATTCAGCTGGCGACCGCGGCCTCTCCGGTGTGACGTTACACGGGCTGTTCTCAGGCCTTGTCTCTAGGTGGTGTAAATCGATACGTGCGCGACGAGTAACTGGCGTCAATACAAGTAAATCGATCCGACACGGCTCAGGAAGCTTGTCGTATGTTGACTGTGCGAGAGTGAAGGTCGGGGTGAGAGTATAAAATTGGGAAAGATTAATTTTTAAAACTCACAACCACCAACTGCGAACCAAATTCCTAAACACGCAAAAACACTGGAACTGTGATTACTTCTGTTTGACTCGTTTTCTAGGGGATGATATCACACGTTCGCATTTTTCCTTCCCTGCATATAATTAACAAAACAAATTCATAATAAAATAAGTTCATGAGAGAAAAGGGTGTACTAACTACTAATTTTGAAAACACGTGAATGTTGACTTTATGTTGTTTATTTCACAATATTAGAAGACTGTGGCTGATACGTCTGTACGTTGACACATTTATCAAATGAAGTTACAGCTTGTGAGCCCCCAGACAAAATGAATATTTGTCGCAAATTCTTTTCACACCATGTGGCTGTCTCAAACACCGTTTATGTTCAAGCCTATGTGACGACAAGTGTTACATTAACAAATCACAGTCACTTTAATTCAATGCGATGCACACCTTGTTCCACCGGCTAAATATTCACAAACACACAGTAGCACTCGATTCAACTTGGTGCAGTCTACGACGAGCAACCACACGTGGCGATTGTCACACACAAATCTATAACCTCCACCTGGAGATACACATGCCAACTGATGCAGAGCGACGCCGCCTGGCCAGCTACCCCACTTGCTCCTGCCTCGTCACTTCCTGCCCTCGCGCGCCCGCGCGCGCCAAAAGCTCAACCGCCAGGTTTTTTCCCCTATGTCATCAACTTCCTCATGTGAGCTGTTCTAACCGAACTCCGACGTAAAGCGCTCAGCCAATACATTTCTAAAACTTTACTTAAAATCAAAATAATTACACTACGCATTAAATAAATGTCTTCTTAGGTTTTTATATTGGTATAAACATCCTTTGTACTATTTATCATAATCGTGCAATTTCTTATATCATAGATAAGTGATTTAACTGAATACTTCAAGATAAAATACACAAGATTAATTGAAAATAAAATGAGAAATAGTTAACATATATTTTTATAAACAAACATTGCCATGCTAGTTGTGTAACTGTCTTGCATTCATTGGTAATTTATTACTTTTCATTGTCAATTAAACATATTACACCAGATGTGACTATATTAGCTAATGTATTGTTTATTTATCAACAGGCTATTTTGTAATGAGGGCCTTAAAGGTTCCTAACTGCATCGTATTACTTCAAATGCCAGTAGTATTGGAATATTTTATTTCACGCTGTGCACTGCACTGTGCCTGGCACTCACCATTGTCCCTCTCTCCCCTCACCGGAAACGAAAACTGGAAAATCTTAAGCTGGAACAAGCCACCAACGTCGGCCTACTCGCTGTTCTCTACAAGCACACAAGCAAATCTCAACGTGGAGAACTTCTACCTATGGCCTAACTATAAATGTTTTCACCCAACTGTGTACACACATTGCTGCCATAATTAATAAGACTAAAATTGTGTAACATTTAGTGCATTGGCATGGTCAATGTTTGCAGTGAACTTCATCCTTTTTAATTATCAAATGCTATTAATTACCAATATTTCTGTTCGGCGGTAATCTTACAACTGGGGCCAGTCCACCGAAGTGTGATATAACAGCAACTGAGGCGTCTGCTTTCTTTCAGAATGGATCCTGATATTGTGACTTCCTAAGAATGTTCCTTTGAGGCCACTTGTATGTAATATTGGTGTTCCAACATATCGTGAAGCTAAACATCTTGCTAGTTTGTTGATTCCAGTAGTAGGTGTGAGCACCACATTAAGAACTAGGCGAATTTCTTACGTCGATTGCAGTGATAGAGTTTGAATGACTCCGATATTTTGAGTTTTCATGTGGTTTCTCTCTTCACTCGCGGCTTCCACTTACTTTTAATTCAATGGTCAGTACAGATATATAGACAATACTATTGTGGTTTGTCCTCAGGGAAGTCAGAATTTAAAAGGCTTTTTGGCACACCTAAATTTAATCCACCCAAATATTCAGTTCACAATGGAGGTGGCAGAGAATGGTTGCCTTCCCTTCCTTCATGTATTAGTAAGAAGAAAGGTTTCTGGTACGTTGAGACATGCTGTTTACAGGAAATCTACTTACACTGATTCGTATCTGAGAAACCTACCCAAGTGTCACTCTCCGTTTTTTTGGAAATTTGGTATGTTATAATACATGAAAAATTATGGGACACCTACTTTTTATTTATTGTATTTTTATTTTTTATTTTATTTTCTTTTTTTATTTATTTTATTTATTTCTTTATTTTGCGTTTGAGAAACATATTTAAGGGGTGAAACGGTCCCTCCAAAATTGGGGCTAAAATGAAAAATTGCGATAACTTTGAGATTAGTGAAACGATTTTAATGATTTTTTTGGTATGAAAGTATCTTTTGATAGAAGACGAACATCAGCCTAGGTATATTGCAGGGGGAGTGACAATTGCCGCGGTGGAGTAGCCGAGGGGTCAAAATCGCCTTGCTGCGGAGCGCGCGGTTTCTCGCCGTCGGAGGTTCAAAAAAAAAATATTTGTAGAATCTATGGGACTTAACTACGGGGTTATCAGTCCCTAAACTTACAAACTACTTATAAACTACTTACAACTAAGGACGGCACAAATATCCATGCCCGAGGGGGGATTCGAACCCCCGACCGTAGTGGCCGTGCAGACCGTGACTGGAGCGCCTCAGTCCCCTCGGCCACCGCGGCCGGCCGTCGGAGGATCGAGTCCTCCCTGGGGCAAGGGTGTGTGTGTTGTCGTTAGGTTAGTTTACCTTAGTTTAAGTAGTTTGTAAGCTACGGACTGATGACCACGCAGTTTGGTCCGATAGATTTACAAACGTTTGAACATTTGAGTGACAATTAGGGGGGCAACAACTCCTGAAGTTACCAATTTTTTGTGCTCAAAAAAATTTAATCGGAGAAGAATGTATGAAAACTTCAGAAGGGAGACGAATTAAAGAATAAGTGTGATATATATTGCGGGGGGGGGGGGGAGGTAAACAACCCTTATATTGACCTAAAAGTTTTCTGGGTATGGTACCGCGTCATGATGTAAGGCTATTACTTAAATATCCAACGTTTCGGCCAACGTTACAGTGGCCTTCATCTGGGTAACTGGTGTGAGCTGGTTGTTACTACACTTTATATTACTTTCATTTAGACATTACGTCATAATTTTTTAAAATAAGCGATGTTATTGGTGAATGTATTGCGGAAGAGAGGAACTTTATTTTTGATAGGATGCTGAGGTGGAAGGGGTGGGGGATAGCCGTTGCCTATTGCTTCTTGCATAGCGAGACATGGTTGGTGTTTATCGGCGAATGGGGTGAGGGCTTCCGTTTCTCTCCTGCTGGCCGTGGGCCGCGCGGCGGCAGTAGCTTACTGGTGACGCTCGCGTGTTGTGATGTCAGTGCGGCCTATTACGCTGTGATGACCGGTAGCCAAGAGGGGGCAAGCCTGAGTCCATCTTCTCTATTCATGTTATTGGGGTGTTTAACAATTTCGATGGCTTCCCTTATCTTACGTTTGACCATCCCTGGTTGCTTGGCGAGTATTCTGGCATCGTTAAATTTTATCTTCCTGCTGCAATCTTGCTGGTGTTCGGCTACTGCAGATTTATTGTGTTGGCCTAATCGAATGTAGCGTTCATGTTCCCGTATGCGTGTTGCCACTGCCCTCTCTGTCTCACCTATGTACACTTCCCCACACTCGCATTCCACCTTGTATACTCCTGATGCATGTAGTGCGTCTATGTTGTCCTTTGTGGAACCAAGAGCATCCTTGACCTTGCGACTGCTGTAGAAGAAAGGCTGGATTCCTACCCGGCGAAGATGTTTGGCAATGCGATCTGTGACGTTTTTTACATAAGGTAAGCGTGCTGCTGGCTGCTTTTTGTTGACTTCCTGCCTACTGATGTTTCTTTTATTTGTGTCCATGGCGGTGTGGATCACTCTATGGTTGTAGCCATTTGCCAGAAATGTTGTTTCTAGTTTGTTGAGCTCAGCTGTTTTGTTGTCTTCATCACTTAGTCGTTGCGCGCGAATCGTCAGTGAGCGGATAACAGAGTTCTTCTGTGCTGGATGGTGGTTTGATTGAGCGTGCAAATACCTGTCGGTATGTGTAGGCTTCCGATATACCCTGTGCCCAAGTGTGCCTTGCCTAGTTCTATAAATTTCCACATCTATGAATGGAATAGCTCCATCCTTTTCGATCTCTAATGTATATTGGATCTTCTTGTGCAATTTGTTTAGATGTTCATGAAACTTGTGTAGTTCCATCTCACCGTGGGGCCATATTGCGAAAGTATCGTCCACGTATCTAAACCAGCATCTTGGGCGTAAAGGGGCGGAACAAAGTGCTGTTGCTTCGAAGGCCTCCATGAAAATGTCGGCTGCCAACGGGGATAAGGGAGACCCCATTGCTACGCCGTCTGTTTGCTCGTAGAATCTTTCTTGCCACTTGAAGTAGGTCGAAGATAAACACAACTGAACCAGGTCGCATATATCTGGCGGAATATGTTCTTGTAGGATGCGAACAGTTTCGTCTACTGGCACATTGGTGAATAATGACTTTATGTCGAAGCTGACCATGATGTCCGTGGGTAAAATTGTTGCTTCCTTAATGCGTTCTATAAAGTGTGTCGAGTTCTTGACGTACAAGTCAGTTTTCCCAACTAGAGGTCTTAGTTTGGAGGCTACGAACTTTGCCAAATTCTATGTCGGCGAGTTAATTCCATCCACGATCGGTCGTAGAGGCTGGCCACTCTTGTGTAGCTTTGGCACTCCATAAATTCTAGGGGGAACTGGAACGCTAGGAATTAGTCCCTTGCCGTGTCGACGTCAATTCTTGAGTCCTTAATTGCACTCTGCGTCTTTCGAATTATCTTAGCCGTGGGGTCCGTCTTCAGTTCTTTGTAGATGGGATCGTTTAATAATTCTTTCATCTTGTCCTCATACTGCACTGTGTCCAAGATGACAGTGGCGTTCCCTTTATCTGCCTGAAGTATAACTATTTCTTTGTTGTTCTTTAATTCTGTGATGGCTGCCCTTTCCTCGCGTCTGAGATTATGCTTCGGTGGCTTGGCACGTGTTAATATTCGGACAGTTTCCTGCCGAATTTTCTCTGCTTCTATCGTGGATGTGTGACGAAGTGCTGCTTCCACGGACACGATGATTTCTTCTGTGGGGATCCGCTGAGGTGTGATTGCAAAGTTTAGACCCTTGCTAAGTACTTCCGTGGCTGCATTGCTGATAGAGTGAGACGAAAGATTTACCACCGTTCGAGATGCATCTAGTCGTTGCGTAACTTTACGTGTCGTTTTATCGAGCTGCTCGAATTTTCTCTTCTGACGTCTAGCAACAGTTTCATTAGTAGAACATGCTTGCAAGTGAGTGATTTTGTCGACATTATCCCAGTTATTCGGCGACAGTGAAGCTGATAGCAGCAGATGAATATGTAGCAATCTTCTATTGTGGGAGTCAAGTTCTCTTCGTACTTGCTGAATCCGCTCCTTCAGTAGTGATATACTGGCTCTTCTGTAGATGGATCTTGCTTTGTTGGTGTTGATGTTCGATTTAAGCTGCAGGAATTTAGGTATGATGTCCTGGTGCCGACACCTCTTCAGATAGATTAAGTCGTTGATTAGTTTCCCTTTCTTCTTCCTTAACATCTCCAGCTGTCGAATTGTGTTGTACACTTCCTGCCTATACAGGTTGTTGATATAATTACGTAGGCTTCCGCGGCCAGAGTCAGATGACATAAAAGTTTTCTGGGTATGGTACCGCGTCATGATGTAAGGCTATTACTTAAATAACCAACGTTTCGGCCAACGTTACAGTGGCCTTTATCTGGGTAACCGGTGTGAGCTAGTTGTTACTACACTTTATATTACTTTCATTTAGACATTACGTCATAATTTTTTAAAATAAGCGATGTTATTGGTGAATGTATTGCGGAAGAGTGGAACTTTATTTTGATAGGATGCTGAAGTGGAAGGGGTGGGGGTTAGCCGTTGCCTATTGCTTCTTGCATAGCGAGACATGGTTGGTGTTCATCGGCGAATGGGGTGAGGGCTTCCGTTTCTCTCCTGCTGGCCGTGGGCCGCGCGGCGGCAGTAGCTTACTGGTGACGCTCGCGTGTTGTGATGTCAGTGCGGCCTATTTCGCTGTGATGGCCGGTAGCCAAGAGGGGGCAAGCCTGAGTCCATCTTCTCTATTCATGTTATTGGGGTGTTTAGCAATTTCGATGGCTTCCCTTATCTTATAGAGAAGATGGGGTTGTTCGTGATGTAGAGCATGGCCGGATTTCCATCTCTACCCGCTGCCTCATTAGGGTGAGTCCCATTGCCATTCACAATTGTATTTTCGTTTGTCAGAAAACGATGCATTGTTTGCACACATACTTAGAGGTAATGAACGATCCTTTTTTTGAATTTGTTTTTTTGTTGTCATTCATATTTGTATTGTGTGTGTCCATTGCACTTATTTTGCAATATTACATTATGTTGTACATCGCTTCTCTGACGAATAAATTATTCGTTGAAATTTTTGCATATATATGATATTCGTTAAAAAATGTATTATGCACAATAATTTTTTGCACCAGGCACATCGTATTATTGCGCATACATTGTAGAACGCGCGATATGTCTCACAAGTTCTACAGCAGGTTATCAAATGTCTGTGGTCTTTCTTTGATATACCTGCTTTTATACCATGCGTATTTAATGAAATTTTGAAATCGAGGACAAGCAAACTGATTGTGTATCTGTGACTGCAGTTTGATGACATTATTTCGATGGTGCAAATTTATGTCATAGTTGTGTAAAATGACATTACCTGAAAAATACCTAATGAAATTTCTTGAAGGTCGTAAGAAAAAGACATGTAAGGGTTGGATCAGCCCCGTTGTACCAGCAGCAATTGTTTTTATTAGAACGGATTTTCCAGACGTTGGTAAAGTATGAAGCATTTCTGTATTCTGTCCACTCCAATAATCTAACAATAAAATACTTTTATCGTTAGTTGATGACAAGAACACCTCTGAAACCATTTCTGGACTAGGTTTGTCGTTAATTTACCTGATCTAGAGGTGAATACGTGGACATTTTCAGGCATAAATAACTCTTTATACCCCGGCCGAATATACCATATTTTTCCTGGAGTACAATTAACAACGGCGATAACAAAGTAGGTTCAAAATGTTCAAATGTTTGTATAGTCTATGGGACTTAACTACGGGGTCACAGCCCCTAAACTTACAAACTACTTATGAACTACTTACGAACTAGGACGGCACAAATATCCATGCCCGAGGAGGGATTCGAACCCCCGACCGCAGTAGCCGTGCAGACCGTGACTGGAGCGCCTTAGTCTCCTCGGCCACCACGGTCGGCTAAAGTAGGTTCAATCGTGTAACCTTGAGTCATTGAATGTAAAGACTGCGTCAGTATTTCGATCTGTCGTCTTCCTTTAAATGACAGAGAGAGCCCAGCATGCTTCTTTAGATTAAATCCAGACTGATCAGTATTAAATACATTACTTCTGCAATAAGTCTGCTTATATCATCAACATATTCAGTAGCTCGTACTTGAAGTTCAGCATGCTCACGAACAGATTTTTGCATTATAAACTTATTAACTTTTCTTGACACAATCTTGTATTTCGTTTTAAACATCTAACTCCACTTCGATGATGCCGTGTATGAATCAGGGAAAAGTGGAAATTCATCTCGAGCCTTTAAAACCCCAATACTGATATATAAAACAAACAAATACACTTATTCCTTAATTCGCCTTCCTTTTGTAGTTTTCATAGATTCTACTTCGATTAAATCAAAACACTTATTTTGAGCACAAAAAATTGTTCATTTTAGGGATAGTTGCCCCCAAAATTGTCAGTTATACCTACATCGATGTTCCTCTTTCATCAAAATATACTTTGCTGCCAAACATCATTAAAATCGCTTCACTAAACTGTAAGTTATCGCGATTTTTCCATTTCAGCACCAGTTTTAGAGGGACCGTTTCACCCCTTAAATATGTTTTTCCGCTCAGCTCACAAGGATTACCTCGTTCCTTCGTTCACCGAGGCTATGTCATTTCAGACCCTGAAAGTTTGTCAGCTGAGTTGTCCCATCTCAAATTTACTTTTCGTCAGAATGGTTATAGTGAGAGGCAGATAAAACGCGCTTTGAGCTATCAGCCTACTGTGAAACGGCGAGTGACGATAGTAACGAAGTGGCACGTAAATCTATGGCTTTAGCCTTATGCAGGAAGCATTCCCAACAGGATTTGTCCGTAAATGATGTTCTTGGTTTGCGGAAGGCTGGTGTCAAGGCTTGCAGTTGTGGCATGTCATATATTTTCAGACAGCCAGGACTGTGGAAGACCGCTGTATTGAACACAAACGTCACACACGCTTACAAAATCCGAACAAATCCACTGTTGCAGAACATTGTCTTGGATCCGGTCATACTATGGAATACAACAACACGAAGTTTCTGGCATGCACTTCCACCTATTGGGATAGTGTTATCAAGGAAGCTGTTGAAATTAACCTGCAAGCGACTTAGTGAATAGAGAACTGGGTTTGTTTTAATTCTGCTTGCAATCCCACTCTGCCTCTCATGAAAAAACAGAGGTACAGAATTAATGCAGCTTTCCCTGTTGATTAATAGTACCTATCGATATTTCTGATGTTGGTCTTCTTTGGCTGTGTTGATTTTGCAGTTACTTGTACTGTGTGTGTGTTATCTTCCTTTTCTACCCTTTGCAAATAGAGCTATTAAATTAGTTTGCACATTTCTTGCTTGAGTGCAATTGTGCCTTGAGAATGGCTGGGTGTGTCGCTGTCGAAATATTGGTCGTGGACGACGACTTCGCCCGGCAGCTTACCCATAAGTTGTTTGAACATTCATTACGCCGGGAAAAGTGAAGGTTTCACATTACGAGCGGTCTTTGGCTGAAGAGCAAAGATAATTATTCTCTAGCCCGCCTTCTCCTTTCTTTATCGCAGACTGATTGTCGTTTATTCCTTTGTATAAAGAAGAAGAAGGTGCGGCAGTTGCCTCACAGGCCGCCATTACGTTTGATCTTATTAATGTCTCCGCTCGAAACGGGGATTTTATCACAGAGGAATCCTCTTTTCCACAGGAAATGGGTTCATAGATATTTTAAAAAGACACCCAGTAAAAATGTATGGTTAATTTTTTCCTCAGTAGTTTTATGTTTGATCTGTAACCACCGTTTGGGCGCCATTACGATTGATCAACAATTGTGAGCAGTATTCATGACACAATATTTTTAACAATATTATGATAAATTATTTATAATCACCCGTAATTACCATTCATTGTAAATATTAAGAACCTGCAGACATTTTTTTCTCAAAACGAAATCCGATACGCGCAGCTTCCATAACGGAAGTACCAGTAAAAAAATTATTTCTTCCAGACATTAAGCACGGTTAACTACTCATAATTATTGTTCATCCTCCTTTTCTTACTGAGTAAAACGTGAGTTAAGTACGATAAATGTCGCATAATGGTGTTTCCTCATCATATTTTACTTATCAGCGCTCATATTTCATGACGAACGTCCTTAGACAAACTAATCATTTCTTTGTCCTTTTTTAAATTCGTGTCCTTGACTAGGCGGGAAACATTATACGGAGTATGTCCACAAAGTAAGTTCCGTTTGATTATATAAACCAAACGTGAACAGGTACAGAAAAAATATTTATTGTATAAAAATCTGCAACTCTTCAACTACTTTTCTACATAACTTCCGAAATTTTGTAGGCACTTGTCATAGCATGGGACAAGATTTTGTGTGCCTTCTTCATAGAGGGTTGCCGTCTGTGTATTCAACCATGTGACAAACATGTTCTTTCAGCTCATCATCGTTGAAATGTTGACCACCAAGGACAGATTTTAGGTGTAAGAAGAGATGAAAGGAGTCTTCTTCCATTCACGTTGCCGCCCGACCTGACAAGGCGAATGTGACCAAACAACTCTTACGGGAATTTCACTGGGACGTGTTTGATCATCCTCCGTACAGTCTCGCTCTTTGCAACTCTCTTCTTACACCTAAAACCTGTCCATGGTGGTCAACACTTCAGCGATGATGACGAGCTGAAAGAACATGTTACCACATGGTTGAATACACAGGCGGCAACCTTCTACGAAGGAGGCATACAAAAACTTCTGCCAAGCTATGAAAAATACCTACAAAATTTCGGAAGCTATGTAGAAAAGTAGTTTAATAGTTGCATATTTTTGTACAATAAATATTTTTTGTATGTCTGTACACGTCTGTTTTATATAACCAAACGGAACTTACTTTGTGGACATACACGCTGGATTTGAAAGCAATAATTTCCAGTCTATGTACTCGATACCTGACAACAGGGACCGATAAATGATGACATGGCCAAGGCCGTCCACGGGAAACATCAGTAAGAGATGACCGTTATCCGCGGTTAACAGCCCGTCGAGACAGAACGCTCAATGTAACTCAGCTACAACGCGCCCTCCAGGAAGCAACAGGACGCGCAATATCAACATAGACAGTCCGAAATCAACCTCGTAAATGTAGCCTCTACGCACGGAGTCCTATGGTGTATGTCCCATTGATACCATGACACCATTTAGCCAACAGATAATGGGCGCAGGACCATTAGGTTTGGAATCGTAACGAATGACAACGGGTTCTGTTCACATATGCGTCAATATATTATATCCAGCCGGACAATTGTAGTTCCATAATCAGGAGAGAAAGTGGAACTCGGAACAATCTTGCTTATGTGCAGGAAACAACAACATATCATGGTGGTGGACGAATGATATGGGCAGGAGTCGGTACTGGAGGAACTGTATGTCCTCAGAATTGCGGTTTGACTGCTTCGAGGTATAGAGACGAGATCCTTCGACCTGTTTTTTGGTGCCCTGCGCTGGTGCCATAGGAGATGGTTTCCTTCTGGTGGGCGATAACGGTCGTCCCCACAGTGGTGCTCTGGTGGACAACTAGCTTGAAGCTAAGGAAACTGAACGAATGGAGTGGCCAGCTTCTTCACCAGACTTAAGCCCGAATGAGCATGTCTGGGTTGCAGTTGGCAGAGGCGTTGCAGCTAGACCGACACCTGCAACAACGATTGCAGAGCTGGATATTTCAAGAATATTGGAAGAAAGGGCAAATATCACTCAAGAGCATCTTGATAACCATGCAGGTGGGCAACTGTACTGTCGGTGCTGGGTGATCAAACACGAAATTAGAAGGCAATGAGAATGACTTTTTCACTATCTTGGTGCCTCGCTGTAAGAAAACGCCAAGTACAGTTGAGATAGCAAAGTATCGTACATTACTGTAACCAATACGCGAATAAAATACATTACCATTGTGTATGATATGTCACCTGATAAATTCCAATTGTTTTGAGGAGTGTATTATAAGCTTCTGGATATGAAGTTCGACTTTTAATTTCGTGTTTCTGAAAAAGAGTGCCAGATTTCAGGATTGTGTTTCTGTTTAAAATTCCCATTCTTTTTTCTCTGTGTCCCGTGGCAGATTAGCCCACTATTTTGTTAATTTATTTAACAGTGTTGTTTTTGCGGTTCTTAGGTCGGATGCAGTTCTCCACGCTACTGTATCATGAGCTAGCGTCCTCATAAGAACGACAACTGACATACATTATAATCTGCTTAATGTTTTCTTCTTTGGTCTCCCTCTGCGATTTTTACCCCACAAACGTCGCTCCAATGCCGAATTTAAGAGTCCTTGATATCTGAGAATGTGTCCTATTAATCAAGACCTTCCTTTTTCTCAACGTATACCAGAAATTCATTTTCTCCCCAATTTTCTTGAGTTACCCGATCTACCCACCTAATCTCCAGCATCAAAAGCTTCTACCGTCTTCCTGCACTTATTGGTATAAATCTCTTAATGGGTGCCCTTACTATTTTTTTGTATGCAAGCCACATCTGTTTTACACTCACATTGTTAATTTCAAAAGGTTTAACCCTTTATTCCATGATTTTCTGTTTGAAGCTATAATGTATAGTGCGCATATACTGAGAAAAATATTGAAAAAAAAAAACCTTAAAATTATTATGCACTGCTAGCAACAAGAAGTTCATAGCTGGTCAGCTACATAGTGCTTCCATGAAGTACCAGGTTCAATAAATTTTACTATTATGCTTCACATCTTTCCAGAAAGTAACTCATAATGCTACAGTAGTACGTGATTGACTACTTTTACATGGCAAAGGAGGAATACGCACAAACGCACATGTTAGAAGTAACTCAATGTAGCAACCTCTCTAAATGATTTAGTGGCACTCTACGATTTATAATTTCTAGGACGAGTTGATTGATTGATTCATTGAGTCCCTTTACTAGTTCTTTATTAGACACAATTTCCTCGGGTCTGGTTGTCCCAAATGTTCTGTGCCTTTTACTCTCCAATGCAATGCATTCGAAGATTAGATGTGATGCAGTTTCATCACCGTCATCACAGATCCTACATTTAGGGTCCTCTTCTGTTATTCCCATTGTATGTAGGTGTTTTTGAAATTCCCATGGCCTGTCAGCAATCCGGCCATGAGTCTAATCTCTCTCCTGTTCAGGACCAGGATTGCAGAGCTTCTTTTAAAACATGGCTTTGGCATCATTATCTTGCCATGTTTTTGTTGATAGACTTTGGTTCAGTATTCTACGCGCTGCCCTCTGAGCCAGTTACATAGCTCCAATTTGATCATTGCCTTGGTGATTGTCAGGACAGGTTCCGGTTCAATAAATGGAATCTCTGCCCCCATCATGGCTAATCTGTTGGCATGTTCATTGCCACTGATCCCCGTGTGGCTAGGGACCCACAATAGGTTTACTCTATTGCTTTCCCCTAGCTCCACCAGAACCCTGTGACATTCTGCAACAATTTTAGACCTTGTTGCAGGAGCTGCCAGTGATCTCAGGTTTGCCTGGCTGTCTCAATAGAAATAGATGCTACGGTCCTGTAGCACCTACGCAAATTCTCCTCCACACACGCCCTGATGGCAGTGATTTCGGGCTGGAATACTGAGGCCAGTTTCCCTAGAGAGATGACGCCGTCTAATCTTGGCTGCACCCTGTATACCCCAGCCCCAAAGCCTTGGTCTGATTTCGACCCATCAGTGAACCAGACAATATCCCCCGCACGGTGTCGAACTATTTTCTCCCACTGATCCCTACTTCCAATTGTTATATTGAAAGAATTGTTGAAACACTATGGGTTTATAATATAGTCAGCTGGCATTTCCCCAACCTTTCCTATATTTACTTCACTCTCTATTTTAGAGTGTGATTCTGGATATCCCAAAGAGTTCCAGTTTTTGCCAGTTTTGAGTCTGTATGCACCAGCCGCTGCCTCCATCTTGACCCAAAGGTGTAATGGGGGCAAGTCCAACATGGTTTCCATCCCAGCAGTTGGTGTGCTGCTAATTCCGCCTGTTATGGCTAAGCAGGCTAATCACTGCACCTTACCAAGCTCCTTAGCAGCAATCTGCTGTTCTATCTCCTTCTACCACATGACCGCCCCATCCTGGGTCTAATCACCGTGGGATATATCCAGTGCATACCCTTGGGGCTCAGGCCCCAATTTTTGCCACAACTCTCCTGGTACTTACCAGAGTACCTTTTGCTTGGAGAAAATATTCCTAATGTGAGGGGTCCATGTCAATTTCTCATCTAAGGTAACCCCTAGATATTTCACTGTCCCCTTCACAGGTAGCGCTTCATTGAAAAGTCTTAGATTCCAATTTGAATGTTGGATATGCTTTTTTGTGAATCGTACAACAACAGTATTCTTAGAACTAACCTCCAGATCCTATTTTCTGCACCAGTCTTGCACAATGTCCAACGCACCTTGTGCCATATTTTTGACTGTGTCAGAAATTTGTCACATATTACTATGACAAGATCATCTGCGTATCCTTGGCAAAATTACTATCTAGAGTTTAATTCGCCAATGAGAGCATTCACCACCAGATTCCACAATAAAGGGGAAAGAACTCCTCCTTGCAGGCAACCTCTAGTGGTGTTGATTACCATTTTTTCATTCATCATGGTAGCCTCTACCTTTCTTCCACTGAGCATGGCCCTAGTCCACCTACATATAGTGGTCCCTAGGTCATGCACCTCTGCTGCCCTAACCATGGAATCGAAGGTCGTGTTGCTAAAAGCCCCCTCGATGTCCAGGAAGATACAGAGGGCTATTTCCTGAAAGTGTAGTGCTTTCTCCACCTTTCCAACAAGTTGTGTGAGAGCGGTCTCACATGATTTACCTGGCTGATTTGCATGTTCGTTTGAATGTAGAGGAGCCCTACTTAACCTCCTTTCTCGAACATGCACTGTGACCAGCTTTTCCAACGTCTTAAGAATGAAAGAGGACAGGCTGATTCGTCTCATACCCTTGGCCTTGGTATGATCAATTCTCTCTGGTTTTAGAATGAAGAAAACCTTCACTGCCCTCCAGGCATTGAGAATGATTACCCTGAATAACCTGCATAGGAAACTAATAAGATTTTCTCCCGCTTGTTGCAAAAAATGTTCAAATGTTTGTAAATCTATGGGACCAAACTACGTGGTCATCACTCCATAGCTTACAAACTACTTACACCTAGGTATACTAACCTAAGGGCAACACACATACCCATGCCCCAGGGAGGACTCGAACTTCCACGTAGAGAAACCGCGAGCTCCGCAGCGAGACGCTTTAGACCGCTCGGCTACTCCACCGCGGCCCGCTTATTGCAGGAGAGCTGGAAAGATTCCATCGGGGCCAGGTGACTAACGGTTGAAATGTTCCCACCGCCCATCGGACCTTACTGAAATCGACACACTCCTTGGCCAAATCCCAGTCCTCTTTGCGAATACCTGAGAACCGTTGTCTCTCAGGAATCGCATTCTGGTCTGAGTTATCCACCATATTGAGGTAAGTGAGTCTTGAGGAGCAGTTCCAGCGTTTCATGTGCTGCCTTTGTATACTCCCTATCCTCCTTCCTCAATGTTCCTCCTGGATTAGTTGGAACCCTAGTGAGGATTTTATGAAGTCTCGCTTGAGCAGCCGTTCCCTCCACTTCCTCACAGAATACATTTCAGGATGCCTCCTTTGCCCGTCTGATGGCAAGGTTGTAATTGACAAGGGCCTCACGATACTTTTCCCATTGTCCTTTGCGCCTCGCAAGGTTAAACAGTCTTCGTACCTGTTTCCTTTGCATTTCCAGGTTATTATTACACCAAGGCACACTCCTGTTTGTGCACTTCTTGATGATTGAGCAGTTGTCCTGGTATGAGGTCACTATAGCAGAAGTTACGGCCTCTGCTACTTCCACAAACTCTGCTGGATTCCTTATCGAAGTTTTAATTTCCGATAGTCTGAAGTCAAGGTCTCTCCTATATGTCTCCCAGTCCGTTTTCGTGAGATTCTTATAGGCCATGGTCTGTCTGGTTCCCATTTCAACCTTGAATTTAATATACATGTGATCTGATGAGGATGGCTCCAGGACCACATGCCACTGTTTGACGTAACTGCCCATCATCACGGAACCAAAAATTATGTCAATTACTTCTTCCCTTCTACTATTCCTGAATGTATGTTCATCACCCCTATTCAGGATCTCCAAGTTGTTGGATAGGAGAAATTCAAGAAGGTGCTCACCTCCACTGTTGGTGTCCTTGCTGCCCCACGATAGACTGTGGGCATTGGCATACATCCCACCAACATTTCGTCTTCTTGCCGATGGCAGGCTTCTGTCAGTCTCCTCACTTCCAAAGAAGGAGGAGAGCTGTCTTCGTAAGGAAGGTATGCTGAGGCCAAAACTATTTCCCTCGTGATACCTTCCTCATGTTGCTGCATCCTGATGGTCATCAGGTGACTGGAACAAAAATCACTGCTGTTTCTTGGGGTTTCCAACTTCCGGTAGCATGAAAGGGATTCCATTTCTAACAAATACATGTTCTGGAGTTTTCTAGCATTTCTAGCATAAATCAGCTTACCTCCAGTACCACCGAGGCCCAATACACCCCCTATATACAAATAGGGTTCTTGTATCAGCGCCACATCCACTTCCTGTCTCCCCAGGCGACGGCTCAGGGCAGCAGTGGCCCCTTTACTGTGCTGCAGGTTTATCTGCAGCACTTCCAGTCCCCATCTTGCTGCCATTATTGCCTTTAAGGTCTTTGATTACCCTGACGGCTACGTGCGAGAATCCTAAAAACAGTTTCAGGTATTGCTCTCGCATTGCCTTCAGGAAGTTCTCTCCTACCTCCACCACCAAGGTTCGTCCTTCCGGAACGACCTTTTAATTAATTACCCTCCAATCCTCTGTCGAGACTTTTGTGTTCTGGACCCTTATTTTCTCGAACAGAGTCTTTCGAGAGACATCCTTAAGGATCTTTGGTACCCATATTGATACCTTTGCGGTCTTCAGCTTTGCATCCTCCCACGGGGATATCTTGGGCACCTTGTCCTTAAGGCATTCTGCTGAGTGCTCCCCCTCGCAGACAAAAATGAGGGTACCACAAACTAGATAGACCCTCCTGAATTTGGGTTCTGGACCGGCGTCCCCACAATCTCTTCCAAGAGAGCCATCTGCACGAGCTCCTCCTGCTGCGAGGTGATGCTCACCAGTGGGTATCCTTCTTGGACAACCGCCATTCTAAAGATCGAGACTGCAGTACTATAGGTCTGTTTCCCTATTTCCTGTCTCAGCCTTTTAGGATCACGCTTGTCCAGAATGGAGGGATTCTTAGATTCCTCCCTAACCCTGTTGCCACCTGTCTTTGACGTCGAAGGGCTCTGTGTATCCCCTTTGACCTGAGGCAGTTTCTTTTTGGGGGTCTTGGGCTCAAGGCCTTTTGATTGTTGTTGTTGAACAACAACAATCAAAAGGCCTTGAGCCCAAGACCCCCAAAAAGAAACTGCCTCAGGTCAAAGGGGATACACAGAGCCCTTCGACGTCAAAGACAGGTGGCAACAGGGTTAGGGAGGAAGCCATTCTTTTCCTTCCTTTTGCTTCTGTCCTTTGAGAAGTTTCCTCCTCTGAGCCCCAGACAAGGCCTTAATCCTAATCTCGTCCAACTTATCTGTTACAGTTCACACTTCTTGCTCAGTTCTAGACCATGATTCAGAAGTAGGAGTGCACTCCATCGGTCCTGATCCCGATGTCTGAGTATCTGAGATCTCAGAATGCCCCTCTGATTCTTTTAAAATACTTTCTTTCTTTGTGTTAATTTTAGTCCCACGAGATTTGGGGATTTATATAGTCCACACCACGATAACCCCGCGCGGTGCAAGGCTACGTACTCAGGGAGGTCGCCCGGTATCCCTGAGGCTCCGTTCCACATCCACCCATGTGCCATGCACCCCTCGGCACGGATCGCATCACACCTTGGGTTGGGAAAGGAATTGGGAAAGGACTGGGAGAGGATAAGGAAGACGGGACGTTGTGGGACACAGTCTGATCCATCAGCTGAGGCCTTTCCGGCAGCAGGTTCTCTACCTTTGATTTGATCAGTTTGAGAGATAATGGAAAAAATAAGGTATGTTGGTGGCCAGCTTCAGTATGCATTAAAGAGTAAGATTCTCAATCAGGAAAGTGTAATTATAATTTTACCTGCTTTTTTTGAATAGATATATTCTTTGTTCAATTATGGTTGATTTGGAAATTTCGATATTGAGTATCGCTACGACAACTGTGTGTTGACAAATCCCCGTGCCTGTTTCGATTCTCTTTCTTAGCTCCGAATTACTTGTTGCTAGACCGCTTACGGTTATGTTCGAACGTGTTTACAGTGTAGAGAATGGCGTCAGTCAGTTGGCACCCCTGCCGGTCAGTGCCTGCAGACGCTGAATTTTTCCCTGGCCGCCTCCGTGGAGGTGCAGTGCAGGGCAGGCAGGGCAGGCAGGGTTGTCGGTGTGAGCTGAATATTTCACAGCCGGCCGGCTGCGGACCTGTCGAGCGCCGAGGCCGAGTCGGCGACACGTCACAGGCCGTCTGGTGCGTCCGGCTGCTCTTTTTAATTAGGCCGCCGGGCCCGGAAAAAGCGCAGCCGCGCTAATTACAGGACAGACACTCGCCGCGCCGGCGAGGGAGGCGCGCCGCTCCAACCCCTGCAACCCCCGTCCAGCCGCCACCCCTAAAAGCCGCGCCGGCGCTGCTGCACTCAAACGCGCCCGCTGGTCAACCCGGCACTTTGTTTCTGTGTCCGGCGAGTCTGCAGGACATGGAAATATAGTCTGATTAAAATTACGCGCTAGTTGACAGTACACGCGCTGGAGCTGTTTTCATCCGATCAGAGCGCTCAACATCACGCCAGAACGCATATGGAATAGGTTCATAGATTTGTGACTGGCTGGAAGACTTCCTAAGTCTTGACGGCGAGAGTTCGTCTGAGACCAGTGTATCGTCAGGTGTGTCACAGGGGAGTGTGATTAGGGCCGCTATTATTTTCTACATATATAAATGATCTGATGGACAGAGTAATTTGTACAAGCAACTTACGGGTTTGCTGCCGGATGACGTTGTCTGCAACCGCCGATATTTCAGCATGAGGACACCCTGCCATTTTCAACTTCACCCAAGGAAGCAATATGCAAGCGTACTTAATACCTCTGTGGTGTCGCACAAGTCCAAAGTACGCGCCACCTACTTTCGCCGCGCGCCGCCATGCACGCACGGCGCGCCGTTCTTACGACGTCAGCCACGAGCGCCCTCTGCTGCAAATCCGCTCGTGGCCATCACTGAACGACATCGTTCACTTGGGACTGAGATGGGAATCAGTTAACACTTCGGAATCAGATAGGCACCAGTGAAGACGTGGCTATCGGAGAGGCACTAGGCAGGCCTCTAGCTCAACTATGTATCAACATTCTGCATTACTGAGCTATGTAAAAGTTAAGTATTACTAAGTCTCGAAGACATATGTATCTCGTTCTAATTTACGCTAGTGTTTCTAGTTTCTGCTGTCCCACTGTCTGGTCACCTCCTACCTGCACAAGCGTGCATCCTTTATTCCTGTGTCGGTCTTTCTACTCGGCCACCGACACCTACGACGGAAACGAGACACAAAAGCGGCGACGAGGCTGGGACACAAAAGTGGCGACGAGGATGGGATACAAAAACCTCCGTTTGCAAAGGGTAAACAAGGAAGATACAGTAGAAGTCAATGCAGTGTCAACAGAAGCAGAGATGACCAAACATCAGAAATACTGATAGTGACTGTTAATCAACCGGTGATGCAGCATTAAACTAGCAAGCGACCTTATAAACAGAGATGTTGGTTTTTGTTTAAATTCTGCTTGGAATCCGGCACTGTGTCTCGTCAAAAAACAGAGGGATAAAATTAAAGCTGCAGCACCTGTTGATTAACAGTCACTGTCGATATTTCTGATGTTTGATCATCTTTGATTGTGTTGACTCTGCAGTGACTTGTACTGTGTGTGTTATTTTCCTTCTTTACCCTTTGCAAACCGAGGTATTAAATAAGCTTGCTCATTGCTTCCTTGAGTGCAGTTGTGCCTTGAGAATGGCAGGGTGTCCTCCTGCCAAAATATCGGCGGTTGTCGACAACGTCTTCCGGCAGCATAGCCGGGAAAAGTTAAGGTTTCACACAGTAACTTGTAATTTGCGGCTGTTTTCTGATGATGCTGTGGTGTATGGGAGGGTGTCGTCTGTAATTGGTTGTAATGGCATACAGGATGACTTGGACAAAATTTCTACTTGGTGTGAAGAATGGCAGCTATCTCTAAGTGTAGAAAAAAAATTGATGTGCGTAATTAGGAAAGTGAATCCCATAATGTTCGAATACAGCATTACTAGTGAGCTTCTTGATGCAGTCGCGTCGTTCAAATATCTAGGCGTAACACTGCAGAGCAAAATGAAACGGAACGACCATGTAAGGACAGTTGTCAGTAAGGCGGACAGCCGACTTCGGTTTATTGGGAGAATTTTGTGAAGATGTACTTCACCTGTAAAGGAGACCGCGTATAAAACACTTTTACGACCATGTCGTGAGTATTGCTCAAGTGTTTGGGACCTGCAGCAGATCAGTTTAAAGGAAGATATGGAAGCAGTTCAGAGGCGAGCAATGCGACCAATGCGCGAATGTCACAGAAATGCTCTGGGAACTGAAATGGGAATCGCTGTAGGAAAGACGACGTTCTTTTCGAGAAATTCTGTTGAGGAAATTTAGGAGGGCTGGAATTTGAAGCTGACTGTAGAACGATCTTCCTGCCGTCTACTTGCAATTCGCGTAAAGATCACAAAGAGAAATTAGGACTCGTACGGAGGCGTATAGACATTCTTTCTTCTCTCGTTCTATTTGGGAGTGGAATAGGAAAAGAAATGCCTGGTAGTGGTACAGTGTACCCTGCGCCACAAACTTTACAATGGGTTGCGAAGTATATATGTAAATGTAGATCTGCTCTCTCTCTCTTTCTCCTCCTCTCCACTTTCTCTGAACGTCTCCTCCCTCCCCTTTCTGTCCTCCTCCTCCTCTGCCACATACTCCTCTCCCTCGTATATATGAAAACATTCATATATGCGCCACTTTTTATGGTGACTGGTCAAGTCAATGTCGCAAGGTAACCTCCGCCATGCTAAAATCACTGGTTTGCAGATTATAAAGATCTCTTTATGAAAACATATATGTACTTCATCTGTAAAGGAGACCGCGTATAAAACGCTTTTACGGCCACGTCTTGAGTATTGCTCAAATGTTTGGGACTCGCAGCAGATAAGTTTAAAGGAAGACATGGAAGCAGTTCTGAGGCGAGCAGCTAGGTTCGTTATTGGTAGGTTTGACCAATGCGCGAGTGGCACGGAAATGCTCCGGGAACTCAATTGGGGATCGCTGGAGGAAAGAGGACGTCCTTTTCGTGAATTTCTGTTGAGAAAATTTTGGAGGGCCGGAATTTGAAGCTGAGTGTAGTGCCGCCTACTTACATTTCGCGTAGTGATCACCAAGAGAAGAGAGATTACTGCTCGTACGGAGGCATATAGACATTCTTTTTTCCTTGTTCTATTTGGGAGTGGAATAGGAAAGGAAATGCCTAGTAGTGGTACAGTGTACGGTGGATTGCGGAGTATGTATGTAGATGTAGGCACCACATGCAAAGAAGTTTACCATCCTCCCATTCGTTCAGGCAGACCATCTGTACCAAACGCGAAAAGTGTTGGCCGCAGCCCCCGCCTAACAGTACAGCCCGTGATCAGAGCCGGTTTGGCGGTGTCGGCCGCAGGCGCATTGCCCGCTGAGCTATGTAAAGCCTTAAATCCTGATTCGATTACCGGACTGGCTGACTGATTTAAACTGCCACCGGCTGCTGATATTACGCCGCAGCCCCTGTGCTTACAGCGGGATATTTCATTTAGCCGAACAGCCACGCACGATGCACAAATTATCTTCCCCGCCAGGCGAGCAACATTTGTGAGGCAGCCGTTCTGAAGTTCACTGAGCACAGCTTCTAACAAGTTGATGTTCCAGTTGCCACCAAAAGTCCGCTGAGGTTTTGGTGTTTCATCGTATCGTGTTATTCAGCTTATAGTTCAGACAAAATGTCCTGCCTTATTCTTGAAACTAGCTTAGTTCCCGCAGCTTCGCCCGCGTAGACTGTAATGTATTCGTGCTTATCGTTCTGGCGTGGATTGCTTACTGGCAATTTGAGGAAGGTGCAAGTGGCTGGCAAGGGCGCTGGCTGAGACACAATGTACTCCAAACAGAACTCACTTTTATCTTACACATAAATTCTTCCATAGTGGAAACAAAAGAACATAACAGTACTTATATTTTCACAGTCACTGCTGTATCATGAAAACAGTAACCAAAATCAAACCTGGTGAAATGTCCTGTTCATGTCTAACTGAACATTCAATAGTAGACAAGATCTCCGCGACTTGAGTATATACAATAAAACTTAAAACAGTCTGCAGCGGGCCACATACTAATACAGACAACCTTCCTTGTAGTCCACTCTTCCAGGACACGTCTACCACACAACTCACTTTCACATAGCTTGCTTAGCTAACGTCGGTTGGCGGTGGCGCTGCGAACTTCAGGAGGGCGTGGCGGCCACCTTGCGATCTCATTGGGGGCCGCTGGCAGCGACCGTCTCTTACTTCTTCTTCCGTTGTGTGGTGCCAACCTTGCCTTGGTGGTTAGGACACCACTGACTGGATGGTCTGCATTGGTTGTTTCTACTTCTAAATATAAATTTTCATAGATTTAACTTTAAAAACGCTTTCCTTATCAAGTATTTTTGATACAATCTTTATTGCACCATTGATGGCAGAATTCAAAACATCCCGAAACAATTTTTTTTTTAAATTCTAACTATGCTTCCAAATACGAATTTTCCCATTTGTAGCATCAATTTAGTCTTACAAGGAAAGTACATGGGCTCGAACAAACATATATGTATGAACGTTTGGTTACAGGATCTCTACGTACACCTCAATGTGCTGCTGGGTGTCGCTTTTCTGCAAAGCTCTGCAACCATGCCGGAGAAAGCACTGTAGATGTAATTGTAGATGCCATACGTATTGCAGATATCTTAACTATAACTTATGTAATAATCATCGTACATGTTCTCTAGTGAATTGTCATCGAAAGCCGTGATGATACTTGCAACTTTAACCTTCTTCCCGAAAGACTGCTGGTATTCTCTGCCACTGTTTCCATCGCCTCTGTCCGCACTTACCGTAGCACTACCGCTTGCAATGAGTTGTTCGTCGTTATCATCCCTATTATCATTAGTATGAGTTTCTAACAACAGTATCTAACTTATGCTCATATCTTTGTACCATAACATACGAGAAAGCATGCAAATGATTAATCTTCTACACTAATACCATCTTCACGAAGAAGGGTTCTTCGTAACTTCATCTCAACTAATCGCAATACATTAGCAGGATTGATTAGCAATCGCCGCCCCATCTGACGCTTCACCACACAAATAACATCACAAAACGCAACTTCGGAGGCACAGTGCACCGTACCTACTGGAGAACCGACAGGTCAAAGTGCAATGCGGCATGGCATTCGCAGAGGCCTCTAATGGACGACTGCAGAGTTTGCAGATGCGGGAGTATCACTAGTGCAATAAGGAAATGTTCAAATGTTTGTAGAGTCTATGGGACTTAACTACAGGGTCATCAGTCCCTAAACTTACAAACTACTTATGAACTACTTACGAACTGGGACGGCACAGACATCCATGCCCGAGGGGGGATTCGAACCCCCAACCGTAGTGGCCGTGCAGATCGTGACTGGAGCGCCTCAATCCCCTCGGCCACCGCGGCCGGCTGCAATAAGGGATCTTTACATTATCTCTCATACGATTTTGGTGTATATGTTTGTTCGAGCCCAAGTACTTTCCTTGTTAGTTCGACCCTTAAAAGATTTTCCCTTATTTCACCCGCTTACTGGTTGAATTTCTAAAAAATTGAAAAACGTATTTTTAAAATTCCAATCAAAAATCTAAATGCGAAGTTCTGTGTTTCTTGCTTCCAAATTACCTGAATAGCAACGTATTTTCAAAAGACCGTTAATCCGCTATTTCTCCCCCTTAGAGATAGGAATATCGAAAAATCGCTGCTGCTTACAGTGTAAGATGAATAATGTCTATAAATTTCAGGTTTCTATCGTCTGTAGGTTCACTTTTCAGCACCTTTTTCTGTCTTTTAGAAACGGATCGAGAACGCGAAATTTCATTCTGACGCTTTCGAATCTTTCTTGGTTGTTTTATCATTCAAAATGCAATATGCACTTTTTTTTTCTTTATTCGCATTCTTGTTGGAAATAAAACTACTGAAGAATGTGCATCACGTTTCGCTGTATATAATGTTTGCTATTATAGAGTCAAAAGTCATCGCTGGTCTTGTCCGAATTTTCTATAAGTAGCCGCTGTAGTCGGGAGTTCGAATCCCCCCTCAGTAATGAATATTTGTGACGTCCTTAGTAATAGTTAGTTCATAAGTAGTTTGTAAGTTTAGGGACTGATGACCTCGCAGTTAAGTCCCATAAGCTATACAAACATTTGAACACTTGACTTTGGAGGACAGGCAGCGTCGGTGTGACGTCAGCCAAGGCCGCTCTGCCTACTCACAAGGAAGGAGAGTTGGCCGTGTGACGTCACGCACTCTGTACTGCTGCGGCGGAGAAATAGAATGCAACAGTTTAGGAAACACAGGGAACGGTCTGGTGTGAAGAATACAGTGAGGTCTACGAAATCCAAATTTTAAAACTTACTGTTTTAATTAAATAATAGACAGTATAACAAAAAATGTTCAAATGTTTGTAGATGTATCGGACCAAACTGCGTGGTTATCAGTCCGTAGCTTACAAACTACTTAAACCTAGGTAAACTAACCTAAGGACAAACACACAGACCTATGCCGCAGGGAGGACTCGAACCTCCACGGCGAGCAACCGCGCGCTCTGCGGCGAGACGCTTTAGACCGCTCGGCTACTCCACCGCGGCACACATATATAATGTAGTTGTATTTAATGTGAGGATTCACTGCCATCAGGGCATGTGTGGAGGAGAATTTGCGTAGGTGCTAGAAAGATCGTAGCACCTGTATCTATTCAGACAGCCAGGCAGCCCTGAGATCACTGACAGCTCCTGAAACAAGGTCTAAAATTGTTGCAGAATGTCACAGGGTTCTGGTGGAGCTAGGAGAAAGCAATAGAGTAAACCTATTGTGGGTCCCTGGCCACTCGGGGATCAGTGGCAAGAACATGCCGACAGATTAGCAAGGATGGGGGCAGAGACCCGAACCTGTCCTGGCAATCACCAAGGCAATGATCAAATTGGAGCTACGTAACTGGCCCAGAAGACAGCACGTAGAGTATTGGACCAAAGTCTATCAACAAAAACATGGCAAGGTAATGATGCCAAAGCCATGTTTTAAAAGAAGCAGAACTGAGCCTGAACAGGAGAGAGATTAGACTCATGGTTGGATTGCTGACAGGCCATGGGAATTTCAAAAAACACCTACATACAATGGGAATAACAGAAGAGGACCCTAAATGTAGGATCTGTGATGACGGTGATGAAACTGCATCACATCTAATCTTCGAATGCATTGCATTGGAGAGTAAAAGGCATAGAACATTTGGGACAACCAGACCCGAGGAAATTGTGTCTAGTAAAGAACTGGTAAAGGGACTCCTTGCACTGTTCAAGGGGTTTGGTGGCTTTACTAGATATACAGGGAGCGATACCGCACAATAAACTTAGTTTCGGCGAGGACAGTGGCGGGTTGGACCAAGACTGTTTTGGCTTCCCTGAGAAAATCAAATCAAATCAATGTGAGGATAACACCGTTATAAAATAAAGAGAGAGTGGAACATAACACCATTTTCTCCACAATTTAAGGCATACCTGTACAATACAATTAAGTAAACGTTTTCCGACATTTTCCATTTCGTTTTTCTTTGATTAGTATTTCAATGTCAAGATGAAGTGTTTGATATTTTTTACTCGAAGACTACATGTAAGATTGTGATCTGACATGTTTCGTTATTGGGCCTTCGCTAATTTCACAATCGAAAAGAATGGTTGACACACGTACATCGAATCGAACATCTATTGTATGCGCGTGGCAAGGGCATACAACCTCGGAAATCTATTTTGAGGAACATTCTTATAAAAATCTGCCAAGCCTTCATTGTGTTTAGATTTGTTCTTCAATAAATCGTCACATTGCAAATTTAACAGTTCCATTAGAAACCTGGTAGGAACATGTTAACATAAACTGAAAACGCTGTTGCAATGAGCTGAAACATAGTAGACAGCATTTCCATATTTTCTAACCTTAACTCAAACTGGTTACGAAGAGCTTCCAGAATTTTCACATATTTTTCAGAGAGTAAGATGAAGAACACGCACCTGCGATAGCCTCGGCAAATGCGCACTGTTTCCAGTCTGTAGTTGATTAATCCACAGATTCAGTGCCATTTTGAAGGCTTCAATTCTGTAGTACACATCTTTTATGAGGAGGCCTTTGCCTTGGAGTGAGGTATTTCATTCGCTATGTTACTGTCGTGAAGATCCTTTTGCTGACTGAGCCCTCCAGCTCCGTACCCAAGGCCCCGTGTATCTAGGCAACATTGCGAACACGGCTCTAGCCTGACGTCACACGGATTGACAGGCTTGCTCTTCCTGCTAACACGTCACATTGCCTGAAGTTGGCTTCCTCTGATGTATATAAATAGAATATCCAATTAGTAGAATGTCATGTTGAGCACAGCTGCTTAATTTACTAGCTCAAAGCTACCGGTTTCCGTTAATACACCATTATCAAGTGCCAGCAGATCTAACTCATCATTGATTCCTTATAAGCAGTACACTCTGCTGTTACAGGTAAAACACGGGAACCAGCTGAAAATTGTTCCTGTCGGAGCTAAACAATAGACGAATATGTTCTCTGACAAAGTGCGAAACCAGCTGTCTCAATATTCCGATTTCCTCAATAAAAATTTTGGCACGCGAACATATTCGCGCTTTTTTGGCTGAAATTGAGTAGGAGAGAACAGTGCAAGAGGGAGAGAAGTCAAATGTTTGTAGAGCTTATGGGACTTATCTACGGGGTCATCAGTCCCTAGACTTACAAACTACTTATGAACTAGCTTATACTAAAGACGGCTCAAACATACATGCCCAAGGGGGGATTCGAAGCCCCGACTGCAGCGGCCGTGCAGACCGTGACTGGCACGCCGCAGACCGCTCGACCACCGCGGCCGGCGGGGAGAGAAAGAGGAGCCAGATATGACTGAACAGAGAAAGTGTCATTTCTGGAGGAGAAAGGTAAATGAATGAAGAAAATAGCAATGAGAGGGCAAAAAGAGGTGATAGGACAGAAACAATAGAAATAAGAAACGAAAATAGATACAGGAAGAAAATAGAGAGGAAACAGTAGGAAAAGCGAAACGAATGGAGACCGTACTTAAACGATGAGGGTGTGGCTCTCCAATACCAGCGAATTTTACCACAAAACAATTTGACCAGTTTGTCCCCGTCCTCAGTATCAGCATTTTACAGCTTTCGGTCTAAGGGCCAAACCCTAATCAAACCATCTCCATGGAGACAACGGTGATTGAAGACAATGAAAACCTTCTGTTAGTGAGAAAAAAGGAACGCTGCTACCAGGCCAAGAAATGACTGGGGCAATGTTAGCGGGGCACAGAGACAATGAAAGTGGCAGAAACAGACAGTGGTAAGGAATGGCGAGGAATTTGTCACGCTTTTTTTCTTTGCTTTCGCAAGAGTGACCTAACCTCTTTTGTGTATCACGGTGGATCAGCACCCTCTATTGTTAATTGCTTTGTAATAAATCTCTCAATATTCGTCGATATTATTTCTTTGAGCGTAAGCCACGTATGATCTACACTCACATTGTTAGTTTCCAAAGACTGGAGATTCTAATTCAGGAAAGCGCTAATCCAATTTCTATGGATTCGGGGATGTTACTAGTTAATAATGAACTTACATTGGTGATGACGTACGACTGCTCAACGTTATTTTAAGTGCTCGTAAAGAGTGAGCCCCAGCGGCAAGTCCACACTAGGTGCGAGGCTCATTGTCCGGTGTTCCCTGCCTGCCCAAACGCAATCACGCCTCGCATTTCGCAGTGGGTTGCGTTTCCAATCGCCTCATTCGGTGTCACAGCTTGTTACACTCTCTGCCTGAACGGGTCCGAGCCTCCACGCCCCACTGGACACAGAACACGCCTGACCGCTCCTCACGAAACATACGTGGGCTTCTCGCACCGACTGCACATCACATCTACATATATTCTCCGCGAGCCTTTGTATGGAGCATGGCGGCGGGTGTACCAATTATTTCCTTTCCCATTCCACTCGGGGAAAACGCCTGTCTGTAGGGAGCGGTCACAATTATTAAAGATTTGGAAGCGTTCTTGAGTAAACCTCATCGTTCAGATCACACCGTTTCCAGCAACTGACGCTATGCCAGGCACATACTGTATAAGATACTAGCCAAAAACCCGGCGTTGCACGAGTATTTATTTATTTATTCCTGCTTTGAGTTAGTACTTCTCCAATCCCTTCCCCTCTATGTCCATCTCCTTTTTCATAGAAACACCTTAGATTTATCGGAGAATATATCTATATCTATACATGTGAATGTCTGTTAGGTGTACGTTTATCACGTCTGCACCAGAAGACATAAAGAGCTAAAAATTTGTACAGTTACTAATGTCTATCCGGGGAAGGCTTTAGGCACGGTTTTATGGCGATCGGATAGCTATTAATATATATATATATATATATATATATATATATATATATATATATATATATATATATATTATTGTGAATGTCTGTTCGGTGTACGCTTATCACGTCCGAACGACAAGACGCAGAGACTTAAATATTTGCACAGTTACTAATTTATACCTGAAAAAGGTTTTAGACACGGTTTTATAGCGATCTGACAGATATTTAGTAATTTGAAGAATATAACGCGAAATGCGGAACAATAATTTCTCTTTGAAAATTATATTTATTCTTTGAAAATGGTTTTATTGGTTGCATTGTTGCTTGAGGGTTGATAATGATAAAAGGGTGGAGTATATTGGGTTGGAAAGTTATCGGTGTATATAAAATTCTATGTGTGTGTGTGTGTGTGTGTGTGTGTTAATATTTCGCTCTGCAGCGAAAACTGCAGAACGCAAACGAATGGTTTGTGTCAAATTGTTGCCCGAAGTCTCCCGTTGTACACTCTAGCAGTTCCATGCCGATAGCTATAATGGGTGGAAGATATGGTGGTTGAAAGTCGTCAAATTATAAAAAAATTCGTACACAAGGCCAGCGATGACGTTAGCGACTCTATAGCGAGGAGGTTACATACAGCGAAACGTAATGCCACAGACCATATCTTTGGTCTATGCGTGCTACAATGTCTTCAGCTCTTTCTCTGTAAGGATAAGCATACGAATAAGGAAATATAAGAATAAATAAATAAAGCAGTAAAAAAGAAATGTATTTTTAATACATCTCTTTAAAAAGTCGATTTGACGTTTCCCGCATTATCTATCATAATCAACCAACACGCGAGCGGAGCCGCGGGTTTAAGCTAGTAAGAAATAAGGCTGTTTTGCATAATGTACAGAAGTATGCGTGCAGTATCCAAACAAAGAAAGATAGCAATCAAAATACAAAAGGAATATCAAATTCGCAAGATCTCATATTGATTCAGTTATACGTTGACCAATTGTATAATTTTTCAGGTATATATTCATTTGTACAAGTGTTGTAAGACTGTGAAATCTGTTGCGAATACAATTAGTAGTAAAGAAATACTAGCTTAAAGCTTGGTGTGTGATATGGCGGTTTCCCATGAACGTTACTGTTTATGTGTCCATATCTCATGAACTACGTGTCGTACTGTGATATTATTTCGAAGGTACATTGAGCTATATATGTGTATAATGACGCAAAATTTCCTGCGGCTACAATTTCTAGTCTAGAAGCTATAAATTGTAACGTCATACCGAATGCCGTAGTTTTCGTCCATGAACAGTGGAAAAGTAGTAAGCGAGAAACTTCTTTCCTTTCATTATGTTGCTGTCTTTGTCAGTGAGAAAAAAAATCAATAAATGTTTGAAATTATGTTTAAATTTAGTGGCAAGTCGCTAAGTAATCATATGCTGTATTCATGAAGTCTCGTCGCATTATGTGGCCGTTTCTTGCAACTCCTATTGTTTATGACGTTAATCTCCTGAACCTTGTGTCGTTAGTTGTTTCTTAGCCCGACAGCATTGTTACCTCATGGTAAGGAATATGTGCACCAAATTTGATTGAAATCGGTCCAGTGATTTAGGAGGAAATGTGCAACACTATCGTTTGATGCAGCAGTTTTTCGCGCATCTCATTGTTTATGACGTCATATCTCGTGAACAATGTGTTATACGTGATCCTAACACTTACGGCGACCGTCCTCATTGATTGAATCTTACGTGTGCCAAATCTCATAAACACTGGAAGAGAACTGTAGAATTGTATACAATACGTATGCAGAAAAACACAAACATGCGGACACACTGCTTTATATATAAAGATTCACCTATTATTAGAATACCGACTGTGATTTTTTTTTAATGAAGTAAGTGTTTCGATTTCACATATAAATAAATGACCATAGACTTAGTTTACTGTTTCTTCCAGATATTGAACAAGAGCTTGGAAAACTCGCTGGATGATTTTTATTTTCGGTACTGTAGATACCTTATTCAATGACCTTTCTGGAGTGCACCCGGGACAGTGACAATTCTTCATCCGGTATTTCGGTTCCATGACTCGTATTGAAGTTGGATGTGTGGTTTGCAGCCGAAATATTGGATGGAGACTTGTCGCTGTCGCGGGTGCACTCCCGAAAGGTGATGTAATATTATCCGCCGGGGAAACTTCGAAAATCACATTGTAAGCACCATTAACGGGAACTTTAATCTGAGATATTGTCCCCAGTACCAGAAGTTCAAAGTTTCAGAGCCAACACTGCCGTCACTCGAATAGCGTCTATCAATGGCCTGACAGTATGTAGTGTTACTTGCAAATCTTTAGTACAGTTATCAAAACTGATATTCCTTGCTGCATCTCCGTATTTCCCAATTCACGTAAATGCTTCAAGCTTAAGCTATTAAGCACCCCAGTGTTAGAGCTTCTTGCGAACATCTCTGTCACAGAAAATACTGTCTACAGTCACAACTGTTGTTAGCAAAGCGGACATCTTGAGCACTAAAATGGCATGGAAAGTTCTACTTATGACTAAACGGAATCTAGCATACGCTTAATAACCTAGAGCAGGAGCGTTTGAGTAGAGCAGGTATTGTTAACTGACAAGCAGAACTCCCCATCCATTAATTTGGGACGTAGAACGAACGTAGCCACTAGGAGAGTGTAACGCAATTTGGTGTTGATGTTCTGTGGCGGCCGACGACCCATTCAAGTACCTTCACTAAGAACACAGCATCGACGAAAGTGCTTTTCCTTTGCTTTTGACTCTACCTTTTGAAACCTAGGTAACTGCAAAAAACATGACGTAGTCCCGATTATAGTTCATAAGAGCTGGTAGTACAGTTCGGGTGTGGCGCAATCCACCTGAAGCACTGTACTCAAGTTATCAACAAGGCGCTGTTCATGCTGTCTAGTGGCTGTATAATGGTGTAGTTTCTCATGGAATGTCGTGTGTCCTCAGGTCCAACTAAACCAATCATTGATTTTAAATGACTATGTTCGGTTGTTTGAACACCATTTGCAGCCATTTCAAAAAATGTTCAAATGTTTGTAGAGTTTATGGGACTTAACTACTGGGCCATCAGTCCCTAAACTTACAAACTACTTATGAACTACCTAATACTAAGGACGGCACAAATATCCATGCCCGAGGGGGGGGATTCGAACCTCCGACCGTAATGGCCGTGCAGACAGTGACTGACGGGCCGCAATACGCTCGCCCACCGCGGCCGGCTGCAGCCATTTATACAGCATGTCTATTCAACACTGTAATTCGTGTTTTGTAACGTTGAGGACAGCTGCAGTCAATAATCTGGCCATCCTCATTGCCCGACTTGAGCCTCATGAAACATACGTCTATAACAAAAACATGGAGTACACAAGAAATAAAAATTTCCTCTGAGACAAAAAAATAAAATAAAATAAAAAATAAATAAAATAAAATAGATATAGTGGGGATTAGTGAAGTTCGGTGGCAGGATGAACAGGATTTCTAGTCAGGCGAGTACAGGATTATAAATACAAAATCAGTTGGGGGTATCACAGGAGTAGGACTAATAATGAATAAGAAAATAGGAATGCGGGTAAACTACTATGAGCAGCACAGTGATCGCATTATCATTGTCAAGATAGATACGAAGCCAACACTGACAACAGTAGTACAGGTTTATATGCCAACTAGCTCTGCCGATGATGAGAAGATCGAATAAATATATGAGGAGCTAAAGGAAATTATTCAGACAGTTAAGGGAGAGGAAAACTTAATTGTAATGGGAGACTGGAATTCGGTAGTAGGAAAAGGAAGAGAATGAAAAATAGTAGGTGAATATGGACTGGGCAGAAGGAATGAAAGAGGAAGTCGCCTGGTAGAATTTTGCACGGAACATAATTTAATAATAACAAACACGTGGTTTAAGAATCACAAAAGAAGGTTGTGTACTTGGAAGAGACCAGGAGATACCGGAAGGTATCAGATAGATTTTATAATGGTAAAACATAGATTCTGGAACCAGGTTATAAACTGCAAGACATATCCAGGGGCAGATATAGACTCTGACCATAACTTCTTAGTCATGAACTGTAGGCTGAAACTGAAAAAACTGCAGAAAGGTAGGAAAATAAGGAGATGGGACCTAGATAAATTGAAGGAACGGGAAGTTCTGGTGAATTTCAGAGGGAGATTTAGGCATAAATTGACAGAAACAGGGGGAAATAAAACAGTAGAAGAGGAATGGGTAGCATTGAGAGATGAAATAGTTAAGGCAGCAGAGGACAAAATAGGTAGAAAGGCAAGACCTACAAAAAACCCTTGGATAACACAGGAAATACTAAATTTAATTGATGAAAGGAGAAAATATAAAAATGCAGTAAATGAAACAGGCAAAATGGAGTACAGAAGACTAAGAAATGAGATTGATAGGAAGTGCAAAATGGCTAAGCAGGAGTGACTAGAAGCCAAATGCAAATCTGTAGAAGAATGTATAAGAAGGGGAAAAGTAGATACCGCTTACAGGAAAATCAAAGAGACATTTGGGGACAAGAAAAGCAATTCTACGAATATCAAGAACTCAAATGGGAAACCAGTTCTCAGCAAAGAAGGGAAGGCTGAAAGGTGGAAAGAGTACATAGAGCAGCTCTACAAAGGAAATGAACTTAGAGACGAGATTGTAGGAAGGGAAGAGGAAGTAGATAAAGATGAAATAGGAGATATTATACTGAGAGATGAATTTCACAGAGTCCTGAAAGACCTAGGTCGGAATAAGGCCCCAGGAGTAGATGACATACCCTCAGAGCTACTAAAGTCTCTGGGAGAGCCAGCCATGACAAAACTATTTGAACTGGTGTGTAGGTTGTATGAGACAGGCGAAATACCCCCAGACTTTAAGAAAAATGTAATAATCCCCATTCCAAAGAAATCAGGTGCAGACAGGTGTGAGAAATTACAGAACCATCAGTTTGATAAGTCATGGTTGCAAAATTTTAACACGAATTATCTACAGGAGAATGGAAAACCTGGTAGAAGCTGACCCAGGGGAAGATCAGTTTGGATTCAGGAGGAACGTAGGAACCCGGGAGGCAATACTTACCTTACGTCTTATCTTAGAAGATAGATTAAAGATAGGCAAACCTACATTTTTAGCCTTTGTAGATTTGGAGGAGGCGTTTGACAATGTTGACTGGACTACACTCTTTCAAATTCTGAAGTCAGCAGGGGTAAAATACAGGGAAATGAGAGTTATCTACAACTTGTACAAAAGCCAGACCGCAGTTATTAGACTCGAAGGGCATGAAAGGGAAGCATCAGTTGGGAAGGGAGTGAGACAGAGTTGTAGCCTTTCTCCGATGTTATTCAATTTGTACATTGAGCAGGCTGTGAAGGAAAGCAAGGAAAATTTTGGAATAGGGATTAAGGTTCAGGGGTAGGAAATAAAAACATTGCGTTTTGCTGATGACATTGTAATTCTGTCAGAGACAGCGAACGACCTGGGAGAGCAGTTGAATGGAATGGACAGTGTGTTGAAGAGAGCGTACAAAATGAACATTAACAAGAGCAAAACAAAAATAATGGAATGCGGTCTTAGAAAATCAGGCGACGCTGAAGGAATTAGATTAGGTAACGAAACAATGAAGGTGGTAGATGAGTTTTGTTACTTGGGTAGTAAAACAACATGCGATGGCCGCAGTACAGAGGATATAAAATGCAGAATGGCAATGGGAAAAAAAGCATTTTTGAAAAAGAGAAGTTTGCTAACATCGAATATTAATTTAAGTGTAAGGAAGTCTTTTCTGAAGGTATTTGTGTGGAGTGTTGCCTTGTACGGGAGTGAAACATGGACGATAAGCAGTACGGACAGGAAGAGAATAGTGGCTTTTGAAATGTGGTGTTACAGAAGAATGCTGAAGATTAGGTGGGTAGATCACATAACTAATGAAGAGGTACTGAACAGAATTGGCGAGAAAAGGAATTTTTGGCATACCCTAACTAAAAGAAGGGATCGCTTGGTAGGACACATTCTTAGACATCGAGGAATCGTAAATTTAGCATTGGAGGTAAGTGTGTGGGGTAAAAATCGCAGAGGGAGGCCAAGAGACACGTATAGTAAGCAGATTCAAGTGCATGTGGGTTGTCGTTCTTATGAGGAGATGAAAAGGCTTGCTGAGGATAGAGTAGGGTGGACAGCTGCATCAAACCAGTCTCCGGACTGAAGACCATAACAACAACAACAAAATAAAATAAAAAATAAAAAAAGTAAAATAAAATAAAATAAAAAATATATAAAAAACTACCTGTCAGCCATAATAGGTCCAATGCTGTTGATTTAGGTAAATACAAAGAAGATACAGTACAATATTTAACGTATTCGGGAGTATGGTGGTTCAAATCCACCTCTGGCCATCCAGATTTAGATTTACCGTGATTTTCCTAAATCTCTCCAGTCAAATGCCGGGATGGTTCCTTCCAAAGAGCACGGCCGATTTCCTTCCCCATCCTTACCCAAACAAACCGAGCGTAAGTTTCGCCTCTAATGACTACGCTGTAGATGGAGCGTTAAACGCAAATCATCCTTCCTACAATATGAAAGAAAGTAATTGAGACATCTAAACAAATCACTAACAGAAGACACAAAAATAAAAACAATATGGGATATAGCGAAAGAGGAAACTAGTAGAAACAGAATGGTGCAGGAGAAAGCATTAAGAGTAGATTATACATTAGTAACTGATTGGCGTAGTGTGTCCTATTAAACAAGTACTTTATATTTGTTACTAATAGTCTGGGATTATCAAGGGTTGATAAATTATGCCCTTGAATATCTTCAACGGGAATTTATAAATAACTTCAGATACTTGAATATGTGACTCCCTTCACAAGAAATAACTTCCATAGTAAAATCCTTAAAACTAAGTAATCTAGTGGTTACGATGTAATATCAAGAAATTAAAGCTTGTTATTGTGACATTAGTACAACTGTAAGTTATTTCTGTAACAAGTCTATTATGACTGGGACATTTACTGATTTGTATAAATATGTGCATATCAAACCTTTATTCAAGAAAGGGGATAAACAGATACCATTAGACTGCACACCGATTTCACTTTGCTAACATTTTCGAAAATTAAAAGAAACATAATGTACAGGCAGCTTCACAACCACCGGACCTCAAATAACTTATTATCTAGAACACAATTTGAATTTCTTAGCGGTTCCGGTGTCGACAAGGTTATTTACGCCTGAAATGAGAATGTATTTAATTAATTACATAATAAACTATAAAGGCTTTTGATTGTGAGATCGATCATATCCTTGTAAGTAAATTGCAATTCTATGGCCCCGCGGGTAATGCTGCCAAAAGGCATACCTCACTAATAGGAAACATTGGGTGTCAGTGCAAGGGACTAGTGAATTAAGACATCAGTTATCATCAGATTGGGAAGAAATGACATGTGGTGTCACCACAAGGATCGTTCTTAGAACCAATGTTTTTTCTTGTGTACTGTACATTAATGACCTCTTATCAATTACCCATCTGATACAAGAAGAATTCCATTTGTTTGCAAGTCGATACAAGTGCTGCAATAAATAGCATGTTGAGCATAGCTCTTAAATGATATTTTCATGGAATTAATAAATGGATCAAAACCATCTCATTCACATTAATTATTTAAAAGACTCACTACACAGAGTTCAGATCATGTAAGAGATTTTCATCAAGCATCAGCATATAAAGTATGAAGAAGAGCAGAGAGATTGACAGTATTACATTCCCCGGATTACAACTTGATAATAAATTCAGTTGGGAGAAGCACACAACAGAACTGCTGTACTTACTACTACCTAACATTACATATATTCCTTAATGATACAATAGTAGGAACAAAACCGAACGCGGAAAGAGAAAAGGTGGGCGTTAACAGTTTTTAAACATTTGTAGAACGTAATGTTGAGCAAAGCTGCTTTTTTATTAGCTCAAATCTACCAGTTCCGGCTAATACACCATTATCAAGCGTCAGCCTGATTTATAATGTTATCAAGTGCATTAGTTATCAATTATATATAACAATGATGAAATATTGTGGCAAATCAGTTGTATACTTACAAATTTTAGCCAGTTCACGAACGTGACATGTTTCAATCTTGAAAAATTAAAATAAATATTTGGCATTATACTTCAGCCACGTGGGAGTAGCAGAGCGGTCTGGAGCGCCACGTTGCGCATCGCGCGGCCTTCCGCTGTTAAGTCCCATAAGCTTTACAAACATTTGAACGTTACACTTCACTTGCTGGATATGTTTCTACAGTGACTGCTCGTTACAAACTAAAACACACTTTGGTTAGCGTGTAGTAATAGAAATTTAAAACAAAGGTAACAAATAAGATAACAGTAGATATTTTTGAACAAAGACTATAGTTCGTACAACTGTGATATGTCTATGACAATCTTTGGTCTTCACTAGAACACATGGATGATGTAAACAATATGATGGCTAGGTTTATCAACATGTATCATGCAACATATTAAAGATCAAGCATAACATGTACATGTTTAATACAATGGAGCTGTGTTGTTAAAAATACCTTGAAATTTGCAGCTTTATATTAAAACAATAAATGACAGAGTGTACATCATTGGGGTTATATGATTGAAATCGTGACTTTAGATAAAATAGTGAAGAAAATCGTGACTTCAAATCGTAATGGATTAATCATCAAACAATAAAAAATGTAAGTATCCCTACATGTAATCTACCACATTATTTCGTCAATGTTGTATGTAACTGATAACTAATGCACTTGATAACTTTTGTCTATATCGGTAAATTTGAGCCAATAAATTGAGTAGCTGTGATCAACATGACATTCTACAAAAAAATTAAAAGTAAAACGATCTTAACAAGGAAACATAAGCACTTGCTTTAGTTCCAAAACTATGAAAAATGTAGTAGAAATAAAGATCAATTTAAAAGGAGCCTGATAGACTTGTTAGTGGGCTACAGCTGCTTCACTGTCTAACTTTTGAATACTTTGAATGTACTCATGTTATTAGTATTATTATTCCACATTGTTAAACATTAAAAATTAGTATTATACAGAGTGTTACAAAAGGTACGGCCAAACTTCAAGGAAACATTCCTCACACACAAAGAAAGAAAATATGTTATGTGGTCATGTGTCCGGAAACTCTTAATTTCCATGTTAGAGCTCATTTTAGTATTTCCCTTTAAATGTAAATTGAAATAATTTGTGCAGATAATTGTCAAAATACCCATTTGTTTCGTAAGTATGTACTGTACTCTCTCGATTCACGCCATCAACACAGATTTTCTGTGAACGTTTGGCCAGGAATTGTTGGTGATGTCTTGATTGGGCCTCATGTTCTTCCACCTACGCTCACTGCAGCACGTTATGATTTCATACGGGATACTCTACCTGTGCTGCTAGAACATGTGTCTTTACAAATACGACACAACATTTGTTTCATGCACGATGGAGCTCCTGCACATTTCAGTCGACGTGTTCGTACGCTTCTCAAAAACAGATTTGGTGACCGATGGATTGGTAGAGACGGACTAATTCCATGGCCTCCACGCTCTTCTGACCTCAATCCTCTTGACTTTCATTTATGGGGGCATTTGAAAGCTCTTGCCTATGGAACCCCGATACCAAATGTAGAGACTTTTCGTGCTCGTATTGTAGACGGCTGTGATGCAATACGCCATTCTCCAGGGCTGCATCACCGCATCAAGGATTCCATGCGACGGAGGCTGGATGCATGTATCCTCGCTAACGAAGGACACTTTGAACATTTCCTGTAACAAGGTGTTTGAAGTCACGCTGGTACGTCCTGTTGCTGTGTGTTTCCATTCCATGATTACTGTGATTTGAAGGGAAGTAATAAAATGAGCTCTAACATGGAAATTAAGCATTTCCGGACACATGTCCACGTAACATATTTTCTTTCTTTGTGTGTGAGGAAAGTTTCCTGAAAGTTTGATCGTACCTTTTTGTAACATCCTGTATACGATAAGCTCCTTCCTCCACATGCGGCATTGCATTATTAGGAGTCAATCATGAATTTGTAAATGAAAATCTGTTACCTTACAGGCTACAGTTATGGTGTAAAATGCATGAACCACATGTTGTGTCGTACTTTTAAAGGCACATGTTTTAGCAGCACAGGTAGAGTATCCCGTGTGAAATCATGATGACGTGCTCCAGTGAGCGTAGGTGGAAGAACATGAGGCCCAATCAAGACATCACCAACAATTCCTGCCCAAACGTTCACAGAAAATCTGTGTTGATGACGTGAATCGAGGAAGTATAGTACATACTAACGAAACAATAGGGTATTTTGACAATTGTCTGCACGAATTACTTCAATTTACATTTAAAGAGAAATACTAAAATGAGCTCTAACATGGAAATTAAGCGTTTCCGGACCCATGTCCACATATTTTCTTTCTTCGCGTGGGAGGAATGTTTCCTGAAAGGTTGGCCGTACCTTTTTGTAACACCCTGTCTATTGATATGTTCCAGAGACACCAGGGTCTCCTCAATACTGTTCAAAAATGTTCAAATATTTGTTAAGCTTATGGGACTTAACTACGGGGTCATCAGTCCCTAAACATACAAACTACTTATGAACTACTTACGAACTAGGACGGCACAAATATCCATGCCCGAGGGGGGATTCGAACTCCCGACCTTGTCTGGAGCGCCTCAGTCCCCTCGGCCACCGCGGCCGGCCCTCAATACTGACCTATGAAGCTAACAGCTTATCTAATCTAATCTACACTTGACCTGATTGCTCAAACTTCCTGTCGATTATCCTCTTCCTCCACGCGTTCTGAATTCTAGATCACGATCGTCGAACCGTGTCCGGCGATTGGATCTCAGTTACATATGTGTGAACCTGACACGCCTAGGTAGTTCAGAAGAGCGTTCGCTGTCGAAGATGGTCCTACAGAGCACAAGCTTCTTCTGTTATCGTCCCATCCCCTCCCCTCCCTCTGAATCGCTAATTGACAAATCGGCGGTCGGCAGTGGCTTGCGGCAGTTACGGAGAATAGCCGGCCCGGGGCAACTGGCGCCAGTTGATGCGGCTAAGTCGCGACGCGCCAGTGCCAGCGGCAGTTATGCAAATGTGGTTATCAGCGCGCGTGTCCGGCGCCGCAGCGCCTTGCGGCCGTTCGTTGCCAGTAGTGGCTGCCTCTGCCACTGCGACCTTCCGCTTTATTGACCTCCGTCGAGGACACGACTGGCCAATTCCCCCGGCCCTGTGCCTGCACTCACAGCCGCCGCCACCGCCGCCGCCGCTCATTATGCACCGGGAGCGTTTCGCCACGCACTCCCCTCATCAGGGGTCGCCTGCTAACAGGTCTATCGATGGCCCGCGTGGCGCAACCCAGTGGGTCACTCGCATGTGTGTGATGTTAATAATTACTACTAGCGACCGCAGCCAGCTTCTCACGGGTGGAATCTATAATCTACGATGGTTCGATGGACACCTAAACTGGGAAGAACAAACAGTTGTAGACAATTATATATATTTTTGACGAATTACAGCGTTCAAATTAAAGAAATAAATCGCAATTTGCGATGTTATGGCTTCACTATATTAGGTTTAGATGTTATACCAAACTATGGCGAATGAAAATTTGTGCCCGGCCGGGATTCGAACCCGGGATCTCCTGCTGTAATTCGTCAAAAATGTATATAATTGTATAAAAGCCGGGGCTGGGCTCCTGACGACAATTAATTGTGTCTCGATATCTCATGGTCTGTTCTCCCTGATCCGGGAATACAGTATTGTGGCTGCTAGCATTATAGAATAAATAGGCTGTGGTATAGGAAAGACACAGTGTGGCGAATGGAGATTTGTGTGTGGCGGGAGACGTGCAGGGAAGAGTCTTCTGCAGTGGGGCTGATCACTTTGTCCTCGGTGGCGGAGTGGTTAACGCGTCTGCCTAATAAGCAGCAGATCCCGGGTTCGAATCCCGGCAGGGCACAAATTTTCATTCGCCACAGTTTGGTATTCCATCGAAACCTAATACAGTGATGCCATAACATCGCAAATTGCGATTTATCTCAAACAGTTGTAGCTTGCAGGAAATCGCTCTCATCCCTATCTGGAATCCACAAATTTATAAAAATATTTCTAAACAAAAATTGGTCGACACACTTGCCTTACCAGATCATTACTACCGTGATGTAGTTCAACACGGAATAAATAGGAAAATTCGAGACGCCTCGAATGCTTGCGATAGGTACGTGTGCAATATATTTTTATTTATTTATTTAGCCTAATCAGATGACCCGGTGAACTTCGTATCACTTACCTCTTAATATAAACCATATTAATTCAAATCATATGTATTTTAGACCCAGTAGCTTTATAAAGTCATCATTAGATAATCTTAAGTACCGGCTCGATAGTGGGCGGAAAGAGTGGGCAAATCACGCACACATGTCCAGCATAATGTTCATGTCTCATTCGTGGAAATTCAGGGAAGGTTTAAACGGCGATAAAATATGGAAAAATTACGAGGAAAATTTGCATTTAAAACATGTAAAATAATGACTTGGTTGTTGTGTTCGGTGCGTTCAGAAACGTACTTTGAAAGAGTAAAGTTCGCTTTACACGATCTGAATCCGTTTATAAATTAACTTCGAAACAGCTAAAACTCGAGAACGGCTGAACCGACTTGCCTGTATATCATTATATAAACCGCTGAATCTAATATGATGAAATCTGGTGTGGAGATAGTTTTAGCGCTAAAGTGCCGGATAAGATACTTTGTAAAGTGTGTAATTCAAGATATTTTTTATTTGAAGTGTATAAAGCGAAATATCCAACAATAAATACTCTCTGGAAGAGCTATTTACTCTTGGACTTCTTAACTATTTTTCATAAGTTACAATTAACGTATAAAAATGCAGTGTCCCTTTCGTAAAAAGTGGTTGGAACGGAAGAAAACCTGTTAGTTTTTAACACATTTTCCTGTTTTCTGACCAACTGTTCCAAAACTTTACTTCACTTAAACCTTCCTCTCGCTTTAAACGTCAAATGATCTAAATTTTATCAAAGTCGTATGAATGGTTCTAATATTATAATGTTAAGTACATTTATAAACACATTGAAAAAGGAAATTTGTTCGAATTTTGTCTTTCCTTTTTAACTGTTCCTCTTTCTTTTTACTCAAAACAAAACAAAACAAAAAATAATTACCTCTCTCCGTCTTGCGAATAGTCAGTTATAGTGCTGAATTCAATCAAAAACACATTGAAAACCGCACTTTACGTTTTTCTCAAATTTTGCAATTTTCCGGTAGATTTTACAAAAAGTTTATTTCATACAAACCTTGCCCTGTCAAGCCCTACTCAAGTGATGCCCTTACAACCATGTGGCAATTGATTTTTATTCATAGAAAAAATCGCTTTCTGTTTTTCCTAAATTTTCCTCCTTTCCGGGCGACATTTCCAAATTTTTATTCGATGCGAACGATCCTCTTGCCTACAACATTAAGTGTACAAAATTTTATCGCAATTGGACGAACGGTATTGATAGCTCACTGAAAAAAAGCCTGTTTCAGTTTTTCCCGATTTTCATCTTTTTCCGGACAACTTTTCCATATTTTATCACCGTTTAAACCTTCCCTGGACTTACACGAATATTTCAACACTAAAAGTAGCCAGCTCGGTTCTACCCTTCTCGAGTTTTAGCGAGACTAACGAACAGCAATTCATTTATATATATGTAAGAAGATTTAGCCTGATCAGATTAGAGCCATCAGGTCCTCTACTACATCGGACCAGGGTTTTACACATACAAAACGTCTTTACATTTGAGTTACCTATAATATAACAATGATTTTAATAGGTAAACAATTAATAACATAATTTAGACAGGTTGAATACATGTAAAAGGATGTAAATAAATAGTATTGACTTAACTCTAATAGGATTAATACTAGGAGTACCACTGCTGCTGATGTTATAATAGAAGTAACGACATTGATATTAGCAGATACAAGATGTACTTATGAATATATAGAAACTGGTTAAGGTATGTCGAATTCTGACAGAAGTAAGTTAGGAAAGCTGTACCTGGCGAGAGCAATGGCAGTCGGAGAATATCTGGGAGGAGGAATGGATGTGACGTTGTAACCCGAGCATAGGGGTATAAAGACTGGCGTAGTTGTTGCTTTAGTAGATAATCCGTTAACTGAAGCTGGCTGTATTATTCAGCTCTCTGATATAGCGAGGGAGATTGTTCCAGAGCCTGGTTCCTGCTACTGAAAAGGATGCGGAGAAAGCGGCTGAGTGAGGAGTAGAGACCGAAAGGGTTTTGATCCTATATGATCGTGTATTTCTATTATGTTGATAAGTGTGTTAAGGTCGAGGAAAGATATGAGGGACACTGTACGTTGATAAGCGAGTAGAGGAAACAGAGTGTATGAAAATCTGTGCGCTTCTCAGCACGAAGCCAGAATAGTTGCTTCTAAGATGGTGAAATATGATCAAAGACACGGATGTTCCATGTATATGGAACGCAGGAATTCATGATTAGTTTCAGACGTCGTGAAATTTCCCAAAAAAATTCCTTGCAAGATAACATCAAATAATTGGAATTACAAGTGTTTGTATAAGTTTCTTTTTAAGAGCAAGAGAAAAAACTTATATCTCTGTATGGCATAAAGAGAAACTGCGGTTGTTGTACGATCATGCCAGTCCTTCATACAGCAGCTAGGTTGGTTGCGTCCACATAAGTGATGCGATTTTCGAACGCTGTGTTTGCTTCATCGATTTCTCAGACACCAGTGCCCCCCCCCCCCCAATACTTATCTTTTCACATAAAACAGCTATCATCATTCCACAACCGCAATACCAGATCGGTCTTTGCTGTACCTTCACGCAACACTAAATCTTTCTCCGTGTCGTTCTCCATCTCAGCCATCCGACTATAGAACATGCTGCCATGTCTTATCCTAAACCATTCGAGAGGAAACTCAAAATTTACATACAGCATAGACTCTACTGTCATCCTAAGTTCTTTCTCTCTTCTCTCCATCGTAGTTTTGAATATTACCATTCTCTTTCTCTTCTATATCTCTTTCACCACGTTCTATGGTTTTATGTCTCTGCTTGATATGAATAATTCACAACTAGTAAGAACAAAATGAGGCAATTCCTAAACGGTAATAGGGCTGATATTCACAATATGTAACATGTTTATGTCCTTTGCAAAGTCATCCTATACATATTATAAATGCGAAAGTTTGTATGTTTGTTACCGCATCACCCTCAAACTGCAGCATTGATTTAGATGAAATTTCATATAGAGATTTCTTATGTCTTGGATTAGGACATAGGCTACTTTTCAAAATGTTTATTACAAGTTATTTACTGAAATAAATATATCCATAGAAATACGTAATGGTTGTAAGAAGCTTCTAATACAACAGCAGAGGTGCTCTGTAGTGTATGTCACGTTTAGCCGCGTGGGTTAACGCATCATGTCAGATACTTCCATTATCGTGGGCAATAGTTCGTGTCCTGCTATACTGAAATTTTTTTCTTTGTTATTTTTTTACTTTCGAATATACAAAAAGATTCTGTGATACTGCCAAAACGGCTTTAACTGACATATAATTACATACACAAGAAATCTGAATGTTGGCGTTTATGCCGCATTCATTTTCATTTGTTGTAACAAATGAAGGAAGTGTGTATATAACTTGAAGACTTTAAATAAAATATGCTCTAAGTACCATGGCAAGAAAAAACATTGACGTTTTGTGTAGCATGGGATCTAGATACCATGCTCTATTTTGTGTACAAAGCGCAAACTGCCACGTATAAATAGCATATGTAAACTGCAACGAAAGTAGTAGCAAATGCACTGAACAGATGGCAGGCAGTATAACACTCATAAAAATATTTCTCAGGACTTATAATGTGTATTCAATTGTGATATCTCCATTACTATAAATAAGAGTTAAGGACAAACATTAAAAGTGGCAGGTATTCATCTGGCCACCCCATGTTTCACGCACGGACAGCTCTATGTAGGCTGCTCCCGTGTATCGAGAGCTAGAAACCTCTACGTGAACTCGGAGAGCAAGAAGTCTCGAAACGTCGTTTACAGGGACGTATTGCAATAGATTTTGGCTCTCCATCCGTTCCAAGACAATTATATATTCCGTGCTAACAATGTCGCAAACAGTCATGTAGTTATTTATGCCCTTTCTTGGCACTTTAATGTCTGAATATTGAACCGCGGGTAACACCGCGGGGAGCAGTTAGTTATTATTATTATTTTATATTCTTATAAATTATGTCTTATTGTTTCAATTATATTTTAGTAATATATTTTTTACATTGATACTTGTATTACACATGGTATATCTGTGATGTACTAAACTAGTTGTTCACTTTGATTAAGCCTGGTTAGGTGTAAGAGAAGACCCTGATCTTGACAGGTAAAATGCATAAATAAATAAATTAAATAAATAAATAGCTGGTCGCTGGTGATGCTCTAAAAACGAACATTAATACTATCCATTGACCGTCTGGCGTGGCCGAACATTATGCGTTGGGATAACACCATCACCACCACCATCACCATCGTGGCGACCTATAATGCCGCCATTCGTTGGATTGGCGTTTCAGTTTTGGCTCGTAGTATGTGGCCCATGTCTCAGCTGCCGTTACGATAGGGCGGAAGAAAGACCAGGGGACCTAATGCATCCATTTCCGTAAGTTCATGCATAACCCACCGTGATGCAATTTTTCGCATCTCCGATCGCTCCTTCAGGATGCGACGCACAGTCTCATATGCTAATCTGGTTTCGTGGGCGAGCTCACGAATCCTCTGATGTCATCACTGTCCAATAAATCGGCAACAGTAGGCACTACTTCTTCAGAGACACTTGCGCGACCTGCTCGTTGCATGTCTGCCACTGTTTGCCGGCATTCGTTGAAGGCTTTTACCCAACGTGCCACTGTCCCGTATGGCAATGCCGTTTCTCTGCACGCCTCTTGAAGACCTTGCTAACACTGTCGTCCTGTACGACTTGTGGCACATTCAACCTTGATCCAGCTCCGTAGTTCCTGTTTCCAAAACGTAAGTGACACTTTTACGTTAGATCGCTGACTTACAAGTGACTGTTTCCCCCGACTGTGCGCACGTCGATGACGTGGGACGGACAAGTCCATTTTTGCTCGGAGGTAAGGTAGGTATGTCAACAACGTGTGCTATCAGCTACAGTAGTAGATTCCATCGCATGGTGTCTCCACAGCAGTGTTGCCACTATTTAAATTCCAATCCTCATATATCTGTAAAACCCGATATGTGTATGTACAGGGTGATACTAATTAAATTTTCGAACACTTAAAATAACAAAACCGGCCATAATGACGTCAAATGTAACGGAATATTATCGGAAAAGGGCGAAACCGAATGCCAGAAGAAAAATGAATAGTGTAAAATTTGATCAATAGATGGCGCTGTATGTGACAGAATACGTAAATGAAAACAACTACATTTAGGGGCAGACGCATTGAAGTTGGTATTAACACGCCTGGTACACGGCTTTTCCTCATTTCGCGTCTGAAACGTTCACCGTTACTGTCTCAATGGAGGATCGCTTTCTGCTTCTTATGGTGTTTTACAAGAATGATGACGATGCACAAGTCCCTCTTCAGTTACTGAAAGGTCTGAAAAAGACGCTAGTCCGATGACTGCCGTCGGTCTGAAGAAAATGATTCGTAAACTGGAAAACATGGATGCTTTCGGTGTGCAACCTGTTAAGAGGGAGGACACGAATTGATTTGACGTCAGTAGAAGTAGTGGCCACAGCAATACAGGACGAGTCGAGTGGTAGTTTGCGAAGATGTAGTGCACGTAAAATTGCCAGCTTATCATTACACGTGTAGAAAGTGCGACGCGCGTCCACTCGTGTTACGAAACACGGCGCACCCACTCGAGTAATAAAATACAAGCAACCAGTTGCATTTAAATTACTTTAATTGACCTTCTACAGACATAAATTGGCACCCATACATGGTTGGCAGTGTTAAAAGATCGATGATGCTGACATAGGCGTATCGAAACAAATCATAAAATTTATAAACGTTCGTGGGCTAACGCAATTTTATTTTATTTAATTATTTATTTATTTATTTATTTATTTTTTTCATTGAGCGATTGCTATTGAGTATGACGCAACTTAAATTTGCTGTCACTGCATTTATGGTAAGAAAACTATGTCTCCGTACCATCAGTGAAAACCGGGATTCACTGTCATGTATTTTTGACTCAGACTATTTACTAATACATGCCAACCTCGCTCAAGCTTCACTGTGATATGAAATAAATTATCAAGTAAACGCAAGAATTCCAGCAAATATGGATGCAGGGAGAAGATACACCAATTAAGTGAGTACACTGCTATGCATTAATACAGGTACTTGGAATATAAAAAAAATTGTAAAAAAATGGTATTCTCTGAGAAATTCATTTATTGTAAATCTTTTACATTCACAATTTTTTTTTCTGTGGGTTTTTTTTCTTTAATTAACACTAAGATATTTTACTGACTGGAGCATCCCACGTAAAATTTCCTTGAGAAATCAAATTTAATTATTTTATTTTATTTATTTGTTTTTCGTTTTGCCCATGTAGTCCTCGCCCCCTCCCTTTCTTTGTACAACTGTTCGCCATGCTCCCCTACACCTCCACTATCCATCCGGCGTCACTGTCATATACAGGACATGTTCTGTTTGTTGTCAGGTCCTCTATCGAATCCTCAGAGCTTGTTCACAGATTTAGTTATACCCTGCATATTATTGGGAATACATGGAGGAAGGATGGAATGATAGCTTATATTATTGCTATGAATGTAATATGTCAGAAAGGAATGAGCAAGTGAATTTTCTCGATGAGTCTTTAACCAAGCGAGTGGATGGAACGTTGGGCCGTAGGGTATACAGAAAGGCTACTCAAACTGATCGTTATCTGCATAAGAAGTCGAACCACCAACCCAGACAAAGAAAGACGTATCGTTAAAACTTTGGTGAGAGAGGGTGCACAAAATGTGTGAACCGACTTATCTAACACTTCATGTGGAGCATCTGCGATCGACTTTGAGGGAGAATCATTATTCTACAAAAGAAATGCACCGAAATTTTAGTCCTACGTGGAGAGAGTCAAAACCATCTAGTAACAAGTCACGCCCAATGGGAAACTGTTTTTTCTATTCATTACAGAACGCATTGGAAAAATGCTGAGCAATTATAGCTTGTAAAATATTTTCAGACCAACAACGAAGGTAATATAATATTTAAGATCTGCAAAGACGATATCCTTCGGATACACCAGGTGTGTACAAAATTATATGCATCTGTGGTTTAATATACACCGGAATTACAAAAAGAAGCATAAACACTCTTCTGGGCGAACATAAGAGGATTTTTCGTCTGAGACATAAGAATAAATTAGTTGTAGCGGAACATGTTTACCAAGAGGGCAACCACGAAACAAAATTTTTAGTTTCATAACAAAAACGTCAATTGCTGTGGTGGAATAGCCAAGCGCAGCCGGGCGCCGTGGCTCAGCGCGCCCGGTCGGAAAGCTTTACTCATAGAACAAGAACGAACATACATGATCAGCGTCCGCAACGAAAAAAACAACCCATAGGCTGCAAATAAATAAATAAGAAACGGTGTAAAGCACCTCGCTGCGGAGCGTCCGGTTTCTCGCCGTTGGAGGTTCGAGTCCTCCCTGGGGCATGGATGTGTGTGTTTGTCCTTAGGTTAGTTTATCTTAGTTTAATTAAGTTGTAAGTTACAGACTGAGGACCACGCAGTTCGGTCTGATAGATTTACAAACATTTGAACATTTGAATTTTGCAATCGAGATCTACAAACAATAATTTTAACGGGAACGAGGAAACTGTTAAAATAGACATAATTTCGACTTCAACGCTTTACCAGCGGAATGACAATCGAATCACCTCTTAATAATATTGGCAGCCTCGGAGCCGACGTGATGGCTTGTGGAGCTCTCTACCTTCACTACGCCATAGCAATGGTAATACTACCGATGGCAGTACGGCTAAAGAAGGATTGCTAAACACAGCTTTCCGAAATTCTTTCACCAAGGAAGACGAAGTAAACACTCCAAAATTCGAACCAAGAACATCTGCCAGCATGCGAAATTTATATGTTCCTGGAGTGGTAAAACAACGTAAGTCACTAAACCAAAACAAATCTTCCGGGCCAGATTGTATACCAACTAGATTCCTCTCTGAGTTGTTGTTGTGCTCTTCAGTCCGCAGACTGATTTGATGCAAATCTCCACGCTACCCTGCCCTGTGCAAGTCTCTTCATCTGAGAATACATTCGGCGACCTACAGCCTTTTGAATCTGCTTACTATATTCGTCCCTCGGTCTCCCTCTACTATTTTTATCCCACAAGCTTCCTTGTAATGCTAAGTTGACAATTCCTTGATGTCTCAGAATGTGTCCAACCAATGTATCCCTTCTCTTAGTCAGTATATGCCAGAAACTCCTTTTCTCCCCGATTCTGTTGAGCACCTTCTCATTAGTTACGTGATCTACCCATCTAATTTTCATCATTCGTCTGTAGCACCACAATTCAAAAGCTTCTATCATCTTTTTATCTGAACTCCTTATAGTCCACGTTTCACTCGCATACAATGCTACACTCCAAACAAATGCTTTCAGAAAGGACTTCCTCTCTGAGTATGCTGATGCAATAGCTCAATTTTTAGCTATCATGTACAATCGATCACTCAGGGAAAGATCCGTACCCAAAGACTGGAAAGTTGCCCAGGTCACTCCAATATTCAAGAAAGGCAATAGGAGTGATCCCCAAAATTACAGGCCTATCTCATTGACGTCGATTTGCAGTAGGATTTTGTAACATATACTTTGTTCGAATATTATGAACTACCTAGTAGAGAACGACTTATTAACCAATAGACAACACGGATTCAGAAAGTACCGCTCTTGCGAAACACAGCTAGCCCTTTATTCACATGAAGTGATATGTGCCATCGACGAGGGATCTCAAATCGATTCCATATTTCTGGATTTCCGGAAGGCTTTTGACAGTGTACGTCACAAGCGGCTTCTAATGAAATTGCGTGCTTATGGAATATCGCCCCAATTGTGCGAATGGATTTACGATTTCCTATCAGAAAGGAAGTAGTAACTGACGGATGATGCTGTCGTTTATCGATTAGTGAAGTCAACAGAGGATCAAAGCGATTAAGATAAAATTTCCACACGGTGCAAACATTGGCAATTAACACTAAATAATGAAAACTGCGAAGTAATACACATGACCACTAAAAGAAATCGGTTGAACTTCAATTACACGATAAATCAGTCAAACCTTAAGGTCGTAAATTCTACCAAATACCTAGGAGTTACAATTACGAACAACTTAGACTGGAGAAAGCACAGAAAATGTTGTGGGGAAAGCGAGCGAAAGGTTACGTTTCATTGGCAGAACGCTTCGAAGATGCAACAGCTCCACCAAAGAGACTGGGTACATCACGTTTGTGCGTCCTCTCCTGGAGTATGTTGCCCAATGTGGGACCCTCACCAGGTTGAACTGACGGGTACATTGAGAAGGTACAGAAAAGGGCAGCTCTTTTTGTTTTATCACGTTACATTTGGGAAAGCGTCACGGAATTGTTGAGGGATTTGAGGTGGAAATACTAAAATAAAAGAGTTATTCGCTACGTCGAGTTCTATTTAAGAAATTTCAATCACCGACTTTTACTTCTGAATGTGAAAATATTTTTCTAGCACCCACCTACATAGGGAGACATGGCCATCCCAATAAAATAAGAGAAATATGATCAAAAACTGAACGATTTAGGTGTTCTTTCTTCCCGCGCGCTATTAGAAAATAGAACGTTACAGAAAGGTTATGAAAGTGGTTAATGAAACCTCTGCCAGGCACTTAAATGTGATAGTTGCTGGTAGAACTTCCGGGTTATAAGGCCGTGGTCCATACAACTTTTCAGTTTCTCCTAACGATTCGTCCAGAGCTGCGCCGGACATCTTCCGAGGTCTTCTTACTTACGTTGTCTTGCCGACTGATGAGTCGGGTGTCTGAGCGCCATATACAGTATACTGTGAAAAGTGGGCGTGGTCAAGCTGTCACGTTGTCAGCAGAGATAGTCCTTGTCAAACATAAAACATCACTATCAATTGCAATCGGTCAGAGAGAGCATGGCCTTATAACCCGGAAGTTCTACCAGCAACTATGACATCCGGTCGTGAAAGCCGTCATTGCATGACTTAAATGTTATTTGCAGAGTATCTTTGTAGATATAGATGTTCACCACTTTACCTGTGAGGATGTCTTCCGTAACCAAAGTTGAAAAGTTGAGCCCGAAAATTTTAAATTAAGAGAATGTAACGTGGGTTTACAGCGGAAATCAGAAATAAGCCTGCGATCAGGGAGCAGCGTCGCATTAATGGCTGACCTTGGTGAGAGTTACATGTGGAACAGTGGTTCCGCGCAATGCAGCAGTCGGCCGGTGCGTTGGCGGCCCTGTCTCTGGCAGTAGCAGGTATGTGGGGCGCTTCCCGCGGGCCTGGCACTATGCCGCGCAGACGAGGCGCCGTGTGAGGACAACAGCGAACGCCCGCGGCGCTTGGCCGCTCTCCAGGGCGCACATATCTGTCCAATTATCTAAACTCCACATCTCATTCCCGTATTCTTTAGGGGGGACCTCTTTCTGCAGAGCGCGCACACGAGGGAGCGATCGTTGTCCCGCTGTGGCTGCTCCTGAATGAGCAAGTAACCACCACCGTCTTACAAAATAAAAAATAAAATAAAATAAAACTGCTGTGTTAAATATGTTAATTGAGGCATGGTAGTTGGTCCGCGTGCCGTGTTCAGGTGTCTTCCAGTGCGAACTAGAAGTACCACAGAAATTACAAAAGTAACAATTTTCGTATCTAAATGATTCACCTACAGACCAAGAAAACGTTAATAAACACTGACCTATTAAAATGTCATCGTTTAGTGTTTTCACCCTTTTAAATAGTTTTTTTCCTGCCACTTGTACAATCTTAATTTTATTTTGTCCCTGTGACGTAGCGAAATTTACACAGGAACCTAGAGATTAAAAGTGTTGTAGAGGAAACAGACGATGATCGTCTGAACTGCTGTTATCCTTAGGAGAACCAGTCATGAAGAAATTGTTTCACCTGGAATGTATGATCTATGAGACAGGGGGAAACACCCTCAGACTTCAAGAAGACATCTTCAAAGATAGTATTTAGTTATGACCTTCTGGATTATGGTTTATTTGTTGTTGTTGTTGGTTTTTGGAAGGGGCTAAACAGCAACGGTTATCAGTCCCTTGTTCCGGTCTTAGAGATAAAACATTGTGTTAAACGTTCCTAATTAAATGCGTTAACAAGTCAATGATTAAAAAATAATAATAAATGTTTGTATAGTCTATGGGACTTAACTACAGCGTCATCAGTCCCTAAACATACAAACTACTTATGAACTACTTACGAACTAGGACGGCACAAATATCCATGCCCGAGGGGGGATTCGAACCCCCGACCGTAGTGGCCATTCAATGATTAAAAATCACTGGCAAATATGAGGAAAGGATACATGTAAAAACGAAGAAGGGAACACACCACCACTAAATCACACGATAAAAACCAGCTGCACGAATAAAATCTAAAACACGTTCAACAATAGCAGCATCGTCTACTAGCATAAAAGAGAGCGCATCTGGCAGATTAAAAGATTGTCGCAAGGCAACTAAAAATGGACAGTCCACCAGAATGTGGACCACTGTCAACGGAGCGCCACAGTCACTCTGTGGTGCATCCTCCCGCCGAAGAAGGTGGCCATGCGTCAGCCATGTGTGACCGATGCATAGGCGGCAGAGAACAACCGATACCCTACGAGACGACCGCAGTGAGGACTTCCATGCGACCATAGATAGCTTCACTGCACGAAGCTTGTTGGGTTGAGCAGAGTTAGCCCACGCAGGATCGTCCGATGGAACTCTAGTCGGAGATCGGTCTCCGGAAGACCAATCACCAATGGACGGGAGGTGGTAGCCTGCTTAGCCAGCTGATCCCCACGTTCGTTTCCAGGACTGCCGATGTGGCCTGGGGTCCAAACAAAGACCACAGGGCGACCAGACCAAACAAGCCTGAAAACAGACTCCTGAATGGATCGCACCAAAGGGTGTTTTGGGAAACAGTTGGCGAGGGTTTGCAAGCCACTCAGAGAGTCATGATAACCAGAGACTCCCCAGGGCACGCTCTGAGATGTTCAAGTGCCAGATAGATGGCAACAGTTCTGCAGTGAATATGCTACTCCCACAGGGTAGTGAATGCTGTTCGATATGCTCACCATGGACATATGCATATTCAGTACGGCTGTCGACCACGGAACCATCCATGTACACGACTTCCGCGCCACAGAATGAGTCTAAAACTGCCTGAAACTGGCGACGGAGACTCAGTGGTGCTACAGAGGCTTTCGAGGCATGTGACAAGTCCAGCCGAAGCTGCGGACGTGGAAGAGACCAAGGAGCGGGATGGTTAGGGCCGTGAAAAGTAGGAGGGATGGGACGGGACTCAAGGGATGACAGGAGGGAACGAACACGGACCACAATCGGAAGACTTGACCTCGGTCCTCGTCGTGGAGATGGGATTGTAGCAAATGGGAAAAGAAGTCTGCGATTTGGGCAGCATAAGAGGATAACATCTGCTGCAGGCGAAATCGCAGGGGAAGGACTCCAGCTTCAGCAAGTAGACTTGCCACTGGACTTGTCCGAAAGGCCCCTGTCGCTAAACGGACGCCACTGTGGAGTACAGGGTCCAAGACCTGCAATGCAGATGGGGCTGCTGAACCATACACAAGGCTCCCATAGTCTAAGCGTGATTGAGTCAACGCACTATAGAGCTGCAAAAGACTCATACGTGCGTCTCCCCAACTAGTGTGGTTGAGGCAGCGTAGAATATTGAGGTACCACACGCACTTCTGCTTGAGCTGGCGAAGATGGGGCACCCAAGTGAGCCGGCTGTCGAAGAGCATGCCAAGAAATCGGTGAGTCTCTTCGACACGAAGAAGTTCGTCATATAAATATAGCTCTGGGTCCAAATGGACAGCTCGACGGCGGCAGAAGTGCATAACCGGGGTTTTCGATGGAGAAGACTAGAACCCATGAGTTGAGGCCCACGACTGTGTCTTATGAATGACTCCCTGTAGATGCCTTTCAGCTACCCCTCCGCTAGCGGAGCTGAAGTAAAGCAGAAGTCATCGGCGAACAAGGAGGAAGAAACCAAGTCCATTGAGGGCAATTAAAAAGAGGGGTACACTAAGTCGGAGCCCTGTGGGACACCGTTCTCCTGGACACAAGAGGATCTGAGGGAAGTACCATCCCGTACCCGAAAAGATCGGAAGGAAAGAAAGTTTGAATAAAAAGTGGGAGCAGACCTATCAAGCCCCAACCGTGCAGTGTAGCCAGAATATGGTGGCGCCAAGTGGTATCGTATGCCTTTCTAAGGTCGAAAACAAACGGCACCAAGGTGCTCACGCCTGCTAAATGCCGTACAAAAGGCAGACTCCAAGGCCACTAAGTTATCAACATTGGTGCGGCCTTGGTGGAAACCCCCCTGATATGGGGACAACAGACCTCGATGTTCAAGTATCCACATAAGCCGTCGGCTCACCAAACGTTCGAATAGCTTGCACAGAACGTTGGTGAGGCTGATTGGGCGGTAACTATCAGCCACCTGTGGATAAGCACTAGGTTTGATCACCGGAATAGTGATGCTTTCTCGCCATTGTGAAGGGAAAGCACCCTCCGCCCATAAACGGTTAAACAGGGCGAGAGCTGGTGTTGAAACTACACGGAAAGGTGCCGGATGAACTGGCTGTGGATCCTGTCCGGTCCCGGAGAGGTATCGGGGCATGAGGCACGGGCAGTTTCGAATTCCCATTCACTGAAAGCGGAGTTGTACGATTCTGCTCGGACAGGACAGCCGTCGCTGTTCAACCAGCTCTTTCAGTGCACGGAAGTCTACTCTGTATTCCGATGTTGCAGCGGTGCGAGCATAATGCTCGGCCATGTGTTCTGCGATGGGTCGGTGAATAGGGTACCCTGGATGCGTAGGCTGGGAATCGCTGTCGGTGGACGGTACCCAAGGTACCCAAATAGGCGCCTAACCTGGGACCACACCCGAGATGCAGAGGCGCGACGGCCGATGCTGGCGACATACGTCTCCCAACAATCTCGTTTACTTTGCCGGATGAGCTGTCGAGCTCGGGCCCGGAGCCGTTTAAAAGCTATAAGGTTTTTTACATTGAGGTGTCGACGATGGCGCTAGAGCGCCCGACGACGATCCTGGATGGCCTCAGCGATTTACGGCGTCCACCATGGCACAGACTTACGCCGTGGGGAGCCAGAAGTGGTGGGAATGGATGCCTCAGCGGCTAAAACTATCGTACTGGTGACCTGGTGAACCGCCATGTCCTTGTCGGCTGGCAGTGGAACAGGAACCGTAGCAGCTGAGGTGTAGTGTTGCCAATCAGCTCGACGGAGAGACCATCGAGATGGGCAGCCCGCAGGTTGAAAATCCAGAAGCAGAAATGGTGGGGGAAGTTGTGCCACCAGGGCAGCAAGGTCTGTAAGCGAAACCATCTCATCTGGAGGAAGGTAAGGAGAACAGATCGTTCTTGAACAGCCCGGATTCGAACAGCCACCACCTTAAGAGTCGTGTGGAGAGACACCGCGGCACTGGGGACAGTGGCAAGGACATAGATGCATACACCTCCAGAGAGGCTGTCATATATAGTCCAGTTTTTGTAATAGCTCTGATAGTCACGAAGGGCTGGAATCCTTTGAATAGGAAACCAGGTTTCCTGCAGGGCAACACAAAACGCTGGTAAGCGGCACAACAATTGCTGCTACTCTGGCAGATGGCGGAAAACGCCGTCACAGTTCCATTTGGGGATCATAGAGCCTCCTGGTCGCTGGCGCAGTAGGGTTCACAGTATCTTCTGCTGTCGCCGATTTTTGAAGCAGTTCCTCAACGTCCATAGCTTCCAAGGACTCGGCAATGTCCAAGTCTTTTTGGGACGCGAGGATCTCTATTTTGAAGATGAAGAGGGATGTTTTGGTGGCATGGTAGCCACCACAGAATCTTTGGTTTTACTCTTGATCTTTTGCTTTTTCTTCTCGCAAAGTTCCTTAGGCTACTCATGCTGGGAGGGCTTTCCAGACCCATCCTCAGGAACTGAGGATGCCTGCAAGGTCCTGTGTCCAGCAGTAGGCAGCTTCTTCAGTCACCTACTGGTATCCACAGGAGAAGTCTTGGAAGTAAGGGATCCGAGGGAGCCCTTCCTCGTGAGAGGAACCAGAGATGGCTGTTGAGTCTCTGGCTCAGGGGTGGGGACTGAGGGCACCACAGGTGCAGATGGTAGTGCTCCCAAAGTAGGGACCTTGGAGGCAACAGAGGGTGAGGTACCCCTAAACACCATGGGGGCAGATGTGGGCGGTTTGGGCGAAGGACCCACTGTGGAAGATGAGGCAGTGGAAAGAGATAGCAGAGATGGCAGAGTCAGTGGTGATGCAACTGCAGCATATGATGTCTTCATGCTTACAGGATGGAGTTTGGCATACTTTTCCTTGGCCTCTTGAGTATGATAACCGGTCCAGGGTCTTATATTCCATAATTTTACGTTCTTTATGAAGAACCGTGCTGTCTAGCGAACAAGGAGAGTGATGCTGCTTGCAGTTAACACATACTGGAGGAGGGTCACAAGGGGCGGCTGGATGTGAGGCACGGCTGCACTACCGACATGTAGGGTTACCATCACATAGCGAGGACATGTGCCAAACCTCCAGCAGCACATAGGGGGTGGCGGGGTAACATAGGGTTTTGCGTCACACCGGTAGATCATTACCTTGACTTTCTCCGGCAATGAATCGCCTCCGAAAGCCAAGAAAAACGCACCGGTGGCTACCCTATTGTCCCTTCGGACCCCTATAAACACGCCGGATGAACTGCTCGCCTCTCTAGGTTCTTCCGTAACTCGTCGTCAGTGTCCTTGTGAAATATAATTCCCTGTACCATGTTCAAGCTCTTATGGGGAGTAATGCTAACGGGGACGTCACCCAGCTTGTCACAGGCAAGCAGTGCCTGTGACTGGGCTGGGGACGATGTCATGAGTACAGCCCCAGATCTCATCTTGAACATGCCATCCACTTTCCCAAACTTATCCTCGAGGTTTTCCACAGAAAAAAAAAAAAAAAAAAAAAAAGAGGCTTCGTGGTTGTAAACGATTCGCCGTCTGTCCTAGTACAAACCACATAACGGGGGGGGGGGGGGCATAAGCCTCACCTTGCTGACGAGCCCTGCGTTCTTCCCATGGTGTGGACATAATAGAAGGAAACGCTTGAGGGTCATATGTCGCAGCATTAAATTCAGTTCGCCCACGCTTAGAGACGCCGGTTTTGCGTCCGGCAACGCCATTTTTTGCTCGTTTCATTCTCGTCCCACAGCAGCTAGGGAACTACAGGTCCGCCCAGGCAGAGCCCCGCTTGCCTGGGTAAGCCTAATACAACTGAGGTGCGGCAGGTTCCTCAGAGGTTGCTCGCTACGGCTGTTCAACCTCAACAGCCATGCATCTCCTCGGCACGTAGCACACCTTGAGATTGAGGGGTTGTTTATAGAGGTTTATACCATCCTCGCGACCCGGGCAATCAAGCCAAGATCCCCGGGCCCTGTCGCGCCGAACGATGGTCGTTGATGCACGCACAGAACTTACGGTGTAGCGGATTGTTGGCGCGACACAGCCCACGGCTCAGGACCCCGGGTTCGCCAAGCCCGTACTCAGCCGATTGATTAATGCTGATCCCCTGAGAGGATGATGGTTTAAATAAGTTCCATTTTATTCCTTGTATTATGGCGCGAAACGAGTACTTTCAGTCTGGCCCATAAGTTTTCGATTGGATTAGGTCGGGTTTGTTACCTCACCATAGCAAAATATTAATGCGATGATCTTTCAACCATTTCATGCTTAGTTTTGCAGTGTGGTATGGTGAACCAGCTTGTTGAAATAAGCAGTCGCTGATGATAAGGAAACAAATCAATGATTGAAGGTAGCAGATCCGCGGCGGAATAGTGCCCACTGAGGCGCCTTGCTGCAGTGCGCGCGGCCGTTCGCTGTCGGAGGTTCGAATCCTCGCTCTGTCATGTGTGTATGTCTTGTCCTTAGTTTAGTTTAACTTAGTTTATGCCTCATAGAATCGTAGCAGTAATGAAAAGGCAAGGGATTTCCCATAAAATATACGTTGCAAAACTGTTTTATAATGTAGAATTAATTAATTAATGCCTTCCTCGCATAATGCCCGTGATGCTGTGTATTATAAATTACAACCTAAAATATAATTACCACAAAATCACTTACGCATACATTAATTTACTAAGTAAATTAGAGTTACTTTTTACCAGTTACGGTATCTTGGTATCACTTAATATTTCGCTTTCATATGGCTGATGTTCCACCAAGTGTAGTCCAGTCAAATAGTAGCTATACCTTGTGAAAGGTGGGGAAGAAGATTTTTTTATTTCGTTCATATGGCTGAAAAGATTGGAAACCCGAATTTTGCCAATAAAATTTCTCTTGAAAAACTTTCTGTAGTCAAAAATTTGAAAATTTCGGACCTTTTTCAGTTTTCCAAAATATCCCGTCTTTTTGCTCCTACCGCGTTTACGTCTACGTTCTTTTTTAAAGAGCACAAACTTCTCTACAAATTTGAATCGTACCATTTTTTTCCTACTCCAAATACCTGAGGCACTACAGTGCGTCAAAAAATGTCAATTTTGAAAACTTGTGCGAAATGGCAAAATGCCTATTTTTTGAACACTGTTTTATCAGTTTCTGTTCGTGGTATACGTATATTGTGTATAATATTGTATGTTGCAATTTACCATTGGTTTCAAGTATTCAGTTTTTCTGTATGCCACATGGTGACACACACACACGCACACACACACAACGAAGTGTGAAAGGAAACTGAACTGTTATTAGCAGCAACAGGCAACCTAATTAGATAGCTAATTTTCTGGTATATTAAAAAAGTACGCACTTAACATAAAAAATAAGTACCTTTATTACAAAATGCATAATGAGTCACTAAAAAAAATTGGCAATTCTGGGTGTGTTTGTTTGTAAATCTATCGGACCAAACTGCATGGTCATCTGTCCGTAGCTTACAACCTACTTAAACTAAGGTAAACTAACCTAAGGACAACACACACACACACAAACACACACACACACACACACATATGCCCCAGGGAGGACTAGAACCTCCGACGGCGAGCAACCGCGCACTCCGTAGCGAGGCGCCTTAGACCGCTAGGTTTCTGGGTGTGTAATACTCGTAATGTTCTACTTCAACTTTAGCGTACTTGAGAGGGATATGAGCATCGCTTCCGACGTTTTGATGTAACAGGTTCCTCGGTGTCACCATAAATACCTTGGGTTCAGATTCAGTGTATGTACATAGATTAGGTCCCAGGTTTAGCTCTTCTTTAAATAGCGAGTCAGCCTCTTCAAGTTCGTAGGTTTCGTCATCAGTTTCCTCAACATCTTCAATAACATCATCTTCACTGTCTTCAAATAACAATTGTGGCGCGTTTTCACAGTTGACCCCAATATATTTCTTATTGAAGAACATTCAACATTTCAAACCCGCTTTTCTGCAAGAGCACGTTCCATCACAGCTCGCCGGCCGCGGTGGCTGAGGAGACTGAGGCGCTTCAGTCACGGTCTGCACGGCCACTACGGTCGGGGGTTCGAATCCCCCCTCGGGCATGGATATTTGTACCTTCCTAGTTCGTAAGTAGTTCATACGTAGTTTGTAAGTTTAGGGACTGATAACCCCGTAGTTAAGTCCCATACACTATACAAACATATGAACATCACAGCTCACCTTGCATGAGCATGAAAGAATGTGAAGCAGTGCTTCAGACGCTGAGGATCTAAATTTCTATTAGTATAGCAATTTTCACTAAGTAGTTGGTGTACCCAAAGTTCTTGAAACATAGAACTACTGCCTTTGAAACTGTTTCAGCTATCATCACATCGTCACCATATTTCTGCATCAGGCGAACCTTAACAGTTCGAATATCGGGACGAGGTGATGTGGATATTTGCTTTAACAGATCGTCCATAGAAAACTTAACATTCTTCCGTATAGGTCTCCATATAGCCTTCATTCCCTTGGGTTACAGGTCGGTATCCTCGTTTCTGTCCAGTTGAAACACGCTGAAAGAACTTCATGAAATAAAATCAGTGATAACAACCATCTGCAGCTACCAAGTAATTTACGTTTTCAATCCACTCCACCACTTGCTGTCCAAGTTCATCCCCACGTCATCTAGCCTGTTCTAATAACGCCTATTGCACTTGCAATTTCATTACTTTGTAAACAAAATTTCGTTTAGCATACGACAATCTTGATTGCAGGGTTAGAATCAGAATTTCCTTTTGTATTTCTCTTTGAAATTGAACTGTGCTATCTCCTGCAACCAACGGAGCACGCCTGTTGGCTTCTGAGGATGTCGAAGGCTAGCGGCTATCATTATCTCATTAACGTACTTTTTGTAGCATCTTTCATGCACTATGATTTCACTGAGCCTTTTCGAAAAAGGGGTGTGAGCAGACTCCTGCGTTTACACTACAATCACTAAGTGTGCTCAATCCTGTTTCACAGTGTGTCCATCACTCACCACGAGTTTTTCATACATGAAACAACAAATTCATGTCAGACACACTCATTTTCAGCGCCAAAATAAATACTGAACGGAATCGAGTACAAAACATAGGAATCTTATTGTTGTCAGCACGGTGTGAATAATCAAAGATAATTGCCTTCCACCCACCACTGAATAAACACACTGTTATTTGCCAAGCCGGCCGCGGTGGCCGTGGGGACTGAGGCGCTCCAGTCACGGTCTGCACGGCCACTACGGTCGGGGGTTCGAATCCCCCCTCGGGCATGGATATTTGTACCGTCCTTAGTATTAGCTAGTTCATAAGTAGTTTGTAAGTTTAGGGACTGATGACCCCGTAGTTAAGTCCCATAAGCTATACAAACATTTGAACATTTGAACAAATCAAGAAGGCGATTGTTTTCTATCTCGGATAACCACGCGGACTGAAAGTGGGTATCATACGGCACCCCTGAAAGAAAACGACGATCAGTGGAATGGAGGCACACTTCATTCCCAACGAAGGTTAAGTCTCTACAAATCTTGAAAAGTCATGTGCACTGTGTTTTGGGACAAAAAAGGCTTGTTGCTGATTGACGTCTTACCACGAGGCGAAAGGCGAAACAAGCAATGCACACGGTTACTGCGAGATCCTTAAGAAGTTGTGCCACGCAATACAGACAAGCGCCGAGGATTTTTTATTTTTATTTTTTTTATTTTTATTTTTTTTTTATTATTTTTTTTTTTTTTTTTTTTACCATATTGCCCGACCTCACACGGGGATTGTTTCGCTGGGACGTGTTTGATCATCCTACATACAGCCCGAACGACGCTCCTAGCGACTTTCATCTCTCCTTACATCTAAATCTGTCCTTGGTACTGAGCGAGGCAGCGCAGTGGTAACGCACTGGACTCGCATTCGGAAGGATAGTGGTTCAAATCCACCTCCGACCATCCAGATTTAGGTTTTCCGTGATTTCCCTAAATCACTCCAGGGAAATGCCGGGATGGTTCCTTTAAAAAGGGCACGGCCGATTTCCTTCCACGTCCTTTCCCAAACACTCCAAGCGTAAGCTCCGTCTCTACTGACCACGCTGTCGACGGGACGTTAAACTCCAAGCTTCCTTCCTTCTGGCCTTGGTACTGAACACTTGAACGATGATGATGAGCTGAGATAACATATGCCACGCTATGACAAGTGCGTACAAAATTTCGGAAGCTATATAGAAAATTAGTTTAACAGTTACAGATTTTTGTACAATAAATATTTTTTCTGTATCTGTACACGTTTCTTTTATACAGTGTAACTCTAAATTCGCGCAAGTCAACACCTGCCAACACTGAAAAATGTCTCCCACAAAATTTCATTCTGGGCATATTTCCGCCAGTAAATGGACGTGAAAGACTGAGATGACTCTGTGTTGCATAATTACACCAACAAACTTGCAACGGATGTATTAAGTGTCTTGAGGAACAAAATTAGCATGGAAACCGATGTCCGGAAACGCTATTCAACGACGCTACGGAGAGTCCAAGTTACAGGCACCAGCTCCTGCCGCTAGACATCCCCTCCAGCAACTTCGACGCGCTGTAGCATCATTGGATGACGTTTCCGGGCATGGGTTTCTATGCTCACTTTGTTCCTCAAGAAACCTCCCACATCCCCTAGAAGTTTGTTGGTGTAGTAGTGTAATTCTGAAACACACCCATCTGCCGGAAATATGCGCAGGACGAAATTTTGTGAGACATTTTGGCCCACTTTAGGTTACGGTAGTAACACTAAAAGTGATCCTTTGCGATCGTCTTTTGACAGCTCAAAATTTAAATGAAAAGAACGGTTTAACCATTCATCTGACACGAAGAATGAATAACCGAATTTGTAGAGGAGAAAATTCTCTACAACTTTGCTCTGTTATGTTGTTTTCAAATCTCCTATCTTTCAGAGATATTTGCAAAAATAACGGCGATTTTCGGATGTCTGTCTGTCTGTCAGTCTGTCCGTGACGTGTTCCCACTTTTTAAGACGAACCGTTCAACCGATCAGCACCAAATTTTACAGACATAATTGTAGGCCACCAAAGACCAGAACCTCTCTTTTTCAAATTTTTCGGACAAAAAATACGGCATAATTACGTAGGCTTCCGCGGCCAGAGTCAGATGACATAAAAGTTTTCTGGGTATGGTACCGCGTCATGATGTAAGGCTATTATTTAAATAATTGACGGTCGGTAATTTAAATAATAGCCTTACATCATGACGCGGTACCATACCCAGAAAACTTTTATGTCATAAAAAATACGGCATTAATACAAAAAAAGCCGTTTTTAATGTAATTGTAATTTCAAACGAACCGTTCATCTTACACGAAAATTGAATAATCTAATTGGTAGAGGGGAAATTCTCTACAACTTCGCTCTATTATGTTTTTTTTTCATATCTTGAATCGTTGCAGAGATATTTGCAAAAATAACAGAGATTTGACACTGTCCATTTATTTTACTGTCCGTTTGCAGACGTCACGTGACATTCCACGCCCAGAACTCTGGCATATGCTATTTTGAGTTGCATATTTGATTTTCTTATAATAACTTACACGTTATTTCAAAGCAACGGCGCACTGAAGAATTACCAAAACACGTCGTCCTTCGTACGAAAAATGATAATCTAGTGTCTAAAATTGCCACATTAGCATCAGTTAACAACTGCCATCAATAATACGCAAATTAAGGGCGTATTCCGTAATTATTCGCCGTAGTGTACTAGGCAGCGTGTTGGATTATGTTGCACATGGTCCGTGGTTCGGGACTCGCCACTACTAAAAAAATTTCTTTCTCCTTTTTTCCTAAAAGGGTTATGTGTTGAGTGCATAGATATTATCACAATAGTAGAGTCGTAATCATATCACTATAATTTTTTATTATTTACATTATTGTTTTTGTCCGAAATGATTGCATAAATTGTAAGACGACATATTTAAAGTAGGCCGTAAAACACGTCAGTACTTTTTTTTTTTTTTTTTTTTTTTTTTTTTTTTTTTTTTTTTTTTTTTTTTTTTTTTTTTTTTTGCTAGCATGTGTGAGGAATCGCGCTGCGAAGTCCGTGTGCGCGAATTTGGATTCACCCTGTATAACCAAAAGGAACTTACTTTGTGGACTTACTGTGGTGTCGCACAAGTCTAAAGTGCGCGCCACCTACTTTTGCCGCGTGTCGCCATGCACGCACGGCGCGGCGTTCTTACGACGTCAGCCACGAGCGCCCTCTGTTGCAACTCCGCTCGTGGCCACCACTGGACTGCATCGTTTACTTGGGACTGAGACAGGAACCAGTTAACACTTGGGAATCAGATAGGCACCAGTTAAGACTTAACTATCTGATAGGCACTAGAAATCATAAGTAGGCAGGCCTCTCTATCTAATCTATGTATCAGCATTCTGCAGTCAAGAACTATGTAAAAGTTAAGTATTACTAAGTCTCTATGAAATATATATCTCGTTCTAATTTACTCTAGTGTTTCTAGTTTCTGCTGTCCCACTGGCTGGTCACCTCCTACCTGCACAAGCGCGTGCATCCTTTATTCCTGTGTCGGTCTCTTTCTACTCGGCCACCGACACCAGGACCACCGGCGGAAACGAGACACATAAATGGCGACGAGGCTGGGACACAAAACTTACTTCGTATGTAATAATGTGTGTGTGTGTGTGGGGTGTGTGTGTGTGTGTGTGTGTGTGTGTGTGTGTGTGTGTGTGTGTGTGTGTGTGTGTGTGTGAGTGAGTGAGTGAGTGAGTGAGTGTGTCTTTGAGAGTGAGTGTGTGTGTGTGTGCGAGTGAGTGAGTGTGTGTGTGTGTGTGTGTGTGTGTGTGTGTATGCGAGTAAGTGTGTGTGCGAGTAAGTGTGTGTGTGTGTGTAAGTGTGTGAGTAAGTGTATGTGCGAGTAAGTGTGTGAATGTGTAAGTGTGTGAGTAAGTGTGTGTGTGTGTGTGTGTGTGTGTGTGTGTGTGTGTGTGTGTGTGTGTGTTTATGGCACTAGCTCCTAAGCTGTATTTGCAAAACAGGTAGTTCCCACAGCTCAAAAGTTTGGGAATCACTGCGCCTAAATGTAGGCTAAAGAATGCGAGGTGTCACCTTGTGGCCACGTACCCAGGGTGTCCCGCGATGTTTCTTTCAGGGGGCAGGCGGCGGCCTGTATCGACTTTGGCAGCAATAATGCAGCGGCGCGGCGCCTTCCCACATCAGTATTCCGGCCCCCGCTCCTGCCCGTCACGCCCGTCGACGTCCGGATTGATTGCCGGCCCGTCTGTCCCGACTACACAGGCCGCCACTCAGCCCGACACGGATTTCTTCGTACTTGTTACCTATTTATCCGGCCTGGCGTCTCTCAATTTGGAGCGTGTCGCCCTGTAGGACTGATACGGTCAACACGTGACGGGTCGGACGTGCGGCGACGTGGCCGAATGCGGTTTACATAACGGGGCCACTGAGCTCTGACGGCCGCTTTACAGGCTGCCTCTTCTCGTATTGTGTTTCACGCTCTGAAATGACTGACGGTACAAATGACAAACATTCTTAAAATCACCCGGCATGCTATGCCTCCTGGGAAACGGAGTTAGATATTCATTGCCAAGATCGCAATATTTTATATGTACCGGGTGATCAAAAAGTCACTACAAATTTGAAAAATTAATAAATCACGGAATAATGTAAATAGTGAGGTAAAAATTGACACACATGGCTGTAATTACACGGGGTTTTATTAGAACAAAAAAAAGTTCAAAAAATGTCCGACAGATGGCACTTGTGATATTCCTGGCCTATGGCCACTTCATATTTCTGGCCGCTGGCCGTTTCTTTGCTAACATCGTACGTGTCTTAAACGCGGAAGAAAGACAGCAGTGCAGCATATGTTGAAATGTGGGGTTGGGAGCAGTAGCATATGGCACAGTAGGTGCTGGTTCCCGTGGGTGCTCTCCTCGCATTGGCTGCTGCATTTCACGTCACATGATTTCTTTTCAAATTAGTTTTGTTTATTACATACTAAATATTAATTATTCAGAGCTGAGAATTTGTAATAAATATCTCTCAAGGACAGGCTAGATTTTGACAGTTTAAAAAGTTTAACGTGACTTCTCTTATTATAACAAGAGAAGAGCGATTTTGCAGAAGGCGCGCGACGGCCCTGTTTTGGCGCGAGATAGAGCGTCAGGTGCGCTCTCGCAACGCGCCGCAGTTTCAGTCTCGAGCTGACCACTATACGCGCCGGACAGCGCCGGTCATGAGTAAAGATTTTTGTAATAGTGATAGCAGTCGAGGTCTCAACATGAGCTGTGGGCAGCATAGGCCGTATCATATTAACAATAGTTGTTCATATTTAATTATTCATATTTAATAAATGGCATCCCTGAAAATTAAAAATCTCGTGAGTCGCTTCTTATGCTTCCATCATACAGAACTTATTTTAGCCTCACTTGTATGCTGTAGAAGAATCAACGACCTGTGTGCTGTCTTCTGCGCTAGGGACACAACTATAGAGGACAACAGGTTAGTCAGAACTCTATGCTTTCCATAAAGTCTTAGAAAGCAACTACGGCACCTCGTGCGTACTGTAGGGCGGTACAAACGCACACTGCTACGCAACAGCATCAGCAAGGATGTGGAGGTTTTAGGGGACTTGTGGAAGGAAGCAGTACTAACTTCTCCGTCCGCAAATAAAACCATAAGAAACTTGTACACTTCTTCTGATCAAAAAAGCAATAATTAGTGTAACAATTTAAGACAAACCAAAGATGATGTTCATCATCATCATCATTAGAGACTGATTATGCCTTTCAGCGTTCAGTCTGGAGCAAAGAACCTCTAATAAAATTCCTCCATGATCCCCTATTCAATGCTAACATTGATGCCTCGTCTAATGTTATGCCTTTTACTTAAAAATCATTCTGCACCGAATCTTAGTACTTTCTTCTTGGTCTACCTCGACTCCTCTTACTCTCTGCTGCCGAGCTCATGAGTCTCTTAGATAACCTTGCTTCTCCCATGCGTATAACATGACCGCACCATCTCAGTCTGTTCGCTCTAACTGCTTCATATATGGTGTTCATTCCCAGTTTTTCTTTGATTTCCTCATTATGGACACCCTCCTGCCATTGTTCCCATCTATTAGTACTGCAATCATTCTTCCTACTTTCATGTCTGTAACCTCTACCTTATGAATAAGGTAACCTGTATCCACCCATCTTTCACTCCCATACAACAAAGTTGGTCGAACCATAGAGCGGTGCACTGCTAACTTAGTCTTGGTACTGACTTCCTTCTTGCAGAAGAGAGTATATCTTAGCTGAGAACTCACTGCATCAGCTTTGCTCGATGTTCTTTACAGGATATTCTTAATATGTTCACAATAACAGCACTATAAAGCATGTCCGGAGTTATGGTGAGGCATTGGCACCGGATGTTGTCTTTCAGCATCCCTAGAGATATCAGTCGATCACGATACACTTACGACTTCAGGTAACCCCAAAGCCAATAATGGCACGGACTGAGGTCTGGCAACCTGGGAGGCCGAGCATGACGAAAGTTGCGGCTGAGCACACGATCATCACCAAACGACGCGCGCAAGAGATCTTTCACGCGTCTAGCAATATGGCGTGGAGCGCAATCATGCGTAAAACCCCATGTCATTCCAAACATGTGTGTCAATTTTTACCTCTCTATGTACATTATTCCGCGATTTATTAAGTTTTCAAATGTATACTGACGTTTTGATCATCCGGTATTTATTGAAATTACAGGTTTTCATATAAATCTTCACCTTCCGATTTACACTGTTTCCTGCAGGTATAACCCTTAGATATCTTATGGGAACAAAGAACCTTTCGTCGAAGTAGAATATATATATATATATATATATATATATATATATATATATATATATATATATATATATAAAATTAAAAAAATGTTATGAAATGACGAGCATCGTTCTAAATCGTATTAAGTCCACCCGTGGGCAGAATTGAGTTTGATACATTTTTGTATAGTTTACATAGCCATCTTTCATGCTATGAAGTCAGAATGGAACAATCGGATTCACTAACAGCGTAAATTGCGTCTGTAAAGTAGCTGTTGTTTCACATCATATTCAGGCAACTGTAGCATGTGTTTCAAATCATACTGTGTCCAGCATGAAGCAGTTTTGTCACGTTGCTGTGTTGGCTATGCTGGCGCGCTATCTTCGACGATGCTACGCATTCAGTAACCACAGATCTATAAAAAAAAAAAAAAAAAAAAAAAAAAAAGTTTGTAAACCTATCGGACCAAACTGCGTGGTCATCAGTCCGTAGCTTATAAACTACTTAAACTAAGTTAAACTAACCTAAGGACAACACACACATACACACACCCATGCCCCAGGGAGGACTCGAACCTCCAACGGCGAGCAACCGCGGGCTCCGCAGTGGGGCGCCTTAGACCGCTAGGCTGGTCCACCGCGGCTCGCAGTTTTATTGTGTAAGAGAGTAATTTTCGATTATGGAGGAAGAAATGTTTCTAGTGTCAATTGGCGACATAAAAAGGACGTTATAAACATGTTAGAAATCAGAATTTTTAAGATTTAATTTTCTGTAAACAGTTCATGTTATTCCTTACAGAAACAAAAACAAAATATTATTTACATATATTTACTACAGTTATCGTTATTTATTTGTATATTTTACAAATTATTGGATCAAAGCATGTTAAGTCCAACACTTTCTTTAAATTTGAAGAACACAACAGGAAATTTTTTTTACTTCTTACGCACCTAGAAGTACACTTCAAATAAAACAACTGCAAAATTTTAAATTTTGTGAAATGTTCCTTAGGTTACGAGTTATCAGTTTTTGCTTCTCCTGTAAAATTTAGTTTTTTTGGACATAATACGATTTGAAACGATGCTCCTCACATACAAAAATTATAACATCAAAAGATGTTTCTATTAATATTCCATTATTACGAAATTTTATTTACTTCTACGAGGTTTCAAAAGTTTATACACACACAACATAAAATTTGACAATCAAATATGTACAATGTACCACACGCCACAGAAGAGTAAACCTTTGTAGTTTAACTAGGTCTACGACAGTTATTGATTAACTGACTCGCATACATTATCTGACAGAACTATGCTGGCACACAAACTAAGATGTCTCGTTTCATATAATCAGAAGCTATTCCTCTGTTCTCAATTAACAGAAGCTAATGAAATGTTCAAATGTTTGTATAGTCTATGGGACTTAACTACGGGTTCATCAGTCCCTAAACTTATAAACTACTTATGAACTACTTACGAACTAGGACGGCACAAATATCCATGCCCGAGGGGGGATTCGAACCCCCGACCGTAGTGGCCGTGCAGACCGTGACTGGAGCGCCTTAGTCTCCTCGGCCACCGCGGCCGGCGAACAGAAGCTAGGGGCCGACAACATTTTATGAATAATAAACTTTCAGAGCTCATTTGTCGGTTTTCGTACTGATAGCTTACCTTCAAATGTTACTGAATAATTTCGTATTGCGATTCTAGACAGAAGGCGAATATGTTAATTTCCATTTCGGTATGAAGTAAATTAATAAATTTCGAAACTTATACTGTCGATTGTCGTTATTTTGGCTTATTTAATCCATCAAGCTACTTCATAATATTAACAATTTTTTCATTGTAAGTCAAGATCGCAATGTTTTACATATTTATGTATCATCTGAAAATCCGGCGTTCCCAGCGAACGTATTTATTCAAGCCATCTCTTTGATCTGTCCTTTTCTTCCCATTTTCCGTCCGCTTCGCATGTCGCAGCACATCTCCTTTCTCTATTCCTCTCACTATTCGTCTCCTACTACCTCTATCTATCAAAACTTACATATGTCTAAAGACGACGAACGATCTACGGATCTCAACTAAATCTACAGTTTTAATACGATGTTGATGCACACTGAACCTTCATAACATGAGGTACGTTTCTGCCCATACGACGTTTTCGTTTGTGCTCGGCGGAGGGTACGTTACTGAAACGTAACCGTGTTTTAGCAAGGTTAATTTATTAGCAGATTACAAATGCTGCTAGAGTAGAAGCCATTGGCCCATAAGAGGATACATTCATTCACAACTTTTATTTGAACCTTCAAAAATTTTTACAATATTTCATAGATCACTGGTAGTGACACAGTAACATATGCATGTATTACATTTAAACAATAGATAAACTGAAACTTCCTGGCAGATTAAAATTGTGTGCCGGAACCGGGACTTGAACCTGGGACCTTTGCCTTTCGCGGGCAAGCGCTCTACTGGCGGAAGTAGAGTTGTGAGGCGGCATCGTGAGTCGTGTCGGGGTAGCTCAGTCGGTAGAGCGCTTGCCCGCGAATGGCAAAGGTCCCAGGTTCGAGTCCCGGTTCCGGCACACAATTTTAATCTGCCAGGAAGTTTCATATCAGCGCACACTCCGCTGCAGAGTGAAAGTTTCATTCTGAATAGATAAACTGTTGTCTGAGCGTTTTGATTTTATTTTCTTTTTCTTTTGGCATGCAGCAACAAGGCCCCTGCCTTAAGATATATCAACAAGTTTGTTCTCTCTCTCTCTCTCTCTCTCTCTCTCTCTCTCTCTCTTTTTCTGCAACACTAATTCGGCCACGGCCGTAATACTTATGCAATAAGAAAATTTAAATGTACTTGAATAATTTTAGTAATTCAAATTAATTGCTCCACCATAATTAATAATTTATTAATCATTTAAGCAAACTTCACCAAAGCTACAAGGAAAGTAATCCTTTCTTCTCTCTCTCTCTCTCTCTCTCTCTCTCTCTCACACACACACAAACATACGCACACACACACACACACACACACACACACACACACATTTCTCAATAAAAGAGAGCCGACTAAAACATTCTCAACTCTTTTTCTTACAGTAATAAGTAGGTACCTGTAGCATAAGGAGCCGGTTGTGAGACACTAAACTGTTACATTGCAGTTAAATAAAAACCTTTTTATATAGTGGCACCATTACCAAGATATTTTAACACAACAGCATCTGTCGCCATTGGCAGATCGCATACCACTGAGGACGCATAATACACGGTTATTTAACTCGTCTCATCACAACAAAAACAGTGTCTCTGTAACACAGAAACTACTGTTACAAAAAGGTGAAGCACAACAATCAAACATCAACACTCCATTGGTGGAAAATAATTTAAAGGAAACTACAGGTTGAAACAAGCAGGGAAATATTCAAAAAGTGAATTAAAAAACATTTAGCACAATTTAAAAACCAAATAATATCAGTCCTCGATTAAAAAATAATATTGCAAGAGGTCGGCTTATAACCTTACCCGTCCTACACCACCGGTTAGCATATGATAATTAGAAAAATGACCCGTGTGCCCAATTATCTTAATTTGGTGGAAAAGCTATCGGTAATGAAGCCGATGATGTAGTGGAGGCTATAACCGGAACGTTGCTGCACCTCTTTGGTAAACAACAACGATCGATAGGAATAAAGAAAGTGGAAGGTAAAATTTGGAATAAAATGATCAATGTTTAAATAAAAAAAAAATGCTGAACAAACGGAACACAGAGATTAATTTGGAAAAAGTGAATAACTTATTAATTTACGGTCGCCAGCTCGATGTACGAGCAAATAATTTGGTGGGATGTCAATAATAGAAACGTTAATTAAAAACGTGAAATATTACGTAAAATTTGGGTGGGCAGAAAATCAGAGGGTGCGAGTCAAATTCGGTACAAAAGACACTGACAATATACTAATTACTGAGAAATAGTTTACTAACACAGGGTTCATTGTAAGACAGTGAAATGCAAGCCATAGCCGCGCAAATGCAACATGTAGCAAATCATGCAAAACTCTCACCTTAATACTTACTATTTACAGCTTCAAATAATTAATTGTTTATATAAGTACCAGAACTTATTCTACAGTGAGTATGCCATGCGCTTTAGCAATAATCAAGTTGTAACTGAGCTATTAACTATACTAATGACAAGCTCAAAAAGTTAATTAATGACTTGTCGTGCTAACACTGAATATTTAGAAAAGAACCATTTAACCTTCTGATTAACTTTTGCTCTATCTTTATCCAGGAATTATTAGCATTCAAACACTTGTAAACAATTACTATTCTCACTAGTCAGTACTTGCAAGTTAAAACAAACTTTACCTCAAAATAATATACAGTGGAAAACAATTAATCTTTTACACTGTTAATGAAATATCTTTTGAAATTGACAGTTAATCTAGCAGTTTCGTTCAACTTAGCAAACCTCTTGATCAGCAACACCGGCATAAGCTACGTTTAGTAATACTTTTCTGAACACATTTTTTATTAACGACTGTCACATTGTCTTTAGTTTTCTATAACTTTGTGAATATCCCCGGAAAAACAATGGATGAGGAAGGAACCTGTCTGGACAAAGCCTATGGGTAATGATTTTTAAACACAGGTTCACAAATAACAGTGTTCGCTATTGAACAATCATCACTAATACGCTGGTTAGCTGTACATGCTAAGGCAAATTGGACAGATCTTACTGAATTTGATGCGCGACGTGGTGCTGCTGATTGAAGACTGTTGGCACTTAACAATTGGCAAATACAGGCTCTTCTTGGCGACGAATTTTAATTACAATTTAGGGCCCACAGCATTCCTCTTGATGCATTTATTAATTATTTAAGCTGTGGCCGTATGAATAAATAATATTGCCTCTTCGCCGTCTCCTCCACTAGTGCCAATCCACGTACATTTTCCGTACACCACTGAGCACACAATGCGTCTGTCCGCCGCTACTTCTCAACAACGACTCCTTCTCGCTGTGCGCCTCTGCGCTACCAGCGATAAAAAACTCCCTACTCAAAGATGATTCTATACAATAGCAAAGCCCTTGCTAACCCAGCGTGTCTACTACATTTACAATATTTTTGACATATATGGAAATTAGCAGTACAATGCAAATATATCACAGAAACAAAATATACAAATACACAATAAATTACAAAAAAATACAAATAATGAGGAAAAATGCATAAAGCATCGTTTTATATATATCACCCTGTAGGCACACATGACTGGAAAGCACCGTTGGTCACTGTGTTGTTGTGTCATAGGCTTCACGGAGTATACCTCTATTAAAATAACGATCCGCATGTCGGTAATACAACACCGAGTCACACCCCAGTCAGGTAAGACTGCAAGGCGTGGCTGAAAAGTTGAAACGTATTCCGGCAGCAGGAGTTGGTGACTATTATGGAGGTGGCTCACCGTTAATTCTAATTGCTGCAGAAACTCCGAACCAGCCGAAATGCAGACCAACGCCCACGCCTCCAGGAGAGAGGGACTCGCCTAGTATCAGCCACATGACGCGTCTAACACCAACAGTCAGCTGTCCGAGCGCGGCGCCCTCATAATTAAAAGATTAATATTGCGAGGGGTAACATAAATTGAACTATAATCCAAGAAGTATCGAGAATCGAACCTGCGCCACAAAATTTGCAATCGAAGTGCTTGTCCACTAAACTACTTCTATTTTGCTTTTTTGGGGTCCTTCAGGTAGATGTTTGCACTACGGTCGTTCGTTTTGGTTCGTTCTTGGTTGTTCGTTGCATATTGGCTCAGGTTTTTTATTACAGAAGGCGTTTAGCCACCTGACCGGGTGCGCTGAGCCACGGCGCCCTGCACTCTCATTGCCGGCCGCGGTGGCCGAGGGGACTAAGGCGCTCCAGTCACGGTCTGCATGGCCACTACGGGCGGGGGTTCGAATCTCCCCTCGGGCATGGATATTTGTGCCGTCCTAGTTCGTAAGTAGTTCATAAGTAGTTTGTAAGTTTAGGGACTGATGACCCCGTAGTTAAGTCCCATAAGCCTTACAAACATTTGAACATTTTGCACTCTCATTCAGGAAGACTGGGTCTCTAATAAGCATCTTTTGTAGCACCTACTTATATGTGGGAAACTTTCACGACCGTAGTCGCTTTTCCTTTGGCCAACTCGGGCGAGATATTTTGGGAATTTGAAAGGTTTGTGTCATTTCTTCTTGTCGCAGGTTTTGAACCTAATCGGTTTAATCGGTTAAACTGAATAGGGTGGAATCGTTGATCGAAAGTTCGCATCCCTCCTTTTATTTATTTTTATTTATTTATTATTTAACATGCCCCATTACACAGTAATATTATATGTTATTTTGTGATTGAAAATTCCAGGGCTGAGAAATCCTCGCCCATGGTCTACGGATTGTAAAGCGTTATCAATGAGAAATTCGGGGTCGACTTACAGCTACAGTTGTAAAAATTGTGGAAATAAAGTGAATGGAGTCGTTCGTATCTTAATATTTATAAAGAAACTTTCCACTGAAGCTACGAATTCCATATTTACGAAACAGCAACAAATCTGAATAATTAATAGGATGGTGTTTCTGACTGAACTGAAACTCGCGAGCCGGCCGCGGTGGCCGAAGCGACTGAGGCGCTCCAGTCACGGTCTGCGCGGCCACTACGGTCGGGGGTTCGAATCCCCCCTCGGGCATGGATATTTGTGCCGTCCTTAGTCTTAGCTAGTTCATAAGTAGTTTGTAAGCTTAGGGACTGATGACCCCGTAGTTAAGTCCCATAAGTTCTACAAACATGAAACATGAAACTCGCGAGTGTTGTATTGTTGAAAGGCACATGCGGTAACAGGAGAGTAAGTTGGCGAAAAATTTTGGAGAAAAAGTGTGGGATAGGTATGTTCACCACTCAGGTTTCTTAACATCAACATGCAAGGTCTTGATCTATTGAGGTGTTCATTCTACTATCAGTCTCTGTTGTACTTCCTCTGACTGTATTGGAAACAGAACAGTTTTTTAAATAAATGAAGCGTGTCAAGTGACCACAAAAGGTGGTCAGATTTTATGACACCCTGCGTTAATATTTAACAGTCTGATATTACCGGCACACCTAACGCAAGAATCATTTTTGAAACGTCTGAGGCAAACAAAATAACATTTGATAAGATTTATCTGTAGTAGGTTGTCGTGTAAGAAACTTTTGTTTAAACGTGCTCGCCGTGATGCGAGGTGCCCCGTTTACTTCCGTGTGAACCTCTTGCCGACCTCAAGCACTGATGGGAGGACGAGACATTCGCTGCGATTGAACGGAGCAGAGGAATGCCTTGCTTTTCCTCGACTGCCCATGGATGTGTTTGACCTGTCTTTTCTTATAACGATCTACTCCTCTATTCTCAGCCTAGGTTATATTATTGTGCACTGAATTAAAATTGTTTTATTATTTGTTGGTTTCGGATAGCCCGCCTGTTAGTTGCCATTTTAGCGGCAATTCTGACATTGCTAATCAACAAGTGTATAATAACTTCTTTAACTTGGAACATTAAGTCGTGATGCTTTACAAAAGGTGTCTGTGGCTCCTCAAATTGTATTTTGCTGAATGCGTAACACATTAAAGTCGAAGCAACTTTGAAAGACGACCCTCTGCCACCACCATATATTTTTTTGTATATTTCTGGAAAGTTATTATTTATTTAATGTCGCTAGATTATCATTTTGTTAAGACTTTAACCCAACTCTTTTCAAGACTTGAGGAATAGCATTTTTATTTCATGTGTTATAATAATAGTTAATATTGCTAGGGTTTTCTTATTTTGTTACGTTAATAATGTATTAATATATTACTCAACGTGGCAAAAGTACGGCTTCTCCGCTACGCCACTGTCCCTGTGAGAAAGTGCAGTTGTTTTACTTCTAAGTGGGTGTGAGAATCTATGGCTGTCTGAATGTGGGGTGATAGCTCGCTTTACATCGTTCTCTCTGGCTCAATGTCGATAGCTACTGATACTACCAAAGAGGTTTCCACACCCTTTGATTGCGAGATAGTTGGCGAGACTTCCCTCTCCAGGGCGAGTCTACTCGCTCTCCGTCCCCACCATTGCTGATCTTGGATTTTCCGGCTTCCGGTGGCTTCCCGCGTCTGGTGGCCACTCGGTCTGGCCATTCTACACTGGACGTCTGGCGAGGTAAGGTTGGTTCTTCTCTTGTATCCGCAGGATGGTAGCATTTCATTGTGTAGCACGTTTAACTTAGATTCATGAACTTAGAATCTAACCTGCTGCGGATATCGGCTCTATCCTAGGACCTCGTCTTACGGATCTTCGCATTTACGCATTTACTAGTGTAAACTGTAAGGTGTGTGACTTTTAATTCTGTTTAATTTAATTGTCCTTCCTATTTGTTCCGTACGTAATAAATTTACTCCCGTTAATCCTATATTTTTATTATTTTCTCTTCACCATATCATTATGATTATTTTGTGGGTATTTTTCTATAATTAAGAATGTGTTTTTGAGCCGTTTCCTGCTGGATCCAACTGTATAGCGTTCCTGTTCGCAATTTTATCATTTGTTTTTACCGAGCAGTATAGCTTACTCACTTGATTTAATGAACTTTAGCTGACTGAGTAACGTTTATCTAATAGTGTCTCCGCTCTCCTCAGGAGCCAGCAGTCACAGATAGAACATAAGATACTTGAGTGGCAGCTAGCGTTTGACAGTATTATTGGCAATGAAGAGGATGAGGAGGAGGAAAATGATAAGACGTAACTACAAAATACTCAGAAGTAATAGTGCAGGCATAAATACCGAAATACACCTATTACATCGTATACTTGTTAAGGATGATGAACAACAGAGTCACTATACTGGCATGTCCTAGTAACCAAGGGAGAACCTTAATGGCACGTACTTAACATACGATTTAGAAGTCATTTCTTTATCTATTACTATGAATTACTTTAATGAGACTGTCAGTCAACGGTTCCAGCAAAATCCTTCTGGGGTATTCACTGATAGACACAATCTGTGATGGTACTAGCCATTATTACTTGTATAAAAAATGTTCAAATGTTTGTAGAACTTATGGGATTGAAGTACGGGGTCATCAGTCCCTTAGCTTACAAACTACTTATGAACTAGCTAAGACTAAGGACGGCACAAATATTCATGCCAGAGGGAGGATTCGAACCCCCGACCGTAGTGGCCGTGCAGACCTTGACTGGAGCGCCTCAGTCCCCTCGGCCACCGCGGCCGGCTTACTTGTATCCTAGCGTATTTTAATATTCCTCTTAAAATGCGAAAATTTTATTCATTTTTCAACTTCCATTTACTGATCATTTTATAAGTTTTGTTATTTGAAAACTTTGACAATGTATGCAAACAAAAAAGAACCAACGCAAATCTTATGTGTAAATGTAATGACAATGCGAAAGTAATACCGGAACGATACAGTATTCTTTTGAAATAAATGGCAACAATTGTACTGGACCACGTCTAATTACATTCCTCAAGTAGGGCTGGATGAGATAATCATTTGAGTTGAAACCGTCCTGGAGCGGAAATGATACTTTTCCGAACATGGGTTCCTATTCTAAATGTTATTTACTCACAAAAGTCATAGAAGTTTGTAACGGGTAGTTCCGACCACCCTGTATATACAGGCACAGCACGTGACGTGTACCAATTAACACCCGTATACAGGGTGTTACAAAAAGGTACGGGCAAACTTTCAGCAAACATTCCTCACACACAAAGAAAGAAAATATGTTATGTGGACATGTGTCCGGAAACGCTTAATTTCCATGTTAGAGCTCATTTTAGTATTTCTCTTTAAATGTAAATTGAAATAACTCGTCCAGACAATTGTCTAAATACGCAACCCCGATACCAAATATAGAAACTCTTCGTGCTCGTATTGTGGACGGCTGTGATACAATACGCCATTCTCCAGGGCTACATCAGGGATTCCATGCGACGGAGGGTGGATGCAGGTATCCTCGCTAACGGAGAACTTTTTGAACATTTCTTTTAATAAAGTGTTTGAAGTCACGCTGGTACGTTCTGTTGCTGTGTGTTTCCAGTCCATTATTAATGTGATTTGAAAAGAAGTAATAAAATGTGCTCTAACATGGAAATTAAGCGTTTCAGGACACATGTCCACAACATATTTTCTTTCCTTGTGTGGGTGAGGAATGTTTCCTGAACGTTTGGCCGTACCTTTTTGTAACACCCTTTATATAGGGGTTTTATTGCGTTTTATTGGCAGAACCCTTAAAAGATGCAGCAGAACTACTAAAGAAACTGCAAACACTACGCTTGTCCGTCCTTTTATGATTGCTGCCCAGTGTGGGATCCTTATCAGGTTGGTTTGACGGAGGACATCGAAAGAGTCCAAAGAAGAGCAGCTCGTTTCGTATTGCCACGATACAGGGGAGACAGCGTTACGGAAATGATACAGAATCTGGGGTGGGAATCATTACAACAACGGCGCTTATCGATGCGGCGTGGGCTACGTACGAAACTACAACCGCCAACATTCTCCTACGAATGCGAAAATATATTGTTGACTCCCACTTACATAGGTAGAAATGATCATCAGAATAAAATACGAGAAATCAGAGCCCGAACGGAGAGAAAAAAAAAAAGTCTGTGAATCCATCGGACCAAACTGCGTGGTCATCAGTCCGTAGCTTACAAACTACTTAAACCTAGGTAAACTAACCTAAGGATAAACACACACACCCATGCCCCAGGGAGGACTCGAACCTCCACGGCGAGTAACCGCGCGGTCCGCAACGAGGCGCTTTAGACCGCTCGGCTACTCCACCGCGGCCGAACGGAGAGCTTCGGGTGTTTATTCTTCCCGCGCGCTATTCGAGAATGAAATGGGAGATAACATGGTATAACGGTGGTTCGATGAACCCTCTGCCAGGCAATTAAATGTGATTTGCAGAGTATCCCATGTAGATGTAGATGTAGATAGTAGTGAAGGGGTTAACGCCAAATGTTTTACTACTAATACTGTTTTGTGTTACTACTAATACTGTTTTGCTATGTTTAAACTTAATCGTGTTAGTGTGTTTGGCTACTTAGAAAAGTTCGCTATCACAGACTTGCACTGACCCTGCCCTAAATTTTAACTAAGTTCCTGCTACGTCGGAAGTAATTTTCCGAAGGCATACCCTCTGCCGGCAGAGAACCGGCGAGCCAGTAAAGCGGCAGAAGAGTAGAGGTGGACTCGCGCTGACAAATGAATTCGGCCGGTAACCGAGTTTTCCTTAAATGGCCCGCGAAAAGTGTTTCCTTCCGCGCAGTGCGACAATCTCCGCGGCCGAGGCCAAGTTGCGGCCGGCGGAGGGCGGCGCCGGCGGCCGTCGCCTTTGACGGGGGCCTAGCCGCGGACGCAGCAGGATTAGCGGGGGTGGGGGGTGGCGTAGGCGGCGGGGGCGGCGGCCGACTTTGGATGAGCGGACGGCGCGGCAGGGGGCGGCGGCCGCCTGAATAATTCATGCGGACGACGCCGACGCCGGCGACACCGAAGGCGCCGCCGCCGCAGCACGGGCAAACTGCTGCTGCTGCTGCCGCTGCCACCGGTCAGGTCCTCAGCGTGGCGCCGAGCTGCCGCCACCTGCCACCAGACAGCGCGGCCGTATTGCTGGCCGCGTGGCGGCTACTGCGCTGTTTCCGGAAGGAAGGAGGAAGGAAGCGTAGAGTTTGACGTCCCGTCGATAGCTTCGTCATTAGAGACGGAGCTAACGCTCGGAGTTTTGGGTAAGGATGGGGAAGGGCAGTGGCGGTGCTAGACGAAAACTGGGCGTCGGCGAACTCGTCTTTGCGAGGCCCCTTTTATTTTTGCATTAATGAAGAAAATGTTAAATGAGCTGAATTATACATCAATAATCATTATACTAAAATTCTATTAGTATAATATACGAGTATTATTGCAATGACAAAAATTACAATAAATAAGCACTTATTAGAGGAACTTTTCACCTTTTCGTCTCACTGAATTTTTTAAGATCACATCTTAACACTAGCCGCTATTTCGGTTTTATATGATAGTACTGACAACCCAGATAGTCTTTCTTGGATCATTGTGCTTTTCAAGTTAATCAACTTGAACCTGTACTGACCGGAACTGAGCATGATTCTGATTGTTATATAAACAGTTGCATATACTTCTCCCAAATAGTTTTCTAAAAGGTACCGAAGAAATTGTTTTGCAAGTATTTAACTAAAAATTGCGTAACTGCTGCACTCATACGGAAATAAATACGAACAACTAAATAACTGCCGGTCGGGAATGGCCGAGCGCACTAAGGCATCATACCACGATGAGCGAGATCGCTCTCACCGGGGGTCGAATTCCACACTTGAGTAGGAATGTTCTGTTCGTCCATTGGTTAAGCTAGTGTAAATTAGATGTAGGTCGTCGCTACATAACCTAGCAGTTGATAAGGGCCGTTAAACATCATATAAAATTTTTTGAAAAAAAAAATCCAAAATATTAACAACATTTTGTGAGGCTCCCACAGGCGCCGCCACTGGGGAAGGGCATGAAAGGGCATGAAAGGCAAGCAGTGGTTGGAAAGGGAGTAAGACAGGGTTGTAGTCTTTCTCCATTGTTATTCAATTTGTACATTGAGCAAGCTGTAAAGGAAAGCAAGGAGAAATTTGGTGAAGGAATTAAAGTTCAGGGGGAAGAATTAAAACCATTGCGTTTTGCCGACGACATAGTAATTCTGTCAGATACAGCAAAGGACCTGGAAGAGCAATTGAACGGAATCGACAGTGTGCTGAAAGGTGCATATAAGATTAACATTAACAAGAGCAAAACTAGGGTAATGGATTGCAGTGTAAGAAAGTCGGGAGATGCTGAAGGAATTAGATTGGGAAACGAAGCAATAAAGGAGGTAGATGAGTTTTGTTACTTGGGCAGTAAAATAACAAATGATGATCGCAGTACAGAGGATATAAAATGCAGAATGGCAATGGGTAGAAAAGCGTTCTTGAAAAAGAGAAATTTGTTAACATTGAATATTGATTTAAGCCTAAGGAAGTCCTTTCTGAGGGAATTGTTATGGAGTGTTGCCTTGTATGGGAGTGAGACATGGACGATAAACAGTGCGGACAGGAAGAGGATTGAGGCTTTTGAAACATGGTGCTAAAGAGGAATGCTCAAGATTAGGTGGGTGGATCGCGTAACTAATGAGGAGGTACTGAACAGAATTGGCGAGAAAAGAAATTTCTGGCATACCATGTCTAAAAGAAGGGATAGATTGGTAGGACACATTCTTAGACATCAAGGAAGTGGTTGGGGTAAAAATCGCAGAGGAAGACCAAGAGATGGATACAGTAAGCAGATTCAGACAGATGTAGGTTGCCGTTCTTATGTGGAGATGAAGAGGCTTGCTCAGGATAGGGTATTGTGGAGAGCTGCATCAAACCAGTCTCCGGACTGAAGACCACAACTACAACGAGGAAGGAAATCGGCCGTGCCGTTTTGAAAGGAACCATCCCGGCATTTGCCTCGGAGTGATTTAGGGAGATCACGGAAAACCTAAATCTGGATGGTCGGAGGTGGATTTGAACCACCATCCTCCCGAGTGCGAGTACAGTGTGTTACCATTGCGCCATCTCGCTCGGTGCACTGTTTCCTTTATGACCAGTGTTGCCAGATGGAGGAGAGAGAAAATACCTACAGCCTCACAAAAATGTACCTACGTTTTCTCTACTTTCTTCCTGGCACCTCATTAATATCCCTACATTAGAGTCGTAGCCAGGATTTGCGTCTGGGAGGGGCTGAATCCAGGAGTCCGGCCAGCAGAGGTTAACCAATTCATTAATGTGACATGTTACTATTTTGAAAAACTTTAAAATAAATATCTGGCATCACGCTTCACTTCCTAGATATGTTTTCCGGTGACTGATCGTTACTGATTGATGGAGTAAAGTATATAGATTATGCCGCGAATTCCAAGTGCTCTGTTACAAGAGGATTACTGATTTATCGATCGGACAAGGGTACATCAAGAACCTGTCAACCATAGAGAGGAACAGCGTTAATTAGCTTCCCCAAACACGCCGCTAATTCGGAGTGCACTGTTACACGAGGATAACTGATTCATTGACCGCCCAAGGATACATCGAGACACTATCAACCATAGAGTAGGAACAGCAGTAATTATTTAGTTTACAGTCAGCACAAAAATGGAAGTCTGTCAGTCTGCATGATTCATATTTTCAAAGAGTAATGTTATGTTGACAACGAATATCTAGCGCTTTGTTCATTATAACGTTGGCTGTCGCAAATGTTTTAGCGTTTACTCGTCAGCAACTTCTCATTTACAAGTAATAACTAATATATCGTTATAACGTAAATAAATAACAGTCTAGTCAAGGTAATAAAACGTCTTTCGTTCATGGAAACAATAAATTTTCCTTGTGCTGACATTCTATAACAGTATTTCCAAACCAACTCTGGTTGGGGACTTTTGGATGAAAATTCCCTACATGATTTTAATATTTAAAAGTACTTACGTGTAGGGCAAATTCCCTACGTCTGGCAACACTGATCACGACAGAGCGCCTGCATGGCCACAGCGACCCAAAGGCACCGCCGTCGGGCTTACGCCCGATGAAAAAGAGCGACTGAAGAGTGTTTGGCAGTTTCTACAAGGTGCGTCCGAAAAGTTCGGTGCATGGCCCCATATTTTACGAGGGCCAAGTGGTACCCGTTTGTGTAATAAAGACACAGGAGTAAATGTTAACAAATATAAATATTTTATTGGAAAGAGCATACATTACACTACTTTCGCACATAATCTCCAAGCAAATTTAGCCATTTCTCATAACTCTTGAAGACTTTTTGTATCTCGACGTCATAGTCCTCCGCCGCCAGCGAACTGAGGTACGTAGTCACGCCTCGTTTACATTCTTCATCGCTTCAAATACGAGGCGCGTCCAGAAAGTAAGTTCCGTTTGGTAATAAAATAAAATTGTACACAGATACAGAAGAAATTTTTATTGCACAAAATTCTACAAATCTTAAACTACTTTTCCGCATAACTGCTGAAATTTTGCAGGCATTTGTCATAGCGTGGCACCAGGTTTTGTATACCTTCTTCATAGAAATCTGCCGCCTGTGTCTTCAACCAGTTGGAAACTCGTCGTCAATGGTGAAGTGATGACCGCCAAGGAAAGACTTGAGATGTAAGAACAGATGAAAGTCTCCAGGAGCGAGGTCAGGGCGGTACGGAGGATGGTCAAACACGTCCCAGCCAAATCCATGTAGGAGGTTTTTCCTCACATTTGCAGTGTGTGGTCGTGCGTTGTCGTGAAGGTAACAGGTCAAAAACTCAAGTGAACTACCCATCTGTTGTGCTTTGTGTTGCTCAGTGAAATCTTTGGTACCCAACGTGAGCAAAGTTTACGGAATTTCAGTTGTTTTGTAACAATTTGATGCATCAGTGATCGTGAAATTTGGGGGAAGTCCATAGCGAGAGCACTAATTGTAAACCTACGGTTTTCCTCGCATTCAGAAACCGAATCACCGACTTGATTTCACAGGCGGCGGGATTTTCAATCAACGCCGACATTTGAGACATGCACAACAAAGCGTACGTAACTGACAGTGATCTCCAAATGGCGCACGTTCTTCTCCTTGATACACATCGTCTGCAGCGCATGTGCGGAACTGCAATCGCAGCGCTGCAGCGGAGATAAATTGAAACGGAACTTACTTTCTGGACGCGCCTCGTATTTTTCTCTCCAGAAGATCTCTGAGCTTAGGAAAGAGATGAAAATCCGAAGGGTCCAAGTTCCGGTTATATGTTGGATGGTCGAAGGTTACCCACTTTGTCTGTAATGACGGATGGTCTCCTGAACGCTCTTCGTCGTGTATTCCCCCTACCCAGGTTGAAGTTACGACACCAGCGGCGAACAGATGACTCGTCCATCATATTTACACCTCCTTTAACTGGTTATGAATTTCAGAAGATAGAACATTTCGTGCTTAAATAAATGTAATCACGGCTCTCACTTCGTTACTGGCGGGGTTCTCAACTTGTTTAAACATTATAAACGATCACAAACACCACACAGGCAACACACAGCGTCACGCAACCTCGCACAGAGCAGGCACTTATCACCGGCCACTGAAGTGGTCTGACCTTACACGGCGGCTACTCGAGTCGTCAGCGCTTAATGCAGCGCTACCGGGTACCACTTTCCGGACGTCCCTCGTATAAACCGCGCTGGTGAGTTGAGGTGCCCACGTATACACTCTCAGTGACATGTCAACAAGCGCCCCATATCGTGCAAAGAACTGCAGTAAAGCGACGCTACACGCTACTTCCCAGCTAACAGTACGGTATCTGAATTATTTTAATGAATGGTGCATGAAGGCATTGCCGTGATACACATATTTCCCTATAGTGGTGACGGGAGTGGGGTCTTACAAGGAAAGTACTTGGGCTCGAACAAACACATATACACTAAAATCGTGTGAGAGATAATGTAAAGATCCCTTATTGCACTAGTGATACTCCAGCATCTGCAAAACTCTGCAGTCGTCCGTTAGAGGCCTCTTCGTGTGCCATGCCGCATTGCACTTTGACCTGTCGGTTCGCCAGTAGGGACGGTGCAATGTGCCTCCGAAGTTGCGTTTTGTGATGTTATTTGTGTGGTGAAGCGTCAGATGGGGCGGTGATTGCTAATCAAACCTGGTAATGTATTGCGATTAAGTTAGGAAGAACCCTTCTTCGTGAAGATGGTATTAGTGTAGAAGATGAATCATTCCCATGCTTTCTCGCATCTGTTATGGTACAGAAATATGAGCATAAGTTAGATACTATTGTTACAAACTCATAATAATGATAATAGGGATGATAATGACGAACAACTCATTGCAAGCGGTAGTGCTACGGAAAGTGCGGGAAGAGGCGATGGAAGCAGTGGCAGTGAATACCAACAGTCATTCGGGAAAAGTTGCAAAGTTGCAACTATCATCACGGCTTTTGATGACAATTCGATATAGAACATGTACGATGATTATTACATAAGTTATAGTTAAGATATCTGCATTACCTATGGCGTCTACAATTACATCTACAGCGCTATCTAGAGCATGGTTGCAGAGCTTTGCAGAAATACGACACCCACCAGCACAGTGAGGTGTACGTAGAGATCCTGTAAACAAACGTTCATACAGATATGTTTGTTCGAGGCCATGTACTTTCCTAGTTAGTGGTATGAATTTCGTGGCAGTTTTTGTTTTAAAAAATAGCTATATTTTTATGATTTGATGTCAACAATTAAAAAATCTCGATCACTGTAAAGTCAAAGATGCTTTAGCGCAAAATTAGCAGAAAAACCTACACAAAATATCGTGGGATGTCTTTACATTAATTGTTGCGTCACAAGCCAAAAGCCCGCCACCAGACAGCAGCACTGCCTTCGATATATCGAGGCATCGACGGCGAATCATCAGTTATCGCGCGTCATCACAGAGGTGGCGCCGCCGGAGAGTACATATGCGCCGACGGCATACGCAGATTAGGATTCTACGACCGAGTGGCAGTCTTCCCGAGTGTTCGCCAGGTCTTCATCTGCGCAGTCCCTGAGAGACGTTGGATAGTCTTTTGCTAAAGTGTACAGGACGGTCCGCATCGTCGTCCAGTGTGTTCTTGGTTCGCGACCAGTAGTGGCGGAGTCCGCGCTCAGTAGAGACAGTCAGCAAGCTCTGTCTGCCAGTTGTAACATCTCTGGAAAGGTGGCAAACAGTGGTGGACGTGAGCGGTGGCGATACGGCCGCCAGAGGGCGCCCGCGATGTGAGCAGAGCAGAGCGCTCATGTGTCGAGGAGAGGGCTGCTGGCTGCTGACTGCTGACTGCTGAGGCGACAGCCTTTCTCTCAGCCGCTCTCCGTCGTTCTCAGCTGCTGTTGAGATCTACTAGCAGTCGTCTTTACTTGAAATTAGATATTGGATTGCTGCTACTATCATTTTGTCTAAGTTGAACATTTTTTTTATAGTTAGCAAATGATGAGTTTTGTATGGACCGCGCATATTGCGCACTGATGGTTACTTGCAATGAAAATATTGTGTTCTCAGTTTCAGTCAGTAACCAACTGTACTTTAAACTCCCCTGTTCCAATACGTGTTAGCCTGTCCCGAATCCATGGCATCGAACCTGCAATTTTATTAATCACCGTGCTCAATACGGGCTCAGGTGCGTGGAATTGTAAGGAAATGGCCTTGTTGTCTTACATACGTAACTAATAAGGTAATTATGTATTTTTACGGAAAAAGGGGTGTTATAAGGTCCATGTAAATACAGAAGGACGGTCTGATCTGGCATGTGAATCCTACTGCTGCCTACTCGGCCCTCTATGTATATATCGCAATAAACCTTATTTGTACAGATGCTACTAATCAATCTTGGTGTTTTAGCTGGGGATCCCGCAACGCCCTTAAACCTGTGGATGGCGACGAACCTCTTCGTTTGTGTCCGACAGGCCAGGACAACATTTATCTTTCCCCTCCCAGCGGAAAATTCTATATTCGCCACTGGTTCTATATCTCATCTATAAGATGACCCACATTTTGAGCAAATTTTTTATGCTTGAACTATCGTCTTATCGTCTTATCTATTGCATAAAAAATACATAAGTTAAAAACATGGCAGCTTACAAAATACTGACAGCTCTGAATATTATATAGTGACTAAGTGCAATGTTGTACTTGTTATTTTACACCCAATTTTTTTAACAAGATGACCAGATTATAACATCTATGTGTCCAGATGATGGTGACACAGTGAACCGAAATCGGTCGTCATTTAATAAATTGTTACTGTGCGATCTCGGCTTGTCATTTTGAAAACTATAAAATTAGGAAGATTAGAGGCTTAACTGCAGTCTTTTCTTTCCAGATCCATGCGTGACCGGTAAAGAAAAAACCTGAAGTGACATCCGCAACACAGCATCAGGTGGCTTGTGGAGTAGAGAAGTGGATGTAGTCGAAGACAGTGATTACATTTTTGTAATGCAAAAAGCACTAATTGCATAATATCGTTTCAAAAACTTGACTGCGTGTTTTGGCAGATCTAGGCTGTTATCATTAGAAGACATTGCCGTTCATGAAGTCTATTCGCTCTCCGAATGATTTAGGGTCCGTTCTGCGTAGCCATTTTCAGTGACCTACTGTATTTGTGCTATAGTTTCAACTTCAACATCAAGCAGTAGCTCCTTGAGATGGCCTAAAAGATAAAATTCGACTCGTTTATCACCCGCAGATCTCGCAGGCTAAGCACCGGCTTCTACACGACCTAAACACTTTTCAAGAAAAGAAACATTGAGATAATTTCTTGGCAACTGCCTGAAATTAGCAGGGGCAACGTCATGCATAAACGATAAGTAGGGTCAAGTAGAAAATGGGAGATATGAAACAAACCACCCAGTTCGTGTTCCAAAAAGCTGTCGATACACTCCTTTAGTTAAGGCGCTGCGGAATAGCATGCTGTCCGAGTAACTGATTGTCCTCTCTACCACACGAAGTGGTCAATGCAGAACGATGTTGATAATCTGGTACAGTATTTACGGGAGGATTCTGTACGCCTATAAGTGCGCGATATGAGCGTTCACGAAATCACGTAAAGAGCCCTTGCGTCGAAACCACATGGTGCCAGACTCAATAGTGCAGTGTAGAAGAGTGTAGAAAGTGACGTCATTCGATATGCAGGCGAACACGACAAACCAAATGACTCGTATGGCCCTGGATTTAATGCCTACGACAAACGATTTCATGCATTATAACTCGGAAATGAAGCAATTTTAGAAAAACAAATCAACATTTAAATCTTGTTTTGATGTGTGGGAGTTAGTTTTGAATCAACTTTTATATGCTTAGTAACTACACATCGACGAGCTTCTCGCTTTTTAGGGTTCTGTACCTCATTAAAAACGGTGTCTTCGTAGGATCACTTAGTCAATAAATTGTATTTTCGAATAAAATAAGTAAAAATATGATTAATGGCCACTTCCGGCCATCAAGATTTAGTTTTATTGAATCCATCATTACAGGTGGCTGGTCAAGATTACGTAGGGAGTACGATACCAACAGCCGTAACTTTAACACAAACACGTATTACTTAACTACCAGTTTCGGTGTTCCGTTATGCCATCTCCAGGCTCCTATATCGCAGTATTATATCCATTAAATAGAAATCAACGCGACCAGTTTCGATCCCCATTTAATAGATGTAATACTCCGATATAGGGGCTTGAAGATGGCATAATAGAATGCCGAAACTGGTAGTTAAGGAATACGTTAAACTTATGGCCGTTGGTATCCTACTTCCTATGCAATCAAGATTTAGGTTTTTCGTTATTTTCCTACATCAGGGATAATTCGTTTGAAATGGCACGACCGATTTCCTTCCCCTTCCTAACCGAAATATCCGAGCGTGAGCTCCATCTCTAATGACCACGCTGTCGATGGGACGTTAAACCCTAAGCTCCCTTCCGTTAACTTTTAAATACCCAAAGCGAAATCAGTAAATCCATATATTTCAGCCAGACAAATTATTCGTGAAACTATGATTGTATCCCTTAAATCTGTTTTGATGGAAATTTCCGAAAATATTTCTGTCATTGAAATAAAAAAACACAGCAACGCCATCTATTTGTTCTTTCATGCAGTACGAAACTACAACATCATCTATTGGCAGTAGCTGCACTAAACCGTTTTGCCAAGAGTAAAACGCCCCTAAACATTAAATTACGATATCTCATTTTTCTGCGATTTAATTTTGATGTAATATTACCTATAAGTTATAACAAGCTACGTGCAACTTATAAATGAAAACACCGTGCAATTTCATTTAGTTTAGTTGATTGTTATATATATTAATTTTTTCGGGATTCTACTTTGATCAAAGAAAGCCTGTTTGTGGCTACAATGTACGCTCAAGTTATCTGTGAAAACTCTACAGAAATTCTTGACAACATGGTATTTGTACTTTTATATCTGTAAACGAGTGAAAGATCGTATTAATCATATATTCAAATGATGACCATCACATGTGAGAGCTGATATCCGTTAATTCACAACTGTGCGTCATCACAGCAGTATGTTCTTCCGATCGACGACCTTACTTTAACAATTCGCCGGCCGCGGTGGCCGAGGTGACTGAGGCGCTCCAGTCACGGTCAGCAGGACCACTACGGTCGGGGGTTCGAATCCCCTCTCGGGCATGGATATTTGTGCCGTCCTAGTTTGTAAGTAGTTCATAAGTAGTTTGTAAGTTTAGGGACTGATGACCCCGTAGTTAAGTCCCATAAGCTTAACAAACATTTGAACATTTAAACAATTCACAAATGCTGCTTGTATTTTATTAATGACTTGATAATGGGATAATTTCACCCGAAACATGTCGTGCTAACATAAAATTTTATATAAGTGACAACTGGTGCTTGATTTCCTTCAATACGTTGTATGTTGAACTTTAAAGGTTTGGCCGTATCATCAATAAATGTCAACAGGCTACCTCGAATTTTTTCCAAATTACAACAAGTCTACTTCGTAATATTACTAGAACACGATGAGAACTTACGCTTCGATTCTGTTCCTACACTCGCCAATCTGAACGCCCACTAAAATTACAGAAGAAGAAGGCAGCAAGCAATTTCTTGTCAAGTATGTGCCTGACAACGATCAAGGTGCGATCTAATATGTTGTAATGGGAATATGCATAAGCAGAGGAGCCAAGATTGGCTGTTTGGAATTCCTTTATTGAGACCGATTTCGGCAAATCTAGATTATCATCTTCAAATGTATTAATTTTTAAATGTGACATAGCAGTATGTCGTCATGTTTACTTTGTGTGTGTGTGTGGTTGGGTAGAGGAATTTCGAAAAAAATGTTCAAATGTTTGTTAAGCTTATGGGACTTAACTACTGGGTCATCAGTCCCTAAACTTACAAACTACTTATGAACTACTTACGAACTAGGACGGCACAAATATCCATGCCCGAGGGGGGGATTCGAACCCCCGACCGTAGTGGCTGTGCAGACCGTGACTGGAGCGCCTTAGTCCCCTCTGCCACCGCGGCCGGCGAGGAATTTCGAAAATAAAACATTTTCATGTCTATGATAAAATACGTTGCATCCATGTTGCAAGTCCATCACTCAGAACATACAACCTGACACGTTTGTAAAATACAGGCAATACAAAATAATGTGGAAAAAAATATGAAAGTGAAGACATGCTCACTTACATGATACAACTGATAATACCACTGACACTACATGGCACATCTGAATTAATGTATTATTATCTGAACAATAAAGCAATTACTAAATTAAGTACGAAAGAAATCATCAACACATTTAGTAAACAGCGTTTAAAATATCATTACTGAATGATAATGAGGAACACAAAATATATTTAAAATTGTGTGTTATATATTTTGACGTTACCTGTATAAGACGACTGTAAAACTGTTTTATACGACACTCTATTACAGACAATATGATGATGACTGATAGCCGAAAAAGCGTTCATAATTTGAAATAAAAACATTTAGTAGCATACCTGATTAGACATACATTTTGTTACTGAAATACTTTCATTTCACTGCGGAGCCAAAGTACGGAAAGCTTAGTTAGAGTAAGGAATGATTTCTTCACTATGTTTACCTTAAAAACGCCAACTATACCAACGATTTACCCTCCGAAAGATTGACCATTATGAGACAAGCAAGAACCGATTTTTTCCTTGTTTTTATATTTCTAATTATAGGCTAATAATTCAAACAAATTAAACGTAACGTTCGCGTAATGTTTTTACTGTCGTATTTGGAAGAGAGAAACACGTGTATGAGATGATAGTACGCTTTGTGTTATTCTGAAAACATATTTGCGGTTTAATTACGCGCTCCTGGTTGTGCTGCCGATTTAACACAGCTTCCGTCAATTGAAACAGGATACGCGCGCCGAGAATTGTGGGCTGAAATGTCCGCGCCAATCTCACAATGGGCACTACAGGTGGCCCATTGTAAAGAGAGATATAAACGACGAGAGGACAGACAGCGAAAGTCCAGCACGGCGGTAAAGGTGGCCGGTCTGTGGCAAATAACGGATACTTCTTCAAGTTTCAGTATTCACACGAGGCTTATGGTCCATAACAGTTGCTGTTCACCGCTAGAAACATCGCAAGTGGATTGTTGTCGGTGATATAGGGATGTAGTAGGGAACGGAAACGACCGATTAAACTCCCGCAGGGCACGGACACTGGGGTTCATTGGGTGGAGAATTATGTCACTTGGGAAGTGGCGAAATGATATGTGGGATGCAGTTGCAAGGTGTGTAGACAAACGAATGAGACTTAATAGCAACCGTAGTTCGTAACTAACCCGAGCATTTCCAAAACACTTGCTTTAACAAGTAACTCGCATCAGACATAAAGTCAGAAACCAGTTCTTGAAAATAAATACACCACTGAAACAATTATACATCTGAGAAGACGATGCCGATTATGTTCCGATAATGTCAGGTAATACCTGGGGCAATAGTAAATGTACTGATAGTGGCTTCAACGTCGTAAAAGGTAAAGCAGTCATCAATCCGAAGATTGGTTTGAACACCACAGTGCTTTACTAGGCATGGTCCTGTTTGGAGGTGGTATGCCGTTGCCTTCCTCCGACCTTCGAACTGACTTACCCAGCCAGTTATAGGGGGACCTACAGTTTAACGTGGGTTCCGAACCACGGCGCTACTCGGTATTTTTCACATGAGCGATACTGCCAGAGGTGAAAGAAGTGGAAAGTGACAGATAAAAATCCTAGGACCTGGCGGGGATGGAACCCGGGACCTTTGGATTTGTAGTCTGGCACTCTACCACTGAGCAAACGAGGCGCACTTATCAACGTCCTATTCCAATACATAGCGTAATGACACAGCTCCCACAGCGTCATCTTTCTGTAGCCCCTTTTTTTATTTTTATTTTTATTTTATTTTTTTAAATATTTTTTTAACTCTATTTTTATATTCTTTTCTCAATGCCCGAAAAGTTGAATGTGAAAAGCAATCGACATCCTGGAAAACTTGCAGCAAGGAAAAAAAAAAAAAAAAACCTTGCTTTCCCCCCATGCTATATTTAAGTGACCCAGCGGAATTTTCATCCTGGCAGGCTTATATTAAAACATGCACCCTTCTTGATGCACTACAGAAGAAGCTTGCAATTACGAAAGTAAATAAATGGGAAGAAGTTGTTGTTGTTGTGGTCTTCAGTCCGCAGACTGGTTTGATGCAGCTCTCCGTGATACCCTGTCCTGTGCAAGACTCGTCATCTGAGAATACGTTCGGCAACCTACATCCTTTTGAATATGCTTACTGTATTCGTCCATCGGTCTCCCTATACAATTTTTACCCCATACACTTCCTCCTAATGCTAAGTTGACGATTCCTTGGTGCTGCAGAATGTGTCCCATCAAGTTATTCCTTCTATTGGTCAGAATATGCCAGAAACTCCTTTTCTCCCCAATTCGGTTAAGCACCTCCTCATTAGTTACGCGATCTACACATCTAATTTTCATCATTCCTCTGTAGCAGCACATTTCAAAAGCTTCTATCATCTTTTTGTGTGAACTCCTTGTCGTCGAAGTTTCACTCCCATACAACGCTACATTCCAGACAAATGCTTTCAGAAAGGACTTGCTAAGATTTAAATTTATATTGGATGTTAACAAGTTTCGCTTTTTTAGAAACGCTTTTCTTCCCATAGCCATTTAGCATTTTATATCTTCTTTACTTTGGCCATTACAAGTTTTTTGCTACCCAAATAACAAGACTCATCTACTACTTTTATTGTCTCATTACCTAATCTAATTCCTTCAGCGTTACCAGATTTTCTGGCATTCCTTTCCATTACCCTATTTTTACTCTTGTTAATGTTCCTCTTATATCTTCCTTTCAAGACACTGTCCATTCCATTCAATTGCTCTTCCAGATCCTTTGCATTCTCTGAAAAAATTACTATGTCATCAGCAAACCGCAGAGTTTCATTTCTTCTCCCTGCACTTTAATTCCCCTCTCCAAATTTACCCTTGCATTCATTCACTACTTTCTCAATGTACAGATTGCACAACATTGGGGACAGGGTAGAAACCTGCCTTACTCCCTTCCCAACCTCTGCTTCCCTTTCTTGTCCTTCGACTCTAATAAGTGCTGTCTGGTTTTTGTATAGTTGAATGTAACTCTTCGCTCCCTATATTTTACCCCTGAATTTGAGTATACTCCAGCCTACATTTTCGAAAGCTTTCTACAAATTTACAAATGCTTAGAAAGTAGGTTTGCCTTTCCTTAGCCTATCTTCTAATATAAGTCGTAATGTATTGACTCCCGTGTTGCTACATTTCTTCTAAATCCAAACTGATCTTCCCCGAGGTCGGGTTCCACAAGCTTTTCCATTGGTCTTTGGATAATTCGTGTTAGTATTTTGCAACGATGACTTATTAAACTGATAGTTCTGTAATTTTCAAATTTGTCTGCACTTGCTGTCTTTGGTATTGGAATTAATATTCTTCTTGAAGTCGGAGGGTATTTACCCTGTCCCATACATCTTGCGTACCACGTAACGACCCCAAAATTTGTTAAGAGAGGATACCCATTCCCGACAAGCCAACTGCCCAGCTCTATAATTAACACCGACGAAGATACACATTGCACTTGGTGTTCTTCTCCAAGGAGTCCATGTGCTGTTAAAGAATTAAGAATATACTTTAAAAGGAGCAACGGAAATAAAGGCCACATGTTAATGAGCAAGGAAAAGAAATAACGAAAGAAAACAAAGGGTACTGAAAATTTATCGGTGTCCTACTTTAAGTCCAAGTATCTTTTGAAAGCCGTGGATTAAAGGCACGGCAAGAAAATTCTCAAACAGGTTGCCATATTTTCTTAGTTGCCATATTTATACTTGGTTGTGCCATAAATACCCTACGTTTTGGGATCTCATATTTTATTCCAGGTATAAGACTGCATGTATTTGGGGTCGAGAATCCAAACGTCGCATTTAGTTTTGTTTTTGGAGATGTCCGGTGTCAGGACCCGCTGATCTGGACCGCTGCCGGTACTGTCCCGTTAATCAGAGCCACTATGCCGCTGCAGAGGAGACAAGACGGCATTGAAATCGGTGTTCCCGGGTGTCTGGTGCGTCGCAGTTCCGAAAGCGACCGAGCCTCTAAGGCGGATGTGTGCCAGGCGTTGGTTGGTGGCCAGCGTATTGTTGACCACTCAATACTAGCCTGCCGACACATCAGTGGGCAATACCGTGCTGTTGTCACTAGCCCATACTTGGGCCCAATTTGATGTTGGACTGCCAGTTTATGAAATGGTGGTCGTCTTCGCAAGACCGTGTACAGCCGTCGGGCAGATCGCAAGCTGTCCGTGGCCATTCCAGGACGTAGCTACTAGCAAAATATTATTCTCGTACATACGAAACATTAAACGGGATGGCCTTGACAGAGATGGCTGCACACTCTGTGGCCTGTAACGAACAATGATGGCTGTTGTGCCATTTGGGTGGCTGGTGAACAGAGTGTCGGAGCGGTGGATGAGCAGGGCTGTGCAGTTACCAGCAAAGTCTACTAACCCCAGTCCACCTACCCACTTCTCCAACATGTTTGTAGAGGCACTGACCATGAATACCGTATGTCGTCACAGCAGCCAAAGGACCGCTTGTTGAATTGCCCCAACTATGAGCTTCGGTACGCTCAGGATCTCAGCAACTTACCATGCTTTGGCCAATACACGACTTTGATCAGTTGGACCTTTGGTATGTTCCTTGCAGAGTCCTCTACTGGCGCCAATAATCTGTCGCTAATTATGGCTTGCATTTTTCGTGGGAAGGCAGTCATATTTACCATGTACCACAGTCTTTCAAGACGATGTCCATGGGGTCCAATCGGCACGAGAGCCGGCCTAAGGCGGTTTAGCTGCGCCCCACAGGGGCGTTCGTACGTATGAAGGTTGGAGTGAATCAGATCCATGTCAGTCAAAGGCACACTCACATCGTCGATCTATGTGACACATTGGAGGCAGGTGGTGAGGAGGCTTATACCACTGACCATGCGTCCTATTGCTCTCAGGAAGGGATCCATAGCGACGATCAAGAGAGATATAACGTGCATCCCTGGCGAGCTGATCGTCTGATCACAACAGTTGGTGATGGATAACTGTTGGTCGTCACCACTGAAGAGACCCCAAAACCAAGCATCGCCAGGACGCCCCACAGAGAGTTCAAAAATGTTCAAATGTTTGTATAGTCTATGGGACTTGACTATGGGGTCATCAGTCCCTAAACTTACAAACTACTTATGAACTACTTACGAACTAGGACGGCACAAATATCCATGCCCGAGGGGGGATTCAAACCCCCGACCGTAGTGGCCGTGCAGACCGTGACTGCAGCGCCTCAGTCTCCTCGGCCACCGCGGCCGGCACACAGAGAGTCATGGCTTGTCCTGAAAAAGGATGGGTTCCAATGAAGTGGCATTATTACATAAGTAAACATGTTTGACACTGTGCAGAGCTGAAGGAACGTTATGAAAGAGGAGATGAACACTTCCTCAACAAAATTTTAACTTGTGTTGAAACTTGAGTTCACTGTTGCGAGCCATAAAGCACACCGACTCACCTGTCAAGAAAAAACTCAAAGCCCAAATTCAAAGTCCAAGCATCAGCAGAAAACACGTTGACGGTGTTTGAGGAGCTGAAGGTCCAGATTTTTGTGATTATATCGAAGAGTAGCGTACAATGAACACCCAGTATCACTCGGATTTGATAATTCTCCAGCGAGACAATTCACATCCTCATATTGAAAATCGTATGGTGAGTACCGCCTCATACCTCTTACAGACCTGATTTAGCAGATACTTTTGTTCACTAAAGGAGGCAATAAGTGGGATTTGGTTCCAGGAGGACGAGGATGTAAATGTTTCTTGGGAAATTGGTTCTTTGCATTGCAGGCGTAATAAAAAATGCTTGTGCTTGTATGTTCAAGGGAGTTGTGTTGAAAAAGTATTGTTTTGTATACAAGGAAAAAAGAATGGTTTTCCCCAGTGGCGGCTGCTGCTTCACATGACTGGGGATTCACTTCTTGATAGTGACGCCACTGCCCCCGGCTCGGTGCGATGATATGTCGGCGCACCTCCGCTAATGGTACCACATTAAAGCGTCCCGGTTGCCCCCGTCCTCCCCCCCCCCCCACCCCCAGGTATTTTTACGTTAAAAGATCTGCAGAATGTCTTACTTCGGCGTATTTGCGCTTGCATCGACTTGAGACGTCAGCCTACTACGTGTCTTTATTACACACTTTTGTTCCAAGCTTCAAACATGTTTCTAAAGGATATTGAACGTTGCTCAATTATCTTTGCTAATAAACACCAAGAACATATGAAAATGCACATGAACACTGAAACACAGTAACTGATTACACTGTGAAAGTACCTTGTTAAATTTTTTATGTAAGATCTGGGGCAGTTCAGATTTACAAATCCAACTTAAAACGCTCACTCTGCTCTAAATTACTTTGCGAGTGGTCACAGTACTTGCACAATGGAAATTATGTAACTGCTCACTCCTCAATGGAGCAGCCAACGTTTTAACAAACACAAAATTAATGTTTAAAAATAAGAAATAGATAATAAAATTATCCACGGGTGTACTGCCGGTCTATAGTGTACAACGCGCACAATATTTCGACGATCGTACATGTCGCCATCATCAAGTGAACTGACGGACTGAGCTCCTGGAGACGCGCCGGCAAGGAGATCCGCACGCTACGGCTGCTCGAAGGGAACTGGGTTCTAGCCCGGTAGCGGGAGATTTAAATACCCTCGGCCCGCGGAGCGACCCCTCCGCGGTCCCCGACCAGCGCCGCGGTCGCGCAGTGGAACCGGTTGCGACGGCGTCTGAGATTACGTCGGTGTGAGGGCTCTGTCCGTCGTGGTCGTCACTTCGTTATGTTTGCTAGATTTACTCTTAGTTAACCCAATCGCTGGTTCCCAAGCTTTGCTAAGATTATAGCCACAGTCACGGTTTATGAGGTCTTCCCTTGTGCGAATTTCAATGGCCTCTCTAACGACCTCCACGTATTTTCTTTTCAATGGCGAATACTACGAACAAACGCAGGGAGTCGCCATGGGTAGCCCACTATCCCCTGTGGTTGCAAATTTGTACATGGAGAATTTCGAGGAGGAAGCCCTGGCATCATCTGAATGGAAACCTACTTGCTTTTTCCGTTCAGTTACCTTTGTCGATAGCACCCATCACTTCGTGTGAATAAAGAGCTAGTTGTGTTTCGCATGAACGATATTTTATAAATCCGTGTTGACCTTGGGTCAATAGATCGTTCTGTTCGAGATAATTCATAATATTTGAATACAGGATATGTTCCAAAACCCTGCTGCAAATTGACGTTCTGTTGCTGTGTGTTTCCATTGCATGATTAATGTGATTTGAAGAGAAGTAATAAAATGAGCTCTAACATGGAAATTAAGCGTTTCCGGACACATGTCCACATAACATGTTTTTTTTCTTTGTGTGTGAGGAATGTTTCCTGAAAGTTTGGCCGTACCTCTTTGTAACACCCTGTATACGATAAGCTCCTCCCTGCAAATGCAGCATTGCATTATTGGGAGTCAATCATGAATTTTTAAATAAAAGTCTATATAAGCCGTACACTCTGATGTAACATGGAAAAGACGGGAACCAACTGAAAATGTTTTGGTGAGGAATTCGGAATGAGGATTGAGGCAGCTGGTGTGTCAGAGAACATACTAGCCTTTTCTGTGCTCCGGCAAGAGCATTTTTCAGCTGCTTATAGAATGACCCTCGTATGTACCGTATTTCCATGTTCAGTCTGGAACATCGGGGCGCCGCACACGCAAAATTGTTTAAATGTTTGTAATTCTATCGGACCAAACTGCGTGGTCATCAGTCAGTAGCCTAAAAACTACTTAAGCCTAGGTAAACTAACCTAAGGACAAAACACACACATCCACGCCCCAGGGAGGACTCGAACCTCCACGGCCAGCAACTACGCGCTCCGCAGGGAGACGCTTTAGAGCGCTCGGCTACTCCACCGCGGCGCTGCACACGTTGGTACTATTCGCTGACAGCCGCGACTCTGTGACCTCACGACTGGTGACATGCGGTGACGAGACCGACTGTTCCGCTGTTTGAATCTGAGATATCGAGACACCAATCCAAGCAACGAGATAAGGGGGCTGATAGGTATCAGCCGATAATGCTGCGGACCACTGACCGAAACGAAGCCTATCACTTACAGTCGGTGGTGTCGCTTCGCGTCACGTCACGTTACGCCGAGTCGCGTTCCGCTCGGCACGTGATCTGAAGCCGCAATAGACGTGACGCCGAGCTCCGGCGGAATTGCAGCCCTGCGCCGCGCCGCGCCGTGCAACATTCAGCAGCGGGGACACTGTGCCCGCGACCTTCCATAATGCAGCGCGCCGCTTAGCACGGCTGCGGAAGCATTAGCAGTGATTGCGGGCCGAATATTTCATCGCGAGGCGCGCACCGCCGCATCGCCGGATAGCCCGCCAGAGTTCGCGACGTCTGCCGGCGGCCGACAAATAATTGCTTATTAGGTCGCGCGTAATTATCGCGGACTCGCCTGCCGTTATTTTCGTCCGCGGTCTGTCACATGCCGCTCAGCGCCCTCCCCTGTGTGTGTGTGTGTGTGTGTGCGCTGACGTCTGGTGAAACATTACGCGCGCACACCACAAAGGCGGGCTTGTTCCCTCATCACACATGTTCCGCACCCGAAATGAGATACGTAATTAGTCGCTAATAGGTAATATGAGAGGGTCTGTAACCGGACCGATAACCATTGTGAAGTCTGGCCACTTGTCGGGTCAACGTGACTTCGCGGACGAGGGGGGGGGGGGGGGTTTGTGGTAGGATGTAAGGCTCTTGATAAAATATCGATATATCGATTTATCGATATACAGGGTGTTTCACTAAGTGTGTTTGCCTCTGTAACTTATAAAATAGTAGGTGACGGGAAATTTTAATGCTGTTGGTCAACGCAAGAAATGTTACACTTTCTGCGGAGCTATGAACATAGTTTATTGTATCATTTTACAAAGAGTTACAGCACAAAGATAAAATTTTTGAAATGGAACAATAGTTTTTTCTATCGTGCATTGGATTCGTTGAAACCAGCTGCGTCCAAATCAATTTAAACTACATTCCTATCACTGTAAGTTTGGGAGCTACAACCCTTCAAAGTTTAGGGGGCGGAGGCTACGACAGCGTAGCTAACTGGCTGGTGGTTATGAGACAGTGGGCCGTGCCCCACTGGATAGCTACTCGGCCAATCAGCTACGCTATCGCAGCCTCTGTCCCCGACATATTGAAGGGTTGTAGCTCCCAAACTAACAGTGATAGGAATGTAGTTTAAATTGATTTGGACGCAGCTGGTTTAAACGAATCCAATACACGATAGAAAAAAACTATTGTTCCATTTAAAAAAAAATATATATATATATCTTTGTTGTGTAACTCTTTGGAAAATGATACAATAAACTATGTTCATAGCTCCGCAGAAAGTGTAACATTTCTTATGTTCACCTACCGCATTACAATTTCCCGTCACCTATTATTTTATAAGTTATAGAGGCAAACACAGTGAAATACCCTGTATAGATATTTTGGCCCACTTTTGGTTAAGGTAGTAACACTAAAAGTTGGCCTTTGCGATCGTCTTTTGACTGTTCGAAATTTAAATGAAAATAACGGCTTATCTATTTATCTGTCACGAAAATTGAATAACCGAATTTGTAGAGCAGAAAATTCTCTACAACTTTGCTTTTTTTTCATATCTCGTAGCGTTTCAAAGATATTTGCAAAAATAATGGCGACTTTGGAATGTAAGTCTGTCTGTCTGTCCGTCTGTCTGTCCGTAACGTGTTCCCCGTTTTTAAGACGAACGCAACCGACCAGGAACAAATTTTACAGACATGATTGTAAGCCTCCAGAGACCAGAACATCCCTTTTTCAAATTTTTCGATCAAAAAAAAAAAAAAAAAAAAAAATGTGGTAGTAATACCAAAAAAAGCCGTTTGTAATATAATTGTAATTGCTAACGAACCGTTCGTCTGACACAAAAACTGAATAACCTAATTGGTAGAGGAGAAAATTCTCTACAACTTAGCTCCCTTACGTCTTTTTCATAACTCGTATCGTTTGAGACATATTTGCAAAAATAACGGAGATTTGACACCCTCCATTGAATTAACGAAAACCAGCCGTTTGGACATGTCACGTTGCATTCCTCGCCCAGAACTCTCACTGGCATCTTGCGTTGCGTATTTGATGATTTTCGTATTATAAGTTACACGTTGTCATTTCAAAGCAATGGCGCACTAAAGAATTAACAATAACACATAGTTCTTTGTACGATAATCTAGTGTCTACAAATGCCATATTAGCATCAGTTAACAACGGCCATCAATAGTATAAGATTAAAGAACTCATATTCTGATGCATAGCCGTAGCGTAGTGGGTAAAGCGTTGAAATCTGTCCTAAAGGCCGGTGGTTCGAAACCTGCCACTAACAAAACTTTTTTCCCCAAAACGGTTTCAGACTCTCTTATTAATTAATCTTTTATTATTTAGATTATTATTTTGGTCCAAAATGTTTGCACAAACTTATAAAACTACAAATGTAAAGTGGGCCGTAAAACACGTCATTGCGATTTTTTAAAAATATGTTCAAATACGGATATATTTCTTTCGTCGATACATCTATATTTCGATATAAAAATGCAAATATCGTGTGCCGATATTTTCATTTTACATTGGTTTCGCAATTTTCGGTAAATATTTAAATTGGCCTACTTTAGGTTACGGTAGTGACACTAAAAGTGGGCCTTTGCCATCGTTTTTTGACAGCTCGAAATTTAAATAAAAATAACGGCTTAACCATTTATCTGACACGAAAACTGAATAACCAAATATGTAGAGGAGAAAATTCTCTACAACTTTGCTCTATTATGTTTTTTTCATATCTCGTATCGTTTCAGAGATATTTGCAAAAATAACGGCGATTTTTGGATGTCTGTCTGTCCGTCCGTAACGTGTTCCCACTTTTAAAGACGAATCGTTCACCCGCTTAGCACCATACTTTACAGACATAATTGTTGGTCGCCTGAGAACAGAACCTCCCTTTTTCAAATTTTTCGGACAAAAAATACGGCAGTAATACTAAAAAAAGTCGTTTGTAACATAATTGTAATTCCAAACAAACCGTTCATCTGACACGAGAATTGAATAACCGAATTTGTACAGGAGTAAATTATTTGCTCTCTTATGTTTTCTTCATATCTCGTATCGTTTGAGACATATTTGCAAAAATAACGGCGATTTGACACCGTCCATTGATTTTACGAAAACCAGCCGTTAGTAGATGTCACGTGACATTCCACGCCCAGAACTCTCTCTGGCATACGCCATCTTGCGTTGCGTATTTGATGATTTTCTTATAATAACTTACACTTTGTTATTTCAAAGCAACGGCGGACTGAAAAATTAACAAAAACACGTTTGTTCTTCGAACGATAAATGATAATCTAGTGTCTAAAAATGCCATATTAGCATCAGTTAACAACTGCCAAAAACTACGAATTTAAATTGGGCCGTAAAACACATCAGTGCGATTTTTTTTTTCTTTCGAAATTATAGTGGAATATAACTTTACTTTCCGTGTGTGTAGGAGTCTTCCTACTTTATCCCACCCATCCATTGTTTCACATTGATTGTGTGGATAAAGTAAACGGGGCGCTGATGTAATTGGCGCCGAGCGCTACCAACAGAAACTGCAACGTTACTGGCGTTGGAAGCAGTGTCGAAAGATGACAATCAATGTGAGGAGTTCTGGACAAATCAGATAGGTGACGAAACCGAAGGACATACTCATCGGCCATCTTCATTGTGAAAACGTTCAAATGTTTTTATAGTTTATGGGATTTAACTACGGGGTCATCAGTCCCTAAACGTACAAACTACTTATGAACTAATACTAAGGACGGCACAAATATCCATGCCCGAGGGGGGATTCGAATCCCCGACCGTAGTGGCCGTGCAGACCGTGACTGGAACGCCTCAGTCCCCTCGGCCACCGTGGCCGGCTCTTCATTGTGACATTGTTGGCAAAGTGGTAATCATGTCATCGGCAGCGCATTCGTCGGTTACATGGAAGTTTTTAGAGAAGCTGGACTCGAGAACTATTTAGTGCATTTTATGTGGAAAGAATTACAACACAAGTGGAAACACAACAAACCTAGCAACACATTTAAAAACAAAACACCACTATGCTTACGTGGATGTACAAAGATCTAGTAAAACTGATACAAAAGCTACTGGTAGTGGCACTGGTAAAACTGCCATGTTGAAGAACTCAAAACGTTTCTTCAATCCAAATACTAGCAACACCAAATCTTGCGACGAACCGAAAACTATATCTGATGAGATAATAATTGCAAGTTTTCACTTTATTTAGCTTTTAACTTTACATATAGCGAATATTTATGGATTAACATTCTCAATACTAAACATTTACAGATTAGCTATCAAGAAGACACAGTAAGCAGTGTTTCAATTGAAGCCTCAACAAATGTGAAGCAAAAGACTGTACTCGAACTCTTGCAGTGATTGCACTGTGTAAAATATTTTGATTTTCTTCTACATCAGCGTTAAATAAGGTTTACTTCGACATGTAGCGAATGAAAAAGAAACTTGGGTATGAGAGGTTAACTGGCATGAAATATATCTAATGGCACGGCACAGGGGCGAAACCAGGGAGGAGTTATAGGGGTGCCACCCCTGCCCCCTCCCCACCCCCAAGTATTACACTTGCTTCTTTTTTACTTTTATGTATACATATATTAAAATCATGTGTAGTTTGGGGCACAAAGAGACAACATTCCTATGAGCTCAGACACCTCCCGCCCACCCCCCCCCCCTCTGCTACAGAACGAAATCTTAGATTCGGCATTGACACTATATCATGTACACAGTTGTTAATTAACAACACAACATTAGAACAAGGGTATTGTAATGCAAGCTTCTTATCTGCATAAAAGTAAAATTATTAACATAAATGTTCTCATTAAATGTTTTCCTTATTGCCGGCCGCGGTGGCCGAGGTGACTGAGGCGCTCCAGTCACGGTCAGCACGGCCACTACGGTCGGGGGTTCAAATCCCCCCTCGGGCATGGATATTTGTGCCGTCCTAGGTCGTAAGTAGTTCATAAGTAGTTTGTAAGTTTAGGGACTGATGACCCCGTAGTTAAGTCCCATAAGCTTTACAAACATTTGAACATTTTTTTTTCCTTATTCATACTATGAGGGGAATATTTAACTCTTAATCAATATTCAAATATACAAATCTAAAACCAATTCTTCGATATTTTAATTTGATATACCGAAATTTTTTTCGATATATATCGGTCCTATATTAACATTTTTGTAAAAAGTATCGATATATCGAATTCCCGATATTTTTAAAAGTATAAATAGCCCTAATAGGATGGGGTACTTTATGTTACATTCTCAGTTTGGTGTGCAAGAAAATTATAATAAACCGTTAACGTGGTGCACTCGTCTTTATTATACCGTTTTTGCATCTCTTTTTACTTTTGGTTTTGTCACGCGGTATCGGTTTCCTTATTTCGGATTTGTGAAGTTTGTTAAGGAGTGTCCGGATCTCCTTCCTGCCAACAACTCATTACTCTGACGAAGGAAACGTGTGTTCCAATGTTTGTAAATCCATGGGACTTAACTACTGAGCAGTGTAGGGCTGGCGCTTCAGGTGACTGGGGGTTCACGCCGTTCAGTGTCGGATCTACGGTATTTCCGAACCGGGGCCGGAACTTGATAGTGGCGCCCGCTCCTAATCTTACGCACGCGCAAAGGTTGCTCTCTCCCGTCTCTTTTCGAACAGTTAAATATTTGTTACAACAAAGTGTATAAATGTAATTTACCATCTAAATCGAGACGCACAAGTGGAAAAACGTCCATGATCTGTGTTAAGTAACAATAAAAAAGACATTGTATTTCCTGTACCTGTTAAAAAGAAGGTTCGCTTAAAAATTTTTGCTCACTGTCTGTCTAGAACCCAACACCTTCGACGACGCAATGACATGCCGCTAACCACACAGATATTTTTGCTCTATCGAGATTAGTGACTTCATTACTATTGATCAGTGGATGTTCTGAAGGCTTTTACAGTTGATGCGTCTTTAATTTATAGTTACATTTTACTAGATATGACATGTTTCTGATGAATTTTAAATGCACCGAAAACAAATATGAATGGTGGATGTTGCCTTAATGGAGGATTTTCCAATGCGCAAGGCGAGGTGCTTGTCTTTGCTTCGGGAATATTCAGTCGTAAACGCCAGAGCACGAGTTGAGGCGCTGTTCTCCGATGTGCGAGGCCGTTCCCAATCGGGGGGTTCGAATCCCCCATCTGGCATGGATATTGTCGTCTTTACTATTAGGTAGTTCATAGGCAGTTTGTAAGTTTAGGAACTGATGACCCCGCAGTTAAGTCCCTCAGCTTCGCAAACATTTGAACATTTTTTGAAAAGTGGCGTTTCCCCTCGCCCGCCCCTGCCGCGGGAGCGACTATATGCTGCCTCCAGTGGGTTCAGAAGACAATCTGGACCTCAGCCGCGCATGCGCATTGCAACGCTGTTTGAGAAGCAGGTAAATGAGGCCGTTATTCACTTGGATGAATGTGGGGAACCGCCTAAAAACCACATCCAGGATGGTCGCAGAACGACACTCTTCCGGAGCGGATTCGCAATATTTTATTTCCCAACTACGCATTTACATTGAAAGTTTGAAAAAAAATGACTTTTTTCCCCATTATTCTTAATTGGTGGAGCTAAATCACGATCCTTACTAATATTACAAATGCGAAGAAAAGCTCTGTTACGCTTTCACGACTAAACCACTTAACCGATTTGTCGTTTCAAGTAAGCTGGAGATTAAGTCAGCAAATTGGTAGCCTGATCAATATATATATGTTGTCAGTCAAAATTGCGGAGAAGTGTATTATTTTATGTATCATAGGTTTTCGACATTATATCCATGTTCACACCAACTGGTAAGTAGCCTGTAACAACACAAATACAACTGGCCACGTGACTTAACTGTGTGGATACCTGGATCATGTGGTCAGTTGTATTACCGTTGTTAAAGGCTTTTACGTGTTAGTTTGAAAATAGATGTAATGTCCTATACCTATCACCTGTAAAAAAAAAAAAAAAAAAAAAAAAATAAAAAAAAAAAAAAAAAAAAATACTTCTGCGCACTTCGACTGACAACATATATATTGATTAACTGATTTCGATGTAAATGGGTGTGTAATTAGCTTGAACGCTGAAGAAGAACATAGGCAACTTTTGAAATTCTGTTCTTCAAGGTATTTGTGGATTTAAGTACATAATTCGAAATATGGTACAGCTGAGCATCGACATTTCTCTTATAACTTTTCGGACGCTTCAAGATTCCTTGGAAAAGCAATTTATTCCTTGATTTTTGCAATTTATCATATCTGTTAACATCCTTTCAACGGCTGATATGTTGCACGAAATACTATTCTACTTAAGGAATACAATGTTTACGCAAGATGTCAACCTCTTCAAATCGCTGATCCGATTTCGATGACATTGAAATATAGCATAATTTACACGTTGTACGTATAGCTTCTTCAGTCAGCACTTTAGTTACGATGTAACAAAAAGAGTTTCTTTCATATTCAATAATATCTTTATTTTCATCTCGATAAAGAAGGTCCTGTATTGACCATAATTCTACGCACTGTTTATATTTAAATCGGAAATTTTGAAACGTCTCTTTTTTCCCGATGGTACTGATAATAACATAAGGAAAAAAATCTAGCAAATTATTATAGCTTCTGTTGTCTTTGACACGTGTGCAGGGACATGAACGCCAGCGAATCTACGGGTAAAAGCTAGTAGTCGAAACATGAAACTGTGTGTATCGCAAAAATTTTCTTAATTGACTACTTCGTTTTGGATATCTGCCGTCATAGGATATGTAATTAAGACGAAAGATATGTACAACTGTTGGTTGTACAAACGAGATTCAAAGGAAGTTTCAAGATATTTAAAATGTTGGCTCACTTAAAAACCTTTGATTTTGCGATGCAAAGGTAGGTCTTAAAGATATACTTAGTAGGCGTAAACCCTATATTGTTGATGGCGCTTTCAAATATTTGGAATGCTTTTAAGATAGGCCTCACCCTGAAGAATGCACTGGTTCTACCGTTGTTTAAACAGTCGATGCAAAAATTTAAGCTGTAGCATGTAATTACACTGTCAACTTTTCGCAACGTAATGCAAAATCCATTAAATTTCGCGCATGCAGCTGCACAAATAAAATTTCTTCAAACATTTCAGCCACGTATGGTCCGGCCATCTGTAGAGTATGCCAGGCGGGGTCTTCTTATATGCCGCACAGCAAAAGATGCTCTTCCGCGGCATTCGGAAAATCGATTCCCGTACCGATAAAGACCTGCGTTTGGCGACACCTGCACATTGATGACTTCTCTGCAATTTCATTAATCTAGTATCGTATTTCTAGCCTTGTCAAAATTAAAAGCATTATCTCTGGTTTTGTAGGTATTAGGGCTTATGTTTTAGTTTTCAGTTCTTCACCATAGACAGGATAATATCGTGTGATTTCTTGCGGAAATATAAATGGCAGGCATAAGACGGCAAGGATGTTGATGTGCTACTTCCGTAACATGCAACTTGTGGGAATTTTGGATCGATGAGAGGCGTCATCGGATGGTCAAGAGACTAAGACTAGAATCCCGACCAGGTCAAATTTTCATTTTAAGTCCTCTCTGGGTGTAATAACTTTATGTTAAGTACGACCGATTACTCGTCATAAAGGCGCATTTTCCGGTACTCTGTAATGGATTAATAAAATAAAATATACAAAAACGGCTTTACGGTATTATAAAGAACACAATGAAGATTGAAATCTAAAATTGTCCGATAGAAAAAAAAATGCCAGATTACTCACTATAAAATTAAAATAATAATAATAATAATTTCCGTGTCATTTATCCAGTCACTAACTTTCACGGCGAAATTGGCTGAAAAGTTGAACGCTGTTCCTCAATAACCACGTCAGAATGATTAAAATCTTGAACGAAGCTGTAGTAGTCATTGGTCTCTGAAGAGCACATGCTCTAGAGAAGATTCTCATAGCAAAAGAACGTTTTCTGAGTAAGTTCTCAATTTGGTATGAATATTCTAAGCATACGCTCTGAGCAGGAAGTTCATTCTCGCTACCTCCCCTCCTTCTTGAGTACTACGTGTATCATATCCGGCACAGAACAGCTGTTCAATCCTATATTTCTTTAAACTAGCCCAATCAGACAAATTATTCAGTGCACAAATATGGAGTAGGCATATACGTGTTCAGGAAGAACTGTACTACGTTTAAATATTAGTTTGTTGTGTAGCAGCATATTATTGTCTAAATGTGGACTTTTTACGAAAATGTATTCTTTTGGCGCTGTTTTTGTCATGCGAGAGAGTTTTCTTGATACTGAAGCTGGGTTAGCACAATTTGCGAACGAAATTTTAGTATGAATCACATTTTCATGTTTCAACTTGCAACGTTGTTGGAGCTTTCTGACACGACAAACTTTTTGTTAAATATGACATTAAATTGTTGCTCATAAGCAATTTTGCAATTTTGTTATAAGAAACAGACTGATAGATATGTAATTAATTAGTTACTAACTTTCCTGATGTGACTAATTACTTGTACCGTTACAGAAGTTACGAAAACGAAGTCAGAAAACGAATCTTAAATAGGCCAGCCAATTTTGGTGAAATGAACAAGAGTAGTTCAAATGTTCAAATGTTTGTTAAGCTTATGGGACTTAACTACGGGGTTATCAGTCCCTAAACTTACAAACTACTTATCATCTAGCATATGCTAAGGACTACACAAATATCCATGCCCGAGGGGGGATTCGAACCCCCGACAGTAGTGGCCGTGAAGACCGTGACTGAAGCGCCTCAGTCGCCTCGGCCACCGCGGCCGGCAACAAGAGTAGTAAAAAAATTATTTTGTGATAAAGACTTTGAAGACTTGGAATACACTTTATTAGTTATTAAAGTCATAAGGCCTTATTAATAGACCCTAATTAAAAACGTACAATATTATTTTGCTATATAGCTGTTCACAACTATAGATATGCACTCTAAATAAACGGGTAAAACACGCAGCTGAATCCACTTGTGCTTCATTCGTACGTAGGTAACAAAAAAACTACTCTAACATTACTCCCGTCACTATATAAAAATACTTAAAGTGTCACATTTATGATTTTTTTGATGGAACCAACTCGTCAGGAAAATGTTTTTATTTGCATAAAATTTTTAGTTCCTCTCGTATTTCTTCAGGCTACTTATAAACGACCTTTTTTTGTCTGCTGAACAACACAAGTATTGTCATTCTTATTATAAACCACAGTAAAACGTAACCATAATAGTAGTTTGCTCAGCACTAAGTATGCAAGAGAGCTCACTTCAGAAAACGTACAATGTTCTCCGGTCGTGAGAAACTTCTCCAGTTTTACTCGGAAGAAATCTCAGAATGTTCTCCTTTTTCCCTTCCCCCACCATTTTACTGAGGCTGAGAACATATTCGGTTGAAACATATTCTCTGACTTCCTTTATTCATGCAAAGATGAGTATGTTCTGTGGAATCCATTGTACGAGGCAGATACTCTGTTTTATTCGTATTGTATAAAAGGAACTGATAGGGCAGAGTGCATGGAACCTATGGAAAAAAAAAATACATGACATCACCGGAGATTTCAGTATTATACGTCAGTAAAGAGGAAAACCAATCATTAAATAAACGATGAAGAACAAAGACGTGGAACCACTAAATTACTTCATTACTTCTCAGCGGCCTAGTTCAGCCTGTCATAACGTCCATTCATGCCACTTCCTTCCCTAAAAAAAAAAAAAAAAAAAAAAAAAAAAAAAAAAAAAAAAAAAAGTGTCGTCATCATTTTAGGAGGAATCCCATGACTTTTGCCACCTCAGTAGAAAACTGATAAAATAGCCTGAATCTTATGCAAGGTTCGTTACGGAAATCGGTTCATCGTGAATATACGGTGAGATAATATAGTCATTCCTCAAATGAGGTTTCTTATAAATGGCGCAACAATATTTCTCATTTTCAAGGAGATCATAACAAACACGATACACAAGAAATATTCTAGGTATATAAAGACAGGTAGCAGGAAATGTCACAGGTTTGAATCACCAGCGGTAAATGTGAAAATACAGACGCCAACAATCCCGCGACAGCCGAGTTAGAAAGTTCCAGATATACATAAAGAATAGTCCAAATTTCTAGGCGTTCAGATAGTAATTTGTCGTGGAAAGCCCATGTTCAGGATCTCGTTCAAAAACTGTATTTACCTTGATTTACCGTTAGAACAGTACGTCAAATAAGTGATTTATCAACACGAAAAGTAGTCTAGCATGCTTACTTTCATTCATTTATGACGTACGGCGTTATTTTTCGGGGTAATTCTACTGATTAAATATATGTATTTGGTTCAGAAACTGAAGGTTCGAACAATATGTGGCGTAAGTTCTGAATGTCTTGTCGACCCCTATTTAGTGGTCTGGGAATTCTGACATTGGCAACACAATAGGTATTTTCGTTAATGTCGTTTATTGTTAAGCGTATCAGTTTATTCCGACGAGTTAGCAGCTTTCACTCGGTGAATACTATTCAGAAAGGCGTGCAGTATTCTGCTGCATACATTTTCAATAAGTTGGCAGAAGAACTCAAAAATCCTAGTAATAACCCACGCTCTTTCAAATCTAAATAAAAGAGTTACCTCATGACTCACTCCATTTATTCTGTCGGGAAACTCCTGGAAAAATATAAAATTAAGCTATTTCCTGTTATTATTTTGATTCTTTTTACTTAGTCTTAAGATTGTCATGTGTATAGGACTATATTAAGTTTTTCTATTGCGATTCTTGTGTTACGAATTCATGTTCCGACATGTTCCATGGCATTGAAGTCTTACTCTTCAGGTCCTGCGGAAAAGAAAACCATATTCAGTGATTCCCTTTTTCGATATTTGATTAGTAAAGTTAGGGTAGTGGTCCTAATATATATATTTTATCACGATATTCTAGTGCTAAAAATGTCGTATCGGATATAATATCAAACTCATGACTAACGAACAACTTCATGTTGTAATTAATTTTTACTGGGCCCCGATATCGGATTTTCCTGCGCTGCAATTAACGCTGTCACCTCGAATATTCTAGATCTTTAAAGCAACGCCTGGCTGTTTCACGTAATCGGAACATTCCTACGCGACAAATTAGTGGATCATTTCTGCGATTAAGGCTGGTTTCTACGAGTGCGATTTAATTTAAACACACGAAATATTATCTCTTAAGCGAGACTGTAAGACAAAAGTAATATGAAAGACACGTTTCATATACATTGGCAGAAAGAATTCTAATTATTGTTGGCCTAGAGAGAATCCTTGAAAGTTTCAAAACGAAATGAATTAATGAAATCTCTGGCATCTATTAAGCACATTATTTCTAAATGCAAACAAATGTTTCCAGACATAAAAACACCAGAACCACAGGGTTTAAAGACATGTCGGGAATAGCATGCTCTAATATCCGCAAAATCGCGTACATAGTGAATATCACGATAGCCTAATAACAAAGCCGTCCTCTGCTCTTATCGCTATTATAATACAGTTCTCCAACGTCAAGGAAATTTCCTGTTGCAACAGATCGAAAACGATAAAAGACAAAAGAAAAGAAGGATCATGGAAATGTAACTTGAGAATTCTCCTGAAATATTCTTCAGAAAACTTTGAGTTTCTTAGAACCACAAATCTTACACTACTATGACTTACTCACAAAAAGACACTGCCTTCTTGCTACATACAAAACGCCGTTGAAACAACTAATTTATGAATTTTAAAATTAGAATGTTTTTGAAAAGTTGTATAGTGTTTGCGTAACTTCTGATGCAATGCCCATCGCCACAATTTTCAACCGAATTGCTAAAATCGCTTGTATTGCATCATGCTACGCTGATGACTGGAGAATTAATTGTTCTTGGTCAGAAGACTCAGATGCACTGTGGGTAAAATTAATCGCAATCGCTTCTTCGTTTTTGACTGCTGACCTATCTATTCTCAATTATTTCATGTAATATTATTGCTGCTTTTCGGTAGGCGACTGAATTTGCCGTTTACAGGACTGAGCACGTGTTTCTTCTCTCCGCTAGAACAACTACATTGTCTTCTATTGGCCGATCGTATTTTCAGTCTTCTTTTGCTTCCACCAGCGTACTCATCGTTATCATTCTCAGACGAAAATAAATAACGATATTCATTCATTATAAGGAGTTGCACATCCAATATAAAGTTATAGTGTAAAGCATTTTTATTAGATCACTTCCCAAAGATCTAGAGGTACGAAAGAGCAATCACCAGTTTTAATCCTGCAGCTATTGTCAATAAAGATACAAAGGAATTTACGATATTACCTGCCAGTGGGCGTTTCTAATAAACGGTAAATGCCGGATCAAAAACGATGTTTATATATGTGAGTTGTTTGAAATCGACTAAAAACTTTGACAACCACATAATAATAAACAGATGAAAATAATTTGTAATAGCAAAATACAGATAATTTTAATCCAGGCTGAAAATGTCATCCTTAATGGATTTTCGGTGCTATTGAAATACAGGTACATTATCGGAGACATCCAGATTCTACGAAAAAGTCTTAATTTTTCACTGTCATAAATTACTTTTTAATATAAAATATACCGGGTGATCAAAAAATCAGTATAAATTTGAAAACTTAATAAATCACGGAATAGTGTAGATAGAGACGTAAAAATTGACAAACATGCTTGAAATGACATGGGGTTTTATTAGAACAAAAAAGAAAAAAAAGGAAAAAAAAAAAAGTCCAACATATGGCGCTTCATCTGATCAGAAAAGCAACAATTAGCATAACAAATTAAGACAAAGCAAATATGATGTTCTTTACAGGAAATGCTCATTATGTTCACCATCATTCCTCAACAATAGCTGTAGTCGAGGAATAATGTTGTGAACAGCACTGTGAAGCATGTCCGGAGTTATGGTGAGACATTGGCGTCGGATGTTGTCTTTCAGCATCCCTAGAGATGTCGGTCGATCACGATAGACTTGCGACTTCAGGTAACCCCAAAGCCAATAATCGCACGGATTGAGGTCTGGGGACCTAGGTGGCCAAGCATGACGATAGTGGCGGCTGGGCACACGATCATCACCAAGTGACGCTCGCAAGAGATCTTTTTTGAATTTTTTTTTGTTCTAATAAAACCCCATTTCATTTCAAGCATGTGTGTCAATCTACATTATTCCGTGATTCATTAAGTTTTTAAATTTATACTGACTTTGTGATCACCCAGTATTATAGCAAAATGAAACGCGCGAAAAAATTTGTACACGCCGCGCAAATATTTCAAATGAATCCCATTCGTAACTCAGAAAACGTATATGAATTTTTGATAGCAATGAAAATACTTCAAGGCCTATAAGGAAAATTGTTTGGTGTATTCAATATAGGTTTGGTGCAAGGATGAGTTGACCGCAGATTTTCTATCATTTCCAAGTATTTTCATGGTTACAAAAATTCACAACTACAAAAATTCGTTACTATGTAGATTGGGTTAGGAATTCTTATGGTAGTGACAGAAATTATTTTACACACAATTTTTGTTTTTTATTCAGCCAAACAAGTTTCGGGAGACATTTTTTGTTATTATTATTGCATGTGTTAGAGGACATAGAAGGGTTTTAGCATTATGACATCCGATAGGCTACTTACATCAATGATACAAAGACAACAGAACATATGACACACACCTTAAAACCATATTTCATATTACTTGCGGCTGCCTTAATATTTCTTATACTGCCATCCAGTATATCTAAACAAATGTTTGTTACATACCAGTACTTTCAGACGTAAGTTGAACATATTGCTTTTTCTACCATTCACTTGATTTTAGTTTCTTAAGATTTATTTTGTTTATACATATTACTGTTTTTGTTTTCACTTTCAGTTACTAACAAATATTCGCTATTTTATTTTATGGTTGTCATTTTCTTTTTAGAATACTCCACTCCTTTTTGAAAGTGCATTTTTGGTTTTTGTGAACTATTATGGGGCTGTAATTTATGTTTTAGGAAATAAAAATACTTACTTTTAATGGTTTTCTTGATTTTATACTTCATTCAGTTTGTGCACTAACTGATTTGTAAAAAGAAAACGATAACCATAAAATAAAGCAACGAATATTTGTCAGTGACACAAAACAAGAACGAAAAAAGTAATATGCATAAAGAAAAGAAAACATTAGCAACGAAAAAGTACTCCTACGTTGAAAAAAAAAAAAAAAAAAAAAAAAAAAAAAAAAAAAAAAAAAAAACAATATGTTCAAGTTATGTCTCAGTGCACCTACTGACATGTAACAAAACTTTGAAAATCCATTATTGTAGATAGCTTACTGAGTGGCATTTATATCTGTAAATTTCAGGCAGACACAAGGAACATGAAATGTGGTTTTAAGGCGTGTGTTATATGCCCTATAACTCAGCAAATTTGTCATTGATGTAAGTAGCTTAGCCTCAAAAAATTGTCATATTCTATTATACCAAAACATATTATACTTCATGTAACAGATGCAATAACAATAAAAAAATTCCACTGCTGACGGACAAACTTATCGGAAACATGTTTGGGTGAATAAAAAACAAAACTTGTATTGGCTCAAGGCAGAAACTATCATCCTCACCATATATTAGGAAATAAACACAGGAAAGAAGAATTTGAACCACAAAATGATCATTTTTTACATATTTTAGTCTGGTTTGAATACGTGTTGTATCAAAAATTATATTTCATTGAAATAAATTATCGCTGTAAATGTGAAGCTTAATTATTAGGCAGCGAATGGTTCCTGCATTGTGGATGGAGATGAATTATGGTATTGCCTACATCTCGTCTCAACAGGTGTACTTTCAGGATAACTAGTAACAACAAAATTTAGAGCAAATCTTGAAACAGCGTAAAAATTAAAAAAAATAAAAATAAATATGTATATTCAATATTGCAGTAAATGACTAATCAATACCTTAACAGAACATTTTTACAATGGAAACATGGAATACCCCTTATAATGATTGTCGAAATGTGCTGAGTTGTTACACTGAGGTGTCCTACTCTACAGAATTCCGAATCCCACAAACTTCCTACTATATCTTTCAGTAACCCACTTTGAATAAAGAGAGAAAAGATGGAAACGTCGATGTGATGAACTCAGTTTTTGTATATTCGTTTGAGGTGCTTAAAACTCTAAATATATCCACAATAAATATTTCTTTAACTTTCTCTTACACATTAAACAACATTTCTTAGGTCTATATTGAATGGTTGTCGGTTATTTAACATTTGACGCTTAATATTGGAGCTTAGATCGCGAACAATCGAGACTGCAGAACAAAAAACTAAAACGTGGATGAGATGTTGATGCCGTTTCCGATTCTCTGTGTATTATGCTCTCCCAAATATTCATTTGGTTAAAAATACATACCTTTGTGTGTCATCTGTCTCACTCACTGCCTGAAACAAAAAATAACCGCAACTTGCTACCGCCCACACACCAGCGCGTTTTCCGCGATATGTGTATTGCAGTTTTGTCTCTGTATTTTAAAATCGGCTAACTCGTTTTATTTAAATGAAAAATATTTTTGCTGAAAATTAGCACGAATTTATTAGCTTGCACAGCGTGTTAAATTATAATTCAAGTTCTTGCAGGCTTCACCGAAGCTGTAAATACGAACGTCGGCTGTATCTCCTGCACTGCTTGGTAATCATACAGTTTTCGAATATTTATGATCTGCATATAAAACTTGCCCACATTTTGAATAATTTATACCCAATATATAAGGCTTTGGGAAAGAATCCTATACTAGAATGTACGGTACGAGAGACGTGATTTAGAGAAACAAGACATTAAGTGATATCTATAGACTTATTCTTGCTCATCTCGAATTTTCTTCCCTTTGTTAGTGTCCCACATTAAGAAATCAGCTTTTGAAAAATTAAAATTCAGTATTTTCAGGTGCAGTGAACATCAAAATATGTGTTTGAAAATTTGATTTCTTATGTCATGTATTTCATGCACAACACAAACGTTTATTGCTTGGACGTTGATAATTGACACTGCCAGATCAATAATGCTAGCATAATCTTCGCCACAGCACTAAATACATGACAATTCACTGCTGGAATAAAAAAAAGGAACCACACTCACACTCTCAGCCACGTACAGATGGCAACGCAACACAACCTCTAAGACGGACAGATTAATGCCTCAGAAGTGGCTACGCCGCAACAAGTGGCAAAATGTCGTACGAGAAGCATGTTGTTCATCAACAAAAAATGTAACTTTGAGGACTGATGTAGAAAATACGGTATAAATGAACTTTTAATACGTTGTTGCCCACGAACAACACTGGGAATGAAAGGGTTAAGCCTTTTCGCAAAACGTGTAGTTTGAAAACATTGAGAATATTTCAGTAATGATCAGGAATGTTAAGCACTATTTAAAATCTCGAAAAGATTTGCGACACACTTAGGACACACAGGCCGTATACAAAATTCCTTGCAGCTGAGGACTAGTTTACATCGGCACTACAAATAAAAGAGTTATTACTCGTCTGGATGAACATAAGAGGAGTTTCCGCCTGGGACATAACGGAGCAATCGGCCGTAGCGGATCATGTTTACCAAGAGGGTAGCCATGAAATAAAATTTAACGAGACTGGGGTCATGTCGAAAACATCACACTACAATGCGCGCACATATACAGTAGCCGCGAGATTTACAACCACCGAAGTAATTATAGTAGAAATGAAGAAGACGTTAAATTTCGCTTCAAACTTCCAGATTGAAGAATCGATTAGTTTTTACTGTTGTGTTAGCACCTGCTGAGATATAGATGCTGAACAAAATAATATTAACAGGTAACATAGAGACAATACTTAATGATGAGTAGGGAGTTGGCCAACCATTTGTTTTGTGAACATCTCCAACTTTTCGAAGAACAAAATCTGAAAATGTCTCTATATTTTTCTTCTACTAAACCATTTATCTGTCAAATGGTCCTCACTCGTCAATTTTGTTGTCCAGGGCAGAGATATGTTAACTTACATCCCACGACTGAAAGTTTGTTGCTGCGTGTGTGGGTGCATTACCATTTAGGAATATTGCAGTGTTTGTTAGCTACCCGACCAGTGAAGATAATGGTAGAAACAGTTGAATATCACGATATAGATTCCAAAATTATGGCAGTACATCCCCCTTGCTTGGCTGAAAGAAGCAGCCATGGCATGTCGTAAAATTTTTTTGGGGTTTTGAAACATAAAGCAGTTGTTTGTAGGAAATGTAATCGTTGAGTCATCGGCCATACCACATACCTCCAGTCATCAATTGAAGACCATTTTCTTCACAGATTTGCATTGGCTTCCATTACTAAGATTTAACCACGGCAGCCGTTCCTTAAATGTTCAGCCGTACTGCTTTCCTCGAAACAGTATTACCGAAGTCAAACATATCCGATGTTGACACTCACTGCTGCGAAAGCTGGTACCAAGCGGCAGTTGCAACGATACTAGTACTCCTATCGGTGGGTAAGCCACCGTAAAAATTATGTTAGTTTTTAATAATTTTCTAAGTAATTAACCGAATAGTTACTGTATTTTTTGCGTTCCAATAATCGTGAAATAAATCTCTAAAACAGCCGAATTTCACTGATTCGGTGAGATAAGCAACATTTATGAGGCTATACTTACGAACATGTCCATATTTGAAGCTTACTATTCTGAAAGTAATAGAATATAAACATACGAGAAACATAAAATCCTGCTACGGCCCGTTCTTATATGAAAGGTGTGGTGTCGCACAAGTACAAAGTGCGCGCCATCTACTTTCGCCGCGCGCCGCCATGCAGGCACGGCGCGGCGTTCTTACGACGACAGCCACGAGCGCCCTCTGCTGCAACTCTGCTCGTGGCCACCGCTGAACGACATCGTTCACTTGGGACTGAGTTAGGAACCAGTAAAGACTTCGGAATCCGATAGGCACCAGTGAAGACTTGGCTATCACTTAGGCACTAGGCAGGACTCTAGCTCAACTATATATCAATATTCTGCTGTACTATGTAAAAGTTAAGTATTGTATAAATTCTGTGCAATATATATCTCATTCTAATTTACTCTAGTGTTTCTAGTTCTGGCTGCTCCCCTCCGTACCTGCACCAGCGTGCTATCTTTATTTCTGTGTCGGTCTCATTCCACTCGGCCACCGACACCTACAACGGAACGAGACACAAAAGCGGCGACGAGGCTGGGACACAAAAAAAGGTACTTTCTTTGACGTGTAACAATTCCGTATCTAGTCTAATCATGCAAACATTTTTACACTTAACTCGCCTTTCTTTGAAGGATATATTTTTGATGGTAATTACTTTTGTTTATAAAACGATTGTTTTGTAGTTTCTTGCCATTTGTTGTTCAAATTGGATTCTGCTTTGTGGGAAAACCATTTTGTTGCTTTACACGTTTTACTGACATGTCTATGACGTTTTTCCTTCAGCTACAGCTGTGGTATCTGATTTGGTACATCAAATGATGTAGGGCATTTCAAATAAGTATCTTATGTTCCACACTTTCTGATTGGAATGGTAGTGAAGTATCGTAAAAAACGTTCAAACGTTTGTAGAACTTATGGGACTTAACTACGGGGTCATCAGTCCCTAAGCTTACAAACTACTTATGAACTAGCTAAGACTAAGGACGGCACAAATATCCATGCCCGAGGGGGGATTCGAACCCCCGACCGTAGTGACCGTGCAGACCGTGACTGGAGCGCCTCAGTCACCTCGGCCACCGCGGCCGGCAGTGAAGTATCGTTAACGTTTTGAGTAGAAAAGCGACGTCTTTCTGCAAAAGGTCGAGTCTTCTTTTGTTAAATAGCCATTTTTTTCTTTTATAAAATGAAATTCGTCATTAAAAATCTGAAGATCACAGGAAAATCGTACATGCACTGTCCTGAGTTGTATCTGAAGCGTGTGGTTCTGGCTGGCGTGTTCGGGGCCACTGGCGTCAATTTGTTTTGGGCTATCGATGGTGGCTTCTGTATTATCTTTGGTTTGGTGAGTGGGTTCGCTGCTCCGTGTGTACATCGCAGGAGACAGTGGCTTAGCAGACACGTGGTGGAGAGGACGTGCTGTGCGCAGCGGCAGGCAGTTGACATTTTGTTGTTGTTCGCGCTGCCCTGATGAAATTCTAGTTTCCGGCGGAGCGATCGTTATGACGTTGGAATGGCCATCAGTGAGCATCCGGGTTGGAAAAGCAGTCACTGGAGCCCTGGATCGTGATGGTTTCTTCGTTCCACCGACCCATCTGAAAGTTGCGTGTTTCCTCTGTTGTCGTTGTTAAGGGCCTATATATTAATTGGAGCAGATTTTGCTGTTTAGCAGCTTGAAGTTCATATGCCGGAGCTTGACGACAGTGAAATTATTCTCCGGTTAGCGCCTGCTGACCTGGTTGTTGCTGCCAATCTCTTATGAAGTGCACGCATTGCCGCGTGTGTTAACGCTCATTTGGGAGTCTGCACGTGTTTCAAAGGAGCGCGTGACCACAAAGGCAGAAGTGTGCGGGAGTGCCAGCATATCCATTAAATAATTTGTTATTATGTTTACCATGTTGTGCTGTGTGTAGATTAGTTACTCTGCTTTCCTGTAGCTGTGAAATAGCGTGGAAGCGGGGCATCCGGTTCTTATTACTTAGATGGTTAACTGGTTAAATTTAAACTTGTGCAGGAGTCTAATTATTGCTTGTTAAAGGTACTGTGATCTTAGGTTGTTTTTGATTTTAGTTTAAAATATTGTATGCTATTTATTCTGTCTTGTGGAATCCGATTCCGGTCCTGTGCTTGTGTGTTCGCAGGAAACTTCTGACGAGAGGACTGCATGGCCCCGTGGATTTTTGGAGTTACGTGCGTTGGCTGGCGATTTCGACGGCATTCCTGATAGCGCTGGGGCCCCTTGTTCGTTCCCAACAGGGCACGTCATGGCGTGCTCGCACTTACAGTTTTAGTTAAGTATTTCTTGGAGTAGTTCTGCGCAGCAGAATGCCGTGATTTCAAACCTATATTATAACCTCTAAACGTATATTATATCTTAAGTCGGTATTGCTTGTAGTAAATTTCAGTCGTGTTAGTTGCGATTTAATGTTCTCCTTATTGATAAAGTTTGCCTTGTAATTTGAAGCTTGCTCTTAAAGGCCACTTTAAAATTGTTAAAGCTTTTTCTTAAAAACAGTGTATCTGTAACTTTAATTTCCTCTCGCCTGGGTCGTTTTGTTTAAATCTTGCTTTTAGCAAATTGTAAATTCGGCTTAACATGATTAATGTTTTTTTTTAAGAACAGTATACCTGTAACTTTAATTTCCTCTCGCCTGGGGTGTGTTGTTTAAATTTTGTTTCTAGCAAATTGTAAATTCGGTTTAACCTTGTTAACGTTTTTTTTTTTTTTTTTTTTTTTTTTTTTTTTTTTTTTTTTTTTTTTTTCTTAAAAACAGTGTACCTGTAATTTTATTTTTCTCTCGCCTGGGGCGTGTTGTTCCAATCTTGCTTCTAGCAAATTGTGATTAAGTAATCTTGTGTTGGTGTGTTTAACTGTAATGTTTTTCCTAAAAACAGGGCACTTGTAACTGTAATTTTCTGTCACTCGAAGCTTGTGTTTCTAATGCCGTTTCTCCTTAAATTTGTCAAATATTAGACATGTAGGAAATATTATTGTTAATAAATATCTGAGATATATTTAAATCAACCAACTAACGACGTCTATTTATGGGCCACCCTTCCATGTGTTTCCCCCAAATAAATCCCGATCCTGAAGTGAGGATAACAGTATTGTTTCATAGCTTCTCAGGAAACACAATGAAAACATGTGTTCTTTTGTAGTTATTACTAATTTTTATGCCACTACATAGTTCCCTGTTTTAAAAAGTACGTTAAACTCAATATAAACGAAACTATTCACACTCATACCGTAATTAGAAATGTAGCTTGCCGGTGCTCGGTGCGCTGCTATCGCTTTGTATAACAACAATCAGTGGGACTGTTTATGTTAGGCTGTGGCATTATTGATGTTACTGTTGAGTTTTGCAGTCACTTTGCCGTGATAAATCTAGATTATGTTGCCGCAAACATTCTTAGAGCTCATTGGTTGTTGTCACTTAACACTTTAAGATCTGGGACTTAGTATGACATTATAGCGGTACAGACCGTTTTTTGTCGTTTTTCAGAATATAATTTAGGAACTGTTACAGGTAAATCGTTGCAGTTTTTTCTGCTTTACTACTGTACTTTAAACTTTAAAATGAAATAACACATTATAGTTACCAACTTCACGTATATTTATACTGTTATCACAAGTTTGTAGCGGAAATGAAATGATCGTATGGCATTCCGGGCTGGTAGATCCCGCGTGGGATTGTTCGGCCCCCCTGCGCAACTCTTTTTACTTGACGCCACTTCGGCGACTTGCATGTCGATGATGATGAAAATAATACAAAACACCCAGTCCCCTGCCGGGAATCGAACCATCTGCGTGGTAGGCAGCGACGTTGCCGTCTGAGCTGCGGACGTGCGGACGGATTGTAGCTGCAACAAGGAAAATAAAAAAGTCTTATAGTAGGATTTATTGTAGGTAGAAAGATAATTACACTTTTTCATGTTTTATAATGGAATTTATTTACGAAAATAACATTACACAACTAAAATTACATTAAGCCAATATTTTTTTTATAATCATAAGTAAACACCGTTCCGAAATTCGCTATATATTTGACGCGTTACCTGTCGATGTCAATATCGTTATGACGCTCTTTTTCGGTAAATTAATACGATATATGTATAACTCGATAAACTGTATTATCTTTAAGTCTACAAGACATTACACGAAATATACACAGCAAACATGTGCAAGAAGCCTACTATTTGTTACATATTCTAATATATAACAAAGTCGAAATTACAGTAATAATGTTACAGTTACCTGCAATATATCTGTCATCTTCAGAATAGTCACCAAATTCTCCTTTGGCCCCTAATCACTGAATAGATCTGTAAGCGATCGTCTGTACTGTGAGTTTTTGGCGGCGTTGCCTACACATGGATGTGTCTTGCTGGTGCTGCCTTCTACAGAATTTTTTGCATAACTAAAATATCGAGCAGCATAACGAAACAGACCAATTGCGAGAATAGCCTGTATTTCGTTTTCTGTGCATTTTTTACGTCACTGCGAGCATAGCTCGTCACTCGTCTGCAGCGCTTAGTGCACCGACTGTATACATAGCTCGTAGCCAGACCGCAAAGTGCTCGGATTTCGCCCGCTATTCCTCTTCGCCAGTGATGTTTTTTCATGTTTCGTGTACGTTCTTATTTTTGCGGATATGTCAATAGTGAAACATTCAACCACGCAATCGTTCTCGACAGAGATGCTCCCAGTAAATGCGCTACATTTGTAAGACTGGGAGCTCACGCTTTTCATCGATTATTCATGTTAGCCGTCGCGGAAAAAAGCGCCTAATACACTGCAAGGTAATGTACAAAACGATCTAATTGTGTAATGCTGTGGCGTCAAGTGTCATCTTGCAACAAGGTGTGGTGCACTGCATGGTGTTCATGTTATTTTGTCCGCCTCCTGTAGCCTCTTAGCCGACGTCAGAACGTCTGCACCGTCTGTATAGTAGACGCAGTTCGCAGTTCGTCGCTATACCTCCTAAGGTGTCAACCGCAAACGAAATGTTAGGGGAAAGTTTTACCCAAAGATAGTCAGGCTGGAAATTTTAAGTGTAGTCACAAGTTTATATAATTAAATTGGAGCGACGATCACATTAATGCTTTACTACAGTAAAAATACCCAAAAATTAGCTGTAAGAAGAGAAAGAAAGTTGAAGTCAAAGTAAATTGCAGCTCAATGTTTACAGTTAAAGCAAATACAATTCACTACTATGTAAAAATAACTTAGAGTTCAAACAACAATTGAACTAACAATGGCATAACACTTGTCATTTACAATATACAGCTCATTCGTTAATAATTTCCAGCAACCATGTGATTCAATTGTACATACGTCCAACCGTAACAGTGGCACGTCATATCACTAACTGCAATTCAACACAGGTCAAACAGTTCAGTGTATAACAGAGCACGTTTTCTTAAGGATGTACACAAGACGAGTGCGTGTCTAACGTGAAAATGAATTTGAGCGATAGCTCACCAATTGTCGTTGTAATTCTGCTATATATATCTGGGCTTTCTTAGAAAGTATTGAGTTTTCGTCCATTAGTCATCCTTTTTTCACCCGACGAAATTTCGACAGTATCATGGAGTTACCTAAGACGGGTTCTCCTTGTAAGTGTTTTACCAAAAATACTCCATCTTTGATGCACCTTCCCCACAACACTAATTATTTGTTCAGTTTAGTTAAAGTTATGTTACATTTAACTCACACGCAAGTATATTTTGTCATTTGTCGGCTAACCCAACATTAACGGAATCCTTTCAGTGATTGTGTGGATGACTTCATACTCCTTCAATGTTTACGGTGAACGGTTACATTTAACGCTATACACATATCTGGTATAAATCATTTTGCAGATGGATTTGATCGTCTAGTGACACCATCGTCTGCTCTATTTCCCTCCTGAATCGTTGACACAGATTTGTAAACGGTAGTACATAGAATGTTCATGATACAGTGAAATAAAAATGCGTACTAGCGCCCAAGAAGTATCTACTTTGAAATATAGTGGTTTGTTTCAGTATCATGTCCTGATGACTAGTTTATAATATTACAGGTTTTGTTCAGTTACATTTCACATGATAGCTGATGCTCTACGAAGTTTTCTTTCCATCCGCCTTTCACGTAGAATAACAGATCGTCTTATGAAGTCACGCAAGGTACACACTGGATACCTCATGTCGTGTATCTTAAGCATACAGGAAGAAGATAAATGGCAGTAAATGAACACTTTGTTCCTTGAATGAACCAGTACTCGCACAAAGGACACCATCTAGCGATTCCGTTACGAGACGGTAGCAATAATACTTGATGCATTTGTACCACAAAGTAAGAACATTTGACACAATTTATTAACTTAGTTTATGTATGTAAATTCGTAATATTCATTATGGCTTCTGGCAGAAGATGTGTATTGCATGTCATTATCCAATGTATTACAGCCCAGTTGAAATTCCGAAATGTGATGACAGATGCCTTCGTCAAATATTCTAATAGTGACATATGAGGGTATCGCGCAATCTACATAATTATCCAGTCACAGTTCCAAATCAGTCAAACGATAAACAGTTGACGGCGCAGTCCTCTCTGTCTCCAGCTATTTAAATCGTCGAGCGTCAGTTCACTGAAATATCGAGAATGTTTGACATTTAGTGTCGCATACTGAAATTTGGAAAGAAGACAAATGAAGTGAATTAAATGTACTATCAAGAATGAGAGGGATCTCAGTAGAATTAACGTTGAAAGGAAATAGTGGAAATAATCTGACAGGAACGGACAGCATGATAGGTCATGAGGTAAGAAATCATGGAGTAGTTTGCACGTTACGCGCTGTAGAGGGAAGACAGGTACGTGTCATAAATTTTTGTGGTTATACATTAAAGTCTTACTGTAAGACAAAGAAGCGAGTCCTGGTGGGCCACTGAAGCCATTCACAAGGCTGACAACCCAGAAAGGAATCACTTCAGAAAATTATGCGTCATGAGCCTAATTGTAAAAAGAAGTATAGAGATTGCGTTAAGATGAATGCTGAGGTTACCCCTGGGACTTTTTATTTCCTTTCCTTTACCTGTTGTTCTACAGTTAATTTTCCAACTCCCCATAGTACCATTTCCAGGCAACGGCCAATTCATTTGGTCATCAGGACCCAGTTCGTTGCATGTGAAAACAGCCAACACCGTTACAAAGCCACGGAAATTTGCAGTCCCTCTTGACAACTTGGGGCAGTGGAACACTTTCATCAACTCATACGCACTGAAATCGGGATTCATCGGACCAAGCCACAGTTTTCCAGTCGTCTATGTTGCAACCGATAATGTCACTAGCTCAGGAGAGGTGCTGCAAGCGGTCTCGTTCTGTTAGCTAAAGTCGTTCGCTGCAATAGCCCATTAAACTCAAATTGCGACTCTCTGTTCTAGCAAATACGTTCGCCGTAAGAACCAGATTGCTTTCTGCAGTTACGTCATGAAGTGTTGCTCGTCGGTTATCATTGGCAACTTAAAAAAAAAAAAAAAAAAAAAAAAAAAAAAAAAAAAAAAAAAAAAAGCCATTCATGTTTACTAGACGAGTCGTCGATCACATGCGCGGAAGTCTAGTCCTATGACATTAGTCAGTTGCAGAATTTTGGAACGCTTTGTATGTTCGTACATTATACCGTTTATGGAGACCGGATATCTCCTTTGTAGGAAATCGCGCTATTCACCCACGAGACACAGAGGGCAGCAGACACAGAATTCCAGGTTGATACCGTGCTTCTTCCGTAAGGCGTTCGATGCCGTTCCGCACCGACGGCCGATGAACAAAGTGCGATCATATGGTATATCAGCCCAACTGTGTTCACTGGATTGAAGCTTTAAAAGCTAACACAACTGAAAGAAGTCTTCAGAAGTTAATCTCAAGCGTGCCCGAAGGAAGTTATACGACCAATGCTTGTCACAATATACATATAAATGTATTACTAAGTAAAAAACACTGGAAACAGTTACTTCCATAAAACATCTGGGAGTAGACATAAAGGGTTATTTCAAGTGGAACGATCATATGAAATCAATCGTGGGTAAGGAAGATGCCATACTCATTGCAACAATTCTGAGGAAGTATAGTATGCAGCAAAGTAAGTAGGTTACAAGACTGTCGTTCGGCCATGGAGTATGGATGTAGATGTAGAGCAAATGTTTGGCATTTAGTATTCTCGACATACTCTTGACACTAGGTTTCTCAATATTCAGTGCGCTATTTCCAAAAGAGAATGTTCGAGCGTCTACCTGCAATTACCATTCCGGGTTTAAAGTCTTTTAAGGGGACCTGTACGTGAAATCTGAAAAATCTAAAAATTCCTTTTGCCTCCATCTGAAAGGCAAATTTCTCCAGTTTCGAAAAATATATGGTTTATTTATTTTTAAATAGTTACTAGAGGACCCTTGCGAATACTTCGCACCGTAAGTGGAATGACAAAGAAGTTGGAGAAAAATGGCAGTAAAGCTGAATGTTCACGCGTAGCTTTCTTCAGAATCAATCAATTCAAGTGTTTAAAGGCGCTAATGAAAGATCTTCATCCGCTGAGTGTTGTTGGGTTAAAAAAACTGCATACCTTAGTTATAACCGAAGATATCGCAAAACAAACCGATTAAAATATTAAATGCAAGGAAAGAAGGGCACCGCGTTTGAATAAAACAAAGGATAAAGAGGCTTAAGTTAATCTGATAGCTGCTGACAAATCTGCGAATGAATACTTTTCGTTTAGAGCAAAAATGAAGGAAATCGGTCGTATAGACCAGCCTAACCGACTGACTTTCATTTACATTAACGCCATTCCCATATGAAATATACAAAAGGAAATCGCGTCTGAGTATAGAAAAAGGAAGGCGACAGTTGTGAAAAATTTTATACTTGATGACAAATCTGCGGATGAATACCTTTCGGTTAAAACGAAAATGAAGGGTAACGGTCGGGTAGTTTGGTCTGGCCGACTGACTTTACTTTTCGTAGATTCTTTTAATATATTAAATTACAGTCTTATACGATCTTTAAAAAATGTCTGATGCTACAGGCAAGGAATATCACCATAAACATTCCACATCTGCCACAGTCATGGAAATACTGAAGCCACTGTAAACGGACTTTGTAGATAAAACATTAGTTAGCAAATGTCTACAATGTCTACATGGCCGTACATAAAATACTAATGAGCGTTTCAACAGTTTCTTGTGGCAACGGGTACCGAAAACAGTGTTTGTTGGAGGGACAGTACGCAAAATATGTGTGATGGATGCTGTTAGCTGTTTCAATGACGTTGTAATTAGCAGGACAAAAGTAACGCACAAATCAGGCAAGAAATCATGAAATAATGTGATAGCTGCTGTGACAGCCATAGATCGTCAGCGACTAGTTGAAGCTGAACAGGTTGCGGAAGCCACCACTAAAGAGGCCAGAGTAAGGAAAAGACTCCTGAAAAAGTTTGCATAGGATGAAGAAGCAGCTGGCCAGCAGGATTAGGGCACTGGAATGTTCTGAAAGAGGCATACGGTGAGTCAAAACGCTAAACATTAGTGTCTCATTTTCTCGAAACTACATTTTCAGAACATTAGGTGGTTCATAATAGTTTTACCTATGTTCACCAAACATCTCCTAATTAAAACATGGGACAGTATCTTTTTTGTACTATTAATTTTGAGAACATTGTCAGAGGAGAAGAACAGTGATCTATTTGGTATCATTAATATTACAAAAAATAAAATAAATAAATAAATAAATAAAATAAAAAATACAAAATAATAAAAAAACAGTCTTGATCGCAAAAATTAACAGTTTTATTTACCGGTTTCGACCTGATGTCGGTCATCTTCGGAATGACAAGTAGCCCATGTGGCCAGTGCATATTAATCTTTGTATTATGTCTAATGCATTGCAGAAATGATACATGTATGTCATTCTGTATATAATTTTAACGGCAATGTTTAGACAAAATAGTAATGAAGTGTAATAAGGGTTTTTACATTTACTCAGATATACTCCAAACTACAAAACAAGAAGCATAATGTGTTCCTACGAATGTTGATAGCAGCCTGCCACAGTCTAAATGTTATTTGACTGACGATGCACCAGAAAATGGTTCCAGAATGCGAAACTTTATCATAGGAGCGTCTATTAGGTAAAATTAAACTATAAGACATATTTCAATAAATATCCTATTACAGCTTGGGTTGATGTCATTGAGTGTTGGTACAAAATAGCAGCTTCCTCAGCATCAAGAGTAATGTGCACCGAAAGCAAGGCATGAAAATGCAGCCCGTTCACGTACAGGTCCCCTTAATTTCCGTTACTTAGCCATACTCGCGTCCGAAAGGTTTTCACATGTATCACCAGAGTACAAATGTCAGCGGTGACAACTCACCGCCGTTTTACACCTTACGACGCGTTCTACCGTCATATGTGACTGTTCACCATATGTAACGTACTCATACTTTTTGTCAACTCGTGGTATAGTGATTAAATACGGAGGGAATTGTAAATATGAGCTACACACGTCGTAACAAGCTGAGACCATTCCGCAAAAAAGTGTGGAAAGTTCCAGTTTTTTCTGTATGCAGTTCTCTGAAGCACTACTGATAAATGGTGCACCTTGGGGTGGGAAGGGGTGGTGGGAAAATACTTCTGTATTTGAAGTACGAGAGTCAGTGTGATTTCTGTGGATAAAACGTATAACGGACAAAGAGATTCACTGTAGAATTCTTTCAGTATTTGGAGAAAATGCAATGTCGCGATGGGGCCAGCAATATGACAAGGTTGCGCGGACGTGACTGATGCTGACCTGTGAGGAAGGCTATCGATTATCGATTACGATGGACAGTGTCCAAGGAAGCGAGGTAAAGACTGGAAGCAGTATCTACGACTGCATCAATAGCCTGCAGGTGTGCGTGGCGAGTGATACCTCGCACCACCACCAGTCGTTTCCTTCTCTATTCCGCCCTCAGGAAAACCCCGCAGCAGGCGCAGTTTCGTTTGTCTTTTTATATTAACAATTTCAAAACAGCCAAAGCTGCAAATAGTTGGGTTTCTTTTTGGCGGCTAGTTTCGAACTTGCCTAAGCCCTCTATCGAGTCAGCCTAAGAACAGAATTTTCACAATACAAATATACACCTACCAAGTTAGTGTCATCTTCAGTACACGTAAGTCATATCACCAAACTTACAGAACGTAAAAATATAAAAATAAAGATGGTATTTAGCGCACCCTGTTCGAATCCTTTTTATTACATGACAAGTCACGTAGATTAGATTAATACTTGTTCCATAGTTCATATATACGACATTTGGTAATGATGTGGAACGTTTCAGTCTAGTAAATGTTGTCTACACTTGACAATCAATAGTTTAAGGACTTTTATTACATTTTTTGTTGTTTTTTATTTTATTAATTTATTTTATTTATTTATTTATTTATTATTATTATTTTAAGTTTTATCTAAAACTTCATCTGCATTGTAGAAGGAGTTACCATTCAGAAATTCCTTTAATTTCTTTTTAAATACTAGTTGGCTATCTGTCAGACTTTTGATGCTACTTGGTTAGTGACCAAAGACTTTTGTGGCAGCATAATTCACCCCCTTCTGAGCCAAAGTTAGATTCAACCTAGAATAGTGAATATCATCATTTCTCCTAGTGTTGTAGCTATGCACGCTGCTATTACTTTTGAATTGGCTCGGATTGTTAATAACAAATTTCATGAGTGAATATATTTATTGTGAAGCTACAGTGAAGATCCCTAGATCCCTAAATAAATGTCTGCAGGATGCTCTTGGGTGGGCTCCAGCAGTTATTCTGATTACACGCTTTTGTGCAATGAATACTTTTTTACTCAATGTTGAATTGCCCCAGAATATGATCCCATATGAAAGTAATGAATGAAAATAGGCGTAGTAAGCTAATTACTGAGGTGTATATCACCAAATTTTGCAATGACTCTGATAGCATAAGTAGCTGAACTCAAACATTTCCGGAGATCTTCAATATGTTTCTTCCAATTCAGTCCCTCGTCAATGCAAACACCTAAAAGTTTTGAATATTCTACCTTAGCTACAGATTTATGTTCAAATTCTAAATTTATTAATGGTGTCATGCCATTTACTGTATGAAACTGTATATACTGGATATTATCAAAGTTTAATGAAAGTCCATTTGTAGAGAACCACTTAATAACTTTCTGAAAGATATCATTTACAATTTCATCAGTTAATTCCTGTTTGTCAGGTGTGATAGTTATACTTGTATCATCAGCAAAAAGTGCTAGCTTAGCATCTTCGTGAATGTAGAATGGCAAGTCCTTAATATATATTAAGAACAGCAAGGAACACAACATCGAACCTTGCGGGACCCCATTTTTGATAACTGCCCAGTTAGAGAAATTAATTGTTTGATCTATATCATGTGAACTGCTTATTTCAACTTTCTACACTCTTCCGGTTAAGTATGATTTAAACCATTTGTGCACTGTCCCAGTCATACCACAACACTTAAGCTTATCTAGAAGAAGTCCATGATTTACACAATCAAAAGCCTTGGAGAGATCACAAAAAATCCCAACTGGCGATGTCCGGTTTCTCAAAGCATTTAGTATTTCATCAGTGAACGTATATACAGCATTTTCAGTTGAAAAGCTTTTTTGAAAACCAAACTGACATTTTGTCAGAACTTTATTTTTACTAATATGTGAAGCAACTCGAGAATACATAACTTTTTCAAAAATGTTTGATAAGGCTGTAAGAAGTGAGATGGGGGGGTAGTTGTTGATATCGGACGTATCCCCTTTTTTATGCAAAGGTTTAACGATAGCATATTTCAGTCTATCCGGGAAAATAACCTGCTTTAAAGAGCTGTTACAAATATGACTGAGAATCCTACTTATCTCCTGGGAACAAGTTTTTAATAACCTGCTGGAAATGCCATCAATTCCATATGACCTTTTCTCTTGACAGAGTTTATTATTTTCCTAATTTCTGAAGGACAGGTTTGTGGAATTTCCATTATATAAAATTGTGTGGGTATGGCCTCTTCCATTAATTGCCTTGCTCCTTCTAATAAACATTTAAATCCTATTTTCTCTATAACATTTAAAAAGTAATCATTATAAATATTTTCAACTTCTTTTTGTTAATTAAGTTTTCATTTGTTTTGATGGTAATACCCTCTTCCTCTGCTCTTGGAAAAAACAAAGATGGTATTTAGCGCCCTCTGCGTAAATCCTTCCTGATGAAACGATAAGCGAAATTTCTATTTGTTGACGCCTGGTTTTGTAGAGAGTAATATATTTTGTACTGAAAAATTCCTGATGTGGCTTAAGAGGAATAATATTTTATGTTCTGTATATTTGTTGATATGTCTTGTGTGTATTGTAGATGACACTAACTTGGTATGTATATATTTGTATTGTGAAAAATTCTGTTGTTAATATAAAAATATGGTCATATTATGTAAATAAATTTTAGCATTTGTAAAACGTGACTTTGTCTCGCGGTGACTTGATAATGGGCTCAGTCTAACCCGAAACTAGTCGCCAATGAAAACAAACAAAGTATTTTGCAACTTAGGGTGTTTCGAAATTGTTAATATGAATAGTAAAGAAGTTGCTATTCACGAACAACCCAGTATGCTGGTTTTTCATTTTTGACCATATATCGTTAAGCGAAAACGCAGTTGTGTCGTTCTCCAATCAGCTTCAAATGCCGGCTCCTTAACTTTACACTGTTCCTCGAAAAGTACGGTGCCATTCTTTCAGGAATTCCCATTTCAGTTCCCCGATCATATTCGTAATACTCGCGCCTTCCGCCTCTGAATGTCTCCCTTTAATTCAATGTGTAGATCACAATCCCTTGAGCAATATTCCTATAACTGGTTGCACAAGTATTGTGTACGCGGTCATTTACAGGTGTACCACGTCGCCCCAAAAGTCTACCAACAAATATAAATCGACCGTTTGCGTTCCGCAGTACTGGCCCTTCATGCTCGTTCTATTTCATATCACTCTGGATGTTTAATCGACATGACTGTTTCAAGTATCACACTATTACTGCTCTATTCGAATATTAAGGGATTACTTTCCTACTCGTCTCCATCAATTTACAATTCATCACGTTTAAATCTAGCAGCGTTTCGTCACTCCAACAAAATTTTTTGTGTAAGTCGTATCCTCCAAAAAATGACGACAGCAACATCAGCAGACAGTAGCAAATTTCTAGTTATCCTGTCCATCAGACGGAAACGTGCGGGAAGTGAATATAAATGAAGGAAGGGAAGATCCTGGCAGAGTTTGCCAAATGTAAGGGGTCGATCAAGAAGGAATATAAATAAAGATTAGGATAAATCCTGGCAGCTTTTTGTCAAACGGAAGGAGTGGGCGTATTATCAAATGGAAGGGGTGAGGATGTTGGTCTGGGGGAACTTTATATCAAATAATAGAAGTGAATGACCCTCCAAAAGCTACTTAATTGAACTCTAAGACTCAGTTAATTAAGAAAGGCAAACAGAGATAAGATACTCATGAAAATCAACTTGTGGTTCACCTGAAATCTTTCAAGGTCATTTATATAGACAGAAAAGTAGAGATTCTATGACTTATTTAGGAGTACTCCTGATGAAAATTTGTCTCCGATCGAAGTGGCGCATCAGTAACACTGCAATTCTATTACGGAGGACAACGGTTCAAACCCGTCTCAGGCCATACAAACTTATTTTTTCAGTAACTTCCTTAAATACGTATAAACGGCCGATATCCTCCCCCATCCTTAGCAAAAATTATGCCGAGCGGATGTTCCGTCTCTAATAACCATGATATCTATGGGACGTAATATTCTTTTCTTCTTTCGACCCTTCTCTAGAATGAAAATTTTCTTTGAATAAGACCATGAGATATGACAGTCAATTTTATTTCGGAGACGAAAACTGTATTAAAAAATCATGTTTTAAAATACATCCCCATGTAAAGTGAGGAAAATGGTGAATCAATACATCTAGATCTGCAGAATTACTCTGAAAATCTCATATAAGTGCATGACGGAGAGATCACCGAACCACTTTCGTAATATTTTTCTACCTATCCATTCTCTAATAGTGCACGGGGAAAAAAGAACACCTAATTATTTTCGTTTTCTATCTGTTTTCTCTTCTCTTATTGGTACATTTATGTCTCTCGATTCAGGTTGGTAGTAACAATATATGTTTTGCATTCGGAGGATAAAGTTTGTGAAAGAAATTTCGCGTGGCAATGGCCGTGCGCTCTAAGACGCCTTGTTGCGGAGTGCATCTGCTCCCCGTCGGAGGTTCGAATCCTCTCTCTCTCTCTCTCTCTCTCTCTGTGTGTGTGTGTGTGTGTGTGTGTGTGTGTGTTGTCATTAGCGTAAGTTACTTTGAGTAGTTCGTAAGTCTAGGGACTGAAGACCACTGCAGTTTGGTCTCATAGTTTCAGAAACAGTGGAACATGTTTTGGTAACGCCAAAAGTAAAACCGCCTTTCATTTAATGATTTACATCCTCACTCGTACATCATTTCCGTTATGCTTTCTCCCCTGTATCACGATAATGAGGGCAGCCCTTCTCTGAACTTTCTCTATATCCTCTGTCAGTCCCACTTGGTGGAGATCCTACAATGCGTTGGCAGTACTTCAAATTTGGACGGACAAGGGTAGGGTATGCTGTTTCTTTAGTAAAAATGTTGCATTTTCTAAGTGTTCTGTCAATGAAACGTAGCCCTTTTTTCGCCTCCCCACCATATTTTCTTTGTGTTCTTTTCAATTAAAGTTGTTCATAATTGTAGTTCTTGTATTTTTAGTTGAATTTACAGGATTTACTTAGGAAAAATTTATAGTGTAAATGAAGTTTAACGGTTTTATTGAACAACTTATATGGATGATATCGCACTTTCCATTATTTAAGATCAATTGCAAATTTTTGCACCATGTAGATATGGCAACCAATTATTTGTGCAGATGCTTTCGATTTTCAGGTGACCTTACTAACCGATAAACTATAGTATGTTCCCGGAAGAGGCTAAGACTTGTGCTCAGATTGTCTCCTAAATAGTTTGTAGAAATAAGGAACAATTACAACCCTGTAACGCTTCCCTAGGAAATGCCAGCTATCACTTTAATTTTGCTCGATGACTTTCCGTTAAATGTACTATGTCCTTTCTAACAGGAAATCGCGAATCCATTCGCACAACTGTGATGGTATTCAAATTCAAATGTTTGTATAGTCTATGGAACTTAACTACGGGGTCATCAGTCCCTAAACTTACAAACTACTTATGAACTACTTACGAACTAGGACGGCACAAATATCCATGCCCGAGGGGGGGGATTCGAACCCCCGACCGTAGTGGCCGTGCAGACTGTGATGGTATTGCATAAGCAAACAATCTGATTGGAAGCTAATCGTGAGATGCAGTGTCAAAAGTCTTCTGGAAATCTAATGAGTGTTACCGCCATTGCCGGGAGAGGGATCCAATACAACCAGAACCCTCAACATCGGGTGCACGAACAACATGGCGTAACGCAAGAGTCTATAGCTACGGTGTTTCCAGTCTCTAATCCGATCACCGTGGAAATGCACGTTGAATGCAGATTGTATACAAATTATTTTATTCTGAACAGTCTGCCTGTTCCACGGCAATGACCGTAGTGACAGACTGTTGAACATCGTCATACTGCTACCGCTCCTGGTGTTATGGTTTGGGATTTCACCCTTGCATCCCCTACATACGCTAACCAGAGTTGCTGTAGAATGCCATTAATGTTGCGGGCAAAAATTACTACCCGTGGCAACGATTCATGGGTTTAAGCATGATGAGAATTAATTTTTATTAATGATTTGTACCTAGTAGTATAATAATTATTTGAATATAGAAATTTTTTTCTTACGTTTCATGTACAGCGCAGAAAACATTCCACAGTGGGATGTCGTAGCAGAAATTGCTGTCTCTGGCACCACCGGCGACAAGCGCTGACAGGCCGAAGTCCGCCGATCGGAGAAGACAGCAGAGATTATGCCTTGCTATCTGAATGTTTGTCTGTATGACCTCCATGTGTTCATGAACCATTCATTCGATTGCAATGAAAATTTGGTAAACTGTTCACCGTACGCCCATGAAGGTTCCTGACCCAAATCAAAAGAGCACAACACAGAGGTCAGGAGATATGACGTCATAAGTAATGAGAGGCAACCGCGTGAGAATATCCAGATTTATGCGTCAACTACTGGAAAATGGGAGTAGTTAGGGACCTGCAACAAAGTTTTCATGCAATTTCGGGCGTTTATGAAGCGTTTAATAAATGAACCCCCTTCACAAAATGATGAAACGAAAATGTCTACCGCTCACAACAGTTTCGCCGTAGATGCCGTAAAACTGTCACATCAAGCATGACCTTGTATCAAATAAAGCTAGCATCGTATATTTCCATGTTTCTACTTATTTTTGTCTGCAAGTCTCCCTTAATTCTCTTGAATCCGAAATTAAGCAATCGGACTTCCTGATCTCTATTTATATAAAAGCGAAAGGACACTCACTCACTGACTAAACACGAAATCTCGAAAACTACTTCACCTATGAAGCTGCAGGAATGTGGTTTATAGGTACAAAACGTCAGCTAAGAAATTATTTTGTAATAGGTGCATGTCGGAGCACACTTCTCCTACAGACTTATGAAATTTACAGTTTCATTCCGAACTTCACGAAATTTCGCATGCTTGACCTTCAAAACAAGAGGAAGATCACCGTCTACCTTAAGTTTCAAACGGTGCATGGGGGAATTTTACACAATGCACAGTTTCGCTCCAATCTTTGTGAATCTTTGCACACATGACCGTTAAACCAATAGGAAGATCACTGGGTACATAAATGTTTGTATGGAACATGACAGAGGGCACCTTGCAGAAAACTTTGACGAGCGAGGCAAAGGTGGAAACGGACAGAGAAATGGGAGAGAAAGAGGTGGATACAGAGAGAGAGGGGGGGAGAGGATGTGGACTACGAGAGTGTAGGATAAACAAACAACCGGGCAACACCGGGTTTATCGCTAGTAATTTAAAAAAAAGAAACTAAGGAAAACGATATGTATGTCATTGTAAAACGACATGATGTGCAGTTAAAACTGAGAGTTGTTTGCGTTAAGATTGGGTCAAATGCTAACGTTGTTACTCAAGTTTCACTGATTATATAGCGCTGATACGCTGTACAATAAAAGTATTTAAACACTTTATTTGTTTGTGTTGTTCATTAATCGAAATATTTTGTGACAAGAAGGAATCAGATTAAGAGTTGCAATTTCGGAACTTCCCCGAGGACTCTTTAAACAATATTCTCTCTGGTTTTAAATGGCAACGTACGAAGCAAGGTCAGTCACGTTAATTATTAATTCACAGTGTTGGAAATAAAACCGGACGGGAATTTTGAAAAATTTGAAGCAAGTGCAAAATTATCTGCTTTCTTATTTATTTATTTATTATTATTATTATTATTATTATTATTATTATTTTATTTTGCGGACAAAGTAGTGATTTTTAAGAGCAAAATCGAGTGGTTTGACGTGTAAGGACTTTAAGGACTTTAATGACGTGTAACTTTAAGGACGTGTAGCGTATATCTTTCGGGTGATAAACAAGCATCTTAGTTGCTGTAGTGTTCGCGTGGATTACATATGTAATCCATCTGTGGATATTCGTATAAATCTGGAACTCCAGAAGCGACAGTGCTTCGAGCCGCTGTGTACCTTAAGTAGGACTGCTTGGCGGGCCCCTCAGTGTTGTGAACGCCGGTCACATGTAGTTACCTCACAGGTCTCGTCAAAGTCGGCGGTCTACCTCTGCAATCCGCGCGACCTGTTAAGTAAGTGTTTTTATAAAACAGATTTTTTTCTTCTTAGTCACTTTTTCAAGTCGTTTGTTGGAATATGTGTAACATATTTTCATTACAATTTTACAATGTATAAATGTTTGAAATTATTCGTAGAATTTCATTGAATTTTAGGAAAATTATGGATCATAGGCAAGAAGGTCGAATTCTGGCATGAAACCTCTGGTTCAGTGGAAATTAGACAACAAAATGATGCCAAGAAGTCTGTCGTTCAAAATAAAGGACTGTCCTAGCAGGCATTCCTATGGTGGAAAGTCAGCCATAACTTCGCGAATTACACAGAGGAGTTCTGTAGGTCGGCGCTATGGTTGCGGAAGATCAAGAAATCGCAGTACAATCAAAGTCTGTAACGTGTAACAATCTGAAAAACGTCTGTATTTCTTCTTCTTCAGAAAAACATGATTAAATTCGTTTTTACACAAATGTGTGTTTTTTGAAAGTATATCAGAGCCAATGATGTTACTTACTGAAAATTGTGACTTGCTGTAAAAAGGATTTTTATTTCTAAATATGAGGTGATGTGTTAACTTTTTGTTGATAGTTTTTAATAAACATTGCTACGGGAAATACCGAAAGCACACAATGAAAATATGTTAAAATTCAGTGGCTTGTTCTTTTTAGTTGAGAAAATGGCTTACATCTGTAATCCACGCGACCACTTACGTTTCATTTTAGAGCGTGACCAATGCAGAGTTAAGTGACTATAAAATAAGGGCAAAACATTTGAATTATCCCTTAAGTATAAGCTATTCAGTTATTTTACGAGTGCAAGTCAAGTGAGAATATTGTGTAGATTTAGGAATTGTGTACACACAAACTGATCTCATCGCAGATCAGGCAAGAATCTACGCTATTTGCGGTCGGTATAGCAACCGAAATAAACCATGGAAAAGTAAATATCTGTTAAATGGACTTAATTAAATCATTAATGACGTAGTATGTGAGGCCACACGAATTTTCCGTCCGCAATAAAACGTTGCAAGAACCCGAAATAAGTAAAAATTTTAGGACGATATGTTGCAAACGACTCTGAGTGTATTCGTGATCGTCAGAACTGCAGTACTATGTATACCGGTTAGGAGATACAACGGTTGGCTACTAACCAGTACAGACAAGGTAGTCCACTGCACACAGTGCATTACGCCTCATGGTCCTCCCGAGTCTTGGAGATTGTCGAGGGCCACGCTGCGACAGAACAATGTACCATCGCACGTGGCACGCATATTCTCCTTCGTCGCTCAACCGAACCCATTGCTGCCTTGCTCTCCTTCTCCTCCCCATCGTTCGCCTACATAAAACATCTGGTTGACGACTGTGGAACGATTGGCAGGGGTTAACCATCCGTTCCCACATCAACTCTGGCCATATGTGGAAGTAGCTACAACCAGAAACTCATCCAGGTCTAGTGGAAGCAGCTATATTCCGGTAATTCATCCGGAGCGTCTTTTGATTCAGGGCCGAGTATTCATCTCCGTACTACCTGCTTGCGTGCCCGGCAGCCAATCATGTTCCTGTTTCTTGCTTAATTACAGCATGGTTACTTTTAAGTATTACAAGATAACCAACGCATCCTCTCCGATACCAGACTGTTACATCGCATATTGAAGAGAATTTCAAAACAATAGGTAATCAAACAATTCTTTATCACGTACTTGGTCATGTAAATTCTTTTGGCTAGCTACAATAACGTCAGATCGTTTGCATATGAAGGTGCAGGCAAAAATCCCATTAAAAGTTATTCTGACCTTTGATTGACAAACCCATTACTATAATTGAAACCACTGCTAAGCCGCCATACAATATTTTTTCTCAAATCTCTCAGACCAACAGACTAACAGGGTGAGGAGTTGTCTACTGGAATGGGTTATATGATTAGAGAGAAACGGAGAGTCAAAGGAGGAAGGAGCTACTAGATAACAGAAACTGGAATGTGATTCACGTACTCACACCTAACGTCACTTGGTTCATATTTCTTTAAAAATACTCTGGCAAATGATCTGCACTGTTCACTCTCACAACACCTCTCATTCTACCAGAGGTCTGTCTTATCCTATCAGAAATAGGTCCACCTGTGAAACAAGTCATATATCAAGTCTTCTGTGGCAAGTACTTCTTACGTCAAATAGTCATACAAATAACTATAATAATTTCAAAAAAAAAATAATAATAATGTAATTTTTGAAAGATTTTAGGTGTTTTAGACACCAGAGTTATACATCCAGGATATATAGAGATCACTGGAGCTACGGCATGTAGCATCGGTCAACAGCACCTTTGGTGGCTATGCTCAGCACTGCTTTAATCATTTTCCTCTCTTCACACGGAATAACATTTTCTATCAAGTGATCTGTGTACAACGTGTTATCTACCAATTAGTTTGGCAGCGATTAGTCAGGTCCTTCTTGGAGTTCCATTTTTGACGGTCAGCAGTGACTTTTGCTAACGTTTGCTGACTTATAAAAATCACAAAATGGTTCGTATAATCCTACAACTACTACAAGAAACTTCAATTCTCCAAGTGATTGCCTGGATAAAGACCTAACACAAGTTGCTTCTGTAATTTGAACAGCTGTTGAAAATTCATAAGGCTGCCTCAAATTCAACCAGGGAGATGGCACAGTGATTAAGTAAGATAAGGGAGGTAAAGGGGCGCATTTGAACACCCCTCAAAGCCGCATTATTCCGTGATTAAATCACGTGAGAGGAATAGTGGGGTGGTGTTTAGGACATGAAGCTGCTGGTCTACTCGTCCATCCATATTCAGTTACAGTTTCTCCTCCATCAGTTTCGTCTTCGAAGTATAATCTGCCTTCTCGTTTAGAGTGCACGTGAACTGTTTATCGGTAAAGTACGATAATCCCTGTTTGATCCGTGAAACAAAGACAGGATCACGTTACATGGCTTGTTTTACTAATGAAATTACACGCACAGAGTTGCACAAGAGTTTCGATTTTAAATTCTTAAAATGGTCTTTTAAGCCGACAACCGTTTAACTAATTCCATACTAAATAAAGAAGAAACAGATGTTATATGGCCTTTATTTCTCTAATTCGACCTGACTGCCACCACCTGAAATATGTACTACTGACAGCAAAGGAATCTTTCTTAAATTTGATGCAGGGACTAACCTCCTTAACTGAGCGAAACTATAGGCCTATTGGCTGGTACTGTATATAACTAACAACAGCTTCGATGATTCCATGTAATTCTTCAAAAAATGGAGTAAGACAGGGTTGTAGCCTTTCCCCAATGTTGTTCAATCGGTACATTGAGAAGGCAGCGAAGTGATGGAAGGAGAAATTTGGAGAGGGCATTAAAGTGCAGGAAGAAGAAAAAAAAAAAAGAAAAAAAACATTGAGGTTTGCTGATGACAAACTGATTCTGTCAGAGACCGCAAAAGATCTGGAAGAGCAATTGAATGGGATGGACAGTGTCTTGAAGATATAAGATGAACATTAACAAGAGTAAAACGAAGGTAATGGAATGCAATGTCAGAAAATCAGGCGATGCTGAAGGAATTAGATTAGGTAATGCGACAATAAAATTAGTAGATGAATTTTGTTATTTGGGTAGCAAGATAACCTCTGATGGCCGAAGTAAAGAAGATATAAAATGCAGAATGGCTATGGGAAGAAAAGCGTTTCTAAAGAAGCGAAACTTGTTAACATCCAGTATTAATTTAAATGTTAGGAAGTCCTTTCGGAAAGGAGTGTAGCATTGTATGAGAGTAAAACATGGACGATAAGGAGTTCAGATAAAAAGATGATAGAAGCTTTTGAAATATGGTGTTACAGACGAATGATGAAAATTAGAGTGGTAGATCAGGTAAGTAATGAGGTGCTTAACCGAATCCGGGAGAAAAGGAATTTCTGGCATATCCTGACTAAGAGAAGGGATAGATTGGTTGGACACATTCTGAGACATCAAGGAATCGTCAACTTAGAATTAGAAGGAAACGTGTGGGGTAAAATCGTATAGGGAGACCGAGGGACGAATATAGCAAGCAGATTCAAAAGGATGCATGTTGCCGAACGTATTCTCAGATGAAGAGACTTGCACAGGACAGGGTTGCGTAGAGAGATGCATCAAACCAGTCTGCGGACTGAAGACCACAACAACAACATCAACATCATACGTTTACAAATTGAAGAAACAGATCTTTTGGAATAGCTTCGAGTAAGAATAGTACATATGTTGTGAGCTGAATTTTTAACCCACAGAAATTGGTGGATGCCACTGTCTTTCATATTCAACTTCACTATTATGTGGTCTTCTTGGCACTGCTTGTAATACTTTGCCACTGAGTGCTAAGGAAGTGTTTGAGATACCAGGTGCACAAGACATTTCCACAGATCTCGGAGACACATTCTGATGTACGAGGTTCACTAGGAACTTCGAGCATAAAACATGATCAAAGTACAGGCGTTCTTGATATAGACAAGTGGTGACTCAGGATGGCACCCAAAATCGTCTATCCAGTGCAAAGAAGACCGCAGCTGGAGAACACGTGAGAACAAGGTGGGAACTCCCGAGTCTCGTGATGGACGCCATAAGATTTCAGAGTTTGTAATTTGTATCGTTTGTAAACCTTTTGGTCCAAACTGCTATGGTCATCAGTTCCTTACAAACTACTAACCGCCAGAAATACTTTAAAGTAACTGACACTTAGGACAACACACACACACACACACTCAGACAGACACACACGCACACAGACACACACACACACACACACACACACACACACACACACACACACACACACACGCGCGCGCGCGCGCGCGCGCATGACCGGGGTAAGACTCGAACCTCCGTTAGTATAGTGTATTTGGTGAAAGGTGCAATCGACTTGAAAAGTGTTTTTTCGGTGCAACATTTCAGTGGGACTTAGCTAGCTTCTATTGTTGCTGCTGTTGTTGCTGGATACCCTCATTATATGTTACTGTTTTCTTCTGCTGATGCTGTGCTCATCGCCTCGTCTCGAAGGTGCTAATGGCAAAGTTGCGTTATGTCGTTTACTAAATGTTCAAATGTTTGTAAAGCTTATGGGACTTAATTGCGGGCTCATCAGTCCCTAAACTTAAAAACTACTTATGAACTAACTTGTACTAAAGACGACACAAACATCCATGCCCGAGGGAGGATTCGAACCTCCGACGCGGGAGGGAGTGCGATCCACAACGTGGCGCTCCAGACCGCTCGGCTACTCCCGCGCGGCTGCTGTTTACTCTTAGAAAATACGCGGAAAATAATCACGCAGTTAAGCAAGTCATTAAGCGTTAAAAGCAGTTTGTGTGTTGTCCTTAGCATAAGTTGCTTTATGTAGTGTGTAAATTTAGGTTCCGGTGGCCCCAGAAATTTCGTAAATAAATGCCCGAGGGAGGACTCTAACCTCCACGTCGAACAGCCGCGTGCACCGCAGCACGGCGCCTAGTGCGCAAGCCTATTCCGCCGCGGCTAATTTGGTCCCTTAAGTATTAATAATAACAGGTGTTTTTTCTTGATGGGCAATGCCGCCAAGAATTTATGAACCGAAGAAATAGGATAAACAGGGGATTGTTAAAATGACAAAGAAAACTGGAAAAAAATTGTCGGATGATCCTTCAAGGTTGAGGCACTGTGTTATAAAAAAGTGAAAGATTATTTTAAAAATGATTCTGAGGTAAAGATATGTAACATTTACCGCCTTTTCGCTGGTGAGAGATTATTAGGATACGAAAATCAGTTTACTGAGTGTAAAAATAGATAAAACATGGGCGAGAAAACTGTTTCAGCCAACGATATGACGGATAATGGACGATCGGCGTATGCAAAAGTGTGCAAGAAACCAAATCACCATTTAATTTGATTCATTTGTATTGGGACATTACTGACACATAAAAAAGTCATATATTGGGAAGGCGAATCAAAGGCTATGTTTCATTGGCAAAACAAAGGAAGGAAGTAAGCTTAGGGGTTAACGTTCCATCGACAGCTTGGTCATTAGAGACGGAGCTAACGCTCGGAGTTTTGGGTAAGGACGGGGATGGAAATCATCCGTGTCCTTTGAAAGGAACCATCCCGGAATTTGCATGGAGTGATTTAGGGAAATCACGGAAAACCCAAATCTGGATGGCCGGGGGTGGATTTGAACCACCACCCTCCAGTGCGTTACCACTGCGCCACCTCGCTCGGTGCAGAACAAAGAAGATGCAGAAACTGACTACAGAGCACTTGGAGTGTCCCAGTCGAAGGTGTTGATTACTTCTTAGCCCTTTCATTCGAGAACAACGTATTAAAAGGTGATTTATACATTACTTTGTGTACCAATCCTTATAGTCTCACTGATTTTGATGAACAACATGATACTAGTACGACATTTTGCCGTTTGGTACGGCGTGTAGCCACTTCTGAGGCATTCATCTATCTATCTTGGAAGTTGTGTTACGTTGCCGTCTGTACGTAGCTGTGAGTGTGGTTCTATTTATTTTATTATAGCTGTGAAGTGTCTTCGTTGCTGTAGCGAAGATTATTGATCTGACAATGTTGACTATTGACGAATTAATGTCCCAAGTGATAAAATACCTCGATACAAACTTCTGCGTTGTGCATTAAATACATGAAGGAAGAAAAAAGTATAGTTCGATAAAAAATTGTAAAACATATTTTCTGATGTTTAGTGCACTGTATTAATACAGAAAACACATAATTTTAATTTTTTCAGTGCTGAATTCATAATGTGGGACTGAAGGGGTTAGAAGCGGTGCTGTCAGAGGTAAGGGTGGAATGTTAGGGTTCGTACCCCGTCCATGACGAGGTTACTGGGAACAGAGCGAAAGCTCGAGGGGGGGGGGAGGGTGTGCAAGGAAACGGGCCGCATCCTCCTCAGAGGAACCTTCCGGCATTTGCCTGAAGCGATTTGAGGAAAGGTCGAGGGGGAATCTCGGAAAACTACCTGCGAGCGCGGATGAAGATCTGATCGCCGACCTCCCCACAGAAAGTGCAGAAACAGCCTCCATCAAGAAACCTGGTGAAAGGCCCGATAAAGGTCTGTCTAGGTGGTAGTTTTTTTTACGTTTCTGTCTGTAACGATATACCTCTTGACATACAGCGAATGCCGTAGAGTCATATAACAAAGAAAGTAGAGTCAGTGATATTTTACGATGTATTCCGATGCTGTCTGCAATTTATGTTGGCAATAATGTTAGTACTTGCGAAGTTGTAGTAAGGGATAAACTTATTTTCTTTTAACGTTTTATATTTGAGCTGGGGAAAGGGGAAGTGGTGGGAAAATTTTGCAAAGGTTTGAAAATATATACGAAGGTTAGAGGAAATCATCAAGAGTTATCACTTTCGAGTAATGGATTACTAAATTTGGAATATTGGACTGCCACCAATTACAGGACAGAAATACGCTTTAATTGTAATTATTTGCTGTTAATGGATTAAATAATTGATGTGTAAATATTTGTTTTATTACGACAGACATGTTTCTGATTTTTGGCATTTTCAAGTGTCGTCAGAATGGACCTGAGGGCCATACGACATCAATAGAACGCTGTCACGTAGAGTTCATTAATAACAATAATTAACCAAATTGGTGCTACGTAGTACTATTTATTTTCACATGACCGTCCCGTTTCGGTTTAAAGTGCCATTATCAAGTGAATTGTGGTACAAAGTGGGCGACATTTTGGTTGAACATATGATCTAATATAGTCTTACAATACAGAACTTAACATTCATTTACGTCTATTTCTAGATGGTCTGACTTAAATAGCACATCTAAGGTGGCTGTATATTCACTGTCAAATTTTAATCTTTATTTGGAATTTTAACACTTGTAGCTACAATGTTGTATGTTTACAAAGCATGGAAAGGTCATATTTATGGTATTATGACTTGGGTAATTTTTTGAGGTATATTAAGCGTGCTAAGAAATTATATATACTAAAAATATGAGCACATTTTTGTTGTTTTATTTTATACATGTATTGTAATTATTATTGTTCTTTGTATTAGATTTTCATAAGTCGCTGTTATGTTTCCAGATAATGTGTAAGCATGGATGTTCAGTTAGCTGTTGGCTTGTGTTACCTCTGGAGTTTATGCCGCCTAACCTTTATCACCTTCGAAAAAATCAAGAACATTTTAATCTTTCAAAAAGAATTTTGAAATATTTTTCGAAGGTGATAAAGGTTAGGAACCATATAACTGCAGAGGTATCGTAAAGCAACAGTTAATTGAACATCTATGCTTACACACTCGCTCAAAACATAACAGCGACTTATGAAAGTCGAATAAAAAAGAAGCAATAATAATTACAGTACGGTACATGTATAATAAAGCAACAGAAACGCGTCCATATTTTTAGCATATATAAATTCTTAGCACACTTAAAATACTTCCAAAGATCACAAAAATGCTAATAACATAAACATGACGTTTCCATGCTTTGTAAACATTCGACATCGTCACTACAGCTGTCAAAATTCGAAATCAAGATTAAAATGTATGTCAGACTATCTACAAACATGCATACGTGCATGTTAGGCTTTGTATTGTAATATTATATTAGAGCAAAATAATTTATTTATCCTAAACTTGTACCGCAACTCACTTCATATTGATAGTGATAGTGATAGTTTAAGCCGAAACGGTACCATCATGTGAAAATAAATAATATTAAGTTGCAGCGATTTCATTAATTATTGTTAGTATGTCACTTACTGACCTTGGAATATAAAATGTAGAGGTTATTGTTTAGTTGTTGGTGAAATTATTATGTAATGTTACCACACGGTCAATTAATACCAAGTATTTCCAATCAAAACTGTTTTTGTCTTGTACCTGAGAAAATAGTGCCAGAAATTTGTAATACTGGCGCGATCTGTGATAGCGGCCTGATGACATCAAGTTGGATGTAGATGAATAAACAGTTATGCCTGCTGTTTTCGTTTATCGAGTATTTACAGACGATGATCACGTCTACGTTATTCGGAAATGAAAATTTATTTCAATAAAACAAAAATGGACAAATATTAACGCTATATGATAAAATAATAATTCACTACATTCCATTAGCAGATTGAGGTTTTGGAAAGGTATTCAAATTTACAGTCATGTTCATAAAACTATATAACACCTCCAAAGACTAGACATGGGAAGTTCCTATTCACATGACATGTACATATACTACGTTCTGCAGATATAATTAGCATTAAATCGTTATCCCTTTGATTCAAGGTCAACACAGATATGACGCTATTATCCGTACGTAATGGATCAGTGTGACGACCAGAGATGCATGACGTCTGTCAAAATATTAATTGCGGATAGAGAGCTTATTACTGGCATGAGTGAATGTGATGCTTTCATTTCTGAGCCACTCCCATAATTTGGATAGCTATTGCACATACTAGTACGGAAAGGATCACACATATGGAGGTTCGTGGTAACACAAAGGGAAGAGAACGAAGAAATCAAGTGACCTCTAGGAACATCCTCTGGTAGTGCTGTTAAATTATAAACTGACCTATTATTAATCTGCCAGCCCCCTCTACACGTTTACCAATCTTAAAAAATAAAATGGTATTATTTATTCCCAGCCGTGTGGGATGTAAACAGTAATACTACAGAAAGGAAGGAGCGTGTGCTATACAAAAGTTGTGCGAAGATACTCGTCGAAACAATGTTAGAGACAATTGCAGAACGACATATTGACCATAGCTGTTTATTTTTTTTCTCGATGCTACCGGTTTCGGTCATTTACCATTATCAAGCGTTAGCAGAGATTAGCTAATAGCTTAACATGTCGTAATACAAGAAAATTAGGTAATCTCTGCTAACGCTTGATAATGGTAAATGACCAAAACCGGTAGCATTGAGAAAAAAAATTAACAGCTATGATCAATATGTCGTTCTGCAATTATCTCAAAGCTGTTATGCCCCACCTGTTCACCTTTCTAAATGTTAGAGACGTCCAAAGTCGTTCAGTGCTGGCTCCTGCCGGCCGTGGTGGCCGAGGGGACTGAGGCGCTCCAGTCGCGGTCTGCACGGCCACTACGGTCGGGGGTTTGAATCTCCCCTCGGGCATGGATATTTGTGCCGTCGTTAGTCTTAGCTAGTTCATAAGTAGTTTGTAAGTTTAGGGACTGATGACCCCGTAGTTAAGTCTCATAAGCTATACAAACATTTGAACATTTGCTGGCTCCTAGGCTGTGGCTTATATGCTAGACTAGCCGACGCATGAATCTACCCAGAACGGCGGCGGGCAACTGTCGATAAGGGGCCCCGCGCTGCTATAAATAACCGGTGCGCAGGGTAGACTTGAGGATGTTTCCACGCATTGAAACTGGCATATGGAAATGGATCCCCAGAGAGGGAGACCATCTAGCGGTTTCAGTATTACCGTCGACAGTGGCGAAAGTCCTGTACTACGTCTTGAACGTGATTATTACTGCAGTACTGCTCCGTCCGAAGGGTTGCCTATCATTCTGGCAAACTGCAGTTACATGACAAGAAACAGTGGATAACAATAACTGATGTATCAGAAATCTACATCGACATCTATCTATAGGTTCTCTGAAAGTCACATCTAAGTATCCGTCAGAGGGTTATTCGAACCAGCTTCTCCACTATCTACCATACGATTCTGGTTATTCGAACCAGCTTCACACTAACTATCTACCATACGGTTCTCGAATAGCACATGGGAACGAAGAGCACCTAAATTTCTTCGTTGGAGCATGGTTCTCGTATATTCACTTCTCTCTGTGTAGGTGGGAGTCAACTATATTTTTTCGCATTTGGAGAGGAAAGTAGACTATCGAAATATCGTAAGTAGATTTACCCGCTATGAAAAATGCCCCCTTTGTAGTGGTTACTAGCCTGAACCTTGTACCATATCCGTGGCACTCTGTATCCTGCACGTGGATTCTATATAACGAGCTGCTCTTCTTTGCAATTCTCCGATGCGCAAGGCCGGTCTTCGTCGGGGACTCGAATCCCTCCTCGGGCATGGATGTATGTGTTGTGTTTAGCATGTTAGTTTAAGTAGTTTGTAAGTTTAGGGACTGATGACCCCGCAGTTAAGTCCCATAAGCTTAACAAACATTTGAACATTTCTGCTCTTCTATGTATTCATAGGGTCTCCTTCAATCGCTCCTGATACGTACCCACTCTGTGCAGCAATCTCCAAAACAGCACGGAAAATAGTAATTCTGTTGCATCATCTTCCTGCCAATAAAATAGTCTTTGGTTCCCATACCCAGCGACATTATCTACGTGACCTTTCCAATTTAAGTGTGTCATAACGGTAATTCGTTAGAATCCAGATGAAATTGTGACCTTCAGATTTGACTGATTTATCATTTAGGCGAAGTTAAACTGATTTGTTTTAATATGAGGGGCCGCGATGACTTAAAGTTTGTGCTGTGCCGGGATTCGAACCCCAGACCTCGCGCTTACTAGGCAGACCCTCTAAACCGCTGAGCTAACACAGAGTTACGAATAACGTGGATACACGGTCTGTCTTCAGCACGTCCACCTGCAAACCACATGCTTCAATTCTGCCTTCATGTTCCATGCGAAATAAGTAACAAACTGCCAAGGGTCTCCTATACTGAAATAGCACACCAGCAAAGAAAGTGAATGGGAACGATCCCGCCTTCTTCCTCAGGCAGAGGTGATATAAATATCAACAATAATTCAGTTCCTTGAGACAAACATTGTCTCATTGTACCAATGGTATTGAATATTAGGAGAGGCGCTGAATTGCTTGGGTGGTATTCCATCCGTATTAGAGCAGGGTAAGCTACTGCCGAGCTATTTCATCATACTGCTATAAAATATAATTGTATGAGCTGTGCTTAAATTTTAGAATCCTTCTCATCTGGATTTTAGGTAGTGCGCTTTAGAACTTCTATGAGTGGACACCCTTCACGTAGGGGAGACCGGGCACTTTGGCTATATTTTTTATTTTTCTTAATATTAATTTATTTGATATTTATTTTATGAAATTACTGATAAATATTAGATGGGTCTTTACTGAATCTGGATGGCAGTTAAAGTACTAGAAACAATTTAATTACTGGACATATGTCAAGTGGGCCAATTGCCCCTACCTCTGGGTAAGTTAGCCCAGAGGCTGTGGCAGCTTGACCCATGTAGTCGTTTGGAAAGTATAACTAGGAAATCAAAATAAAACTAAGTTATCAAGAAATAACTTTAATGTACAAAATATCAAGCTGAATATCGAGTTAAATGATTAATATTGAGGACTATGACAACAGGACAGGTTAAATTTATTACGATTTATAGTGTCTTAATACAAACTTCAATCAATGTCCAGCTGCTAAAGAAAGCACAGTTTTAACACTCATAAAACAGTCCACGGAGTTCATTTTTCAAGCATATCTGATGATCCCAACGCTTACAGTTCGTGAATTGAATTTCTTATTCTCCGCCGACCGCGGTGGCCAAGCGTTCTGAGGCGCGCCAGTCACGGTCTGCACGGCCACTAGGGTCGGGGGTTCGAATCCCGCGTCGGGCATGGATATTTGTGCCGTCGTTAGTGTTAGCTAGTTCATAACTAGTTTGTAAGTTTAGGGACGATGACCCCGCAGTTAAGTCCCATAAGCTTTACAAACATCTTATTCTCCATTTGACTGTTTCAAAAAGGCACTGTGACTCTTCCTCATCGTCATCATTATCAACATCTTTTTGAAAAAGAGCTTTTCTAGCCTTTGATCTTTCTTCGATATTTCCTTCCAGTGCTTTGGTCCAATTGGAAGGGTTGAAATTCAATTTCTGTTTCCTTAGTTTCAATTACCTATGGAATCTGACACGAGGTCTGTCTGTACCTCCAGTACGATTTTCTTGGAATCCCAAAGTATCCACTAACAGTCCTTACAGATCTTTTCTTTTACTTCTAAGACTACTCTTAGCATCGTATCTTCAGAAATCATAGTCATAATTTCGGATCGTTTTTATGATACAACAAATAAAACAAAGGTTTAAACCAAAGCCGTAACTCATGTTTTGAAAACAAGGTAATGAACGAGATTCTGAGTCCTCAGATCACTGTTTAAAATAAAATTTACTGGTTGGCGTTTAGTCAACGCTTTTTATCTCGTGAATATGTCGATCTTTTGACCTCTGAAACGTATCAAAATATGCTTGACTTCAACAATTATGTTTATAATTTAGTAAACTGAGATAATTATAATCGTTGTTATCATTAAAAGTAACAAACCTTTGATCGAGTTTAAAGAAGTACAGCTCCTAGAGGACGTGACAAGTTGTCTCGGCTGGGGCCGGCCGCGGTGGCCGAGGGGACTGCGGCGCTCCAGTCACGGTCTGCGCGGCCACTACGGTCGGGGGTTCAAATCCCCCTCGGATATGGATATTTGTGCCGTCCTTAGTATTAGTTAGTTCATTAGCAGTTTGTTAGTTTAGGGACTGATGACCCCGTAGTTAAGTCCCATAAGCTATACAAACATTTGAATTTGAATTTGTCTCGGCTGGCCATCGTGCCCCGTCCTCTCTGGCCCAACCTGCCCCATCGCCATCTTTACAATAAATTCTGTTCTTTAGAATACTCACTGAAGCAAGAAAGTCTGTTCAAATGTTTGTAGAGCTTATGGGACTTAACTATGGGGTCATCAGTCCCTAAACTTACAAACTACTTACGAACTAGCTAACACTAAGGACGGCACAAATATCCATGTCCGAGGGAGGATTCGAACCGCCGACCGTAGTGGGCGTGCAGACTGTGACTGGTCCGCCTCAGTCCCCTCGGCCACCGCGGCCGGCAAGAAAGTCTGTAATCCATATAGAAATAATCCTTAAAGTACGACCTTTTATTATACTTCACTCCATTGCGCCTAAGGAAAGCAAAAGTTAAATAACACAACCGACGAGTAGAATTTTACTGAAACACGCACAAAAACAATTAAGAACTACAGCTTGTCCAAAACTTGGCCGCCTGCGATATTGGCCCTATATAAGAAGAGGGACAGTGCTACCTGCTTTCTGATTGATTCCTAAGACGATCTAGCGTCTATGGTATGAACTAATTCGACTGAGCCATCCTGTCCCTACGGCCAACATGTCCCAGTCTCCCCTATGCTCCTGACTTGATAAGTGTCATTTCAAATAGAATTTCCGAGGCCGTAAAATCTCCTTGTTAGTGTTATCCCGCCACGATCTTAGGTGTGGAATAATTTTGAGGATCGCTGCGGCAGCGTAGTTCTCGCTATGGCCGCGGAGTGTCGCCAGTGCTCGTGGTCCCTCGGCGGTCTCTGCAGACAGCTCGTTAGTGCACCGCACGCTCCCTGGAGCTGCGGAATGACCTCTCGCATGCGCTCGCTCTGTACGTGAGTTCCGCGCGGTTAATGCGGGCTCATCTCCCTATGGCTCGGTCGTTAAAAAGACGATAAACTGCACTCAGTGTAGTCTGCAAATGCTACGGCCAGCACCAAGCACCTCCGGTAGCACAGGTCGCCTGCAGTTACGGATTTAGTTACACACGGCGGCCGTCCCAACAGGTAGCAACACCGTCATATCTCTGCACTTTGCAGAATAGCAGAGAGTACATCGTTACTCAGATTAAGACGACATTTATACAAACTCTGTTACCACATGAGTAGTTCATACAGTTTCACAGCACGTTTAATTGATAAGGCTACTTTCATCGTAATCGTCTCTTCCAAAGTCGTTAAAAGGAGATTAGTTGAATAGTCAAACAAAACAGGGACCTGATTTTCAATCAAACAGGTAAACATGTGTCCACCACTATTTCCAAACGTCCGTACGCACAAGTGCTCATAGACTAAACCCTCAAAGAGCAACAACAAATCCCCTACACGAAACCGAATATGGCATGACACCAAGACAGATACGTCACCATGCACTTGTTTGTGAATGCAGAAGGCATAAGATACTAGACGACATTACTAAACCAGCACGAAATCGACATTGCAGGCTTCACAGAAACTTGGTCCAAACCGGCACACGACATGAAATTAAACAAAGACTATGAATGTAACTTTTCAGGCATTCCCGGTGATCTGCCCTATGCTGGTTCTATTTCTTCCAGAATCAGTAGGATTCTACGTAAACACAAAATCAAGTGTGTCTTCTGTCCAGCCAGCAAGATCAGGCGCTTGGTGGTAAATGTAAAAGACCACCTGGGGTTACGGAAACCAGGGATTTATAGCATCCCTTGTCAGTGTGGCATGTCCTACATTGGCCACACAATCAGATCAGGTGCAAGGACCATCAAAGGCACACCCGATTAAGGCAAGTGACGAAATCACCCATTGCTGAACACTGTCTGGAGCTGGATCAAATCATGAATTATGATGACACCAAGATTCTGGCACAGACATCCGGACTTAGGTACAGTGTTATTAAGGAGTCAATTGAGATCAAACTGGCTGACAATCTCATGAACCGAGACACAGACTACCAACTAAGTAGAGCCTGGGACCCTGCTCTGGAACTATTAAAGAAGCAACGAGGACGGCAGCAGTATAACACAGACACAAGGTCCGTAGGCTTGGACATGCAGAACGTGCCCCAAGCAAAGCATCAGGAGGACGGGACTGAAGATACAACGTCCAGGAGCGGGCACAATAGGCGCGGACCACAGAGGGAGCGTTAGACCGAAGAGGAAGCTCTCATAGGCGGATACGACGGGTGCAGACTACATAGAGAGCACTCAGGGCTGCAGCTGACGGAATACGGAACAGAAGCGTCCCAGAACACCTCAGCGAGCGGGTGCGGACCGCAAACAGAACGCCAGACGGCGGATGGCACAGAGGCAGGTTAGCAGGTTTGCCAGGCACGGAGCACAGAGGGAGCGTCTAGGGCCACTACTGAAATCAGCGCCCCAGAACACCTCAGCAAGCGGGCGCGAACCGCTGACGGAACGCCAGACCATGGATGGCACGATCAGAGGCAGGTTTAGCGGGCGGGCACCACGTAGAGAGCATCCAAGGCCACAGCAAAAGGAAAACAGTACATCAATGCTGCAGAACAGCTCAGCAATCAGGCGCGGGGCGCGTACCGCAAATGGAGCACCAGAACACAGATGGAACGACCAGAGGTTGAACTGTCAGGCGCGGACCACAGAGGGAACACCTACAACCACCAGTGGAGGGGGAAGGCAGCAGACATAAATATTGGACACGGTCCTCTCGGAAATCAGTCTCAGCTCGCACCTGATGAAGGTTACGAGTTACATAGCTGAAATATTGTACAGAGTAGACAGACTACCCATCATGTCAAAGACTACAAATGCTTCACAAAACATCAGCAGAGGGGATAGTGGCGTCGCTAAGGGTGGGGGGCGGTGAGGGCGGCTCGCCCCAGGTGTCACCCGTATCGGGGTGACCACTGCAAGTATACTGAGGTTGCTTTTCAAAGTAAAAGCTTGAGTTTTGATAACTCAGTTATTAAAATAGTCACTTCGTCTTTATATGGAACAAACTCGAGGTCGTATTGTAGAAGAGGCAATAGGTCTTCCTGAAAATAGAAAGACAAATTCGTCGTAAAAAACAAATGCCTGGTAAACAGACCACCGATGCAGAACTCTCAGTGAGAGGAGAACATCAAAAGGATATGCTGGAATGTCTTGACCGATTCAGTACTGAATTCCAAACGAGATCAAAGTCAATTCAAGATGTCGCCTCATTATTCGAGGTTGTGCAGCCAAAAACCTTGCTTTTGGGCAACAACAAGGAGCTGAAATTAGCTGTGTCAAAATTTACTGTTTTTAATGATGAGGTATCAGAAGCAGAACTCCTCTACGAAATTACAAGGCTGAGAAGACATTTTAAAGCTGCAGATGTTATAGTTTCCAATTGGATGTGTTTATACTTCTCAAAATTCATTGTGAAATTCGATTTTACAGACTCTCTTTCAAACCTAATGCCATCTCTAGAGTTATTTGTGACGATTTGGGTATCTGATGCTTTGTGTGAGAGGAGCTTCAGTAAACTGAAATTAATCAAAAACTAACTGCGAAGCACAATGAACAACAAGAGGCTACATTATCTTGCCATATTAACTAGCGAACATGAGGCAAGACAAAACATTAATTCTGAAGATGTGAGTTCTGTGTTCGCAGTTGTTAAAGCTAGAAAGAATTTTTAAGTGTACCTTCCTTCAGTAGTTAGTATTGTGAAGAATTTATACTAATGTAGTGTTTATAATAATGTTTCATAATGTATACTGCATAATAAGAGAATATCAATGAATTATAAATTACAGTTTGATGATTAATTACATTCTTTTGTATTACTTAAAACCATACTTGTATTCAGTTGTGTTTATTTTAAACGTTTTTATTCGTGGGGTGACACTGCCGAGAACCGCCCCCAGGTGCCACCCACGCTAGCTACGCCATTGGAGGGAGAGTCGCCCTATACTCTACACCATTTCAAAACGTTGAAGCAGTCATGATAAGCGTACCACGTTCTAGACGACGCAGGCTGTTCATTACTTGTATGTCACTCCAGATACAGAGATATGAAGAGTCTCTTTAAGGTATATCCCCACCTTTCCGAAATTTATCGTAATGGACGACTTCAACGCCAGACACGACCTTTTCGGCGACACAGACCAAAACCGTAATGGAACGGCTTTACCAGACTTTCTGACGATCGTAAAAGTGACAACAATCCCTATGTCGACGTACACATTCATTGGACACATGGACTGCTCCCTTACTGACCACACACTTAACAGACACTATGACCGCAGTAACCACTGGAAACAGAATCACAAGTCAACGCCTCCCAGTCCTTTTCGGCACGACTGCAATTAAACCCCAACCGCATTTATCATTAACCCGAAGAACTACATTCCAAAGCAGACTGATGTGCGATTTCAAATGTAACGACCATTTAAAATCAATCTTGGGTAAGGCAGATGTCAGATTTTCATAGGAAGAATACTCAGGAAGTGTCCATCAAAAAGGTAGATTACAAAACTCTTTCGTCCAGCGCCTAAAAATTGCTCATTACTATGTGATCCTCCGCGGCGGAGCGGCCAGCGCGTTGAGTCGCTGTGCTACGATGCGCGAGGACGTTCCCCGTTGGGGGTTCGAATCCCCCCTCGGGCATGGATGTTTGTGCCGTCTTAAGCATAAGCTAGTAGTTGTTTGTAAGTTTAGGGACTGCTGACCACGCATTTAAGTCCCATAACCTTTACAAACATTTGAACATTTGATTTGTTTCGATATGCCTGTCACCATCATCGATCTATTAACACTGCCAACCATGTATAGGTGCCAGTTTATGTCTGTAGAGGTTCAATGAAAGTAATTTAAATGCAACTGGTTGCTTTTATTTTATCACTCGAGCGGGAGCGCCGTTTTTGGTAACACGAGTAGACGCGCGTCGCACTTTGTACACGTGTAATGATAAGCTGTCATTATGCTAAAAACGTAAACATTTATGACAAATGAATGATACAGCAATGTGATCCGTACCAGGTATGTTTAATAGAAGACATAGGAAATATCCAATGGAGAGCAGCACTATTCTTTACGGGCTCATTTACTTTGCGCAAAAGCGTCACAGAGATGATTAGAAAACCCCATTGACAGACGCTGGAAGAGAGAAGTTCTGTATTGGATTCTGTCAAATGATTGTAAATGTAAGGAATTTAATTGCTGCGGTTATCAGTCGCTAGGAGTTGTTGTTGTGGTCTTCAGTCCGGAGACTGGTTTGATGCAGCTCTCCACGCTACCCTGTCCTGTGCGAGTATTTTCATCTGAGAATACGTTCGGCAACCTACATCTTTTTGAATTTGCTTATTGTATACGTCCCTCGGTCTCCCACTACGACTTTTACCCCACACACACCTCCTTCTAATGCTAAGTTGACAATTCCTTGATGTCTCAGAATGTGTTCTACCGAACTATCCCTTCACTTAGTCAAGATATGCCAGAAACCCCTTTCCCGCAATTCGGCCAAATACGTCATTAGTCACGTGATCTACCAATCTAATTTTCATAATTCGTCTGTAGCATCACGTTTCAAAAGCTTCTATTATCTTTTTGTCTGAACTCCCATACAATGCTACACTCCATACAAATGCTTTCAGAAAGGACTTCCTACCATTAAAATTAATATTGGATGTTAACAAGTTTCGCTTCTTCAGAAATATTTTTCTTCCCATAGCAATTCTGCACTTTGTATCTTCTTTACTTCGGCCTTCAGAATTTCTCTTGCTACCCAAATAACGTAAGTCATCTACGTCTTTTATTGTCCCATTACCTAATCTAATTCTTTCAGAATCGCCTGATTTTCTGACATTACATTCGATTAACTTCGTTTCACTCTTGTTAATGTTCATCTTATATCTTCCTTTCGAGACACTGCCCATTCCATTCAATAGCGCTTCCACATCCTTTGCAGTCTGTGACGAAAGTAGTATGTCATCGGCAAACTGCAAACTTTTTTATTTCTTCTCCCTGACCTTTAATCCCCTCCCCAAATTTTCCCTTCCATTCCGTCACTGCTAAATGTACAGATAGAACATCATTGGGAAAAGGCTACAACCCTTCACAACCTCTGCGTTCTTTTTTGTCCTTCGACTCTAATAACCGCTGTCTATATATATATATATATATATATATATATATATATATGTTGGATATAACTCTTCGCTCTCTATATTTTACCCCTGCTACCTTCAGAATTTGGAAGAGTGTATCCCAGTCGAAATTGTCAAAAGCTTTTCAGAAAACGCCAAAAACGTAAGTTTGCCGTTCCTCAGCGTATCTTCTAATATAAGTCAAGGTGTACAAACTACTTAATCTACCTTAACCTTGTGGTAAGGAAAACACACACATACACACACATGCCATATGGAGGACTAAAACACTGACGGCAGGCAAAGGCGCAATAAAGGCGCTTTATAGCGCTCAGCCATTCCATCGCGGCGTGGTCTTCAGTCAAAGTATCGAGAGACTTCGCTTACTGAAGGGTCAATCATACTTGACTGCAATAAGGGGAAGCGACAATGGTACCTTCCGCCACATACCATAAGATGGCTTGCGGAGTATCGATGTAGATGCAGGTGCAGATGTAGAAGTGTTTTAACTCTTTTAACATCTTGTACTTCACGACAAAATCGAAGGTTTTAGTCCTCTTTTAAGTAACATCAAACGTCTGCTCGATAACTCCCTTCTGAAAGAATATCGTGGAGGAACGCTTCACTTCTTTTACTGTAAGGGCGTTCTCTTGTACTCTATACTCCTAGGATATAGATATAACGTTCTCGATAAAGAGGAATTTGTTAACATCGAATATTGATTCAAACCTAAGGCAGTCCTTTCTGAAGGCATTTGTATGGAGTGCTGCCTTGTATGGGAGTGAGACATGGACGATAAACAGAGCGGACAGGAAGAGGATAGTGGCTTTTGAAATGTGGTGGTACAGAAAAATGCTGAAGATCAGGTGGGTGGATCGCGTAACTAATGAGGAGGTACTGAACAGAATTGGGGAGAAAAAGAATTTCTGGCATACCTTGACTAAAAGAAGGGATAGATTGGTAGGACACATTCTTAGACATCAAGGAATTGTGAATTTAGCTTTGGAGGGAAGTGTGTGGGGTAAAAATCGCAGAGGAAGACCAAGAGATGGATACAGTAAGCAGATTCAGACAGATGTAGGTTGCCGTTCTTATGTGGAGATGAAGAGGCTTGCTCAGGATAGGGTATTGTGGAGAGCTGCATCAAACCAGTCTCCGGACTGAAGACCACAACAACAACAGGATATAGAACTTTTCAGCCGTCAATGGGTACATTCCTCATGGGGGTTTTAATGTCCGTAATTTATGTAGCGTGCCCTATATATAGGGGACTGTTTGACCTTTGTGTCCGCTCTTGGGAAGTTTATCATCACTAGCATAGACATCCGTACTCGATAAATCCTATCCCGCGTTTTCAGCTAGCAGTGTCACGCGGACAGCAGCAGATGCGTCAAAGCGATATGACATAGACCTATACTCTCACGCCATCTGTCCGTATTACCTTTAACAGAGTGCTGCTCTCGCTGCAGAAAGATCGTTGTGAATGAAGATACAACTATTACGCAGTAAAACAAGATACAGGGTAATTCATGTCTAACAAACCAGACAAATGTGGTATCAAATTCTGGTTGCTGTCGTAATGCCCTCCCATAGCTCGACAAACAGGAGACGAGGAGAGTGAAGCAACCACTTGGAAAGAACATCGTTCTATCTCTCATGGAGCTATTACTAAACCAACGAAGGAATACGACAGCAGATAACTTCATTGTCTCTTCAACTAACGGCCGTAGTGGCCGATCGGTCTGCGGCGCGCCAGTCGCAGTCGGCACGGCCGCTACGATCGGGGGTTCGAATCCCCCCTCGGGCATGGATATTTGTGTCGTCTTCAGTTTAAGGTTGTCCATAAGTAGTTTTTAAGTTTATGGACTGATGGCCTCGCATTTAAGTCCCTTAAGCTTAACAAACATTTGAACATTTGAATCTCTTCAACTTCCTAACCAATTCAAGGAACATTCGTTGGTACAAAGGACAAGGTCCATCGCCTCACGGAGACGCTGCGTAGTCTTATTGGTCATGCTATGAACCTGGCGTCCGTTTCCACCGGAGTTTCGAGTCCTCCCTCGGGCATGGGTGTCGTCCTTTGTAAGTCTAGGGACTGATGACCATAGTAGTTCGGTCCAATAGGTTTGCAAACATTTGAACCAGATCCATCATGTAGCTCTGATAAATTTCAAATATTAATTAGAGATAAGAAAGGCACTGTTGATATATATAGGGCACAGATGGTAACACGGCTATGTTTATTGACGCGTTTCGAAATATCGTCATCTTGGGAATCCGGGCCTGGGATAAAACCTCAAAGCTATGGTGCCAAGGGCCATATTAGCTGTGATTACTATTCGAAATTCATAATGATGGTGCCGCATTTTTCATGGAATACTTTGCGTAAAGTCTGAAATTCTCGAAGAAAGAAGTCAGTCCTATGCTGAAATATACTCCACCAGCAATACGCACTGCACCATGACTATGTATTAAACCCGAGGAGGATGAAAATGTCGTTCTTCTGAGTACGCAGCATATGAAGTGGCAATAAACAAGGAAGGAATGAAGGAACGTGAAAACATAGTATACTACTATACAGAATAGTAAGGGGTGGACGTGGTTCATCGCATGGCATGTAAAAAATTACGAAAATGTTGCTAGACATCAAGTGATCAAAGTTCGATTCCTTGGATATAAAAAATCTGTTTTATCACTGAAGTACGAGGTTTTCCGCATTTGCTAATGCCAACAAAGCAATTTGTAATATTTATACTTATGAAACTGGTCATAACATAAATGTGTAATCTTTCATTTGCGATCCAGGCTTACTGAGAACATGTACTGCAGTCAGTTGTATAAAAGATTAGTACTTATTCCGTAGGTCAGGAAAATGACAGTTTCTTAATATTATGGAATGTGACAGTCTAACACGCCATTCAATTATTATAATGTTTTATTTTTACTATGTTCTTTTCTTTTCTTTTTTATTAACTTTGTAAATTACTAATTTAAATCTAAAACTTCATCTACTAAGTAGAAGGAGATACAATTCAATCTTCTTATACATTGTAGTTGTCCAACTGTTAGATTTTTGATAATATCGTTAAGCCGCAAACATTGTGACAGGGAAATGTGTTAAGATCTTTGTTTGCTCACTTTAGCAAGACGGAATAAGGTCAGCAGCCAGTAGCAGAAAATGCTCACCCGCCTTGCGTGATGACGGCAGCCGCTGCGTCGGCAAGTTGGAAAGCCTACCGTCAATGAACTGTGTGTGAGTGAAATGGCTAGTAAACATTTCATAACTACACGTAACTCTGTCACTAGAGTGAATAAGACAGCGGATGCGTCAGCGGTAAAGACACATCGGGCGAACACTGCATTTTCAAAGGGAACACATTCAAACCGTTTCATACGTCGTAGCTTCAGTCAATTTATGTATAAATACTCCCACATTTAGAAGTAGCAGTCACTTGGTTTTCTGAATCGACGATGCCTCGGAGGTTGTCGTCAATTCACTGGCTCAGTCTTCGTCACAGATAGCAGTACATACGGGTAGCTGCTAGAGGCAGCTAAGAGATGGAGTCTGGTCGAGGTCATACTTCACACTAAACATCATCTGGGAAGATGGTGATCCGCTGTGCTGACGACTTCACACCTCTATGGTGGCTGCCTGAGGCCAGCGTAATATTCAGTGGTTGGTTACTGAAGGCCAATGTTCATGTCGTCGAGTTAGCACTCTGGTGCTAATCCGACCAGCCGGTGTCCCGAGTCGGGACCAGCACGACATCCGACTTCAGAGGGGTCCCTGCTGCGTGGATCCACTGGCCGATGCATAACCTGGTGAAGAGATAGAGCACTTCACAATAACAGTCTTTGCATCACTTCCCGGCATCGCGGCGCGGCGCGGGCACTACCATCATACGAAACACCAAGGTTGCAGCTCGAAGGCGACGCCACCTACTGCTCTAGCTCCTATCGAGCTAGCGCCTTCATCAAACTTAAATATTTTACGGAATAAAATGTGTCAACTATCATTCTGTTTCACTAGCGTCCCTTGGAGCTCCACCAGGTTCCACGCCTCATCCTGACCTAAAGCTGGGAGCACACCGCTCGGGCCTAGCAATATTTAATAAGTGAGCAAAGACTCGTGGCAGCATAATTCATTCCTTTCTGTGCCAAAGGTTGCTTTAACTTTGAATAATAAATATCTTCCTTTCTAGTTACGCTTTTAATCTTGAACTGGGTTGGGTTATTAATAACAAATTTCATTGGTGAATTTATACAGGATGAATCTAAATTCGCGCAATCGGGCTCCGCAGCGCGATTCGTCACATACTATCAATAAAACAATGTCTTTCACAAATTTCTTCCGGCGCATATTTCCGGAAGTAAATGGACGTCGAAGGTTGAGATGTGTGTATGTCCCATTCGTCATTGTGTTTGAGAATTACACTACTACACCAACAAACGTCTAGAGGATGTGGGACGTGTCTTGAGGAACAAAATGATCAAAACAGGTCAGATCACTGTTGCAGAAACAAAGAAAAACGCATGCAAAATTTAAAAAGACACATAATCCTCAAGACTGGCAATCTTTTACTGAAACACGCAACCTAGCGCGGACATCAATGCGAGAAGCCTATAGTAGTTACAACGAAATCCTGTCTCGTAATCTTGCAGAAAATCCAAAGAAATTCTGGTCATATGTGAAGTACACTAGCGGCAAAACACAAACAATACCTTCACTACGCGATAGCAATGGTAATACTACCGACGACAGTACTGCTAAGGCAGAATTACTAAACACAGCTTTCCGAAATTCGTTCACCAAAGAAGACGATTTGAACACTCCAGTATTCAATCCAAGAACAGATGCCAGCATGAGAAACTTAGAAGTAGATGTTCCTGGAGTAGTAAAACAACTTAAGTCACTAAACAAAAACAAATCTTCCGGGCCAGATTGTATACCAACTAGATTCCTCTCAGAGTATGCTGATGCAATTGCTCCGTACTTAGCTATAATTTACAACCGATCACTCAGCGAAAGATCTTTACCCAAAGACTGGAAAGTTGCCCAAGTTACTCCAATATTCAAGAAAGGCAATAGGAGTAATCCCCAAAATTACAGGCCTATCTCATTGACGTCGATTTGCAGTAGGATTTTGGAACATATACTTTGTTTGAATATTATGAACTACCTCGAAGAGAACGACCTATTAACCAATAGTCAACACGGTTTCAGAAAGTATCGCTCTTGCGAAACACATCTTGCCCTTTATTCACATGAAGTGTTAAGTGCCATCGACAAGGGATCTCAAATCGATTCCATATTTCTGGATTTCCGGAAGGCTTTTGATACTGTACCCCACAAGCGGCTTCTAATGAAATTGCGTGCTTATGGAATATCTTCCCAATTGTGCGATTGGATTCACGATTTCATATGAGAAAGGACACAGTTAGTTGTAACTGACGGTAAGTCATCGAGTAAAACAGAAGTGATATCTGGCGTTCCACAGAGAAGCGTTATAGGTCCCCTACTCTTCCTCGTGTTTATAAACGATTTAGGAGACAATCTGAATAGCTCCCTTAGACTGTTCGCGGATGATGATGTCGTTTATCGGTTAGTGAAGTCAACAGAGGATCAAAAACAACTGCAAAGCGATTTACACAAAATTTCTACTTTGTGCGAAAATTGGTAATTGACACTAAATAAAGAAAAGTTTGAAGTAATACACATGACCACTAAAAGAAATCCACTGAACTTCAATTACGCGATAAATCAGTCAAACCTTAAAGTGGTAGATTCTACCAAATACCTAGCAGTTACAATTACGAACAACTTTGACTGCAGAGAACACATAGAAAATATTGTGGGGAAGGCGAATCAAAGGTTACGTTTCATTGGCAGAACGCTTCGAAGATGCACCAGCTGCACCAAAGAGACTGCCTACATCACACTTGTGCGTCCTCTCCTGGAGTACTGTTGCCCCTTGTGGGACCCTGACCAGGTGGGACTGACGGAAGATATTGAGAAGGTTCAGAGAAGGGCAGCTCGTTTTGTTTTATCACGTTACGGGGGGGAAAGCGTCACGGAAATGTTGCACGAATTGGAGTGGAAATCATTAAAAGAAAGACGTTATTCATTGCGGCGTGATCTGTTTGCGAAGTTTCAAGCACCGACTTTTACTTATGAATGTGAAAATATTTTGCTAGCACCCATCTACTTAGGGAGACATGACCATCCCAATAAAATAAGAGAAATCAGATCGAAAACGGAACGATTTAGGTGTTCTTTCTTCCCGCGCTCTATTAGAGAATGGAACGGTAGAGAAAAGTTATGAAAGTGGTTAATGAACCCTCTGCCAGGCACTTAAATGTGATTTGCAGAGTATCTATGTAGATGCAGATGTAGATGTAGATGGAAACTCATTCAATGACGATACGGAGAGTGCAAGTTACAGGCACCAGCTTTTGCCGCTATACAACCCTTCTAGCAACCTCGACGCTCTGTAGCGTCATTGGATGACGTTTCCGGGCATGGGTTTCTATTCTCACTTGTAAAAAAAATATTCATTGAACAAAAGCGTGTAATCAAAATAAACGCTGGGCCCAATCCAAAATCATCCTGCACACATTTATCTAAGGAACTAAGGATTTTAACAGTAGCCTCACAATATACAGGGTGAATCTAAATTCGCGCACTCGGGCTTTGCAGCGCTATTCCTCACATAATCACAATAATAATATGTCTGTCACAAAATTTCGTTCTGCGCATATTTCCGGCAGTAAATGGACGTCGAAGATTGTCAGTGTGTGAGTTACACCAAAATATGATGCCATACGAAATAAGTGAATGAAAATAGGCAAATTAAACTAATTTACTCGGATATCACCAAAATTATCTGTAAGCCGAATAGCATAAGTAATAGATTTAAAACGTTACAGAATTTCATCAGTGTGTTTCTTCCAATTAAATGTCTTATCAATGAGCACAGCAAAAAATGTTGAATATGCTACCTTCGTTGAACGCTTCTGTCCAGATTTTATGCTTGTTGATGGAGTTATGTCGTTTACTGTAATGAACTGTAAAATTGTAATTTAATAATTTTATTGATTTTATGAAACACATTATTTACGATTTCGTCAGTCACTTCTTGTTCGTCAGGTGTGATTGCAATGCTTGTATCGTTAGTAAAATGAATTAGCTTGGCATCTTTGTGAATATGGAATGACAAGTCATTAATATACAACTCTGGAAAATGAAAGAAGACCACCATAGTTCGTCGACCCAGCAGAGGGTAATTTTATTGCCACATTCTTGCGGATGCATACAACACACGATCCACAGGCAGAGCTATACACCAACAGTGCGTGAGCATTGTCGGCGCTAGTATCGTGTGTATCCTACTTTTGCAGTAAAATAAGCTGTAATTCTCACATGAAGACAATAGATACCATCCGTTAAACTTTGCTTACATGATAAATCAATCAAACGTGAAGACCATAAACTCCACAAAATATCTAGGAATTACTATTACCTCAGACTTAAACTGGAAACAACACGTAGATAATATCGTGGGAAAGGCAAACCAGAGACTGCGTTTTATTGGCAAAAACCCTTAAAAGATGCAACAGAACTGCTAAAGAGACTGCATACACTACGCTTGTCCGTCCTTTCTTGGAGTACTGCTGCCCAGTGTGGGATCCTTATCAGGTGGGTTTGATGGACGACATCGAAAGAGTTCAAAGAAGGGCAGCTCGTTTTGTATTATCACGATACAGAGAATACAGCGTCACGGAAATGATAGAGGACCTGGGATGGGAATCATAACAACAACGGCGCTTATCGCTACGGCGTGGTCTACATACGAAACTCCAATCACCACCATTCTCCTTCGAATGCGAAAATATACTGTTAGCTCACACGTACATAGGTAGAAATGATCATCAGAATAAAATACGAGAGCTCGAACGCAGAGATTAAGATGTTATTTCTTCCCACACGTGCTATTCGAGAGTGAAATGGGAGATGAATAGTGTAAAGGTGGTTCGATGAACCCCCTCCCAGGCACTTAAATGTGATTTGCAGAGTATCCCATGTAGATGTAGATCGTAGAGGTGGTGAATGTAGTCTTGCGGAATGGCTGACATGCAGTTTCCACCTGGTGCCTCAGTTGGGCCAGATTTTGGGCCGCTCATGCAGACCGCGCAGCATGACGTTCCATCTGGTCCTAAACATGCTCAATGGAGTCAGATCTGGGGTTAATGATGGGCAGGGTAGTTGACGTACACGTTGGATTGTACGGGATACGTGTGGACGTGCGCTGTCCTGTTGGAAAAGCATATCGCCTTGTTGGTGCACAAAACTACATTCGGCACCTCTTCTATCGTCTCCATGGAAGAACTACAACTTGCATTTCTGCAAAAGGAGGGTATATACGGTACTAACGCCAACATTGCGCACGCTCTGGTGACTGTACTAACGTACGTATGGCTCTGCCTGTGTGATAGTCTGTTGTATACATCCTGAAAAATGTGTCAATAAAATTTCCCTGAGTTTCCGAATTCATGGAGTTCTATTTTCATTTTCCAAGAGTGTATATTAAGACCTGCAAAAGACCCAAGAACGAGCCCTGTGGGACTCCTTGATAGCTCTTCAGTTTGTGAAAACAGCTGATTTTTGCACATTTCAAATTTCTGCACTCTTCCAGTCAAGTAAGAATTAAAACATCGATGCACTGTTCCATTTATACGACAATACTTGAAATTATCTAGAAGAATACAATGATTCACAGTATAAAAAGCCTTTGAGGGATCACAAAAAATCCCGACAGATGACGTCCAGTAATTCAAAGCATTCCATATTTTGTCAGTAAAAGCATATATAGCATTCTCTGTTGAAAAGCCTTTCTGAAAACCAAATTGACATTTTGTTAGTACTTTATTATTATAAATATGTGAAGCTAATCTTAAATACATTACAAAGAAATTTGGATAGAGCATTAGGAAGTGAGATAGGACGGTAGTTGCTCACATCAGACCTATCACGTTTTGTATGTAATGGCTTTACGAAAGCATATTTCAGTCTATCGGGGAAATATCTTGCTCCAGAGAGCTACTACATATGTGTCCATGCGAGCTTTTACTTTTCAGTGCGTTTATTCTTTCTCTAATTTCGGAGCGAGAAGTGGGTGAAATTTCAGTTGTAAAGAATTACTTGCTCTCTTTTAATGAACTTCTGCATCCTATTTTCTCCAAGACATTTAAAAAATTATGATTAAATGGTTCTATAAATTTGACTTTTTGTTAGGAGACTTTTCATTCAATTTGTTGGCAATGGAATTCTCCCGTACTTTTTTATTTTCCTGTTTTACTTTCACTAATATTCCAAATTATTTTAATTTTATTATCATATTATTAAAATCACACATGGTTTTGGACCTTTTAATTGCTTTTCTTCATGTAGCACAGTAATTTTGTATTATTGGACCATTATACTTTCTTGTTATTAAATTAAAAACACAATTTTATGTGTGTTCTACAAGTTTATTTTTGCTTACATAACCGGTTTTCGGCTTATTAGGCCATCTTCAGAGTATTTACTGCTGTGGCAAAGAAGTTACATACTTTAGATACAGTATGGGAAGAGATGACAAATGACTACACTTAGATCGACATACATAGTATAACACTTCTTTAACATTGTGTTATTACAGTTATGAACTTAAAAACTAAACTGTAGTACAAGAATATACAATGTGTGGAGGATAAAACAAGGAATAAATTTGAATGTAACTAGGGAACTGAAACTACCTGCTATTACAAACAAACTGATAATGCTGATAAATAAATATATGTAAGTGCCTTGTTATTAGGTACTTCCTTTTCCGGTAAAAGATACTATTATTACTTTGGTAAGCTATTGATTTTATTGTTTTGTTACAATTATACTAAACTATTTTCTTTTTTATATATCTATAAAAGCCGTGTAATCCTAATACGAAGCTGTTGTCAGTTCTACGAGATTTCGGACCAGGAAACAAACCCGTGTAGGAAATCAAAGGTCAGGTAGCTGTTGGAGTCGACAGTAAATCGAGCTCACGGTAGTTTCTTATTATTTATGGGCCATACACTGAAAACAATAGAGTGGCAGGATGAGATTGAAATAGCTGAAAACAAAATAGGTAGCCTCGCAAGGGAAGACGACAAAATGGTGATGGCATATTCGACTGAGTGGTTGCAATCCAACGTTTCAGATTAACTAAATTGCAATATTTTTACTCAAAATGACGCGTTTTGGCAAAAGCTCTTGCCAGATTCAGATACAGTCCATCATTAGGCTGTTGCTGGTGGTGTGTAACAGCGATTTGAAGTCACAGTCGAAAAACTGTGTTAAAGGTTGTGGGATGATCAGCGTCTCCCAAAGGATATTAATGATTGTGGGAAAGATATTTAAACAGCTTGAGTGTTAAATATGACGAACAAAGAACACGTGGAGAGATTGAAGTAATGAGTATGTATTTTCTCACAGGATGCCAACATAGTTAAAGAACTGGAATCAAGGTGTATGAAAGAGGTGAGCACTCAGCTACCATTTACTCATTTCTACAAGAATGAAGTCAGTACCAAGTTAGTGCACCGTTAAGTCTTGAGGCTATAGATATGATAGTGGCAAGGATGATAGCAGATGCTGACTGATGGGAATAACGACAGAAGAGTGTCTATAAACAAAAGACTAACTAGGAATGAAAGCCACAGATGGAACAGTTATAGCGAATAGGCTTAGATGTTGCGGTCATTTAATACACGTGTGAGACTCATGGATTCGGCAGTAGAGGGTAGAATGAGTAGAAGTAGATCAAGGAGAAAGTACTTGATTTAGTCAAGAATGATTCTGCAGTTACAGCTTATCATCGCTTGAGGCATTAATGTTAGCATTGGAGAAATTGTATGAGTACTATGCTCCGGATTGATGAAAGTCATAATCAGTTTTAAATGATGATGATGAGGAGTAGTAGTCAAAATGACCCCTTTCCGCTTTTTCAGGGATGTCAGAAACTCCTAGACGGTTCATTTTGCTTGTCTTCCGGCACAACAGAAACCACGGAACTTTGAGAGAACCCGCCAGAGCTTCACGTGCATGCATTGAGACTGGCGATCGTCATTTTCATTTACTCTGAGATACGATTTTTTATTTGGTATATTCTGTGTAGATCCATAACACAATAGATGCGTTTTCCGACCATTGGGTGCTTATCTCTATGTAATCTGTTGTGGACCCACCAACAACTGTTTCAACTTGACCTAAGAGTTTTGCGACACACTGTATACTGGGTCCGTGGATTTTTTCTTAGTGAATGACTGCGTCATATTTGGCAATCTCTCAGATCATGAGTATGAAATTAGCTGTTATGTAATGCATATAACCTCAAATTGGATTCGCAGAAGTGCCTAGCACGACTCGTCTCCATCTATGTTATCAGATTTTACTGTCAAACTCATACCTACAACGTTTCTGCTTCCAGTATTTTTTCTGGCAACCTTGTCATTATTTGGTAATTATACTTCCGTCATGGGAGTCGGGTATTAATAAAGTGAGAGGAAAGTAATATCTTGTCTGTCTACGGAAAAAGTAATCGATGAGCTAATTTCTTCAACATGCATCACTAAAAATATTCTATAGGATCAGCAGAACTATGACTTTTCACTATGGTGGAGTCCAAACGAGTGCCGTTATTGATTCGTTGTCAAGAAACAGATACGCTTGGTGAAAAGACAGTACTCTTTTTGGTAAAAAAAAAAAAATACTTGAGAGGGAAACCTGATTGCTTTCACAAACTTCATAGACGTAGCATGACTGTAATGTAAAAAAATAAACAAATAAAATAAAATAAAAAATAAAAGAAAATAAAAGAAAAACTGGACAGATGTTAGTAGGTCTCACTTTAAGGCTTCAACACAAATGTATGTATATATACAATTTATCTATCGCTTTAGATGATTGAGTTTGCTAGTGTTAAGATACGTTATTTGAATGGCCGTAACATTTGTTTGTTTTGATTTAGAGTTTTGAAATTTTAATCGCCGGTGAACCATACAAACTTGCGTTTGTCCTCAGTTTCAGCTAGATGCTTTTACCAGTGCTGTGAAAGGGGAAGATCTCCAAAAACGGACAGACCGTTGGAGAGGAAACAAAAAGATCCTATAAGCTTTCCGTTTTATAACGACTGAAATACGTAAAATCAATATTAGGAAAGGGAAAAAATAAGGTTCTTAAAGATGGTTACGTGAAGGCGCAGTTCGTCTTCAAATGTAATTGTCTACTAGGTACTAGTGTGTGCAGCTTTAGAGTGTTCTTCGAGCGTTTATCTTACATCTAAAGATAACGTTAGGTAGATAATGAATAGAGAAAGACGTTTCAAGGCAGTAAAAACCGGATGAAAATAATACGCGAATGTTCGACAAAGTTAAATGCTACATCTGGTGGTTAAATTCAGAGCAGCTGTATTCTAAGTGGATTTTTTGCACCACCGTGTATCTCGTCCAGGGTCTTTGAAAAGAAGATGTATTGGTGCAAGTGTACAGTACGTTCCATTATATATAGACGTAATCGAATCTATTTCGAAACCGTATGGCCCTGTCATGTACAAATGTCGGAAATAAATGATAGGTATGCGTTAGTTTAAATTAAGACCTAGCTCCCCAACAGTAAGGTTGGAAAAGGCAATAGTTTCATAACTTTTACTGCAAATCCCATTATCGACGTTGTATTCCTGCAACAAGACGGAAAGGGTACTGCTCGAGATGCCACTGGACCTCAGAAGACCACAGACTGCTTTCAAAAAGGCGGTGCACCTTTCAGATTTAGTGAAGCATGTCTATTACTTTCATTTTATATCAGCAGTTCTTGCAACCCTCAGTGTCTATTTAAAAATCACATACGTATAACTGCATTTATTTCTATGATTTGATACATACTTCTAGAGACATCAACAATTCAAAATCACGTGTCACTCATTTCAATTTTTGCGATTACATAGCTATGTGTCACGCCAGGCGATCACATTTAATTTTGCTTTGATTCGATGTATAATTTTCGAAATACCGAGATACACCATTTTCTTTATATTCACTGAACAGCCTGAATATATTATACATGTACATTTTAAAAATTTGAGAGATGCCCACTCGAATGATTATTATGTCATTGTGTACAAATATGGAGTAAATCTCCCAACAAATTATCGGTTTTAGGTAAGAATATTAAGCAATGGCTTTAAATTTGGGAGATTGTTTTCCAACATTGTTGTTGTGGCCTTCAGTCCGGAGATTTGTTTGATTCAGCTCTCCACCGTATTCTATTCTGAAAAAGCCTCTTCATTTCCTTATAAGAACTGCAAGATACATCCACTTATTGATCTCTTGGTCTCCCCCTGCGATTGCTAAGTTTACGATTCCTCTATGTCTGAAAATGTGTCCTACCAATCGATCCCGTCTTTTAGTCAGGGTGTGCAAAAAATTCCTTTTCTCGCCAATTCTGTTCAGTACTTCCTCATGAGTAATGCGATCGACTCACCCAATCTTCAGCATTCTTCTGTAGCACCACATTTCAAAAGCCTGAACTATTTATCGTGCAAGTTTCACTCCGGTATAAGGCAACACTACATAAATATGTCTTCAGAAAAGACGTCCTTACGCTTAAATTAATAATCGATGTTAACACATTTCTCTTTTTCAAAAACGCTTTTCTTCCCGTTTCCATTCTGCATTTTATATTCTCTGTACTGCGATTATCATATGTTATTCTACCAAATAGGTAATCAAACTCATCTACCAACTTTATAATTTCGTTACCTAATTTAATTCCTTCAGCGTCATCTGTTTTCCTAAGACTGCGTGCCATTACTCTTGATCTGCTCTTTTTAATGTTCATCTTATTGGGTCCTTTCAACACACTGTCCATTCCGTTCAATTGCTATTCCATGTCCTTTGCTGTCTCTGAGAGACAATATCACCAGCAAAACGCAATGTTTTTATTTCTTCACCATGAACTTCAATTACTTCTCCAAATTTCTCCTTGATTTTCTTCACATTTTACTCAATGTACAAATTGAATAACATTGGAGAAAGGCTACAACTCTGTCTTACTCCCTCCCGAATCACTGCATCCGTTTCAACAGTAATAAATAACTGCTGTTGTGTACAACTTGTAAATAACCTTCCGTTCTTTATATTGTTCGTCTTTTGACTTCAGAATTTCCAACATTAAAGTACAGTTAGTACAGGGGGAGTCGATGGCTATTGTACACGGCTATACGACGACGACGACATAAACTCCGTCTGGCGAATTGTCATCTCTGGCGCATTGTCGCAGCATCATCTCTGACTCCGTGCACCGCGGCCTGTCCGAGAGGTGGGTGGCACTGCAGTGCAGTTGGCCAGACTGCGCGCCGGTGACAAATGCCTGCGTCACGACGCCTTTCAGCTGTTTGCTTGTTGCGGGGACGACAAATGAGGCACCAACGGCAGCCATTTGTCGGGATTTCGCGGAGGCCGGCGCTCGCCAGCCGAAAGCTAAGTGCGGTTGGCGGCCCTGGTGGGGGCGCGACACTGACGGAGCTGCCCTGGAAGCAGATGTCGGCCGACAGCCATTTACATCCCGCCCCCACAACGGCAGGTGCAGCGTGCGTGCCTCGCTCTGCACAAAAGAAACACCCCGTACAATACCACAGCTGACACATATCGGAAACTTGTTTAGTAGCGGAAGAGTTAAAATCACACCCTCCCTTCATCATATCCGAGGCTTTTATTTTTTTTTATGGATGAATGTGTCTAAGGAAGATGTATGTGGCGGCTTGCCTCAGTGTTTTATACTTTTCGTTTGAGTCCAACCGAAACATAATTTTTGGTCGAAACCGAAGCCTTAACTCTTTCAGTCACACTTTTACAATAGGAACATAATTACCAATGTCTGTTCACACTTGTACAATAGGAACATAATTATCAATGTCTGTTCATTGAAACAACTGTTACAACTTAAATATCACAGACAATAGAGGAAACACAATATAGGAATTCAGGCTTTCAAGGGCTGAGGTGGCCACTAACGCTAACCACCATGACTATTGCTATAAATAGTACTAGGATGATTGTGAACGTTATTTATTAGACGAATCATCATCACAAACGTACAAAACTAACAAAATCAAATTATTTCTTATGAAAATCTGCAAAACATGTTTTACCTTTGTGTAAGCAAATAGGGACTTTACATGTACAGTACGCAGGGGAGATATTTTACTGCTACAATTGCAGCATCTTCTTGATGTTCTTCTTTTAGTTTGATGGCGACTGGATTCTAGACGAATTTCCTGCGGGACTGTAGGTTTGTGGCGTTTTATAAATGCAGGTCCTGGAGATGAGGCCGCGGAATTACGGCTGCTGTTCACTGAATCCGGCATTATCCATGCTTAAAATATGATCTGACACACCCACTCTTTCAGAAAAGCACCATGCATATCCATTCTATAATCCTTCGTCCATTTTGGAGCAATCATAACGGGCATGTTTGCACGTACATTATTAGACTCTGTAGAATCAGGCGTCCGTTGTAACCGGCTAGACAAAGGGAGGTCATCATCATAATCATAACTGTCGTCAGGAGCACTTTGAGCTCCACTCAAATCACCTAACACCATCGGATTTGGCTGATTTGCTGCCTCTTCTTCGTTATCGTCAGAGCTACAAAAAAAAAAAAAAAAAAAAAAAAAAAAAAATGTTTGTATAGTCTATGGGACTTAACTACGGGGTCATCAGTCCCTAAACTTACAAACTACTTATGAACTAACTAATACTAAGGACGGCACAAATATCCATGCCCGAGGGGGGATTCGAACCCCCGACCGTAGTGGCCGTGCAGACTGTGACTGAAGCGCCTCAGTCCCCGCGGCCACCGCGGCCGGCTCAGAGCTACACATGCTCTCGTTACCTGAAGGGATGTCTTAAAACAAGTATTGTCCAATCTCGTTCTCTCCTAAGCGGCGCGTGCGGCGCGACATACTGTAAAGAATGTGAAAAAAAAAGAAACTAACCCGCCACCGTCATGGTGGTTTGTAAGCAAACCACCACATTCCCTTTTTAACTACTCAGTGGAAACACAAAAGCAACAGTACCTGCATGCCAACACACATAAAATAGGTTTATGAGAATATGTTCAATAAAATACATTACAGAAAACATGTTACGTATGTTTTTATCAGACACTCGAGACAAGGTACGTTAGCGCTATATGTAATGCAACTGGTATGCACTGACATTCATGCAGTGTATCCGGAATCTGTCATTTGTTTTGAAGCACACTCCAAACGGACATACTAATTCAACCGTTTATCGCTAGATGGCGTGGAACAGAAGTACCGTGATCGAAAAGAGGTAGTTAGTAACACTAACCACCAAGACTGAAAGAGTTAACCGAATATTCGGCTCCTAGTTTCGGCCGAAACTGAAACCGTAACCGAAATTTCTGTATATTTACGTTAAACCACAAATCAGTAGTTTTTCCACATTTCTGAAGATCCTCTCCCTGTACTAAGCCTTCTTGAAGAGTGTAGCCCAATCAAGAGACTGTACAGGATGGCATGGGAGGCGAACAGGTTTAGACAAATCGACGGTACTTGGATTGTTTGGATTCTTTTTTCCTCGCTGTGACCTAAAATAGGAAAATTAAAGAAAGTCAGACAATAAGTAAACTGAACTCGATACGGTGGTGTATGGCTATTTCCAGTCTCGTAATTACGAGTTTCAAATAAATACTAGTGTCATAAAACAAAACAACAGCTGCGAGTACATTCTATCTTCACAGAAAAATGCACTCCACCATTATAAATCGAAGTAAATAGTGAAAAGTCTTTGAAACCATTCGCCTCCCAACGTAAATGATTATTTAAAAGCTTTCTTTTGAAAAAGGTCATTTTTTTTACACGTGTATTCTTTTCAAGGTCGATTTTCTCCTTTCTCAAGTTATATTTCGATAGTTCGATGTGATCTCGAACTCGTTCACCTCGAATTAACGAGACTACTGTATAGCTTCTACACATTCCACAGTCCTGCTTACCTTCTTGTGCGAAGATAGTCTTAGGTACACAATTAACATGCCAAACAGATATTACGAAATGTCAGAGTCTCAACATGACTTCTACAATAGATAATACGCAGAAAGTAATCGTTTGTTTGCTTCCGTAAGTAGCCTTTACGATTTTGTTCTTGACAGTTCTAGATTTATATTGCCATCTTCACTTCCGTTTCTTGCAATCGTCAAATAGGTTGCACATCTCCTTTTTTGGCGTTGCTGGGTATATAGCAGCTTCAGTCAGAGCTGCAGAAAGTATTTCGAAAAATAGTCACTGTTCCGACTATCATTATGACTGTTGTCTGTATAAATTTATGGAAACTGAACGGGAAAAGATGTGTGCAATATGATCAATGTTTCCGAAACACATATTAGTTATTAAAAAAAGCTCCTCGCTTGTAAGGAATCTCATTAATATACCTTTATAGCATAACAATATGATAACCCATTCTAATTCACAGAATAATAATTCACTTAAATTGTTGCTAACATAGTATATCACTCTAAGACATGATTGCTTTATATTTTGCCTAAAAATAAAATACCCACAATTGTTACGCGCGAGGAGAGACTGCTAGCAGTTAAACGGCTCACCGTCAACTGCGGTAAAGAGTTACTGTTGACTTAATCCATCCAGAACGCGACCGGAGTTCATCAGTAAGTTCAAGAAAGCTAATTTCGGCCGAGCTGAATATTCGGCTGATTTCCAGCACAAACCGAAACTGCAGCCGAAACCAAAATTTTGGCCGAAACTTGCCGTAACCGAAACCGAATATTCGGTTGGTCCTTAGTTTTCGTATTGCTGGTAGCCGAAGGGAGGAAAGCAGTGGTGAGGCCGAGCGTTCTAAGGCGCCTTGCTGCGGAGCGTGCGGTTGCTCGCCGTCGGAGGTTCGAGTTCTCTCTGGGATATGTGTGTGTGTGTTTTGTCGTTAGGTTAGTTGAAGTTACATTAAGTAGTTTGTAAGTCTAGGGACTGATGACCATAGCTGTCTGGTCCAATAGATCCTGTAGAAAATCACTTAGTCACTATTCAGCAGCACGCAGTGCCAAGGCAATGAACCTCTCACAATCTACTGCTTGTGTTCAACTCACGACAGTGATGTGCAGAAACGTACCCTCTCATCCCCATGTCATCAAAATTGATATTTATATATGTGTTCTGTCTGTTTTTCCGGACATATCCGAACCAATTATATAATGTACATTTCAAGTTATAAACCAGTTGTAAAGGTTTCAATTACAGTCACTGATAAAATATATGCCTTAAAACGATTAAAACATGTAAGATATTTTATCACTGACTATAATTGAAACCCTGTACAACTGGTTTATAACTTCACATATATATTATCTAACTGGTTCTTTTGTATTTGTTTTAGCCCTGATAATGACCACACAGTGGTCGAAATTTAGATCTGTGAATAAGTTAACATTTACGACTGATTGCTGAAAAAATTTCTACAAATCAAATAAATAGTCGTTGAGCACTAGTTACACCAGGGAATCAAACTTGATAATATATTTTTTTAAGGTTGCGACTGTTTTATGTAAGTCTACATTTCATTTATCGTATCGTGGATGAGATAGCGCAGATTGGAGCTTTGCCCCATATTATCTCATTTAAGGAGATTTAAAAGCTATAAAAAGAGTATTCTCTTTCGGATAAAATTTGGTTATGTTCTGCAGGTGGGGGGCACTACCTTTGAATGTCTGTTGTGTTTTAGTTGTCACTTGCCGTGGCTACTCTTCAGTTCTTGTTGAGTTAGGGAGATATCGTTCCTTGCGTCGGGTTTCAAGTTGAGATTTTAGTTTTGCTTTATCCCTGGGTCTTCATGCTTGGGCCTGTTTTACTTGACCTTTTTAACTCTGGAAAGGTTTGTACCTTGAGTGGATTCTCTTTGCAGTTACCTAAACTTGAAATTCATGAACCTCATAAACAAAGAGCAGGAAAGATTTTATTAAAAACAAAACCCTTGATAATTATTGATGAATATCATTACTAAAAATTTCTGTAGTTAAGTCAAAATGTGTATTTTGATATAGCATTGTCTTGAGCAAGGACAGGTGTAGAGAGGGTCTACCCCTTCCGTATTAAGTCCTATTGCACCTTACGAGTTACTTACTTTTCAGTATTAATGCTTGTTTAACATTACATGTACTTGCTAATTTTCCGTTTAGTATCTTATTGAACTATTCTTTGTACGTGACTTAGTCTAATGTGCTTGTTGTTATGCGGTTACATGTTCTGGAGACGCTCAGACCTGGGGAGCCGAACGCAATGGGTAGTCTCTTCCTCGTAGCTTAAGGACTAGGTTGCTGCTGTCGTATGAATGCTTCTTTTCAGTAAGTTCTTTTTGCCTTAGGGAGATCCCGTTCCTTGCGTCAGATTTCAAGTTGAGATTTTAATTTTGCTTTGTCCGTGGCTCTTCAAGGTTGCGCCTGTTTCACTTATATATATTTATCCTGCAAAGGTTTGTACTTTGTGTAGATACTGGTACTTGTTGCAATTACCTAAATTTGTTTCAAGTTACTAAAATTTATTATTCTTGTAAATAAAATAACAGGGAAAATTGTCTTTAAAAGATAAAACTTTGATAATTGCTGATGAATATCATTAATAAAAATTTATGTAATTAAGTTATTGTTTATACTAATAAAGCATTGTCTTGAGCGAGGAAAGATGATGATGGGCCTAACCTTCCTTAGTCAGTCCTAATACAGCTTACGAACATATAAAATAGGCTGTTAAGTTATTAGTCACAGAGTTGAGAGATAGGTGATGGGAAACACTGAGTTGCTTACTTCTTGATGTAAGCCTGAGCAATAGTGACGTGTTGACACTGGATATGACTATAGCAACAGTATCACAACCCCTGGTTCCTTCGACATCGATACAGGCATAAGTTTCTAAATCTGAGACATACTCCCGTTATTATGGCCTCATAAAAATTGGTATACAGTTTAATTACATTACATTAAAAGTAGTACCAGAAACAAAATTACGGATCACAGTTTCCAAATTATGTTATAATGTTTAGCGCGAATCCCCTAGAGGCCTGGGGCTCTGTGTGACAGTATCGTTTGCACTCCCGGTCCTAAAGATCGCAGTCTCTGTAACATAGAACGATTGAATAAATGGTCCCCAGCATGGAAACTATGCTTTTCCCGACTTAAGTCCACTAGACTATATAAGTCCCGCGAGTTTGTACAAGGTAGAAAAAAATCACCCTATAGATTTTGGTCGCACAGTCAAGGAGGCATTTTTGTAGGCTCAGTCATGTGAATCGAAGATATAATGCTTTTCCCCGCATAATGAATACTTCGGAGAACATGTATGGTGCTTTGTACTAATTATTGTCAAGCTTAGGAAGTAAAAATACTACTAAGATATTACATTCCTACTTCCTCCTCTCTGTCACAGAAGCTGGAATCTGTCTAATTTTCCGCACCACTTTTCGTCCAAGTTGTAATGGGTGACAGATCCGTAAATTTCTGTACATTATTTCGAAGCGCAATTATGTTTGTTAGCAATTCTGTTCGCGTGGCGAACGGCAAACGAGTTAGTCAAGTGTTCGACAGCTGACTTGCGGCTCTGCTCGGAAGCGAATGCGTTATTTTAATTACCAATCCACAATTAACAATAATTAACGATCTGAACTACATTTCGGAGGCACAACAGATTACATTCACCCCTCTTCTCTCTCGTTTCTAATTTATTAGCTCCGTAACAGTTGAAATAATTAAAAACCGAAGTACCATATGAATGTAATTAAAAATAATAAAATTTCCACACGAATTTAGAGGGAAAATTCAACAAATTAAACATGTTCTGTCTCTCTAAAATCGGACTCTGTTAGTGCAGTAAAATTCTGGTACAATATTTTTAAAATATTTTTGATGAAATCTGAATTAATTTCCGCTTAACAATATATATCTTCTTGCGAGTTTTGTACTAATTACAGTGATGTTCACCCTCCATGAGAGCTGACAGTTTCAGTTGCCAGAAAATGATGTGCTTCTTACATAGGTGTTACATATCTGTCTTACGCTTGGTCGCCGTCTGACGTCAAGAGAGATGCACAATATTATATGTATTCGGTTTCTTTATTAATTATTCCTCCAAAATCGGTATCACACATGTTTACCATCGCCGACGTCTCACAGTGTAGCTATCGAAGCGGGTACGATAAGAGTTCTAGAAAATTTTACTTCGTATTTTAAATAGACCACTACTTAATTTTCGTTGACGATGAAGCGGTACTGCAGTACGCTCCGTTTAAGTCTTTTGGGCTGGCTTCATAGTGAATCAAACCATAATGACAGTTTCATGGAGAATAATTACGAACTTTAACGCTGATTAACGTCTCTGGCCAGTTAGATCTGGAAATACGTTATTTGTTTTATTTATACTTTGTCACAATTCTTTTTCCCTCTGGTCCCCCATCATGAAAATGAGCGTGTGTGAATATTTTTTGAGTAGGTTATTTTCTGTAATTACTAACCAAAGATAGTTTCGAGGTGGTGGAGTAGTTGCGAAATCTTTGGCTTAGGTGAGGTAAAGAGGGAGGTTGGCAGTGGGTTTCTCGAGTGTCGCTTGTCTTGAGGGGGAGGCAGGGATCGGCCAATGGGAGGTATCTTCCTCGATATATATAAAAAAAAAAAAAGCAGCTGTTCGTTGGGCTCAGGAGACGTCATGTTTGGCACTGTTAGCTTGGAGACCCGAGAGGGCGGAAGTACCGTGCTCCACTGCTGAAAATGTGGTAAGCAAGTTGGTAAAAATGTTATTATACTGAATCTGACTCGCAACGCAATAGTTGAAGCAGACTTATGTTAATATGGCAGAAAATTTAGCGATTTTTCATACAATGTAGGCTTTCACGGCCGGCGTCTTCATTAATTAAAACTTCCGGGATAAGTTGCCGTGGTCCATCCATAAATTAAGAATTGTACTCTGGGTCACACAGACTAGTCAGCTGTGGCAGAGCATGTTTTTACACGTGGTGACCATGAAATCAAATTTAGTGAAAAGAGCGTGCAGCCAGGACGTCGCATTATTACACACGGATGTACAGAGAAGCCATAGAAATACAAAAACACCACAATAATTTTAACAGGAAAGAAGAAGTTTTGAAATTAGATAAGATTTGGTGGTCAACTTTGAACAAAAGACATGACAATCGATTACACGTAATGTAGAGACATGACGTTGGTCAAAGATAACTTCATAGTTGGCAGCACGTGACAAGTGGTGGCGCCATCTATGCCATCTATACAAACAGGACCCCCAGCACCTAGTAGGCAGTGGTCGACTCACCCTTGAAGATGTTGCCCGCAGTAGGCAACGAAACGTCGGGAGTAAGAAGTTTTATGGATGGACCTCGGCAACGTAGCCCGGAAGTTTTAATTAGCGATTTTTGTTATTTTTTTGGTCAATTCGAGTACCTAAAATAGTTTGATGCCAACGGTAACGGTCGGGACTTAGTATCCACTTGTTACCTCACCCTTTGAGACTTCACTGTGTTTTATTGTTGTATTTAGAAATGCTTTTGAGAACCATCATTTTAAAGAGTGTGCGGAGAAAATCGTATGAGAATATACGGCGTTTTCTTTGTGTTATGGTACTAAGACAAATTTTCGCGCCATTACACAATAGGCCCAAAGTCTGGCAGAATGCACCTTCAGTGGTCGATAGCAGCCACGGGAACAAGCAACATCTTATTTTCTACCGCGGGTTGCCCGGTATTTCATTGATTTTGTAATTTTTTTTTCTTTTAATCAGACCAATGGCAGAATGAGCCGCGGAGGTCACGTGGCTGAGCATGATGGTAATTGAACAAATCAACCGTTTGAAAGTGTGGAAGACTTCTTTAGAATATCTATTCTCATCCCACACTTAGACTCTATCACGTGTTCCCTGAGATACAGATATTGATGTACCCACAAAAAAGTAATCTCGGTTATGTGGCTACGTCCTCAAAATTTAAGAAAATTAGACAAATCTTCTTTTATAGTCATTGCAGAAGACATACAGAACTTATACGCAACATTCTTACAAAATTTTGTTGCTGAAGCTAAGTATAACGATGCGAGTAATATAACCTTGAAGTCCGTTTAGTATGCAGATTTGATTGCACAAGCCACAACGTTCTAGGCAGTTGTGGGCGGGCGATAAGGATTGGCCTATTCCAGGGACGATATCTAGCACAGAGCGCATATTAAGTGCTCTGCGAAATGTCAAAACGTGGAATCGGTCCAGAATGAGTGACTCGAGGCTAAGTGCTCCCTGTATGCTTACTGTTCACAGAAAAAGAGTAAAAGGATGCAATGAAATCACTGAGTTTATCACTTACAAAGTACGAAGAACCAGTTTTACTAGGTACCTCTGAAATACTCCACATCCGCAATGCAACAATGTTCCTTTCGGGAAAAGATTCAAGTCCACCCTTTTCAGCATCACTTGTACGAACAATCGCTACAGTAAACCATTCAGAACCACCAGTCACTTCCAGAATTTTTATACAGAAATCAAGTCTGGCACCCACAAATGTAATGGGACCACGCAAAATCTCCTCTTGAGCAGTGCTGCCGACACTTAATTCAACAGGATTAAAGTCAATGGTATTTCCACTTTTATACACACTACAATTTGTAGTGTACAAATTATAAACTGTAGTGCCATACCGAATGCTGTAGATTTCCTCCATAGAGAGCTGAAAACTATTAGGGTAAACATACGTAACTTCGTGATATTAAGGATTGTAAATGAAAAAACTAAAGACATATTTAATCTAGAAATTGTGTATTTAACATGTTGATGACCAATACATTGCTCTATTAAACAATAATAAAAAACATTGAAGAAATAAAAAAATATTATAAGTTAGGAAATGTAGAGAATACAGTCGGCATGCTACCTAATTTCGTGATAGCATACTTAATTCCGTGACATTATATACCTAATTTCGTGTTAGTGTACCTAATTTCGTGATAATTTGGTTTTTCATTTTTAAAGTTCAGTTAATTTACTTTTTATTTATTTTCTGCATCTGTATCGTTGTCACTGACATTTTCGCAAATATCGCACATAAATACCGTAGCATCTTGTGGATCAATGAACTGACAACTTTCATGAAACCATCGAAGACAAAAACAACACTGAATACAAGCACTTCTACTCTTTCCACAGCTGTAGCTCTCATTACAAGTGGCGCAGATGTCAATTTCTTTTGTTGTATGACTTCTGTTTTCCCTTAGACAGTGACTTCACTGTATTACAAGGATTTGGTGATTTAATGGCTTGATCAGGAGCAGCCTGATCTTGAGGGGGAACATGGATTCTTGCCTTATTAGGCCTATTTCTTTTCAGCCAGATGGTGGCATCGTCATTAACTCTGGCATTCTTAGACAGGTATCAACAGACGGTTTGTGGGTTGTTGATGAAGTAGATGGACTACTTCGGTCACCCACAGTCCTACATGCTTCTTGCACAAAGATTTGACTTTTTGGCGATGTTGTGAGAGCTCCATTGGAAACTGCTTCAAGGATTTAGAGGAAACAATGCCAGTTTTGGTGAATCCGGAAATGACGTTCCCACTCGAAAATGCCTTCAGAAAGTAAGGATTGCACAGTGCATGAAAATCGTAACGACCAGGTCTGCATAAAGGGTTGCCTTCTTAAAACTGCCTGACGTTTTCTTGCCATGCCTGTTTCAAGGACTTGTACACCGAAACATCCAGTGGTTTTAGAATATGGCTAGTGTATGGTGGTATTGTGACAATGATAACTTCATTCTTAGAGGCAATTTCCAATACGTCTGGTGTAACGCGGCTCGCATGAGAGTCAATTAGCAGAATCAGTGGTTCTCTGCACTAAGGCCACGATCAAATGGATGGAAACACTTTAAATAAAGTTCATTGTTAATTCATCCACTCTGAGTGCTATTGAGGCGTTAGGAAGGGCATCACTTGTCGCACTCCTTTAAAAATAATTAGAAGAGGGCCAAATTCCCCAACAGCATTTACACATGGTAGTGCAGTGTGGGTTTCTGCATTGTCTGCAATAACACGGTTGTAAACATATTTTTCTCTACCGTGGTAACAAATTTACCAGATTTTACAACGTAAGAAAGTCCATTTTCGTCATAGTTCCAGATCTGACGAGGTTTTATAGTGATGCCAACTTTATCACAACACTCCTTTAGTTTATCATAAAAATCATTCAACACTTCACGATTGGCATTGTTGGCTCTGTAGTAGGATAGATTTTCTGCTGTACGAAGTCTCAAGTTGTAGCGGTTACTAAACTCTCGCCACCATGTCCAGATAGCACAGTTTTTCACTTCACTGTATGGGAACTTATCAGCAATCCCACACTGTGTTTTGGCCATTGCATACGCCAGATGCTTTATTCGCTTAACGTTCAGACCGAACCCTATTTACTGCATTTGTATTACGAAATTAACTAACTTAAAATTTGACTTGTAATGGCAAACGGTCTACCCAGTTTTCTAATTGTTACATTGCCTTTGTAGCCATCACTGTGATCTACATAGTCTTTTAAGTACTCCACGGACTAGAGAAATGTTTAGCACCTTTGTATATCGACCACTTTTCTTCCAAAACCTTCTGAAGCGCTCCTCGAAGGTCGTCGGATGAATAAGATTGTCCTCTCTTGCTCATAAAACCGATTTTTGGCTTTTTCCTTCTTCACATATTTGCGTAGAGACGGAGCCATTGCTTCTGAAATGGACACAAAACGTAAGAGTCGTTGCAATTTTCGTAAGCGAATGATTCAGTAATAAGACATTTAAATCTATGACGACTAAGATTATATGTATGTTCCATAGGTAATACGACTACATACAAATGGATAACTTACAGTAAGAACCTTCAAATACAAGCTCAACACAGCATACGACGTGTTTCCCTGCACACCACATACAATGAACTACCTGCTCAACACCAAGCAGTCTTTCCTGTCACCACCTCCTTTCCTGTGTGAAGACATTCCTGTCACCTGTTGAGGAGGGTTTGAACTGCGTTTAGAAGTGTAAGGACAAAGATTGTGTCTTTTATCACGAAATAAAGCACGTCACGAAGTTAGGTGATTTACCCTAAGCGGGAAACTTCTTTACTTTTGTCGTTATTGTTATAAGCGAGAAAAGGTTTAGTAAAGGTTTGAAAGTAAGTTTAAAGTTTGTTGCAAGTCCCTAAGTACTCTCATTCTCATATAGCGTATTTATAAAGTCTCGGCGCATTATGCGGCACATTTTTGCGACTCCTATTATTTATGATGTCATATCTTGTAAACCATGTGTCGTATGTGATTCTTAATCCTGCAGCATTTATTATCTCACGGTAAGGAATGTGTGCACCAAATTTGGTTGTCATCGGGCCAATGGTTTAGGAGAAAATGAGGACCATTGTTGCTAAATGCAGCACTTTTTCGCGCATCTCATTGTTTTTGACGTCATATCTCGTGAACTATGTATCGTACGTGATTCTACACTTACGACGACCGTCCTCGTGGATTGAAGCTTACATGTACAAAATGTCATAATGATTGGGACAAAACTGTAGATTCGTATGCAACACGTACAAAAAAACATACGGACACTTCTTCATATATTAGATAGACTAGCTGAAAACCTGGCGTTGCCCGGGTATTTATTTATTAAGGTCAAGGGACTAAACTGCGGGGTCATCAATCCCTAAACTTACAAACTACTTATGAAATACCTTATACTAAAGACAACACAATCATCCATGCCCGAGGGGAGATTCGAACCCCCGAACGTAGCGGCCGAGCAGACGGTGACTGGCGTGCCACAGACCGCTCGGCCACTGCGGCCGGCTATTTATTTATTTATCCAAGCGTTGAGTTAGTACTCCTACACCTTCTTTCTCTGTCCATCTCTTGTTTCTATTAACATTTTATCGGAAAATATATAAGAAATAAGGCTGTCTTTCATAATATACAGAATTTTAATTACAGTACCCAAGTAAAGGAAGATAGCAATCAAGATACAAATGATGTGTAACATTCATAGATTCATTTGATTGACAACTTTACTATAAACAATATTTCTTGTTACTTATCTCAGATGTAATATGAATAATTTCTTTGGAGAGGCCAACCCTGACGTAAATTTGTCCGTGTGAGAAACTTGGGAATATCGTATACAGTCCACACAGTATTTATACATTGGCCTGTGGTATATTAATCGTAATAGAAAATGCAAGTCTCATTGGAAACTGTATTCTCTTGCAATTAAAAGCCAGAACTATCGTAAATAATTGGTATTCGTTGGATGTATTCTGTTTCATTCTCGCCGCGGTGGAGTAGCCGAGCGGTCTAAAGCGTCTCGCTGCGGAGCGCGCGGTTGCTCGCCGTGGAGGTTCGAGTCCTCCCTGGGGCATGGGTGTGTGTGTGTGTGTGTGTGTGTGTGTGTGTGTGTGTGTGTGTGTTTGTCTTTAGGTTAGTTTACCTAGGTTTAAGTAGTTTGTAAGCTACGGACTGATGACCACGCAGTTTGCTCCGATAGATTTACAAACATTTGAACATTTTTTGTTTCATTCTCTTCTTTTCCTTATAACTTTATAGAAGTCTATCGCTATCGCCTGCATCCGTGTGCGCTTCAGAGCTCAAAGTTGTCAACACCACTGTCCAGAGGTAGTCTCCTCCCCCAAAATTGCGACCAATGACTCCCCCCCCCCCCCCCCCACACACACACACACCGAGATCTTAGGTTCTGTTTTACCATCTAATATTGAAATTAAATATATTTTATTTCACGTTTTGTAAACTGATTTAGAAGCCCCTCCCCATAAATTTCAATGACGTATTTAGCGTCTTTACCTCCACCTCCCCCTGACCCCCCTCCCCTGTGGCTACCTCAGCTATTGTCAGTTTTCCAGGAATTTCCTTAAGCTGATTGGAACACGTGTTGCATGATGTGACAGGTTTTCACTCGTCGCAGTATATACGCCACGCGGGAGTAGCCGAGCGGTGTGGAGCGCCGCGTTGCGGGTCGCACAGCCTCCCGCGTCGAAGGTTCGAATCCTCCGTCAGGCATGGATGTTTGTGTTATCTAATATATAAAGCACAGTGTCCGTAAGTGTATACGTGTGCATACAAATCTACAGCTTTCATCCAATCTTTCTCAAATTTTATACAAGTAAGCTTGAATCCGTGAGAACGGTCTCCGTAAGTGTAAGAATCACGTACTATATATAGTTCACCAGATACGACGTCATAAAAAATGAGATGCGCGAAAAACTGCTGCATTTTGCGATAATTCTGCTCGTATTCTCTTAAACCATTGCCCCGATTTCAACCAAATGTGGTACACACATTCCTTACTGTGAGGTAACAATTGCTACATGGTTAAGAATCACATACGGCACATGGTTCAAAAGATATTACGTCATAACCAATAGAAATCGCAAAAAATGCCATATAATGCGGCGAGACTGTCGAAATACACTGTATGAGAATGACAGTACTTAGGGACTTGCAACAAACTTTAAACATAATTTCAAACCTTTATTAAACTCTTTCTCGCTGGCTGCCATAGTAAAATGATGAAAGGAAAAAAGTTACTCGCTTACTACTTTTCCTATGTTTATGGAGTAAAACTACGGCATTCGGTATGGCGTTGCAGTTTATAATATTTACACTACAAATTGTAGCCGCAGGAAATTTTACAGACAGTATACGAACATATAGTTGAATGTACCTTCTAAATTGTATCACAGTACGACACATAGTTCATGTGATATGAGCACATAAACAGTAACGTTCATAGAAATCTGCTCCACCACGCGCCAAGTTTTAATCTATTACTTCTTTACTACTAATTTTATTACGAAGAGATTTTACAGACATACAGCCCTTATACAAATGAATATTTACCTGAAAAATGGCAGGTATAAATAAATAAATACCCAGGCAACGCCGGGTTTTCAGCTAGTCCTTAATATAAGTTAGTTCATAAGTAGTTTGTAAGTTTATGGGGTGATGACCCTCCATTCAGTCCCATAAGGTTAACAAACATGTGAACATTTGACCAGTATATACAATCTCATATTTATCGAATTATATGTTGTACAATTGTATAATTTTGCAGTAAAGGACACTCTGCTTTATATATTGGCGTGCATTCTTCTGGGGGTTCACTGAACGAGTGAACACGTAGTACGCGCCGCCACTGCAGCGACTGTACGTTCCAGCCAGAAATTTGTCCTGCTGCTTTGTTTGTAACTGCATCAGTATCACGATCTTCCCCTGTGTGTGTGCCCCATCCATGTTCATAGCGCATAGCTACCCTATCGCAGTGACATTGCTTTATCAATGGAGTGACGTAGCTCGCTCGTTAGTCTATTGCGGAAGCCTTGTCAAAGTGTAATTATTCGACCTGCGCTGCGAACGTTGGAAAAACAGGGGAGGTCGGTGGCCGTGGCTGTGATGGCAGGTCAAATATCGGCCGTCTGCTCGCGACCGGTGGTGTTTGCGAACGCGCCTGTGTGCGCCGCGTCTCATTCGAGGTGGAAATATTCAGCTGCCGAACAACGGCAGTCGACGGCTTGGTGTGTGTGTGCTGCACGTACGAGTGCAGCGATCCTAGCCTAGATTACCCCCGGAATGCTACACATATTCACTGATGGGTCTGCTTCACTCAGGTACAGGTGTACCGCAATACTAAAAATGGACTTTTAATTGATTAGATCTTTCTTATTTAAAAATGGCATGTTACGTTGAGAAATGCTCATGGTTCGGAATTCGAAGGCCTGGTGGTAATAGAGCATAACACTTTACACTTAAAACAGGTTCATTGCTAACACAAGCGTGCACTCAGAATAGGCTACCTTCTGATTGGAGTAGTCTGCTATTTACAGCCAGCTGCGGTGACCGAGGGGACTGAGGCGGTTCAGTCACGGATTGCACGGCCACTACGGTCGGGGGTTCGAATCCCCTCTAAGGCTTGGATATCTGTGCCGTCCTTAGTTAGTTCATAGGTAGTTTGTAGGTTTACGGACTGATGACCCCGTAGTTAAGTCCCACAAGCTATACAAACATTTGAACATTTTTGCTATTTACATGTACAATATGTTTTCTGGAACTTTAAAGTACATTATAACGTTGCCCTTGCTTCGTATGATGCCATAATTGCTAATGTAGATTCCGCGATTATATTTTTTGGACAAAGAATTGATGGTACCGAATGTTTGAATTTGAAATAAGTTAAAGTACAGCACAAAATGAACATTAAAGCAAATAAACCGCGTGTTGCATTTTAAAGTTGGGCACCATACAAGCAACAGCACGTTATAAGACTTACGGAAAGCATCTAGCTGGATCCTGCATTTCGTATTGTAGAAGCTGGAAATAATAACTTTTATGTCTTATTTAATAAGTGAATGTTCGAGATTCTTTCCGTAGGAGATCAATGTTCAGACTGTTCACTTCGCTTTTCATTGTTGTGTGACCGTGGGTGAAACATGAAGTTGCTGGTAATGGTAAAATAATTTAAAAAAATGACCGGATTTCGTGAAATTACAAAAGAAATGACTGCAGGTTCTAAAATCAAGCAAAGTATTGTATAAGGATGATTGATTGATTGAAATTTTGCAGACAATGCGAAGCGATTGTAATGGCGTCTGAACATTAACTATTACGGAGGCGAAGGAGCTGAAAACAATAGAAAATAAGTATTTGAGGTGGAGGGATTCATTTAAATAAAAGCCAAAGAGAGGGGATGATTTTAAATTTAAGTAATATATTTTTATAATAACTTGCATCACTTACATTAAATGGATACATGAATGGAAGACGTCCGTACAGAACGAACATAGACAAGAGAGTTAGAAAAAAAAAAAAAAAAAAATATACTATCACGGTTCCGTCTTCTCGCTTGTTTGGGAGTAAAAAAATGACGAACGAAATTAAGTTAGTTGCATTGCGAATCAGAGGAAACCGGAGACGATAAGTAACGCTGATCAGAGATAAACAAAAAATAAATAAATATTTCAGTGTATAGTTACAACATAAATCATAAGACATTCGTAGTCGGAATCCCGATTCCGGCACACAATTTTAATCTGTCAGGAAGTTTCAGTTAGTTCCATCCTTACCCTCACCGACCTGATTCCTGTGAATGTTCTGAAAAAAGTTAAGAGACAGAAGGTTCATATTCACATGGCATGCACATTAGTAAGTTCTATTAAAAATTTTAGTATTCGCTCTCGGGTTCAGGGTCAGCTTTAATATCCTCGTGGAATACCACCTTCCGATAAAATGTGCCTTTGGTGGTTGAATCTATAAACCGAACATACAACAAAAAGAATGCCGGATTTGAAAAGCCCGTTATTTTTATTTGTTGTTGTTGGGAACATTGTTTCTGCATGTTTTGTTATCACTGATCATCATGTTTTGATACTGTGCTTCTGTTTTCCAGTTTAACGTTTTTGGTATATAGTTATGGGAAGATACAGTATGGAACAGCGAGTAATGATCGTGAAAACGCACTCCAAAAATGGTAAAAGTTCCGCGCAAACCGTTAGAAAACAGCTTACGACTGAGGGACACAACAATGCACCAAATAAATCCACGGTTCGTAATTTGATCAAGAAATTTGAAATGACCGGGTCAACCAACAGTAGACATCAGATACTCAGGACGACCTCGAAGTGGCTGGAGTGAGTCAAATATTGCTGCTGTCGTTCGTCCGGTCACTGAGAGTCCAGGGAAGTCATTGCCATCAAGCTCAAGAAATGAACATGTTTCCCGCAACAACGCATAGAATCCTAACGAAAGATCTGTATTTATACCCGTAAAAGTTCAGTTAAAACAGGGACTTACAGCAGAAAATGACCATTTGTTCAATGGATCCTGGAAAAAGAACGAGAGACACGAGGTTTCGCACAGCGCATCATTTTCTCAGATGAAGCTCTCAGTTAAACGGCTTTGTGAATAAACATAACTGCAGAGTATGGGGATGAGAGAATCCAAGACTAATTCACGAAAAAGACATGCATCCTCAACAAGTTACGTTTTGGTGTGAAATTTGGACATTACCCGACATTGCAGGTTTTGGAGGCGATCTAATAGTTTAAGATTCTTCAGAAGCGAAAAAGCCAAGATCGCGAAATAATTATTTTATTTAATGATGACCGGTTTCAGAAGACTGTGCCACCATCAACTTGTTATATTACGTTTTATCTGTTGGTCAAGTTATTTAAAAATGAGTATAAAATAATAAGTGCATCATAGCACTTAGTCTACATGACCAACATATAAAATGTAATATTACCAGATGATGGTGGCCCAGTCCTCCAAAACCGGTCATCATTAAAAAAATATTTCGTGATCTTGGCGTTTTCACTTTTGAAGAATCTTAATCGGTACTTATTTAATGAAGTCTTCTCGGGTGCCGGTCGCGGTGGCCTAGGGGACTGAGGCTCTTCAGTCACGGTCTGCACGGCCACTACGGTCGGGGGTTCGAATCCCCCCTCGGGCATGGATATTTGTGCCGTCCTTAGGATAAGCTAGTTGATAAGTAGTTTGTAAGTTTAGTGACTAATGAACCCGTAGTTAAGTCCCATAAGCTATACAAACATTTGAACATTTGAATCTTCTCGGGTAATAATTCGAGTGATGGCGTTGTCTTGTCGCAACGTTTCCATGAGCTTTGCGCTCATCATATCCTGGCGAAGTCACTTCATTAATGGAATGCGCCGAGAAAGTCTACAATCGCATACGGTACTTATTTGTTTGACGATGACCAAGGTATGGCTGACACGGTGAATGGAGTTCGTTATAGTGCGATGTGTGGTGTCGCACAAGTCCAAAGTGCGCGCCACTTACTTTCGCCGCGCGCCGCCATGCACGCACGGCGCGGCGTTCGTACGACGTCAGCCACGAGCGCCCTCTGGTACAACTCCGCTCGTGGCCACCACTGAACGACATCGTTCACTTGGGACTGAGATAGGAACCAGTTAACACTTCGTATTCAGATAGGCACCAGTGAAGACTTGGCTATCGGATAGGCACTAGGCAGACCTTAACTATGTATCAGCATTCTGCCGTACTGAGCTATGTAAAAGTTAAGTATTGTATAAATTCTGTGCAATATATATCTCGTTCTAATTTACTCTAGTGTTTCTAGTTTCTGCTGTCCCACTAGCTGCTCACCTCCGTACCTGCACCAGCGTGCTACCTTTATTCCTGTGTTGGTCTTCCTACTCGGCCACCGACACCTACGACGGAAACGAGACGCAAAAGCGGCGACGAGGCAGGGACACAAAAGTGGCGACGAGGATGGGATACAAAAGTGGCGACGAGGAAGGGATACAAAACGATGCTTCCATAATATCACAGAAATATGAATCAGATTTACCTTCACTTCAAGCGAAGATTGTGGATGCTGTCTCCTTAAATGATACTGCAAGTTTGTAGTACCTCCATCCGTTTTCAGCCTTTTAAGGCAAGTGGGGCATTGTACCTCACTGACGCCGCACTTTGTAAAGTACTTCCAGACTCGGGGTGGTGCCATTTAATACACAACCTATGTCCGGCGACGACAGCGATGATCTGCCTCGAGACCAGACGGACGTCGGTCTTGCACACTTCACTTGCATACGCATCATTTAACAGACCACGCCACAAGGCAACAGGTGCACTAATGTCTCGACAAAATGTGTACTAATTCTTATGCCATGCGGTTGTTGCTCGTTTCTGACTCGGGATTGTTCTCACTTATCCCATTCCCGTTTCTGCGATAACCTAATACATTAAAAACTTAATAAAAATAATAATGCTCAAGCGTTTGTAATTCTATGGCATTTAACTGCATTGTTTATTAGTCCCTAGCCTTACAAACTACTTAGGTTAAACTAACATAGCCGGCCACAGTAGCCGAGGGGACTGAGGCGCACCAGTCACAGTCTGCACGGCAGCTATGGTCGGGGGTTCGAATCCTCCCTCGGGCACGGATGATTGTGTCGTCTTTAGGGCCTATAAGGTAGTTCATACGTAGTTTGTAAGTTTAGGGACTGATGACCCCCCTTAAGCTTAACAAATATTTGATTTTGAAACTAACCTAACGACAACACACACGCACTCATGCCCCAGGCACCTCCCACGACGAGCAGCCACGCGCTCCGCAGCGAGGCGCCTTAGACCGGTCGGCTACTCCACTGCGGCAATGAATTTTAAAATGACTACTAATTATTCCGCTGATTTTACCCGGTTATTCGCAGTAACTAAAAATCCGGTTACAACCGACTCGAATAAAAACCGAAACATCTGGTTAGTCAGAACTAAAATACCGGTATAGGTTTCATCCGGTTTTTTCCATCCCTACCCTATAGAGGCGTTCCATATCATCTCCTCTAATAAATGTGTTATAATCTCGAAGCTTTCCCGGAAACAACCGAAATGCTGCTGGGAAAGCAGACAGAGCATCCAAGGTAATGTAGGTTTCTTGTGACACCATCGACTGATCTAGGGCATGCGCATCCGCCATTTTTGTTCCTTCGCTTCCACGCGCGATTGTGCAATAGGACAGTCAATACGCTTTCAGCATTTTGGACTGTGCAGCTCTGAATTGTTTTCTAGTCGATGGATAAAAATTAATCTCGTCGTAATAAATTATTGTAATACGATTTAACAAATCGTTAAATTATGTTTTCTGGTATTTGCCACCTGGGTGTGTATTGTGAGCTAATCTTTCGCAATCGACAGCTTGATTTAATGGGATACCACATGCACTACCAAAGCTGCGCTAACATGCGAGAAATCACCGTTTCAGAATGGCATAAATTTGCTTCAGAATACACTCCCGGGTCGCTGCTTTTTATGGCGTATTTTTTCAGAATTCATATAAAATTCATTTTCAATGCAGAAGACATATCATCATGATAAACTAGGATGCAGCAAAAGTTTTATATATATGTGAGATATTTTCTCATTTAACAATTTACTTTCTCAGTGTTCAATTTTACTTTCGGCTTCAGTGGCGTAGTTTGCTGATGTTGGCAACGACCTTCGAATGCTCTTTGAAAACTTGAACAGGTAGAATGAGAGAAAATAATTTTTCATGTTTACCAAGCGACATTTGAAAGCAATAACAGCTGAAAAACTCCGTGTTTTACATGCTCACGCTGCCACCGCTTGGAACAAAAATGGCGGCGGGAGCTGCCGCTATAGGAGAAATTGGTGCGCATGCCCGTCTATATCCAGGTGCCCTAGACTGACCTCCGTGTGGCGCGAGGCCTACGCTGCGCACGTTCCCTCAGTCGCCCTGCTCATGAAAATCCAGACGTGCCCCTTGAGGAGGCACTCAGGTTCGCTGAAAAGGCGGGGAGCGCGGCCCGAGCAGGCGCTCGCTTGTGGCGGCTAATTGCCACCGCGGCAGCCTTTCATCTCGCCGCTGCCGCTGCCGCTGCCTCTGGTCGCCGGGCTGCGGACGTTACAGCAGGTAGGCTGAGCCACGTCTCAGATGCCGCTATTCACGGTGTTCCTCAACATCTGCGTCAAACAGCAGCAAGTGATTCCTAGAACTACGAACAAGCCTCCCTATTTGTCTCGTCAGGGTTCATATATGTAGGTACACTTTTTTAATTTTTGTGTTTTGCACCAGGCTTTTGGAACATATCCTGTATTCAAATATTATGAATTATTTCGAACAGAACGATCTATTGACCAAAGGTCAACACGGATTTAGAAAATGTCGTTCATGCGAAACACAACTAGCTCTTTATTCACACGAAGTGATGGGTGCTATCGACAAGGGTTCGGAAATCGATTCCGTATTTCTTGATTTCCAGAAAGCTTTTGACACCGTACCTCACAAACGGCTTTTAATCAAATTGCGTGGTTATGGTATATCGCCACAAATTTGCGACTGGATAGGGGATTTCTTGTCAGACAGGACAAAGTTCGTAGTAATCCATGGTAAGGCATCGACTAAAACAGAGGTGATATCGGGCGTTCCACAGGGTAGTGTTATGGTCCTCTGCTGTTCCTTATTTACATAAACGATTTAGGGGAAAATCTAAGTAGCTCTCTTAGGTTGTTTGCAGATGACGCCGTCATTTACCGTCTAGTAAAATCATCTGAAGATCAAAACCAACTGCAGAACGATCTGAATAAGAAATCAGTATGGTGTAAAAATTGGAAATTGAATCTAAATGATGAGAAGTATGAAAGTGTGAAGTCGTCCACATGAGTACGAAAAGAAATCCGTTAAACTTAATTTATAAGATAAATCAGTGAAAAGTGAAGGCCGTAAATTCCACAAAATACCTAGGAATTCATGTTACTTCAGACTTAAATTGGAAAGAACACGTAAATAATATCGTGGGAAAGGTGAACCAGAGACTGCGTTTTATTGGCAGAACCCTTAAAACATGCAACAGAACTACAAAAGAAACTGCATACACTACGCTTGTCCGTCAATTTTTGGAGTATTGCAGCCCATTGTGGGATCCTTATCAGATGGATTTGATGGAGGACATCGAAAGAGTCCAAAGAAGGGCAGCTCGTTTCGTATTGTCACGACACAGGGGAAACAGCGTTACGAAAATGATACTGGATCTGGGATGGGAATCATTTCAACAGCGGCGCTTATCGCTGCGGCGTGGGCTACTCGCGAAATTCCAATCGTCAAGATTCTCCTCCGAATGCGAAAAATTATTGTTGACTCCCACTTACATAGATAGAAATGATCATCAGAATAAAATGCGAGAAATCAGAGCTCGAACAGAGAGATTCAGGTCCTCTGTCTTCCCGCGGGCTATACGAGAATGGAATGGGAGATAAATAGTATAATGGTGGTTCGATGAACCCTCTGCCAGGCACTTAAATGTGATTTGCAGAGTATCCCATGTAGAAGTAGATGTAGATTTCGTAAGTTACCAGTTACCAGTAAGGTACCAGTTAGTTGAATGTAATGATTTACAGTCACTGGAAGAGGAATGGTCAGGGTACAGGGACAACTACTGGAGGCACCTAGATAATGTCTTGGAACAGTAGTGTGTCAAGGCAGGAAGTAGCAGACAGCTGGTGGAAAGACACAGTCAAGGCAGCCTGTAAAAAGAGAAAGAAGGCATTTCAAAAATGGCCCCATACTAGAAATCAAGCAGAGAGAGAAAGTTATGTTGAAGAAAGAAACAAAGCCAAACGGATAATTCCAGACTCCAAGCAGAAATCATGGGAAGACTTTCGAAACAAGCTCGAAACTCTGGGTCAAGCCGCGAGAAAACCATTTTAGAGTGTAATTAGCAATCTTCGAAGGGGGGGGGGGGGAGAAGGAATTAACAAGTGTTTTGGACAGGTCAGGAAAGCTGCTAGTCAATCCTTGTTGATGCCTTGAGCAGATGGAGGGAATATATTGAAGAATTGCTCAATGTAGGTTAAACGGTCAATAATGTGTCAGATTTTCAGGTAGAATGGGATAGAAACAACGATAGGACCACATTTGAGGAAGTGGAGAAAATGGTCTGTAGATTACAGTGCAATAAAGCGACTGGTGTGGATGAAGTTAAGTCGGACTCATAAAATACAGTGGAATACCAGGTCTCAAATGGTTACACAGGATAATTGAAAAGGCGTGGGAATCGGGACATGTTCCGTCTGATTGAACGAAATCAGGAATCACGCCAATTTTCAAACAAGGAAACAGAAAAGATTGTAACAACTATCGAGGTATCTCTTTAATTAGCGTTGTAGGCAAAATATTCTCAGGTATTGTCGAAAGGAGAGTGCGAGTATTAATTGAGGACAAGTTAGATGAAAATCAGTGTGGGTTTAGGCCTCTTAGAGGCTGTCAGGACCAGATCTTTAGCCTACGGCAGGTAATGGAAAAGTGCTATGAGTGGAACAGGGAATTGTATCTATGTTTCATGGATCTGGAAAAGGCTTATGACCGTATTCCTAGGAGGAAGCTACTGTCAGTTCTACAAGATTATGGTATAAGAGACAAACTTCTGCAGGCAGTTAAAGGGCTTTACGTAGACTGTCAGGCAGCAGTTAGAGTAGATGGCAAATTAAGCTCATGGTTCAGGGTAGTTTCAGGGGTAAGACAAGGCTGTAACCTGTCACCTCTGTTGTTCATACTATTCATGGATCATATGCTGAAAACAGTAGACTGGCAGCGCGGGATTAAAATAGGTGAAAACAAAATAAGTAGTCTCGCATATGCGGAAGACTTAGTTGTAATGGCCGATTCGATTGAAAGGTTGCAAACTAATATTTCAGAAGATGAAGATAAGCATCTCCAAAACGAAAGTAATGTCTGTCGGAAAGTGCCAAATAGGAGGAACAAAGTTAGGAAAGGTAGACAGTTTCAAGTACCTGGAATGTATTTTCTCACAGGATGGCAACATAGCGAAAGAACTGGAATCGAGGTGCGGCAAAGCTAATGCAGTGAGTGCTGAGCTAAGATCTACTCTCTTCTGCAAGAAGGAACTAAGTACCAAGACTAAGTTAGCAGTGCACCGCTCTATCTTTCGACCAACTTTGTTGTAATGGAGTGAAAGTTGGGTGGATACAGGTTACCTTATTGTAAGGTAGAGGTTACAGATATGAAAGTAGCAATTACTAATAGATGGGAACAATGGCAGGAGGGTGTCCATAATGAGAAAATGAAAGAAAAACTGGAAATAATTACCATAGATGAAGCAGTTAGAACGAGCAGGCTGAGATGGTAGGGTCATGTTACACACATGGGAGAAGCAAGGTTACCTAAGAGGCTCATGAGCTCGGCAGCGGAGGGTAAGAGGAGTCGAGGTAGACCAAGAAGAAAGTTCTTAGATTCGGTGCAGAATGATTTTGAAGTAAAAGACATAACATCAGACGAGGCATCAATGTTAGCATGGAGGAATTTTATTAGAGGAACTATGCTCCAGACTGAACGCTGATAGTCATAATCAGTCTCTAATGATGATGAGGATGATGATGAGTTACTGACAGAATTTTTTCCGCGAATTGGCGGCAGTTATATAGTTAGGACCGGCTCGGCAGCTTGCTGAGATGTAAGAGCCGTTGTAGGCAGAAATGCGTCATATGGCTTTGGCAGAGGAGGTGGGATATCGAAAGCCCCAGAACGCCACCTACATGGGATTGTCCGATGCAGGCGACGATTCTATGCCGGGGAAGTAGAAGAATATGGCGCGAGGTGGCATACAGACCTTAGTAATAAACTAGGAGACAACAGAAGAATGTGCTGATCATTTAATATTCTTTAATAATGTTCAAATAGATAAATAAATGAATTAAACCGCCTTTAACCAACATTTAAGAATACTTCCGAAGATTTACGAAGTTTATTGGAGGTCTCGGCTGCGCACTGCGGTAGTCAGTCGATGTTAGGACTTAATCTGGACATGTCTCATAGGAACCATTCTTTCAGTATTAGCAGTAAAATTATAATTGTTAATTTCAAAGTCAGAATGAAACTTTCTATCTGCAGCGGACTGTGCGCTGATATGAAACTTCCTGACAGATGAAAATTGTTTGCCGGAACCGGGACTCGAATCTGGGACCTTTGCCCTTCCCGGGAAAATTTTAATCTGCCAGGACGTTTCATATCAGCGCACACTCCGCTGCAGAGCGAAAGTTTCATTCTGGAAACATACCTTATGCTGTGGCTAAGCCATGTCTCCACGATATTTCTTCCAGGAGTGTTAGTCTTACAATTATAGCTCAAATAACCCTTACGCACTTTGTACGTTTACCTCTTTGCAGGTGCCCAATAACACAAATTGTTAAGATACCTCCTGGACAGCAATAGATACTTCTGCGACTCCATCTCCGCCCAAGTAAGTCCGAATTTCCAAATTTACTCACCTTAGCCACATTAGGTTCGCTGCGCACCAGGTACACGGACGGTAATAAAATATTTGTCTTTTTCCAGTCTGACGATGCGCTAACAGCGCGAAACGCGTAATTGGTAAATAAAATACTGCAACAGAGACTGAGCATTTTTTAATATTCAACACTGTTGCTGCACCAGCCACCATCACCACCATCATGGAATGGAGTGAAATGTTTAGTCTTACAAGTTTAGCAGAAGAACTAGTGTGAAGTTTGGAAAGTAGGAGGCGAGGTACTGGCAAATTGAAGTTGTGTGGCGGCATCGTGAGTCGTGTCGGGGTAGCTCAGTAATACAGCGCTCGCTCGCGAAAGGCAAAGGTCAAAGGGTTGAGTCCCGGTTCCGGCACACAGTTTTAATCTGCCAGGAAGTTTCATATCAGCGCACATTCCGCTGCAGAGTGAGAGTTTTATTCTGAAAACTATAATTAATAACAAGTCAAAAATATTTTATTTACCAATTCCAAGTGAAAGTACATGCAAAAATTAATTGTATAACAATTACCACTAAAAAAACCTTTTTTTTTTAATAATGTTAAAGAGCTCTACATTTGAAATAAAATTTCGTTAGATGTAACTTTCATAACAGCGATAAATGAAAACATCAATCTTACAAGACCAACCAATGCTCTCCAGAATTCATTTAGGCAACTGTAAGGAAATATCCAAGACAAAAATTTAGAATATACTTGTATGAAGACTCCATTAGGCGTCGTCTGGATGACGACAATCAAACCAGTAATAATGAAAATAAGTACAGTATTGTTCATTGAGACGTACGTACTCATTCATAAATATTTCACATCGATTTCGGCCAATAGTTAAGCATATTCAATGCATTTCAAATATTTGTAAAGCTATGGGACCTAACAGCAGTGGTCATCGGTCCCCAAAATTACAAACTACTTACACTAATTTACGCTAAGGACAACAGACACGCAGCGTTGCTCGAGAGAGGACTCGAAACACCGACGGGGAACCGCCGCATACTCAGCAGTAAGGCGCCTTAGAGCGCACTACTATTCCCGAGCGGCTCTTCAGCGTAGCACTGAAGACTTCAAGAGTAATCAACACAACAGAAAATATTACAGTTAAGTGCATAAATTGCACATTTAAATCAAAATTTCGTCAATTCGTAGAATACTCAAATATTATCTTGTTTGCAAAACTATTACTATAATTTTTTTTAACTCCAAATGTGTTTTCCAAATATTACTAAACCTCCAACACTAATGCCGGCAACATTTATCACATCACTATGACCATCTTTCCTTCAGGCCTCATGTAAGAAATGCGGAAAATCTCTCAATCGCGATGTCATTACGTCAGAGCAGCAACTACCGTCTCACCAACATCCATCTGAGCTGCCACTGCGGCCGAAATAAAGTTGCAACTTTATGTTTGCCGTTGCAGTTACATTCAGGGCATTCATATGCTTGTTTGAAGGACACTGAAGAGCATCACTAGGTGATTGAAATCGATCTGTCTTTTTTTTTTTTTTTTTTTTTTTTTTTTAATAAAACATTAACGGCCACTGCTGAGAAATACATTTGGTGTGTTCATGGATGTTTGTGCTGTCTTTTGTATTAGTTAGTTTATAAGTAGTTTGTAAGTTTAGGGTCTGATGACCCCGTAGTTAAGTCCCATAAGCTTTACAAACATTTGAACATTTTGCTACTACGTAGTAGCACAGTCTAAAACCGACAGTGGCGAAACTCAGTAGGGACAAAAATGCAACCATTTGACAGCTGTAGCGATACTAGCGCTCCAAGCGGCTGGGTAGCAAGCTCAGTAGGAGAAAATGGCACTACCGAAACGAAGAATGTATTTATTATTGCTGTTGTTTACATGTTTCCTAGGCATTAAAGGTGGTACTGTATTTCGTGACACAAATACGAAAACAACATCCTGTTGCTGTCAGTTTGTAATAACAACATGCCAGTGCATTGTAATACAGACGACTCACAGTAGCACGGTCGTAATCATAACATTCTAAAACGATTTAAGACAAGAAGCGAACTGTAACCTGGTATGTTTAAGTTCAAAAGCAACTGATTTATAGTTGTATAATGTACTGGTACGTAGTTAAACGTTCCACATGTATTTTTTCTACAGATTTTGAACATCTTAATGCATTTGATACTGGTACTAGACACGATTTTTACAATCTTAGAGACTAAGTGTTTTCGCTTTATTCTTGCTCAGATGGCTTTCATGTGCCGTTCGTGTCACGTTTTCATCGTACCTACTCCCCAGGAATGTAAAGGTACTGTATATCTTTAAGAATCTTTTCCTGCTAAAACTCAGTTTGTACACTTTAAACTACAGTTAGTCACGTTTTATTTTACATTATGTGCAAAGAAATCCCTGTTAACTTTCGACTATCATTGCTGCATCACCAATAGTAGACTACTGTGCAAAAATTTGTTTTGACTTCCACAAAGCTGTCAGTAGACTATCAAAAATAACTCTGAAGAAAAATACTGAGTTTGTTACCTCTCTCTCTCTATTAACAGGTTCCATACACCCTTAAAAATCAACGCACTTAAGTCTATAGTTTTCAAAATGACAAGCCAAGATCGCACACTAACAATTTATTAAATGACGACCGGTTTCCGTGCACTGTGTCACCATCGTCTGGTCACATATATGTTATAATCTGGCCATCTTGTTAAAAAAAATTGAGTATAACAAGATATGTAATATGTGACCAGATGATGGTGACACTGTGCACCGAAACCGGTCGTCATTTAATAAATTGTTTGTGTGCGATCATGGATTGTCATTTTGAAAACTATGAAACGATTAGATCGCCTCCAGATCCGACTATGTCAGGTTATCTTTACACTTTATTCTATCCTACATTGTAAAAGCTTTTCGAGAAAATGTACATATTCTTAGTTTTCCTCTAACTACAATTCACCGCGCCTCAATAAGCTCAGAAATGCAGTCGCATTTTAAACTTGTCGGTCGACTCCATATCTAATCCACAATGGTTTCTCGCCTCTCGATATGTTCTTACAACAGCACTGCAGTCGCCAGGTTGCAGAAAACTAGCGGGAGTTTCGTGACTCTTTATGTTGGACTCTGGTAGAAGGTTGTGCCGATGTGTTCGGCAGCGTTCGGGTGCTTCCGCTTGACGGCACTATGGATTGTGAGAAGCGGTAGAAGGGCGAGGCGTATTCTTGCGTTCGACTACGGAAGTGTTCCATTTAACTAACATTAATTTAAGAAAACAGGTTGGATATTTAACTTGCTTTGTCCCGGTCCTAGTTCAGTGCGCAGTGTTTCTTTGTCTAATTATGAGCTGCGACGAATATGTGCCACCTTCGTAGATAAACGTCTCTGTACCAAGTGCTTTCGCGGAACTTGTGATTTATTCAACAATTAGTCGGTAAGATGCTCCACCTCTACTCAAGGAACTAGAAAAAGTGAACAGATTTTAGTTTTATGCTCGGTACCTGACGTAAATTAATGTTGGTAGACATATTAATTTTGGATTGTTGTTGTTTGGATGTTTTAGGGGGATGAAACTGCAAGGTCATCAGTCCCTCTAAATTTTGGAGTTAAGGCTTAAAATGAAAATTTAACACTGATGCTCCTTTGAACTTAAAGACATATTCACGACAAAGAGATGCATGGTTGTAATATGTGAAAATAAGACGTCATGTATAAATAAAAGTGACGGAATCGTGGGTGTGCGTTGGGGGGGGGGGGGTGAAGATTTCTGTGTCTGCTTGTACGTGTAAGCTTCTTAGATTGGCTATTGGGTATAGAAACGGATTAGTCACATTTAGAGACTCGCGAATAGAAGAAATAATATGTTTATAATATTTAATACCGGCTGTGAGAAACGAACGAAAACCGCAAGCTTTCACGTCGCAGGACCCTGTTTTTCTTTCCACTGACAACCAGTACAGTGGTACCTATAAGATAAATTTCTTCTCATTCTCCACTCCGAGGAGTGGAGCGGTCTGTTTGAGATCCGGTCCATAAAGAGTCGCGGTTCTATTCAGCCAATTGTCAGACAAGCTGATAGTGGGGCAAAGGGGAATCCCAATTGGTAATAAGTGGGAGGGGCTTCCCAGTTCCGGCATACGCCTTACAACCAAGGAAAACCTCCCGGAAACATTGGTCGAAACCGAGGGTTGAGACCAATTAATCTCTGGGACGTTGCCCCAGGCTAAAAATGGATTATGGGGAGAGGGGAGTACGAGTGCACTCACGACAAAGATCGGGCGTGCGAGTTAGTCTCGTACACTCGTAGAGATCAGCTCGGCCAACAGTGGACATGCGTTATTTAGGAAGATCCGCGATATCCACTGCAAAATTACGTGAGAATATATGTTCAGCATTTCGGTTAAAAGTGCTGCGAGAAAAGTAATGCTGCCTTGTGTCGTGGTCATACTAGGATTTGATGGTTTATTTTCGTGAAAAGAATTGCAACCAGCTGCCTTTTTGGATGTTTTTTTATTTAATCCAGAACTAGTTTTCGAGCCACTACAGGTTCATCTTCAGTGGATACTAGGATTTGTTTTATTCCTGTCGGCGTTAACGACTGCATCGCCGTCATCATCATCAGTGTTCTGCCAAATGGCAGGTTTTCATGTGGCAGTTCTCCAGTCTGCCGGTGGCCTGCGATCCTCTTCAGGTCCGCATAATTTCCTCTTCCCTTAATGTCATCTATCACCTTGTATTTCTTCTTGCTCTCACTATTCTCCAAGGCATCTGCTAGCACGCACTCCCTTCTCAACGAATGTCCCGAATAGTTCTTTTTCCTTTCTCTTATAACCTTCAGCAGAAATCTTCTCTCCCAAACCATTTCCTACATTCTTTCATTACTCACTCTTACCATTCAGCTTATTCTCTCCATTCTTCTCTATATCCACATCTCAAATGCTTCTAACCTTATTTTCGTCCTCTCGTCTCAGTGTCCATGTTTCTGCCACATTCCAGACAAAACATTTGCCAAGTCTTTTCCTTAGATCCGCATCTATAATTTGCAGCATAAAAGTCACCTCTTTCTGTTGAATACCCGCTTCGCTATGGCAATTCGTGTTTTCACCTCCTGGTGGCATCCTAATTCTTCAGTTATTGTGCTTCCAAGATATTTAAATGCACTTACTTGACTAATGGTAGCTTGTCCTATTTTAATATTGAACTGTCTTCGTGTTGTACTGATGACCTTACTCTGCCGCGGCGGAAATGCTGTGCGCACTGGGGCGCCGTGCTGCGGTGCGCGCGGCCGTTCGCCGTTGGGGGTTCGAATCCTCCCTGATGTCTTTAGGTTAGTTTAACGTAGTTTGAGTACTTTGTAAGCTAGGGACTAATAACCATACAGTTCAGTCCCATAGATTAACAAACATTTGAACATTTTGAATGTGGACCGTACTCTTTGTTTTTGCTGTGTTCATTTTCATCTCATGTAGAAAACCCAAATTTCTTGCTTTCTTGTGAGGTACCCTGTAGTTTGAACTGATTAGGTTTAGAGACATTTGAAAGTGTAACTTACGTAGCAACCTCCTGTCAGAGGACATCACAGCAGCACAGATACGTATCAGTATTAGCGGCACTGGGTGTACACATCCGTGCAAGGCTTTCCGGCATCCTCTCCTCCCTTCGTCACGTACAAAAGAATTCTACGTTTCGTCACTGACATACCTCCAACATATCAAGAGACTTACTACAACAGACCTACAGTTACGATCGGAAAATAATTAATCATAACACGTCAGCTTGTCTTCGAAACCTTTTGGCGCCTTTCTAAGAGTGCCGCTCGGAGCAGACATCCCGGTTTATCAATTTTACCTCCCTTCCACCTATCCACCCCACCCCCTCCTAGATTTGGTGCTGATCCGCATTAAGGCCGCAAATCTTTAAACGCCCTCTCTCCTTATGTTGTTGTGTAAGGAAAATAAATGTTGAGAAGGCCAATAAATGTATGAATTTAATTTTCCTATTTCCCTATCCACCTCCATGGCTCAGTAGCACGTCACTGAGCACCAATCAAAGAGCCACAGGTTCGATTCTCGATACCGGACTCGGTGTTGTGTGTTTATCGTCGAATCATTTGATTGTTCACAACAAGCGAACAGGGACGCTGCGGAGCTCAGCCGAAATGAATTACGAGCCCGTCCCGCAGCTCCAGCACCAATGGATGACAGGTTTTAAAGTTGATGATCTTTATTAACAAAATTCTTCCGGGTATAAACTATACCCTGGTGAAGGCCGCCTGCAACAGTGGCCGAAACGTCGGTATAGTTTATAAAATGACGACGCGGTCTCATACCCGGAAGAATTTTATTGACCGCGGAAGCCTTGATGGTCTTTGCTTGCAAGAATCGAAATTATTAGCCAAAGAGGCGAAGCGGCTGTAATTCATTGGTGAGACATAGCCGCCAAAGAGCGGTCCCTGTTTTGCTGCGAGATAGGCAGGATCCGCCTTAACCATCCAGGCGCCCGGGGCGAGTCGCCCACTAGGCGCTTTTTATTATACAGGGTGTCCAGAAAAGGACTCCCTGATTTCAAAATTAAATATCTCGAAAACAAAGATCGATAGAGGAATGCAGTAAACGATATTTTTATTGTGAAAGCTGTAAGAAGTTTATACAGAAATTTGAAATAATAGTTACAAAAGCTGCTAGCAGATAGCGCTATAATCCCCGTACGTAATGCCTAATATAAATAGTGATCCAAACCCCAGAGCGATCAGTTCCACTATTGAAACCTGAAAGGAAGTTAGCGTACCGAAGGAAGAGATTAAAACCATGTACTTCACGGTCAACGTGTTCTTCTGGTGCAAGAGTACCACAGGTTAGAAGAGAGTCCTACGGCAACAAGGCGACGTTTTCAAGCACAATTTAATGTTCCAAGAGGACCCTATGGGAAACCATTCGTACGCTCTTCGCAAAATTTCAACGAACAGGCAGCGTAACTGATGATCTAGTGTGGCATGTTGGCCGGAAGCAAACCGCATTTACGCCTGAAAATATCGCCACAGTTTCTGGAATTATTCAGCAAAATCCAATATCATTCGTCCGTAGAATTGCATCTGAGACTGCTTTGAAGCGTTCCAACATTCAGAAAATACCGAGTCCTTTCAAAATTCAAACGCACCAGGCAATACCCGTACGAGCTGTGCAACAAAGGGTTGCCTTGGCTAATCAGATGCTCACAATCATTGATAGTGAAGGATTTGATGTTGGCTCCATCTGGTTTACAGATGAAGCACCCTTCTACCTGAATGGATAAGTGAGTAAAGCAGAAACGGCGATTTTGAGGTTCCGAAAAGCCATATTGGTGTGAAGCGAAACCCCTGTATTCGCCTGATATGAGCTGTACAGCGCCATCTTTTAGCAGCTTTTGTAACTATTATTTCAATCTGCTGTATAAACTTCTTACAGCTTTCATAATAAACATACCGTTTACTGCATTCCTCTATCGATCTTTGTTTTCGAGATATTAAATTTTGAAATCAGGGAGTCCTTTTCTGGACACCCTGTATAAACAGCCAACCTAGCAGTACTATGCAGCAGGTACTTAGATATTTTCTATAAATTATCATAATATTACATGATTTGTCATCGTGCAATCGAGGATTTTATAAAAATAAAAGAAAGAAACGAAGGAAAGGAAATGACACGGGTTCGATTCCCGGTCCGGCACAAATTTTCATGTGTTACAGATGGACTGTCAATCTCTAAAAGGGCAACAAATGTTGGAAACTTTAGCAATTTGCGAAAGTTTTAGATCGCTTCATGCGTTTATTTCTGTGCAGGTCATTTTCATGATGTTTTAGCTCACTGTTAATAATCATGCACTGCAACTGGAAACATTTAAAGTTTTATTATGTACAGATTAGTGAGCTGATGTTTACATTTGCAGTTTTGTCCCTCTTAAATATCCATTCCCTTATATTTGCAAAACAGATGTTCCGATATGACACGCCAACGGTTTGTATCTAAAACTCTTTTTCAAAAAAAAAATTTCACATGTATGTATAGCTTATGGGACTTAACTACGGGGTCATCGGTCCCTATACTCATAAACCACTTATGAACTAGCTAATACTAAGGACAGCACAAATATCCATGCCCGAGAGGGGATTCGTACCCCCGACCGTAGGGGCCGTGCAGACCGTGACTGGAGCGCCTCAGTCCCCTCGGCCACTGCGGCCGGCAAAACTCTTTTGCTGGTGTATTTGCTGAAGGTGCAGATTCCGTGTTGGACTGCAGTTTTAATGTTTACACTAGTTATGCAGTACTCTAATATACAGGGTGTTCCATTTACCTTGTGGTTACACGCACAGGTTGTGTTTCTCAGTCACGGAAGTCGCGCAGGCCTTACGACTTTTCCGTCAATGTCGTTCAGACAGTGAAACGACGGATGTTGAATGAGACTGATCAATATTTTAATTTCGAAAAGTTTTTGATTGTATACAGTAATACTAATTGTTTAGTGTTTATTTTATTTATTTATTTAGCCATGTGTGCGCCCCTGGATTTCAGGAAGGACACTGAAGATGATCACTAGGTGATTGAAATCGATGTGTGGTTTTTTTAAATAAAACATGAACGGCCAATACTGCGAAATACATCTGGTGTGTTCATCATTGTGTGGTCGTGGAGCACCTCCAGGAAATTAAATCAAACCTCAAAACAAACATCCATGCCTGAGGGGGAGGGGGGAATTCAAATCCCCGACGTTGAACGGCCTCGCGCATCGGAGCATAGGGCCTCAATGCACTCGACCACTCCACCGCGGCTAGGTAGTAACCTTGCATGTTTATTTTGCTTGTAGGATGACACATATACTGTTGTTTGTATCATTGTGTATCAATCTGTAACAATGTATATTTCCAACTTATTTCACATTTCCACTTTTATATTCTTCAAAATGAATTGCCAAGATCGCGAAATAATAATTTATTGAATGACGACCGGTTACGGTGAACTGTGTCACCATCATCTGGTCAAATATATTTTACAAGCAGGTCATCTTATAGAAAAAGCCATATAAAATAATAAGTGCAACGTAGCACTTAGTCGCCAAATAGAAATACCCAAGTTAAAACAAAGCAGCTTACAAGCTTGTAAGATGCCATGTTTTGTGTACAGGTGACTAAGCGCTATGTTGCACTTATTATTTTATATCCATTTCTAAATAAGATGACCTGCTTGTAAAATATATTTACCAGATGATGGTGATACAGTTCACCGAAACCGGTCGTCATTCAATAAATTATTAATTTGCGATCTTGGCATTTCATTTTGAAGAAAACAAAACTATCAGATCGCCTTCTAAACTGGTAATTTGTGGTAATGTTCACATCCACTTTTCATTTTCTTGTTTAATTTAACCTATCGGAAAAATTTAGAAATTTGCCGCCCCCAAAAATCTACCGCCCTGGGCCACTGCACGGTTCGCCCTCCTCCTCGTCCCCCTTGTAGTAATACATTAATGAATTTTTTTTAATAACTTGTGGGGTGCTTGTCACTGGCTTCTGCCCTCTCTCTGCCAGCGGATCGATGAATATGTGAAATTTGTCACGTTCAACTTTTTTTGCAACAAGCTGAAGGGAGAGAGCGGAACTGTTCGTGACTTACTATCTTCTCCTCGAAGTATTAGGACGTGTTCCAGGATTTTGCCTAATTATTGTAAGTGTGAGATTAGTTCCTTTTTTTATTAATTTCAATAAACCCCCACAGGTAATTTTAAATATCTTACTTACTTACAATCCCTTCTCCATTCTCACTAATTTTAAAGTTATTTATTTTCAGCAGATCCAGTACTTCATAAAGTGATGCTCGGGTACTGTTGCGATTTGTTTCGCGATTGTACTAGAACATTATCTGTACAACTTTTATTTATTTCGTGTCTATGAATGGCTTACTACATTTTAATGCCTGCAGAAAAATCTTCGCGATGTTTATGAAGTCCGATAATTTTGCAATTTTTGGCGAGTATCATGATTAATTTTCAACACGGTCATAGAACACTAGTGAACGAACTGTACAATCCCAGCATCAATTTATCGAAGTAATATTCCAGTCATCTCAGATAGAATCACTACAGAATATGAGCGCCGGCAGCGGTGTCCGAGGGGACTGAGGCGTTCCAGTCACGGTCTGCACGGCCACTACGGTCGGGGGTTCGAATACCCCCTCGGGCATGGATATTTGTGCTGTCCTTACGTTTAGCTAGTTCATAAGTAGTTTGTAAGTTTAGGGACAGATAACCCCGTAGTTAAGTCCCATAACCTATACAAACATTTGAACAGAATATGACCGAAATATTAGTACCAGCTCTCAATAAGGTAAAATTTAGATTCCGCCGACTTCTTGTGTAATGTTGCTTTCGGGTGTTGTATTTGCTTACCGAAGTCAAGACCGCTACCATTTAATGGCGGAATCCAATTTTTTTTAATGTTTTCTTCCTTGTCAAAATTGCTCAGTAATTTCATTTAAAAATAATGTTCTACCTGGTAAAATTTCATTTGCGGTCCCCAACTTTAATACGCAACACCCATTTTCATACGAAAGGAGCATTGCACCTTCACCTTCACCCCTAGAGGCGGCCCTCCTGCGCACACACTAGAGAGTGAGGGAGTTGTAGAGAGAAAATGTTTGTAGAACTTATGGGACTTAACTACGGGGTCATCAGTCCCTAAACTTAAAAAGTACTTACGAACTGAAACTTCCTGGCAGATTAAAATGTGTGCCGGAACCGGGACTCGAACCTGGGACCTTTGCCTTTCGCGGGCAAGTGCTCTACCACTGAGCTACCCCGACACGACTCACAATGCCCTCTCACAACTTTACTTCCGCCAGTACCTCACCTCCTACTTTCCAAACTTCAAAGAAGCTCTCCTGCGAACCATGCAAGACTAGCACTCATGGAAGAAATGATATGGTGGAGACATGGCTTAGCCACAGCCTAAGGGATGAGGAGTGCTAGTCTTGCAATTTTCGCAGGAGAGCTTCTGTGAAGTTTGGAAAGTAGGAGGTGAGGTACTGGCGGAAGTAAAGTTGTGAGGGGGCATGGTGGGTCGTGTCGGGGTAGCTCAGTGGTAGAGCACTTGCCCGCGAAAGGCAAAGGTCCCAGGTTCGAGTCCCGGTTTCGGCACACAATTTTAATCTGCCAGGAAGTTTCATATCAGCGTACACTCCGCTGCAGAATGAAAGTTTCATTCTACTTATGAACTAGCTAATTCTAAGGACGGCACATATATCCATGCCCGAGGGGGGATTCGAACCCCCGACCGTAGTGGCCGTGCAGACCGTGATTGGAGCGCCTCAGTCCCCTAGGCCACAGCGACCGGTCCCGACCGTAGTGGCCGTGCAGACCGTGACAAGAGCGCCTCAGTCCCCTCGGCCACCGCGGCCGTCTTGGAGAGAGACCTAACAAGTGTTGATGGACGCCCCCATTTGCATCTGCCGTCATGTACAGCTTTGAACAACGCGATGGGAGCGTTCATTCCGCCATAGTGCGTCGGACAAGTTTGTTACAACGGGATGCAATGTAATGGTAGCGAATTGGCCGTACATGGCGAATACAAAGGGCGAAGCGATAAGCGGTGGTGTCTATACGTCGGCGCCTCGCTGGTGGCTGGTACAGCTGGGCGCAGGGCGGACGGCTGGATTTGACGCGGTGACGGCGGCGTTGTCACGGCCGTCGCTCGACCACGGTGACGGGACGGCCGCAGGGCAGAGCGCGGGGCTTGTAGCGGCACAAAGAGTGCGCCGCGGCTGCCGGTGACACCGACAGGTGGCGCGCGCGTCGATCGCCTCGCCGCACAACGGCTGCTGCCGCGCGCCCTAATTTGGCCGCCATTGTCCCTCCTCCGGGGCGTCATTTACACAGTCATCGCGCCGAATTATTTACACCGCGCGGCCACTCCAGCACCTGGCCCACTCGCGCCCTGCGGCCTACGTCACGCGATTTGCTACCCAAACTACCGCCGGCCGCGCGCGGTCGATACTCCAGCATCGATACTCGAGCGTGTATATTGCAGGACCGCTGTGTCCCACACGACGGTGTAGCACCTCGACATTCCTCCAGGGGTTTCATAATACACGTTTTGCCGTTGCTCGGAATTCGACAAGTTGTGTTTACAAATTGACAAAACAAATTTTTATTTATTTATTTATTTTCCTTTTTTTTTATTTTTTTTTTAAATACGATGCGAACGAAATTCCTAAACACGCAAAAGCACTGGAACTGTGACTACTACTGTTTGACTCGTTTTCTAGGGGATGATATCACACGTTCGCAGCTTTCCTTCCCTGCATAAGATTAACAAAACAAATTCATAATCAAGTTCATGAGAGAGAATGGCGTACTAACTACTATTTTTGAAAAACACGTAGAATTTCACTTTATGTTGTTTATTTTACAATATTAGAACCCTGTGGCTGAAACGTCTGTACGCCGACACATTTATCAAATAAAGTTATAGCTCGTGAGCTCCCAGACAAAATGAATATTTGTCACAAATAGTTTTCACACCATGTGGCTGTCTCAAACACCGTTTATGTTCATGCCTACACTACATTAACAAATCACAGTCAATTTAATTCAATGCGAAGCACACCTTGTTCCACTGGCTAAATATTCACCAACACACAGTAGCACTCGATTCAACTTGGTGCAGTCTACGACGAGCAACCACACGTGGCGATTGCCACACAAAAATCTATAACCTCCACCTGGAGATCCACATGCCGACTGATTTCAGAGCGACCCCCGCCCGGCCAGCCACCCCACGTGCTCCCGACACGTCACTTCCTGCCCACGCGCGCGTGCGCGTCAAGAGCACAACTGCCGGGTTTTTTCTCAACGTCATCAACTTCCCCATGTGAGCTGTTCTAATCGATTTGCCAACGTAGAGCGCTCAGCCAAAACATTTCTAAAACTTTACTTAAAATCAAAATAATTACACTACACATTAAATGTCTTCTTAGGTTTTTTATAATGGTATAAACATCCTTTGTACTATTTATCATAATCGTGCAATTTCTTATATCACAGATAAGTGATTTAACTGAATACTTCAAGATAAAATACAAAAGATTAATTGAAAATAAAATGAGAAATAATTAATATATTATTTTTATGAACAAACATTGCCATGCTAGTTGTGTAACTGTCTTGTATTCATTGGTAATTTGTTACCTTTCATTGTCAATTAAATATATTACGCCAGATGTGACTATATCAGCTAATGTATTGTTTATTTATCAACAGGCTATTTTGTAATGAGGGCCTTAAAGGTTCCTAACTGCATTGTATTACTTCAAATGCCAGTAGTACTAGAATATTTTATTTCACGCTGTGCACTGCACTGTGCCTGGCACTCGCCATTGTCCCTCTCTCCCCTTACCGGAAACGAAACTGTAAAATTCTAAGCTGGAACAAGCCACCAACGTCGGCCTGCTTGTTGGCCTCCCGTCAGCTACAAGCACACAGCAAATCTCAACGTGGAGAATTTCTACCTATGGCCTAACTATAAATGTTGTCAACCAACTGTGTACATACATTGCTACCAATATTAATAAGATTAAAATTGTGTAACATTTAGTGCATTGGCATGGTCAATGTTTGTAGTGAACTTCATACTGTTTAATTATCAAATGCTATTAATTACCAGTATTTCTATTGGGCGGTAATCTCACAACGAGTAGAAGCTGTACAGGGTGAGCCACCTGACATTAACGCTGGATATATTTCGTAAACCACATCAAATACTGACGAACCGATTCCACAGACCGAACGTGAGGAGAGGGGCTAGTGTAGTTGGTTAATACAAACCATAAAAAATGCCCGGAAGTATGTTTTTAACACAAACCTACATTTTTAAATGGAACCTTGTTACTTTTGTTACCACATCTGATCATATAAACAGTGGCGTTTGTTGCATTGTGAAATGCTAATTACATCCGGAGATATTGTAATCTAAAGTTGACGCTTGAGTACCACTTTTCCGCTGTTCGATCGTGTGTATCGGAGAGCACCGAATTAAGTAGGGATCCAAAGGGAACGGTGATATACTTTAGGTACAGAAAAGACTAGAACAGCACATTACGTCCACATGCTAACACCTTTATTGGTTTTTTTTTCACTGACGCACATGTACATTACAGTGAGGGGTGAGGTACACGTACACACGTGATTTCCGTTTTCAATTACGGAGTGGAATAGATTGTGTCCCGACATGTAAGGCCAATAGATGTTCAAAGTGGTGGCCATCATTTGCTGCGCACAATTGCAATCTATGGCGTAATGAATGTCGTGCACGCCGCAGTACATCTGGTGTATTGTCTCCGCAGACTGCCACAATACGTTGTTTCGTATCCTCTGGGGTTGTAGGCACATCACGGTACACATTCTCTTTTAACGTACCCCACAGAAAGAAGTCCAGAGGTTTAAGATCAGGAGAACGGGCTGGCCAATTTATACGTCCTCCACGTCCTATGAAACGCCCGTCGAACATCCTGTCAAGGGTCAGCCTAGTATTAATTGCGGAATGTGCAGGTGCACCAATATCCTAATACCACATACGTCGACGCGTTTCCACTGGGACATTTTCGATCACGTTGGCAGATCATTCTGTAGAAACGCGATGTATGTTGCAGCTGTTTGGGCCCCTGCATTGAAGTGAGGACCAATGAGGTGGTCGCCAATGATTCCGCACCATACATTTACAGTCCACGGTCGCAGTCGTTCTACCTGTCCGAGCCAGCGAGGATTGTCCACGGACCAGTAATGCATGTTCCGTAGATTCACTGTCCCGTGGTTTGTGAAACCCGCTTCATCGGTAAACAGGATGAACTGCAGTGCGTTCTCTGTTAATACCCGCCGCGGTGGAGTAGCCGAACAGTCTAAGGCGTCTTGCTGCGGAGCGCGCGGTTGCTCGCCGTGGAGGTTCGAGTCCTCACTGGGGCATGGGTGTGTGTGTTTGTCCTTAGGTTAGTTTACCTAGGTTTAAGTAGTTTGTAAGGTACGGAATGATGACCACGCAGTTTGGTCCGATAGATTTACAAACATTTGAACATTTTTTGTTAATGCCCATTGACAGAATTGTACTCGATGATTAAAGTCATCTCTATGTAATTGCTGATGTAGCGACACATGAAACAGGTGATAGCGTGAAAAAAATGAAAAAAAAAAACAAAAAAAAACCTGTGATTCCTTCCGCCTTTGCTGCACTCCGCGAGGCACCCGCTTCGTTGACAGAAATTGATAGCTCTCGTAGCCTCAGCAGCAATGTTTTTATTTCGTCAATTTTCTGCTACACAAATCCGTTGGCCACAGGAGAATTTTACGTTGCAGATGAGCCCTATCACTATATAGTCAAGTTGTGGTAGTACTACTAGTTTTAATGAACTCTGGTTTCATTAACAAACAACTCTTTAAATGACCGTGACTTCGAACCCGAAGTTAACTAGCACCAACTCACAATAATTATCAATGACGAGAATATTAGCTTCCAAATTATTCATATTAAATTTCTTGACTTGACTATTTAATATATTTCAGGATTGCTTTCTACAATCAGATTCTGTAAGTTTGCAAACCCCGAGTAAAATTTTAGTTGAGGGCTCTACGAGAGTTTTTTTGTTTCATAGCACTCGTGTATATTCAATTAATAAAACAATGTCAACATCCGTGCAACTTTAGAAACACACGCTTTTATTATAAGTCGTGCTGGTCATACTCAAAATTCACATCAAAATAATTGTTCACTTTAGAAAAAAATATTTGTATATTTTCATTTGATATTTAGTAATCATCAGTAAATTCATTTATAAACTTTTAATTCACTTAATTTCACGTAATTAGTCACAAAGACTCACAATTGCAATCTGACATCTTGTCAGTACTCCTTACAAAAACAGACTAATCATTTTTTAAATATCATTCTATTACATTTCTTTAATAATGATTGTTGTTAAAAAAATTGTCAGTATCGGTCCGCAACAGCAGGCACTCTCTTCATGTTCAGCGCGCCGACCTTCGACTAATCAACGATAGCGACCAGCATTTTCTGGCTGCCGTCAGCGGAGAACCCGTCACTGCGTACTGCTGCAGCACCGTCGTAATACATGAAACAAAGACAAATAAAATTCACACAGGTGTTCTCAAATGTTAATAACATTCAAAATAATATATTCATTAATTGTCTAATAAATATCTGAAAAATTGAGCTTTATGAGGAGACGAGTGGACGGCTCAATACACGTTCCAATTCATCTCCTTGTTAGACCTAAAGCGTCCTCCCCGTGCACCTGCTGCATCACTTCAAACGTTTGGGCAGCGGGTTTACGTGATATCTGTCGGAACTTGACATTTGCCGTTGCTCAAACTGTCACATGTCAAGATCCGAAGAACAACGACCGTCCGTCTGCTTCTAGTGCATGCTCTCAACTGTCCTTTACATGACAAGATACTGACATGGGATCATACCACGCCCCCACCTATGCACTATAGTGCACCACAAGGCCGTCATGAGGTGATTCCTAGACTGTACCACGTATAAGGATTTATGCAGATAAAATTTTAACCGTTTCAATAATTGTGAGGTCAAGTAGAGACTTAGTAACATGCTACCATAGCTCGCCGTCACCCATGCGCTATAATGCATCACAGGGCCTTCGTGCGGCCAGTTTCAGAACTTATTGACTGTGCCCCGTGGCGTAGCGTGGTGGGTGCCGGGAGGGGGGGGGGAGGGGGGGGGGTAATGGCCCCGGGCGGCACATGTTTGGGGGTGGCAGAGCTGGACTTTACTTGGTGGTATCAAGTACTGTATGAAGGGGACGACACGTATTTGTCAGTAAATTACAACGTGTGTTTATAATGTTTCATTTAGACAATTTTAAGTTCCCTAACATTTGTGATTTTGCTATGAAAAATGTCAATCAAATTGAAATCAGTTCATTTTAATATTTATTCCTGGATCAAAATTATGTATAAGAAGGAGTATATTTTCAGGGACCACCCCCACGAACCACAGACATTGACGAGGTGGGGTGGCTTGCGTGCCTCGACGATACAGATAGCCGTAACGTAGGTACAACAACAGCGGAGGGGTATCTGTGGAGAGGCCAGACAAACGTGTGGTTCCTGAAGAGGGGCAGCAGCCTCTTCAGTTGTTAAAGGGGCAACAGTCTGGATGATTGACTGAGCTGATCTTGTAACATCAGCTAACATGGCTTTACCGTGCAGTTACTGCGAACGACTGAAAGCAAGGGGAAACTACAGTCGTTACTTCTCCCGAGGACATGCAGCTCTACTGTATGAATATATGATGGTGGCGACTTCTTGGGTAAAAATTTTCGGAGGTAAAATAGTCCCCCATTCGGATCTCGGGGCGGGGACTATTCAGGAGGATGTTATTATCAAGGAACACAAAGAGGGCATCCTACGGATCGGAGCGTGGAATATTCTAACCCTTAATCGCTTGGGAAAGTCAGAAAATTTTGAAAGAGACATAGATAGGTTAAAGTTAGATATGGTAGGGATTAGTCAAGTTCGGTGGCAGGATGAACAGGATTTCTGGTCAGGGTTATAAACAAGAAATCAGTTGGTGGTAACGCAGGAGTGCGGGTAAGTTATTATCATCAGCATAGTGAACGCATTATTGTAGCAAAGATAGACACAAAACCAACACCGACTACAGTAGTACACGTTTATATGCCAACTAGCACAGCCGATGATGCGTATATCGAAGAAACGTACGAGGAGATAAAAGAAATTATTCAGAAAATTAAGAGAAGACGGAAACTTGATTGGGATGGGGGGACTGGTACACGGTAGTAGGAAAGGGAAGAGAAGGAAATGTAGGTGAATATGTACTGGGGAAAAGAAATAAAAGAGATCGCTTGATAGAATTTTGTTCAGAGCACAATTTAATGATCACCAACACTTTGTTTAATCACGAAAGAAGGCTGCATAGTGGAAGAAACTAGGAGACACTGGACGGTGTGAGATTGATTATATAATGGTAAGGAATAGATTTAGGTTTTAAACTGTAAGACATACCTAGGGGCAGATATGGACTGTGACCATAACTTATTGGCAATGAAATGTAGATTAAAACTTAAGAGACTGCAGAAAGGTAGAAAAGTTAGATGGAACCTGGACAAACTGAAGAAACCAGAGATGCTTGAGAGTTTCAGAGGGAGCATTAGGCAGGGATTGGCTGAAACGGGGGGAAATAGTACACTGGAAGAAGAATGGGTAGCTCTGAGAGATAGGGTAGTGAAATCAGCAGTGGGTCATATAGGCGGAAGGACAAGGACTAATATAAACCCCTGGATAACAGGATGTACTGGACTTAATTGATGAGAGTAGAAAATGCAGAAATGCATCTAGTGAAGCAGGCGAAAGAGACTACAGACGTCTGAAAAATGAGATTGACAGGAAATGCAGCCTGGCTAAGCAGGAGTGGCTAGAGGACAAATGCAGAACCATAGAAGACTGTATAACTAGGGGAAAGATAGATACCGCCTACAGGAAAATAAGAGATATTTCGAGACAAGAAAAGCAGCCGTATGAATATCAAGAACTCAAACTCAAAACCAGTAGTAAGCAAAGAGAGGAAAGCTGAAATGTGGAAGGACTGTATATAGGGCCTTTACAAAGGAAATAAAATTCGAGGTAGTATTCTAAGAAGAAGAATTTGACAGAGCGCTGAAACATTTGAGTCGAAACAAGTCCCCTGGAATAATGTCTGAGCTGCTGACATCTTTAGGAGAGCCAATCATGAAGAAATTATTCCACCTGATATGCAAGTTGTATGAGACAGGGGAAATACACTCCGACTTCAAGAAGAATATAGTGATTCCAATTCCGAAGAAAGCAAGTGCAGACAAGTATGAAAATTACAGAACTATCAGTTTAATAAGTCATAATTGCAAAATAATAACATGAATTATTTACAGACGAATGGAAAAACTCGTTCAATCCAACCTTGGGGAACATCATTTTGAATTTAGGAGAAATGTAGGAACACAGGAGGCTAAGGAAAGGCAAACCTACGTTTTTAATATTTGTAGATTTGGAGACTAAATAACACTCTTTCAAATTCTGAAGGTAGCAGGGGTAAAATATAGGGAGTGAAAAGATATATTCAACCTATATAAAAAACAGACAGCGATTATTAGAATCGAAGGGCATGAAAGGGTCGCAGAGATTAGGAAGGGAGTAAGACAGGGTAATAGCCTTTCTCCAATTTTGTACAATATGTAGATTGAGCAAACAGTGAAGGAATGCAAGGAGATATTTCGAGAGAAAATTAAAGTTCAGGGAGAATAAATAAAAACTTTGCGGGTTGCTGATGACATAGGAATTCTGTCAGATACTGCAAATGATCTAGAAGAGCAATTGAATGGAATGGACTGTCTTGAAAAGAGGGTATAAGGTGAACACCAACAAGAGTAAAACAAGGATAATTGAATGTAGCGTCAGTAAGTCAGGCGATGCTGAAGGAATTATATTAGGTAATTAGACAATAAAAGTAGTAGATGAGTTTTGTTATTTGAGTAGCAACATAACTTCTGATGGCCAAAGTAAAGAAAATATAAAATTCAGAATGGTTATGGGAAGAAAAGCGTTTCTGAAGAAGCGAAATTGTTGACATCAAATATTAATTCAAATGTTAGGAATTCCTTTCTGAAAGCCTTTGTCTGTAGTGTAGCATTGTATGGGAGTGAAACGTGGACGATAGTTCAGACAAAAAGTTGATAGAAGCTTCAGAAATGAGGTGCGACAGACGAATGATGAAAATTAGATTGGAAGATCACATAACTAATAAGGAGATGTTTAACCGAACTGGGGAGAAAAGGAGTTTCTGGCATATCCTGACTAAGAGACGGAATAGATTGGTGGGACGTCATACGTCAACTTAGCATTAGAGGGAAGTGTGTGGGTTAAAAATCGTAGAGGGAGACCGAGGGACCAATACAGTAAGCAGATTCAAAAGGATGTAGGTTGCTGAACGTATTCTCGGATGAAGAGACTTGCACAGGACAGGGTAGCGTGGAGAGCTGCGGATTGAAGACCACAACAAAGACAACAACAACAACAACATTTTCAGGGACTCTTCGCCGAAGTCATATTCGTAAATACAGTTTGGAAAAATGTACACACATTCTATTCAATTTTAAATGTAATATTTTTTGTATGGTAGCCTAGTACGGAATAAAAGTATTCCAAAACAAATTTCTTTTTATATTTTGCATGTGTTAGTCAACATACGGAAATTAGTGCAACCGCTCCTAAACATAGCAGTTCATACTAGAATCTGGTTACACAGAGATGTTCAGAATAATAGCAAACAGTCTGGGCGGCCGTAACAAATTGAATCTACAAAGTGAAAGGAAATTACAAATAATCAATATTATTATATACTTATAGACGAAATATTCTAAAATTATATATCAACAGCGCAAGTTGATTTGATTTCGTTGCTTTCTAGAATCCAGAATCCAGAATCCAGAATCCAGATAGTAGACGCATATATTTCCAGCTCCTATTACAGGAGCTGGAAATTCTATATTGCGAGTAAACTTTCGATTTAAATTATTTCGACCACTGTAATTCGTCACATCAAGGATTAGGACGTAGTGAAGTTGTGAAGCTCCTTCCCGTGTTTTCGCCACATCCACGAAACTGTCCGTTATCGTTGTCTATGTGGTCCAGGTGAAGTGAGACGCATTCTGCTTTGTTATGTAAACTAATCTTCGCTACATCACTACCGGTAAAGGAACCGTTAATTCAGATTTCATTGGTTGCTATAGGAATACTTAATGCTTCGCTATAATTCTGTAGAGAAGGATATTTCGCCACAACTACTTTGGCGCGTAGCCCTAACTACAGAAAAATCTGTTTTTCTCGATGAAACGCCTTCATAGCCATTAGCTCCACAAAGTAACGCATGGATACCCGCGAAAGATCTACTGTCAACCCAAATAAAAATGGTCAACGGGTGTACTGTAGAACTTCATTTTGTTTCTTTGAAAATGGACTGAAATATGTGAAACTGGTAAGCCTACAAAAAGAGTGTGTCTGTCTACACGCAGACTCATGTAATGGGCTCTGAAGTCCTACTGACAACAAGCTTTCATTCGCCTAATACCCGACTATATCCAGAATGCCATAACTTATTGCAATGAAAGCTCTGCAGGTTTATAAATTTTACGTTACAATGTATTTACTTCTCAGTGCAAGACTTCTTTTAGTTGAAACTACCTTAAATTCATGAAGCTTTTGTTTGCTGTTACAGACTCAGAGATATAAGTCGTATAAATAATATTCAAACAGCGTAACGTAAAAAATGGAAGAAACGAAAAATTATTTACCGGAAATAAATTGCCCCTATTTTATTTTAATAAACACTGAAATAATATTGGTACTTATGGTCTAAGTCTAAAATTTTGACCGTTTCAGTAATTGTGAGGTGAGGAGAGGATTTGTAATTACAGAAAGTTGTTGAAAGATGCGAATGCACAAAGTACAGTGAAATTTACGTTTCAATTTTATTTGTACTGTGCACTGAAAGATAACCACGTTTCCTTATGGGATTTATCATCACTTCCAGGGTTGTATGAGCACATATCCAAATAAATTCGTCTCTCATTATTTGACCTAGGTTACAACATATCTATAAATAACAGAATTGGCGACAGGCACTTCCGTAATGTTACTTGCAAGTAGTTCGCTACAGTGCTGTTTGTTATAAATTTTGAGACGGCATTTGACTGACAAAGGGACCATCGCAAGTGTAAATAACGGGTTTTGGTGGGTCTCCGATATGTTGTAGAGGTACATACCCTAAGTACGAGGCTATCCGCTTCGTGAACGACGGACCTTGGTCTTCGAGAAAACTGATGTTAAGTTCACTGCCCGTTGTAAGACGCGTAGCGTTAGCCACCTTCCAAGCAAGTGAGCATGGTGCTGTGATTAAGATCTCCAGCTACCACGACGGAAGTACCGTGTTCACATCTTCTCCGTGGTTTTCCTTTTTTGAAGTCAGAATAGTCCAACATTTTTTCCATTTTATTTTACAGAATATCAACAAAGCGTTTACATTGTGTGAAATTAGTAAGAGATATTCAGTTTTGCCGTAGTAATTTAATTTTCACGTCATTATTACAGAATCTTACTCGCTATCGCCTGCATCGCTTGCTATGTCGCAACAGATATCCGAATGATATTCGTCGTAAAACCACACTCTTTAATTTTGTATCACTTCAGGGAACCTGCTTTTTGGGAGATAATCAAAGTTAACGGATGAAATAGAACTCTTCTTTTTAATGTAAGTGAACTTTATCTGGAATCGCTCTTAAAATCTCTGTAGCTTTTATAAAATGTGCTTGGTGCTGTGAACCATTCTGTTTCGGTTCATTTTACGACAAATATCATCGGGATTTCTGTTGTGGCATAGCAAGCGATAGCGAGTTAGATTTTTGTATTAATGACCGAAAACTACTAATGTAATATTGATTATTTCTTACTAATTTCACACGATGTACCGCTATTTATTGATATTCTGTAAAATAAAAAAAAATTAAAAATAAAAAAAAAATTAGATTATTCTGATATAAAAATAAATAAATAAATATAATAATGGAAAGTACAGGTAGGAATTAACAATATAGTAATAAGGACAGTTTACAACTCACCGCAAAGACGTGGTGACGAGCTGCGACAGGCACATACAAAAGACACACACATACAACTCTTGCAGCTATCGACCACGGCCTCCTTCAGCAAATAGAACACTCACACAACCACACAACACAGTCATACAACCATCACCTTCAGCTGCCGCACTTCGAATCACGCTCTGTGGCGAGTATATCGGCGTGTGAGGGGTGGGGGGGGGGGGGTAGAGGGGATAGGAAGGTTGCGCCACGATGGTTTTCCGTCGCCCTCCCAACCTCCACAACATCCTAGTTCATCCTTATGCCACCCAGAAACCCAACCCACTGCCACAGGGATAATAACCTATACGTCTCCAATCCACCCACCCAGCACTTCCGATTCCTGTCCTGTCACAGGCTTATCGTTACCAGAGGCCGGGCCACCTGTGAAAGCAGGCATGTAATTTACCAACTGCGTTGCACTCACTGGGCAGCTGTCCATAAGGATGAATGGCCACCGCCAAACTGTGACCAAAATAAAGTTGAACCACCCTGTGGCTTGCATGCAGCGGAGCACATGATTGATTTCAATGGCTCCTTCACAACCCGGGCCATTTGGATACTCCCATCCACCACCAGCTTTACTGAACTGCACAGATGGGAAATCATCCAGGTCTCAAACTACGAGAACTTCCCTTTCTTCCATACCTTACAGTTCCTACCTCTCTATCCTAAACCTCTCCTATTTTGAGTGGTGCGTCAATGTGCGTGCAGTGTGTGTGTGTGTGTGTGTGTGTGTGTGTGTGTGTGTGCGTGTGTGTACGCCATCGTGTGTAGGTGCCGTGTGCGCACATTTTGTTATTTAGTATTTTTTATTTATATCTTTATTTATTTTGGGTATTTTATTTTCATATATTATTTTTCTCGCCTCACCTGCCTCCCCACTCCATTCCTAAGCTGCATCTCGTTATTCCCATCTAGACCGTGCTGTACCCATCCCCCCCCCCACCACCGTGACGCAACCTTCCTTCCCCCACCCCCACCCCCACTCCAATCCTCGCCAATTTACTCGCGGCAGCCGGAGGTGATGGTTTTACGACTGTGTTGTGTGCCTGTGTGATTGCGTGAGTGTTCTAAGTTCTGAAGAAGGCCGTGGCAGATAGCTGAAAGTGTTGTATGTGTGTGTCTTTTGTATGTCCCTGCCGCAGCTCTTCGTCACGTCTTTGCGGTGAGTTGTAAACTGTCCTCACTATATTATTAAATAAGTAAATATATTATTAAATAAGTAAATAAGTAAGAATGGGACACGGTACTGGAAACGGATAGCTGGAGACCTTGACCGCTGCGCCACGCTCAGTTGGTTTGAACGCGGCTAACGTAACAAGTCGTGCAGTGATCTTCATCATCAATTTCCTCTAAAACCAAAGTCCGTCGCTAACAAAGATGACAGACTCATACTAAGGGTATGTCCCTCTACAACATATCCGATGAAAGTTATCTGTTTTACGATATTTATTAAATATAATTTATTTTTTGGATTGGTCGTGGAGATGGAACTGGGATTTGCTATCTGACTGTGTGAGTGTGTATGTGTGACTTTGTCTGACTAACAGTGATTTCTGTTGATAACAAACGATAGGTTACGTAAAATTCAGATTTTCCACACATAAGAAAAGCACATCAAATTCTTTGGGACCGTTCCACACACTGGATCAAAACCTAAGGCCTGATAGTAAATTATGTGAATAAATATTTTTTTAAACGTCAGGCCCGCGCAGTGGATAACTCAATCGTACATTGCTATGAAAAGAAGCTCTAACTGATCCGTTAATTACTTCCATAAATTACTGATCCGTCAATTACTTCCATTAATTACTTCAAAATGAATGCATCACTTTAATGCCATGTTGTAAATTCTCAACATCAGTATCAAAAATGAAAAACCTCAACTACTGTGTATGGTGAAATTAAGATCTCGTTTCAGAAAAGCAACTGAGAGTCCACATAAATATTTTACTGTGAAATGAAGTGAATCCTTATGACATTTCAAAGATGCCAATACCTTTACTGAAAAGTAAATTGAATTTTTGTAACAGTTGAAACGTACTGCGGTTGGCTCATCACGCTTAGTCAAACACTTCATTATCGAGCGTTTTTAATCACCTAATTACTTTATCAAAAATGATTTCTTGAAATTCTCTACTCACAGTCAATACAAGCACAGAAAATTTGAAATAACCCATAGATAAACACTCTATCTTTAATATTTCACTCATTGTAACTGCCTCATCATTATCATATTCTCAACATAGTTTTCAAGAATCCTAACCTGGACCCTAATTATTTTAGTGAAAGTTATATGTTAAAACATACACTCACAGAGACACCACGCGCAAGTACGTTTGCGATTAACACTTTTACTTCACTTCAAAATAACTCACATCAATTAACTGGTCGTAAAACTTATTGGAGGAAAAATGGAAGTTTCTACACACTACAAAATAATGGCAGAGCAATTTCATTATCACACTTATATTGAAAATTAAAAAGCAACATCATTACAAAAACATTTTGATATTACCTTATACATTCTTAGTCTGAACAGTCGAGCTAACAGACATCCTCTGCCCCCTTCTCACAGTTCAACCTCCTACTCCGCCCGCTACATTACAACACCAAGACACGACTGCCCATTCCCACCGTTACATTGCGACACCCCGCGCCACCATTACCAGACAGAGCAATAATGCTACCTCTCTGACCAAGGAAGCTAACTGTACAGTATATACTGTTTGACTTACAGGAATCTTATTCACAAACTAATACTCCCAACAGCATCGTCATCATCATCATCATCATCATCATTAGAGACTGATTATGTCTTTCGGCGTTCAGTCTGGAGGAAAGTAACTCTAATAAAATTCCTCCATGATCCCCTATTCAACGCTAACATTAATGCCTCGTCTGATGTTATGCCTTTTACTTCAAAATCATTCTGCACCGAATCTAAATACTTTCTTCTTGGTCTACCTCGACTCTTCTTACCCTCCGCTGCCGAGCTCATGAGACTCTTAGGTAACCTTGCTTCTCCCATGCGTGTAACATGACCCCACATCTCAGTCTGTTCACTATAACTGCTTCATCTATGGTGTTCATTCCCAGTTTTAGATTTCCTCATTATGGACACCCTCCTACCATTGTTCCCATCTATTATTACCTGCAATCATTCTTGCTATTTTCATATCTGTAACCTCTATCTTATGAATAAGGTAACTTGTATCCACCCAACTTTCACCCCCATACAACAAAGTTGTTGGAAATATAGAGCGATGCACTGCTAACTTAGTCTTGGTACTTACTTCCTTCTTGCAAAAGAAAGTAGATCTTAGTTGAGCACTCACTGCATTAGCTTTGCTGCACCTCGATTCCAGTTCTTTCGCTACGTTGCCCTCCTGTGAGAAAATACATCCCAGGTACTTGAAACTGTCTACCTGTTCTAACTTTGTTCCTCCTATATGGCACTCAATCTGTTTGAATCTCTTTCCCACATACATTACTTTCGTTTTGGAGATGCTGATCTTCATATCATTGCCCTTGCACTTCTGATCGAGCTTTGAAATATTAGTTTGCAACCTTTCAATCGAATCTACCATTACAACTAAGTCATCCGTATATGCGAGACTGCTTATTTTGTATTGACCTATTTTAATCCCGCCCTGCCAGTCTACTGTTTTCAACATATGATCCATGAATAGTATGGACAACAGTGGTGACAGGTTACAGCCTTGTCTTACCCCTGATATTACCCTGAACCATGAGCTTAATTTGCCATCTACTCTAAATGTTGCCTGAGAGTCTACGTAAAGCCCTTTTATTGCCTGCAAAAGTTTGCCTCCTATACCATAATCTTGAAGAACTGACCGTAGCTTCCTCCTAGGAACACGGTCATAAGCCTTTTCCAGATCTATGAAACATTGATACAATTACCTGTTCCACTCATAGCACTTTTCCATTACCTGCCGTTGGCTAAAGATCTGGTCGTGACAGCCTTTAAGAGGCCTAAACCCACACTGATTTTCACCTAACGTTTCCTCAATTAATACTCGCACTCTCCTTTCAACAATACCTGAGAATATTTTACCTACAACGCTAATTATTAGCGATGCTTCTGGTGCTGCTAGAAATAATACTGTTCGCAAGCTCGCAGCCTCAAACTGGGGTGCACAACCCAATACATTAAGAAGCACAGCCCTGTCCCTGTGTTGCTCAGCTGCAGAATACGCGTGCCCAGTATGGTACAACTCATGCCACGCTAAACAAGTGGATGTGGCTCTAAACGAAACCTGCCGCATTGTTACGGGATGTCTAAGGCCAACGCCAGTTGAAAACTATACTGCCTGGCTGGTATAGCGCTACCTGGGATTAGAAGGAAAGTCACAGCCAGAATGGAACGAACAAAGGCATCGAAATTATCAACCCATCCCCTTTTTGATTATCAGCCAGCCCATAGCAGACTCAAATCAAGGAAAAGCTTTCTGCATGCAACGACGGAGCTCGACAAATCACCACAACTGACCAGGCTGGAGATGTGGAGAGTAAAGATCGGGGACCTTGGTGGCTGGATGACCCCACAGGAAGCACTCCCACCTGGCTATGAGGAGGACTGGATGACTGCGGACCAACGTAACAAGATCCAAAGTCAACATGAGAAGGTGGGGCCTCTCTGATGCATCTGTCATGTGTGAGTGTGGAAAAGAACAAACCACCGAGCATCTACTACAGTGTGAGCTTTGTCCAGCCTGCTGTACCATGCAGGACCTGACTGGTGCTACCCGTGATGCATGTGATGTAGCCAGATTTTGGGCTGGCATAGTTTAATGTTTAATACTGGGGAAAAGACCTTTTGAACTGTTATCACTGTTACTTGTAAATATGTGTACTATTAATGGCTTATTTGTATTTATATTCATTGATCTTCATTGTTTGTGTGTTTCATGTTATGTTTGTACAAGATGCTTCTGACATGAATAAATAAATAAAATACAACGCTAATTAAAGAGATACCTCGATAGTTGTTGCAATCTTTTCTGTTACCATGTTTGAAAATTGGTGTGATTACTGCTTTCGTCCAGTCAGACATATTACAAAATATTAAATCCAACTGAATAGAAACCCCTCGCACCGAGACCCATCAAAATCCGCTATTTACACTTCCGATGGTTCCCTATTAAACCTAGCCTACTGTGGTGGCAGCCCTGGTGGCTGGCGTTTGCAGGCGGAGCAAATGTTTCACCTCGGCGGGAGTGGGACGTTCTGGCTGGCAGCGGGCAGAGGCGTCGTGTTTGGCCGTCGCTGCTGCCGTGATGTGATGTATGGCGGCCGGTACACGCGCCTCCGCAGCCCGGCTGTAAATCTCGCCGGAGATATACGTTAGTTGAAAAATTGTTAAAGCAACCTGCTTTTTGAAGACCTGCCTCCTCTCTCCCCGCCGAGCACTTTGCCGCGCCGCGATCCGAAGCGAGAGCCGCGGCATAAATCAGGCACGGCTGCCGCCAACTCTGCTGGCCTGCAGGCGCCCCTGGCCCTGGCTAAGTGACTGCGCGATACTTCTAGAGGCGCGCAGCCGTCTCCCTGCCTACGTCTGTCAGGCTACGAGATACAGTGTACGATGAAGGCTTCAGTAACGACACTCGAAAGCAGTCATATCACAGTTGTCCAGTACTAGAATCAAATAATTGATTTGATGTCGCTAGATTAGCATTTTGTTAAAACTAAAGTCCCGCTCATTTCGTATTTTAAGTCTCGCATATGCGGACGACTTAGTTGTAATGGTCGATTCAATTGAAAGGTTGCAAACTAATATTTCAGAGCTCGATCAGATGTGCAAGGATTATGATATGATGATCAGCATACCCAAAACGAAAGTAATGTTAGTGGGAAAGAGATGTAAACAGATTGACTGTCAAATCTACATCTACAAAGATACTCTGCAAATCACATTCAAGTGCCTGGCAGCGGGTTTATTAACCACCTTCATAACTTTTCTGTACCGTTCCATTCTCTAATAGCGCGTGGGAAGAAAGAACACCTAAATCGTTCCGTTTTCGATCTGATTTCTCTTATTTTATTGGGATGGTGATGTCTCCCTAAGTAGGTGGGTGCTAGCAAGATATTTTCACATTCAGAACTAAAAGTCGGTGATTGAAACTTCGCAAACAGATCACGCCGCAATGAATAACGTCTTTCTTTTAATGATTTCCACCCCAATTCGAGCAACATTTCCGTGACGCTTTCCCCCTGTAAAGTGATAAAACAAAACGAGCTGCCCTTCTCTGAACCTTCTCAATGTCTTCCGTCAATCTCACCTGGTGAGGGTCCCACAAGCGGCAACAGTACTCCAGGAGAGGACGCACAAGTGTGATGTAGGCAGTGTCTTTGGTGGAGCTGGTGCATCTTCGAAGCGTTCTGCCGATGAAACGTAACCTTTGATTCGCCTTCCCCACAATATTTTCTATGTGTTCTCTCCAGTCAAAGTTGTTCGTAATTGTAACTCCTAGGTATTTGGTAGAGTCTACGACTGATTTATCGCGTAATTGAAGTTCAGCGAATTTCTTTTAGTGGTCATGTGTATTACTTCACACTTTTCTTTATTTAGTGTCAATTGACAATTTTTGCACCATGCAGAAATTTTGTGTAAATCGCTTTGCAGTTAGGAGGAACAAAGTTAGAGCAGGTAGACAGTTTCAAGTACCTAGGATGTATTTTCTCACAGGATGGCAACATAGTGAAAGAACTGGAATCGAGGTGCGGCAAAGCTAATGCAGTGAGTGCTCAACTAAGATCTACTCTCTTCCGCAAGAAGGAAGTAAGTACCAAGACTAAGTTAGCGCTGCAACACTCTATCTTTCGACCAACTTTGTTGTATGGGAGTGAAAGTTGGATTGACACAGGTTACCTTATTCATAAGGTAGAGGTTACAGATATGAAAGTAGCAAGAATGATTGCAGGCACTAATAGATGGGAACAATTGCAGGAGGGTGTCCATAATGAGGAAATCAAGGATTGAACACTATAGATGAAGCAGTTAGAGCGAACAGACTGAGATGGTGGGGTCATGTTATTCGCATGGGGAAAGCAAGGTTACCTAGGAGACTTATGAGCTCGGCAGCGGAGGGTAAGAGGAGTCGAGGTAGACCAAGAAGAAAGTACTAAGATTCGGTGCAGAATGATTTTGAAGTAAAAGGCATAACATCAGACGAGGCATCAATGTTAGCATTGAATAGGGGATCATGGAGGAATTTTATTAGAGGTACTATGCTCCAGACTGGACGCTGAAAGGCATAATCAGTCTCTAATGATGATGATGATGATAGTGATGTTTTAAAATATTAGTTTCTTAAATGTTAGTTAATATTGCTAGTTTTTGTTGTTTTTAATAATTTATTATTCTCCCTGTGAGAATGTGTACTTGATTTACTTTTAAGCGGATGTGCGAGAATCTAATGGCTGTCTGAATGTGACTAGTAATAGCTCGCTTTGCATGGTTCTCTCTGGCTCAAAGTCGATAGTTATTCGTTACCAACCCCTGCTGCTGATGCGACCAAAGAGGTTTCTACACCCTTTGGTTACAAGCCAGTCGACGAGCCCTCTCTAGGGCGAGTTTCACGATCTTCTCTCCCCACCACCGCTGGGTTTTGCCCAGTTTACAGCAGCTTTCGCGTTTCCTGGCCGCTCGGTGGTCACTTCGTGCTTGGACTGCGGTAAGGTTGGTTCTGCTCTCGTGTCTGCGGAGCTGGTAGTGATTCATTGTCTAGCATGTGAAACTTAGACTCTTGAACTTAGATTCATTTTTCAGAATGTTTTTTCTGATCATGCACGGAAATGTGTTCTAGTTTGTCAATCCAGTGATTACCAACAGATAAACGTGGTGTAAGTGTTACTAGTTTCAGTTTGATGATGGCCTGGTATATTCAAACTTGTTGTGATTATATGGCACTGTACGAACTCAGTGTAAATTCTTTCTTGCTTTGTGGGACCCAATTGTCACTGACGATATTTTCATTTTTGTACAGTGCATGTAGTATATTTTCTTAACGGTTTCCTTTCATGAGCGATACGTGTTCCACATGGTTGGTTCTTAGAACAAAGCCTTCAACTTCCACTATTGTTTGTTCCATGCCCATCAGGCAAGTAACTATGCGTGTATCCTTTTGATTTTCACTAACATTTCATGATATTCTCTCCCTACCTATTTTAATATTGCTGTTTCTTGTCCGAACTTGTAGTATGTACTCAGTCTTTGTCGGTAATTCTCTCTGAACCTTGTACAACCTCCTTCCATAGCTTGCTTATGAAATTCTATGTATTTGTAAGGGTTGCATGACGTAGCTCTTATTCTCACTTTTTAGTCTTTGTAATTATTTCACAATTCTTTCTTTCTTTCTTTCTTTCTTTCTTTATTTTTATTATTATTATTATTATTTTTTTTTTTTTTTGGAGACTGGATTTCATCCGTCGCTGTAAATGCTCCCTAACGCGTGTAGCTGCATTTCATTCGCTTCCTTATGTAATTCTCCGCAGTTCTACGGGTTGCGTGGTCCCAGCAGCCACCGTGCGAATCGTTTAGTTATTGTACTTGAAAACTACTCACTTAGAGCTATCATTTCACACCTCATTTGTAAAAAATTGCTCGAGACGTTTTCGAGATAAACGTTTTTCAAAATTGTTAATTTATTACAATAATCAACTTATTCTATACTAGCCACACTACCCGGCTTCACTTCGGTACTTAATGTAAAGTTTTGATAGAGTTGGAATAAAAGGAAAAATATAATATTAGAGGTACAAGATATTAACAACATATTTTAATTATCTATTGCATTATTTCTCTATAAACATCATTTTTCATTATTTATTTGCAGTAGGCTTATACGTATAGAATTTCCTAGTCTAGGTAGAGCAAGCGACATACAGCTCATCATGAGAGAAGCAAGAGTGTATAAGATTGATGGCAAAATATTTTAATGTATGTTCTCACCCTTTATAGTATCAGCAACACTATAACCTAATTTTATTGAAAACTGAAATCTTTTAAATTGTATTGGCGCCTTAGTAGAAATCAGCTGTATATTAAGGTAAGTACTATGTACCCTTGTTTCTTTCCAGTCTTACTCTCATAAAAGTAAAAGAGAGATATGTCAGCTCTCATATTCTTTGTTAGTGAAGTATTTTTAAGAGTGGCCAATGATAGATGCATGTTGAGAGATATGATATTTTTCAAGCATGCGTTGATCTCACCTGATGGTGTTGCCCTGTACCCACTTCAGGTAAAAAAAAAAAAAATAAAAAAAAAATTAAAAAAAAAAAAAAAAAAAAAAAAAAGATGAAAGGGAATAAAGGGCTATCTCCTCATGTAACTCCCTTGATCGAACCCTAATTTGTTTTTCAGTTTCTGTGGCATGCACAATGTACACTTACTTTTATAATATACGAGGCGCGTCCAGAAAGTAAGTTCCCTTTGGTAATAAAATGAAATTGTACAAAGATACAGAAGAAATTTTTATTGCACAAAATTCTACAACTCTTAAACTACTTTTCCACATAATTGCCGAAATTTTGCAGGCATTTGTCATAGCGTGGCAACCAGGTTTTGTATACCTTCTTCATAGAAATCTGCCGCCTGTGTCTTCAGTTGTTAGGTAACAATTTCATGCGTCAGTGATCGTGAAATTTGGGGGAAGTCCATAACGAGAGAACTAATTGGAAACCTACGGTTTTCCTGGATCTTATCATCAATCGCGTGAACCAGTTCTTCTGTAACCAAAAATGGACGCCCACTTCGTTCTTCATAGTGCACATCACTACGCCCGCCATTGAACTGTCGGAGCCATCTTTTAACCATCGAATCACTCATCGCATTTGGTCCGTAAACATAGGCAATTTGCCGATAAATTTCACTTGGTTTCACTTTCCTCGCATTCAGAAACCGAATCACCGACCTGATTTCACAGGCGGCGGGATTTTCAATCAACTTCGACATTTCAAACAAGCACAACGAAGCATACGCAACTGACAGCGATCTCCAAATAGCGCACGTTCTTCTCCTTGATACACATCGTCTACAGCGCATGTGCGGAACTGCAATCGCAGCGCTGCAGCGATAAATTGAAACGAAAACTTACTTTCTGGACGCGCCTCGTATAATGATTAAAATGCGCTAGAGTGACAGGGAGCGCGCAACCGGCTAGTCTTCCACTTCAAAATGAGTCTGCAAGCTCCTTCGTGTGATGTCGGGAACAGGTTTTATTAATTGTTATATTGTTCCTATTCCTTTAATCCATGCTGGAAAAAGGCCCAGAGACGACTTCCGTTATCCTCCATCTAACGCCACGGCGGATTAACCGCGCGTACTGGAGCGCCGTTTGCGGTGCGCGCGGCCTTCCGCATGGATGGTTGTATCGTCTTAGTGTAAGGTAGTCCATAAGTAGTTTGAAAGTTTAGGGAATGATGACCCCGCAGTTAAGTCCCTTAAGCTTGACAAACGTTCGAACATTTCTACATCTAACGGTCGGAATTTCCGCTCACGTGATCGGGCACCCGGCCGGTAGAATGCCGCTAAGATCCGTACCCAAAGAGTGGAAAGTTGCCCAAGTTACTCCAATATTCAAGAAGGGCAATAGGAGTGATCCCCAAAATTACAGGCCTATCTATCTCAATGACGTCGATTTGCAGTAGGATTTTGGAACATATACTTTGTTCGAATATTATGAACTACCTCGAAGATAACGACCTATTAACCAGTAGTCAACACGGATTCAGAAAGTACCACTCTTGCGAAACACAGCTTGCCCTTTATTCACATGAAGTGTTAAGTGCCATCGACAAGGGATCTCAAATCGATTCCATATTTCTGGATTTCAGGAAGGCTTTTGACATTGTACCCCACAAGTGGCTTCTTATGAAATTGCATGCTTATGGAATACCTCCCCAATTGTGCGATTGGATTCACGATTTCGTATCAGAAAGAACACAGTTCGTTGTAATTGACGGTAAGTCATCGAGTAAAACAGAAGTGATATCTGGCGTTCCACACGGAAGCGTTATAGGTCCCCTACTCTTCCTCGTGTTTATAAACGATTTAGGAGACAACCTGAATAGCTCCCTTAGACTGTTCGCGGATGATGCTGTCGTTTATCGGTTAGTGAAGTCAACAGAGGATCAAAAGCAACTGCAAAGCGATTTAGACAAAATTTCTGCATGGTGCGAAAATTGGCAATTGACACTAAATAAAGAATAGTGTGAAGTAATACACATGACCACGAAAAGAAATCCACTGAACTTTAATTACGAGATAAATCAGTCAAACCTTAAGGTCGTAGACTCTACCAAATACCTAGGAGTTACAATTACGAACAACTTTGACTGGAAAGAACACATAGAAAATATTGTGGGGAAGGGGAACCAAAGTTTTCGTTTTATCGGCAGAACGCTTCGAAGATGCACCAGCTCCACCAAAGAGACTGCCTACATCACACTTGTGCGTCCTCTCTTGGAGTACTGTTGCCCCTTGTGGGACCCTCACCAGGTGGGACTGACGGATGATATTGAGAAGGTTCAGAGAAGGGCAGCTCGTTTTGTTTTATCACGTTACGGGGGGGGGGGGGGGAAAGCGTCACGGAAATGTTGCACGAATTGGGGTGGAAATCATTAAAAGAAAGACGTTATTCATTGCGGCATGATCTGTTTGCGAAGTTTCAATCACCGACTTCTAGTTCTGAATGTGAAAATATTTTGTTAGCACCCACCTACTTAGGAAGACATGACCATCCCAATAAAATAAGAGAAATCAGATCGAAAACGGAACGATTTAGGTGTTCTTTCTTCCCGCGCGCTATTAGGGAATGGAACGGTAGAGAAAAGTTATGAAAGTGGTTAATGAACCCTCTGCCAGGCACTTAAATGTGATTTGCAGAGTATCTATGTATATGTTGATCTTGCTACCATCATTAGAAATGTGGAAACGTATTTTATCAACTATTACAAATTATTTATGTCTGCACTGACAAACCCGCACCACGCCGTGCGGACACAAGTAACGTATAATTCTTAAGCAATAACATTTCCACAGCTCTGATGGTGGCGGAAACATCAGCCGAAACCTGTAACAATCAGCGAAATTTTAATAAGCTATCTTGGCAATGACATAAGTATTCCGTTTCCCAATTTCCTTGGATTTATCTGGCTTCACACATTTCTATGCTTTTTGTATTAGCACATTTGACAGTTTAAATCACAGTGTATCAGCGTCAATACATGCTTATGTAATTACCATCAGTGGACTGTAGCGTACAGATATTCGTTTGTGTTTTGCTATATTTCTATGGATATTGGTGTAAATGTATAAAAAGAAGATAAACATGAATAGAAATAAAGTGGGAAACTAGATACCCAAGTCTAATAAGATTATTCTGTTTTGAATTATAAGAAATTTTCTACATTGATAAAATCACTATACAACCTCCCATTTCTTCTGTATTTATTGTCTAAATGACCTGATTATTGGAATTCCATTAATGCTTCGTGCACTTCTGTTAAGTCTCACCACAATTCTTTCGGTAAATATTTCAATGTGAGAACTAAGAAACAGGAGTGTACTGATACACGAAATAATTTAACCCATTAATACCTAATCAATCTTAGCATTAGAATGGTGTTTATATATTGACTCTACTCCGACGAGACCATCTGAAATGTAACACATCTGAAATCATCTTACATAAAAATTTAATATTTCCCATGATCAGCGTAGGATTGGGCTGTAATCAGTGAAAAAGGTCACTAATTACTAAAAGGTAACAGTCTGATTTAAAATATTTGGATTTATTTTTTCCTGAAGACAAATACTCAGCAGCTTACAGCAAAATACAGTGTGTCCCAAAATAGTATATAGACTCTTTAACAGAATATCTCTTTAATTAAAGGATACAAAAATAAAATTTTTATGGGTAATAATTTATAAGGCGATGAGAATTATAACAATACTTTCTTCTGTTTTAGGACTGTCAAGAAACATTACGTTATCGTTTGAAGAAAGGAAATTGGTGCTGAAGTGTAACTGGAAAACAAAGACTGTACTCCGACGTTGGAGAGTTGAATTTGAAACACCACCACAGATAAGAACAACGATTACAAGAATCAGAGATAAGTTTGAAGTCGAAGGAACGGTGTACGACTTGAAGAAGGAACAAAAAGGACGAAAGAGAAGTTCAACGACAGATCGTTGATGCGGTAATCCAGGCATACCCACGATCCCCGAAGAAATCTCTGAGGCAATACTCTTGTGAGACTGGGATCAGCAGAAGCTGTGTTCACAGAATTTTGCAAATCTCAGAACTTTAAGCCTTACAGTACGAGACTTCTCCATGCTCTTAAGGAGTATAGGCGGAGCGAATTTTGTGAATGGTTCAATTACAGACGTGAAGAAGAGCAACGTTTCCAGCGAATTCTTTGGTCAGATTATAACGTACCAATCGTTGCTTATTTTATTAAACTTAAACTTTAATCTCGTGTCTGGCTCCTTCACGTTTGTATGTGGAATGACTTCTTTACGCAGGATTTATCAATTTTGAGTACACATATGGGTTACCGCCATGTGCGAAATATGCACGTTCGAAAACTCCAATGAAATTTAAGAGTCATAAGATTGACCCGCGCAACGGAGAACATTATAAACGCATCTGAACTAATTAATCTGGTCCAATATATGTACTCAAATGGAACGGATAAGTTATTTATGCTTCAGTGCTCCACTGCAGGCCACAGCAAGGACATATAATGTGATTCCTAGTGCTGAATAGGGTGATATGAATATTTAGAAATTACTTCAACACGCGTGTGGGGTAAAATCATTATTTATTAACAATTTCTTTTAAATATTTATCATGTGAATTTAAATGCAAATTTTAGTATAAATGAGAACTTAAATTCAACTTTAGTTGCAATCATAGTATAAATGAGAATTTAAATGGAACTTTAGTTTCAGTCATAATACAAATGAATTTAAATGTAACTTTAGTTTCAATCAACTCTTTCTATATCGAAATGGGCTTTCTAGCGTGTTTTCCAAAAGAAAAAGGATATGGGAGCAAGGATATGGTAAGAAGGAGTATTCTGTTTACCCGCTATTAATTGTAACATTCACACAAGGCATGCAAAGGTAGAATTACTACACGAGCCAACTATTTTGAATCCGCGCAGCTATTGGAAGCCAGGGAACAGAAGAGTCGTGTGGACGGACACATTGGTTAAATAAACAACATATTACTCGAGAATCGGATTTGCATTACCGACCGAGAACAAGCCATTGGATTATACAGCATTACAATGCCCGTCGAAGTGGTGAACATACGTGATCAGCGTGGCCCCAAACGAAAACCAGTTACTGTAATTTAATTTAAAAGAATTACCATCACGCTGAATCTACTCTTACTTCTATGGAATTTGGGTATGATTACTTGAATACATGACGTCTGGTAACGTTATTACTAACCCGTGAACCTATCATCGAAGCACACAATCATTACAAAGAAAACCTTACAAAATTTACAAAAATCTGTCAGTTAACATTACATTGCAATTAATTACTATAACACTATTGCAGGAGCATGGTAAGCAACTGCAACAGACCCTATGTTACCAGACCACGTGGCACAAAGTGCATCCTGATCATACTGCACAAAGAAAACCGTCACAATTCCGAGATTAAACTTCCACATTTATGCTTTAAACAAATCGAAAATACACGAGGAAAAAATTATGACTAATAAAATACGACAACTGCACCAACTGGACACATAAACTGCAATCTACCCGTTTCACGCACAAAGTCCTAGTCACAAAGAAAATCACTATAAATTTGAATAAAATCCCTCAAAATGAATATGTACCAGAAACAAATGCGAAAACCCGTTCAACGAACTAATACTCCCTATGATAATTCAATAAATAACTGACTTAGCAGCAGCTTTGACCCACGACAAAGCACACACCATCTCGATCGGATTGTATCACCTGATATCCGCAAATAATTATAATAATTTCGTGTGGCTCATTGGCTGGTGCAAGTCGCCACTTTGGCGACTTGCTTGTCCGTAACCTACCCCAGTTTCCAACCGAGGAAAGGGGACCTACAGCAACGTGGAATCCGAAACACGTGTCGTTCTTGGCGACTTCTCACATCGTTGAGAGGAGAAGGATAAGTTAAAGTGAAATAAATCCGAAGCCCGACTGGGTTTCCGCGAGCAATCGGTTTCCAGTAGAACGCTCTACCCCATCACCACCCGGGTCTCGCACACTTACAAGGTCACGAGCTACAGCGCAGTATTGCGCAAGCGCAACTCACGCGCTGCGGCTCACAGAGATGCTCAGAGGTGCCTCACACAGAGAGCAACCCAGGGTGCCCCTGAGAGCTAAAACACCAAGAAGAATCGCTTCTCGGCTTTTGGCAAGATCAATGTGTGTGTAGCACCTTTAACCCAAACACAAACACTTTCTTGCTCATTTATTTTCCTGTGATTACGAGTCCGTAAAGTAAAAGCATTACTAGATGTAAAATAAGACGCTCCAACATCCTTATTGAATACTTCTCCAACATGATACGTACGGAAAGCAATTACATCTCTGTTATTAAAGGATTCCAACCCAGTAACTCCTTCGCCGGTATCAGCCGGATAGCGCACCACAGCAACAGTAATCTATCCATTACCACATTGATTAGAATCACCCTGCATTAGCGAAAAATTAATAACACATCCACAAAACACCGATGGACCTTTCAATATCTCCTGCGCGCCCTTATTATTTACATTTATTTGTAGGTCATCAATTGCTTTATAAACAGGCAGGCGGGAACGCCGATATCTTCTCCTTTAACGAGGCATCTCTGGAGCATGCGCATGCGCAATACTGCGCTGTAGCTCGTGACCTTCTAAGTGTGCGAGAGAGGGAGGCCGGCGCTACTAGATTTACTAAGCGCCGGCCGCGCTATTGCTCCGGAGCGGAAGTGATAAGGCAGCGCTGCGGTCCGCTATATCAGTCGTGTTTCCGGTAAGACAGCGTCAGTCGTCGTGTAGCTGCCGCACAGGCAACAGCATTGAACGGCTCCAGAGATGCTTCGTTATAGGAGAAGAAATCAGCGTTCCCGCCTGCCTGTTTATAAGGCAATTGATGACCTACAAATAAATGTAAATAATAAGGGCGCGCAGGAGATATTCAAAGGTCCTTCGGTGTTTTGTGGATGTGTTATTAATTTTTCGCTAATGCAGGGTGATTCTAATCAATGTGGTAATGGATGGATTACTGTTGCTGTGGTGCGCTATCCGGCTGATACCGTGAAAGGAGTTACTGGGTTGGAATCCTTTAATAACAAAGATGTAATTGCTTTCCGTACGTATCATGTTGGAAAAGTATTCAATAAGGATGTTGGAGCCTCTTATTTTACATCTTTTACTTTACGGACACGTAATCACAGGAAAATAAATGAGCAAGAAAGTGTTTGTGTTTGGGTTAAAGGTGCTGGTAGATGTGCTAAAGTAAAATTTAATGATGATGTAACACATTATTATAGAAATTGAAATAAAGAAATCCTATTCCTTCCCCCCCCCCCCCCCCCCCACCCAAAAAAAATCTATTCTTTCTCTGCGAGACCACACACACTGGATGATCTTAGAGAGCAAATTGAGCAACCCTGTGATGCTATTACGTTGGAAAGGAATAAAGTTGGAATGTCTCTTAGTCGTAAGTCGTTGTCGACGGTGCACTACGATGGACGAACACGAGTTGCAACATTTACCACCTTATGTCGGATCAAGAGGTATCTAACACCACTAAAATTGTATTTTAACCCCTTTTATTAAAGAGATGTTCGGTTGCAAATAGTGTATGCTCTATTTTGAGACACCCACTATATAAAAGTTAATATTCATCATTTTTACACACTTATATGAGTTAAGGTATTTAGTTGCTATATTGTTCAAATAGAATGAATGGAAATGAGCAAGATTGCAGCATGACTATCATTCAGTTACGGAAGAAAATCTGTTCCGAATAACAATGAGTGTGCTTTCTCAGAAAGAGAGGGACAAAGTTCGACATGTAATTAACTATTGTATTACCCCCATGGTAGAGCTGGAAAAAGCAATGACAATGAATTCCCTCAGCTGCGCCGCAGCACATTGGCAAATTGTACACACGCGTTGCGTTGTGGCTGCGGCGTCTGGAGTGGAGTTACAGCAGTTCAAGTGGCGCGTAACGAGTCTGTTGAGTACGGACCCGTCTGGTGGCGGCGGTGGAAACAAACACTAATTCTGCCCTACTCTGAAGTAAATTCACCGGAAAAGTCTGAGCAAATGTTTTACATTAACTAGGACGACGATATCCATCCATAGTACGGACAGTAGTTAGTTCATATGTCTGACAAATGCTGAAAAATATCTTCCTCGACATTGTTCTCACTGCACGTGTTGCTGGTGGATGCATTGCGCGGAGTGATGGTGCAAATAATGGGTAAAAGCTTATAACAAATAATAAAAACTCCAAATCTGAAGAAGCTGGAAAAGAATACAAATGGTCAGTAAATTGCTCAGCGATATAAAAAAAAATTGAACGACAGGAAGACGAGAGCATTACACTTAATCTGACCAGACACAATTCATAGTAAATTCCTAGAAGCCATATAGTGAAAGTTGTTTGAATGAAACGAATAAAGGTTAACCTCAACTGAATGAAAAAGGGTATGTCGGGCACTGACAATTTCTCTCCAGCATACTGTAGCGCCTTTCCTACACGTAAAGTCACTGTGCTAACGTAACTATCTGGAAACCAAAGAAAAGTGCATTTAAAGGAAAATAAATTGAGTAATAACTAACCTCACTTTAACAACAAAATAATATTCCTGTCTCCACACTGAAAAACATTCTGATAACGAAAAAAGGTAATAATGATGCCCTGATTGAACCAATACTTTCTGTCAAAAATAATATTAAAACTCAACACTATTAATCATCCCTGTGCGTTTGAAAACCTATATTTCCTTAAATTTGAATTTGTTGCGATAGGAAACACGCTGTGCTGGTGCCACCGAAGTTTAAGAAGCAAAGCTACTGAAGAGCTGTTATGAAAATCGTGGTAGTGTAGTGTGATCTCTTAAAAGAAATTAATTTAAAAATATTAACTAGGTTCATATAGGTAAAAATTTTTTCATTAACAAAAACAAGCCGCGGTGGAGTGGCCGATCGGTCTAAAGCGTCTCGTGCGGAGCGCGCGGTTACTCGCCGTGGAGGTTCGAGTCCTCCCTGGGGCATGGGTGTGTGTTTTGTCCTTAGGTTAGTTTACCTAGCTTTAGGTAGTTTGTAAGCTACGGACTGATGACCACGCAGTTTGGTCCGATAGAATTACACACATTTGAAACAAAAACAAGAACATAATTTGATAATGGGGCTGGACCAAGTCTTCTAAAGGAATTTGAATCACTCGTGCTATTGACTTTTTGGTTTACTGTATTGACATTAATATCGTTAAACGTAAACACAACCTTTATTTACACGTGAGTCTTACATAGGACGTATACAAATCACAGTATACATGGAACTAATATAAAAGGCTCACGAAGATAATTCTTAAACATCGTCGTTAATCCGCCACATCCTTCCCACCCTGGTCGATCTTCAGTGGTACGATGAGCTGTACGGGGCGGATGATCTCCGTTCCATCGCTGAGTCTAAAGACGAGAGTTCTCGCCCTCCCGTCACGGCTCGGTCTCACTGCAGAAATGCGAGCTCGCCTCCATAGGTGACGTGGCCGCAGATCGCCTTGATCCGGCACTTCGTCGATCTCCCGTCTGGTTGACGCAACTCGTGGAAGCTTCTCAGGGCTAGAAGATACTCCTTATTCCACCTCTTCCAGAAATCTTCTTGCACCTTTGCCCTCAGTCTTGCCACTTTTCTAAGATATTAGGTTCTGGACTTGGGGGGTGGGGTATTGTTGCCAATCGTCCCCCGTTTATAAAATGATTTGGTGTTAATACGTTGAGGCCGTCTTGTATAATTGGTCTGCTGTTAATGGCGGCTTCTATCTCTGCTAGTTCTGTTCTGAGAGTTTCCTCGTCTGCTTGAGACGTGCCCAACACTTTCCTAAAGCAACGCTTTGTTGTGCCCACCATTCGTTCCCACCAGCCTCCCCACCAAGCCGCTCGTGGAACAATAAACTTCCAGGTCACGCCGTTGTGGGCGAAATGCTGGCTGGTACGTGGATCCGCGAAGATCTGAGAAAGTTCTGCTCACTGCTTGAAAAGTTCTCGCATTGTCGGAATATATGGTGTGGGGTAATCCATGTCTGCTGGAGAAGCGTCTGAACGACATGATGAATTTTTCCGTACTCATGTCAGATGCTAATTCAAGGTGCTAAGCCCTTTTATATTAGTCCCATGTATTCTTTGATTTGTATACGTTCTATGTAAGACGCACGTGTAAATAAAGGTTGTGTTTACGTTTCATGATATGGCACAAGTAAACAGTACAAAAAGATATTTGTAACACGCTTCCCACCCTGACATATAGTGGACCGGCGAAGTCTACTTCCGTAACTGTGAAAGGTTTAGTGAATTTTAGGCAGTCCACAGGTAGGGGTGCTTCTATTTCGTCCCCGCCGAGGTTCTTGGAGATCTTACAAGGTAGACAAGTGTGTATAACTTTCCTTATGGACTAGGGTGCATTTAAGATCCAGTACTGTTGGCGTAGCTCACATAACACAATTCTCAGTCCAAGATGCTGTAGATTTATGTGCGTCTGCTTGATGAAAAGTTTTGTAAAATGATGGGATCCATCGAGGAAAAGTGGATCTCTCTTTCTAGTTGTGCAATGTAGATCCAACGCAGTTTTGCACTTTCCAGATCCGTGGCAGTTAATTAACTGTCGTTTCTCCGTGCATTCGAACGTTCCTTATAAACCAAAGTATCCAGCCCATAACTCGAATCATCTTCCAGTATGAGCTGAATCGGTTGGCTTCTATGGGACATTCCCGCGTGCTAACTGTTAATACTTGGTCGTTCTTCCGTGCCTCAGGAAGTGGGGTGGTTGATATCGAGTGTTGAGGCCAGAAGTTGGGAGCGTTTGGAAGCCATCGTGGTGCCTGCCACCATTGTGAGCTCTGTAACTCTTTCGCTGACATCCCCCAAGATAATATATCAGCTGGATTGTCTTCGCCCGGACAGTGTCGCCATTGTGCAGGATTGGAGCTCTGCTGGATTTCCGTGACACGATTAGAGACAAATGGTTTCCATCTATTTGGGTTGCTGTGAATACAGCCTAATGCCACCATAGAATCACTCCATAGCGTTGTCCTCCTGTTATCATATCCTGTAGACTGACAGATATACTTCAGAAGTCGTATACCCAGCAAAACAGAAAGGAGCTCAAGTCTTGGGAGAGTCACTCTCTTGATAGGTGATAGTCTGTTTTTGCTGCAGATCTAGTGTACTGAGATTGTATCGCTCTCCACCACTCTGAGATAAAGTACGGCACCATACGCCCTCTTCGAAGCGTCGCAGAAAACATGCACTTGATAAATCTCTGGCGTTCTAGTGGAAGCTCCTATCCATCGAGGGGTCTGAATGTCTGATAAGTGAATGAGAGTGGAAGTCCAGATTTGCCTCCTCCTTGCCAGATCTAGAGGTAGGAGATCGTCCCATGCCAACCCTCTACACCAGATATCTTGGAACAAGATTTTCCTGTAATCGATATTGGCAAAAGCAAACCAAGCGGGTCGTAAAATCTTGCGGTAGCTTGTAACACCTGCCTCTTCGTTGCAGGCTCCTGTAGTAGCGATCCGACGACGTCTTGACGGTCAAACAGAAGAGAGTCTGTATGAGTGTTCCAGTTGACACCCAAAACTCTTGTATTTCTCCTCTCGCCCTTCAGCTATCCATATGTCCCCCATCGGTGTTGAATTTGCCGTCCACTTTGACATTTGTATTTTTATCTCTCTAAAAAGCCCTGTTATCTCGTAATATACTGTAATGATTTCGTTATCCTCTTCTAAAATGGCGGTGAAATCATCCATGAAGGTCCCTTGATCTAGCAGTTTTGTAGTCAAGGTATAATTTTCACCAAACATGGAAACCAATTCCCGTAAAGTAGCTGACAAAAGAAATGGGCTGAAAGTAAGTCCAAAAAGCAAGCGGGTGAATCTATGTTGTGCTATCTGTTGTTTTCCATTCTCCATTTTCCTGTCTCTCCATACCAAACCACAAAAATCTTGTTAAATCTACATCATTTTTATCCAGACACAATTGCAGAAAAGCTTGAGTTCCGTCCTCAATTTAGTCGGTAGAGTCGGAAGCGGAGTAGTGTTGCTAGAATTTCCGGTAGGAGATTAGGACCTGCCTCCAAGGCGTCATTGAGCGATATAGAACCTTTTCCGTGAGAAGAGGCATTGAAGACTATTCTCCACTTCGTAGTGCCATCTCTTTGCTTCTTTACAGCACGGTGAGGCATATTTAAAGGTATTTCAAACACTGTGACCGACAGATTTCTCTGGTCAGTGACTTTCAGCTTCAGGTCATCTATCAGATGCGAACTAATGAAATTTGACTGACTTCCTACGTCTAGAATCCATCGTGTTCTTTTCCGAAGACCTGTTGATCCGATTACCCAAATTCGAGCTGTTTGGAGATACGTCAAGTGTGGCTTAATAACCTCTATTTTCCCTTACAGTGACTCCCACTTGTCCTTCACAGATTGAGACGTGATGTGGGCCTTTACATTTAGTGCAGCAAACTTTGTTCTTCTTGCTGCAGTTCCTCACGGTGTGACTTCTGTTTAGACACAAGAAGTATCATCGGGTAGACTTGGGCTTTTCTATGCGTTGCTTAACGTCTGTCATCTTAGTACAGTTCTGAGCCCAATGATTCTTCTCTTCGCAATAAACGCAAAAGGGTGACGTCTTCGTTTGCTTGGGCGTCTGGCTTTTCCTGATTGTGACTTGCAAGGCAGTAGCTGTAGGGTAGGGTAAGTTTGAGACTGCGTAGTTCCCTTTGATCTTCTGCGCTGTCATACGCCTTCCACTCCTTGATAAAATAAGCCTTCTTATGTGCGCCTCAGAAATCTTCTCTGTCTTTGCGTATATAATCCACCTTCTACAAATGTCATCTGGAAACACACGTAACAGTTTTGGCGCTAGCATTCTTCCATAGTGATCAACGTTTTCCACTAAAGCCTGTACATGTCTATTACATTCTATGTATGTACAGTTAAGGGCTTCGGGCGTAACATCGAAAACTGCTTTCATAGTTTCCAAATAATCCAGATGCGCCTGGATGATGCGTTCTATAAGAATCCTATAAGAATCCTCTTGACTTCTTCGTATGCATCGGCTGTTACCGCTATACCGTCGATCAGCTTCTTTGGTTCTCCATCAAAGTATCCGCGAAGGAAGACATGCTTGTCTATAGTGTTGATGGTTTGGTTGTTGTCTACCGCTGACTAAAATTGCTCCCAGAACCGGGACCACCTTTCTACGTCTCCTGTGAATGGTTCGAGTTTGATAGTCGGTAATTTTACAGAATGCAGGATACAGAAGAGTGACAGCTCTACAGCCACAACAGTTTGTTGCGGCTGTAGTCCCCGCAACAGGGGACAGTTTGTCACGAGCAGTGCGTGTCGAATTAAATATCGCTCGCTTCGCGACCTCGACGTATTTTTCACACTCTATCACGTCAACGTCGTATTCAGCCTCTGACAAAAGTTCGTGAATGCCATTGTCAAGAATAACTAATTGATCTAAGCTCTTTTGTAATCTCGTCCGATTGTACTCGTTGTCTATTTCTACATCCGACGCTGTCCTTTTAATGTCGTTACTAAATTTAGTTATGTTCGCCCGCACTGTCTTTCGTGTTTTCTCCTCAACAATATTAGTGCCCTGTCTCCGCTTTCGTCTGCCATCATACAGCTAAATAATGTTTCGTGACTTCCTAGCAAGTGGAGCGCTTGTCTGTTGTTATAATCTCTGACAACTCTGCGTAGCACCCGTGGTATATATGTAAACAAGGGTGTTGGTACTCATACATTATCTCTGGCCACACTCGTTTAATAAAACAAACGCTAATATTCTCCGCAAATCACAGTGAAGTTGCAAATTTTCAATGAGAAATTCACGTACAGTTCCCTATTCAATTGGAATAAGCAGTTTGGCACTCATCAGCGTTATATGTAGAGCTCGTCTCGTGCAGATGTGGCCAGCCGTGCTCGCTCCCGTCGTGAATTCCGAAGTCCAGCAATGCAATCTCTCGGACCCGGCGTCTCTTGCTAGCGTGTTCTTCTAATTATTATTATTTTCTTCAAGAACTTATGGGACTTTAACTACGGGGTCATCAGTCCCTAAGCATACGAACTACTTACGAACTAGCTAAGACTAAGGACGGCACAAATATCCATGCCCGAGGGGGGGATTCGAGCCCCCGACCGTAGTGTCCGTGCAGACCGTGACTGGAGCGCCTCAGTCCCCTCGGCCACCGCGGCCGGCTCTTCTAATTAGTCTGGGTAATCCCCAAGGACCGGCGTACATTCAAGTAGCGGCGTCTGCTGGTGTCTGCCAGCGATATATCTCGAACCGTTCGAATCGCACAATCGATTGTTGCTAGTTGTAAATACGTGTCTTTATTTCGACACGCAGAAATTGTCTCCGACCAATGAGAACTCGCTAGCTGTCAGCCAATCAGATGCTGCGTGTTTCTTAACCGGAGATTCTGGCGCTACGCGACCTCACGTACTAAGAAGTTTTATTTTAGTACGTGAGGGCACCCGAATCTCCGGTTAAGAAACACGCAGCATCTCATTGGCCAGATACATTGTCTGCACGTCGAAATAAGGACTCGTGTTGTAAATACAGTACAGCATGATATTTACTGCTACCGTTCCTTCAGAATTAGCAACTCCTCCTAAGCTACGAAAGTGTCAGGTAATTTGCTAGAACACTTGCAAAGGATATATATCCAAGGTGCAAATTGGCGGAGCGATATATGAAACAATCTAGCCTTTCACATTTTATCTGCAATAATTACGAGGATAATTAATTTCCTGACCAGACAAGGGTACATCGAGAACCTGACAACCATAGAGCAGGAACAGCAGTAATTATTTATTTCGTGGTCAACACAAAAGATTATTCCCCTCATTTTGTGTGAATAGCACGAGTCTTTTGTGTTGACCATAAAGTGAATAATTAATGCTGTTCCTGCTCTATGGTTAACAGGTTCTCGATGTATCAATTTATGGTCAATAAATTAATAAAATTTGCTAAGGCCTTCGAGAACACTGGTACAATATCACTCGAATGTCTGCTGCCAGACAGTTTTAAATTATGAAAATTTCGTCTGTCCCGCCTCGCATTAATGTTGACACCATATAATCGATTATGCGAGTCGAACGGTTAGAGATACATCGCTGTCAGACGCCGCTATTTCGATGTACACCGGTCCTTGTGGATCACCTTAGTCTGATTTATTCCTGATTCGATCCCAGTTATCCAGCATATTTCCCGGGTTTCGGCACCAAATTTATATCGTGAAACGTAAACACAACCTTTATATACAAGTGCGTCTTACATAGAATGTATACAAATCAAAGAATACATGGAACTAATGTAAAAGGCTCACAAAGATAATTCTTAAACATCGTCGTTAATCCGCCACAATTAATATTATCTAAAACAGACAATCCCATGATTTGACTTACAAAATTCTTTCTTTAAAGAGTCACAATCTATAACTGAATCGGTTATTTCAGAAACAACGAATGTAACATATTTATATTCCTGAAAAAACTAAAAAAAAAAAGAAAGAAACAGAACTGTCTCCATTCTTGACATTGTTTCTAGAAGACCTGTAAATGATATATGTGTTAAATGGCATATTTTGCCAATGTACTGATACGCAATTTTAACCCCAAGTCCAACTTCGATTATATAACATTTAAAAAAAATCACATATGTTGTTTACACAATAGATGACTTTTAGAAACGTAAAAAAAATATTTATATTTATTTCCACGGAGTTCCCAATAAAGAAAATGCTCTTCACTTGTAAAAAACAGCTTTTATTTAAATCATATTTATTGTAATACATTAAAGAAATCTTGAAAAAGAAATATATAGCAAATCTTAATATTACAAATTGTTTCATGTTACCTACCATTTTGTAACATCACAATGTTCCATTACCTAATCTAGTCCTCATGCGTCTGAAGGAAGAATATCATTTTGACTGTTGGCGGTTGGCCAATCAAAAATTTGCTTGTAGAACGACTCATAGCCTTGAGTGTACACTTCTAGTATTTTCAAGTCATCTACCTTCTTTTTAATGGAGACTCTTCCTTCTGGTTAAGCTTTGTTGTGAGGAAGTGAAGGGGGCTTTGGACGTTTTTGCAAAATTGAAGGTATTCACAACTAATCCTTTGATGAACGAGCTGGTAACTACTCGTCCCTTCATCTTATTGTTTTAACGAAACTCCTTGTATGTCGATATCTTGAAAGTTTCCTTGATTTTATTAGGGACTGCTCGACCACAACTTTCATCAGTGGTTGTCGTCTTCTTGTAGAGAGGTTGCCACCAATCTGTGAATGAAAGAATGTCACCAGTGGCTATCTCCTGAATGGTGAATCTACTTTGGACACTGGCTCTTTTAATGAGTTCACAGTACTGTTCGGGAGTGTAGATCCTACCCACTCTTCGGAGAATTCTTCTGATGTTGCCAAAACCACGATCACAGGGTAGAAAAGAATGTCTGCGAACAGGGAAAAGTGCTCCATTGTTTCAAATCTATCATTGTCAAACATATTTAACGAAAACCTTAATACAGTGTTGTTTTTGTTTTGGCCTGCAGCACCGTCAATGAAAAGCATAACTTTCTTTACTGTGCGATGAACGTCATTTTCAAAGTAGTTTAATAGAAAGGAACTAATCTCATTGGGAGATTTATGAACCATACCCTCGTGGTATACATAGAATTTAGCTGTATTGGTCGTCAGAAGGTGTTGACCCATAATTGCCTAAGATAAAAAGCTTCTTGTACTGGGATCAGAGGCAAATGTTGGTTTTGGATATAGTCGAAGGATAACGCCAGAACATTATCCTCTTCATTTTCAGAAGCTTCTTTGAAAGTAGTGTAGAACTTCTTTGCACGTCTCCGGTGTATGATCATTTCTGAAGTAACATTCATTTTAGCATTTTCACTTAAATTAGGGTCTCTTAACTTTAAAACTTTCGCATTGGCTGCACACATCCACTTGCGGCCTGCAAAAACTATAATCAAAGTTTTCTAAGAAGTATTTTCGATAAGAACTGCATTTAACCTTTTTAAAAAACTCCGGGAATTCTTGCAAGAACATCTCATGCATGATCTTAATATTTAACCGTGCGTCTAAATATTATTTCGGTTTGCCACCATAGTGTGTTTCTTTAACAGTAAATCTTGATATCTGGCGATGAATATTTGCACAGATTTCACCAGAAATAGCATTACCACTTCGGCTTTTACCTCGCACATCTTCTGGACTTTTTCCAGCCCCAAGAAGATTACAAAGCCTGATTTCATTAATTCCGTATAGCTTCATAAAGCTGTTTTTACATACATTTTGAATTGTCCCACTCACTTTAACGTTGTAACTGAAAAACTGCAACTGCAGGATCAGCTTGTGATTCTTATTCATGTCCATTTCATTTTTGCACCTTACGTCTTCGTATGCACTCTCTCATTTCAATCAGGCTCTGTAAACATATATCGTGCGTATTTTTACTATCCAGTGAATAAAAATAACTCCACATCTCCTTTCTGGCTTTGTCAGTAATGTTCATAAAGCATTTCTCAGCACACTTGCACGGGTAAGTATCTGCCACATTTGCAGGAACTGCTTGCCTGCAGCAATTAAAGAAAATGTCACAACTTACGAGAAATAGTAATTGTTTGCAACATTACAAAACTATAAATAACGACCGAACAAGTGCAGTATGCACACGCGTTATGACCAACTAAACGTGTATAAGAAATTGTAAATAAATCCCAATTAAGCAAACAAGTACGAAAAATAAAGAATCATTTATCATCAGCAGCTAAAAATGTCATGAAAATGTCGTATTGCGAATTATATTATGCTGCTAGTCTGAAAGTGCAAATCATTGACAAAAAATAATTATATGGCACATACGCCATCCCTTTAACCGTGGCCCTTCTGATTGCATTCCTCTGATATTCATCACTGTTCACCACACCTTTCATCTTTTTGTAAGGTGATCCTGCATCAGATTCACTGCTAGACATTTTTTACACTCTTGCTTCTCCTTCTCAACAATACAAGAGTGAAAGCGCCAAGCTCTACTCTTCGTAAGCATTTGTTTCACACAGAACAGGAGAGCCAACAACGAAAACATAGTTTCCCTTCACAGCAGAAAGGGCACAAGTGTGTCACATACGTTGTTTCTGCACTACACGGAAACTTCTTAGCTCATTTTCACAGGTCTAGACGAGATGCACATAAATGATTTCTGTCCTAAACGATGTATGTTGGTGTGCTCTCAAAGAATCCACATCTAACTCAAAACCGCTAAAAATGTCACATGTGTGCTTTCTGAAATAACCGATTCAATTATGATCTTCGTTTCAAAAACTGTCTTTTTTTAAGCTATATAGTAAATGTAACCAAATGTGATTCAATATAAACATTCATTCTTATACATTACTTACAATTCTGTGAAAAAAAGGGAAATACCTTTAAAATCAAATCATTGCTTTGGATATTGTGGAAATAAGAATGCCTGTGTATGACAACGTGCTGCCGCAATAAAAACTAAGCTTGAAAATTTCTTACTTTATAGCCAATTCATCTCAATCATTGTATCTACCAACTTACATTCATCATTACACTCTGTCCAATAAGAATCTTCCGTCCGATATCATTCACAAGAATAAAGTCCAATCTGAATCTGTTCAGTTCTAGTAAACAACACTGACACCTAGAGTCATTCACTGTATCTACGTTTCGAAACAATGTTTCAACACGCGGAACTGTTTCTCAATTGTGATGTTTCGTTGTTTCAAACTAGTAGTGCTTCATTTCACTCCCTTTCGTATTAATATCGAGGTCGACACGAACACAGAAACAGTTTCATCAGAAGCTGTAGCATACTGTCATGTTCGATTGTTTCTAAAGTGTCCTGTTTGAGTCCAGTATTGGTCGAAACAGACAAACTACATCGGGACATTGACGTTCCTTTTACTTGATGTAGGAAGAGATGAGTATTCGGTACAAATATTTTTGTTTAATATGGAACAGTTACAATAGTTTCTAGCTATTCTGAGCATTCACATTAACATTATTAAAAACAAATTTTCATTTCTAAGTGATTTCTGTACATGGACTGATAGTTTGGTGTGCCGTAACAAGCGATAAAGTACACTATATTCAATAACTCTGTTGTTTCGAAACGTTTTGTAATTTTCGAACATATGATGTATATGTTTAGACTGATGCACCTCTATGGATTCGAATCTCTGCTTCACCGTGATTCAGTCCGCATACATACAAATAAATGGAAAATACGTAGTTAATCTACAGACCTATCATATCGTAGGCTTACCTATTTATGTACGGAAACCGAATGTTAAAACAGACGAATTAAGTTACTACGTTTTTACGTTTTAATAAACAAAAAAATTAGGCCCAGAATGACAATTGATATGCTGACAAACAGAGATATAATATGAAATTCCGGCTTATGACTCAGGAGTTTTTTATATACTGGCCGCGCTGTCTGATGCACCACGTCACGAACATAGCGGCTGCTCTTGTGGGAAGTTCCAATCCTCTCTCGGGAACGGGTGCGCGTGTGTTATGCTTAGCAGAATTTACTTTGTGTTACTTTAAGTAGTTTGTAAGTCTAGGGATCGATGATCTCTGTAGCTTGGTTCTTTACGATTACAAACATCTGAAGATTTTTTGAATAACTCGGTTACCAGACCTATATTGACAAACTTTTCTTCTTTTCATATCAGAAATCCATTTCTGAAGTTCTGTCGTCCAGTTTTTAAACAGGTATTCTCTATATTTGAAGTTCAGTGTTGTGGGATCTCACACATGAGTATTCGAAATAACAAAAATCGTGGTGTGATAGTGGCGCTGGACCGCGAGGTAGCGAAACCTTAGCCTTGTAGCGAACATGTCAGCACTATTCATTACCTTACCACTGAGCTGTGGGGTTTAGATCTCTTTAAATACAACTTTCCGAACACAAAACGGTAGTAGCCTAATTTGCAACCAAGATCGTGATTTTTAATTTTAAAAAAATCAAATGTTTGTAACTCTAAGCGACTTAACCACGGTGGTAATTATTCCGTAAGCTTACAAACAGACTAACCTAAAATAACTTATACTAAGGATAACACACAGCCATGCCCGAGGGAGGACTCGAATCCCTGACGGCGAACAGCCGCGCGCACCGCAGCAGGGCGCCTTGTGCGCAAGGCGATTCTGCCGCGGCGATTTTTTTAAATTTTAATTTTATTTACCTATTTCTACGGTCGACAGATTAGAGCTGTAATTTTCAGATTTCGGGGAAATAATTTTACTGTGCACTTGTTAATATGGACAAGTTGGTAATCTGTGCCAAAAGCCAGAGAGTATGCATTATCTTTGACTTGAGAAGTAGTGAGCAAGGCAGTCTGCAAGTGGCGAGCAGTCTGTCGGTGGCTTAAGAGAGAGTGTAGCTTGTATGAGGCAGACGTAGTCTGCCAGTTACTTTGGTAGCTTAGGCAGCCGCATTGCATTAATATTTCTGCGTAATCATATCTGGAAGATGGAAAGTCTGCCTTGTGGACACCATTGTATCACTAGCTGAGATTACGCATTTGTTCTTTGAAAGAAAAAGGTACATTTTCTGTACTTACTATTGTAATTATAGTAGTGTGTGATTATTGTTGTAGTAGGTTCTTAGTGTTTCTTATTAATGAAGTTTGTTATCAAAAAATGCTAGTTTTGATTTAACCTGAAGTCACTTAGCAATTTCGATTCCTTTCATCATTCTGAAGATTAATGTTGGTTGTTTTAGTGTCCTATGACAAGTCATTGACTTACAATTTGATAAGAATATCAATGAAAGCGTAGTTATTAATGAGATCAATCTGCATAACTAGTGAGAGTAACATGTAAGATGCAGGAAGTCAAAGCGAAATTCATAAACAGTTTTGTTCTATTGATGAAAGATCACATTGCTATGTTAATTAATAAGCGTAATAGTTACAGGAAAATTAGTTATCTTGCAAGAAAGATAGATTTGCATTGAGTTGTGTCTTCTAAAGATAAACAGATTTGAAAATTACCTAAATGCAATTGATACAGAGTAGTAATTGTTGTGTAATGCACATCAACAGATTAAGTGACATTGATGACTAACTGATTTTTTTTTTCTTTGAATCTTCTGATTCAAGTATTATTTCATACAAAGCTAACAAAAATTTCCAGTAATCAGAGACATATTTTTCTTGGCTCTCGCGTCTGAATTGATTTAGTATAGCTTGGTCACTCATATGCTGTGTACGCTAAAATTTCTCTTGAAATAACCTTAGCTGACATTTTTTTTTGTCTTCAAATACACGAGACAGAATTCAATCAGATTACGATTTTAATTACAATTGTCTCATTAACAGTTTGCCTTCATTTACTGTGTTATTCGTTGCGCCTTTAACAATCACATGTAATTTTATTAGGTTCAATGTCAGATGCGTTTCATAGATTTCAGGGACAGAATCACACTAAAATTCACACTATAATCAGTTTATTTAATACACAGGGTTATCACGTTATTTTGTCTGTAACAGTCACGCCACACACACACACACACACACACACATAACCAATGGCATTCTTGTTTGAATAACGTTAAGGTTTCACGTTTTTAACTAACCAAAATTGCACAGATACGAATTTCAGTGTGTGTTTGTGTGTTTTGTCTTTAGGGTAGTTTAAGTACTTTGTAAGCTTAGGCACATAACCACAGCAGTTATGTCCCATATATTTACAAATATTTGTACATTTGTAATCATATAAACATCATAAGCAGCAAGTTACTCGTTTGGTACAGATATCGCATTGTATGGACTATTCTAGTCAGAACGAAGTACATGAATACACCGAGAGAGGTCTCACATTAAAGAGCATAGTAATGTCCCAGCTGTTTCATTACTTACGTGAAAATATGATAATTTTTCCTCTTTCAGAACATCATGACAGAAGTTTGGAAATCGGCAACACTGTGCCTTTCATCACCAGCTTTGATATTAACGCAAATCTTGACAGGCACGATGATTAAAAGTGCGCTAAAAATCAATTTCTGGTTCGTACAAAAGCTGCTAAATGACGTGCTAACAAATTTAGGTGAGTTCAAGCGCTCCGTTAGACCACATTGCAACTCTTCATTACCGCAAGTTTCGGCCGGGCAGTTAAACTTTATGAGCACGCGTGGCAGTAACTGGGAAGCTTCAGCGGTGTTGGGTGACCCGTACAATTACAGCCGCTCTTGTTGACACGGGAATGACTCGGTCCACTCCAGATATAATCCAGTTTAATCGTGTTGATCGTTCATTTCCACAAACGCTGTGTCACCATGTGCCGTCAGAGAACGTAAGGCAGTTACCCATCGATTTCCCACCGAGCGGCTAAATTGAAGATCTCGACTATGACGTTCATTGCCTGCTAGTAGCAGTGGGTTATTGCGTAAGTTGCCTGAGTTATGCAACGGCAACTTGCTCTGAAATTAAGGCGAAAACCTAAGGCATACAGCGTATAACTAAATATGTGGGAAAGGTACGTGGATGTGATAGATACCCAGATAACTAACAGAACATTCCTGTAACACACACACACACACACACATATATATATATATATATATATATATATATATGAACCCCCGCTGCTTCGCATGCGTAGGCTGGTCGGTCTGCACCAGTTTCTTTTTAATCCTGATGAAGAATCCATACCTTAAGTTTCGTAGTTATAGCTTGAAATTTGAGTTAACAGCAACATATTTTTGAAAATCAATTTTTGCATCCTGTATTTCACCCCCCTTATTGGTTGAATTTAAAAAAATGCCGAAATACGTGTCTTTTAAATTCGAACCCTGAATCCAAATCAGAAAATTTGTAGTTTTAACTTCAAAATTGCCTAAATAGCAACATATTTTCGAAAAACACCCCCTCTCCAATTTAACCCCGTTGATGGTTGAATTTCAAAAATACCGAAACACGTATTTTTTTAACGTCTAACCAACTATAAAAATATCAATTTTTGCAGCTCTAGCTTCAAAATTGTATCAAGAGCAACGTGTTTTCAAAGAGAATTTTTGATCCTATATTTAACCCTCTTACTTGTTGAATTTCCAAAAATACTAAAAATCATGGATTTTTAATCCTGATCTTGATTCCATGTCCGAAATTTCGTAGTTGTAGCTTAAAATTTGAGTTAACAGCAACATATTTTTGAAAATGAATTTCTTGCGTCACCTATTTTACCCCCATATTTGACGAATTTCAAAAAAATGCCTAAACACGTGTGTTTTTAATTCGAACCCTGAATTAAAATCCGAAATTTTGTAGTTCTAGCTTCAAAATTGTCTAAATAGCTACGTATTTTCAAAAAACGTTTCATCCCCTATTTCACCCCCCTTACGGACAGAATATCGAAAAAATCACTTCTTAAATGACGCCTACAGAGTAAGATCTACACCCTCCACAAATTCCAAGTTTCTATCCTCAGTGGTTTGGGCTAGGCGATGATGAGTCAGTCAGTCAGTCAATCAGTCAGTCAATCGGGACACTTCGTTTTATATATAGAGAAATAAGATATATATATATATATATATATATATATATATATATATATATATATATATATATATATATATATTATACCGTGTTACAGGCATTTGCTCTGATGAACGTAACACAAGCCCATTAACTATGCAGGTTCGTCGTTTTGCAGGGCGCAAAGGACATACCTTTTATCCCTATTAAAGTCTGTTTGCATTTGTTTTGCTTTCAAACCCACAAGATCCCTGTTGCATAACAAAGTAAACACTTCTACACCTGTCATTAGACTGGAGGAGTGATTCGTATTGTATGCAGTTACTGTCAAGTAAATCTACCAGTCGCTGTCCGATTTTTCTGAAATTTTAATGTTATAATACATGAAAAACTAAAGAACACGTATTTTTTAGCGGCGGTGAAACATTTGAGGGTAAAACGGTCCCTTCAAAACGGGGGCTAAAATGGAAAAATTGCAACAAATTCTCTTCCGATGAAAGACGAAACCTGGCCGAGGTATAGTGGAGGGGGAATGAAAATAGTGAGTCAACTACTCCTAAAGCAACAAATATTTTAGCTGAAAAAAGTGTTTTTTATTTAATAGAAGTAGAATCTATTAGAACTTCAAAAGGAAAGCTAATTAAGAAATTTGTCATTTTTTATATCAATAATCTATTCAATCAATTTGTCTGTTTTCGTTCGCTATGCTGGATCAGTCGTATTGAATTTCGAGAATATGATTTTAGATTCGGATTTAGCTTCTTTAAATGGATAGTATGAAATGAGCGTGGCAATATAAGGGTTGTTTACCCCTCTAATATTGATATTAAAATAATTTAAAAAATCTTATTCCTTAATTAGCCTTCCTTTTGCAGTTTTAACAGATTCTACTTTGATTAAAACATAACACATTTTGGCAAAAGAATTGGTCACTTTAGGGTGGTTGACTACCTAATTTTCACTCTCAGTATACCTAGGCCGATTACTTTTATCAAAAGATACTTTGATGCCAAATGTCATTAAAATCGCTTCACTAATCTGCAAGTTATCGATTTTTTATTATTATAGCCTCAATTTTGATGTCACCGTCTTACAGCCTACAAAACGGAGAGTGACAGGTAGGTTTACTTGTGAGTGCACCTATAGTACAAGTGGAGTGATGCGTATTAGCAGTTGTTATTGAGTGCACGTACAGTAGAAGGCGTGTATTATTGTAATGGGGTGACCGAATCAGGAAGTGGCGGATATGGACCTCCTGTATGGACGGCCATTTGCATTCGGAAAACTTTTGAAACAGAGTTTTACCGAACGACAAGACGTTCCAAAGACTACACGAGCCTCTATGCGAAATAGGTTCGTTTATCAGACGTGTTGCTGATTATGGATAACTTAGGAGCACAAGAACATCGGACACAGTGCTCAACCATAAAGAGAAAAATAGCGGGAGCAAACCAAGGGGAGTACCTGTAAGGGTGGTGTGAGTGGTGGATTCTACCAACTCATTTATCAATATCACGTTCAAAGAGTCCAAGGTCCTAGCGCAGCTGACTTTCCACTCAAAGCAAGATTTTTGTACCTGGTTACGAGAGACCAGGAGCAACATTTCCTTTCTGCTATTCTGTTTCGGTCGAAGCGAAGTTTACCAGAAATGGAGTGCAGAAATTTAACGTTGCGCAACTCACGCGTACAAACCAGACGTGAACATACATAAATTTCAATTTTGGTCTGGAACAATACATGAAACATTAATTGTTCCTTTTATTTTACCGGGAATACTGACAGACTCGTCATAGTGCATCTTTTTAGTAAATAATTTACATGGTTTGTTCGTAGACGTTGTACAGGAAACTTCCTGGCAGATTAAAGTTGTGTACCGGAACCGCGATTGGAACCTGGGACCTTTGTCTTTCGCGGACAAGCGCTCTACCGTCTGAGCTATCCCGGCACGCTTCGCGGGCTGTCCTCGCTACTTTACTTCTGTCAGTACCTCGCCTCCTACTTTCCGAAATCCGCTGCAGAATGATTCATTCTGGAAACATCCCTTAGCCTGTGGCTAAGCCATGTCTCCAAAATATCTTTCAGTTGTGCTATTCTTTCAAGGTTCACAGGAGAACTTCTGTGAAGTTTGGGAAATAGTGGGCGAGGTACTCGCAGAAGTAAAGTAGTGAGGACAGCTCGTGAAGCGTGCCAGGATAGCTCGGATGGTAGGGGTGCTTGCCCGCGAAAGGCACAGCTTAGAATCTTGGTTCCGGACAATTTTATAATCTGTCAGGAAGTTTCATAACAGCGCACATTCCTCTGCAAAGTGAAAGTTTCATTCTGGACGTTCTACAAGATTTAATTCAGCGCATGTGGTTTATGCATTCTGCAGCACCGCATCTCGAGCTGCTAGAGCAATTTCGTAGGAGCGATTACCAAACAAATGGACAGGGCGATTAGTTGACAATTCTGAGAAGGCCCACTGCCAGGATACATCGTCGTGTTTAAATGTTTGTAAATCTATCGGACCAAACTGCGTGGTCATCAGTCCGTAGCTTACAAATTACTTAAACTAAGGTAAACCAACCTAAGAACTACACACACACCCATTCCCCAGGGAGCAACCGCGCGCTCCGCAGCGAGGCGCCTTAGACCGCTCCACCCCACCACGGCCACATCGTTGTGACCGGGTGTCACACGTCTCCCTTGTAACAAACAGCACTTAGCGTTAGATACTGACACCCAAAATGTAGCAAATGCAGGAAGGCACTCAAACAGTTCCTAATCACATTAGTCACTATATGGAACTTTTTACATTCCAGGACTCTCTGGGGCACACACAAATGGCTTTAAGGGGTTAGGCCATTCCAGAATCTTCGAAAAATGGAGTTTTTGCTTTTTCTTGCAGATGGTCCCTAAGGTCCTGAAACATCATATCCCAAAAGATTATGACCGGAAGAAATCACAAATACTTTGGCTGAGTACGAAGTCAGCGAAGCTATTAAACCGATATTTGAAGAACCAACCATTGAACATGTACAGCAATGCATCGGCGGCTACGCATAAAACGGTAGCGAAAGCTTCAACACGGCAGTGCGGGCGTTGAGCCTGAATTCCATTTGGAGTGGTAAAACAGTATTGTATAAAACAACGGATACTGCGTTTTGTGTGTACAATGACGAGTTTCGTTTTATGTGTACAATGACGTATTTTAATCAGTTTTGCACATAATACCGACAATGGAACTGGAAATCGGTCCGAAAATCTGAGAAATATGCCTGGAGATCGACAAACAAGCCGTAAAATTCGCAGAGAGATCACTGTCTTACCGAGTAGAAGCAAGCAAGTATCGGTTGAAGATAATAATTAGGGTAAGGTTAGGGCAAACGGACCGAACGTAAGCAAATGTGGTGTATTTATCTTGTTGAAGTTGGCAACACCGTTCTCGTGGCTCATATTGTTGCAGTGTAGTGGTCACGAGTGACTGTGATAAGTATTGTTTGAAATAACCTATTCAGAACGTCCTTCTGGCTTGTAAACTAACGCAGGTAAGCAACATATGCTCTGCAGGCAATGACTTTGTTCAGAACATCGTTCGGGAAATAAGGGTTGTTGATTTTTGAATGAATTCACGGAGGTTCTATCTTGGTCCGGTGGCGGGCTCCTACTTCCCTCCACGTGCAAAGTGTGACGATATGCCTTGGTTGTGCCATCCGCTGTATTTTTACGACACTAACGCAAATATTGCTCAGGTGGGGAAGACGGACACTTGTTCGTGGGGGCAAACAGTTATGGAGGTGTAGCAAATATCTTCAACTGTCTAATAATTTAATTTTTAGTAAATCTAAGTAGTTGTGACTGAATACTATTCTTATTTAGAGAATGATCCGTAACTGTGATAGGAACACAAATATAAGGCCGCAGCCAACAGTGTGCATCTATTGTCTTTGCCCCCACACAGTACTGAGAGGCTACAGCCCCTTGAGGTCACTTTCGTTGCTCCACTAAAGACATTTTACAATGAACCCTGCAGTATGTACGTCAGAAGAAATCCATAAATCCATGGAAAGAAATTAATAAAGTGGATTTTTTTTTTTTTTTTTTTTTTTTTTTTTTTTTTTTTTTTTTTTTTTTTTTTTTTTTGTGAAACATGGAACCGTGCATCTACAGTCGCGAACTCTGTAAATGGCTTCAGTATTTGTGGGATTCATCCCTTTAACCTCAATCGCTTGCCTGAGCACGTGTTTGCTCCCGCAACTGTGCATGAAGCCCCCACTAATTATCCAGAAGGAAATCCTGAGAATCAAACAGCAGACGTGCAGATGACAACTCTACCAGGAAATAGGCCTAATAGAGTGGCGGAACTGCAACCACAGGCAACAACAAGGGTCACCAAACATGCTGCGAATGAGAGACGTTTCCAGGACCTCAGTGGTGTACCATCAGCTTCAGGATCTGCCAAAAACAAACGCAAATTGGGAACATCCTCCAATCTGACAGATCCTAGTTTTATTTCTGATCTAAAAGAGAAAAAGGCCAGGTCAGCAAATAAGAAGGCAACGAACAATATCAAAGGTGATAACCTTAAGAATGATATGTGAAATGTGTGTAAAAAACTATACAAATATGGGGAAAATTGGGTGCAATGTGTAGTCTATTCTTTCTGGTTTCATGTTGTGTGAGTTCCATATGGAAATATAGATACGGCATCGATAATAATAATAATAATAATAATAATGTTCTACAAATAATTGTAACAATGACGACAGTGATTAAAAAGTAAAGTGTCCGTTTGACCCATATGGAGTGTCCGTTTGCCCCTATAGTTGGGGGCTAACGGACATTGGTGCGTCATCCGTTTGTATCAATTATCTTGGGCTGAAAATATAATTTGACGTTAGATATAATCAAGCTTCTTAGTGATATAAAATAAAAATCTGGAATTAGATTTTTTTAAATATTTATTTAAGAAAATTTGCTTAGCGTGTCCGTTTGCCCCAACCTTACCCTATCTAACGGGTTTGTAGGCAACCTTTTCACAATCCACTTTAGAAGCGCACCATGTAGCCAAAAATCAATATACTGAAAACCTCCTACGTACTTATGTAGCTGTTATTCATTGGCTTATTATAATTCTAAACTTACAGGAGTTTTTTTGTCCGGCAGTGGAGCCTGGAGAAACAGACCTCATCGGAAAACTTCTGCATAACCGCCAGTTTACAATTAAACGCTTCACAAAATTTATTATATGCAAACACTGATCTGTATGATAATACCCTTTTCTGTAGTCTCGATTTATTTTGCAGTTTTTTAATTACAAATCCCCAAAAAGCCTATTTTTCGGTCTCATAGCCTATGCCGTTAAATTTGGACGTCACAGGTAAGTGTAAAAGTGACGATTCTGTTTCCTACCGCATTTGCCTTGTTTAAGTCACAGGCCTGCCTTTTTTATGGGTAAACTACTATATGTGGGGGTAAACTACCGTAAATTACTGAAAATAATTGCCGGCCGCGGTGGCCGAGGGGACTGAGGCGCTTCAGTCACGGTCTGCACGGCCACTACGGTCGGGGGTTCGAATCCCCCCCTCGGGCATGGATATTTGTGCCGTCCTTAGTTGTAGGTAGTTCATAAGTAGTTTGTAAGTTTAGGGACTGATGACCCCGTAGTTAAGTCCCTTAAGCTTAACAAACATTTGAACATTTTTGAAAATAATTGCAGCAATACGATGAAGTCATATGTGCAGTTAGAATTCTTCTGTAAACACTGCTAACCACTCTTTAATAAATCATAAAATCATTCACGAAGTGTATGTAGAGAATAGTGAGAACAAAATACAATATATATATATATATATATATATATATATATATATATATATATATATATATATATATATATATATATATATGTATTATTTGACTTATGCTGTACAGGTAGAAATTCAGAGCTGCAGCAGTTCCTTGCTGCTCTCCTATAAAGTTAACGAAATATCACTTACGATAGTTTACCTCTGACGTCCGGGAAATAAAACAATTAATTCATAAGTGTTGGACGTCACACAAATGGTGCGACCTTCCTATCGGTTCTCACCAATAAGACTTGGGCAATACATAACTCAGGAAAGTAAAAGTTTATGGCTCGTTGTCTCTGTTCATAGGAGTGAGTTTTGTATGTCAGCTTCTGTGCCCTAAACAGCTACCCAATATGTTTAAACAAGATCAATAATTCATGTGTAGTTTAAGCAGTCTCTTAATCTGCATATGATGTCTTGAAAATATATTTAAGAAACATAAAGTAAACCTCTGAATAACCAATAAAATTCTAAGATAAGGAAGTGATTCACTCACGAAGTAATTCTTTATAAATGGAGTGGATTACTCTTATTAGACATGAAACGTGTAGGTGTTCCTACTTTATACATCGGTAAATAACTAAATATTTTCCCAACTATTGTTCACGAGAGGCACAATAAGTCTCAGACGCATACGAGAGTAAAAGTACCAAATTATCACTTGTAAGTTAGAGTAGTCCATCAAACTTTCCAGTTCCAAGTTAATCCGTGATAAAAGTGTTATAAAACACAGTTTGTCGTAATACGAGTACACGATTGCTGAATGATCACAGTTCCACAGCCCTACTACCGTGTGTAGTTTATCACTTTTCAAGCAGAGACTAAGTTCTGCAGTCACAGTCCCGTAAATTTTTTAGGTCCACACATGCATATCTCTTCAAATCACAAGTTCGTAACGCGGCTTCAGACCGCCCAACGTCACAACCTTTCACCACCACGTCCAAGTTACGAGTTCCTTCCCAAGCGTTCGAAAGCGTGCTCTACCTACTCCCAAATTTGTATCCTTTCGCGCATCCTAACGCCTTATCTTTAAAATACAATTTCCATTCCACAGTATTATACATTTCAATGTAACAGAATTAAATGCTTTGATCACCTACCTATAAATATTGTTTACATTTAACAAACAAATGTATATTTAACAGTACTAAAAAAGGTTGAGACTGAAGCTCTTTGCTCAGATAGCCATTACGCGTGGCGTCTAACTGTTCAAATATACTGCCGCCGTCGAAATATAGTTAGACAATTAATATTTAATTTATCATCGCTTTTTATAAAAATATATTCAGTTCTTGTCCAAAGATACTTATAATTGTTTATATGTAAATTGTTGTTATGGTCTTCAGTCCGGAGACTGGTTTGATGCAGCTCTCCACAATACCCTATCCTGAGCAAGCCTTTTCATCTCTTCATAAGATCGACAACCCACATCCACTTGAATCTGCTTAGTATACGCGTCTCTGTCTCCCTCTGCGATTTTTACCCCACACACTTCTCTCCAATGCTAAATTTACGATTCCTCGATGTCTAAGAATGTGTCCTACCAAGCGATCCCTTCTTTTAGTCAGGGTATGCCAAAAATTCCTTTTCTCACCAATTCTGTTCAGTACCTCTTCATTAGTTATGCGATCTACCCACCTAATCTTCAGCATTCTTCTGTAGCACCACATTTCAAAAGCCTCTATCCTCTTCCTGTCCGCACAGCTTATCGTCCATGTTTCACTCCCATACAAGGCAACACTCCTCACAAATGCCTTCAGAAAAGACTTCCTTACACTTAAATTAATATTCTATGTTAGCAAATTTCTCTTTTTCAAAAATGCTTTCCTTCCCATTGCCATTCTGCATTTTATGTCCTCTGTACTGCGACCATCGCATGTTATTTTACTACCCAAGTAACAAAACTCATCTACCTCCTTTATTGCTTCGTTACCTAATCTAATTCCTTCAGCATCACCCGATTTTCTTAGACTGCACTCCATTACCTTAGTTTTGCTCTTGTTCATCTTATGAGCACCTTCCAGCATACTTTCCATTCCGTTCAATTGCTCTTCAAGGTCCTTTCCTTTGCTGTATCTGACAGAATTACTATGTCGTCGGCAAAACGCAATGTTTTTATTTCTTCCCCCTGAACTTTAATCCCTATTCCAAATTTTTCCTTGCTTTCCTTCACCGCCCGCTCGATGTACAAATTGAATAACACTGGTGAAAGACTGCAACCCTGTCTTACTCCCTTCCCAACTGATGCTTCCCTTTCATGCCCTTCGAGTCTAATAACTGCGGTCTGGATTTTATACAAGTTGTAAATAACTCTCCTTTCCCTGTATTTTACCCCTGCTGACTTCAGAATTTGAAAGAGTGTATTCCTGTCAACATTGTCAAACGCTTTCTCCAAATCTACAAAAGCTAAAAATGAAGGTTTGCCTTTCCTTAATCTATCTTCTAAGATAAGACGTAAAGTGAGTATTGCCTCCCGGGTTCCTACGTTCCTCCTGAACCCAAACCGATCTTCCCCAAGGTAAGCTTCTACCAGCTTTTCCATTCTCCTGTAGATAATTCGTGTTAAAATTTTACAACCATGACTTATCAAACTGATGGTTCTGTAATTTTCACACCTGTCTGCTCCCGATTTCTTTGGAATGGGGATTATTACATTTTTCTTAAAGTCTGAGGGTATTTCGCCTGTCTCATACATCCTACACACCAGTTCAAATAGTTTTGTCATGGCTGGTTCTCCCAGAGACTTTAGTAGCTCTGAGGGTATGTCATCTACTCCTGGGGCCTTGTTCCGACCTAGGTCTTTCAAGGCTCTGTCAAATTCATCTCTCAGTATAGTATCTCCTATTTCATCTTGATCTACTTCCTCTTCCTTTCCTACATCATCGTCTCTAAGTCCATTTCCTTTGTAGAGCTGCTCTATGTACTCTTTCCACCTTTCAGCTTTCCCTTCTTTGCTGAGAACTGGTTTCCCATCTGAGTTCTTGATATTCGTGGAGTTTCTTTTCTTGTCTCCAAATGTCTCTTATTTTCCTGTAGGCGGTATCTACTTTTCCCCTTGCTATACATTCTTCTACAGATTTCCATTTGGCTTCTAGCCACTCCTGCTTAGCCATTTTGCACTTCCTGTCAATCTCATTTCTTAGTCGTCTGTACTCCATTTTGCCTGTATCATTTACTGCATTCTTATATTTTCTCCTTTCATCAATTATATTTAGTATTTCCTGTGATATCCAAGGATTTTTTGTAGGTCTTGCCTTTCTACCTATTTTGTCCTCTGCTCTTTCACTATTTCATCTCTCAATGCTACCCATTCCTTTTCTACTGTTTATTTCCCCCTGTTTCTGTCAATTGATGCCTAAATCTCCCTTTGAATTTCTTCAGAACTTCAAGTTCCTTCAATTTATCTAAGTCCCATCTCCTTATTTTCCTACCTTTCTGCAGTTTTCTCAGTTTCAGCCTACAGTTCATGACTAACACGTTATGGTCAGAGTCTATATGTAAATTGGTCGGCCATGAATTATTTAATTGGCAGTCTACAACATGAAACGAACGCTACTAAGAATAATATTAAATATAATAAAATACATATATAAATGTAATCCGCTTTGCTGGGTTCATGTTTTGTGTTTCTGTGGTGGAGTCTATGCTCCGTTCTGACACAAGATTATTATTACCTCACCGAAAAACAGAACAAGAGAGTAAAATAAAGTTTATTGAAAGAATACGGAAATCACGTGGTACGTCTTTCAAGATAGGTAGCTTGGTACAATGCTGCCCGTTTGCTTCTTAAATTGTTATTGATAAACAGTATGTATCAATAATTGTAAATATGTGTTATAGTATTATTATTATAGTACTGAAATTTGTTGGTTTCTTATCTGTAAGGGATATTGAAATTGTACCTTGACTAAAAGAAGGAATCTATTACTAGGACACATTCTTAGACATCAAGGAATTGTAAAATTGTCGTTGGAGGGAAGTGTATGGGGTAAAAATGGCAGAGGAAGACCAAGAGATGAATATAGTAAGCAAATTCAAATGGATGTAGGTTGCCAATGTTATGAGAAGATGAAGAGGCTTGGTCAGGATAGATTAGGTTGGAGAGCTGCATCAAACCAGTCTCCGGACTGAAGACAACAACAATTACAGCTTTTGATCCTACAAGTCTCCTGAATCCATTCATATAATTATATTTGCCATATGATTATTCCCTGATTTTATATGGATTTTTAGAATAATGTGTGTGGCTCTTTTGTATTTCAGTTGGAATCTGGGTTAGCCGCCCTCGCTCATCAAAGACAGTCGCTTCCTGTTTCTGAGCACATTAGGGATTCCCTGACTACCTGCTGTATCCCATTCACTAGCTTCAAATTGGTAGCCGGCCGGCTGGGGAACCCAACATCCTGGCAAAATCCGCCTTTCACATGAAAACAATGTGCTTTCCCCGGTAGCTGTAATATGACAACTGCAAATTATTTGCATTTGAACGATCGCAAATCGTAGTCAACACTGGTACTATAGCACCTATCAAGGGCTGACTGCATACACATTGGGGTACATACATAATACTTTCACAACGAATTATGTACGTTTACAAAGAGTATTACCTATGCTCAGGCTATTGCATAATCTTTACGCCATATAAATCACAAAATCATAACATTATTTAAACATTGCCAAGAAAAACAGACAGCGATGCTTGTGCAATAGCGATACCTGGGCTTTTGAATAAATTTAATGCTACCTAGGCAATAAAATCTACACGAATTCCGCTTTCTTAAACATTTCCAGAAGAAACACAATCAGTTCTGCGTTGCAGCGGAGCCCTGGTTATTGTATAATCTTTGGACCACATAGAAATTAAAGTTGCCAGAATTGTGCATATTCAAGAACTTCCAAGAAAAACACACGATTAATATGTGAACTGTAAGTTTTATTACCCTAAACACAGCAGCAACGACTCATCAGGGCGTCCAAAGCGTACTTCAAAATACAACTCGCACCACATAAGAAGTTAGCCCTGAAATTAGAAAAGAACTAACTGACTAACAGGCGCCGTCGATTTTGGTAAGTGCGCACAAGGTCCATCACAACTCACGTCGAGGTGGTCGTAGCAGCCAAGACGGAAGGACACCTCTGGTTTCCGGTGGACCCTCTGGGGGATGTCCGGCATTCCTCCTTTCCAGTCTGTCTCCGCCTCGGCCATCCAAGCGTCGCTGCGTCCACCCACACCAGTCTCGAATCTCTCTATAGGGGGAAATGTGCAGATGAAGCTGGCCCTCCAAGCAAGCAGTAGGGAGTAATAGAGGAATGGCGCGGTCAGACTGAGACGTTGCTATTTTTAATGCTCTTACATTCATCTTCACTAGACACCAAACCCGGTGGTGAATTTTCTAATACAAATGTAAAAACATCACTAAGTAATTTCATTACTTCCTGTAAGTTGTCTCCATAATGGAAATTGTGTCAGCCCACCAGAGTACGGCAATAAAAACAAGAAATTTCCAGCTTGGTAGTGCGATACGACATTCCGTATTTATTAAAAAAAACATATCGACTTCGTTCTCACGAAAGATCGTCATCAGTGCAGATTTCGAGTCATGAGGACACATGCACACTGCCTAAAACACGTAATAGAACCTTTTCATTTGTCTTATTGCTCTGACTATTAAATGTTTGACGAGGAGTATACGATCTTTATAACTCGAAATATGCACTGTTGATGTTCCATCATGGGATCGAAATCGATATGTAATTTAAACTTGTAACATGTACTAGAAAGAACTTTTTATTTGTTTTATGGATACGACCGCCGCGGCGGAGCGGCCGAGCGCATTGAGACGCTATGCTACGATGCGTGAGACCGTTCCCCGTCGGGGGTTTGAATCCCCCCTCGGGCATGGATGTTTGTGCCATCTTTAGTATTAGCTAGTTCATAATTATTTTGTAAGTTTAGTGACTGATGACCCCGCAGTTACGTCCCTTAAGCTATACAAACATTTGAACATTTTTTTGATGGATGTGGCTATTAAATGTTGTATGCAGAGTACTAGAGCCCTCATAACTGATGATGTTTCGTTATGGGAACGAAATGAATATGTAGATTTTTTAATAAATCTTTCATATCGCACCACCAAGCTGTAAATTTCTTATTTTACTTACTATTTCCGTTAACTCCACAAAGAAGTAAGCAGAAATGTAATTTATAAATGTGACACTATTATCGTCTTTAAGACATAAACAGGACGCATTATTAGCAACACACACACACACACACACACACACACACACACACACACACACACACACAGGTGAATTGTAAGCCGAAACAAGCATTTCCGATGTGCAAAAAGGTTTCTAAGAACAGGCAAAGTGAATGTAGAAACTGGATTTGACTTCTCATGAAATTAAAAATAGAAAATTAATATAGAGCGAACAATTATGGATTTGTTGCCACTTACAGTCGAACAAATATATAGTTCTCGATTTTCGTAAAATGAGTGCCATAGGGGACAAAAAGATTGGGTTATCAACCTTTGGACTTTAATAAACAATTAGTAGAAAAAAACGGATTTACGGCGTAAATCCTTTGTATATAGCTGCTTGCTACAAATTACACGGTTATAAAGGGAAAATATGAAAAGAACGCTTTTAATTACGTGATATATAAAATGTACTAGAATAAAACAGTGATAGAGCGTCATAAGGGTAATTAATTCAAAGGCCCTTGGCGTGGATAATACTGGAACTAACAAGGAAAGTACTTGGGCTCGAACAAACACATATACACCCAAATCGTATGAGAGATAATGTAAAGATCCCTTATTGCACTAGTGATACTCACGCATCTGCAAAATGCAGTCGTCCGTTAGAGGCCTCTGCGTGTGCCATGCCGCATTGCACTTTGACCTGTCGGTTCGCCAGTAGGGACGGTGCAGTGTGCCTCCGAAGGTGCGTTTTGTGACGTTATTTGTGTGGTGAGGCGTCAGATGGGGCGGCGATTGATAATCCTGCTAATGTATTGCGATTAGTTGAGATGAAGTTACGAAGAACCCTTCTTCGTGAAGATGGTATTAGTGTAGAAGATGAATCATGTGCATGCTTTCTCGTATCTGTTATGGTACAGAAATATGAGCATAAGTTAGATACTGTTGTTACAAACTCATAATAATGATAATAGGGATGATAATGACGAACAACTCATAGCAAGCGGTAGTGCTGTGGTAAGTGCGGGAAGAGGCGATGGAAGCAGAGGCAGTGAATACCAACAGTCTTTCGGGATGAAGGTTAAAGTTGCAACTATCACCATGGCTTTTGATGACACTACGCTAGAGAACATGTACGATGATTATTACGTAAGTTATAGTTAGAATATCTGCATCAAGTATGGCGTCTACAATTACATCTACAGTGCTATCTAGAGCATGGTTGCAGAGCTTTGCAGAAAAACGACACCCACCAGCACATTGAGGTGTATGAAGAGATCCTGTAATGATATGTTTGTTCGATCCTATGTACTTTCCTTGTGAGTGGTGAGAAGGAAATTCTTACAAGTCCACAACTGTACATTGGCCGCTATCGATACATATTACCGTTGTCAGCTATGAGAAAATTTTAAGGTATTCCGCTTTGTGCAAGTGACTCTGAATTCATTTTACTTTTCCTTAACTTGTTTCAACTACTTTTGTGATATTATCAGAGTGGTGTCTTTATTTCCAATATGAAAATAATTGTGATACTCTAACATTTCAAATTCATGTGAAATTATTTATATATAGGGCCTACAGTGAGAGAGAATATATATAAGACTACGTAGTTCACTGTACATGTCACGTAACTGATAGGTACGCATCATAACATACGGATGTTCTTTGTTTTACCTGAATTTTACTTACAACTGTTTTGTGAGATAATAATAATAATAACAACAATTTTTTTGCCCTAGTGACGTGGTGCAAGTCTTTCAATTGGACGCAATTTCGTCGACTGGCATATTCCTGACCTACCGCCGTTATCCATAAGGTAAAGGGGACCTTTTATGTGGAAAGGTGCTTGTGCGTAAGTAAATACGTCTGCAGTAAACAGACTAAGACTATGTAATGAGTAATCCGAGCAGTAATTTCTCGTCCTACCCTGGAATTTTGCTACTTAGTAAAATTACTACGTATTCTTAAGGTGATAGTAGAGATCTGTTTAGATATACTGATGTGATACACCATATAACGAGCCCTCAGGAAATGAGCCGGCCGCGGTGGCCGAGCGGTCTGCGGCGTGCCAGTCAGGGTCTGCACGGACGCTGTGGTAGGGGGTTCGAATCCCCCCTCGGGCATGGATGTTTGTGCAGTCTTTAGTATAAGCTAGTTCGTAAGCAGTTTGTAGGTTTAGGTACTGATGACCCCTTGAACATTTTGAACTTGAAATGAGCTTATGTTGATGTAGACGTCACGATCAGTGACTCAAGGGAATTTTTTTCTTTCATAGAAAATTAGTATAACATCAAATGCAACCATAACACACAAAAAATGTTGAAATGTTTGTTAAGCTTATGGGATTCAACTGTGGGATCATCAGTCCCTAAACTTACAAACTACTTAATTAACTTATATTAAAAACAGCACAAACATCCATGCCCGCATCGGAGCTTAGCGCCTCAGTGCGCTCGGCTACTCCGTCACCGCCAACACAAACAATAGTGGACATAGTTGACCTACATAATCACTTTCTATGGAAGAAATTACCGCAGTATGTTATCCCATACGACACCAGTGAATGATGATGAATAGAATAATTTATTAAGTTTGAGTGGCCCATTCAAGGATATCAGCTTGTAACAGATGGGAGACAGAGATGAGATTCCTAAATATGATATCATCCACCATTAAACATATAGGATGATTACCTATGAGTGGAACCACTCCCAAATAGTGGACGTGAAAGACCAGTTGCAAAAGCTGTGCGGGTACTTGGCTGAGGGGAAGATGCAAAGGCTTTGTGACACTGTTCTCATATGAATCAGCGCATGCATACGCTCCAAACCGGCTGCAATGACTTTCGGGTAAGGGTTCTCAAACTGCCAACTCCGTACTGAAATCGCTCAAACAGAATCAAGCAGCCTCTCAAAATGTAAAATTTCATTTCTTTTCCTCATTTTCTTCCCGACCGTGTAATTGTTGTTGTCAGACATTGTTAAATGGTATTTTCTGACTTTTTTATTTCACTTTTCTACATCACATTTGCATATTTAAGGATCACTTTTTTGTGACAAGTCTCTGATTTGTTAGTCCTTTGGCAAACACCTGACCTTAGTCGCAGTATTGTTACATATTAATGTTCCACCAACTTACATGCATGTAAATGGCGTTGCATTTTGTTTATATGAGATTAACAGAAAATGTTCAAATGTTTGTTAAGCTTAAGGGACTTAACTGTGGGGTCATCAGTCCCTAAACTTACACTACTTATGAACTAACTTATACTAAAGACAGCACAAACATCCATGTGCCGAGGGGGGATTCCAACCCCAGCGGGGAGCGCCCTCGCGCATCGGAACATAGCGCCTCAATGCGCTCGGCCGCTCCACTGCGGCTGTGATCTTCCAGTAAATAATCTACTAACAACAACTAATTGATTATTTAAGCAATATAAAAGCAATTTTGATCATGACGGTTGCATACCTCTATCAGAGCTTTCGCCGGCCGCGGTGGTCGAGGGGACTAAGGCGCTCCAGTCACGGTCTGCACGGCCACTACGGTCGGGGGTTCGAATCCCCCCTCGGGCATGGATATTTGTGCCGTCCTTAGTTGTAAGTAGTTCATAAGCAGTTTGTAGTTAAGTCCCATAGACTCTACAAACATTTGAACATTTTTTCAAAACTTTCAGTCTAAAACAAGATTTTCGTTCAGTCACAGAATGTCGTGTCTCGACTAAAATGTAATTGGCTGCATACATAAAACTTCACTCCCGACGTCCATGGCGATGTCCAGCTTTGGCACCTAGACACCATGAAGCCTGGTACAGAACGGGACAAAAGGATGCTAAATGTATTCGTCAAGATTGATGTGTGCATATCTAATACAGAGAAGCTTGGAAAAATTCGCTATTGCGAGTAAATATTCGGTTTAACAATTAAGATATCTACGGGTGTACTGCCGGTCTATAGTGTCCAACGGGCAAAATATTTCGGCGATCATACATGTCGCGATCATCAGGTGAACTGACGGATTGAGCTCCTGGAAACGCGCCGGCACGGAGATCCGCACGCTACGGCTGCTCGAAGGGAACTGGATTCTAGCCCGGTAGCGGGCGATTTAAATAACCTCGGCCCGCGGAGCGACCCCTCCGTGGTCCGCGCCCCGCGCCGCGGCCGCGGCCGCGCAGTGGAACCAACTGCGACGGCGTCTGAGATGACGTTACGTTTGCTAGATTTACTCTTAATTAACCCAATCGCTGGTTCCCAAGCTTTGCTAAGATTATAGCCACAGTCACGGTTTATGAGGTCGTCACTTGTGCGAATTTCAATGGCCTCTCTAGCGACGCAGTCCCAGTATCTCGACGTCTGTACCAGAATCCTAGTGCTTTCATACTCCATCGCATGATTCTCCGACAAACAATGTTCAGCGACCGCCGACTTGCTCGGATACATCAATCGTGTGTGCCTCTGGTGTTCAACGCATCGATCCTCGAAGGTAGCATCGTCTGTCCAATATATGACTTTCCACACTGAGGCGGAATCTGGTACACGCCGGCCTTCCTCAAATCGAGATCATCTTTGGCGCTCCTCACCAGTGCACGAATTTTATTCGGCGCACAAAAAACAGTTCCAACCTGGTGTTTTTTTCAAAATGCGGGCGATCTTCCGAGAGTGGGCCGGTATATGGAACGAACGCAGTGCCTACACCCTCCCTCGTGTTTTCAACCGTTTCCACAGGTTGTGTTGTGGTGGTTGGGCGGAGAGCCCGCTTAATCTGCCACTGAGTACCCATTTCTTCGAAATACAGTTCTCAGGTGTTCCAATTCCTCTGGTAGACTCTCTGCGACGGAGATAGTGCGCGCCCTATGTACTAGAGTTTTAAGTACCCCATTCCTCTGTGAAGGGTGCACATAGCTGTCTGCGTATAAATACAGATCAGTGTGCGTTGGGATCTCAAATGGAAATCACTGAAGACGACGTTCTTTTCGAGAAATTCTGTTGGGGAAGTTTATAGGGCCGACATTTGTAGAACGATCTTCCTGCCATGTAGTTACATTTCGCATAATGAACACAAAGATAAAGAAATTAGGGCTCCACGGAGGCTTCGAGACATTCTTTTTTTTATCGTTCTATTTGGGAGTGGAATAGGAAAGTAAATGCCTAGTAGTGGTACAGTGTACCCTCCGCCACGTACGTTACGGTGGATTGCGGAGTATACAGGGTGGTCCATTGATAGTGACCGGGCCAAAAATCTCATGAAGTAAGCAACAAACGAAAAACACAACAAAGATCAAAACTTTTCTACACTTCTGGCCAATAAAATTGCTACACTAAGAAGAAAACGGGTATTCTCTGGACAAATATACTACAACTGACATGTGATTACATTTTCACGCAATTTGGGTGCATAGATCCTGAGAAATCAAAAATTCAGAACAACCACCTCTGGCCGTAATATTGACTCAGACAGAGCTTGGATGGCGTGTACAGGCGGTCAACACGATAAAGAGTAGTGACTGGCGTATTGTGACGAGCCAGTTGCTCGGCCACCATTGACCACACGTTTTCAGTTAGACCTGGAGAAAGTCCTGGCCAGTGTAGCAGTCGAACATTTTCCGTATCCAGAAAGGCCCGTAGAGGACCTGCAACATTCCGTATTGCCCTCCTGAAACCACCGATTCCATATTCTGCTAACAGTCATTGGATCGCGACCAACGCGAGCAGCAAAGTCGCGATACGATAAACCGCAGTCGCGATAGGATACAATCCGAAAATTCGAAAATGTTATTTCTCCTCCTTACACGAGGCATCACAACAACGTTTCACCAGGCAACGCCGGTCAACTGCTGTTTGTGTATGGGAAATTGGTTGGAAAATTTCCTCATGTCAGCACGTTGCAGGCGTCGCCACCAGCGCCAACCTTGGTGAATGCTCTGAAAAGCTAATCATTTGCAAATCACAGCATCGTCTTCCTGTCGGTTAAATTTCGCGTCTGTAGCACGTCATCTTCGTCGTGTAGCAATTTCAATGGCCAGCAGTGCAGCTTGAAGGGGGATAACAGATGGCGCTATGGTTGGTCCGCTAGACGGCGCTGCCATAGGCCAAACGGAGATCAACAGCATTTTTTTTAGGTACCCCCATTTGTATTGCATATTCGAATAGTACATCAATAAATATGAATCTTTTATTTGAAACACTAATGTCGCTTTGTGATAGATAGTTTTGTAATATTGACAAACACACTGCTCACAATTTTGGACGAACAGTGGGTAACAGGTAGGTATTTTAAATTAAAACACAGAACGTAGGTACGTTTGGACATTATTTCGGTTGTTCCAATGTGATATAAGTACTTTTGTGAAATTATCATAAATTATGAAAACGCATGCTGTTACTGCGTGATTACATGTAATTACCCCATGACTTCAATAAATACTCAAAACGATGTCCTTCAACATTTGGCAATATACGTAACGAATTTCCCCTTAACAGCGAGTAGTTCGCCTTCAGTAATGTTCTCACGTGCATTGACAATGCCATGACACGTGTTTTCAGGCGTTGCCGGTGAATCACGATAACAAATGTCCTTCAATTTTCCCCCACAAAATGAAATCCGGGGATGTAAGACCCGGTGAACGTGCGGTGCATGGTATGGTGCTTCTACTACCAATCCACCTGTCATTAAGTATTCAATTTAAGAGCACTTCAACTGCACGTGAGACATGTGGCGGACATCCATCATGTTAAAAGTACATCGCCATTCCGTCATGCAGTGAAACACCTTGTAGTATAATAGGTAGAACATTACGTAAGAAATCAGCATACATTGCACCATTTAGATTGCCATCGATTAAATCAGATTATCCTTCTTCGCATAATGCCGTACCATACATTAACCCGCTAAGGTAGCTGATGTTTCACTTGTCGCAACCATCGTGCATTTTCCATTGTCCAATAGTGCATATTATGCCGGTTTACGTTACCTCTGTCTGTGAATGACGCCTCGTCATTAAAGTGAACGCGTAAAAAATGTGTTATCGACCCGTAATTAGTTTTTGCGCCCCGCGAAAAAAACTGTAAACGACGTTCAAAGTGTCTCCATGCAAATCCTAGTGTACAGAAATGTGGTACAGGTGAAATTTATGTTGATGTAGAATTCCCAAAACCGACGTTTTTGAGATTCTCGAATCTCGCTCAATTTGTCTGTTACTGATGTGCGGATTGGCCGCAACTGCAGCTAAAACACTTACTTGGACATCATCATTTGTTGCAGGTCGTGGTTGACGTTTCACTTGTGACTGAACACTTCCTGTCTCTTTATACAATGTAACTATCCGACGAAAGGTGCGGACACGTTGATGATGTCTTCCGGGATAACGATCAACATACATAGCACACGCCTGTTGGGCATTTTTATCACAATAGCCATACATAAATACCATATCGACTTTTTCTGCAATTGATAAACGTTGTTCCATTTTAACATTGTATCACGAAGCAAATACCTTCCGCACTGGCGAAATGTTGCGCGATACCACGCACTTATACGTTTGTGACTATAACAGCGCCATGTATCAAAAAGCGAAAAAAATGTTCCAAGTGAAACATTCATATTTCTTGACGTACTAGACGAATATGTAATAAAATGTGGGTACCTATTTAGAAAAATAAAGTTGAGTTCCATTGACCTATGGCAACGCCATCTAGCGGACCAACCATATTGTTGTGACGTCGTCGCCTTTTTGGTTGTTTACTCGTCGCGGTCTGGTTGTCAAGACAGGTATTGGTGCAGGATCCTTTGACAAAAACTTTGATATAGTTAGTATTACAAGATATTTATTGACTGACAGTTTTAATACTCAACTTTAGAACATTGATTCTTCACTCTTCTTGCGGCGGCGTCCGTATGATACTAGCTGCGCTGAGACCTTGTTTCTGCTAAGTTCGTGGCCGCATTCAGACTTAGTACTGTCCTAGTTCTGTCGTCGTAGCTGCCTAGTAACTGCCCTGAGTTCTAATTAGTAACTGCCTTCGTAGTTCACTGGTAACTATCGTATTCCCGAATAGTAAACTATGCCGGCCGCGGTGGCCGAGGTGACTGAGGCGCTCCAGTCACGGTCAGCACGGCCACTAAGGTCGGGGGGTTCGAATCCCCCTCGGGCATGGATAGTTGTGCCGTCCTAGTTCGTAAGTAGTTTATAAGTAGTTTGTAAGTTTAGGGACTGATGACCCCGTAGTTAAGTCCCACAAGCTTAACAAACATTTGAATAGTAACTGCCGTATTCCTGAATAGTAACTGCCGGGCGATCAGACGTATGTCGGCCTACATATAGCCGCTTGTAGAGGGCGCGCATCTTTGGCTACTCCCTCCAGGATGCGCGGCGCCTGCTTGCTATTGGCTTTCGTTCGATTGCTGCCTTCTCCACGATCGTTCTCTACGTCTGGCGTGTGGCGCTGACTTTACGCCACAACACATCTGTTTTCCCCTTCAAGCTAGAAAAGTTTTGTTCTTTGCAGTTTTATCGTTTGGGGCTTATTTAGTGAGATATTTGGCTCAGTCACTATCAGGGGACCATCATGTATATGTAGATTTAGATGCAACAACTGTCTGTTGTTACCACAATCTCGGTTGCTATAATGTTGCTGTCTCCACTCCGTAGTACCGACAGAAAGACATCGAATCAGTTCATTGTGAGCCCTCCGTCTCACTTAACGTATCCACCTCCCTTTCCCCAAACGTATCCTATATGATCCCAGAATGAAACTTTCACTCTGCAGCGGATTGTGCGCTGATATGAAACTTCCTAGTAGATTAAAATTGTGTGCCGGAACCGGGACTCGAACCTGGGAAAGTTTGGAAAGTAGGAGGCGAGATACTGGCGGAAGTAAAGTTGTGAGGCGGCATCGTGAGTCGTGTCGGGATAGCACAGCCGATAGTGCGCTTGCTCGCGAAAGGCAAAGGTCCCAGGTTCGAGTCCCGGTTCCGGTACACAATTTTAATCTGCCAGGAAGTTTCGTATCCTATATGATCTTATTCCTATGCCCCACCTTTTAACATTCCTTCAACATCTCCGCATCCTATACACCTCCTGCAAAATAGAATCTCGTCACCCACTGGTCTCTCCTTTCCTCCTGATCCCGGGCCTCTGCCACGCCTTTACCAGCATGTTCCTCCCTCTCCCGACCTCCATACTCTCCACATCCTCTCCGAGAGTAACTTCCATCAGCTTCCTCTCCCGGATGACGCCCTCCATCCTGACATATACCCCTCCTATCAACCTTAGCCTTCCTTTGTAGATTAGTGCCATGTCCCCCACCACCCGTCCTTCCCCTTCCCCCCTTGGATCCCCATCCCCACCCACTGCCTTGGAATCCTATTCCATCCCATCCCATCCGCACTCCATCCCCCTCGCCTTCTTTTCTACCCACCGCACTTTCCTTCCCCTCCCCTCTCCACTGCGGGGCCTGCTCAGTGATTTTAATTGTGCCAGTGATTTTAAGTGTGCAGTGACTTATTGCTTCGAGCACACGTGTGTTTTTAAAACATCAGCAACCGCCGCACAGGCAGAACATAGTGTTGCCGTGTGTTTTAAATGTGTCTCTTCGTCTCGCCGTCATTCCTCCGTTTCTTCAACATGAAAGTTTTATCCACCGTGGTTTTTTAAGTTCTAAATATGTACGTTTTGCCATCCTTTTCACAGTTATTGTCATTCCACCCATTTATCTCACCGTTCCTATTTTTAGATTCTTCATATATTTGTCACCTGTTTTTATTATTTTAAATATTCTGTTCCCATGTCTGTATGCTCTCGGCTGAAGAGGAGTATGTTAGCTGCTGCCAGCCTGCCCCTTCTGGGGTTAAAAAAAATAAAAATAATAAAAACAATAAAGGAAAAACAATCGCCCACTTTAGATTTGTAGTTTTATAAGTTTTTGCAAACATTTTGGACCAAGATAATAATATAAATAATAAAAAATCAATTAATAAGAGTGTCAGAAACCCTTTTAGGAAAAAAAAGTTAGGTAGTGGCGGGTATCATAACCCAGCGCCTTGCCCATTACGCTACGGCTATCAATCAACACATACGTCCTTTAACCTCATACTATCGATGTCCGTTGTTAAGTAATGCTATTATGGCATTGGTAGACACTAGATTATCATTTATGGTACGAAGCACGATGTGTTTATTTATTTATTTACTTTTTTTTAATTTTTCAGTGCTCCGTTACTTTGAAATGACAACGTGTAAGTTACAATAAGAAAATCATCAAATACGCAACGCAAGATGGCGTATGCCGGAAAGAGTTCTGGTCGAGGAATGTCACGTGGCATCTCCGAACTGCTGGTTTTCGTTAATTCAATGGAGGGTGTCAAATCTCCGTTATTTTTGCAAATATGTCTCAAACAATACGAGATATGAAAAAAAAAACATAAGGGAGCTAAGTTGTAGAGAATTTTCTCCTCTACCAATTTGCTTATTCAATTTTCGTGTCAGATGAACGGTTCGTTTGCAATTACAATTATATTACAAACGGCTGCTTTTTGGTATTACTACCGTATTTTTTCTCCGAAAAATTTGAAAAAGAGAGGGTCTGGTCTCTGCCGGCCAACGATCATGTCTCTAAAGTTTGGTGCTGATCGGTTGAACAGTTCGTCTTAAAACAGGGAACACGTTACGGACAGACAGACATACATCCAAAAACCGCCGTTATTTTTGCAAATATTTTTGAAACACTACGAGATATGAAAAAAAAAAAAAAAAAAACATGAGAGAGCAAAATTGTAGAGAATTTTCTCCTCAACAAATTCGGTTATTCAATTTCCGTGTCAGATGAATAGTTAAGCCGTTATTTTCATTTAAATCTAGAGCTGTCAAAAGACGATCGCAAAGGCCCACGTTTAGTGTTACTGCGCCTCGGTTGCACAGTGGTAGAGTGCCAGGTCGCGGGTTCGATACCCGGCAGGCCCTAGGATTTTTAACTGTCACTTTCCACTTCTTTCACCTCTGGCAGTATTGCTCATGTGAAAAATACCTAGTAGCACCGTGGTTCGGAACCCACGTTAAACTGTAGGTCCCCCTATAACTGGCTGGGTAAGTCAGTTCGAAGGTCGGAGGAAGGCAACGGCATACCACCTCCAAACAGGACCATGCCTAGTAAAGCACTGTGGTGTTCAAACCAATCTTCGGATTGTTGACTGCTTTACCTTACCGTAACCAAAAGTGGACCAAAAGTTCACTGTGACACAAAACTTTAGATTCTAGATATCTCAAGTGATGCACTAATTGCTTTGACCAGTGTAGTTAACAGATAGAGAGGTTTCTGGCCAGGCTGTGCGCGGCATTTAAAGCTGACGCTAGCGGCCCCCGTGTGACCCGCAGCCGCGGAGAATGCATACGCCTGCACAGTGGGGCGGCGCGGCAGTTGGTATGCGGGCCTCGCGCCGCTTATCTGCGCACGCGCGCTCGTCTCCTGCCTGCGATAGCGCCGGCAATGCATGCCAGCCGGGCCGCTTCCCGATCCCCCCTTCCTGCCCAGCGTCGCCACGCCAGCACAGGGAGAAGGCGTCCGCTACAACGCCGACAACACCTGTAACACGCCCACCACACTTTCTTCTTCTTATTAAGAAAGTAATTTACGTCCTACGGCAGGATTAAAATGAGAAAAACATGGGGAAATTGTGATATTCCTGGCCTGTGGCCACTTCATATTTCTGGCCGCTGGCCGTTTCTTTGCTAACATCGTACGCGTCATAAACGCGGAAGAACGACAGAAGTGCAGCATATGTCGAAATGTGGGGGTGGGGAGCAGTAGCATATGGCACAGTAGGCGCTGGTTCCCGTGGGGTAAGCCCGCCTATGTTACTGGTACTCTCCTCGCATTGGCTGCTGCATTTCACGTCACGTGATTTCTTTTGAAATTAGTTTTGTTTATTATATACTAAATATTAATTATTCAGAGCTGAGAATTTGTCATAAATATCTCGCAAGGACAGGCTAGGTTTTGACAGTTTAAAAATTTTAATGTGCCTTCTCTTATTGTAACAAGAGAAGAGCGATTTTGCAGAAGGCGCGCGATGGGCCTGTTTTGGCGCGAAATAGAGCGTCAGGTGCCCTCTCGCAACGCGCCGCAGTTTCAGTCTCGAGCTGACCACTATACGCGCCGGACCGCGCCGGTCATAAGGAAAGATTTTTTTAATAGTGATAACAGTCGAAGTCTCTACATGAACTACGGGCAGCATAGGCCGTGTCATATTAACAATAGTTGCTCATAATTTATTATTTATTTAATAAATGGCATCCCTGATAATTAAAAATCTCTTGAGTCGCTTATTATGGTTCCATCATAAAGAACTTATTTTAGCCTCACTTGCATGCTGTAGAAGAACCAACGACCTGTGTGCTGTCTTCTGCGCTGGGGACACAACTATAGAAGACAACAGGTTAGTCAGAACTCTATGCTTTCCATAAAGACTTGGACAGCAACTACGGCACCTCGAGCGTACTGTAGGGTGGTACAAACGCACACTGCTACGCAACAGCATCCGCAAGGATGTGGAGGTTTTAGGGGACTTGTGGGAGGAAGCAGTACTAACTTCTCCGTCCGCAGTTAAAACCCTAGGAATCTTGTAAAATGTCGAGAAAGTTAATTATTTAAAAGTGAATACGGAAGTTACCAACTTTTTCCCCTCTTTCACCCTCGGACCTGTTACCAATGTTCCTATTCGTGATAGAAAAAAGCACTGCACGTGACGGGCCGTATTGCTTAGAAATCTCGTCAGGGTATCTTCTTTCGCTGCTGTTGTCCTCTTCGCAGAAACAGCACTCCGGTCGTGGATCCGCTGTTTCTTGATGAGAGGCTGAAATAATAGTGTACTGTGGCTAGGATTTGTAAGCCTCATCTGAAAATCGAAATTCACAAACTTTTAACACTATAAAACATTTTTACGCGTTTTACATCGACTCTAGCCAGTGGCTAGAGTGTTGCTCCTGTCACCTTTCTATTTCACATAAAAATATTTTCTTAAATAACAGAAACATAGCTTAATACAAGATAATTACATTGTATAAATAGAAAAATTAAATTTAGTGACGATATATTAAATTAGAATGAAACACTTCTTAAAGAAGAGTAGCCTAGATCACATTTAAAGCAAAATTACTTTATTTCACTTCTAGTTTCTGCAATACTTGTTGCCATTATCAAGTGACAGGCCTACATTAAAAACTACAGTGCACATATGCAGGAAAAGACTTCTCGAATTTCTGGTTTACCAAATGGCCGACCAATAGCAAAGGGGGGGGGGGGGTGAGACAACTGTTGGACATGTCGTACAATTGCTGCTGGCAACTTCAAATCAGCTGTTGTTACATGTTCAGTGGTGATTCTCTTAATATCAAGAGACTGTTGGACATGTCGTACAATTGCTGCTGGCAACTTCAAATCAGCTGTTGTTACATGTTCAGTGGTGGTTCTCTTAATATCAAGAGAACCACCACTGAACATGTAACAACAGCTGATTTGAAGTTGCCAGCAGCAATTGTACGACATGTCCAACAGTTGTCTCACCCCCCCCCCCCCCCTTTGCTATTGGTCGGCCATTTGGTAAACCACGAATTCAAGAAGTCTTTTCCTGCAAATGTGCACTGTAGTTTTTAATGTAGGCCTGTCACTTGATAATGGCAACAAGTATTGCAGAAACTAGTAGTGAAATAAAGTAATTTTTCTTTAAATGTGATCTAGGCTACTCTTCTTTATGAAGTGTTTCATTCTAACCCTTTACCATCACCCTCCTACCGACAAATGTCAGCTGTTATTAATAAGATACATTAAATATTAATAAAAATGCTGAAGGGTTTTGGCGGATTAATATTACTTGTAAAAGCCAATCATATTTTAGAAGAAAATACGGGCGGAGATTTCCCACGGGATACTTGTTCACCGGACCATATGCTCTAAGTTTTCCTCACGCTCCATACTAAGTAATGCTATTTCCAACTTAGTAAAAATATATTACAGAATAAAAATATGAAAGAGCAAGTAAATCGCTACAGATCAGCCCGTCATAGTCACTTCGACCTTTTGTGAGAGGCGGGCTGGTAGCGACTGTACAGTCAATCTTCAGCCAGCAGTGACAACATATCTCATTCCATAAGTTATATATAGGCTTTTCTTTTTTCGGACATGTGCTAACGCCACACATACAACATACATATATAATTTTCCGATGACGGAAAATGATCCTTTCTTCAGTACGGAGGCACTTCTTGTCCATTACTCTTACGGAAATCAGTTAAAATTACTTTGTACATGCTTGACTAATGTATTGCAGGTGTGACGATCACTGTGTTCTCAGTGGTGTAGAGGTTAGCACAACTGCCTAGAAAGCAGGGGGCTTGGTTTCGAATTCGGGTTGAGTAGACATTTTGAATTTTACCCATTTCGCACGTGTGCGAAAGAACAGACGCCACCACCCTCCACACACACACACACACACACACACACACACACACACACGGGCAGTGATCATTTCTTCTCAGTTCAAAGCCACTCCCAGAGACTTACTCTTATGGGAATCACTTCACATAACAAAGAGCTTGAGTAATGGTTGAGAGGATAAAGTTAGGTATTTGACAGGAAGCGGGCTTGAGTAATCCGTGGCATGTGTGGTGATCACTCTGTTCCCAGTGAAGTAGGGGCAACGCAACTGCCTATAAAGCACGAACCCCAGGTTCGAATCCCGGCTGGGTAGACATTTTCATCTTTTCCCATTTCTCAGTTAATGTCGTACATTCCATGTATAAGAATGCTTTAACCCTTTGATGAATCAATTATTAACGTATGAGGAAACATTGAAGAGAGTTTTATAATATATATATATATATATATATATATATATAAAATGGCACTTTCCATTTACAAAGAATACTACAGTGATGGCCACTGGAGTGGACATTTTGTACTTGAAACATACAAACTCCTTTCTATGGGAGTTTCGATTCTCTTTGATAAGTTTAGAGGCATTTAAGACACAGTGGCTCCATCCATTTAGTGCAAAAATACATTATCTCTTTATTTTTATGAAACTAGCAATGCTGCTGCAAACTTCTCGCTACTGCTCGCCATATTGAAACGCTAATGCCTCAGGTTGTAAAGCTGTTACTCTGCAATTCAGCTATCGACACCCTACAATGTGGTAAGTGGTAACTACTACAATGGTACCAGGAGTGGGCTCTATGCATTTACGAGCAGAAAAATGAGCACAGATGCGCAGAACTGTCCCCAATGGTAACTACACTGGATACAATGCGTCAAAGTGTTTAAAAACATAAAATGATGTTGAGCATAGGCAGACGTAATGGAGCTTCAGAAGGGCAAGGGAAAGAGGAGTAATTCCAGCTGGGAAAAGATAACGGGGGCGGCGGGGGGGGGGGGGGGGGAGAAGAGCCTTCATCGAGGAAGGGAATAGAAGATGAGGGGTGGAAACATTATATTTGTGGAAAGACTTGGCAGTGAGGTAGGGGAAGGACACACAGCGCTTGGAGATTATGGGAAGGGGTGACACAGGGATAGAGGGGCAGCAAGTCTGGCATGGTCCGAGATTGGGCAAACGAGACAGGAGTGGCGTTTACGGGAGTCATAGTAGAGGCGTAGGTGTTGTATACGCCTGAGGGGATGTGCGATTTTGTTTAATTGGTAAACATGGACTTTCTATATATATATATATATATATATATATATATATATATATATATATATATATATATATATAAAGAACTTATTTTAGCCTCACTTGCATGCTGTAGAAGAACCAACGACCTGTGTGCTGTCTTCTGCGCTGGGGACACAACTATAGAAGACAACAGGTTAGTCAGAACTCTATGCTTTCCATAAAGACTTGGACAGCAACTACGGCACCTCGTGCGTACTGTAGGGTGGTACAAACGCACACTGCTACGCAACAGCATCCGCAAGGATGTGGAGGTTTTAGGGGACTTGTGGGAGGAAGCAGTACTAACTTCTCCGTCCGCAGTTAAAACCCTAGGAAGCTTGTAAAATGTCGAGAAAGTTAATTATTTAAAAGTGAATACGGAAGTTACCAACTTTTTCCCCTCTTTCACCCTCGGAGATAACTCGGAGATAACTAATTTGTATACAGCTTGTGCATGTGGCGTCACTATTATTTTCATCAATTGCACTGCTTTATTATTTTATCTTAGTTTGGCATAATAGCGTGATACATATTTTTGGTTCTTTGACAGGAAGAGTGTAAAGTTATATTTATTGTTCAGCAAAATACTGACCTTTAATTGTGTTAAACAAGTAATTAAAACTTTCTCACTAAACAAACAGATGCAGCCTTCGTCAACAGCTCTCAAAGCAAAAATAGAGCGTGCTTATTTCTGTTTAAGTTCCTTCGTTGTCCCTCTTTGTGTAGTTATGACAATCGCCTTAAAGCAGAGATGCAGGAAGACAGTAATTAATTCTCCTCGCTGTGAAGTAGAATTAAGCGGATGGTAACTGTCGCTTTCTCTGATAGCCGCCGTTTTCTGCTGGGATAATGTAGTTTTTGAACGTAATCTGCTTTACTTTAAATGAGGATGAAATCACTTAGTTGAAAGCTTTATCACTTCTCTTGAAAATTAACTTTCAACTTTGAGTCAGTAGTTCTAGTACTTATTTGCAGACCTGTGATCCTGAAACTACAATGGCATCATTAAACCGTTACGACGTCAGCTCAACCGGATAGTGAGTGGAAGGACTGGACCCTTAAAGGCGTCAACAGAAATTTTCGCAAAATTCGTTCACAGTATTTTATTATAATACATGTTAAGACCTGACATTACTATAAGCATACACAAAGGCATATGAGGCAAGCTATCGCACTATCATTTGGAATGGTTCCAAGCAAACTTGGTGCGTTTGGGTGATGGAGAATCAACAATTCGCGATCGGGAAGTCTCCACTTTCAACGGCTGGGGTGTACAATGTCCAGTCACAGCAAAATGATGCGATTTTCCTTAATGGCATGCTGCTTACCGAATGGAACGAGATTGTATTTGTATATGGCTTCATTCCCATTAGAAAGTTTTTTTTTTTTTTTTTTTTTTTTTTTTTTTTTTTTTTTTTTTTTTTTTTCGATCATGCAAGACAGAGCCTGTCACCATCAAAAGGGGGGGGGGGGGGAGGATGAGAGTTTCGCTGGGCATCGAATTTTTGCTCTGGGGTCCCTAGATAGCACTGACATGGGCATCGAAAGGCTCCCATATTCTCCTGATCAGAATACATGCGACTGCTTTTCGTGGGGTTATATTAAAGGCAGATGTACGGCAACAATAGCCCCAAAAACACTGATAAACTGAAAACAGCCATTTAGGAGGTCATCGACAGCATCAATATTCCAAAGTGCAACGGAGCCTGCAGAATTTCGGTATTAGGCAACGCCACACCATTGCCACGATAGATAGAGAATTCAAACATGTCTTATGTCATAACTTAAATCGTAATACCTTTAATGAGGATTACACGTCGATCAGCGTTCTGGAGAATGTTGGCTACCAATCCAGGTTTAACTGAACGACACACATTTGAAACCTACTCTCCTAAACTATCTTTGTCTCTGATCTTTTGTATAAACTTCGAATTCTACATAACCCCACGAAGATCCCCATCGGCTTTAAATGTGAGCTTTATAAGGCCAATTCCATTCGTCCTCTACTGTCATTCCAGTGCGGGAAAGTCATCTAGCCAATGCCAAACTTGTGTACGAAAGTGTGGCAGAGTATGTTTCTGCATGAACCAATCTGTATTTTCGAAACCCCGTAAATTAAATCAGAAAGCAATTCATCTCCGAGTATGGTCAAGTACATTTCACTGTTAACTATGCGTCAGAAACGAAGGGTCATATGATCCGGCTTTTCGACAAACAACACCAAAGTCTTATGCAATCAGCATGTTACTCCTGGCTGCTTCTGTACCAGTGAGAGTTACTGACAGACCAACAACTCAGTTTTTGTCGGTTGACGTATCCATTTACATAAAATGTAGTTTCGTCCGAAAGAAATAAAAATTTACAGATTTTACTGGGTGCTATCTCCGCAATAAAATAAGAGTTGGGGACAAGAACTGGGGGTTTCCTCTGACGTGTTATGAAACCAATAGCACGGTTCCATGCGGCAATGAGGATCGTTTTCTGACAAGTGGTGTAACAATTGAACTTATACGGATGAAAGTTGTTCTTTTTCTAAGTACTCCGTACTGTGCTTAGAGGAACACATATTTCCAAGCTGTTACGCCGTATTGATATTTGGGACTTGAAGTACTCGTGTTACCCACAGACTTATTGAGGGCACACAAAGCGCGGCCGCGAAGGCTATGCTATAACCAAGAAACAGAGCAAAATAAAATTCATCATGTTATTCAGACCACAGATTCGAGTTGCCAGTAAAATTACGAACCACTGGAACCAATAACAGACCGGACGGATACTTAATTAAGAAGTAGTAAAATTAAACCTATTAATTTAATACGTTTTATTAATTTTCAACAACCAAGGAGCATCACAGAATGATTGCTTACTTAGAGGACAATCGAATGAAAGGGACATAGTAATTTCTACATTCCCCGTTTGGTTAATGTAAAAATTGCTCAAAATGGAGAATTTCCTGTAGCGGTTAAATTTAAATGCAAGCGGAAGCCACGCCGTGGTGGAGGCATACCAGCTTTGTCCCGCACTCCAAACAGGTGTCCCAACCTGAGTGTCCGAGACACAGTGCCGCCCGCGAGGGCTAAGCTTCCCCAACGGTTCCTCTCCCCTACCTGTAAGGTTGGCTACAGCGACTACGTTTGAACAGCGGAAGCACACTGTATTGCCGTTCCCGGAGAACAGACACGCGCCGCCATTCTGTTGCAGAGCTTCGAAGTATCCACCTCGCGGACAGCCTAGATCGGAAGTTACCGCCGTATTAGTAAAGCGTGGCTTTGAGGACCGTCCGCGTCTGTTACAATGATGGGCGAGTGGAAGCATCCGGTACACTTACCATTCAGTTTATAGTGAGGTAAGCATGGTCGTTTGGCCCCTGCTTCGGATTTAGTATTACTACTTCATGGCTAGCAACATCCTTTGTGATTCAACCACTCTCCGCTATCTCTAGGGACTGCAAATGTATCTGTATAAAATGTGCTCATTTATTGACTATTATTAGTAATTCCTTGTCGTACAGCATGGTGGTTACGTAGCAAAATAGTCTTATTTTTGATAATACTAAAAATGCAACAGGGATACCTCAATTTCGTCATATCTTTATGAATACACATTTCACCACACTTCTACCTATTTATTCTGTAACTTTCCCACTCTCCTCTTTTCAATTAATGAATCTTCAATAAGGCGACGAAACACCAGCCAAGAGAATGACGCCTCTACGGCCCAAGGACAGCAGACCAGCAGGTGAGTGTAACATCCAGTCTGAGAGTAAAGGCGATATGCAGCAACCCTTTTTGCTTCGTTAGAAGAATTTCAGCATTTGTGCTCGGACGACCGCTCAGTTGATCATCAGCTTCACTACCTGTGGCGTTGTGTGCGACACGGCTCTCGTTGTGGACGGTTTCTATCAAACTAATCTACAGCACCTCTGTTAGAGAGACCATGCACAGAGAAGAATAATCCTCTGCCGCTCTTCGGTGCTCATCATTTTTCACTCCAGCGACAATAAGAAACCAAAATTAGAGCAATCCATCGTGTGTGAATGGCCGTGCGGTCCTAGGCGCCATGTCAGTGGCTGAGCGGCCGTTCTCGCTGGAGGTTCAAGTCGTCCCTCGAGCATGAGAGACTGTGTTGTCCTTAGCGTAAGTCTAGGGATTGATGACCACAGTACTTAGGTTCAGTAGGTTTACAATAAATTGATTTGATTTAATGCATTCCCTATGGTGGACTTTTCGGACAGCCTATAGTTGTTGACCATAAATTTTATCTTCTTTCTCTCACGTCTGTGTGAAATGATACAGTATCTCAAATACATTTTACAAGAATGTCAAAAATGTTCATCTTATATCGATTTAAAACATAATTTCAGCAGAGTACACAATGAGAAGTGAACAAGGCAAAGTCTTGATTCAAATTCAATGCGAGATGCATCCAGACATTAATTTTCTCGATGTTCTATCCTTTAACCCTTTGCGTCACAGTGGTTTTACAGCGAAACCACTATTTGCTGTGCCTTATCCCCTGTGGTATAGGTGACTTACTGTGAAATCACCCTCTCCCCCTAAAGCCCTAAAAAGACTTTTAGAATGAACGTTTCTGTGAACAAAAAACAATCCAATGAACCACATTCGTCTGTTATAACAAATCGAAATGATGTGCAAATTGTAGTTAAAAAAAGGAGCAACATAGGCAACATAGGAGGAGATGGTCATGCAAAGTGTGTGATGTCGGATTGTGCCTAACACATAGAAAACTGTATTTTGTTGTTTATGTTTTAGAATATTTTGTGAAATAGAAAAAGTGCTATATGTAATGTACTTAGAACTCTCGCATAAAACAAAAATAATTTTTTATCCTTAGTTTGAAAAAAAAACGAAAGAAAAAAAAACATAAGTATAAAAAGAAAATGTAATATGTTGTTGTTAGTTTTGAGGGGACTAATCAGCTAGGTCATCAGTCCCAAATTAGTGCACTAATCAAATTTAAAAATTTAAAATTAGTGGACTCTTTGAAAGACATTGGAAAAATCCATTGTGTCACAGTTTCACAGTGAAACCACCTCTGTGTATTTTGTATAACAATTGGAAAACTTTTTTTTTTTTTTTTTTTTTTTTTTTTTTAATTGGAATTTGGTCCAATAAGGCAATAAAGAAGGTTTCAATTCCTATCATATGCAAAAGTATTTGTGTGACTCAAAGGGCCAAAGTAGATGCAATTAGCCGTGAAAACTGTGCATGCTCAACAGATCTCCAAAATATCCCGCCTGGTGCTAGTACCGCGACAGCAGTGTCCAGAAATGGTATCCGTTCTCCCGCCGCCTACGAGATTCTGTCAGTGATAAAACTCCTTAGTGGACAAAACAAAGTCCCCCATCGAAGTTCATTATCAGCTCTGTCAGGTCTACTAGGAGGACATCATGAGCAATCAGATAGAGCGTCGATGGTGTATGCTTTTTTTCGGAAGGTCGTCAAAGTGTTGATAATGAAGAGAGCACTGGGCGACCGATCTCATCAAACACAACCTGGTTGAGCTATTGTGACAGAGCATCCTGGAGAACTGTGGCTTCGTGATTACGGAGCTCTGTAGCCATTTCCAACAGATATCACGATGTGTGTTCCATCCAATTGTCACCTGCTGTTCAAGATCGAGTTCATCGTTAGGATATTTTGTGATCTCTCAATGGCCTTTGATTGTGTAAAACATGGAATTCTTGTAGATAAACCTTAGCATTGGGGTAATAGTGGGGCAATATACTAATGGATTAATACATACTCAACTGGAAGAGTGCAGAAAATTAAAGTAAGTGGTTCAGTTAAACTGCAAAAATCTGCTGATAAACTGGGGAGCTATCAAGAATGGGATCCCACAGAGTTCGGTCTTGGACCCTTTACTGTTATTGATATATACTAATGATTTGTAATTCTTTATTCACGATTATGCAAATCTAGTACTTTTTTGCTGATGATATTCCCAGCAAACAAAACTGATGATGTTGTAAATAACGTCTTTCAGAAAATTAGTAAGTGGTTCTGTGGAAATGTATAATTTTGATATAACACAATACCGCGAACTACTTATTTATTTAAAGACGACCGGTTTCGAAGGACTATGCCACCATCATCTGATCATATCATATTTTATAAGTTGGTCATCTTATTTAAAAGATTGGGATTCAGTAATACGTGCAACAAAGCACTTAGTCTAAATTTAAAAATACATAAATTAAAACATCACAGGCTTGCAAGATACAACAAACCACCAAGCTTTCAGTATCTTGCAAGCAATGATATTTTAATTTATGTATTTTTCTATGGTTGCACGTATTAATAAATCTCCATTTTGTAATAAGTTGACCAACTTGTAACATGTGATATGACCAGATGATGGTGACATAATCCTCCGAAACCGGTCGTCTTTAATTAAATACGTATTTCGGCATCTTGGCGATTCACTTTTGATGAATATTAGTCTACCAGATGAATCGGTGAACTTCCTATCATTTACCTCTTAATATAAACCATATTAATTTAAATGATATTTATTTTAGACCCAGTCGATTCATAAAGGCATCATCAGATAGTCTTATAGGCTAAATAGTGGGCTAAAAAGAGTGGGCAAATTACGCACACATGTCCAGGATAATGTTCATGCCACATTCGGGGAAGTTCAGCGAAGGTTTAAACGGTGATAAAATATGGAACATTGGGAGGAAAATTTAGATGTAAAACATGCACAACAATGACTTGATTGTTGTGTTGGGTTCATTCAAAAATATAGTATAAAATGAGTTACTGTTCGTTAGTCTCGCTAAACCTCGAGAACGGCTGAACCGATTTGGATATATATCATTACATAAACCACTTAATCTATTGTGTTGAAATCTGTTTGGAAATAGTTTGAGCGCTGAAGTACCGGATAAGATACTGTAGAAAGTGTGTAATTCAAGATATTTTTTGATTTGAAGTATATAATGCGAAACATTGAACAATAATTACTCTCTGGAAAAGCCATTTTTACTCTTAGACTTCTTAACTATTTTCCAGAAGCCTTAAATTCATATGAAAAATGCCGGGCGCCGTGGCTCAGCGCTTTCTGGCCAACTATTCAAACTTTTGCTTCACTCGAACCTTCCGCTCGCTTTGAACGTTGAATGTACAAAATTTTATCACAATCATTTCAATGATACTGATATTTCATAGAAAATTATCTCTCTATTTTTTCTAATTTTTCCATTTTGCCTGGCAACTTTCCCAAATTTTTAGTTCATAAGAACGTTAATCATTCGTTGAACGTCAATGATCAAAATTTTATCGCAATCGGATGAACGGTTCTCAAGTTATATTGTTGAGTACATTTAGAAACACGTTGAAAAAGGAACATGGTTCGAATTTTGCGATTTTCCTTTTTAACTGTCCCTATTTTTTTTTTTTTTTTTTTACCGAAAACATTTCGAAGACCATAAGGAGAATTACTGCTCTCTGTCGTGCGAGTTGTCAGTTATAGTGCTGAATTCAATCAAAAACACATTGAAAAATTCACATTCCAATTCACATTTTCCAATTTTCTGGTAGATATTCCAAAAAATTTATTTCATAGATACCTTGTTGTGTCAAGCTGTACTCAAGTGATGCTCTTACAACCACGTGGTAATTGATTTTTATTCATAGAAAAAAATATCGCTTCCGGTTTTTCCTAAATTTTCCTACTTTCCGGGCGACTTTTCCAAATTTTTATTTGATGCGAACCTTTCTCTTGCTTTCAACATGAAATTTACAAAATTTTATCTGTTTTGAACGAACGGTAGGCTTATTGATAGCTCACTGGTAAAAACTGTTTTTGTTTTTCCCGATTTTCCTCTTTTCCGGACATATTACCGTTTAAACCTTCTCTGGAGTTACACGAATATAGCAAGACTAAAATTAGCCAAATCGTTTCAGCCGTTCTCGAGTTTTAGCAAGACTAACGAAAATTTTATATATATATATATATATATATATATATATATATATACACACCTGCTATGTCAGGTAATGTTAAATAAAACAATACATACAGCTCCATATGGTAAATGGCATAACACCGTTGATAAATATTGTCTGTGGACAGAAGTACGTAGCGAAGGTTGATGACCCCTTCGGACAGTTCTGGTGTAGAGGATGCAACCACTGCATACAGTTCCCTACAGTTGGTGTGATGTTTGAATCATAGTAGAAAAGGGCGTTTAGGAATCTACATTCCACCTGTTCCGTGCTCTCCTGTGACGTGACTACAGAGATGAACCGCCGCGGCACAGCGGCCGAGCGCACTTAGGCGCTATGCTACGATGCGCGAGGCCGTTCTCCATCGGGGGTTCGAATCCCCCCTCGGGCATGGATGTTTGTGCCGTCTTCTTTAGTATAAGCTAGTTCATAAGTAGTTTGTAAGTTTAGAGACTGATGCCCCAGCCGGCCGCGGTGGCCGAGGTGACTGAGGCGCTTCAGTCACGGTCGGCACGGCCACTACGGTCGGGGGTTCGAATCCCCCTCGGGTATGGATATTTGTGCCGTCCTAGTTCGTAAGTATTTCATAAGTAGTTTGTAAGTTTAGGGACTGATGACCCCGTAGTTAAGTCCCATAAGCTTAACAAACATTTGAACTGATGCCGGTTGAGTCCCATAAGCTCTACATTACATACCTTTTTTTTTTTTTTTTTTTTTTTTTTTTTTTTTTTAGCTGAGCGGTCTAAGGTGCCTCGTTGCGGAGCGCGCGGTTGCTTACCGTCGGAGTTTCGAGTCTTCCCTGGGGCATGGGGGTGTGTGTTGTCGTTAGATTACTTTACCTTAGGTTAAGTAGTTTGTCAGCTACGTACTGATGACCACGTAGTTTGGTCCGATAGATTTACAAACATTTGAACATTTGAGTCATTCAGCCCAAACATCGCAGACATTAAGAAACCGCAAGGTTTCAATATTTGGGCCACGCGGGTCTGACGTTCATCGAAAACCCGGATGTAATTTGTCTTAAGCGGCCAACAGCCAGACACTTCCTGAGAAATTTGTCGCTGTTTCTAATTGTAATTGTTCGATCTGGCTTAATTTCTATTTAAACAATGCTCCTTCCTTTACAGCCTTAATGTATTACGAACTTCCAGGTGCACGCTTTCGCAGTGTTAGCGAGGCTAATTGCTGGACGTGAGGATGACCAGACTACTAGTCTTTCGTAATATTCACGACTGTTGGCAATCATCTTGGCGATCCAGAGATTTGTGATCAGTTTCGTGAATTTGACAGTAAATAGTCGGAGCTACGCACACTTTTCACTGCAAAATCATATACACCGCTTCCAATAATTACGTTAATCCGCTCACGCAAGATTTTAGTTTAATAATTTGTGTAAGTCAGTATAAATAAAATGTCTACGACATTAACTTTTTTCAATTCAAAATGTTTGTTTGTAAATCTATCGGACCAAACTGCGTGGTCATCAGTCCGTAGTTTACAAACTACTTAAATAAGGGAAACTAACCTAAGGACAAACACACACACCCATGCCAAAGGGAAGACTCGAGGACTCGTACCTCCGACGGCGAGCAACCGTGCGCTTCGCTGTGAGGCGCCTTAGAGCGCTCGGCTACTCCACCGCGGCTTTTATCTTTTTCTTTCCTTTTTTTCCAATTCCAAGCAGAAAAACGATTTATTCATTGTCATAATATCATTTCAGATTGCATTACTATATTGGAAAATTACTTCTATTTTGCTATCAACCATATTAAAAAATGTCTATATGAAAAATGTAGTCAGTTATAAGTTCGGAACGCAGTCTCCTTTCATCTTTCTTTGAAGTTATATATGAAATATACAAAGTAATATCAGTTGAGTCTGGAGACATCGGACTGCAAAATAAATAAGTAATTTACTAGTAAACTAAAAAAATAATGCAAATTTCGTGCTCCTAAACGTTCAGTTGAAACAGCTAAATTGTTACCACTCTGAAACGCACTCTTCCTCCAGTGTAGAGGCTGCAGTGGGGAACGGATGCAGCCGCTATCGACAGAGCATAGAAACATATTTTGTCCGATGCAGACCGCTGTCTGACACAGGGCTAGAAAAACGGTTGAAAAGCTGTGCATCAAATATAGAAAACAGCGGACAGGCAGCTCTCCCGCCTGGCTCTTCGAGTGGATTTGACGGCTGAGGCAGGAAAGGCAAAGGTGCCCCGCAGACGGACCTCACTGAACCATAGCAGTCTCCTTGTCGGACGCCAAGCACTCTTCTGAAAATACTCCTCCTGCTAGATCTGCATTAGGAGTACTGTGGCGTGCAAGCACTTGCATAGAAAAGAAAATGACACCACATCGTGCATACTGACTCCGATATCCTGTACATTTAGTAGTGTGTGAAATTTATTGAAAGTGGTTAATAGACCATCAGACTACTGCAAGTAGGAAGAAAAACTATTGGAACTAATGTTTGTCAATCTTCAGCTGAAAACCAGGCGTTGCCCGGGTATTTATTTATTTATTCCTGCAATTTTTTAGGTATATAATCATTTGTATAAGATCTGTATGTCTGTAAAATCTCTTGGGAATACAATTAGAAGTAAAGAAGTAATATATTAATACTTGGTGCGTAATGGGACGGTTTTCCATGAACGTTACTGTTCATGTGCTCGTATCATATGAACTACGTGTCGTACTGTGACAATTTAGAAGGTAAATTCAACTATGTATGTGTATACTGTCTGTAAAATTTCCTGCGGCTACAATTTATAGTGTACAAATTATAAATTGTAACGTCATACCGAGAGCCATGGTTTTACTCCATGAACAGCAGAAAAGTAGTAAGCGAGAAACTTTTTTCCTTTCATCATTTTACTATGGTTACCAGCGAAAAAAAGTTTAATAAATGTTTGAAATTATGTTTAGAGTTTGTTGCAAGTCGCTAAGTACTATCATTCTCATACAGTGTATTTCGAAAGTCTCGCCGCATTATGTGGCATTTTAGCGATTTCTATTGGTTATGACGTAATATATTTTGCAACATGTGCCGTATGTGATTCTTAACAATGCAGCAATTATTACCTCACGGTAAGGAATGTGCGTACCAAATTTGGTTGAAATCGGTCCAGTGGTTTAGGAGAAAATGAGCAGCCTTGTCGCAACATGCAGCAGTTTTTGGCACATTTCATTGTTTATGACGTCATATCTCGTGAATTATATATCGTTCGTGATTCTTACACTTACTGCGACCGTCCTCATGGATTGAAGCTTACGTGAACAAAATTTCATAAAGATTGAAACAAAACTGTGGATTTGTATGCAACACGTACAAACACACGGACACTCTGCTTTATATATTAGATGAATATTTGTCTGCATGTCCCTTATGTGTTCATAAACAATTCATTCAATTGCAATGAAGCTTTGGTGAACTTTGCAATAAAGTTCCGGATTGCTGCTTATATTTTATTTAATAGTGCTACAATCCGGAACAATGTCTTTCTACGACATATATGAAGCTGCAGGCCCAACATTTAGGAAATCTTTGGTGAACTGTTCAAAACTGTTCACCGTACGCAACCGAAGGTTTCTGACCCAAAAACAAAAGAGCACGACACATAGCTCAAGAGAATTCATGGTCATAAATAAGGACAGGCCACCGCGAAAAAAAAAAAAAAAAAAAAAAAAAAAAAAAAAAAAAAAAAAAAAAAAAAAAACTTATCTCTTTTCATTCTGTGGAGCGGGCTGTTTGAGATCCGGCCCATAAAGAGTCGCGGTTCTATTCAGCCAATATCAGACAAGCTGATAGTGGGGCAAAGGGGGATCCCAATTGGGAATAAGTGGGAGGGGCTTACCAGCTCCGGCATACGCCTTACAACCAAGGAAAACCTCCCGAAAACCTTGGTCGGAGCCGGGGGATTGGGACCAATTTAATTTATCTCCGGGACTTGCCCCGGACAAAAATGGATTATCGAGAGAACACGGATGCACTCACGACAATCAAGGATCGGACGCCCGAGATACTCTCGTAATCTCGTAGAGATCAGCTCGACCAACAGTGGACAAGCATCTCCCTTCAGGAACCGCACCCGTGGGCACGGTATCCTGTGCGTCCCGTTGGGCCACCGCGTGAGAATAACCAGATTTATGCGTCAATAGTAGTTAGGAACCTGCAAGAAAGTTTGCATGAAATTTCCAACGTTTATGAAGCGTTTTGTAACTGACCTCCAACCCAACCCCTCTCCCCCCCCCCAACACACACAATGATGAAACGAAAAGAAGTCAACCGGTCACAAATGTTTCGCTGTAGATGTCGTAGAATTGTCGCACCAGGAATGACTTTGTAAACTATATAGTCGCAAGAAATTGCCACATAATGCGATGAGACTTTATTCACACACTGCCTGAGAATGACTGTACTTAGCGACTTGCAACCAACTTTAAACATAATTTCAAACACTTATTGAACTTTTTCTCGCTGACAACCATAGCAAAATTATGAAAGGAAAAATGTTTCTCGCTTACTACTTTTCCGCTGTTCATGGACTAAAACTTAAATATTCGGTATGACGTTACAATTTATAATTTCTACACTACAAATTGTAGGAGCAGGAAATTTTACAGACGGTATACAGACATATAGCTGAATGTACCTTCGAAATTGTATCACAATACGACACGTAGTTCATGGGATATGAGCACGTAAACAGTAAGCACCAAGTTTTAATCTGTTACTTATTTACTACTAATTCTTTTCGAAACAGATTTTACAGACATACAGCACTTATACAACTGAATATATACCTGAAAATTATACAGTTGTACAACATATAACTCAATAAATGTGATGTGAGATCGTGTGAAATTTATATGCCATCTGTATTTTGATTGCTATCTTTCTTTGTTAGCATACGGCACGTATAATTTTGTACATTATGCAAGATAGAGTTATTTCTTATACATTCTCCGATAAATATAACATGTTTTAGAAAAAAAATAAACAGAGAGAAGGGATAGGAGAAATACTAACTTAAGGCAAGAATACATAAATACCCGGGAAACGCCGGGTTTTTAGCTAGCTGCTTATAAAAAGCAAGCAGTTGCACATCTGAATTAAACCCTGCCTGGACTGAATCCGTGAGGTAATTCATATACCTCTGAAGGAGGCCGCAATGTGCACCAAACCGGTAATAAATATTTGAACTGTGTACCTTGATGGTGGATTTCTTTTATTAGTAATTACTGGAACGTCGCTACACTAGCTGCAAAGTATGCTCAGTAGATTGTGGCTGAAATGAAATACGATGATTGAGGACCGCTGAGAGACCATTAAGCGTACACAAATGTGGTCACAAAATCTGTTATAGTCGGCGTAATCGGTTAATTGAAGTAATTCGTCGTCTTAAGAAAACTGGAAACGGAAATTAACAGATTTAGTGGGGATTATTGAAAACTGATGGAAGGATGTCCAAGACGTCCGGGCTGATGAATACAGGACTATAAGTAGAAAATAATTTGTGGGTAAAGCAGAAGTAGATCTAATAATTAAAAGGAAATACGAATGTGGGTAAGCTACTACGATTAGCACAGTGAACGCATTATGGTGGAGAAGATAGATATGAAACCAACACCCACTATGATGTACAAGTTTTTATACAGTTTACCTCTGACCACGATCAGAGATCAAAAACTTATGATGAGATAAAATAAAACATTTGGACAACTAAGGGGTAGGAAAATTTGATGTGTGAATGACTGGAATCCATCATTGGGAAAAGGAAGAGATGGAAAAATAAGATGTGAATATCCAATGGTGAAAGGAATGTAAAAGGAAGCCGCCTGGTATAATTTTACAGTGGATAATTTAATCGGTAGTAACGATTTAAGAAACATGAAAGTAGGTTGTATACGAAAACCAGTCGAAGAGACGCACGCATGTTTCAATTTATGTTAGTAATGGTAACACAAAGATTTCTAAAATGTAAGACATATACAGTGCGAAATGAACTGACCTAATTGGTTATAAACTGCAGATTAAAACTGAAGAAATAACTGAAAAGTAGAAGAGAAAGCGTTCTGGATAAACTGATGGAACGTGAAAGCATTAACCAATGAAATAGAGGAACGAAACCCAGTATAAGACGAATCGGTAGCTTTGAGAGACAAAAACGGGGGCCAAATAGGTAAAATCACAAAGGCTACTAGAAAATCCTCCGATACCGAAAGAGATACTCAGTTTAATTGAAGATAGAAGGAAATAATCAAAATTTATCAAATGAGGCGTACTTTGTAGTAACGGCAATATTGATTAAATTAATATCTACCTACGTATCTATCTATAGATTCATACCAAGTCACGATGTTTGTCCGCGATGAAATCCGAAACTACTCAACTGATCTTTATGAAATTTTGCACTCTGTGTGTAATAGATTTACTCCAACTTAGAAGGATACTTCTCTTATCGCGATTCACCATTGTTATTTATATTCGGTAAGTATCCTGTATAGAACGCTGAGTTTCGACTTTTTTTATTTTTATTTTTTTATGTTTTTTTTTATTTTTTTTATTTTTTATTTTATTTTTTTGTGGTTTTAGGGCGCACAACTTCTATTCGACTTCACGTCAGGGGTTGCGGTAAAGCGCTCGATATCCTAGCGAACGATCACGGGATCGAGTCTTGCTCGGAACATCGATTTTTTTTCCAGTCTGGGTTTTAATCTAGCTTCTACCTCTCAACACTGCAAGGAGTTGCCAGAAACGACACGTGTTCCGGATTTTCTTTCGCAGTTGTATAAATGGGGTAGGCTAGGGACATTCAAGTCGTCGAAGTTGAAATAATTTCGCTAGGCCACAGAGCCACAATAATTTATTAAAAATGTTCAAATGTTTGCAATTCTATGTAACAAAACTATTGTGCTTACAACTTCCCCAGGCTAACTACCCTAAGGAAAAATCACACACACACACACACACACACACACATGCGCGAGGGAGGACTCGAACTTCTGAGGTAGCGGCGGCGCACTTCCTGGCATGGCGCCAACAACCACGCGAGCATAAAGGCACGGGTCGAAATTATTGTTACAGTCAAATTCAAACTTTTCCTTGAGTCCACAATTTATTTCACAAAACATGAGTTTCCCTAATTTACCTAAGACGTAACCTAGCTTTCCAGATATTATGTGTATTGATGTACAATCTGGAACAGAACACTGTTATGAAGAGATCTGTCTTTACTACTTCTCAATTAAGCATGTTGGTAGCTGTTGTTGATTCGAATTTTGGAGTATTTCTTTCGTATTCTTTGGTGCACTGTGATCAGCAGCATCACCATCGCTATCGCGTAGTTAAAGTATTGATTGTATTTGCCGTTAGTGTACTTAACATATGACCGATCATTACGAGATAGAGTTTCGTTATAGCAATCATTACAAGCTTTTTTAAGTCCGCACTAAGTTGCGAGTGTCTGTAAAACATTGACAGAGATTTTGAGTTTGTTTAAATTTAGAAATGTATTTTATTTGCTATTGCAAGAGTGATCCAATCTGTGTTGTGGACAACGAGGGGATACCATGTCCCCATTTTCTCAATTTATGTTATATAAATCTGCCAACTGCTGTCGACCTCCCAACTACCTGATCTACACTCACATTGTTAGTTTCGAAAGACTGTAGATTCTTTACTCAGGAAAGGGTTAAGCGCATTTTTTTCCACGTACGTAAATCCTCGGCAAATCACGTTTAAGTGCGTGGCAGAGGGTTCATCGAACCACTTTTATGACAATTCTCTACCCGTACAATTACTGCGTGGATCTGATTAATGTTATTATGATGATCATGTCACCGATATAGGTGGTTGGTAACAAAATGTATTCGCATTTTGATGAGAAAGGCGATGAAATAAATTTCGCTAATAAATCTCGCCTTTCTTTTAATGATTTCCACCCCAACTCGTGCATCGTTTCCGTGACACTCTCTCCCAATATCGCGATAATACAAAACGAGCTGCCCTTCTCTGAACTTTCTCTATGCCGTCAGTCCCACTCGATGGGGATTCCTCAATGCGCAGCAGTATTCCAAAATTAGACGCACAAGTTCACTGTAGGCAGTTTCTTCAGTATAACTGTGGTATTTTCTGTTCTGACAAAAAGCAGATCAAATGCTATCATTTCAGTACTATTTCGCAATGTAAGAACACCCACCCTCCTGTCCCTCTCCATCTGGTTTCAAGCTTAGAACCTCAAAATATAACATGACATATTTTATATATTTTTATATTTTAATAAATATGATTGAATGCCACGAAAAATTATTTCCTGTGAACATGTGAATTTGTCTCACCCGTAATTTAATAACATCTTTGTAAGTGGCATATCTGTGAAGAAATCTTTATGACATTCAGTTGTTACCTGATGGTCTAAGAAGCCGAAAGCTGGTTACTAACTCAATAAATAATTTTTCAGAACATCAGGAATTTTTCCTTTTTGATAATATCACCACATACATTAATGGGCCTTCCTAAGCTACATATTGTTAGTTAGAGTTATGCCCAAAAGATTTGTTACATTTTCTTTCTTACAATTAGACTACCATGGTTGTACATCTAGTCTAATATATAAAGCAGAGTGACTTTCTGTTGTCACAGTTGCTGTTGTTGTTTCCAACTAAGAGACGAAATCCACGAATCCAGTTTAGTATCCCTACTTTTGGATATCATGCTCCGATGTAGGGACCTGAAGATGGCATAGTGAAATGCGGAAACTGGTTGTAATAGAATAAATATTTCATTATACTTGTGGTACCTTAGTTCCTTCAGAAGCTACAGTTGTGGCTGACAGGCAGCGAGCTTGGTGACATGCAACCGTGTTTTTAGAATACATGGAAAACATGAGCCTTTGTAAATTTCTCTTTAACCATTCGGACCCCCCCCCCCCCCCCCCTTGGACAATATACTGGCTACATCACTGCTGTACCCGTCACTGTAGGCGAGTGGGTTTACCTTATTTCTGTGCACTGTTGTTGCAATCGCAGTTGGTAATGAAATGGCGAGGCGGTGCCTCACTTTCGGCGGTCTCAACTATCTATCTATCTGCAGCTAGTCGCTAGGGGGAACGGCGGGCGGCAGAGCGGAGCGTTGCGGAGCAAACGGAACTGTTGAGAGGGCCCGGGGCAGTCGATAGCGGGGCGATTCCTATTCAGACGACGCGCCGCCTTAATCTGCGGCCCACATCTCGCAGACGCCGTCCAAACCGCAGTCGCAGCCGCAGCCGCAGTCGCAGCGACCCACCGCCTTTCAAGTCTCGAGACAGAGATTGCAGTCCTCGTCGCGAACCGAGCACTCCCCGCTGAATGCGGCGCTACGTAAATCCCACGACTTCGCCGCGTGCCCCTGCCGCTCAAGTCCCGGGGAAGCCACATTCCAGATACATCCGCTTCACATATCAGGCGCACGGTGGATTCTTAGCCACGATGACAATTTTTCAAATGCTCCGGTGGTATAAAGGCCGGTGCAAATCGACTGTAGTTTTAATCAATATACCGGGTGAACAAAAAGTCAGTATAAATTTGAAAACTGAACAAATCACGGAATAATGTTGATAGAGGTAAAAATTGACACACATGCTTGGAATGATATGGTGTTTATTAGAACAAATAAATAAATAAATAAATAAAAAGGTTCAAAAAATGTCCGACAGATGGCGCTTCATCTGATCAGAAAAGCAATAATTAGCATAACAAATTAAGATAAAGAAAATATGATGTTCTTTACAGCAAATGCTCAAGATGTTCACCATCATGCCTCAACAATAGCTGTAGTCGAGTAATAATGTATTGAACTGCACTGTAAAGCATGTCCGGAATTATGGAGAGGCATTGCCGTCGAATGTTGTCTTTCAGCATCGCTGGAGATGCCTGTCGATAACGGTACACTTGCGACTTTAAAAAGCCAATAATCGCACGGAATGAGGTCTGGGGACCTGGGAGGCCAAGAATGACGAATGTGGCTGCTGAGCATATGATCAACACCAAACGACGCGTTCAAGAGATCTTTCACGCATCTATCAATACTTTTTTTCCCTTCTTCTAATAAAAGCCCATGTCATTCCAAGCATGTGTGTAAATTTTTACCTCTCTATTTACATTATTCCGTGATTTATTAAGTTTTCAAATTTATACTGACCTTTTGATCACCCAGTACTTATACAGGGTGAAGCACCTAACACTTGCACCGTAAGTATTGCGGAAACAGAAAGTGCGATTGATGTGCGGTTTTCACAGAATGGATTGCTAGTCAAGGATTCGTACTGTTAGCCAATAAACAGATTGTAAAAATACTTAGAAAGTGTATTTTTTATGCACACATACAATTTTTCAAATAGAACAATTGTTGTTTCTATCATGCACTGGACGGTTTGACACCAGCTGTGTACAAAGAATTTTAAATGACATTTTCATCACGTTTAGTCTTGCAGCTGCAACATTCAAAGTTTTGGGGGGCAGTGGCTACGAGAGCATAGTTGACTGGCTGGTGGTTATGAGACAGTGGGCCGTGCCCCAGGGGCTAGCCACTCGGCCAGTCAGCTACGCTATCACAGCCTCCGCCCCCGAAAGTTTGAACGGTTGTGGTTGCCAAACTAAACGTGATAAAAATGTCATTCAAAACTACACTGGTGTCAAAAATTTCAGTGCATGATAGAAACAACCGTTGTTCCATTTAAAAAACTGCATGTTTGCATAAAAAACACACTTTCTACGTAATATTACAATCTCTTTGTCGGCTAATACTACGAGCCCCTGACTACCAATCCATTCTGTGGAAACCGCACACCAATCGCACTTTCCGTTCCCACAATATTTTCGGTGCAAGTGTTAAGTGATTCACCCTGCATAAAAGGACAGTGTGTGTGTTTGTCCAACCTTTTCTCCATAAGCATCTACTGCGACCCACTAATGGTTGTAGTGGTAGATAGCAAATTGTCAGGATTTGTACGTAAAGGATTTTGGCCTCGGTGTGTAGTAGTGGGTGTGCGTTATGACATCATAAACAGTGTCACAATGTGCTACCCTCTTTACCATGCATGGAAATCGCTGACGAAATTTTGCACAGTTTTGTACGGTGCTTGGCAGAGGGTAATTTACCATAGACATCACAACCTGCATGTGAGTTGTCATGCAGAAGGTTATAATAGTCTGCAAACCACTATATGATGCAATAATATATAAGTTGAGGTGTTTGTGCATATATTTCACTCCGCAGCCGTAACTAAACATCGCAAACGAATAGTGTTCGTATGTCGTGTTAGGTATCAGTCTCCCATTGTGCACTATCGTGGTATTAGGTTGATAACGATAAGGAGGTGGAAGATTTGGGAGTTGAACGTTACCGAATTATATAAAATTCTACGTGTGGTGTCAATATTTTGCTCTTCAGCAAAAACTACACAAGACTAACAACCTCTCTGTGTTGTTCTGTTGTTTATCTGCAACATCCGTACGAGTAAAGAAAAATAAGTGTACATTGCAGTTTGAAAAGTAAATCTACCAAGAAACATTGCAAAGCGTAAGAAAGAAATTTAGCGTTCTCGATCCGTTTCCAAAAGACAGAAACCGGCGAATAAAAGTAAATCTACAGTTTTTTTCCCTCAGGGCGGCATCTACCTCTTTACCACTGTCCCGCAAATAATTCGTGTTAGAAATTTGCAATCATGACCTATTAAGCTGATGGTTCTGTAATTTTTACACCTGTCTGCGCCTGCTTTCTTTGGAATTATGAATATATCATTTTTCTTTAAGTTTGACGGTATTAGCCTGTTTCATACATTTTGGCCACCAGGTGAAATAGCTTTGTCATGGCTGGCTCTCCCACAGACTTCAGTGCTCTGTCAAATTCTTCTTTCAGAACAATATCTCCTATTTCATCTTCATCTACTTCCTATTTGATTCCTACCATACCGTCTCTAAATTCGATTTGTAGCCCCCCCCTCTCTCCCTCCCCCCCCCTCTCTCTCTCCTTTCAGCCTTACCTCCTTTGTTCATAACTGGTTTTCCATATGAGTTTTTGATATTCATAGAGTTGCTTCTCTTGTCTCTGATTGTCTCTCTCTTAATTTACTGTAAGCGGTATGTATTTTTCTTCTAGATATACATTCTTCTACAGACTTGCATTAACCTTTAATGCCTTCTTCTTAGCCCTTTTTACACTTCCTGCCGATCTCAATATTGTCGTCTGTAGGCTAAGGTGGTACTATTTCTATCATTTCGGACAATGGCACTTGTTCCTGGATGTTTAATGATTATGTAACACAAATACTAGACAATTACAAATGTTGGTATAAACACAAAAGAAGGTTACCGAATTAAGAAAAATCGATCGAAAATGTACCACACTAGGTACAATTGTGATCACTTCCTGGTACAATTTTGATTACTGGCATTTTCCACAAAAAAGCACTTTTTCCGTCAGGCACCAACGCATACGTCGTGGTACCAAACATTGCATTTTTGGCAGCGAATCCAAACTAGAGAATTTACAAGAGCGCGTTACACTAAGTAGCTTCATTTACCTCTTAACAAGAAAAAATTTATGTCTTCTTAGCACAAAGTGGTGTAGTCTTAGAGAAGACAGGAGGAGCTGTAGAAACCTGCTACGCTACAACGCCACACAACGTGACACTACGAGACTGACAAATGGCGCGAAAACTTACGTTGATCGGAATTGTACCTATATCGAATTTGTACCACCTTACCCTACTCCATTTTTCCCGCCTCATTTAATGCTTTTTTATATCTTATCCTTTCCTCTGCTGCCTTCGCTATTTTTCTTCCAAAGCTACCCATTCATCTTCTACCGTGTTATTTTCTATCATTTCTGTCAATTGTTACCTTAAGCTGCCTTTGAAACTCTCAAGAACCTCAGGTACCTTCAATTTATATTTGTCCTCCGTAATTTCCTACCTTCTTGGAGTTTGTTCAATTTCAGTCGATACCTTTTTACAAATATAAAAAGAAAGTGTTTGTGCAGTCTTTTCTCGATAGCTAACATATATGACCCACTCAAGGTTATAAATAGCCTTTGGTCTCAGTAAGTAGAAGTGGGCGGCTATGGGTTGCAAAAATGTCTGTTGGATGTTGATTTATGAATACTGTACCAAATTAATAAATAAAATAATTTTTACACAACAAAGGCATCGTACGTTAAACATTACAAAGTACGTGACTAACGAATATATAACTGTTTCCATATTGTGAGTGATGTATTTCGGCCCGAGCAACGCTGGGTTCCGTTGCTAGTCTATATCTATAAATGTGAATGTCTGTTCGGTGTACGTTTATCACGTCTGAACCGCAAGTAATAAGAGCTAAAAATATATACAGTTACTAATGTCTACCCGGGGAAGGCTTTAGGCGCATTTTTATGGCGATTGGAGAGCAATATATATACATATATATATATATATATATATATTAATGTGAATGTCTGAATGCATGTGTACGCTTATAACGTTCGAACGACAGGACGCAGAGACTTAAATATTTCTACAGTTACTAATTTATATCTGAGGAAGGTTTTAGGCACGGTTTTATAGCGATATGATAGATATTTAGTAATTTGAAGAATATAACGCGAAATGCGGAGCAATAATTACTTTCTGAAAATTATATTTACTCTTTGAAAATGGTTTTATTGGATGCATTGTTGCTTGAGGATTGATAATGATAAAAGGGTGGAGTATATTGGGATGGAAAGTTATCGGTGTATATAAAATTCTACCTGTGTGTGTGTGTGTGTTTGTGTGTGTGTGCGTGTGAATATTTCGCTCTGCAGCGAAAGGTACAGAATGCAAACATATGGTATGTGTGTAATTGTTGTCCGAAGTCTCCCGTTGTACACCATAGCAGTTCCATGCCTATAGCTAGAAGGGGGTGGAAGATATGGTGGTTAAAAGTCGTCAAATTATAAAAAAATTATGACTGAAGGCCAGCGAAGACGTTTGCGAGTCTCTAGCAACTAGGTTACATACAGCGAAACGTGATGCCACAGACTATATCTTTGGTCTATGCGTGCTAGAATGTCTTCAGCTCTTACTCTGTAGGGGTAAGCATACGAATAAGGAAAGATTAGAATAAATAAATACAGCAGTAAAAAAAAAATCTCTTTTAATACATCTCTTTAAAAAAAATCTATTTGACGTTTCGCACAATACGTTAAGTGATCGACCTGTGATATTATTACAATCATTATTGTTGAATCTCGTGATTGGATTCTACGAAACGAGTGCATTTTTACGTGAGATCTTATCTACTCTACTTACTTTCCTGATAATGTTGATTAACAATGTTTGTTTCTGAACAAGATATTGTATTACATTTCATCTTTCAAAACCAGTCTCATAGCACATTACTGAAAGATAGCTTATCTATCATAATCAACCAACACGCAAGCGGAGCCGCGGGTTTAAGCTAGTACTAGATAAACCCGACCACCTTTTGCTGTGGCGTAGTCTGCTATGAAATAATTGGGAAAGTAAATAAAACAATTGTTGCAAACATAGACTAACCAAGATAGTACATAATAGGCCGAATTGTATAGCTATGTGGAGTGAAAGAATGAAATAGAATTTGAGGCGTTCCATCACGGATGTGCCCAACGGCTTAACATCTTCTTCAGTTGTCCGGAAGTTCTTTACTCAACTACATTTAAAATTTGTACCTGTTATCTAATAACTCTACATCCAGCGGTTGCAACTTGTACCCGTTTACTTATTATCTCTTATTTTTTGGGGATTGGTCTTTTTGTTTTAGTTATTAATAGAATTAACATTTTAACTAATGATATGCACTAGACACACAAAGTTGTATAAGGGGGCATTACGTTAATATCACAAGGACTGAAGTCATTTGCCGCCGATTGCAGGGTGTAGTGTAGTTCACACACCTTCCACTCCTTAGCATCAGTGTCAACTGTGGGAAACATTTGACGCTCCCTTAACGAAACCGCTCTCTTACGCTACTGGACTCATCAGCTCATTCTCTCGCACGCGAGTGTTATATGCGTATCATACAAATATCTGCCACCTGTCATCGTCCTGCATTATTTGCTGTGCGATTGGAAATATCCGCAATCTTAGTTCTCTGAAGAAACATCTTGCCGTTGACGTGAATAATTATTGAAGAGCGATTTACGGGTTTCGTTACTGAGATATAATTGAGTTACTCCCATAACAACCAAATTGAAAAATAACACTAATTCTGCCAACAGTGGCGAAATTCCACGTGTAGCGTACCTCTATTGCCGTTGCTGCGTTGCGGTGAATTTCCAAAATTGTTAAAATTTTGCGGTATTTATATTACTTTGTCTGATTGCTGTAAAGTTGTTAACACTCACAGACCACACGGAAAGCAAATGAACGGACTCAAACAACATAGTGACACTGTGGTGAAGTGATAAACAATAGGAAAAGCATCGAGCTAAAAACGGGTGAGATGCAAAATGTATGCAGTTTAAAATAAGTGAAGTGGTAACAAATGAAACGGAAGAAACGACACAAAACAAGCGAAAATTGCCGTACACAACCAAAAACCACACGTCAGGAACAACAAACCAACTCCAGGCAACAAGACGGACAAACAGCAATGAGATGTAAAGAAGAGACAATAACACTGTCAGTAGACTGAATATCATTTAAAAACAAATAGGCCAATTTTTAAGAACCAGTTTTTAATCAAGACATAAAAACCAAATTGTACAAACCTTTGTGCCATTAACAGACTACAGAAGATGTTTTTAAAATAAAAAGCGAAACGCGTCTGGTGTATAATAAATGCAGTCAGCACAAGACAGAATTCGTCCTATAGTTAACTGTAAAATTTTGTTCAAAAGTACACAAAAAATATTTTGTTAACTTTAAGATGTCTACAATTTAAATATTAATAAAAGTATAAAATTGTCACTCGGAAAATAGCTCTTCGGTTGCAGAAGTTGTGGTAGTATTATTACTTTACCATGGTCCCATGGTTTCGGCTGCACTAGAGGACCTTTCATCAGAAGTACAACAGTTTTTTTAACATTCGCATGTATACTCAGCAGATGGTCTTGATCGATAGGCCAAGACAATGCATGAAAATCGACAATAATGACTGTAATTTTAAATTATGATCGAAACACGAGACGGTAACTGTATCAGTAAATCACTTCATTGCCAGACGTCGTGTGAATCGTGTGTGTGTGTGATTTTAATATTGTAACGTTAACAGTAAAAGGCTACTGAATAAAGAAAACTAAAGCTAGTTGTTCAGCAACAAATAAGAAAACATTAATTCATAAATCAGTCAATGATCGCGTTATTTATGCATATGGTGACTGGTTTTTACCACGAATATTGTGACCATTACAGCGCCATCTATCACAAAGCGAAAGAAGCGTTCAAAATAAAATATTCATATTTATTCACGTAGTAGACGAATATGAAATAAAAAACGGGCGTACCTATTTTACCCTTTAACCCGTACACCGGTCTTTTGGACCGGAGCGTCCCCTTTCTCGCCTCTCCCCTTCTTTCTCAGTGCGTACCAGCACTCTGCCGTCCACAGTAGCCTCAAGGCCGTTGAAGAGAAAGCCGAGGTATGTCGTTTCTTCGTTGTGAACCTGTCTGAAGTTCTGTAATTAACGAATTTCTCTCTCCATTCCCGGTCAAAAAGACCGAGGTGTACGCGGGATATATTTATTTTCCCCGGTCCAAAGTACCCCGCGCATTGTGCGTTTCCTTTCACAGTCAACTGAAAGTCCGTAAAATGTGGAATTATCTACATATCAAGTGTGTGACAAAAATATTGGGCGGGTATGGTGGGGAGGGGGGAGAACGAATGGTGCACTAAGTGGATTTTAAGACAATTAGATGGTAAAAATCCCGAAAGAAACGGCACGCCGTTCTTAAAGATCGAGTGTTCGCTTTGTGTACCGTAAAGGGGTGTACGGGCTGAAGGTTAAAAAAATTACAGTTGATATCTGCTTAACCTATGGCATAGAAATCTAGCGGGACAACCATAGTACCATCTGTTTTCTGTTTTCACCCTTCAAGCTAGTAAAGTTTTGTTCTTTGTAGGTTTTTTTTTTTTTTTTTTTTTTTTTTTTTTTTTTTTTTTTCGTTTGATGCTTATTTTGTGCACAGTAACTATCAATGGACCACCCTGTACCATAAAAGAATAAATGGTCGTATGACACTTTCTGGCCGGGAGATCCCATGTGGGAGTGTTCGGTTGCCTCCTGGGCGACTCACCTAGAAGTGTTTCACTACACTCAAGACTATACAGTCACGTATAAATGCTATGTGATCAGCAGTTAACAGAAATGAAAGTATTTTAAATACATACTGAGAAGTAAAATTACAAACTTGTTTGTACTTTCGGGGTACTTCAGTGTACATGAAATATGTCATTAATAATGAAGAAAACGTCTGTGCACTATTGAAGGTAATTTAAAAATTTGGTTCAAATGAAGGGTAAATTCATGACCCTGCACCTAGTCTTTTTGGCTCAATTTCCTGGACATTCTGGTTCTTGTAGGACTTCTAGCGAAAAATGCGCAGTCAAATCTTTTCAACTCTTGGAAGGTGGATTTATTACTCTGACACAATCCGTGCCATGGCTACAGTGTTTGAAGAATGTGCTTCACCATCGATTATTACTACAGAAACTTCTGGGGCAGCGTTGCATCACCCTGTCACCAATTTAAATGACGAATTCAAATGTGAACAACTAATGAATTCGCCCTGAGAGCATTGGCGATATACGCTAATGCTACATAAGACATCATCACACTTACATAGTTGATATTTTGCGAATGAACGACTATGGATCTCGTGTGTATATGCTGGTGATATTAAAACTAAAATCGAAACTGTCTAGGTCACAAATCCCTAGCTTTATTTCCTTACTGGTTTCGGTCTGTAAAGACCATCTTCATACGAAGGCAACCAAGATGGCAGACGGTGGCGGTTGATAGAGTACGTTGCGCTGGCATGCCTGTCATTATCGAAGTCTTCGTCTGAAGTTGTTCTTTATGCACAGAAAAAGCAATAAATTGCCGATATGGACTGTTTTGAGTTAGTTTTAATAATTACAACAAAGTCTCTGCTATCTCCAAGATGCTTCCAAAAACTTGATTTAATACCAAAGGTTAATTACATTAGAATATCCGTATTGCTACTTTACTAATTTATGGGGATTACAGTTTTATGATGATGAATTATGATGACGGCAATACACAACACCCAGTCCCATGTCGTAAATCTAACCCGGGCTCCCTGAATGGTAGCCCAGCGACACTATCGTCTGGGCTACGGAGGCAGATAGTTACACAATAGGCATGGCTTGTACTATATTGTGAAAGATCTCCAACGTTCCTCTAGGAGAGACTAATCAAGTGCCAATGATTTCATCATTTGATGTGTTATACAAACACAGACAAATCAAGTAGAGAAGCAGCCGAGAAAGCTAAATACGAAAAAGTCTGTTGGTCCGGGTGGAATACCAGCTCGGTTTTACAAAGAGTATTCTGGGGCAATGGCCCTTTATATAGCTTGCATTTATCGCGAATCTTTAATTCAGCGCAAAGTTCCAGGTCATTGGAAAAAAAAGCGCAGGTGACTCCCGTTTATAAGACAGGAAAGAGAACTGACCCACATAATTACAGGCCAATATCGTTGACATCAGTATCCTGTAGAATTTTGGAGCATATTCTCAGTTCGAATATAGTAAATTTCCTTGAGACGGAAAAGCTTCTTTCTATGTATCAGCACGGGTTTAGGAAACATCGTTCATGTGAAACTCAGCATGCCCTTTTCTCACATGACATCTTGCGAGCCATGGATGAAGGGCCACAGACGGATTGTGTTTTGCTCGACCTCAAAAGGCGTTTGATGCGGTGCCACACTGCAGACTTCTAATGAAGATACGAGCTTGTGGAATAGGTTCACAGATTGGTGACTGGTTGGAAGACTTCCTAAGTAATAGAACGCAGTACGTTGTTCTCGACGGCGAGTGTTCATCAGAGATGAGTGTATCGTCAGGCCCCAGGGGAGTGTGATAGTACCGCTATTATTTTCTATCTATATAAATGATATGATGGACAGAGTATCTTATAATTTGCGACTGTTTTCTGATGATGCTGTGGTGTATGGGAGAGAGTCGTCTTTAACTGACTGTAATAGCATACAGGATGACTTAGACAAAATATGTAGTTGGTGCGAAGAATGTGGAAAAATGTAAGATGATGCACATGAGTAGGAAAAACAGTCCCACAATGTTCGAATACTGCATTAGTACTGAGCTTCTTGATGCAGTCGCGTCGTTCAAATATCTAGGCGTCACATTGCAGAGCGATATGAAATGGAACGAACATGTAAGGACTGTTGTGAGTAAGGCGGACAGCCGACTTCGGTGTATTGGGAGAATTTTGGAAAGATGTGCTTCTTCTGTAAAGGAGACCGCGTATAAAACTCTTGTACGACGACGTCTTGAGTATTGCTCAAGTGTTTGGGACCCGCAGCAGATTGGTTTAAAGGAAGACATAGAAGCAGCGGGCAGCTAGGTTAGTTACTGGTAGGTTCCACCAATGCGTGAGTGTCACTGATATGCTCCGGGAACTCAATTGGGGATCGCTGGAGGAAAGACGACATTCTTTTCATGAATTTCTGTTGAGGAAATTTAGAGGACCGGAATTTGAAGCTGAGTGTAGTACGATTTTGCTGCCTCCTACTTACATTTTGTGTAGTGATCACAAGGACAAGATAAGGGAAATTATGGCTCGTACGGAGGAATATAGGCATTCTTTTTGTCCTCGTGATATTTGGGAGTGGAATAGGAAAGGAAATGCTTACTAGTGGTACAGTGTACCCTCCCCCACGCACCTTACTGTGGATTGCAGATGTAGATGTAGATGTAGAAGTCTCAAAAGGTATGCTATTTCCCTCATGAATAAAAGTTTAAATCAAAGTGGCCATAAAACTGTAATCCCAAAATTTGTAAAATAGCAAAACGGATATTCTAATGTCATTAACCTTTGGTGTTAACTCAAGATTTTGGAAGCATCTTTGAGATAGTAGTGACCTAGTTGTAATTGTTGAACCTAACTCAAAACAGTCCAGGTCGGCAATTTCTTTTTTTGTTACCGGTTTCATGTTTTAAAGACCACCTTCAGACGAACATCTCCAGGATGGCATTCACGACAGTGCAGACTACTCCATCATCCGCCACCGCCTGCCATGAGGGTGGTCTTCGTCTGAAGGTGGTCTTCATAGACAGAAACCGGCAACGATAGAAAGCCAGGTATTTGCGATGCGGCATGGAGTGTTTCAATTTTATTTTCAATGTTTAAATCAGAGTTGGTATCAACATATTCACAGTCGTTCAAGTGCAAAATATGACCTACGTGTGATGACGTCTAATTAGCATTAACAAACTTTTGAACTTTTGGAAATATTTTACTGCGCATTTTACGCTAGAATTCCTACAGAATCTGAATGTGCAGCAAATAAAGCTCAAAGAATGGGTGCAGGGTCATGAATTTACCATTTGTTTTTCAACTACACCATTCAAGCACACTTTTTTTTAAACTTTCAATAATGCACATAAGTTTGTGTTTAATGACAATTTTCATGTACAATCAAACACCCCATAAGTACAGAGAAATTTTTTATATCTTTCATACCACTAAGTACTTCAAAAAGTCTCATTTAGCTTAATTGCTGATCACATAGCACTTACATGTGGCTGTAACAGTAACTGTTCAAAAATGTTCAAATGTTTGTTAAGCTTATGGGACTTAACTACGGGGGTCATCAGTCCCTAAACTTACAAACTACCTATCAACTACCTTATACTAAGGACGGCACAAATATCCATGCCCGAGGGGGGATTCGAACCCCCGACCGTAGTGGCCGTGCAGACCGTGACTGGAGCGCCTCAATCTCCTCGGCCACCGCGGCCGCAACAGTAACTGTATTGTCTCGAGTGCAATGAAACACTAATAGGTGAGACAAAATCGTAATTAGAAAAGCTAGGATTGAAAGAGATGACGGCAATGTGCCATTAACATCTATTACACGTCGGATATAATAATACAATTTTTTGAATAATAACTCATCAGTATAATTTAAAATTTAACTAAAAAGCCAACTGAAAAGAGCTCTTATAAACAACACAGAAAAGTGACAATGACCAGTCATTACAAAATTAAAATAACTGACAGTACAAAAAGATGCACTGTATTAAAAAGCTTCATACAAAGAATATAAAATAAATGTAAAAGAAATCTACCCAAGAGCAATACATTTAAATTTTAATTTCAGATTACCGTCTGTTATAACCCATACGCCAGAGCACAAAAAGTCGAATATTCTGTGCCTCACAAAAACGTTTTGAAAAGAGAAGAAGAGCTCCATTTCAACCAATTTCAGTATGCACACTAGCACTGACGTGGGTGTAGGTAAGTACATACGGCTCTCCAAAGTCTAGAACACCCACCAGACTTTATTTACTCATCGCAAGACGCGATATTATTACTGTAATATAATGAAGATTATACCACAATCGAATAATAATAATAATAATAATAATAATAATAATAATAATAATTATTATTATTATTATTATTATTATTATTATTATTATTATTATTCGATTGTGGTAAAAATTTTATGCAAGATCGGTTTCGATAGTCAAGAGTGCAACACTGCTGTGTTGACACTTTGCTTTGGAATCTACTATTGTCGCTGATAGTACACATTGTTGACATACTACGTTACTTCGCTTGTCCCACATCACCGGCGTGAGCACAATCGAGGGAAACACAGTCACTTGTGAGCGAGCGGTCTAACGTAATGGTGTCACTATGCTTTCGAAACTGGTACAACGGAGTTGGATCAACATTGAACGTGCCAGAGGTCGTACAGCAAGGCAGTGTCCTCAAGAGGCGAACGGTAAATCGGCATTGCCTTACTGAACAGTTGCACGTTGGGCAAAAGCCTTCAACGAGGGTCAAACTGTCGGGCAGGTCGTCCTAGCGTCTCTGAAGAAGTGCATTCTGTTGCCGCGTTAGTGGACAGTGATCGACGCCAGACGATTCGTGAGCTCGCCCACGAGACCGGATTAGCGCATACGACTGTGCTTCACTTCCTGAAGGAACGCCTGAGTGTACGAAAATTGCATCATGATGGGTTCCGCACGAATTGACGGAAATGCAGAAATGGATACATTACGACGCTGGTCAGACGCACTTGGAGCGCAATGAGTGCAAAGGAGAGACTTTCACTACGCCGCATCGTAACACTGGGTGAGTCAAAACCGAAAAGCCAATCCAACGAATGGCGTCATTATGGATCGCCGAGAATGTGCGTCAGGGCTGCAGTATGGTGAACGTTATGGTGATTCTCGTGTATGACTCGGATGGTGTTATCCTAACGCATTACGTTCCTCCACGGCAGATCGCCAATTCGCAGTATTACTGTTCGTTTTTGCAGCACCACCTGCGTCTAGTTTTGCGAAAGGAGCGGCAACACTTTCTGCGCAACACACCCATCATTCTGCACGTCAATGCGCTGATACATACAGCGTCAGCGGTGGCTACTCCGTTCGGTCAATGGGACTGGGAAGTACTGTACCAACCACCACACTCCAAGGACTTAGGTACTTGTGACTTTGATTTGATTTCAAAGATGGAACCACTTCGTGGCATTTCATTTCAGAAATGTTCCAGAGATTCGACAGGCAGTAGACCGCTCCATTCGCACCATCAACAGGACATGCTCTGCTAACGGTATACTACGCCATGCACATCTCTGACAACGGGTTCTACACAACACTGGTGACTACTTACAAGGACAGTAACAGGTGCAAACATGTAACGCTTCTGTACCGCTTGTGAATAAATAGTTGCCGCTATTTAAATTCCAACCCTCTTATTACCCACCAGACTGCATTCGTAATGTCACCGCCCTGATGTTACAAAGTTAGTACCAGTTAACTGCCACATGTAAAACTGTGGAAAACAGGGTGTTTACGTCCAGCAGAAAGACCTCGCGACACCTCATAAACGTGTTAGACAGCCTGTACATCACCTGAATGTACTTGTATTTGTCAGAGGCCGCATTGGTGCACTGCGAGAGGCGGGGTGGCCACATTATGCAGTTTCCAGACATGTCATCAGTGGCAAGATATTGGAGCCAGTCGGTAGATGAGTCACGACGTGCCGGTTCGCGTCGACCACGAAACAACACCCCCAAGGGAGGACTCTCGTAATGTGTACCACGCAATGTGGACTCTACGCCAACCGCCTCTGCGATCATCTACTGGAGACACAACATTCTGTGAGTTTTCACATGTCTCCACACGGATTGGCCTCCTCCCCATGCATCTTTTACCATTCACAGCAGAACATCTACATCGTCATTTGAATTGGTACCATACTAGAGGAGAATGAAACTCTTTGAGAAGAATAAAAGTCAAGATGAAGATGAAATACAGGCTGAAATGATACTGGCATGAGGAGAGAAACTTGGAGAGAGACTATAACGACTAATACAAGGTATATGGACCAAAGAAGAACTACCAGCAGAATGGAAAACCGCTCTACATCTACATATACATAGATACACTGCAAATCACATTAAAGTGCCTGGCAGAGGGTTCATTAACCACTTTCATAACTTTTCTCTACCGTTCCATTCTCTAATAACGCGCGGGAAGAAAGAACACCTAAATCGTTCCGTTTTCGATCTGATTTCTCTTATTTTATTGGGATGGTCATGTCTCCCTAAGTAGGTGGGTGCTAGCAAAATATTTTCACATTCAGAACTAAAAGTCGGTGATTGAAACTTCGCAAACAGACCACGCCGCAATGAATAACCATCTTTCTTTTAATGATTTCCACCCCAATTCTTGCAACATTTCCGTGACGCTTTCCCCCCCTCCCCCCCGTAACGTGATAAAACAAAACGAGCTGCCCTTCTCTGATCCTTTTCAATGTCTTACATCAGTCCCACCTGGTGACGGTCCCACAAGGGGCAGCAGTACCCCAATAGTACGTACAAGTGTGATGTAGGCAGTCTCTTTGGTGGAACCGGTGCATGTTCGAAGCGTTCTGCCAATGAAACCTTTGGTTCGCCTTCCCCACAACATTTCCTATGTGTTCTCTCAAGTCAAAGTTGTTCGTAATTGTAACTCCTAGGTATTTGGTAGAATTCGAACTTAGGATTTGACTAATTTATCGCGTAATTGAAGTTCAGCGGAATTCTTTTAGTGGTCATGTGTATTACTTCACACTTTTCTTTATTTAGTGTCAATTGCCAATTTTCGCACCATTCAGAAATTTTGTCTAAATCTCTTTGCAGTTGCTTTTGAGCCTCAATTGACTTCACTAACCGATAAACGACAGCATCATCCGCGAACAGTCTAAGGGAGCTATTCAGATTGTCTCCTAAATCGTTTATAAACACGAGGAAGAGTAATGGACCTATAACGCTTCCCTGTGGAACGCCAGATATCACTTCTGTTTTACTCGATGACTTACCGTCAATTACAACGAATTGTGTTCTTTCTTAAAGGAAATCGTGAATCCAATCGCACAATTGGGGAGATATTACGTAAGCACGCAATTTCATAAGAAGCCGCTTGTGGGGTACAGTGTCAAAAAAAAGCCTTCCTGAAATCCAGAAATATGGAATCGATTTGAGATCCCTTGTCGATGGCACTTAACACTTCATGTGAATAAAGGGCAAGGTGTGTTTCGCAAGAGTGATACTTTCTGAATCCGTGACTTTCATAAGCCAGTGATTGGGGAATACCAAGGAGTTTTCAGCCAAGGGCGGTCAACAGCAGATCACCACTCTCAAGTAGCTCACCGAAAAACTGGGTGAATATGGTAAAAGAACTGCATATTTTACCTGCAGATATTTCCAGAAGGCCTATGAGTGCATACATCGTAAGAACCTGTTAGCAGTTCAAGGAAGTTTTGGATTGCAGAGAAACTCATCAATCTGATAAGGATCTGTCTAAGCGACAGACATGCTAAGGTGGAAATGAGAAATCATGGAGGAATATGAAATTGTGAGAGAGGGAAACAGATCTACATCTACATACATACTCCGCAATTCACCGTAAGGTGCGTGGCGGTGATACGCCAGGACAGGATGTCCTGTCTCCTATTTTGTTCAATTTTGCTCTCGAGAAAATTGTCCGCGAGACCTTCGAAAAGAATGAAGGGATTGAAACTGAGGGAAACAGAGTGCCATATTTGGCTTATGCAGAGGATATCTGTCTTCTCCTTAGCTCTGAAGAGGAGTCGCAACAAATGACCAGAGCACTAAAGGAGGCCAGCAGCAAATGTGGGCTACTCATCAACGAAGCCAAGACAGAGTACCTCGTTCTGACGCATGTGCATACTGTTGGACATCTACAGTCGATGTCTTATAAGAGAGTGCGTGAATTAAAATAACTGGGGGCACTTTTCACAGAGAACTCGTATTGTGAAGCGGAAATTAATGCCAGAATTCAAGATGGAAACCGATCTTATCAAACCCTAGCCCAACTGGTTCACTCCAGATGCCTCTCCAGACAGTTTAAGATCCGACTGTACAAAACCGTGATCCAGCCGGTTGTTCTATATGGCTCTGAGACATGAATTGTCTGAAAACAGGACTTTAGCAAGATCCTTGTTGTTCTTCGGAAGATCTACGGTTCGGTTTTGGATGCAGACACAGGGGAATGGAGGACCAGACACAACCAAGAGCTTCAGGAATTATACCAACCGCCCAGCATAGCAGAAACCATATAAGCCAAGCGGAATCAGTGGGTCAGTCAAGTGGCCCAGATGGAAGATGAGAAATGGCCTCAGAAGCTCCTGTATTTTATTCCTGCAGGAAGGAAATCCCCCAGGAAGACCAAGGAGGCGATGGAGGAATGGCCTCCATGAAGACCTGATGGAAGCGGCAATAGATGTGGACAGGTGGCGGATCGCAGCAATGGATTGGAAGCAATAGAGACGGAAATGTGTAGCAGCGTCAGGTAAACTGGGCGTGATCACGTAGAAGATCATGCACAGAGGACTAATGGCGGATCATTAAGTTCAAATGTTTGTAAATCTGTGGAAAGTAGCTGCTTGGTTACTAGTCCCTAGCTTACAAAGTACTTAAACTAATTAACCTAAGGACAACACGAATACCCATGTCTGAGGGGGGACTCGAACCCCCGACGGCGAAAGGCCGCGCGCATTGCAGCACGGCGCCTCAGAGAGCACGGCTTCATTATGTGTTCTGCTGTTTCATAACGTCCGGTGACCACTGTGCTCGGGTTTAGAGGCGTCAAGGGCAGGACTCGCAACCTGCCAATGTTGTGCGGAGTCTCAGCAGGTACCTTTTGATCGTCACCAGTCGCGATCCGGCTGACATTGACGGTACGGCAATGCGTCAGAGGCATCCTGCGTATGCATGTCCTACTCCTGATGACAGCAGCCTGGGACAGTGTTCGTGCAAGACTAAGCAACCCCCACACACAGCGCGTCTATGAATTTCCTACATCATATTAAGATCCTCTTGTTTCCAGCAGTACCACCGCAAGTCTCAGTCATTGATGACATTCGTAGGCGCGTTCGTCTGATTAGCAACCCGTGGGATGTGAACGGAGCCGCGGCGGAATGGCCGTGCACACTAAGGCGCCTTGCTGCGACGCATGCGGCCGTTCGCCGTCGAAGGTTCGAGTTCTCCCTCGGGCATGGGTAAATGTGTTGTTCTTAGGAGAAGTTAGTTTAAGCAGTTTGTAAGTTTAGGGACCAATGTCCACTGCAGTTAGGTCCTATGACTTAGCAAACATTTGAACATTTGATCTGAACGGACAGCTGCCAAATCTGTGCCCACAATTCCGTCAGGGAAACATCCTAAGGTTTCCTCACACCATCACGAACTGCATAAAGGCATATTCTGTGACCAGGGGGACGTGCGACGCCATACTCAACTGGCGCCATCGTTCCATTTGTAACTGGCAAACGCTTTGTCTTTCATGTCATATTGTGCTCGGTTCTGTAAAGTAGCATGCTCTTCAGTCATGTGTTTTTTCATTCACTTTCGACACTCGTTTTGGGTGCGAGTGTTTCTATTTTTTTATATTTATTTACTGTCACGAAAACTTATCTATTACACGTAAGCTTTGTACAATAAATACCAAGACGACGAAAGAGTCCGTTCAACATGAAGAGGACATTCAATGATCAGGAACCTTATCTGTCAAATGCCAAACAGCAAAAGTAATGAGATCTCGTAATTGGCCTCATAAGGTAGACGAAATTAAGGAAACCTGGAAATATTCAATTTTTTATGACCGTTCGGAACCGTATCTAAAGCCCTTTTATTTATAATGTGATGGGCGGGAGATACTGCTTAATTATCTTGCATTACGAAAATCATGAGAGTATGTATCTGCAACTACAAAACCTATTTTAGTTTAACACTTAAGTGCCTGACATAGGCCCGCTTTTTAAACACACAGTGTCAGATTGGTTATTATAAATTAGAGAGAAATCTTTTTACAAAGTTGTGAGGTTGACGTAGGTTTCTTGTGACGTTAGAGATTTTATAGACATTATTGATAGATGTGAAGCATTGAATTAAAATTTGTGGTGCGGCCGGGAATCGAACCCGGACCTCCATGCTTACTAGGCAGACGTCTTAACCGTTAGACTACCACACCACTAACGATTAAGGCGCCTTGGAATAGTCTATGTACGATTTCCCTCCACAACACAAATTTTAATTCAGCTTCTTTGTTCCAAAGATAATTGCCACTACTGCCAAGGCTCTCCATGCAGCGGAATAGCACCTCAGCAATGGACATGGTGGAACAATCCTGTTATGGTGATATAAATATCAATTAATATGAATAAATAATCCCTGAGACGGATTTTCGTCTCAAATATGTCATAGACATTATTGATAGATGTGAAGCATTGAATTAAAATTTGTGGTGCGGCCGGGAATCGAACCCGGACCTCCATGCTTACTAGGCAGACGTCTTAACCGTTAGACTACCACACCACATAGACTATTCCAAGGCGCCTTAATCGTTAGTGGTGTGGTAGTCTAACGGTTAAGACGTCTGCCTAGTAAGCATGGAGGTCCGGGTTCGATTCCCGGCCGCACCACAAATTTTAATTCAATGCTTCACATCTATCAATAATGTCTATGACATATTTGAGACGAAAATCCGTCTCAGGGATTATTTATTCATATTAGAGATTTTACTTTGAATCACTTACTTTACTCATAGTAAATTTGGTAAACAGCTAAACAAACCGACATCCAAACTGTATTACTAAATATGAAACTATATATATATATATATATATATATATATATATATATATATATATATATATATATATATATATATATAAAGTGGTACTTCGCAGTTAACACGTTCGTTAATTTATTGCAACGGTAGAAAATTAAGTAAGGAAACACTGTATTTTTGGTGACACTCTTGAATCTGCTATTGTACGGTTAGGAAATCGGATGCGGTATTTTCTAAAAGCAGCAGCAGCGTTTCCATTACAAAACCCATACAGGAATACCATATTATCATATTCAGCATGTGTAAGTACTTGCGACATGTTACCACGCTACATTATAGTAGACTTTGCGAACAAACCACAATGAAAACATGAATATAAACTAAAGCACCACTTCATAATTTTAACAGCAATACTCTACTGCTGAAATCTGATAGATGCGCACATATCAACCGGTGCTCCAACACGTGAGACTGAAATATTTCGAATGCAGCTGTCTCTTTTTAGCCAGTAAAAATAGGCATTTTTATTGCAATTCTTCTGTAGGAGGTTCATTCAAGTTATAAGACTTTCGATTTTATTATCAAAACCGTCTACTGATAGAAACGTGTGATTAGTATTAAAATACGAATGTACGTTTTGTGAATGCGCCGTAGAGGTGGCAACACTATACGCCACGTAGAACTCTAGCAGCAGCGGATAGATCTAGGAATGTTATTGATACTTCAATGGCGACATTCTCACAAGGAAAGTACTTGGGCTCCAACAAACACATATACACCAAAATCATATGAGAGATAAAGATCCCTTATTGCACTAATGATACTCCCGCATCTGCAAAACTCTGCAGTCGTCCGTTAGAGGCCTCTGCGTGTCCCATGTCGCATTGCACTTTGACCTGTCGGTTCGCCAGTAGGGACGGTGCAGTGTGCCTCCGAAGTTGCGTTTTGTGCTGTTATTTGTGTGGTGAAGCGTCAGATGGGGCGGCGATTGCTAATCAATCCTGCTAATGTATTGCGATTAGTTGAGATGAAGTTACGAAGAACCCTTCTTCGTGAAGATGGTATTAGTGTAGAAGATGAATCATTTGCATGCTTTCTCGTATCTATTATGGTACAGAAATATGAGCATAGGTTAGATACTGTTGTTACAAACTCATAATATTGCTAATAGGGATGACAATGACGAACAACTCATTGCAAGCGGTAGTGCTACGGTAAGTGCGGAAAGAAGCGATGGAAGCAGAGACAGTGAATACCAACAGTCTTTCGGGAAGAAGGTTAAAGTTGCAACTATCATCACGGCTTTTGATGACAATTCACTAAATAACATGTAAGATTATTATTACATAAGTTATAGTTAAGATATCTGCGTTACGTGTGGTGTCTACAATTACATCTACAGTGCTATCAAGAGCATGGTTGCAGAGCTTTGCAGAAAAACGACACCCACCAGCACACTGAGGTGTACGTAGAGATCCTGTAACCAAACGTTCATACAGGTATGTTTGTTCGAGCCCATGTACTTTCCTTGTCAGTGCAAGAACAGCGTATAACCATTCGTTTTCTGCGTTTGCGTCGTGTGGCCCCGACATAAATTCTCCGTCAGTTGAGTTTCATGGATGTGCCCATGTGCTCCCGTGGGTTCGACAGTTCAAAGAATGAAAAATGTTGTCTGACAACACACCAAGACAATCTCAGTTTCGCATCAGCCGATCTGGCCAAATGATCAAAGACCTGGAGAAAATTGTTTCGTAGGGTATCCGAACGACTGAAGAACATATCACCGCCAAAGTTGGCATGTCCATTGAATCTGTATATACATTCCTAAATGCGGACTTCGGAAAGTGTCATCCAAGGAGGTTGCGTGCGCAGCGTATGTCAGGCAATGTTGAATTATGGTAACGACATAAATGGGACTTTATTTTCATCTGTTGTGGCTAAAGATGAGACATGGATGTGACTTTTGAATCCTGAAATGAACCGGCAGTCGCCACGTTGGAATCACATAGACTCGCCACCACCTAAAAGTTTCGGAAAGCCGCCAGTGCTGAAGAAACTATTGGGTCCCAATGGGCATGACGGTAACTCCTAGTGAGGTGTTACTTTTTCTCCTGAAACACTTTGCACACAGGGTACAGAAAGCTTAATTTACGTAGAACTTTCCACGAAGATATTCCATTTGTAAACTCCGCACTGAGAAGGAGAGTGTCTGACATATTGATCACCGGTTTCGATAGAATTTTGCATGGGCGTTCTATATATATATATGCCAAGATTTATGCGTCAATTACTGGAAAATGAGAGTAGTTAGGGACCTGCAACAAAGTTTGCATGTTATTTCGGACTTTTATTAAGCGTTCTGCAACTGACCCTTCCACCTCCCCCCCGCCCCACCCACTCACACACACAAAATAATGAAACGAAAAGAAGTCTACCGCTCACAACAGTTTCGCTGTAGATGCCGTAAAACTGTCGCCTCAGGTATGACCTTGTATCAAATGAAGTTATCATTACAGATTTCCACGTTACTATTTATGTCTGCAAGTCTCCCTTAATTCTCTTGCATCCAAAATTAAGCATTCTGTTTTCTTAATCTCTGTCTATATAAAAGTGAAAGGACACTCATTCACTCAGTGATTAAACACGTAATCCCGAAAACTATTTCACCTATGAAGCTAAAATTTGGCAGGAAAGTATTTTGTGATAGGTGCATGGCGAAGATTACTTCTCCTACAGACTCACGAAATCTACAATTGTATTCCGATCTTTACTTAATTTCTCACGCTTGACCTTCAAAACAAGAGGAATGTCACTGTCTACCTTAAGTTTCATACTTTGCAACATAAAAATGAATCCCTAACACCTAAGTAGCACCATAACTTGAGAACGGCTGGACCAATATCACAGATCCTTGTTTAGATATTTTCGTTATTCTCACATAGAAATCTACAGTTTTGTTCCGATATTGATGTAATTTTGCACACTCTACCTTAAGAAAAAGAGGAATGTCACTGTCTGTATAAAATTTCGTTCGGTACATTGTGGAGGGTACTTAACTTATGGAATTTTACAAAATGCATAATTTTGCTCCAATCTTATGATTTTTTTTCACACATGACCTTTACACCAAAAAGAAGAACGTGGTACGTACATGTTTGTATGCTACATGGCAGAGGGTAACTTGCAGAAAACTTTGCCGAGAGATGGAAAGGGGGAAACGTAGAGAGAGATGGGATAGAAAGAGGTGGATGCAGAGAGAGAGGGGGGGGGGGGGGAAGGGATGTGGACTAAGAGAGTGTAGGATAAATAAACACCCGGGCAACACCTGGTTTACAGCAAGTTGAATATAAAGGGACACGGGTTGCGGCATTTTGACAGACAGTAGTCTTTGAAAGAAAAAAAAAATCCAAGGTCAAGGTTCATGATGGAAAAAAGCGTTTTCAATGCTAGATGTCGAAAGAGCGTCTACAGCTGAGCATTTTTTGTAACCGTGGATCGTGATTCGAACCTCCATGATGGCAGTTTTTGGTCTGATTTTCCGCTGTATTGGACAATGTTGTCATATTTGTAATACCTTTTCTTGCCTTATTTTGAAGTAGAGCGTCGGGAAGTATGATTCATATTCAGTTTCGCATATTACCTATTTACCGCTGTTTTATTTGTGAGTCTGAGAGCAAAAACAATGAAAATAAGAAATAACGAAAGTAAATAGAAAATTATAAACTATATATATTATCACGTAATTCCAATTAATGGGCGACTATACTTCAGAGTTTTCACGGCCTGTAGGGTGAAACTTATGACTAAAACAGCCAAATATATCCCACACCATGTACAACACATATGTGGGATATATAACGACATATGGCCACATTCACATAATGTCCGAGATATTGTTCGTGGAAAACAAACCTGATTTAATTTGCTGAAGTCATGTCTTAAAGATTTTAATTTTGATGTGTACCAAGGGTATAAGAACACATCTTGAAAGACAGTCGCGGACTACTTATTATGGACCAAGGCTTAAATTTTACTAGCATCTGCTCTAACATGAATTGACAAAAATGTATACTTCGGTGATACAACTTTAGCAGTGAAGGTTGTTGAGCATCGTCATCGACAAAAGTCCTGTCATTGTGCGTCACGTCGATTTCCCCTCCACCCTCCTGCCTCATTACAGCAGTGACAATCAAAATTTACTGATTTGCAAGGCGTCTCACAAATAAAACAGCTGTATACCGATAATACATTTAATCGAATATTAATAACACTTCCAGATGCTCTACTTCAAATTAAGGCAAGAAAGGGTATTAAAATATGGGAATATTATTGAACACGTCGAAATCGCTGAAAAAGATATCATGATGGAGGTTCGAACCTGAATCCATGGTTTGACAGTCTAAACCCTACACCATGCGATTGCATTGTGTTATTCTACTGTAGAGTACGTCTGTCCCGTTTGGTATAACTCAAGTCATGCCAAACAGTTAGATATAGCTGTTAATGACGTGGCTTTACCATCTTGCAGGAATAGCAACACTTTGTGTTCGAAGAGAAATAATAGCGATCGTGGAAAGGAACAAAGTGGAGCAGGAAGTAACTCATCCTTTAATGGTCTTGAACTGCATGTACAAAGACTAAATCCCGGAAGATTTTCAAAAATGTTCAAATGTTTGTAAATCTATCGTACCAAACTGCGTGGTCATCAGTCCGTAGCTTACAAACTACTTAAACCTAGGTAAACTAACCTAAGGACAACACATACACCCATGCCCCAGGGAGGACTCGAACCTCCACGGCGAGCACCCGCGCGCTCCGCAGCGAGACGCTTTAGGCCTCTCGACTACTCCACCGCGGCCGGGAAGAGTTTCTTGAGAACATCAACAGATCTTATAATCACAGATGAAAGAGCCAAATTGCAATTGTGGAATGCTAAGGCCACATTACCACCTATGTGGAAAACTTTACCACCTGGTCATCGACAAGGGATGGCTGACATGTAAGTCCTTCAATAGGTTGATGTCCGGAGTGGCAGATCCTATCTAGTAAGGAAGAAACCATCAAGAGTAAGTGTGGAAGAAGACTAAGCCATGAAGCATATACTTCAATGTCGGAAGACGATCGTTATCAGACATCGGAAAACGAATTGAAGTGGCAAAGTTTTGGTCACGTGTAATATAATGTGTATAACTGTGTTAATAAGAGTGTTAATAACTGTGTAAATGTGTATGTTTGGGATTGAATAATGCCACAGCGATGCGCTTTAAGGTGGTTTTTACAAGTCAAGAAGCAAGATGAACATTGTAGTATTTCCATCTCAATTCAGAAATGCAGGAAGAAGAGTCGGACTGACGAAAATTGTCAGAGAAAACTAGCAGCCCAGAAGCGACCCTCAGTTCTGTGCTGTGGTACTTGTAATTCATAACGAAAATTAATAGATTAAAGATTCACTGCCGATTGGATCACGCAGCAGATACCTAAGTTACATGTGTTTTTAACTGTAATAAATTTGTGACGAAAATTACTGCATCATATCTTGACCTTTAATTATTCACTCATCGTTGGTTCTATTCACAGGTAAATACTGAAAACAACCAAAAACTTGACATATAACTGAATAAACTGAACAGATTTTCGTATAGGTATGAAATTAATACCCAGTTCCGAATGCTTTTCACATTCATGAATGTGTGTTTAGTGTATTACAGGAAAACATTGAAACATGAAAAATATTAGACATGCAAATGTAATTGGTATTGTATAGGAACATTTAATTACTCTGTTTTGGTAAAAGTAATGTAATGGTTGTTCCCTTGCATTTTTCGTAATTGATGTACGGTTCAAGCACATCGTATCTACGAATATACTCATCAAAAACTTTTCCGTTATCTCAATTGTTTTCTTAATTTACACTTTGCTCCGACGAGGAAAGGTACACGGTTGGTTTGAATATAGGGCTACGTTACAGGTCAGTCTGAATGTGTAGGTGAACACTCTCGATGTGGAGCCACGAACCGAACGATTTTCTTAAAATCGAGTGACAAGTACTTCGTAGAGCCATCAAGTTCACATGGACAGAAATACGCACACAATTCCCGCGTCGGTCCGTCGGACATAACACATTATATCTCATCGTTCTGCTCTCATCCTTAAACAAAATTTAGATTTGTTACCCAAATGTATGTGCTAAAACCAACCATTCGCAAAGTCTACGCAGTGCGATTTTTCGTCTGCGAACTCTTCAAAAGTTTGCGCGGCATTTTACTTAATTTGATATACCACAGTTACTATACGTAATAACGAATAGAAAGTCAGATCGTTATCGAGCGAAAATATCGCCCTATGAGATACAAAAAATAAAAATTGTGTCAACGAATAGTTTTCTCAAAATCGTCTGATATGTATTCTAAGAGCTTGGAACGCAGTGGCGGTGAGTGTGTAAGCAGCATCGGAAGAGGCCCATGCTAGCAAGCTGGTCACACTTTCCCTGTATACGACATAGAGAGGCTGTATAGGGAGAGAGTAGCCATGCGTGAGACTGCTCCTGATTGGCTGATAGCCCAGGACGCCATGTTTTTACCACATTTGGTGGGCTTTACATGAGTGTGAATAGCTGCGGTGTGCGTTTCTGTATTGTGGAATGTCTTAAAAGCTTTGACAGCGATTTCACCGTACAGGTTTATTGCGGTTGCCACTACGCCACTTTTGTATGTCTTTTATCGGTTCTATTTACGTAAATTAACGTGTTGTGCGTCGGTCGTTGACGATAACCTTAGATTACATCCCTGTCAGCGAACAAATTGCGAGCCATTAAACCTGTGCTTGATCTTTGGTCAACTTTATCTCGACCCTCCCACCGAGAGAAGATTGTCCTGGCCCGGCTTCGTATTGGCCACTGCCGTTATAGCCACCACTATTTACTTCGTGGCGATCCTGCTCCCTTGTGAGCACTGTGGTGAACCTTTTACTGTATACCACCTTTTAGTGCAATGTCCGTTTTTCAATCGCCTACGCCATGATCTATGTTTAACATTTGAAATTTCTGATGTTTTGATATTTTAGCTGATGATCCGCATTCTGCTGACCGACTTTTACTTTTTATACATCGTGCAAATATGGAGAAAGCCACTTAAGTTCTAACCCCGGTTCGATTTTACTATGGGCAGTGTTCGGCGCTAATGACCTAAATAGTTTTGACACCTAAAAAAAAAAAAAAAAAAAAAAAATACGGAAACAAGTGGGCGGCGTAAGTTAACTGAGAAAGTGGGAACCGTGAAGGAGACTTATGTGTGAAATAAATATTTTCTGCTGCCCTACCCAATGCAAGAAAGGCATTGATGAACATCAGTAAATGAATTTCTGCCTAAGCAGTTCACGCGTGGTGTAGGGGTTGAGTACTGAATTTATAATGTGAAACTCGCGAGTTCGCATAACATAATGCATAATGTTTGTAGAGATTATTGGACTTAACTACGGGGTCATCAGTCCCTAAACTTACAAACTACTTATGAACTAGCTAATACTAAGGACGGCACAAATATCCATACCGGAGGGAGGATTCGAACCCCCAACCGTAGTGGTCGCGAGTTCGAATCCGGTAAGTAGTAATTTTTTTAAACAATATTTTGTAGCTTTCTGTTAGTTCGTGGTTTAGGTTTTGACATGTCGTACTGCAAGGTATGTTTTAATAAGGCTATGGAATATCCCCATTGGCTGTGTATTGTTGGCTATTCACAATGCTATAATTGGTTACGGAATGTGCCATGAAAAAGGGAGGGAGGCGGGCCTATTGAATCGTTGTAGATATTCAGTTACCCATTTTGAATCGGTTTCTGCTAGATATAGTATCGGCACTTTTCCGATTTTCTGTGATTCTACGCTTCTAAAAGTATGTACGGAACGTCGTTTTCGGGATGTCCCATTGTAGGAAGATGTTATCGTTAGGAGCACACTTAAAGTGTATTACATCGTGGCGAAAAGCTATAATATTACACTGATTACAGCGATAGATATGCAGACAGAAAATTCTGAAACAGCATCATTTTATTTGAGGTACATAACATAAAATATCTCTCTTTGTTATTAATTAACTGCCAACTGTCGAAGTTAGCAGAACATGGTACAATATGATATTAACATTCTTCATTCAAAGAAACTGTTTCACGACACTTAATTGTTTACATATTTATTAGGCCTGTAGAAACATAGTATATAGTGTATTCACCACGTACTGATTAGTCAGCTAGAATATGTGCTTTGGGCTCTTGGGATGAACTGGTGCCTTTTTCAGTCGTTAAGTGGCTGCATTTCTGCCTGGATCGCTCGCAATCTGGTAAAAACATGGCGGACACTGTCGTTTGGCCACTCTATCCCTACATAGGCTCTCGGCTAAAGTCTCGATCAGCGGCATTGGTAGCTTCGTGGTGCGTCCGTTAGCAGTGTTATTTTGGCAACGTAGTACATTTCGAGTAGCCTATGGCGTGTACGATAATTCAATTACTGACTGTACAAGGATACATCGACCAATGTTATTATTTTTACAAATATGTCATGATTTTAAATTGTCGTGAGCGAATGTTATGATTTTTACGAATAAGTCATGATATTAAAGGATATGGTTAGGCAGGAACCGATGAGTACAGATTAAATTGTTGCAAGGGTTTTACCACATTATGAACATTTAAAAAATATTTTAATTCGTATCATTTGAGAGACAGACACAACAAAGTGTTAACATCTTAACAGAATGACAGTGCATGCGGCGAAACGTAGTTTTGTAGTGTGCGATCTTCTACATTCGAACCGTGTGATTCACTTCGAAACTAAAATTATTCAAACGTGATGTTAACACATTCATTTCCACAGCTTGTAAACATTGTGTGCCGCCATTCATCCCAGCATCCACAGCGACTGTTGCCAACACTGCCGCTTCAAGTCACGTAAATACATTAGGCCAGGGGTCGGCAACACATCCATCGCGATCTACCGGTAGACCGCCAGTGCTTATTGGGTAGATCGCGTGAGTACTGAGAAAGAGGAAGAAAAGTTTGTTGAATAAAATTTTCAGTTATCGTACTTAGTAACAGTGAAAATGCAGCTTGTTCGACAGAAGTTTGTTTTATTTATTAACAATCGCGGAGAATTGGTAACATCATCTACCTTGAACCTGACTGTTTCTTGCGTCAGTTAAATGAGCCGCGCCGGCCGTAGTGGCCGAGCGGTCTGCGGCGCGCCTGTCACAGTCTGCATGGCCGCTCCGGTCGGGGGTTCGAATCCCCCCTCGGGCATGCATGTTTGTGCCGTCCTTAGTATTAGCTAGTTCATAAGTAGTTTGTAAGTTTAGGGACTGATGACCCCGTAGTTAAGTCCCTTAAGCTTTACAACCATTTGAATGAACCGCTACCTGTGTGCCTCTCGCTGCTACACTATTTTTCATTTCTGTGCATTACAAGTATGTAGTATTGGTGCGATGCGTGGAGTTTCGTGCCTCATACTGTTCAAAGAGGTTACAATATTAACCTTTCTTCGAAGCCGTTATAGTGAACTACGAACTACGAACTTTGTGTTATTATAGTGAATGGACTACTTTGAGACATGACTCCAACGATCGGTTTTCAGATTTTTAAAAAATGTATGTGGTATGGCGCAAACTTCAACTGTGAATATATCTTCTTCCTGAAAAGATGTTTTTTTGTTTAGACGGGGAATCTATTGAACTTGAAATAATAATATTACAATGATTTGTAATGCGAAAGTGTTGCAGAGCCTAAAAACTGGTGGCCTGTAATTCCTCAAGATAAACAACCTGTAGAGTTAGTGTTGCAATTATAATAAAGGCCTTGTTTGCTTCTTCTTACCAGTGCGATACATTGTTTGTAAATATTACTTTTGTAAAAGCAGAAAAAAAAGAACCCACACGCGCACACCCACACGCGCACAACCACACACGCACACACACACACACAGACACGCACACACACACAAACACACACACATACACACACACACACACAGAAGGAGGTTAACTGACGAACACTTGGTCTCCTGTATTCGCGTGACTGTTACAATATATACAGCAAATATCAAAGAAATTGTTAACAATATATCTACTGAAATTTCACATTTAATGTCAGATAATAATATTAAAACATTATGAAATAAAATTGTTATGTTTTGAGCAAATAGTGAACATATAAAGTTTAACTGTTACATGTAGTTGTTTTACAGTATTGAAAAAAAATGTAAGAGTGCAGAAAGTTGAAATGAGCAGTTCACATGATATAGATGAAACAATTAATTCTTCTAACTGGGGAGTTATCAAAAATGGGGTTTCACAAGGTTCGTTCTTGGGTCCTTTGCTGTTCTTAATACATATTAATGACTTGCCATTCTACATTCACGAGGATGCTAAGCTAGTACTTTTCGCTGATGATACAAGTATTGCTATCACACCTTACAAACAGGAATTAACTGATGAAATTGTAAGTGATATCTTCCAGAAAGCTATTAAGTGGTTCTCTACAAATGGACTCTCATTAAACATTGATAAAACCCAGTATATACAGTTTCATACAGTAAATGGCATGACACCATTAATAAATTTAGACTTTGAACATAAATCTGTAGCTAAGGTAGAATATTCAAAATTTTTAGGTGTTAGCATTGATGAGGGACTGAATTGGAAGAAACATATTAAAGATCTCCTGAAACGTTTGAGTTCAGCTACTTATGCTATCAGAGTCATTGAAAATTTGGTGATATATATCTCAGTAAATTAGCTTACTACGCTTATTTTCATTCACTGCTTTCATATGGGATCATATTCTGGGGCAATTCAACATTGGGTAAAAAAGTATTCATTGCACAAAAGCGTGTAATCAGAATAATTGCTGGAACCCACCCAAGAGAATCCTGCAGACATTTATTTAGGGATCTAGGGATCCTCACTATATTCCCTCATGAAATTGTTATTAACAATCCAACCCAATTCAAAAGTAATAGCAGTGTGCATAGCTACAACACCAGGAGAAAAGATGATTTTCACTATTCAAGGTTAAATCTAACTTTGGCTCAGAAAGGAGTGAATTATGCTGCCACAAAAGTCTTCGGTCACTTACCAGGTAGCATCAAAAGTCTGACAGATAGCCAACTAGTATTTGAAAAGAAATTAAAGGAATTTCTGAATGGCAGCTCCTTCTACAATGTAGATGAATTTTTAGATAAAACTTAAAAAAATAAATAAAAAATACAAAAAAAATCCTTAAAATATTGATTGTTAAGTGTAGACAACATTTACTAAACTGACACGTTCCATATCATTACAAAATGTCGTATATATGATCTATGGAACAAGTATGAATCTAGTCTAAACTGAATTTTTAGATGATGTAGATGATAAGATTACCTGACATCATCTGGTCTGGAGGCGATCAATTCGTTTTATAGTTTCCAAATGATAAGCCAAAATCGAAACTAACATTTGTTTTTATATAAGCTGTCATGTTTTTAACTTATGTATTTTTTTATATAGTGACTAAGTGATAAGCCAAGATCGCAAACTAACATTTTTTTTTTTGTTTTTTTTGTTTTTTTGTTTTTTTTTTTTTGTTTGGTAAGCTGTCATGTTTTTATTTTATGTATTTTTTTATATAGTGACTAAGTGTAATGTTGCACTTCTTGTTTTCTAACCAATTTTTAACAAGGTAGTTTAAGTGCCTCTTAACCCCAAATGTATGTTATTTTTTATGTTTTTACGTTACTTCCTGCATGTCTCTTATATTTTTGACAGATGACCAGATTATTATGGTGACACAGTGCACCGAAACCGGTCGTCACTTAATAAATTGTTAGTTTGCGATCTTGGCTAATCATTTGGAAACTATAAGATGTAGATGACTTGGACACGGCGGTATGAAATAGTAGATCGCGAAGTCTTTGTAGTTGCCTACACTTGCATTAGGCCATGCCGCTGATCGAGACTTTTACCTAGGCTCTCTAGTACGACAGGGAACTGGACGCCCTCTGTGTGTTGTATATTTCATTCGGGTCAAGCAATCGAACGAGCGTGAGGGCTGGCGTCGATGACGCAGACGAGTGGGGCTGTCTGTCTGGGAACAGTGACCTTTGTCGAAGCGCGCGCACTGGGCCGTGCTGAGCAGCTCTGTGTTGTTTTTACACGGTTCCGGTTGTCGGAATGCGGAAGAGCGCGAGTCCGTCGGGAGCGCGAATAATTCACTGCCGAACTGGCACTTTCATTCCAGCCGTAAACGCGCCGTAATGAGTGATTGCTAAACAGCGACGCCGCTACCTGCGTCACCGGCCGTGTGTTTATTGATGGGTCGGAACGGTCTGTGTACATTTCCAGTAGGCGCGCGTCGTTCGCGTCTGGAACTGGAAGCGGTGCTCTCTGTGTCCGGGGATTTATTAGTACTCGGAAATCCCCTCACAAAATACGGACGTAATTTTCAGGAAATATGGGAAGTTATTGACGCTTAAGGAATAATTGCCAGAGAAAATAACAGTCGTTGTTGCCGTGTAACGATATATTTTGAGTTGCAATCGGCTACGACTTCGGAGAAATACATCGCAAGCTGTTACGGCTCGTTTCGCGTTTGGTCATTCATATTTTATTTTACTGGTACTGTAAATTAGAGCAAATATAGCATTCGACACGAGTGCCTCATTACTTGATAAACTCTATACAGCCATCGCACTGATAGAAGTGCTTATTTTACTGGATTGCGCAATGTTGGCCAGAAACGCCCGCCGTGTTGTCAATCTGCAGGCCGTCGGATCGAACCCAGATTTTGGAAAAAATGCTGTCAACACTGAAATTAGGAGATGTAAGAACACTGTAGCACTACAGTCCACGACATTGCATACTCTAATAACTGGAAAAAATATTCATTGGGCCTCCTGGCGTGAAGTCAGATTCAGTGGTTGGCAATGTTGTATACCGGTGATGGGGTTGTCAGCAGGGCCATATTTAGGCAGGTGCAAAATTTTGGGGGCGGCAAAAATTTGGGGACGGGATAATTTTGAAGGAGCCAAAATTTTCAAATATTGTTTTAAAGTTAATTGAATAATCCTTGTGGCATTTCATAATTTACTAGCTTAAACCCGCGGCTCAACTCGCGTGTTGGTTGATTGTGATAGATAATCTATCTTTCAGTAGTGTGCTATGAGACTGGTTTTGAAGGATGAAATGAAATACAATACCTTCTTTAGAAACAAACATTTTTAATCAACATTAACAGGAAAGTTAGTAGTGTAGATGAAATCACACGTAAAAGTGCACCCGTTTCGAAGAATCTAATCACGAATTTCAACAATAATGATTGTAATAATATCACAGACAGATCACCTGAAACGTCAAATCTATTTTTTTAAAGAGATGTATTAAAAGAAATTTCTTTTTTACTGCTTCATTTATTTATTCTTATATTTCCTTATTCGTATGCTTATCCTTACAGCCGGCCGCGGTGGTCGAGGGGACTGAGGCGCTTCAGTCACGGTCTGCACGGCCACTACGGTCGGGGTTCGAATCCCCCCTCGGGCATGGATATTTGTGCCGTCCTTAGTCTTAGTTAATTCATAAGTAGTTTGTAAGTTTAGGAACTGATGACCCCGTAGTTGTCCCATAGACTACACAAATATTTGAACAAACATTTATCCTTACAGAGAAAGAGCTGAAGACATTTTAGCACGCATAGACCAAAGATATGGTCTGTGGAATTACGCTGTATGTTGACGACTTTCAACCACCATATCTTCCACCCCCTTATAGCTATCGGCATGAAACTGCTATGGTGTACAACGAGAGACTTCGGACAACAATTACAGACAGACCATTCGTTTGCGTTCTGTAGTTTTCTCTGCAGAGCGAAATATTAACACCCACACACATAGAATTTTATAAACACCGATAACTTTCAATCCAAATATACTCCACCCTTTTATCATTGTCAGCCCTCAAGCAACAATGTAACCAATAAAACCATTTTCAAAGAGTACATATAATTTTCAAAGAGTAATTATTGTTCTGCATATCGCGTTATATTCTTCAAATTACTAAGTATCTATCAGATCGCTATAAAACCGTGCCTAAAACCTTCCTCAGGTATAAATTAGTAACTCTACAAATATTTAAGTCTCTGCATCTTGACGTTCGGACGTGATAAGCGTACATCTAACAGACATTCATATTAATATATATAGATAAATAGCTATCCGATCGCCATAAAACCGTGCTTAAAGCCTTCACCGGGTAGACATTAGTAACAGTACAAATTTTTAACTCTTTATGTCTTGTGGTTCAGACGTGATAAGCGTACACCGAACAGACATTCACATTTATAGATATAGATTGACAAAGTGTTCAAGAATTTCGATTACATAAATTTTAAAATCCAGGTTGTGGTGTTGGTTGCAGTGGCGTATCCAGAGAGTGTTTTTTATTTTATTTTTATTTTATTTTTATTTTTTTTATTTTTTTATTTTTTTTTTTTTTTACGAGCTGAAAGCCCCGCGTTGCCGGGGTATTTATTTCTTTCTTCCTGCACTTTTCGGGTATATATTCATTTGTATAATGGATGTATGTCTAAAATCTCTTGGGAATACAGTTAGTAGTAAAGAAGTAATAGATTAAAACTTTTCGGGTATATATTCATTTGTATAATGGATGTATGTCTAAAATCTCTTGGGAATACAGTTAGTAGTAAAGAAGTAATAGATTAAAACGTGGTGCGTGACGAGCCGGTTTTCCATGATCGTTACTGTTTATGCGCTCGTATCTCATGAACTACATTTCGTACTGTGATACAATTTGGAAGCTAATCAACTATAAGCGTGAATACTGTTTTTAAAATTACCTGCGGCTAAAATTTGTAGTGTAAAAATTATAAATTGTAACGTCATACCCAATGCCGCAGTTTTACTCCCTAAGCAGCGGAAAAGTAGTAAGCGAGAAACTTTATTCCTTTCCTCATTTTGCTATGGTTGTCAGCGAGAAATAGTTTAATAAAGGTTTGAAATTATGTTTAAAGTTTGTTTAAAGTCGCTAAGTACTCTCGTTCTCGTATAGCGTATTTATAAAGTCTCGCTGCATTATAAGGCAGTATCTTGTGATTCCCATTGTTTATGACGTCATATCTTCTGAACCATGAGTCGCATGTGATTCCTAACCCTGCAAAAATTGTTACTTCGCGGTAAGGAATATGTGCACCAAATTTGGTTGAAGTCGGTTCAGTGGTTTAGGAGAAAATAAGGAGCATTGTCGCTAATTGCAGCAGTTTTTCGCGTGAACTATGTGTCGTACGTGATTCTTACACTGACGGCGACCGTCCTCATGGATTGAAGTTTACGTGTACAAAATTTGACAAAGACTGGATCAGAACTGTAGATTTGTATGCAACACGTACAAACATACGAACACTCTGCTTTATATATTAGATTTTTTAGTAATCAGTTTGAATCCTATATGCTAGGGGGGAGGGTGGCATAAAATAAATTACTGCACATGGGCGTCGCATACCTTAAATACGGTCCTGGTTGTCAGTCTTGAAAGTTATTTATTACATGGGCTTCTGCAGTACATGTAGAGAAATTCGTATGTTCTTCCTTTTCCTTCTACTAATACACTACTTTCTATTTATTTGAGTTTCGTAGGCTTTCCCGCCGTAATAATCCTTTGTTGTTCCTTCGGGCTTATTGCCGGATTTTGAAGACAAGCTGACTAATATTTCGGCGACCCATCTTGTCGCCATCTTTATGAACAACTGCTGCTGCTGAATCCCGCTGACGACAGATGCCAAAATCACTGCACAGCTATAGCAAACTGTATGTATTCGGTACTGAGTAACTATTACTTTGATACGAAATATGAATACATTTCGTTACTCGCATCTACCGTATCGATACGAACTTACTCATGAATACATTTCGTTGCTCGCATTACCGCATCGAAACGAATTTACTCTTCCACACATTTTATTATTCGCATCTACCATAACGATATGAACTCTGTAAGGAAAACCAATACGGAGAATGCATATATTCTGTGGTACTATATATTGTGAGTAACTTATGTAGACATCCGTGACGAACTGTGAGTGCATATTGCGCACCTCAAAGATTTTAGATGGATACTTTTGTTTTTAAACATTTTGGATTTCACTTCTTGGCCCGTGTTCGCAGAGTAATCCTCGATGATCTGACGTCCACTTTTAACGCAAAAATGTTTTATTGTATTTCTTACTTATAAAGATTTTTATTTTTATTTTTTATTATTATTATTTTTTTTAAGTTTGTAAAAATTAATCAAAGCTAACATATACACATTTTCATTCATGACGGTATTATCGTAATTGTCAGATAATACAGTACGACAGTCCCGCTGCTCGCTAATGTAGTGCTGCTACTATAATTGGTCACACTGGCATTCGCCACGAAATATTCCCACTGATTCTGACTTTCCAAGCCTCTAACTAAAGTGCGGTAACAGTACTTACTGTAAAATGGACGTCGTGGGTGAGTCTCGCTGAAGTAATACATTAATGATTTTTTTTAATAACTTGTGCGATGCTTGTCGCTGACTTCTGCCCTCTCTCTGCCAGCGTATCGAGAAACATTTGATATTTGTCACGTTCAACTTATTTTTTTTTTTTTTTTTTAAATCAAGCTCAAGGGAGAGAGCGGAACTGTTCGTCACTTACTGTCTTCTGCCGGCCGCGGTGGCCGAGGGGACTGAGGCGCTTCAGTCACGGTCCGCACGGCTACTACGGTCGGGGGTTCAAATCCCCCCTCGGGCATGGATATTTGTGCCGTTCTAGTTCGTAAGTAGTTCATAAGTAGTTTGTAAGTTTAGGGACTGATGACCTCGTAGTTAAGTCCCCTAAGCTTTATAAACGTTTGAACATCTACTGTCTTCTCCTCTATGTATTAGAACGTGTTCCAGGATTTTGCCTAATTATTGTAAGTGTGAGCTTAGTTCCTTGTTTTATTAATTTCAATAAACTCCCATCGTTAATTAGAAATATCTTACTTCCTTACAATCCCTTCTCCATACTCACTAATTTTAAAGTTATTTATTTTCAGCAGATCCAGTACTTCATAAAGTGATGCTCGGGTATTGTTGCCATTTGTTTCGTGATTATACTAGAACATTCTCTGTGCAACTTTTACTTATTTTGTGTTTACGAATGGTTTATTACATTTTAATGCCTGCAGAAAAATCTTCGCGATGTTTATGAAGTCCGATAATTTTGCAATTTTCAGCGACTATCATGATTAATTTTCAACACGATCATAGAACAATAGTAAACGAAACGCATAATCCCAGCATCAATTTATCGAAGTAATATTCCAGTCATCCCAGCTAGAATCACTACAGAAGATGACCGAAATATTAGTACCAGCTCTCAATAAGATAAAATTTAGATTCCGCCGACTTCTTCTGTAATGTTGCTTTCTGCTGTTGTATTTTGCTACCGAAGTCACGACCGCTACCATTTAATGTCGCAATCCAATAATTTTGTTTAAATTGTCCCTTCCTTGTCAAAATTGCTCAATATTTTCATTTAAAAATATTTCACTACCTGGTAAAATTTCATTTGCGGTCCCCAACCTCAACTTTCATAGGCAACACCCATTGTCATACGAAAGCAGCATTACATCGCTAATTTTGATCAATTTGTATGAAAATTGTATTTTAATGACTAGGGAAATGAACTGTACTGATCGTTTCCTCTGGAGTGTAATTGTCTCAAAAAGCTCTCTACAATATCTACGTGGGAAATTTAAATGTTGAAGTATAATTAACAGTAAAAGTTGAAATTTATTCGTTGTTTTACAATCAGTGTAGAGGCCGTATTTGTGTGTGGCACTGGTAACGAGAATAACGAGTAACGATATGTTTGTAGCGAGTAATGTTTCTTTCAGTAATGGGTACGTATGGGTACATATCTTTTCGTTACTCTCACAGCTCTAAAATGCAGAAATCGCCGTCCAAATTCGCCTACGTGTGCTGTACGGCGCATGCAACGAGCTTGGGCGCATGCGTCGCCCGCCGTATTTAATGCTCACAGACATGTCTTGTGGCGTCCCCAGTGACAGAACAGCGATGTCCGCAATAGATCACTCACGGAAGATTTAATATCCAGAGTGTGTTCCGTCTACCAGCGGATATGAAGACACTTTTGGGATCCTTCAAAGATAGTCTGCGACTTAGAAAACCGGCTGTTTATAGAATTCGATGGCTTTCATTGGTAGGTCGATCCGCGGAGTACAGGAGAGATGTGTAGAACATCACAATTACACGAGTCCTACATGTGGTGTCGCACAAGGATTCATCTTAGGGCCATTGCTTTTTCTTGTGTAAATTAATGACCTCTCATCAGTTACACTACCAGAAGCAGAGTTCGTTTTGTTTGCAGATGATACAAGTATTGCAATAAAAAGTACTTCAATTATAGTTACAGAAAGGTCTGCTAAAGATATTTTCATGAACATTAATAAATGGTTTAAAGCCAACTCATTGTCATTAAACTTTGAAAAGACTCACTACATGGAGTTCAGAACATGTAAGAGATTTCCCGCCAGCATATGCATTAAGTATGAAGAAGAGCAGATCGAAGAGGTTGACAGTATTAAATTCCTAGGATTACAGCTTGATAATATAAATATAGTTGGGAGGAGCACACCACAGAACTGCAGAAACGACTCAACAAATCTGTATTTTCAATACGAGTGTTATCAGACATAGGAGGCATAAAACTAACAAAGCTTGCATACTTTTCTTATTTTCATTCCTATGGTATAATATTTTGGGGTAACTCTTTAAGTCAGTCAAAAGTCTTCAGAGTCCAAAAGCATGTAATACGTATTATTTGTGGAGTAAATTCACGGACGTCCTGTAGAAGCCTGTTCAGACAACTGGGTATATTAACTACTGCCTCTCAGTATATTTATTCCTTAATGAAATTTGTCATAAATAATATATCCCTTTTCCGAACAAACAGCTCAGTTCACACACAGAATAGTAGGAATAAAAATGATCTACACAAGGACTTAAAAACACTTACTTTAGTTCAAAAAGGGGTCCACTACTCAGGAAGACACATTTTCAATAATTTACCATCAAGTATAAAAAAAATTGCTACACATAAAGACGAACATATAAGACTTTCTAGTGGCCAACTCTTTCTACTCCATTAGTAAACTAAATTGTACCAAATGATGCATGTATCGGTTCTCGGTATTATTATATTATCAGCTAAAAAAATTAAAAATGTTTGTATCTGTATTTACATTATTAGCATTATGTATTATTCAGCTTGTAAATTTTGTTTCTTGTCATGTTCCACATCCACGAGGATCTCCTGAACATGGATCCACGGAACGAAACTTAATGTAATCTAATCTAATCTAAGCTCGAAAAATCAGAGGTGGCGGAACACTTAAAGGAAGGAAATAGGACGATGTTTGACGAGACTCTTCTAGCGGCCGGTACTTCCGGTTTTTGGGACAGTCTTTACTCAGAGTCGATCGAAATTAGGTAGTCAGATAATTTGATGAACGTACAGAAGGGGTTTCCGGTTAGCCGGACGTGGAACCCAGTTTTATCATCGTTTTTTTTTTATGCAACCCGCCAGAGTGTGGGAAGTCACCTGTGAATGCAATTTATCGCTGGCACCGCTGCTCTGCCTGTGAGCACTTTGTTTATGGGCAGTAAATATGGAGGGCGGCGCTTCCGCCATATACCACAGTTGGACTCATATAGGACTGTAATTTCTTCTGCCCTGAGCATAAGTCGTCAGCAGGATTCAGCAGTAAACGTTTCTCCTGAAGATGGCAAACAGGTGGATCGCCAAAATATTGAGTCAGTGTGATTCACGATCCGACAGCAAACTCAAAGAAACTCTCCTGAGCTATGCATCGTATGTACTTCCTAAAAACGTATACCCTAGGACGGGATGTGTAAACACACACACCGATACATACATACGTTTGGTAATGTTTACAAATATGAAGTCTGTTTTCAAGTGGTAGCTATCTACTGTTACACTAAAATCTGGTCTCTTTACTTTGTAAATGTCAATTTTCAAGTTACCCAGAATTCTGAATGTGTTAATACATATTAGAAGCCATAAGACAGCGGTTTTACTTTATAATATAATGTGGAAAGTGCGATATTCCTATTTTAGGGACTGATGGCTTAGTAACCTTGAAACGCAATATTTGCACATTATGGAGGTAAAATTGTAATGTTATTTGACATTTAACAATAAATATTAAAAGGTCAAGGCCTAGGCTTTTAAATGTCTGTAATCGCTTGGGGAGGATTTGCATCACTTTGGAATGTGCGCACTCTCCTAAAGTTGTTTACTGTAAAAATAAAAATTAAACGTGTGTAAGTCCCTAGACTTACAAACTACTTAAACTTACATTAAGGACAACACATACACACTCATCACACAGCCGTGATTACCGCTTTGATTTTTTTTTAAATAAGGAGACAAGGTATATGTACCGAAGAAAAATATTACACAGTGAACAGCCAAAGATAAGAGTAGGCTGCTTGGGAACGCGCAGAAATACAGGAAAACGACTTGGCATGGAATAGGCTAATACCTGAAGTAGTGCTGGAGGAAACTGACACCATGCATCCTACTAGATTGCTCATAAATCCGAAATTCTTTCACCAAACAAGACGAAGTGAACACTCCATAATTCGAACCAAGAACAGTGCCAGCATGCGAAATTTAGAAGTAGATGTTCGTGGAGTAGTAAAAAAACTTAAGCCATCAAACAAAAGCAAATCTTCCGAGCCAAATTGTACACAAACTAGATTCCTCTCAGCGTATCCTGATGCAATAGCTCCATACTTGGCTATCATATACAACCGATCACTCAGCGAAAGGTCCTTACCCAAAGACTGGAAAGTTGCCCAGGTCATGCCAGTATTCAAGAAAGGCACTAGGAGTGATCCCCAAAATTACAGGCCAGTCTCATTGATATCGATTTGCAGTACTTTGTTCGAACATTATGAACTACCTGGAAGAGAACGACCTATTAACCAATAGCCAACACGGATTCATAAAGTACCGATCTTGCGAAACACAGATTGTCCTTTATTCACATGAAGTAATAAGTGCCATCGACAAGGAATCTCAAATCGATTCCATATTTCTGGAATTCCGGAAGGCTTTTGACACTGTACCTCACAAGCGGCTTCTAATGAAATTGCGTGCTTAAGGAATATCACCTTAATTGTGCGATTGGATTCACGATTTCGTATCAGAAAGAACACAGTTCTTAGTAACTGATGGTATGTCGTCGAGTAAAACAGAAGGGATATCTGGCGTTCCTCAAGGAAGCGCTATAGGTCCCCCTACTCTTCCTTGTGTTTATAAACGAACAATCTGAATAGCTCTTTTAGACTGTTCGCAGATGATGCTGTCGTTTATCGGTTAGTGAAGTCAAGAGAGGATCAAAAGCAACTGCAAAGCGATTTAACCAAACTTTCTACATAGTGTGAAAATTGGCAATTGACACTAAATAATGACCACTAAAAGAAATCCGCTGAACTTCAATTACACGATAAGTCAATCAAACCTTAAGGTCGTAAATTCTACCAAAATGCTGTGACTTACAATTATGAACAACTTAGACTAGAGAGATCACATAGAAAATATAGTAGGGAAGGAGAACCAAAGGTTACGTTTTATTGGCAGAACGCTTCGAAGATGCAACAGCTCCATTAAAGGGACTACCTACATCATTCTTGTGCGTCCTCTCCTGGAGTACTGTTGGACAGTGAGGGACCCTCACCAGGTGGGACTGACGGAGGACATAGAGAAGTTTCATAATGTTCAAACAAAGTACATGTTCCAGAATCCTACTGCAAATCGCCTTCAATGATAGGCCTGTAATTTTGGGGATCACTGCTATTGCCTTTCTTGAATATTGCAGTGACCTGGGCAACTTTCCAGTCTTTGGATACGGATCTTTCGCTGAGTGGTCGGTTAAGCGCTGCACCGCGCTCGCTCATTAAGACACTTGGACGATTGTCATGTTTATCATGAATTACATCTTTCGTGTCTGGTTATTCAGTTAAGTGCTAACAGACTTTTCTCCATCGCCGTATCACTTCACTTATCTTCCCTTTATTTTACACTTTAGATATTTGGAAGACGCGTAGTTGTTTGCCAGCCTGCCACTTTTTCAAACTGATGATACATTTTCCTGTCTACTTGAAAAGGAAATATTCTAAATTACTAGCAACGTGAATTCACAGTACTAATCGTACAGTAAATCGTAGCCTACGATCGCGAGATACGACAAATTCTGTCGCACCTCTTTTTCCAAGATTTGGAAAACAATAAAGCTGTATCTGATCGGCCTTATTTTCATCGACCAACTGACGATACAAATCGTTCTTTCAATAATGGCTAGAGTGGTTCTCCTAAAAATATAGGCAACGATTGAAAAATAGCTTTCACAGTCAAGGACCACATAAACAAGACTGAATACTCTACAAACAAAGAAAATAGTTGTCACAAAATTCCCTTCGGCCTCTCTCCTTCACTAGTCTAATATGGGCGGTAAACCTGCGACTGCGTCTGATGTCGCCCCGCTGATGTACCGCCCCATGCGGCCATACGTTTTGCACTAGTCTTGCGCCGGCACTGCCTCATAGCCGTATTACATAGGTCAGTCTGGATTTCAAAAAATCTTCATCTACATCTACATACATACTCCGCAATTCACCGTAAGGTGCGTGGCGGAGGGTACACTGTACCACTGCCGGCCGCGGTGGCCGAGGTGACTGAGGAGCTCCGGTCACGGTCAGCACGGCCACTACGGTCGGGGGTTCGAATCCCCCCTGGGGCATGGATATTTGTGCCGTCCTAGTTCGTAAGTAGTTCATCAGTAGTCTGTAAGTTTAGGGACTCATGACCCCGTAGTTAAGCCCATAAGCTTAACAAACATTTGAACATTTTTGAACTGTACCACTACTAGGCATTTCCTTTCCTATTCCACTCCCAAATTGAACGAGGAAAAAAGAACGCCTATATGCCTCCGTACGAGCCCTAATTTCTCTTGTGTTTGTGATCTTTACGCGAAATGTAACTAGGCGGCAGCAAGATCGTACTACACTCAGCTTCAAATTCCGGCCCTCTAAATTTCCTCAACAGAATTTCACGAAAAGAACGTCGTCTTTCTTCCAGCGATCCCCAATTGAGTTGCCGGAGCATTTCCGTGACACTCGCGCATTGGTCGAACCTACCGGTAACAAATCTAGCTGCTCGCCTCTGAACCGCCTATATGTCTTCCTTCAAACCGATCTGCTGCGAGTCCCAAACACTTGAGCAATACTCAAGACGTGGTCGTACAAGCGTTTTATACGCGGTCTCCTTTACCGGTGAAGTACATCTTCCCAAAATTCTCCCAATAAACCGAAGTCGCCTGTCCGCCTTACTCACAACTGTCCTTATATGCTCGTTCCATTTCATATCACACTGCAATGTTACGCCTAGATATTTGAACGACGCGACAGCATCAAGAAGCTCACGACTAATGTTGTATTCGAACATTATAGGATTGTTTTTTCTACTCATGCGCATCACCTTACATTTTTCTACATTGAGAGCTAGCTGCCATTCTTGGCACCAACTAGAAATTTTGTCTAAGTCATCCTGTATGCTATTACATTTAGACGACACCCTCCCATACACCACAGCATCATCAGCAAACAGCCGCAAATTACAACTTACTCTGTCCATCAGATCATTTATATAGATACAAAATAATAGCGGTCCTATCACACTCCCCTGGGGCACGCCTGACGATACACTCGTCACTGATGAACACTCGCCGTCGAGAACAACGTACTGCGTTCTATTACTTAGGAAGTCTTCCAGCCAGTCGCAAATCTGTGAACCTATTCCATAAGCTCGTACCTTCGTTAGCAGTCTGCAGTGTGGCACCGCGTCGAACGCCTTTTTGAAGTCGAGAAAAACACAATCCGCCTGTTGCCCTTCGTCCATGGCTCGCAAGATGTCATGTGAGAAAAGGGCAAGCTGAGTTTCACATGAACGATGTTTCCTAAACCCGTGCTGATTCATGGAAAGAAGCTTTTCCGTTTCAAGGAAATTTATTATATTCGAACTGAGAATATGCTCCAAAATTCTACATGAAACTGATGTCAACGATATTGGCCTGTAATTGTATGGGTCAGTTCTCTTTCCTTTCTTATACACGGGAGTCACCTGCGCTTTTTTCCAATCACTAGGAACTTTGCGCTGAATTAAAGATTCGCTATAAATGCAAGCTAAGTAGGGTGCCAACGCCGCAGAATAGTCTTTGTAAAACCGAACTGGTATTCCATCCGGACCAGCAGACTTTTTCGTATTTAGCTCTCTCAGCTGCTTCTCTACACCGGAAATACCTATTGCTATGTCCCCCATTTCGGAATTAGTACGTTGATCAAATGATGGTACATTTGTGCAGTCCTCCTGCGTGAAAGATTTCTTAAAAGTTAAATTTAGAGCTTCAGCTTTCCGTTTGCTTTCTTCTATTACTGCCCCGGAATGATCAACTAGTGACTGGACAGTGGGCTTTGACCCGCTTATCGATTTTACATAGGACCAGAATTTTTTCGGGTATTAGTTCAGATTTCAGAGATGTATGATAAAATAGAAATGAAAGTGAATGGCTTTTATGTTGCAATACCCATAAGTTGTTCGAATATTCGCTATGAGGGGAAGACTTTAGGGTTTCTGCTGTATCTCCAGTGCTGGCAGCGGTGACATATTTGATCTTCAGCCACCAGTTTTTAGTAACAGTAACAATAAGTTTGAAATGACACTATTTATTAACACTTTTTGTTTGTTTGTGACTTGTACAGTGATCCTCTAAGCTAGTTTTGGTACATGGTGTCCTCTTCTGCTTGATGATCAGCTCCAGGTAAGAGAGATGGATTCTTAATGGGGGCATAAAAAAGGATGAGAATGCGAAGGAGGGGAAAGGCTGTTGCGTATGCTGGTGCGAGGGTGTGGTAAGGGGAAAGAGTTTGATGAGACTTGGGTTTATATGGGCAGTTTGAGGGGCTTGGGGGAAGTATTAGACGAGAGTGGTGACTCGGGAAAACAGGAAGTGAGAATGGTTTCGAGAGTAAGTGGCAGTTGTGGTTGGAGACAGGATATGCGGGTGCATCTCTGATGTCGATGGTCGTGCTTGTGACGGTGGGGATGTCCTGTAATGGAGCTGATGTTATGGTATTTACGTCTGGGAATACTGTGTATGTGAGTGGAGAGATAGATGTCGTCATTTGGGTAGGGGAAGGTGGAGAGGCAGGCCTGATGGAGTAGAAGATTGTTATAGATGGGACTAGGTGTTAAGTAGATTACATGATACTGGATGTCGTGATTGTGGGGTGGTGCATTGCAAACTATGCACATGGTTAGGCAGATGGGTGGCTGAATAACGCGAAGGCGGTTGTTAAGGATGTGGATCGGCGACGACCAGCAGCGAGAACGATCAAGGCCAGCAGCAGGGTCCACAGCAGTGGTGATGACATCGACGCCGAGTTTGACGACTAACAGCAACTAGCACATGAGAATAGTCCACTGGTGCTGCTGAAGGGTGGCTGGAAGCTAAAGATTCACATTCACTGATATGTTCAAGAAATAAAATGCACAGAGATCATTCAAAAATTACACATCTAAGTCTGCATACACACTCCACAATCCACCCAAGGTGCGTGGCGGAGTGTAGGTACTTAGTACCGCTACTAGTTACTTGCATTCCTATTCCATTCCTGTAGAGAAAGAGAGAAAAACGAATGCTTTAATCTCATCCCTGTGAACTTGTCTTTTTGGTCTTTACGCGAAAGCTAAGTTCGCGCCAGTAGAATCGTTCTGCAGTATGCTTCGAATTTCTTCAACAGTGTTTCTCGAAAAGAACGGCGCCTTCCCTCCAGTGACAACCATTTGAATCCCCGAAGCATCTCAGCAACACTGGCTCATTGATCAAACCTACCAGCAAGAATCCGAGCCTCCAATCTATGAATTGCTGCTGTGTCTTTCTGTGAACCGATCTGGTGGAGATCCAAAACACTTGAAAACTTAAGGCGGGGTCGCTCGAGCATTTAAACGCTTCACTTTATGCCAAATTTCAAAGTGGTCGAGCGCTCTAAGGTGCCTTGCTGCGGAGCCAGTGGTTGCTCACCGTTCAACACCGTTGGAGTTCGCCCTAGCATGGGTGTGTGTGTTTGTGTGTGTTGTCATTAGGTTATATTAAATAGTTTGTAAGTCTAGGGTCTGATGACAAAAGCACGTTTACAAACACAAACCAATGTATAACTTCAGCCTTCCCCACTCAGGAGCAACGAGGCAAGCAGGTAGGATGATGTAAAATGAATGAATAAATAAATTCAATATGTCTGAGATAACAAATTATTTCAAATTAACTCTCTCGTTCGATTTGATGAAACTGAAAAGTCTCTGGTCAAGTTCTGATAAGCTACTGCGAAAATCCTGAAAGAGAAAAGTTTTTCTTTTTACCACCATAGGCTAGACGCTGTGATATAAAATGAATAAATACATCAATTCAGTATGTATGAGATAATTAATTACTTAAAATTAACTCTCTCTTTAGATTCGATGAAATTGCATGAGCAAGAGATTAAATAACTGTAGACGAAGGCAGAACTTATTTTTGAGTTGAAACATATATTGTGCGTTCTTGATATATCCATGAACATTATAGATGTCATTCAAAATCCCCATATCCAGAATACTCCAACCTCCACCACAATCGCTTCCTAGCAAAGATAAAACTTCACTATAGATTGCAATCTGACAGAGATAAAAACTTGGCGATCTTTTAAAGCTCCGGTCCATATGTCGCTAAGTTTCATAGCTTCATCTTTCCTATCAAAGCTATCCTTATTTTTATACATTTCTCGCCATTAAAATTGCTACACCACAGGAAGGAGATGCTGTGATATGTAAATGGTTAGCTTTTCAGAGTATTCACACAAGGTTGGCGCCGGTGGCCACACTTACCACGTGCTGACATGAGGAAAGTTTCCAACCGATTTCTCATACACAAACAGCAATTGACCGGCGTTGCCTGGTGAAACGTTGGTGTGATGCCTCGTGTAAGGAGGAGAAATGCGTACTATCATGTTTCCGACTTTGATAAAGGTCGCATTGTAGCCTATCGCGATTGTGGTGTATCGTATCGCGACATTGCTGCTCTCGTTGGTCGCGATGCAATGGCTGTTAGCAGAATATGGAACCGGTGGGCTCAGGAGGGCAATACGGAACGCCGTGCTGGATGCAACGGTCTCGTATCACTAGCAGTCGAGATTAGAGGCATCTTATCCGCGTGTCTGTCTCGGATCGTGCAGCCACGTCTCGATCCCTGAGTCAGCAAATGGGAACGTTTGCAGCACAACAACCATCTGCAAGAATATTTCGGCGACGTTTGCAGCAGCATGAACTATCAGCTCGGAGACCATGCCTGCGATCACCCTTGACCCTGCACCACAGACAGGAACGCCTGCGATGGTGTACGCAACGACGAGCCTGGGTGTACGAATGGCAAAACATCATTTTTTCGGATGTATCCCAGTTGCGGGAAAATGTAATCTCATGTCAGTTCTAGTATATTTGTCCAATGAATACCCGTATATTTCTTCTTAGTGTAGTAATTTTAATGGCCAATGGTGTATATGTCAATGTCATCTCTGTATTGCCGTGGATAATAATTCGTGCGAAAAACCTCAAAGAGAATACCTGTTTCTTGCCACCACGTTGTGGTGTCGATGTAGTTCGTAGATTCTCGATTCGTGATCTGCAGTTGTATGAACCTGGAAATCTTGAATTTATTTTTTTGCAAGAGAGAGGTTCTCGGTAATGAGTCTCTCGGCACCGAACGGATAGTCCACTACCCAATCAGGAAATACCGAGGTTCTGTGTGTAAATCAACAGTCAATTTTACGATCAGTTTCATATAAAGTCCCGTGTGTACGATCTGCAGGTTCTTAATTTCAGATGAGGTAGCTCCCATACACCACCTTTATACTCGACAGAAATTGCATGTGCAAGACATTAAATAACTAAACGAATACAGAACTTATTTTTGAGTTGATACATTCATTAAAATTCCATATAGAAGGCAATCAAAATCCCCATATCCAGAATACTCTAACCTCCACCTCCTAGCAATTACATCGAGATTTTATATGTTCTGAAAATCACTTTGCAATAAATGAGTGATTAATGATCATGCTTTTGATACACACTGAATACTGCAAACATTCTCATTAGGCTTGAAATCAATTAACACTGTGACAAAATCTTTTATCGGTAACTAGTGGACCTGGCAGTGTTTCACAATTGCTAGTATGTATGTACTCTTGCTTTGAACGTCAATTGTACAAAAGTTTATAGCAATCGTAGTAATGATATTGATATCCCAAAGAAAAGAGCTCTTTCAGTTTTACATAAATCTTCCTGTTTTCTGGCCAACTATTCCTAACTTTTACTTCACTCAAACCTTCCTCTCGCTTTGAACGTCGAATCTGCAAAATTTTATCGCAATCAGTTGAATGATATTCATATTTCATAGAAAATTCTCTTTTTATTTTTTCCTAAATTTTCTAATTTGACAGGAGATTTTTCCATGTTTTTATTTCATAAGAACGTTAGTCTTGTTGTGAACGTCAAATATGCAAAATTTTATCGCAATCAGACGAATGTTATTGATATCCTACTGAAAAAAGCTCTTTCAGTTTCTCTCGAATTTTCAAATTATCCGGGTAACTTTTCCAAACTTTTAGTTCATAAGAACGTTCAACTTTTGTTGAGAATCAATTGATCAAAATTTTATCGTAATCGGTTGAACGGTTCTTAACCTATAGTGTTGGATACATTTAGAAACAAATTGAAAAAGCAACTTGGATCGAATTTTGCGACTTTTGTTTTAACTGTATTTTTTATAGAAAACTTTTCCATGGCCATAATAATAAAAAAAAGAATTACACCTCTCCGTCGTGCGAATAGTATGTTATAGAGGTGTATTCAATCAAAAACAACTAGGAAAAACGCACTTTCAGTTTTTCCAAAATTTTCCAATTTTCCGGTAGATTTTCCAAAAACTTTATTTCATACAAACCTTGTCCAGTCAAGCCGTACTCATGTGAAGCTCTTACAACCATGTGCCAATTGATTTTTATTCATAGAAAAAAATTGCTTTCGATTTTCCAAAATTTTCCTACTTTCCGGGCGACTTTTCAAAATTTTTATTTGATGCAAACCTTCCTCTTATTTTCAACATGAAATATAGAAAATGCTATCGTAATTGGGCGAACAGTATTGATAGCTTTCTGGAAAAAGCTGTTTCAGTCTTTTCCGATTTTTCCTCTTTTCCGGACAACTTTTCCATATTTTATCGCCGTTTAAACCTTCCCTGGACTTACACGAATATCTCAAGACTTAAATTAGCCAAATCGGTTCAGCGGTTTTAGAGTTTTAGCGAGACTACTGAACTGTGTGTGTGTGTGTGTGTGTGTGTGTGTATTCATGTCCAACAAATTTAAGGAAGTCAACAAATTGCACACAAATATTGGATGCATCGAAAGGGTCAAACACTTTAAATATTTGGGAGAAACAATAACGGATACTGGCATAGAAAAAGAAGCTGTCAAACTTCGAGTAGCTAGCTCAGAAGGTCCCAAATTTTAACAATGAAGCTGTACAACAAGAAATGATTATCTCGAAATGCGAAGTTAATACACTACAAGACAGTGACAAGAAGAGAAGTACAATATGCAGCAGAAACACTCTCCCTCAAGAACAAAGGACTAGTAGATGAGCTCGAGAGGAAGAAAAGGGTAATTCTGAGGAATTGGACGAAAAAAAAAAATAAATAAATAAATAAATAAAAAAAAAAAAAAAAAAAAAAAAAAAAGAAATTGGTGAAACATGGGCAAAGATGAGCAATGAGATGGTTTATCTACTTATTAAACCAGTTACAACGGAAATGAGAAAGAGAAAGCTTATGTTCTTCGGTTAACTGGTGAGAATGAATGACAGCAGATTAACGAAGAAAATCTTCAAACTAATTCAACAGAGAAAAACACCCAACTGTTGGTTGCAAGGAATAAAGAAAGACCTTGTGGAACTTGCACTCACAGAAATGGACGCGATGAATAGGGACAGGTACTGGTACAGGTTTTTCAGGAGGCCCCAAGAAAGAAGACCAACAGGAAACTGACAGCTGAACATCTGGCAAAAATGGCAGCAGACTGAAGAGCAGCCCTAGAGAAGAGAAAGAAGAAACTGATTATGAAATGAAATTTGTAACGCGGTCTTTAGTTGGCCAATTCAGTCTTTATGAAATTTTGTACACGTAAGCTTTAATCCACGAGAACGGTTGCCGTAAGTGTAAGAATCACATACGATATATAGTTCACGAGATATGAAGTCATAAACAATGAGATGCGTGAAAAACTGCTGGATTTTGCGACAATGCTGCTCATTTTCTCCTAAACCATTGGACTGATTTGAACAAAATTTGGTACACACATTCCTTACCGTGAGGTAACAATTGCTGCATGGTTATGAATCACGTACGGCACATGGTTCGAAAGATATTACGTCATAACCAATAGAAATCGCAAAAAATGCCATGTAATGCGGCGAGAGTTTCGAAATACACTCTATGAGAATGATAGTACTTAGCGACTTGCAACAAACTTTAAACATAATTTCAAACATTTATTAAACTTTTTGTCGCTGGCAACCATAGCAAAATGATTAAAAAAAAGTTTCTCGCTTACTACTTTTCCGCTGTTTATGGGGTAAAACTACGGCATTCGGTATGACTTTACAATTTATAATTTCTACACTACAAATTGTAGTCGCAGGAAATTTTACAACACAGTATACGCGCATCTAGTTGAGTGAACTTTCTGAATTGCATCACAGTACGACATGTAGTTCATGAGATATGAGCACATTAACAGTAACGTTAAAATAAAACCGCACCATCACGCTTCATGTTTACTACTTCCTACCAACTGCATTCCCAAGAGATTTTACAGACATTTAGCCCCCATACTAATGAATATATACTTGAAAAATGGCAGGAATAAATAAATTGATATCCGGGCAACGCCGGATTTTCAGCTAGTAAAAATGTTCAAATGTTTGTATAGCTTATGGGACTTAACTACTGGGTTATCAGTCACTAAATTTACAAACTACTTATGAACTAGCTAATCCTAAAGACGACACAAATATCCATGCCCGAGGGGGGATTCGAACCTCCGACTGTAGTGGCCGTGCAGACCGTGACTAGAGCGCCTCAGTCCCCTCGGCCACCGCGGCCGGCTTCAGCTAGTATATACAGGGTGTTTCACTAAGTGTGTTTGCCTCTGTAACTTATAAAATAATAGGAGACGGGAAATTTTAATGCGGTAGGTCAACACAAGAAATGTTACACTTTCTGCGAAGCTATGAACATAGTTTATTGTATCATTTTCCAAAGAGTTGAGCACAAAGATATAATTTTTTAAATGGAACAATAGCTTTTTCTATCTTGCATTGGAATCGTTGAAACCAGCTGCGTCCAAATCAATTTAAACTACATTCCTATCACTGTTAGTTTGGGAGCTACAACCCTTCAAAGTTTCAGGGGCAGATACCACACGCTGTACATAATACATGGCTGTGTGGTTGGTGATGGATGTTATGGCGGTGGGAAGTTGATTTACATGAGATTTTCAAATGTGTGTCCATGTTCCTCAATGCATAATGCAATGCGCCGTCAAAAGGATCTGTCGGCGAGATATAACATCGCCGGTGTGACGGAGCGACATGCGTCCTCGGTGTGCCGTTTTAGATCATCTGGGGATGTGGGCTCAGTGAAATAAACACGATCCTTTAGATATCCCCACAAAAAGAAATCTACTGGTGTTAAATCAGGCGACCTTGCGGGCCATGAATGAGGACCATGGCGCCCCAACTATCTTCCTGCAAACTTGTTGTTTAGTTCTTCCACAACAGCACGCGCAGAATGGGCTGGGTGACCAATGTTCTGCATCCACATATGGACTCTCGTGTGTAGACACACATGTTCAAGGAGACCACCCAAACTGTCGACTATAAAAGTGCAATATAACTCATCTGTCAGTGTACCTAGGAAGTAGTGTGGACCGGTGATTTCATCCCCAAGGATTCCACACTACACGTTAATAGACCACCTACGTTGACGGTCGTACCCACCGAGGATTGTCTACGGTTCAGTAGTGCATGTTATACCGATTAACTGCACCATAATTTGTGAACGTTGACTCATCAGAGAACATAACACTTTTTAAAGACTCCAGCGTGAAATTACACATGGCCCACTCACAGAATGTCACTCTTGCACGGAAATCGTTCCCATGCAGATCCTGGGTCAGTGACAGGCGGTACGGGTGAAACCTGTGGCCGAGTACTGTACGCCACACAGATGTGAGACTGACACCAGCGACTGCAGCAACGCCTCGTAAGCTGACATGAGAATAGTGGTGTAGTGCAGCTAAAACAAACACCTCCGTCTCCTCACTTCTTGCAGGTCTTCGTCTGTTACAGCGGTGCATTACCAAGCTGCCTGTTTCCCGAAGTCGTTCTTCGGCACTTAAGAACGTAATGGCTGCCGGGGCTCTTCGCCTAGGATCTCTCTGCATACGCCGTGGCTGCTTCAGTGGCATCGTGTCGGCACTCGCCGAGCAACAGCAATATGTCAACGTACTCATTGTTCGTGCATGCCATAGTCATCCAGTGTCAGTAACTGTGGTATATTGAGCCCCGTTTGTTTGTGTGGCTCCAACTGTCGGGTATAAGGCCGTGTGTGGCGACAGTCGGCAGTCTAACAGCGCATCGAGGAAGCTTCTCGCTCCGTGACACCGGCGACGTTACAACTCGGCCGCACCACATTTAGAAGGCGCATTGCATTATGCGCAGCGTTTGTGGTATCTGCCCCTGAAACTTTGATGGGTTGTAGCTCCCAAACTAACAGTGATAGGAATGTAGTTTAAATTGATTTAGGCGCAGCTGGTTTCAACGACTACAATGCACGACAGAAAAAGCGATTGGTCCATTTAAAAAATTATATCTTTGTGCTGTAACTCTTTGGAAAATGATACAATAAACTATGTTCATAGCTGCGCAGAAAGTGTATCATTTCTTGTGTTGACCTACCGCATTAAAACTTCCCGTCACGTATTATTTTATAAGTGACAGACGGAAACACACTTAGTGAAACACGCTATATACAGGGTGAGTCATCCAACATTACCGTTGGATATATTTCGTAAACCACATCAAATACTGATGAACCGATTCCACAGACCCAATATGAGGAGAGGGGATAGTGTAATTGGTTAATACAAACCACAAAAAAATGCAAACCTACGTTTTTTTAAAGGGAATCCTGTTAGTTTTTTAGCACACCAGAACATATAAACAAATACAAAATGAGTGCCATTTGTTGCATTGTAAAATGTTAATTTCATCCGGAGATATTGTAGCCTTAAGTTGACGCTTGAAACCTCCGACGTTCAACTGCGTGTTGTAACAAACACGGGCCACGGTAGGCGAGCAGCATCTGCAGGGACATGTTTACGATGACGACCGTGTTTACGAGTGGGGCTGTAGTGCACTGTTGTGGTTTGATCTAGCTGTCGCAGTGTCAGCCTAAAGCGCTTGCTGCTATTGTTATTTTGCACTCGTATTTGCACGCAGACTAACTATAGTACACTGTGTTACCAGACGTCTGTGACAGTGTAGTGTTGTAGGAACTATGACCATGGTGTATTCGAACTCTGGAAAGGCAGAGATGACACTCTTCTATGGCGAGTGTCGACATAATTCAGCTGAAGTCTGCTGAGTGTATGCAGAACGGTACTCGGACAGAGAGCATCCAGCGGTAATGTTAGATGGTTAATAAATGTACCTATATGACACACAGTACTGTCAGGTATCTTACAACGACGACGTGATACTGTGTGTGTCCTTACGTAACCTGAAACAAAGCCAAAAAAGACTGAACAGTCGTCTAACACGTAGATCGCAGCCCTCGCCATTCCGTCAATGCGCCTGTCAGCGGCAGTGTCGCGGTCACTTGGCGCGGCCGTCAGACGTTTTGCGGTAGACGTCGTTTCGCGTCAGCCCGCGCTGCGCTGCGCGGATGCCTGCTGTCGCTCGTCTACGTCGGGTCACATCAATCTCGCCGTCGTGTCGCCGTCACCGATACAGAGAGCGGAGCGGGACGGGCCGTAGCACAGCGGAGCGCGGCGTCTGGGCGCACGAAATCGGGCGTGACCGGGCGTTTAGCGCGCGCGCGCCGGAGCGGTTAAATATTCAGCCGGCAGGGCGCGCGGCGATCGCGACGGCCCAAAATGGCGGCGGCGGACAATGGGCGCGCGCGACAGCGTGGCTAATGAGCGCGTGTTTCCCACCTGCAACTCAATTACCGCGCGCCAATGAAACTGCCGCCCCTAATGGTGATTTACCGGCCTTTTAAATAGCCCGGTTTATCCGGCGCGTTACGCTCCACTCGGGCGCCGCCGAGGAGGCCCGTTACTGTGAATAAATGGCCAGAATTCCTGCCGATGAAGCAGCTACACCTTCGGGCAAGCGGAGCGGAACGGTTTTCCGTATTCGGCAGCCGGGAAAAATGAAAGCTCCGCACTTCCAAAGGAATGGGAAAATAAGGGTAGTTAACTCTGAAGTAGACATAAAATTTAGTTCTTAATATGAATGAATATGGTATCAAACGCAGACTTTCTGCAAGGTGCTTCACAATTAAAGTTATCTTTAAAGATTGTAGAGGAGACCTAACAGACTTTACATAGAAACCCTATTATGCTACGGATACTTTCATCAGTGATACAGTGCAACAAACTAATTCTACTCGAAGTTCTTCGTTTTCCATAGTTTTGGAGGAGTTTTTTGAAACTTCCTGGCAGATTAAAATTTTGTGCCGGAACCGGGAGTCGAACCTGAGTCCTTTGTCTTTCGCGGGCAACCGCTCTACCGACTGAGCTTTCCCGACACGACTCCCGATGCCGGCTCACAACTTTACTTCCGCCAGTACCTCGCCTCCTACTTTCCAAACTTCACAGAAGCTCTCCTGCAAACACGCAAGCCTAGCACTCCTGGAAGAAAGAATATTGTGGACTCATGGCTTAGCCACAGCCTAAGGGACGTTTCCAGACTAAAATTTTTCACTCTGTAGTGGAGTGTGCGCTGATATGAAACTTCCTGGCAGATTAATATTGAGCGCTTGCTCGCGAAAGGCAAGGGTCCGAGGTTCGAGTCCCGGTTCCGGCACAGCCTAAGGGATGTTTCCAGAAAGAAACTTTCATTCTGAGAACATCCCTTAGGCTGTGGCTAAGCCATGTAGCTATGTCTCCATCATATCCCTTCTTTCAGCAGTGCTAAAGGTTCCCAGGAGAGCTTCTGTGAAGTTTGGAAAGTAGGAGGCGAGGTACTAGCGGAAGTGAAGTTGTCGGGCGGCATCGTGAGTCGTGTCGGGATAGCTCAGTTGCCTGCGAAAGGCAAAAGTCCCAGGTTCGAGTCCCAGTTCCGGCACACAATTTTAATCTGCCAGGAAGTTTCACACTATTTTCTTCTCCAGACCATTTAAGAATCCATGATGTAATGCATACTAGCCTTCCATTACGTGTACTGCATATCAACCTATCACATGAAAATGTAACCGGTCACGGCTACATCTTGAAGTGATAGGTTGATATGCAGTACACGTAATGGAAGCCTTGTACGCATTACATCATGGATTCTTAAATGGTCTGAAGAAGAGAATAGTGTATTCTCGAAACTAGTAATTAAAATCCTAAAGTAACGGCTGGAGGCTTTTCATTTGTAACAACGTCATGATTTAGGTTTCCTGCGATTTCCCTAAATGACTCCTGGAACATGCCGATATGTTTCACTGGGAACTGCCGACTTCTTTCAATAAGCGTAACAAAAAACTATGCGAGCGTGTGTTCCGTCTCTCCAGCGGGACATTGTAACTTAAGTTTGCTCTAGATTCGTAATGCTGCTAGTATTCGTTAACGTATTGTCCACTGTGGGGGATTTGCAAAGAACTGGTCTCACACCATTCAGCTTGTAGCGTACGCTGCTCAGCGTTCACATCCACACATACCAAACTCGAATGAGAGTTGTAGCTTATCGCACCTCAGACCGAAAGAGCTGGGGTTGGGCCGCCAAGTGTCTCTTGGACGAATGAAATATACGAGATGGCGTCGCCAGGCCTAACAGTGGAATGGTCCAATGCGAAATGTCGACTTCTACGATCAAATTATTTAAACAATGCAAGAAATGCAGTACCAGAATTTTAATTGATAAGAGGCACAATCCACAGAACAAAAAAGCAATGCCAAGTGCATGTTCCACGCTCCAACCTAGACTTAAGACTTGTTAGGATTTGTTAAGGACGGGCACTGAGCATACCGAAGTGACAGTGTTCCCAACTCTAACGGAGCTTCAGCTTAAAGATTGCATCGTCAATTAGAGCAATGTAACACATATACATGGTGTTTCTAAATGATATAAGTTGTACGTGATGTTTAAAGTTGAATCTATCGTTTAATCAGATAACAAAAGTACTTTATTTTAAAGTTACTCATTCAAAACCTGATCTAATATTCGTTGCAGTCCAAATAGTTGTCACATATTGATGTTTAACAGTTAAGATCACTAACTCATCAAATAATTTTATCAAAATTTAATTGAACACCTACATCGTTCATTAACACAGTAATTTTTTTTTAAATTATGGCCCTGATATTGATGCATATACTGTTAAATGAGAAACAGTGCATTAAACTGATCATGTAGATAACGGATCTTTTAACAAAGCAACTAGGACATGTAACCTGCATGAAACATACTCTGACTATACTCAAAAACATTTGACTGCGGGAAAGATATTAAAAACACAAACCACTTTCTCAATGTTCGACTACGAGAATTTTAAGCATATCAGTACCTGATTAACAAAACTCAGTATCATAATTAACTGCAGAGTTGCATAACATCATTTACTACGTTACCAATAAAGAAATCTGTTCAACAAGATTACCAAAATCAATACTTCACTTTAAATCCACAAATAAGTAGGTTAATCTTCTAACTACGTAAATGAAACAGAAAAGGAAGGTCAACTTTGTTACTTATTATTAATAATTACCTTATATTACCTGAATGATACAAATTTTTCATAATTACATGAAATGCTATTACTTTCATTCCAGGGGTGGTACAAAGTTTTTCACAATTATATGAAACTAGCTTACAACCCGTCGTTGCTCGGGTAATTATTTTTTGCTGCATTTTTCAGGTATAAATTCATTTATATAAGGGCTGTGTGTCTGTAAAATGTCTTGGGAATACAATTAGTAGTAAAGACGTAATACATTAAAACTTGGAGCGTGATGTTGCGGTTTTCTCTCTCTCTCTCTCGAGCGACCGTACCCTGTTACAATATTAGACACTGCAAACGATTCTTTTTGAAATGTTACAAGTTCTTACAACATTTATCGGTCTGGCTATAATAACCAGTTCTGCACATTACGGCAATTCTTCTAGGCTTCAGAATTGGGGTAGCTAAATTTTACCTTTTATTTCCGGCATAACACACCTGTTAAAACATTCCTCACCTTCTTGCGTGCATACTGACTGCTTTTCTAGACAGCACTTCTGTGGACTTTCTGTATGGAATTTTAAATTTACAATTTTTGCAAATGAGCGGTCATTACAGGTAATTATTCCAGCAGTCTTAAACTCCACACTTCTTTAATGACAATTATACAACATCCAGTCCAGTGCATTTACACGTAATGTAACCATCCTTTTTAAGCTGATCGAGGTGAGAAAGGAGCTTTAAGAACAGATTCTCTACATGCCCCTTAAATAGTATACTTGTTCGGATCCACCATCTTCGATGAGTACTCCAACGAATGACCACTTAGCACATATGTTAATAGTAAAAGCTATCATGACGCTGAAACAGCTGCACGAAATGCACATTTGTGCCACCAGTTTGAGTTGCTATCCTTTCCAGATCACCACCTATATCTTACTCCCCGTCCCTATCAAGACTATTTCCGGCCCCACCCACTATAAATACCTGATCCTCTTTTGAGAAATTTCTACATAAGTCCCCTATGATACACGTAACCTGAGCTACCCTGCACTAGGCTTCACTATGCTGGTGACCTGGTACTCACTCCCTTCCTGCAACTGTTGGCCAACATCTCTGCCATGAGAACTGCCTAACAGCAAAACCTTCTTCTTCCTAAGACACCTCTCTACAGATTTCGGCTTCCTTGCAGCTGAGGTCTGCTGCGTACTTCCTACACCTACAGCTACAGGAGATTCATCTCCACTCAGTTCAGTCAAACTTATTTGCAACTTGCAACGTGAAGCAATCTGAATACCTCCTCATAGCTGCCTTCTTGCCAGCTGCCAGTTCCCATTCCACAACCGGCGCTGTACTCTATCAAAATATATTTGTGCTGCTTGAAAAACCATTTACCGAATCGCCTAGAGCGCGATTCGGTGAATGAGAAGTAAGAAACAACTTAGTCAATCACGCAGCGCAGTATAGCACCGTGTAGCGTGTAGCGTGCGAGCATACACACGGATTTTCCAACGCAAACTAGGAAAAAACACACCATTATATGCAGGATGACAAAATTTTATCGTTATTTCCTGCAGTTGGCTCGAGCCCCTAGTGCTACAGCAAAATAAAACAACAGCCTGTGTTTGCTTGGGGCTCCGCGAAGTGCGGCTGTAGACCCTATCTTGTTATACAAACTGGCTGCGTCGTGTGTAGGGACCAGTCACACCTGCTGCAATATCCCCTAAATGTTTACCTTATTTTCACAAAAGTACCTCTTTTACATAAAATACAAACGAAATAAATACATGTGATGATAGTATTCAACGAAAATTTTCCGCTGAAACAGAATATGGCATCAAAAACATTGTACATATCGTAGTTTTGGCATTTTCAAAACCATTAAAACTTTTCTACATTTTGAAGGGGTTGAACTGCAACCTTGTATGTCAATTTGTACATGTAAGAACATCGTCGCTAATTTTTATTTAATTTATGACTTGAAAATTATTTTACAGTATGTTTTCATCAAATATTTCATTAATGAAATAATTTATAGTGATATTAATTGTTTTTTATTCATTTGCTATCGAGATAACTGTAAAATAATAATGCTTATTTCACTCAACTGCAAAACTGATTTTTTTTTGACGTACGAGGTTGCTGTTCAACACCGTCGATTTGCTTTTTCAGTATTTAAACATAGATTATTCAGTGCACTATTGATCATGTGGTTTCATTATCTATTTACTTCAGTCTAATTTACCGTACTGCCGCTAATACTACAGTTTTTATTGTGTATTTATTAAAAATACAATTTTTATACCTGGAAACATGTTACTGGCCTCTAGTTCATATTTACTGAATTTACGCAAAAAACTAAATATAGATCTTAATAGTTCTCACTTATATCTATCATTTGACACCTTGTACGTAATTTTTGGTTAAGCCATTTTCAAGATATATCTTTTACCTAATTGTTATTTTATATTGATTTTTGATTTACTATAACTCAAAACGTATTAAAGTGACAGGAGGCGCTTTAATATCAGCGCATTCGTCAAGTTTTTAAATTTAAAATGAGCCTACGCGTTCCTTTGTATCATATATGTATCAATGGTTATTACCTTACATAAAAGTTTTCTAGGTATTGTATCGCGTCATGGTGTAAGAAGGCTGTTACTTTACTAACCAACGTTTCGGCCAACGTTACAGTAGCCTTCATCTGGGTATACTGATGTGAACTGGTTGTTACTATACTTTATATTTACTGTCAATTAGACAGTACCTGATATTTTTTTTAAATCAACGATGTTATTGGTGGAGGAATGGAAACTTTATTATGATAGGATGCTGAGGTGGAGGGAGTGGGGGTTAGCCGTTGCCTATTGCTTCTTGCATAGCGAGACATGATTGGTGGTCATCGGCGAATGAGGTGAGGGCTTCTGTTTTTCTCCTGCTTGCCGCGGGCCGCGCGGCGGCAGTAGCTTGCTGGTGACGCTCGCGTGTTGTGTCTGTGCGGCCTATTTCGCTGTGATGGCTGGTAGCCAAGAGGGGGCAAGCCTGAGTTCATCTTCTCTGTTCATGTTATTAGGGTGTTTTAAAATTTCGATGGCTTCCCTTATCTTGCGTTTAACCATCCAAAGTTGCTTGGCGTGTATTCTGGCATCGTTAAATTTCATCTTTTTGCTGAAATCTTGCTGGTATTCGGCTACTGCATATTTATTGGGTTGCCCTAATCGAACATGACGTTCATGTTCACGTATGCGCGTTGCCACTGCCCTCCTTGTCTCACCTATGTATACTTCCAAACACTCTCATTCCACCTTGCATACTCCTGCTGCCTGTAGTGCCTTGTCCTTTGTGGAGCCAAGTACATCTTGGATCTTGTGACTACTATAGAAGAAAGGCTAGACACCAACCCGGCGAAGATGTTTAGCAATCCGATCTGTGACGTTTTTTACATACGGTAAGCGTGTTGCTGGCAGCTTTTTATCGACTTCCTGCCTACTGCTGTTTCTTTTATTTGTATCCATGGCGATGTTAATCACTCTATGGTTGTAGCTATTGGCCAGAAATGTTGTTTGTAGTTTGTTGAGCTCAGCTATTTTGTTGTCTTCTTCACTTAGGCGTTGTGCGCGAATCGTCAGTGAGCGGATAATAGAGTTCTTCTGTGCTGGGTAGTGGTTTGATTGGGCTTGCAAATACCTGTCGTTATGTGTAGGCTTCCGATATACCCTGTGCCCAAGTGTGCGTTGCCTTGTTATCTAGAGATGGAATAGCTCCATCCTCGGTCTCTAATGTAAATTGGATCTTCTTGTCCAATTTGTTCAGATGATCATGAAATTGTGTAGCTCCATCTCACCGTGGGGCCGTACTGCGTACGTATCGTCCACGTATCTGAACCAGCATTTTGGGCGTAAAGGAGCGGAACAAAGTGCCGTTGCTTCGTAGGCCTCCATGAATATGTCGGCTGCCAACGGGGATAAGGGAGACCCCATTGCTACGCCGTCAGTTTTCTCATAGTATCTTTCTTGCCACTTGAAGTAAATCGAAGATAAACACAACTGAACCAGGTCGTCACGGTCTGCACGGCCACTACGGTCGGGGTTCGAATCCCCCCTCGGGCATGGATATTTGTGCCGTTCTTAGTTGTAACTAGCTCATAAGTAGTTTGTAAGTTTAGGGACTGATGACCCCGTAGTTAAGTCCCATAGACTCTACAAACATTTGAACATTTTTTGAACCAGGTCGCATATGTCTGGCGGGACATGCTCTTGTTGGATGCGAACAGTTTCGTCAACTGGCACATTGGTGGACAATGACTTTACGTCAAAGCTAAAATTGTTTCTTTCTTAATGCGTTCTATAAAGTGTGTAGAATTCTTCACGTATTAATTTTTAAGTGGTTTATTGCATATTTCTCCAAGGCCACGCAGGTATTCTTCCGCCGTTCGCCATTGCGTCTCATAACGCCTAACGGCCTGGATTTTCCAGTCACGTGTCTATACACAAAGCGAGCGGCCAGACGCTCGTTTGACAGATAAAATGTGCCGCTATCTGTTGACAAACCCCTGAACTACGACGACTCGGTAGCTGTCAAAACATCACGAGTCCCGTGCATGTCTGCAATTGCAGACTTCAAGTGTCACCACGAAACTGCCCCGGAATTACTCGCAGTGCTTAGAGCCCTGTTTTTAAGCACCTAGGTCCGGGTTAACAACAGATCGAATGAGAGCAAACACAAGCGAATGAGTTTTCGCGTTTGGCAGAAAATTTACTGTCATTCGCTTTTATCCCGGTAGAAGCGTAGAGGTAAAGGAAGAGCACATGAGCTAACGACCATTGTTCTGTTATGAGATTTAAAGATCAAAATATACATACACGAAAGAAAAATACCTTGTTAGAGCCACAATGCGAAACTGTGCTATCAGTTGGGCTTCTTTTACAAGTCGAGCGCACCGCTCTTGACGTAATGTGCAAAGTGTCGCAGTTACTAACATGCTGCCACAGTGGGCAGCCACTTCAGCCATGGAGTAGCCAGCACCAGCGACATGGATTGTGAATATATTTCTCAAGGTGACCTAAGATGCGGTCAAAACCAGTTGAAAAAAATAACTTTCTGCGATTTAGAGTTTTTCAATATAAATATCTCTATGAAAGATCTCTGTTGCTTCCTTTGAGAGTGTTGTCGGGAGTAGCCGAGCGCTCTGGAGCGCCACGTTGCGGATCGCGCAGCCTTCATAAGGCCTTCATAAGGCATAAGTTAGTTCATAAGTTAGGTAATTTGCAAGCCTTTGTGCACGGCGCTGTTCCCGTCGATATATATCTAATGTCGTAGTATCGAACTATAGTTCTATACAGTGGCTCTGAACTGGAGATTCGGGCGCTACGCGCCCTCACATACTAAAAAGAAAAACTTCTTGTTTATCCTATACCTAACCTAACTTGACTGTAGCGTAGCCTTAAGAAGGTTAGGTATAGGTTAAACAATAAGTTTTTTTCTTTTTTTTCAGTACGCGAGGGCGCGTAGCGTCCGAATCTCCGGTTCAGAAACACTATATCGAACATTCCACATTCATTATGAAATGTGCGATATATTAAACGTACGCCAACAGGTTTCCGTTCGCAACAATGTGTAACATATTATAATTCTATTATTTAGTGCTTATAAAGTGTTTGATTAATGCATTAATTACTGTCGTAAATACTACGTCAAATGTACTTTACGTGAAACACGCAGTCTTATTGGTCGCCATAAAGTGACACCTGATTGTCTGCTATGCTGCAATACTAAGACGTTCGATATATATATCGACGGGAGCGCCGTGCACAAAGGCTTGCAAATTACCAGAAGTTGTTTGTAACTTTGGCGACTGATGACCCCGCAGTTAAGTCCTTTAAGCTTTACAAACATTTGAACACATTATACCGCCGCCTGGCTAGCTATGAATTTGACAATTTTTTCCTGATACTTCCAGTGTGTCTTAAAAGCTAAAATTATGTCTGTGCATTACTTTCTTACTATATAAAAAAAATTGAAGGCAATTTTCAACAAGTCGGAAAGGACCATTCCTTTGTGAGGAGTAAGCATATACGACTATCAGCTGCGTTCAGGCACCATCTGCTTTCATGGCTGCCAAATATGGTCTGCTATTCCAGCTTCTAAGTGCACGTTGATGATGTGGTGTAAGACGTTTTGGAGGTGTGCGTTCTAAACAAGACCAACTTGTTTATAAATTATCCAATATAAGCATTCCAATAAGCACAATTTTATCTCTTTAAAATTCGCTGTAAAAAGCGCAGCCGGCCACGGTGGCCGAGAGGACTGAGGCGCTCAGGTCACGGTCTGCACGGCCACTACGGTCGCCGGCCGCGGTGGCCGAGGGGACTGAGGCGCTCCAGTCACGGCCTGCACGGCCACTATGGTCGGGGGTTCGAATCCCCCCCATCGGGCATGGATATTTGTGCCGTCCTAGTTCGTAAGTAGTTCATAAGTAGTTTGTAAGTTTAGGGACTGATGACCCCGTAGTTAAGTCCCACAGACTATACAAACATTGAACACTACGGTCGGGGGTTCGAATCCCCCCTCGGGCATGGATATTTGTGCCGTCCTTAGTATTAGTTAGTTCATAGGTAGTTTTTAAGTTTAGAGACTGATGACCCCGTAGTTAAGTCCCATCAGCTACACAAACATTTGAACACTTTTTTTTTTTTTTTTTTTTCTTTTTTCAAGCGCATGTGCTTCTCCGTCGAATGGCCCCTGTTTGCTTCAGATGTTGATATAAGCGGCATCTTTTGGTGGACGATGTAGAAAATATTATTAGTACATGTAACAACTCCCAAGTGGCATCTTTAATCGTATGATCGAACTCGAAGAGTTGTTTTCGGGTTTGGATTATGATATGAAGATCAGCATCTCCAAAACGAAAGTAATGTCTGTGGGAAAGAAATTTAAACAGATTGAGTGCCAAATAGGAGGAAACAAGTTAGAACAAGTAGACAGTTTCAAGTACCTGGGATGTATTTTCTCACAGGATAGCAACATAGTGAAAGAACTGGAATCGAGGTGCAGGAACGCTAATGCAGTGAGTGCTCAGCTAAGATCTACTCTCTTCTGCAAGATGGAAGTACACCGATCTATCTTTCGACCAACATTGTTGTATGGGAGTGAAAGTTGGTTGGATACAGGTTACCTTATTCATGAAGTAGAGGTTACAGATATGAAAGTAGCAAGAATGATTGCAGGTAGATGGGAAAATGGTAGGAGGGTGTCCATAATGAGGAAATCAAACTGGAAATGAACACCGTAGATGAAGCAGTTAGAGCGAACAGACAGAGATGGTGGGGTCATGTTATGCGCATGGGAGAAGCAAGGTTACCTAAGAGACTCATGAGCTCGGCAGCAGAGGGTAAGAAGAGTCGAGGTAGACCAAGAAGAAAGTGCTTAGATTAGGTGAAGATTTTTTTTTTTTTTTTTTTTTTTTTTTTTTTTTTTTTTTTTAAGCAAAATGCATACCATCAGACGAGGCATCAATGTTAGCATTGAATAGGGGATCATTGAGGAACTTTGACTACATAGTGCTTATATAGCCCGTGATGTATAACAACAAAAAGGTTTAACAGCCGAAAAGTCTATGATAATCTTTTGTTTTTAAAAACCTATGTACAATTGTTCTTTTAAAACATTTTATATTTTATAGTTTGTACAATAAGTGCACAGCCGCCCTACGTAATTAGTACACATGCCTTATGTGATATGGCGCCACTATAAGCCTTGTAATGCCACCTGGTGGCAAGAAATGTCTACCTGATCGAGTGTGTTAAAGCATGTAGTCAACATCTTGCATCTGTTCACGTCTGCACATGGCACGGAAGAGGTATAACACGACGTAAATCATCATTTTCAATATGTAATATAACTTACTACTTTGACTGTAATGTGAGAAATTTTGTTATTTTTATGTCTGTAGATACTAATCTGATGATGGTAATTCCGAAACGCGTCATTTTTGAGGGCACGCTGTACATGAAGTGTGACCTACAATAAAGAATTTGCGACCTAACCAGCTTCACAGCAGTACTACCCAATAATTTTATTAGAGGTACTGTGCTCCAGACTAAACGCTGAAAGACATAATCAGACTCTAATGATGGTGATGATGATGATGATGATGGTGGTGCAGATAACTTTGTGTTACTAAGTAGGTTCGTAACCGCAACCTCATCACTTTTGTGCACATTAAAAATTTAACACTTTCATACTAACAGCGCTCTAGGCGACATACTAATAAGCGATCGTAATTCGGTTACACACCTACCAGCAGTGCCGTTCGGCAGCTGCACAAGCGGTGTGAAACACACCTGATGAAACATTCAAGCAATGAGTGTGTAACATCGTTGGCACGAGCGGTACACGTAGAAAGGAACTCGCAGAAAGCCTATTACCCGTTCGCCGCCATAATTGGTTTCACGGCCTCACGCAACGGGGCCGTTATTGGGCTGGCAGAGCGCTACAGTCGGCCACCCAACCAGTTCGCTGATTAGCCCTCGTCGCCCAGAGCGAAAGCTCCCGCCAGCGAGAGAGGAGTGTTGGGGGAAGGGGGTGGAATCATTGAAATATTACGATAATGCCGTGGAGCGCACACCCCCTCACCGGAATCAATAACTCTGCCGGGCGCGATACGAAATGGCGTTTAAATTTTATACGATTACCGGCCGCCGCCGCCGCCGCCGTTAAACACAATGGCGGCGGGATAACGCGATTGCGGGCGTCGCGTTTTTGCGGCCGGCTGTTTTGGCAGCTGTGTAAACAGCATCAGTGGCTACTCGCACAGCGCACGGCCGTAACGAAGTTGCCGTCCGTCCTCTGCGCTGTGCGTAGCGCGCTGTTCCGCCGCGCCGCCGTCACAGGCGCGTGTGCCTCATTTGTCGCTCCAGCGCACCGACAAACACAGCGCCAGCCGCTGCTGCAGCCAGCTGTGGACGACGCGGAAGATGCGCCCTACTGCGCGCTCTTTCCGTCATACCGTACCGAATAGCGTTCTTCCTGTCGTGAACAACACGGTATTTACCTTCTTAACACCATGGTTCGTATTGTTATTCTGAATGATTATAACGAAAAAGAATGCTTGTATAGCTTATGGGACTTACAAACTTACAATTCCCCGATGGGGAATTCGAACCCCCGACCGTAGTGGCTGTGCAGTCCGTGACTGGAGCGCCTCTGTCCCGTCGGCCACCGGGACAGGCAATGATTATAACGTTCAGATAGCATTTTCGTTAATTATTCTTACAAAACACTGCTACTTTTTACGTAATTAAAGCTTCCTTTTTTTAATTAAAATTCACGACTCACTTGATCGAAAACGCTCTATTATTGGCTGAAGTACTGGCGACGTCACAGACCACTAGCAAGCAGAAAATACAGGGTGTCCAGAAAAGGGCTCCCTGATTTCAAAATTAAATATCTCGAAAACAAAGATCGATAGAGGAATGCAGTAAACGGTATGTTTATTGTGAAAGCTGTAAGAAATTTATACAGCTGTTTGAAATAATAGTTACAAAAGTTGCTAACAGATGGCATTGTACGCTGTACAGCTCATATCAGCATACATATGTAAAATAATCGTATGAAACACTCTTTGCAAACAATCACATCACAATGTTTTCAATATGTTCACCATTGGCACTACAGAGGTGGCGCAAACGAAGAATGAAATTCGCCATAGTAGAGTCTCACCCGAAATGGTATCACTTGCCACAGAGATCGCCGATTCAAGCTCGTCCAGCGTGGCAGGATGATTCGGGTAGACCATGTCTTTCACTGTGCCCCACAAAAAAAAAAAAAAAAAAAAAAAAAAAAAAAAAAAAAAAGTCACAGGGAGTCAAATCCGGCGAAAATGGAGGCCAATCCATGCCTGCACCCGTAAATTTGTGATATTCCAAAGCAATGACTCGATTCTCGAAGTATTCCTCAAGAAAGCGAAACACTTGTTTGGTCCGATGTCGTCGGACTCCATCTTGCATAAACCATTCAGTAACTGGTCGATCCTCTAACTATTGTTGTGTGGCGACAAATTGTTCCAAAATTGCAACGTAACGTGCACCAGTGACCGTTTCTTGAATGAAAAAAGGGCCAATAATGCCTGTGCTGCATACTGCAGCCCACACAGTAACTTTAGGAGAATACAGGGATTTCCCTTCACACCAATATGGCTTTTCGGAACCCCAGTTCCCGCTTATTCACGTATCCATTCAGGTAGAAGTGTGCTTCATCTGTGCAGCCAACATCAAATTCAAAGGCAACTCTTTGTTGCACAGCTCATACGGGTATGGCCTGGTGCGCTTGAATTTTGAATGGAAACATTGTAGGCTCTTTCTCTGTACTAATTTTTTTTTTTTTTTTTTTTTTTTTTTTTTTTTTTTTTTTTTTTTTTTTTTTTTGCGTGCTGAAACGCTTCTAACCAGTCTCAGATGCAATGGACGGACGGACGGATGACACTGGATTTCGCTGAATAACTCCAGAAACTATGACGATATTTTCAGGCGTAGATCATCAGTTACACTTCCTGTTCGTTGAAAGTTTGCGAAGAGGGTACAAATGGTTTTCGCATCGGGTCCTTTTGGAACATTAAATCGTGCTTGAAAACTTCGCCTTGTTGCCGTAGGATTCTCTTCTAACCTATGGTACTCTAGCACCAGGAAAAAAACGCGTTGTTGAATGGAGTACATTGTTTTAATCTCTTCCTTCGGTACGCTAACCTCCTTTCACGTTTCAATAGTGGAACTGATCGCCCTGGGCTTCGGATCACAATTTATACTAGGCATTAAGTATGGCAATTACAGCGTCATCTGTTATCAGCTTTGTAACAATTATTTCGAACTGCCGTATAAACTTCTTACAGCTTTCACAATAAACATACCGTTTACTGCATTCCTCGATCGATCTTTGTTTTCGAGATATTTAATTTTGAAATCAGGGAGTCCTTTTTTTGACAATGTATTTATATACCGTTGAAAGTTTCTCGCTTCTCCTTCTGGCTTACAAAATTTCCGTCTGCTGTGTGTTTGAACTTGTTCTAGCTGAATGCCTTCGTACAACGTGATGTTAAACTGACTGCGTATTTTTAACTGTATTCTATGTGAATGTAAAGATATTGCAAAACCTATCTAACTGCGTAATGTTTACTATAATGAGACACAAACTGTTAATTGTTTCTGTATGAAAATGTCGTAACAAAGTTAACTGTCTGAAAATTACTGTTAATTGAAATCACTGTGTTAATAATTCTGGCCCTACAAACTTGTTACTGACTGAACTAACAATCTTTAACGGAATGTAACGATCACAATATTTATCAATGCAATCTGACTCAGTGGAAACACTTGTTAACCTGAACACTGTATGAATTGTCCTACCCTGAAATCTGTAAATCATACTGAACTGTAAGCTTGACATAAACTGATTCTTTCTCACCTTCACTTACTGCATAAATCTGCGCAACACCAAACTGCTTCCTGCTGTACTAACTACTGGAAAACTAACTACAGAAAACATATATGGCACTTTTAATAAAAATGTGAGGAGGGATAAACTGGTATTCTGTTTAAGAAACTTCGAACTAATTATTAAAAATGAAATATCTGATTTATTTTCTGATGTATCTTCATGAAAATTACTAACAATGTCATGTTTATGATTTTAAAATATTTCAGAGAGAAACATAACTCAGATATTTAATCTGCCTAAAAATTATTTTTAAACAAAGATAAACATTTCTGTTCTGTCAATAAATTTAACTCGATTTACAAAAACAATGTTACAACAATACAATATTTCAAGAACACTACCCATGAAATACCTATTTCATAAAATACGCAATTTCAAAATTAAACTATTACAATAAATACTTTTCATAACACAGAAAGGGGTCCCTAGCATGAATCGTGAGACTACAAGCTAACAGCAAGATCTTCCCCGACTGTTACTGTTACCATCAATTCAACCTAACAATGCGAAGTTATGCCATAGAAGCATGCCAAGTATTTCATGAAAAACTTTACCTTATAAAAACTTGAAAAGATCGTTTCTCCAACGTCATCTATACCTTTCGTCTCCTTATCTTAAACAAACAGCTTGGCTCAGCATTCAAGTCTCAAAATTTCATCTCCTCGGCTTTCCCGCCGGAAGGACAACTGCACACAATCACGGTCCCCACGCTTCTGCAATCTCATCCGCGCGCCTAGCAAAGTCTACACTCTCAATAATCAGAACCCTACTTCCCGGAAACAGTATTATCATCAATATCGATAGTACTGCCATCAAAAAATAAGCCTGTAACCAAAGATAAATGACCCATGTCTGACTAGCTTGACACTGGTCTCAAATTTGCGGTACATTTGAATATGAAATGTATACCTTCCCATACCAGGTATCTTACATGGTAACTTCATTCTTCAAAAACAATCCAAAATTTGACGTGCCAGAAATAATAAACGTGAAAACTGCTTAGTAAGTAACGTATACCTACATTTTAAAGATAATTATTGCTAGAGATATTTTATGCTATTGGAAAAAGTACCCTACTTGATGGTGTTAGCAGACTTGCTCTAAAGTTACAATATTATGCAGTAAAAGGGTAAAATTTTACCTAATATCCAGGCGGACTCGAGTGATTATGTTGGCAACATCAACAACACATCAAGAGGTTTGGAACACATAGAATAATTCGATTAGTTCAACGTACTGACCATGAAGTAAATAAATAATGCGGTTCTTGCTCTATGATTGACAGGTTCTTGTATGTACCCTTGTCGCTCAGTAAAAGTTATCGCCCTCGTAAAGCCAGGGTTTAATGACCAAACATTTGCGTTGTCACGTGATTGGCTAATGGCGACGTCACATGATTTTCGCTATTCACCATCTGTTGCCAAAATTACCACAGGATGCCACCGGGATAGTTTGTAAAATTTTACCTAGAAAATTACACAGTTAAAGGAATAATTTCGCCGGCCGCGGTGGCCGAGGTGACTGAGGCGCTCCAGTCACGGGTAGCACGGCCACTACGGTCGGCGGTTCGAATCCCCCCTCGGGAATGGATATTTGTGTCGTCTTTAGTCTTAGCTAGTTCATAAGTAGTTTGTAAGTTTAGGGACTGATGACCCCGTAGTTAAGTCCTGTAAGTTGTACAAACATTTGAACATTTTTTTGAATAATTTCGTGTTTCATTACTTCAATACTGGTAGCAAGGTCTGACATCAAAACCTGTAAAATAGAGCAAAAGGCCTTGCGTATATTTACACAATATCTCCAAAGTCTAGAACAGTGACAACGGAAGCGTCGGCGGCGTTTTCATATCACTCGTACGTTGGCAACGAACATTTCGCATACCCAAAGCCCAAAGCCATGTCACTTTCATGTAAACAATACGAGCAAGATACGATGGAATGGATTTATAGTGCACAACATGACATTACAACTAGTTTCTGTTCAATAAACGCATTTTTGGGTAACACTTTTAATAGTATTCACACTTGCATGTTACGAAAGTTTAAAAGGTAAATGAATCGATGCATTAAAGACATCTTCCGTATATGTATTTTACGATAGTGTATATTGTAATAAAGTAAACAGAAGGGTGTTGTTGATGTATAAAACGATTACACATGATCGGCGATAAAAGTGGACTTAATGGAGATAAATAGTGCTGTACTTCATAGTGGGCTAAAACAATATTCATGTTGTACTGTCACGTAAATCGTAGGCTTGTAACGTTATGCATTTACATCTACATGAGATACTCTGCAAATGACATTGAATGCCTGGCAGAGGATTCATCGAACCACCTTCATACTTTATATCTCTCATTCCATTCTCGAATAGCGCGCGGGAAGAAAGAACACATGAATCTCTGCGTTCGAGCTCTGATTTCTCGTATTTTATTCTGTTGATCATTTCTATGTAAGTGGGAGTCAAAAATATATTTTCGCATTCGGAGGAGAATTTGGCGATTGGAGTTTTGTAAGTAGCCCACGCCGTAGCGTTAAACGCCGTTATTGTAATGATTTCCATCCCAGATCCTGTATCATTTCTGTGACGCTGTCTCCACTGTATCGTGACAATACAAAACGAGCTGCCCTTCTTTGAACTCTTTCGATGGCTTGATAAGGATCCCACAATGGGCAGCAATACTCTAAAAAAGGACGGACAAGCGTAGTGTAAGCAGTTTCTTTAGTAGTCCTGTTGCATCTGTTAAGGGTACTGCCAATAAAACGCAGTCTATGGTTCGCCTTTCCCACGACATTATCTACTTGTTCTTTCCAGTTTAAGTCCGCAGTAATAGTACTTCCTAGGTATTTAGTGGAGAATACGGCCTTCACGCCGGCCGCGGTGGCCAAGGGGATTGAGGCGCTTCAGTCACGGTCTGCACGGTCACTACGGTCGGGGGTTCGAATCCCTCCTCGGGCATGGATATTTGTGCCGTCCTTAGTTGTAGGTAGTTCATAAGTAGTTTGTAAGTTTAGGGACTGATGATCCCGTAGTTAAGTCCCTTAAGCGTAACAAACATTTGAACTTTTTTTTTTTTTTTTTTTTTTTTTTTTTTTTTTTTTTTTTTTTTTTTTACGGCCTTCACATTTGATTGATTTATCTTGTAAACACAGTTTAACAGATTTCTTTTCGTACTCATGTGAACGACTTCACACTTCTCATTATTTACAGTCGGCTTCCAATGTTTACACCATAGTCATATCTTATTTAGATCATTACGAGGTTGGTTTTGATCTTCAGATGGTTTTACTAGCCGGTAAATGACGGCGTCATTTGCAAACAACCTAAGAGAGCTGCTTAGATTTTCTCCCAAATCGTTTATGTAGACAACGAACAATAGAGTACCAATAACAGTGCCCTGTAGAACACCGGAAATCAGCTGCTTTAGTTGATGCGCTACTATCGATTACTACATACTGTGTCCTTTCTGAAAGAAAATCCCATATCCAGTCGCAAATTTCTGGCGATAACCACGCAATTTGATTAGAAGCCGTTTGTGACATACCGTGTGAAAAGCCTTCTGGAAATCATGAAATACGAAATCAGTTTGAAATACCTTGTGGGCAGCACTCATCACTTTGTGTGAGTAAAGAGCTAGTTGCGTTTCACATGAGCTATATTTTCTAAATCCATGTTAACCTTAGGTTCATAAAATGTTCGAATGTTTGTTAAGTGACTTAACTGCGGGGTCATCAGTCCCTATACTTACACACTACTTATGAACTACCTTATACTAAAGACGACAGAAACATCCATGCCCGAGGGGAGATTCGAACCCCCGACCGTAGCGGCCGTACAGACTGTGACTGGCGCGCCGCAGACCGCTCGACACTGCGGCCGGCTGACCTTACGTCAAATGATCTTTCAGGTTGAGATAATTCATAATATTTGAATACAGGATATGTTCCAAACCTTGCTGCAAATTGACGTCAATGAAATAGGCCTGTAGGTTTTGTGAGCTACTCCTACTGCCTTTCTTGGATATAGGTGTGACCTGTGCAACTTTCCAGTCTTTTGGTACAGATCCTTCTTTGAGAGAGCGGCTGTATATGGCTGTTAAGTAGGGAGCTATCGCTTCAGCTTAATCAGATAGAAATCTGATGGGTATACATGCCAGACCAGAAGACTTGTTGTTAAGTGATTTAAGTTACTTTGCTACTCCGGGGATATCTACTTCAACTTTACTCATTCCGACCGGAACATGATTTTCAGCGGATACCGAACATTGGGCTCTTCTTCTACTTTCGGCCTGTAATGTTACATGTGCCTCCAGGTACCAAAAGTTTCTTATATTCCGATGTTTTGACGTTAATTTATTTTCATACTTGCATATTTTGTTGAAATTTTTCGTAGATACTCTTTGAAAATTGATTAATGTAGGTAAACCTCTGTGCAAAGAATACAAAGACAATGATCACGTTCAATTTTCCACATCTAAAAAGACAGGAGATGCGTCTCCATTCCCTCTTCTAGTTCGAACATTGTGACAGTAAAGTCGTAAATGATTTTAGCTCTGCGCTTTTAACGAATTTTCCAGGATATGTATCAACTATGTAAGTGATGTAAGTTTTATGTAGATATGCTGCTTTTTAATCCAATTAGAAATCAGGCGCAGACAGGTGTGACAATTACAGAACCATCAGTTTGATAAGACACGGTTGCAAAATTTTAACACGAATTATCTACAGGAGAATGGAAAAGCTGGTAGAAGCTGACCTCGGGGAAGATCAGTTTGAATTCAGGAGGAACATAAGAACCCGGGAGGCAATACTCACTTTACGTCTTATCTTAGAAGATAGATTAAGGAAAGGCAAACCTACATTTTTAGCTTTTGTAGATTTGGAGAAAGCATTTGACAATGTTGACTGGAATACACTCTTTCAGATTCTGAAGTCAGCAGGGGTAAAATACAGGGAAAGGAGAGTTATTTATAACTTGTTCAGAAGTCAGACCGCAGTTATTAGACTCGAAGGGCATGAAAGGGAAGCATCAGTGGGGAAGGGAGTAAGACAGGGTTGTAGCCTTTCTCCGATGTTATTCAATTTGTACATCGAGCAGGCGGTGAAGGAAAGCAAGGAACCCTGACTAAAAGAAGGGATCGCTTGGTAGGACACATTCTTAGACATCGGGGAATCGTAAATTTAGCATTGGAGGGAAGTGTGTGGGGTAAAAATCGCAGAGGGAGACCAAGGGACGCGTATAATAATCAAATTCAAGTGGATGTGGGTTGCCGTTCTTATGAGGAGATGAAAAGGCTTGCTCAGTATAGAGTAGGGTGGAGAGCTGCAACAAACCAGTCTCCGGACTGAAGACCTTAACAATAACAATATAAGATCTGCAGTTTAACCGAACTTCGAATGTGTTCTCATTTAGTAGAAAACTGATTCCTTTATTTTTCCTTTTCACATTTTTATTAACTGTGATGCAGTTTATTTTTCAGGACAACGGATTCTGCCATTACACCTAATTACGAACCTAATTGTTGGAGATGTGATCAGAATATTAATCACTAGCTAAATTCCTGCTGCTTCGCACGCGTAGACTGGATGGTCTGCATTGGTTTTTTCTATTTATAAATATTCATATATTTAGCTTTAGAAATGCTTTCCTAATCAAGTATTTTGATGTAACTTGCCTCTCCCTATTGCACCATTGATGGCAGAATTCAAAACATCCCGAAACGAATTTTTTAAAACTATAAACAGGGTTTCAAATCAAATTTTTCACATTTATAGCATCAAAATATTAGCAACCTTAAAAGATTTTCTCTTATTTCACCCGCTTAATGACTGAATTTCCAAAAATATCGAAACGTGTTTTTTAAAATTCCAATCAAAAATCTAAAACCGTTGTTTTGTATTTCTTATTCAAAATTGCCTTAATAGCAACCAACACATTTAAAAAAACTCTGTTCATCCCCTATTTCAGCTCCTTAGGCATGGGAATATCGATAAATAGCTGAATCCTACAGTGTAAGATAAACAACATCTACAAATTTCAAGTCTCTATCGTCTGTAGATTCACTTCTCAGCGCCGTTTTCTGTCTTTCAGAAACGGATGGAGAATGCGAAATTTCTATCTTACGTTTTGGTATCGGTCTTGGTAGTTTCACATTTCAAACTGCAATATGCACTTATTTTTCTTTATTCGTACGCTTGCTGCAGAAAAACAACTGAAGGATATGCACCACGTTTCGCTGTGTATAACCTCTTTGCTATTATACAGTCAAAAATCATCGCTGGTCTTCAATGCGAAATTTATATAAGCCGACGACTTTCAGCTACTATATCATCCGCCCTCTTATAGCTATCGACACGGAACTGCTAATCCAGTTGTCAGTATTTTGATCCTAAGCACTACAGTTGTCTTTCCAGTGTTTATATTGAGATCATTGGTATATTTGCAGTGTAGTCAATGCACAGTTAATTTATGTATGTGTTTCCAGTGTTTTATCTTTGAGTTTTTTTATCTTTGAGCATCTGTTGATCGTCGTATTGCTCCACATTTTACGGATTTTTGTTCGCCACACTCACCCACTGCCACACTTACCCACTGCCACACACCGCGACCGAAACGCCATCGTACACGCCACGAACCTAAAGGCTACTCTCATGCAAGACCACCTAGGCCTGCAGTGAATAATTTTGGCTATTAAGTGAAATATACGGACACACGTCCCGCGTTCATTTTTATATATGAATATTGATTTTTTCATTCCATTCTTTTAATAAATAATTGTTTGAATACGATCCTTAGATTTAGTGCAGACTTATTAAATTTCAGTTTTAACAATTTGAGCTAGCCGTGGACTTTGTTAATAAATGATAGTGACAGTAAATGACGTCGCCAACAGTTAGGTTCACGGCGGTTTTCCATCACCAACAGGTTTTTAATTAATTTCTTATTGCGTTGCTTGCTTTATCTTTAACAGTGCTGCATTTTTCCATTCTCTTAAAAACAGACACCTTTCATGACTCACATAAGTGCTAGGACACCAATTTGAAACATTTCTCCCGTTCAGTCTTTATAGCACCATCAGTGATAGCCTTTCAAAACATTATCTGGCTTTTACAGTGATTTCATTCAAATTAATATTTGTTTCATTTTTCTTTATTAAAATCGCGAAACACTTTCATTTGCAGGAGCCATTCCATTTCAAGGATATTTGCATTCACATATTATTTACATAAAAGTTATGTCTAAAATTTTAACAATTTGGGAGAAATGTTTCAGGCCGAAACATTAACTGAAACTTAATTAAGTTAGAATTTCTTTACGTTATACCTCAAAAGATGATTAGATGAGGTTGTGTAGTTGGGTCAACCTTAGATTAGGACTCCTTCTGTTAGAAATCTATTGATGATACAAAATTGCGCATCAGACAGGCAGGGCGAATGATATTGTGGATTTTGGGGGTGGAGCGGATTTATAGGTATGGGCGGTAATCGAGTTCCGCTGACAACTCCTCGTCACTGATCCCAGTGATGAGCTTTTTGATCCCAGAGGTGAGGGTTGGAGGCTGTGGGAGAATATGGGTAGCATGAGGATTTGATTTAGACTAAGTCCGTGCAGAGTATGAGGAGATATGTTGGTAGCTACTTCCAGATTTTTAGTATGAGGGTACAGGTGTCAACGAACTTGGGTTGTATTGGAGAGAATTAAGGTGGGGACTTTTTGGGGTTATTTGGGATGGGGCCAGAATCTGTAGGCACTGTGGGTTCTGACTGGGTGGAGGATTTTGGTGACAGTTGGGGAAGTCTGCATTCAGGTAATCTGGATGTCTCGTCAGGACGGCAGATTGGACAGGGCGGTGACAGTGGGCAAGCCCACCCTGATGAGCATCATCTACAGGGGATTTTGGGGTGAATCCATGCTGATGCAACGCCACCTAGATACAAGGTCTGTGCGCTGCCTGCCAAGAGTAGTCATAACATAAGCGAACTGTTTGTCTTATGTAGCGTTGTGATGAGTTTGGAAATACGTGTACGTTACACAGTGTGTTTCAGAATGTTGTTAATGTTATTTATGTGATTATCCATGCAGAGTTTTGCTGATATGAGACAAATTGCCTAATATGAATCGTCCACTATCGCTAAGAAAACTTACTAATAGTTCATAAATATCTTATACCAACACCAATTTGTCTGTGAATCACATAAATAACATTAAGAATATTCTGAAACAGTGTGCAACGTTACAAAGCTACGTAAAACAAATAGTTTGCTTGTGATATGACTACTCTTGGCAGACAGCGCACAGGCCTTGTATCTATGTGTCGTTGGCTGATGTTGGCCTTAGGAGAGTGGATGTGGGCGAGTGTTTGTGGTTGAGGAAATCCATTAAGAGCTTGGTGAGAAAAGATGTGGGTGGAGAGATCGCTCTAGTCGGGAGACGGAAAGGGGATGTGTGGAGAGGGAGGAGGTCGACTGTGGAGCTATAGGTAATTGTGTGAGCAGGAGATGTGTAAAGAGAATGGCTTTCGCGGCGGGGATGGCCAAGTTGGTGGTTGGAAAGGGGCAAAATTAGGGTGAAGCGGACCTTCGACATTCGCGTCTATGGGCTCTCAGGCGAGACGGCGACGATACTGATTCCGGCAAGAGTGTAACGACGGCTCCAAGGACGCCGAAGACACGGGCGGTATCTCGGGCGGCAGAGGCAGTGGCGACAGAGGAGGATGTTGAAGGGGGAAGATGACGAACGACGATTACGATGAAGAAGAAAGACGAGGACGTAGACATCTACACATAAGCATAGAGAGAAATGCAAAGCATAGACGAGCACCCTAATGTCAATATGAGGAAGGTTTAAAAAATTACATAAACTAGCTTATGATAAGGACAACAAATACACCCATATCCGAGGAAGAAACTCGAATCTCCGTCGGCGTGCAGCGGCGTGCTCTGCAGGAAGGCGCCTTAGAACGCTCGGCCACTCCACCTCCGCGAGGAAGGTTACCATAACAGATCACACTAGAACAAAGTAGCTCTTGCAAGTCTAGGTAACTGCCGCAGGAAAGGATGCTCTAGTAAGCCACTGTCCCCCATGAAATCACATACTAGTGGAATGTTAGTAAGAGTACAAATTTGCTACCTATCATGTCAGAGGATATTTACATTGTTGACTCGTTTTGACATTGCAGTCATCATGTGATGCCTGCTAATTATTATTCTGGTATAAATAGTGGTGGCAGTACTGTTATGCATAGCACTTGGTTGAGAATCCGTATTCGCTGTCATGCATTGCTACCTTCTGCCTCTAGATGGCAGCAAACTGAATCATATGACGGTGTGAAATTAAACTGCATAAGTAAACACTCATAAAAGAACTAATTTGAAGGGACTCCGAAAAGGAGGGCCCTGTCCTCCAGCGTAGAAAGGCCCCAAGACATAAATAGTGCGACATCTTCAGTGAACCACTTCCTCGTCGTTAATCCTCCATATTAATCCTCATACTGCCCTGACCTGGCGCTATTCGACGTTCATTTGTTTCCAAACCTTGAAGAATACCGTAAATAACTTCACTTTGATGTTTGTGATATGGTGCTGTTCAAAATGTTCAAATGTTTGTAGAGTCTATGGGACTTAACTACGGGGTTATCAGTCCCTAAACCTACAAACTACTTATGAACTAGCTTATCCTAAGGCACATGCCCGAGGGGGGATTCGAACCCCCGACCGTAGTGGCCGTGCAGACCGTGACTGGAGCGCCTCAGTCCTCTCGGCCACCGCGGCCGGCATATGGTGCTGACCGAGGTGAGTTTGCCGAGCCGTCAATAATACCAAGTCTTCAACAGTGATGAACTGACTGGCGCGTTGATGGAGAAAAGTGTTCGTTGCTAAAAAAGGTGAACAGGTGGGGCATAACAGCTTTGAGATACTTGCAGAACGACATATTGACCATAGCTGTTTGTTTTTTCCCAATGCTACCGGTTTCGATCAGTTTACCATTATCAAGCATTAGCAGAGTTAGCTAATAGCTTAACATGTAGTAACACAAAAATTCAAAATTGTAAAATAAGTATTTGTTGTCATTGCTCTACTCATTGATATTACCACAGTGGCTGATTGCTACAAACTTGTGGTAATATCAGTGAGTAGAGCAATGACAACAAATACTTATTTTACAATTTTGAATTTTTGTTTTACGACATGTTAAGCTATTAGCTAATCTCTACTAACGCCTGATAATGGTAAACTGACCGAAAGCGGTAGCATTGAGAAAAAAAAGAAACAGCTATGGTCTATATGTCGTTATTCAATTTCGTTGCTAGGCTGTGTTGAGAAAGAAATATGTAAACGTGAGGAATAGAGATATATTATGTTAATAAGTGTTTTTTTATTTAAAAAGTTTTCATATAAAATATTCGAAAGCGTCACTTTTCAGTACGGATACATACATATGCTACAGTTTAAGTAAACAACAGTGTACAAAGATATAACAGTGTGCGAAACTGTGCTACGCCCACATGCACTTCTCTTCTCTGCACTATTTTATTTGTGTATTTATTACAACAGGAATAGGTCCTATGAGAACTGTCAATTGGCATATTTAAACTTCTTATACTGATTGCCAAGTCTGCTTATGCCGAGACAATTTGATACCAGTTTTAGCAGAACTAGCTGCCATCCTCAGATTCTCTCACTTCGTAAAACGAGGAGTCATCGTTGGAATGGAAATGCTCGAGCACATTCCCATTTCAACAACGATGATAACACCCAATTTTATGAAATGAGATCATGAGTGAATGAGAGCAAGTTCTGTTGAAACTGGTTATCATTTAAATTGTTTCAACATAATCATCTTAGAAATTAATGTAACGAGTCACACTAGAACGCTCGAACGGAATGTGCAAGTCATATCTAACATTGTTAACTGAAAATTACGTGTAAACTGAAGTAGTTCGTTCCACCTTAGGCTTGCTTTTTGTTAGCTGTTTATATTCCTCTGTAATACTTTGTTTCATTTTGGTGACAAGAAGAGAGCTCTGACGACATTGTTTAGGAAGGAGGAAGGGCGCAGGCGAAGAAGACGTTGGGGGAGAGCGAGATAAGCGATGCTCCACTGGGTCCCGACTCCTCCACCAGTCAGCAGTTCTCGCAGAATTGCACGTAACATCATTCCGACAATTGCCTAAAGCGACTGGTTAAGTACTCCACGATAATTGCTCTTTAGATGGTCTTAAAAGAACTGTAATTATAAGTCTCCTTCCCCTCAAGCTCAGCAGAAGTTCACAAGTTGCAGTAGCAGCTGCGGCTGGTCTTCCGCCCGCCAAGTTAAATGTGAGTCACTTTAAATTGACTCTAATCACCTCCATAAAGAAGGAGCATTTGCGTTTTAATAAATTCACTGATATTAAACTGATTCAGCTTTAGTGCATTCATTTTAGCAGTCTCCGAATAGAAAACAGTTCTACATTCTAAGTAGGAGTTGCGAACGCCCTTTTTCTGTGAAAAGGGGCAAGCGAGAAACGTACTACTTCGTTATAATGGGCGAATAAATTATGTAATCAACGTAGCACTATCTTTGTCGTTCCTAGGACGGTAGTCATGAATCCTATTTAACCGTTGTAAGAGGAGAAATTGTAGGGTTGTGCAGTTACTATGATGCTAAAATAATGTGGTAACGGATATATTAAAAGTGTTATTTATTAAAAAAACTTTAATATCAACATATTGAGAGGGAAAGGTGAAATTTAATTTAGAGAAGACAATTTCTTAGCCAATACCGTAGGCCTCGTGGTGGCGGAAGTTAAGAGTTCCACAAGGCGTACATAAAACAGAAGATAACAGGCCTAAAAAAGGTGCATGTTTTTCAAAGTTATTCTTTGATACTAATTAACAAAATACAAAAAATTATTTATTCGCGTCATATTACAACTCTTCGCGGAGAAAACAGGTTCAAAAACCGTTACACTCGGCCGATTCCCTGAGCAACTGTAGCCAATTTCCTAGAAAACCTTTTTTTTTCTTTTTATTTTTTTCCGAACAATCGATATATCTCCGAAAATACTGAATATTTTTAATTTTTTTGAAGTAGTACTTTTTTATTTCGTGCAATGTTTATGGCAAATAATGTTTGCAAACGTGTTTGTTGAAGAGCTATAAGAAATTTACTTTTAAAAGTTTTTTAAATGTTTCTCGAAATGTTACAAAGCAATCAACAGTAAAAAAAAGATGATCCTAATGCGTATATCTTTCTAAATTAACAATTTTCAAGGGAGCTATCGCCTTTTCATTTATTAAAAAAAGACGTTTTTGCAACTTTGGGAAATTTTTGGCACATATCGCCATCTTGGCCCGAGTTTTATTAAATAAAAACTCTATTTGAAGTTTAATTTCCTATACCCTCACATTTTTGTTTTCACGTAATAATTTTTGCAAATTTAACATTACGCCGTCGCAGAATGCCTGGACTGTAAGTGCGAGGAAGAAGGGCCGTGGTGGCTGCTAGGTGATGCCGAAGATAGGCTTCTGAAAAAGTCGAAAGATAATTGTTAACTTGATACACAACTTGTAAGTTAAATCTTCTCTAAGAAGTACACAGAGTCTTGAGGTACTTGATGTAGTCGAATCTACCTAACGCGTGCGATGAACTTAGCGGTACACACGCGGACAGCGTCCGCACGCCTCAAGACCCACACTCAGACTCCGTCTCTCACCGACTGCCCCAGCATCAACAATATCGTGGCGCAGTAGAGCGCGCTGCTTACATTCATACATAATATCTTTGACAGTATATTTTACATATGTACAATCAATGTATTCAGTTAACATTACAAATTAAACCGATAGCATATATGAAATGAACACGAAAAAAAAAAAAAAAAAAAAAAAAAAAAACCTAAAATACTAGTTCACATAGTTCACAAAAATATACAAAACTATTACAAGTATAATCGATTACATATCCCTGTAGTCAACCCGTTGATGGGAGGTCACCATCTGTGACCTTACAACTGGAAAGAGTAACTCTCATACAATTTATTCTACAGTGTACTAATTCTTTCCGAACATGTCAATCACGTAATACAGACGGATCTATCTAACTGGAACAGCACTAACCTGCAAGTACGGACATCGTTATCAATGAAATACAACTCAAATGATTTTCGCGCGTGCTGTTCACAGTTCGGAGTACTGTTTTCAGCTTCGGTAGAATTTACGAGTTTGTGACACTTGCGGGGAGTGACACTTGCGCGGAAAGGGAATGTGTAGACACTTGCGCGGAGACCCGGACGCTGCAGGTAGTGAACAGGGTGTTCCAGAAGTAGCGATACACCACCCCTACTCCACGCCATCCAGCCGCTACCTGTGCCGTATTCAGGGAAAGGCCCACCGAGCGAGGTGGAGCTGTAGTAACGGCCCGGAGATATCACAGCCTCATTCAACAGGGAGATAACACGTCATACAAATATCACTCGATTTACAATACAGCACCATGTGAAGAGGAATGTGATGAAATCGGAATTGAGCGCAACCGTTGCTAACTTCAATTTCGGATTTACTGCATTTTGAGTCAGAATTCGCATTTATCGCAAATGCGAATTTTTCCTGTCCCTAGTAATACCTCTAAAAATAAACAGCTGATCAAGGCACTAAAAGCAAGGGCAGATCTTTGGGTGTATTACTACAACAAACTAAAACACAATTTGATCATGGAATTTTATACAATCTCATTATAAAGGTTTTTTTGTAGGTGGTTTTGAGCAGCTTTTAAATAAGTTAGGAATAGCATTATGAAATATAGACAGCTACACCTTATGTTTATTATGAGATATCGATTTCGGCTAATTTCAGGTCATCTTCAAGTCTCAAACAACAGGTGTTACTTACGCATTTTTCCAGTGGCACTCATAACCTTTAAGTATTTACACACGCCGGCCGCGGTGGCCGAGGTGACTGAGGCGCTCCAGTCACGGTCAGTACTGCCACTACGATCGGGGGTTCGAATCCCCCCTCGGGCATGGATATTTGTGCCGTCCTAGTTCGTAAGTAGTTCATAAGTAGTTTGTAAGTTTAGGGACTGATGACCCCGTAGTTAAGTCCCATAGACTATACAAACATTTGAACATTTTGTTTACACACGAGGTCTAACGTTGTTAATCGCGTTAGCGATGAAAACAGAACCCAGAATCTTTGCGTCTAAATGATACATATATTGGTGTGATGTCTTATTTCGAAAGAACAGACATCACACCAATACATATATAGCTCTCGGTAAAGTGGAACGGTACGATGTCGTTACGTAGCACAGCACAGCCGACTGGAAACGCAGGAGAAGTGCAAACTACTTTCTCTCCTCAGAGGTATGATTAGGTTCGACGTAGACTTCTACAACATACAGTCTACACGGCGAAGATTACACCAAAAAATTTAACGTTTCGTCTACTTTGGCGATAGCAACCAACTTTTAAAATCGTGTCTACTGTGTAAAGATGTAGCAACACAAAACGCTTCAAGTCCAAAACTTCACTGATTTTCGAGTTCTGAATTTTTAATATGTTTTTAATGTTATTACAGAAAAAAACATATTTGGGACTCACACTACAATTTTCATATGGCAGAATTTGTAGGTACATTCACAAGACATAAGTCAACGGTTGTGTGCATTCATCTTATGAGAAATGTCAATCATTTGTTTTCAGTGTTTACTTCAAATTTCTCTTTTAAGTTTCTTTAATTATTAGTACTTAAATGTGGTTATGAAATAAATAAATTACGTGTATATGTGTAGTCTTATGCGGCCAAACTACTTAGATCATTGGTCGCTAGACTTACACACTACTTAATCTTACTTAAAATAACTTAAGCAAAGTACAAACAAACATACCCATGTCCGAGGAAGGACTCGAACCTCCGACCGGACCGGCCGCGCAATTTGTGACACAAATTACGTGTTTGATAATATTAATGCATAGAAGTATGAAATCACGTCAAGACTACTTCCTGCAAAAATTTCGACAAAAAAAAAGTTGGCACTGAGTTTAGAAAAACAAGATTCTGTTATATTGGATTTTAACATTTTATCAAAAATTAAATGTTACTACAAGAGATACAGCCATTCAAATTTACGGGCACCATAACGTTTTCCCTTCCTGAGTAAATGAGCTGCTTCTTATAGTTTCAACACCTTTTCCTTGAATGTTCTGAATATAAATCTTCATACAGACTTCTTGAGGAGGAGAGTGATACGGGTATCTGATTGTAAACCACTGCCTATTACCTTAGACCTTTTTGACTGTACTGAACAGTAGTTCCGTGTATTCCGTAATTTATACAGTTAACAGGCAATGTAATTTGTAACCAACTATTGGCTGCCAATTTCGCTTCATTTTTCCTGGAAGTATTGCAACTTGTTTCTCCCTGTTGGTTTATGCCAAGTTCGGAGTAAAAATGGTTTTATATGACGGTGATGGAAAATAGAATTTATCTTTAGCATTTTTCGATGTGTGATATTCCCTTACACATTCCGTATGTCATATATTTCTTAGATATATTTGTAATTCGAATACAGCCAAATCGTTTTGGGGTCTACGAATAAACGCTTTAAGTATGTAAAATACTCATTGACTTATTATTAACGTTTTTTAATTGAAGGTTTAAGGTTGCATCTCCTATTAAAAAGCATAGTAGCTATTTTTAAAGAGATGGAAGTTGCGTGATAGTGGGGTTAACTACATAGCGGTCAATTACATCAACGTATCTGTGCAGGATGTCTAATATAATTATTGCTTGCGCAGGTGTCTTGATATGCTTAGTGTTCTGAATAATATGCTTTTAGGAGGTATGACTGTGGAAAGTCATCATGTTGTAGTAGCAGAGACTAACTCTCCAAACATTATCACTATTAAAATACCTTTTTGTTTACAGGAGGAACACTCGACGGATTAATATGTAGTTAGAACAAGTTACTATATTGCTCTTCAGCTTCCAAAGGGTTGTGCAATTTCACTGATTTTCGTGTTATGTTGACAGTGTGGAAACTTGACAACAGCAGTGCTAGATTTCTTGGTGTGCCTGTACCCAGGAAAAGCCATTAGCCGCCCCAAGGGTCCCGGGTTCCGCGCAAGTGTCACTCCGCGCAAGTGTCACTCCGCGCAAGTGTTCCAACCCCGAATTTACTATCGATTCAGTGAAGGAGGTAGACATTCCGAAATGCGAATATTCGGAAGTTAGTTACATATAAAACAATCAACTGGTTTTTCTTCGGGCTCTTGCTCCGTGCACATGAAATTATGCATCGAATCAGCGAATCGTCGAAATAAGATCTAACTTCCCGTTCCCTTTCAGGAATTGATACTAAGATTTTCCTCATATTTAAGATAAATTTCATACCCTTAGCAGGCTTGTAAGGTGTCACTTACATGGAACGCATATCAATCCAATATTTGAGAAAATGTATTTATTTATAAATGTATAAAGTGTCTATATAACATCTGTAGTGCATAAAATGTCACCTCTAAGGTCCTGTATATTGTATTATGTGTGTATTCTTAGTAAACTTAACATTTCTTTGTCAACTGTTTTGTATTACGTACAGCATGCTTATGTTAATATTTATTTTATTTTATTGTTTCTTTGTAAGTGTATTTGTGCTTGTTGTGTTTATATTTGATATTTTGTTTAATTATGTGAAATTTATAGTTTTAAGTAAGAGCCTAAAGATCGATAGTTGTTTGGAACTGCTCCTCTCAGACCAAAGACAAATTTACATGAAACAAGAGACTGTGACGCTGGGGACTAGTAGCGCACGCAGCTCAGCGGTACCTACCTCACCGTGACAACAGTCGAACGTACGTCTCGCAGAGAGCTCAAGTTTATTTCAAATACAATAATATAACAGCAAGCGATAAAAGTGAAACTAAAAGTATTTTATAATAAGTGATGTAAATAAACCAATTGATATATTAAACAAATGTTATGTTCGATCGGCTTGAGGCAGAACTCGTGCGGGTAAGTTGCTTCCTTCATGTCGTAAGGAACGGGCATTGCGTCGTCGTCGTCGCTAACGGTCGCAGAAGAAATACGCGATTTGCGAATATTAGAAATCATACTGCTGAAAATCTGTGGAAAGAGGAGCTAGAACACTAATCTGTATGAAAAGGGAGATACTGTAATCTGGAGATTGTAGTGGAGAGGATCCATTACTATTATTGTAAAACCTCTGTAAAGACAAATGGACATTGCTGGACATTCAGCTGAGATCAGCAGCAACTGTATAATGCATGTCAATCTTTTTGTAATTAATGTCAAATGTTGATGTGTTCACTGAGTTGAATATTTCTCCAATACATGAGTTGCCTTTTTTTTTTTTTTTTTTTTTTTTTTTCTTTTTTTTTGTGTGTGTGTTTGTGTGTGTGTATGTGTAAAGAATCGTGACCCCATTCTTTACCTGAATAAAGAAGCTCAATAATTAATGACTAAAAGATTAGTTATTTTTTTGGGTTCAACGATTTCGAAGTGAAGGACTTTGTCAGAGAATTTAATTTTGACTGTGAAATTTAGATTAACGACACTTGTACTTTACAATACCTGTTAATGATTAGCATTTGAATTCATGCGAAACACAACTAGCTCTTTACTCATACGAAGTGATGAGTGCTATCGACAAGGGTTATCAAATTGATTCCGTATTTCTTGATTTCCAGAAGCCTTTTGACGCCGTACCTCACAAACGGCTTTTAATCAAATTGCGTGGTTATGATATATCGCCCCAAATTTGCGCATGGATAGGGTATTTCCTGTCAGAGAGGACACAGTTTGTAGTAGTCGAGGGTAATGCATCGAATAAAACAGAGGTGATATCTGGCGTACCACAGGGTAGTGTTATTGGTCCTCTGCTATTCCTTTTTTACATAAACGATTTGGAAGAAAATTAAGCAGTTCTCTTAGGTTGTTTGCAGATGACACCGTCATTTACCGTCTAGTAAAATTATCTGATGATCAAAACCAACTGCCGACCTATCTACATATTACCATGTTGTAAAAATTGGCAATTAGCTCTAAATAATGTGAAATGTGAAGTCGTCCACATGAGAACGAAAACAAATCCTTTAAACTTTGTTTACAAGATAATAAATCAAACGTGAAGTCCGTGACCTCCACTAAATACCTCGGAATTACTATTACTTCAGACGTAAACTGGAAAGAACACGTAGATACTGTCGTGGTAAAGTCGAACCAGAGACTGCGTTTTATTGGTAGACCCCTTAAAAGATGCAACAGAGCTACTAAAGAGACTCCATACACTACGCTTGTTCGTCCTTTTTTGGAGTATTGCTGCCCAGTGTGGGATCATTATCGGGTGGGTTTGACGGAGGACATCGAAAGAGTCCAAAGAATGGCAGCTCGTTTTGTATTGTCACGATACAGGGGAGACTGCGTTACGGAAATGATACAGGATCTGGGATGGGAATCATTAGAACAACGGCGCTTATCGCTGCGGCGTGGTCTACTTCCGAAACTCCAAACGCCAACATTCTCCTCCGAGCCGGCCGAGGTGGCCGAGGTGACTGAGGCGCTCCAGTCACGGTCAGCACGGCCACTACGGTCGGGGGCTCGAATCCCCCCTCGGGCATGGATATTTGTGCCGTCCTGGTTCGTAAGTAGTTCATAAGTAGTTTGTAAGTTTAGGGACTGATGACCCCGTAGTTAAGTCCCATAAGCTTTACAAACATTTGAACATTTTTGATTTGAATTTTCCTCCGAATACGAAAATACATTTTTGACTCCCACTTACACAGGCAGAGAAGATCATTAGAATAAAATAAGAGAAATCAGAGCTCGAACGGAGAGTTATGTTCTTTCTTCCCACGCGCTATTCGAGAATGGAATGGGAAATAAATAGTATAGAAGTGGTTCGATGAACCGTCTGGCAGGTTCTTAAATGTGATTTGCAGAGTATCCCATGTAGATGTAGAATTCAGACTGGAGTAGTAACCACTAATGTTGAACAAGCAATATTTAGATATTATTTCAAAATTTTATTAATTACTAAACTTAACGAGTGGAGGCCCAGTGAACACTGTAGTGTCTGAGTGCAACAATTCTTGCTACCGCCGAAATCTATCTTACCTGATAAATCATTTTCAGTTAATGAGTTCAAATGTTTTAAAATTTCAACTTAGGTAAAAATTACTATTTTTCCATACGAAGTGTTATTTATTAAATATTAAGGTCAGTGGTCGGTTTGCACATACATACTAGCCACGTAACATTGATATTTATAGCCAGTCGCTATTCCAAATATTGCGACCAGACGTGTGAAAAACATAGTACGTCGCACGCTTTGCACATACACGCGGTAGCGCTACTTTTCAGCTATCTGGTGTGTGCACGTCTCCGAATGGAGATTGTAAGGAAGGTAAAGGTGAGTGTATATTTTGCGATGTTGTCAGATTGGGCCATAGATTTGTTGAGTAACACCGTTTCCTTTGCTAATTATTCAAACTTTAATTATATTCCTTTAATAACTTTTACGCTAATGCAAGAAGGAAGTAAGTACCAAGACTAAGTTAGCAGTGCACCGCTCTATCTTTCGACCAACTTTGTTGTATGGGAGTGAAAGTTCGGTGGATACAGGTTACCTTATTCATATAATAGAGGTTACAGATATGAAAGTAGCAAGAATGATTGCAGGTACCAATAGATGGGAATAATGACAGGAGGGTGTCCATAATGAGGAAATCAAAGAAATACTTTGAATGAACACCATAGATGAAGCAGTTAGAGCCGGCCGCGGTGGCCGAGGAGACTAAGGCGCTCCAGTCACGGTCAGCACAGCCACTACGGTCGGGTGTTCGAATCCCCCCCCCCCCGGGCATGGATATTTGTGCCGTCCTATTTCGTAAGTAGTTCATAAGTAGTTTGTAAGTTTAGGTAATGATGACCCCGTAGTTAAGTCCCATAAAAAATTTAAAAAATAAATAAATAAATAAATAAATAAAAAAAAAAGAAGAAGCAGTTAGAGCGAACAGACTGAGATGGTGGGGTCATGTTAACGCATGGGAGAAGCAAGGTTACCTAAGAGACTCATGAGCTCGTCAGTGGAGGGTAAGAGGAGTCGAGGTAAACCAAGAAGAAAGTACTTAGATTCGGATCAAAAAATTAAAAATGTCTGTCAATCTATCGGACCAAACTGCGTGGTCATCAGTCCGTAGCTTACAAACTACTTAAACCTAGGAAAACTAACCTACGGACAAACAGACACACCCATGCCCCAGGGAGGACTCGAACCTCCACGGCGAGCAACCGCGCGCTCTGCAGCGAAGTGCTTTAAACCGCTCGGCTACTCCACCGCTGCTAGATTCGGTTCAGAATGATTTTTAAGTAAAAGGCATAACATCAGACGAGTCATCAATGTTAGCATTGAATAGGGGATCATGGAGAAATTTTATTAGAGGTACTCTGCTCCAGACTGAACGCTAAAAGGCATAATCAGTCTTTAATGATGATGATGTTGATGAAAATAACTTTTACGAGTTTAACGTAGCTGTACCACGACATTAAGATAAAGATAAATCACGGCACCAGATAGTACAACATACGATGCACATTTTTTACCGATTTAAAAATTTATTTCATCACACACTCACGCACACCGAGCGTTCTTGTTCTCTCTATACCCCTTCCTTCCTTCCTTGCAGGTTAGATATGAAGATTTTATAACACTTGCCGCGCAAGTTTTAAAAGTGAAACTTAATTTTCGCTAAACGTATTGAGTAATTCTTGATGTGAGACAATTTCGGGATTCCACAGGTATTTTCATGTTGGCGGTGCACTCTACAGGTAGGAAAGAGAAGCACTTTAGTACCACGTCTGCCACGTATATAAGAAAGAGCTCTGGTTGCGCAGAACTCTGTCCAAACGGGCTTGAGTTCTCCAGGCGCTTCTCTCCAGTTTATTAGTACCGCCGTTCTTTCGCTGTATTTGCTGGTGGGGCGGAACTGTTATCCCGTTAAGTCGCGTCGGTAAGCGAGGCTGGAAATGTAAACGCCGTCCACCAGAGGCCGCTATAAAGTCGGAGTAAACTTTTATTTGGCACACGAAATTGCACGCTCACTTGGAGCTGCACCAGAAAGTTGGAAGTAGCCGTAAATATTCCGAGAAATATAGTCGCAATTACTCTCTGTTTTAAAGCGACACGGGCGCGTCTGTTCGTGGGAGTTTTGCCGCTACATGACAGCAGTAGTAAATATCGGAATTCTCTTGTTTCCTGCTTCCGCTGAAAGCGCCGTACAACAGCCATGAATCATTAGTCCGTATTCGCAAACGGTTGGAAACATCTACTTTAGGGATTAAGTGTTAAAGAGTTGAGCAGTGATCACAACTGGAAATTTCTTTACGTAGTTGGTCAAGCGGTATTTCCGGGTGTATTTTGCGTCGACTCGTTTTGAAATTCGTAACATTCGTTTATTGTTTGCAATACTTCGAAAAGGACGACATTGTATCGAATTCACGGTACAGCCTCTCTGTGTTCCATATTCCTGCTAAGTAGGCGCTGAAGATCGTACGCTCCTCTTAAATTGCTCACCGACGAAGCAGAGCATTTGTACCTCCACTGAAATTCCAGTTTCATTTAATTAATTTCGTGAAATCTGAGTCGCACAGAGGAGATTACTCTCCTATCGGGACATCGAACTCCAAGACCGCTGAGTTCCTCTGCTGCTCTGCTATGTTAATAGCGCTCTTACTAAATGCTCTACCGTAATCCATCTATTCTACTACACAGAGCCGTTCTTTAAGGTTTTGGCGAAAACTCTCGATAAACACTTGACACACTTCCAGAATGAAACTTTCACTCTGCAGCGGAGTGTGCACTGATATGAAACTTCCTTTCAGATTAAAATTGTGTGCCGGAACCGGGACTCGAACCTGGGACCTTTGCCTTTCGCGGGCAAGCGCACTACCGACTGTGCTATCCCGACACGACTCATGATGCCGCCTCACAACTTTACTTCCGCCAGTACCTCGCCTCCTACTTTCCAAACTTCACAGAAGCTCTCCTGCGAACCATGCAAGACTAGCACTCCTGGAAGAAAGGATATGGTGGAGACATGACTTAGCCACAGACTAAGGGATGTTTCCAGAATGAAACTTTCACTCTGCAGCGGAGTGTGCGCTGATATGAAACTTCCTGGCAGATTAAAATTGTGTGCCGGAACCGGGACTCGAACCTGGGACCTTTGCCTTTCGCGGGCAAGTTTGGAAAGTAGGAGGCGAGGTACTGGCGGAACTAAAGTTGTGAGGCGGCATCGTGAGTCGTGTCGGGATAGCACAGTCGGTAGTGCGCTTGCCCGCGAAAGGCAAAGGTCCCAGTTTCGAGTCCCGGTTCCGGCATAACCTAACACACGTAAACACGTTAAGTTTTTCGTTACAGGGTGGTTCGTCATAGTGAATAAAGTGTGGTCTTGGCCGAAGCTACAGGAATCCCCTGTTTGCTTGGGCCAAGACCACACGTTATTCATTATGACGAACCACCCTGTGATGAAAAACTAACAAGATGTTTACGTGTGTTAGAAGGTTAGCACATTCGGTAGGTCCCAGGTTCGAGTCCCGGTTCCGGCACACAATTTTAATCTGCCAGGAAGTTTCACTTGACACACTTGCTTCAGAGTATTACAAGTCACTCTTACCAACATTCGGACGAACGTGGGCTAAATGTTGTTAAATGCAGATAATAAACTACTGGCCATTAAAATTGCCAGCAATATACAAATATTTTGACATTAATGCAGGTCAATTTTAAATACTAAAATCAAAAAGGTTTGCCAAGGAAACGTATGAACTTGCAAGAAACTAATATTTATACTTTTTTAAATTAGCTTAAGGTGTCCCTCACATAGGCAATAAATAAAAATTACTTCCGGTAATATACGATCCAGAGAAAATAGTTAATTTCCTATACCCTATGCCAATAAAATAGTACAAACCTCACACGTTTTCAAGACAGCACACCTTGGGGATCTAACCGGCTGTTAACAGCTCAGTTTAACACTGTAACAGATAGATACTTAATAGGGCGTAAATACCACCAAAGGATTCCAATGTACAAATTCCAGTTTCAGATATACGCAGGTTTGCGCTAAACACATCTTCAAAACAGTTCGAACTGAGATTTGTTTCAAACAAATATTCTTAGCATCTCCGAGGAACAGTAGTACGTGTGATTGAGTGTCGTTGTTCAAACCCACTTAAAATGAGATTACCTGGGTATCGGATTTTAGAATTTCTTTATATTTAGGGCACGCGAAGTTCAGAACCTAAATAACAATCAACCAAATTACACTACTGCCACATTAAAATTACTACACCAAGAAGAAATGCATATGATAAACGGGTATTCATTCGACAAATATATTATACTAGAACTGACATTTGATTGCATTTTCACGCAATTTGGGTGAATAGATCCTGAGAAATCAGTACCCGGAACAACCACCTCTGGCCGTAATAATGGCCTTGATGCGCCTGGGCATTGTGTCAAACAGAGTTTGAATGGCGTGTACAGTTGCCCATGCAGCTTCAACACGATACCACAGTTCATCAAGAGTAGTGACTGGCGTATTGCGACGAGTCTGTTGCTCGGCCACCATTGACCAGACGTTTTCAATTCGAGAGAGCTAAAGAGAAAGTGCTCGCCAGGGCATCCGTCGAACATTTTCCATATCCAGAAAGGCCCGTACAGGATCTACAACATGCGGTCGTGCATTATCCTGCTAAAATTTAGGGCTTCGCAGGGATCGAATGAAGGGTAGAGCCACGGGTCGTAACACATCTGAAATGTAACGGCCACTGTTCAGAATGCCGCCGATGCGAACAAGAGGTGACCGAGATGTGTAGCCAATGGCATCCCATACTATCACGCCGGGTGATATGCCAGTACGACGAAGACGAATACACGCTTCCAATGTGCATTCACCGCGATGTCCCCAAAGACGGATGCGACCATCATGATGCTGTAAACAGAACCTGGATTTATCCGAAAAAATGACTCGTGCACCCAGATTCGTCGTTGCGTACACCATCGCAGGCGGTCCTGTCTGTGATGCAGCCATGGTCTCCGAGCTGATAGTCCATGCTGCTGGAAACGTCTAACTGTTCATCTTGCAAACGTCCCCAACTGTTGACTCAGGGATCGAGACATGGCTGCACGATCCGTAACAGCCATGCAGATAAGATGCCTGTCATCTCGACTGCTAGTGATACGAGGCCGTTGGAATCCAGCACTGCGTTCCGTATTGCACTCCTGAACCCACCGATTCCACATTATGCTAACAGTCATTTGGATCGCGACTAACGCGAGCAGCAATGTCGTAATACGATAAAACCGCAATCGCGATAGGCTACAATCCGACCTCTATCAAAGTCGGAAACGTGGTGGTACGCATTTCTCCTCCGTACACGAGGCATCATAACAGCGTTTCAGCAAGCAACGCCGGTCAACTGCTGTTTGTGTATGAGAAATCTGTTGGAAACTGTCGTCATATCAGCATGTTGTAGGTGTCGCCACCGGCGCCAACCTTGTGTGATTGCTCTGAAAAGCTAATAATTTGCGTATCACAGCATGTTCTTCCTGTCGGTTAAATTTCGTGTCTGTAGCACGATATCTTCGTGGTGTAGCAATATTAATGGTCCGGTGCGTATATCCACAATAATCAAAACAATTAGGGGATCAACTGAGATATCTATTTTCTGAAGTATTATCATCGGCAGAATGAAATAAAATGATTCGACCTCTTCCTGACGGTTCTAAGAAGTGGAGACAACAACATTAAGGCATCCGAAATAGTGGTAATAACAGAAAGTTACTGTAGAGTGGATTGGTGCTGACTTGTGTTTGCCAAATGAATTACACAAGCAGTTGGGTTCAGATAGTGTATTGAGCAGGTAGTGCAATGCAACAACAACGTGACTTACGTGAAGCTATGGCATGGAAACCCATAGTGTAATTTCCAGGACCTGGATGCGATTTCAGATAACAGGAACCGTTAAAAGATGGCAACTCCAAAGTCGTCCACGGCTAACATCAGCAAGTGATGGCTGTTAATAGTCCTGAATGCAAAGCTTCAACGTACCTCCAGGCAGCAACATAACGCGCAATATCAACACAGTTCGAAATCGCCTTCGGGAAGGAGGCCTTAGGTGTGTATTCCTATTAAAACAACACCGGATGGACGACTGGATTCTGTTCAGAGACGAGTCAATACTTTGTGTTCAGCCGGACTACTGCTTATGTGCATGAAACGTCACCATATCCACCATATCATGGTAGCAGACAAGTGGTGTGGGCAGGTGTGAGTATTTGTCTACGTGTGGAAATCTGTGCAGCTCAGAATTGTGGTTTGACTGCTGGAAGGTATAGAGACGAGATACTTTGACGTTTTGTTGTGCTGGACTCGTATTCGGAAGGATGGTGGTTCAAATCCACCTTCGGCCATCCCGATTTATGTTTTTCAATATTTTCCTAAATCACTCCAGTCAAATGCCGGGTTGGTTCCTTTCAAAGAGCACAGCCGAATTCCTTCCCCCATCGTTATCCAAAATCCCATCGTAGGCTCCATCTCTAATGACCAGTTAGTCGATGGAACGTTAAACCCTAAGATTCCTTCCTCCCTTCCTTTGTTGCCCTACGCTGGTGCCATAGGATATGGGCTCCTTCTGGTAGACGTTAACGCTAGTCCGCTCAGAGCTGCAATGGTGGACCACATGCTTGATACTGAGGGAACTGATCGAATGGAGTGGCCAACTTGTTCATCGGACTTACATTATATGTGGGATCCACTTGTCAGACACAATGCAGCCTGACCAGCGCTTCCAACACCGGTTGCAAAGCTGGATGTTGAACTCTGGAAGAATAGCCAAATATCCCTCAAGAGCTGATTAATAACCTCATACTGTTAATAACAGGCAGGTATGCAACGGTACTGGCCGTCCGAGGTGACCAGACACCACACTAGAGGGCAACGAGGACGAGTTTTTCACTATTATGTAGCCCCATGTTGTCTCGCTGTAAGTAAACGCCTTATACACCTCAACTAAGGAGTTGAGACGACAAAATATCGTACTGTATCACACAATAATATACAATTATAATCAATATTTGAAAAAAATACGATACCACATGAATCTTGTGAATGATATCTGCCCTTAATCCCTAATTGTTTTGAAGAGTGTACAACAGTTTTACTTATTGAGGTTGCATATAATGTGTTAAAAGGTATCGTGAACATAATGGAAACTTCTTAAGATTAAAAAGGAATAAAATCAGTTAATACATCAACGGATGAAAGTGGTATGGCATAATAGTCGTCAGTCGACTTCATTCTAAACGGATAACGGTAGTGAACATAGTTAACGTTGAGAATCTCAGCGCGCACCACTTGTAATTGGATGGTGTGTTTGAATTTTACAAAGTTCAATAATAATAATAATAACGAGAATAATAGTACTAACACCATTGCACCCTGTATAAATTGTAAAATTCAAATGTGGACACACTAGCCAATGACAAATGGCGCGTTCTAGGCCCTCCACGTTAATCATGTTCAAACTTCAAATGTTTGTAAATATATCGGACCAAACTGCGTGGTCATCAGTCCGTAGCTTACAAACTATTTAAACTATGGTAAATAACCTTACGACAACACACACACACACACATACACACACATACTATCCGACGCGACGGCGAGCAACCGCGCGCTACGCAGTGAGGCGCCTTACACTGCTCGGCTACTCCACCACGACTAATTAAGTTCACTACAGTCACATGTTTAGTCTAACTTCGAGCATTATGCCATACCACTTTTATTCAGTGAGGTATTAACCGATGTAATTCCTTTTTAATTTTAAGTAATAAGCGTTATGTTTACAGTAAAGTGTAACACAGTTTATCTGTTCTGATTAAGTAAAACGTATTGCACTGCGAAAATTGTTTGCCTTTTGTAATGTCATTTAATAATCCGTATAAATTCATGCTATTTCATATGTCGTTTAGGCGCAACATTGCTCCCAGTGACGACCGCCTTGCGTACTGCCACTTCCGAGGCTTCTCCAACTGCCCCTCCCCCTCCCCCTGCCTGCTTTCACACTGCCTTCGCCTCCTTCTACAGTGTCATCCTCTACATCGGTTGTATTTCCCTGAGCTGTGGAAAACGCCCGGTATTCTAATGTTGCCTACGCCGAACAAGCCCATGTCCCTCCTACCCTCCTATCAGTCTCATCTTGGTGTTCAGCGAAGTCCTGGAAACTTATCTCGTCCCACCACCTCCTCCCTGATCGCAGTGTGGCTTTCGCCTTCCTTGTCAGCCGACGACCAACTCCTTCGCCTCACGCACCTCCTCCCCACCCAGTTCCTGTCGCTTCGACATTTTTCTCTCCCTCGACAGCTTACGACCGTGTGTGCCATGCCAGCCTCTTATTCAAACTCCAGGCCTATGCTCTTCCTTTTAATTACTTCCGTTTCATTGGTTCTTTTTTCTCCCACCGCCCATCCTATGTCACTGTCTTCAACTGTGAGACCAGTTAAGGAAGCTTCAGGGCTCTGTCCTCTCCCCTCTCCATTACCTTATCTTCTAAGCCAACGTTCCCCAACCTTAGCCTCCTGTCCACCAACTGCAACACGCTGGCAGCAACTTCTTCCTCACCCTTCCCTTTACCCTCACCAACATCCAGCACCACTCCAATCCCATCTTTCCCAGGTCTAGGCTTAACCAGTGGCTCCTCTCTTTCAACCCTGACAAGTTCCAGGTAATCATCATAGGTCCTACCACTTGCTCCTTCCTCCTCCATTATTTCTACCTTACCCTACACAATTGTCCCATCTGCCACACCCCAACCTAAAATACCTTGGCCCCTTGACCACTCCATTTCCTGGGCTCTACACCTCAAAACCGTCCCTGAAAAAGTCCTGAACTGCCTCCGCCTCCTGAAACTCCAGCTGTACATGGGGCCTCGATCCATCCACTAACCTCTACACCTACTGGTCCTTCACGCTTCACGTCCTGTTGAGATTCCAAGCGGAGGAATACTATCCCCCTTCCAATCACCTACTTACAAATCCATCCAGATCCATGACCGGCATGCCCTCCGCCTCGCTTACTGTGTCTGCCTCCCATCCTCCAAGAGGATCCTATATGATCTCACTTCCCCACTGCCTCCTGTTCCTCGAGCATATCTGTATCCTTTAAACGACCCGCAAAATAATCAACACCATGTTCCCAACAATCCTGGGCCTCTGCTACGCTTACGCCATTGAATCCATCCATCCCTTCACACGCTCAACACTTACATTTATCTTGCCCTTTATTCACATGAAGTGATAAGTGCCATCGACAAGGGATCTCAAATAGATTCCATATTTCTGGATTTCCAGACGGCTTTTGACACTGTACCCCACAAGCGGCTTCTAATGAAATTGTGTGCTTATGGAATATCTCCCCGATTTTGTAACTGGATTCACGATTTCATATCAGAAAGGACACAGTTCGTAGTAATTGACGCTAAGTCATCGAGTAAAACAGAAGTGATATAGGGCGTTCCCCAGGGAAGCGTTATAGGAGACAATCTGAATAGCTCTATTAGACTGTTCGTGGATGATCTGTCGTTTATCGGTTAGTGAAGTCAAAAGAGGATCAAAAGCAACTGCAAAGCGATTTAGACAAAATTTCTACATGGTGCGACAATTGGCAATTGACGATAAATAAAGAAAAGTGTGAAGTAATACACATGACCACTAAAAGAAATCGGCTGAACTTCAATCACGCGATAAATGTCAAACCTTAAGGTCGTGAATTCTACCAAATACCTAGGATTACAATTACGAATAACTTAGACTGGAGAGAACACACAGAAAATATTGTGGGGAAGATGAAACAAAGATTACGTTTCAGTGGCAGAACGCTTCGAAGATGCACCAGCTCCACCAAAGAGACTGCCTACATCACATTTGTGCGTCCTCTTCTGGAGAATCGTTGCCCATTGTGGGTCCCTCACCAGGTGGGACTGACAGAAAGATATTGACAAGGTTCACAGAAGGGCAGGTCGTTTTGTTTTATCACGTTACGGGTGGGGGGAGGGGGAGCGACACGGAAATGTTGCACGAATTAGGAATTGGGGTGGAAATCATTAAAAGAAAGACGTTATTCATTGCGGCGTGTTCTGTTTGCGAAGTTTCAATCACCGACTTTTACTTCTGAATGTGAAAATATCTTGCTAGCACCCACCTACATAGGGAGACATGACCATCCCAATAAAATAAGAGAAATCAGATCGAAAACGGAACGATTTAGGTGTTCTTTCTTCCCGCGCGCTATTAGAGAATGGAACGGTAGAGAAAAGTTATGGAAGTGGTTAATGAACCCTCTGCCAGGCACTTAAATGTGATTTGCAGAGTATCTATGTAGATGTAGACGTAGATCTTTCGATGAAGACACCCTTAGTAATATCGAAACCTAGGTCAAGAGTTTCAAAAGTATTAGCAACTGATTGGCTGTAAGCCTGTTTAATGTGTTAAAAATATGGTTGGAATTGTTTTTATTCTGAATTATTGTAACATTCAGATATAATTTTCGCTCATTATTCTTACAAAACATCTGTTATTTTTACGTAATTCAAGCTTAAAAACCATTACATTTCACGATTCGATCACGTGATCGAAAACGCTCTGTTATTGTCTGAAGGTCTGGTGACGTCACAGACCACTACGACGTAGCAACTAGAGGACGGAGCTGTATCGTTTTTAGCATTTCCTAAAATTTCTCAGCGTAAAGTTTAGTTTTTTAATTATGTAAACGCCGTTACAGCTCTTATGCTACAATGGAAAAGAATTACGTGAAGGCTAACTGCGGAAATGTCCCTATGAATTTATGGTATCTTCGTTCATCAAAAACAATCTATATTTTTACGTGCCAGCCGCATACCTACATTTTAAAGTTAATTATTGCTAGATATTTTATGCAATTGGAATGAAGTACCCTACTTGTTGGTGTCAGTAGACTTACTCTGAAGTCACATATTACGCAGTAAATGGTAAAATTTTAACTTCTATCAAGGCGGCCTCGAGTGATTATGTTGGTAACTGCAACAAAACGATAGAAAATGTTTGCAAAGCTGTTCGGACCACATAAAATGACTCCATTAGTGTTTCGTACAGACCATGAAGTAAATAAACAATGCTGTTCCTGCTCTATGATTGACAGGTTCTTGTATGCACTCTTGTCCGTTCAGTGAAAGTAATTTCCCTGGTAAAGGCAAGCTTTCATGACAAAACGTATACGTTGTCACGCGATTGGCTAATGGCGACGTCACGTGAGTCTCCCTATTCAGCATTTGTTGCCAACATTATCACAGGAGACCGCCGGGATGGTTGGTAAAATTTAACTCAGTAAAGCACTCAGTTAAGGAAGTAATTTCTTCAATACTAGTAGTAAGGTTAACTTCAAAACCTCTGAAGTACAGCAAAAGTCTCATGTATATTTATACAATATCTTTAAATAAACGCATTTTTGCGTAATACTTTCAATAGTATTTACACTTGCATATTACGAACGTTTAAAGGCTAAATGAATCGGCGCATTAAAGACATCTTCCACATACGTATTTTACGATAGAGTATGTTGTAGTAACGTAACCAGAAGGGCGTTGTCGATGTATAAAACGAATACCCATTATGTTTGAATAAGGTCTGCTGGCTGCACTTAGTCGAGATGAATAATCAGTGCTATACTTTATAGTTGGCTAAAACAATATTCATGTTGTAATTTCACCAACTATATTAGAAAACGGCTTTAATTAGACATAAATCGTAGGCGTGCAACATTATGAAGTTTTACTTCGCAAATGTAAACGTCAACTCATTAGCCTGCACATAATACCCTAACACACCTTTGCAGAAGAAGAGAATGATACTTAAAGTGGACTGAAGGAATATTAATAAGTGTTTACTTACATCAAAATGATCTTCATAGAAATAAACACATGAAGTGGCTACTATTTCATTGGACCTCTTTGAGCGAGTGTTAACTATATTTTGCGCATATTCTAATTTTTTTTGAATTTGCAAAAGCAATTTTTCTGGTGTCTTTATAGATCTATTACTACGCAATATTTTAGGTAATTTTGCGAAAGTGAATGCCCAAAAAATATAATACTACATGTGTATCTTACGAGAGCAGCTGCAGCATCGTGGTTTCTGACGTCACAGGCATCACGTGTCTCAAATGTAGCGTTTTAGCGGGCTTTCAAATTATTTGAAATTCATTTCGTTTTTATGTTTAAAGTACTGAAATTTACGAGGTAAAAAAAGCATATTCGGAGCATAATATGACATAATTAACAATTTAAACCGATTTCCAGACAACAGTCAAATACCCTATTCCTGCAGTTGCTGAGATCAGGTTTAAAACTCTGTATATTAATTTGATTCGTCTGAAAATAAATACGATGTTGCTAAGGACTCTCAGTGTGGCCATCATAAGAACACCCTTGCGCACGCCGTGGGCGACGATGTTTTCGCGCAGGGGAGCGGCCGCTGCTTTGCCTGCGTGCGACTGCGGCCGCTGTTTGCGGCGCCGTGTTTACCGTCGCTCCCCCGGTCTCGTCTGGCGTCCATTACCTACCTCCTCCCCCCCCCCCCTCTTCCGCGGCTGTCGGTAAAGATTTATCGCGCCCGGGGCAGCGCCGGCGCCTACTTTGGGAGTCGCCTCCATCTGCCTGAGGCGGCGGCCGTCACAGCTGCCAGCAGCCCGCCTTGTTGTTGTTGCTCCACTGCGCGCACGTGGCGGCCACTTTGTCGCGAGTCGTTTGTTCTCACCTCGTGCCAGCCGCGTCGCCTCTGGCGCGCTCTTTGTTCTTTGCGATTACTCTGACGCTGCGTGTTCTGGCGTCAGCCGCTGCTGCCGGCGCCACGTTAATCCCTAATCTTCCATCCCAACCAAACCCTCTCCAAACAAAAATAAAACTTTTGTTTTACTTTTATACAGTTGCTGATGGTGTGCAATACACATGAGATTCTTTGCTGAAATTTAGAGACGTATTACTCAAACGTGCCGTTGTTGGACTTCACATAAAGTACACAGTGTTATTCGTGGTAAATACTGCTTCATTCTCTCCTTATACGGTAATGGCCTCATACACATTAACCATCAACTTCCAAACACACAATCTTGTACCATTGTCAAGACTATTTCTTTCGATGCCGGCATTTTGTGCGTCATAGTTCACTGGAAACTGCAGTAGTAAAAGGTAGATATGTGGGATAAGTGGTATTCGTGTTAAATACAGTTTAATTCTCTCCCTTTCCCTGTACGATAATGGCCTCAGACACATTACCCATCAACTTCCAAACACACATTCTTGTAACATTGCAAAGCCTATTGCTTTCGATACCGGCCTTTTGTGCATAATAGTTCAGAGATGTGCATAACACTGTCAGGTTTCACGACTCCTTAGGCTGAAGAGACTGCAGGAGTGTCATAGAAGGTACTTTCGCGATGTGTCTCGTGAGCATAGGCCCCATGTCTGGCTCGTAGACCTAACCGAACCATTAGATAAACAAAATGGCATAAATGCACATTTTAGCTGCTTTTACTCAGTGGTAACAGAGTGTTAGTTGCGGGTAATTCGTGCGTCCGGTAGCAGTAGAACAATGGAGACGTAATTGTCTCTCTCCCGGCGTTGAAACATAATGTTTTCTGGTACGGGATTCATTTCCACTCCATCAGCGAAGTTCAAACTGCAGACATTATCAGTCCTCAGACTTACTACTTAACTTATTCTAAGAACAGCATACGAACCCAATCCCGAGGGAGCACACCAACCTCCGACGAGAGCGGCCTCACAATCGGAAACATGGTGCCCCCTCAGGGGCTCAGCATTAATTTGCTGAGTACGGGCTTGGCGAACCCGGGGTCCTGAGCTGTGGGCTGTGTCGCGCCAACAGTCCGCTACACCGTAAGCTCTGTGCGTGCTTGAACGACCATCGTTCGGCGCGACGGTGGAACGTTGTACGTTTCAGAGCCCGGGGATCTTGGCTTAATTGCCCGGGTCGCGAGGACGGTACAAACCTCTATAAAAAAAACCTCAATCTCAAGGTGTGCTACGTGCCGAGGAGATGCATGGCTGTGAGGTAGAACAGTCATTAGCGAGCAACCTCTGAGGAACCTGCCGCACCTCAGTTGTATAAGGCTTACCCAGGCAAGCGGGGCTCTGCCTGGGTGGACTCTTATTTCCCTAGCTGCTCGTGGGACCACGATGAAAAGAACCCAAAGTAACGCTGGTGGGCGTTTAACCACCGTCTCTAAGAGAGGAAAGGTTGAGTACAATGCTGAGAAATATGACCCTCAGTCGTTCCCTGCCTTGGCAAGCCATTGGAGGAACGTAGGACCAGAAATCGAGGTGAGGCCTATGCCCCCCGATACCTAGTATGTTCCCGGACTGACGGTGAGTCGTTCACCAACACAAAGCCCCTGTTTTTTGTTGAACACGTTGAGGATAAATTCGGTGAGGTGGAAGGCATGTCAAAGATGCGATCCGGCTCTGTCCTTATTACGACGTCATCCCCAGCACAGTCACGAGCACTGCTTCCCTGTGACAAGCTGGGTGAAGTTCCCGTGACGATCACTCCTCATAAGAGCCTCAACATGGTACAGGGTATAATCTTCCATAAAGATCTTCTGTTGCAGACCGATGACGAGCTACGTAAGAACTTGGAGCGGAGAGGAGTTCATTTTATACGGCGAGTGCATAGGGGTCCGAAGGACAACAGGGTCGCAACCAGCGCATTCATCTTGGCCTTCGAGGGTGACACGTTGCCTGAGAAGGTCAAGGTGATGATTTACCGGATTGACGTGAAGCCCTACGTTCCTTCCCCTATGCGCTGTTTTAAGTGCTGGAGGTTTGGGCACATGTCCTCCAGGTGCACTGCCAACTCCACCTGTCGAGAGTGTGGACGTGCGGAACACCCTAACGTCCCTTGTGCACCTCCTCCACTTTGTGTGAACTGTGGACAACACCACTCCCCTTGCTCGCCCACCTGCTCTGTTCTGCATAGAGAGAGGAAGATAATGGAATATAAAACCATGGATAGGCTGTCTTACTCGGAGGCGAAGAGGAAATACGAAAAACTGCATCCCATCAGTATGAAGACATCCTTTGCTGCAGCCGTATCTTCATCTAAAGAACTGCCACGTGTGCAGTCGGTCCTAGTGGGCTCCCAGGCCCAACCATCTACCTCTGCCCCCCTAACTACTGGGGGCACCTCAAATTCCACCGCCCCCAAAGACCCTGCTTTGGGAGCGGTAACCACCACACCAAAGGGGACATTGGTCCCCACCCCAGAGCCAGAGCAACAACAGACTGCTCTGGCTCCTCGCGCTAGGAAGGGGTCGCTCGGATCCCTTCCCTCTAAGGTTTCTCCCGCTGAATCAGCGGATGCCAGTGGATGGCAGAAAGTACTGCCAGCTGGTCGTAGGGCTGCACGCCGCTCCTCAGTCCTGGGGACTGAGCTGGCAGCGCCCTCCCAGCATGAGAAACCTAAAGAGAAGCGCGAAACCAAGAAGAAGAAGGTCAAGAAACCGCCCAAGGAGAAGGATATCCCGGTGGCCACCTTGCCACCACCCCCCTCCACCTCTTCTTCTGAGAACGAGATAGAGATCCTCGCGTCCCCCAAAGACTTGGCGATTGCCGAGTCTGCGGAAGTCATGGACGTTGAGGCTCTGCCTCAGAAATCGGCGACGGCAGAAGATACTGCGACCCCTACCGCGCCGCCGAATTCAGCATGCCCCAGCGACCAGGAGGCTCTCTGATCCTCCAGTGGAACTGTGGCGGATTTTTCCACCATCTGCCAGAGTTACAGCACTTGTTGTGCCGCTTCCCAGCGTTTTGTGTAGCCCTGCAGGAAACCTGGTTTCCTGCTAATAGGACCCCAGCCCTTCGTGGGTATCGGGGCTATTACAAAAATCGTCTCGTATATGACGGGGTCTCTGGAGGTGTCTGTATCTACGCCCTTGCCACTGTCCCCAGTGCCGCTGTGCCTCTACACACAACTCTTGAGGCGGTGGCTGTTCGGATCCGGGCTATGCAGGAACTGACGATCTGTTCACTTTACCTTCCTCCAGATGAGATGATTTCAATTACTGACCTTGCTACCCTGGTGGCACAACTTCCCCCACCATTTCTGATTCTGGGGGACTTCAATGCTCACCATCCCTTGTGGGGTGGAGCACAGACAACAGCTCGCGGTAGGGACATAGAGACGCTCTTATCGCAGCAAGACGTCTGCCTGTTAAACACTGGTGCACCCACGCATTTTTGCATGGCACGAGGCACCTACTCAGCTATAGATCTCTCCGTTTGTACCCTGAGCCTGCTCCCGCATTTCCAGTGGAGGGTCCATGATGACCTTTGCAACAGCGACCATTTTCCCATCCTCGTGTCACTCCTGGATTTTCAACCTCCGGGCTGCCCATCTCGATGGTCTCTCCGTCGAGCTGATTGGCAACGCTACACCTCAGTTGCAACGGTTCCTGTTCCACTGACAGCTGATGTGGACATGGCGATTGACCAGGTAACCAGCACGATAGTCTCAGCCGCTGAGTCAACCATTCCCACCACTTCTGGCTCCCCACGGCGTAAGTCTGTGCCCTGGTGGACGCCGGAAATCGCTGAGGCCATTCGGGATCGTCGTCGGGCGCTCCAGCGGCATCGTCGACACCCCACTGTCGAAAACCTAATAGATTTTAAACGGCTCCGGGCCCGGGCTCGACAGCTCATCAGGCAGGGTAAACGGGACTGTTGGGAGACGTATGTCGCCAGCATCGGCCGTCGCGCCTCAGCATCTCGGGTGTGGTCGCAGGTTCGGCGCCTATTTGGGTACCGTCCACCGGCGGCGATTCCCAGCCTACGCATCCAGGGTACCCTATGCACCGACCCGATTTCCATTGCAGAACACATGGCCGAGCATTATGCTCGCACCTCTGCAACATGTGAATACAGTGCGGACTTCCGTCCACTGAAGGAGCGTGTTGAACAGAGACGGCTGTCCTTTCACACACGTCGCGCCGAAGTGTACAACTCTGCTTTCAGTAAATGGGAATTCGAAACTGCCCTTGCCGCATGCCCCGATACCTCTCCAGGACCGGACAGAATCCACAGCCAGTTCATCCGGCACCTTTCCGTGGAGTTTCAACACCAGCTTCTCGCCCTGTTTAACCGTTTATGGGTGGAGGGGGCTTTCCCGTCACAATGGCGGGAAAGCATCATTATTCCGGTGATCAAACCTGGTGCTGACCCACAGGTGGCTGATAGTTACCGCCCAATCAGCCTCACCATCGTTCTGTGCAAGCCGTTGGTATGGTGAGCCGGCGGCTTATGTGGATCCTAGAACATCGGGGTCTGTTGTCCCCACGTCAAGGGGGTTTCCGCCAAGGCCGCTCCACTGTTGACAACCTAGTGGCTCTGGAATCCGCCATTCGTACGGCATTTAGCAGGCGTGAGCACCTTGTTGCCGTCTTTTTCGACCTCAGAAAGGCCTACGATACCACTTGGCGCCACCACATTCTGGCTACACGGCACGGTTGGGGATTGCGAGGTCCGCTCCCACTTTTTATTCAGAACTTCCTTTCCCTCCGATCTTTTCGAGTACGGGTTGGTACTTCCCTCAGCTCCTCTCACGTCCAGGAGAACGGTGTCCCACAGGGCTCTGTACGTAGTGTACCCCTATTTTTAATTGCCATCAATGGACTTGCTGAGGCAGTGGGGTCATCGGTTTCTTCTTCTTTGTTTGCCGATGACTTCTGCCTATACTTCAGCTCAGCTAGCATTGGGGTAGCTGAAAGGCGTCTACAGGGAGCCATTCGAAAAGCGCAGTCGTGGGCCTCAACCCATGGGTTTAAGTTTTCTCCATCCAAAACCCGGATTATGCACTTCTGCCGTCGTCGAGCTGTCCATTTGGACCCAGAGCTATATTTATATGATGAACTTCTTCGTGACGAAGAGACTCACCGATTTCTTGGCATGCTCTTCGACAACCGGCTCACTTGGGTGTCTCATCTTCGCCAGCTCAAGCAGAAGTGCGTGAGGTACCTCAATATCCTACGCTGCCTCAGCCACACTAGTTGGGGAGCCGCCCGTACGAGTCTTTTGCAGCTCTGCAGGGCGCTGATTCAGTCGCGATTGGATTACGGGAGCTTTGTGTATGGTTCAGCAGCCCCATCTGCAGTGCAGGCCTTGGACCCAGTACTTCACAGTGGCGTCCGTTTAGCGACAGGGGCCTTTCGGACAAGTCCAGTGGAAAGCCTACTAGCCGAAGCTGGAGTCCTTCCCCTGTGATTTCGGCAGCGGAAGCTGTTGGCCTCCTATGCTGCCCATGTTCATGAGATACCACATCATCCGAATCGCAGGCTTCTTTTTCCAACTGCTGCACTTCCATCTCCACAACGACGACCGAGGTCGGGTCTTCCGATCGCGGTGCGTGTTCGTTCCGTCCTATCGTCTCTTGAGTCCCTTCCTATCCCTCCTGCTTTTCACAGACCTTACCGCATCGCTCCCTGGTCACTTTCACGTCCACAGCTTCGGCTGGACTTGGCGCATGTATCAAAAGCCTGTGTAGCGCCACTGAGTCTCCGTCGCCAGTTTCAGGCGGTTTTAGAGTCGTTCTGTGGCGCGGACGTCGTGTACACGGATGGTTCTGTGGTCAACGGCCGTACTGGCTATGCATACGTCCACGGTGAGCATACTGAACAGCATTCACTGCCCTGTGGAAGTAGCGTGTTCACAGCGGAACTAGTTGCCATCTATCGGGCACTTGAACATCTCAGAGGTTGCCATTGGGAGTCTCTGGTCATCTGTTCTGACTCCCTTAGTGGTTTGCAAGCCCTCGGCAAATGTTTCCCGAAACATCCTTTGGTGCAATCCGTACAGGAGTCTCTTTCCAGGCTTGTTCGGTCTGGTCACTCGGTGGTCTTTGTTTGGACCCCAGGCCACATCGGCATTCCTGGAAACGAACGTGTGGATCAGCTGGCTAAGCAGGCTACTTCCTCCAGTCCATTGGCTATTGGTCTTCCAGAGAGCGATCTCCGACTGGAGTTCCATCGGAAGATCCGTAGCCTGTGGGACTACGAGTGGGCTAACTCTGCTCACCCCAACAAGCTTCGTGCAGTGAAGCTCTCTACGGCCGCATGGAAGTCCTCTCTGCGGTCGTCTCGTAGGGAATCTGTTGTTCTCTGCCGCCTACGAATCGGCCACACATGGCTGACGCATGGCCACCTTATTCGGCGGGAGGACGCACCACAGTGTGACTGTGGCGCCCCCTTGACAGTGGTCCACATCCTGGTGGACTGTCCACTTTTAATTGCTTTGCGACAATCTTTTAATCTCCCAGATGCGCTTCCTTTTATGTTAGGAGACGATGCTGCTATGGTCGATCGTGTTTTAGGTTTTATTCGCGCAACTGGCTTTTATGGGTCTATTTAGTGGTGGGGCCTATAAGCCCGCCCTGTCGGGCTTCACCCCCTCCAGAACAATAGGCCACTGTCATTTTACGGTTTATGACTTGTTTTTTAACTATGGATTTTAAACTGTGCAGAGTGGCTGGCTCATCCTGTATTATTTTGTGATCAGCCAGCCACACGCTTCTGCAGCCTTGTTTTAGTGTTCTGTCTATTTTGTCCACTCCTGTCTTGTCCATTGTTCTGTCATCATTTTACGATTGACTGTCGCTCTGTACCTGGAGCATCCTGGACATAGAGTAGTATGCGACGAAAAGGAAACTTTTAACAGTTCACTCCTAGCTGGGAACAGGGGACTGATAACCCAGCAGTTGAGTCCCCTTTAAACACCACCAACAACAACAACAACAAACATGGTGCCTTACATCATCACACAGCCATTCCCAAACGGCACTGCTACAAGAGCTGTTCGTAATTCCAGATACGTGCCCTGTTGAACCTTCGAACAAAATCGCTAAACATTTTTCTGGCTGAGATATATTCGACAACGTTGGTGCGCCTCGGTTGCACAGTGGTAGAGTGCTAGACTACAAATCCAAAGGTCCCGGGTTCGATCCCCGCTAGGTCCTAGGATTTTTATCTCTCACTTTCCACTTCTTTCACCTCTGGCATTATTGCTCATGTGAAAAATACCGAGTAGCACCGTGGTTCGGAACCCACGTTAAACTGTAGGTCCCCCTATAACTGGCTGGGTAAGTCAGTTCGAAGGTCGGAGGAAGGCAATGGCATACCACCTCCAAACAGGACCATGCCTAGTAAAGCACTGTGGTGTTCAAACCAGTCTTCGGATTGTTGACTGCTTTACCTTTGATGTTGAATTCCAACATCAACCTTCAAGCACCCATTCATAATCATTTCACTTCACCCATTGTCAACAACATAATGAAGCATGCCTGGAAGAAAAGTTCATTTGACGTTTTCTGGGTACCGAAGGTTCAAGTCGAACAACATCCAATCGCACATCCTCGTCAATTATCCAGTGAGCATACTGTCGCTGCATTTGTGTTTAACAGATTGCTATGAATATACAGGTCAAATATTTTGTTGAATATTTGATTTTATTTTAGATGACCAGTTTTGACAATCTTAGTTGTCATCTTCGGATCTCTAAATTCTTACAAAATAGCACCTCATGAGACATAGTGCTTGCTATCTAAGTTATAAAAGTCTCTTATAAGTCAAAACTATATCACATGAGGTACTATTTTGTAAATATTTATAGATCTCTAGGTGACAACTAAGATTTTCGAAGCCAGTCATCTAAAATGAAATTAAATATTCAACAAATGATCTTGGCATATGTATTCTTAACAAGTAATTTAGATCGTCCCCTGGGTTGAAAAATGTCAAACCTATTTAATAAATCTCTCCCCTAAGATCCACAAACATGCTTCATAATAGGTTCATTTAGATAAACTGAGTGAGTAAGTAGATAACAATAATCATTATGAATAAACCAAATATATGTAAAGGAAGGCTTCCGCGGCCGCTGTCATTGTTGATAAAACTCTTCTGGGTATTGGACCGCCTCGTCAATATATGAAATATATCACCGACGTTTCGGCCACTATTGCAAGCGGCCATATTCTGGGTAAGATGGCCGCTTGCAATAGTGGCCGAAACGTCGGTGAAATACTTGATATATTGACGATGCGGTCCATTACCCAGAAGAGTTTTATCAACAAACCAAATGTAATTTACATCACTGGCCGTTACTAGAAGCTTTATTACTGTATCAGCAGATAGATTTAGATTACATAGTCATTTTCAATTATTATGTTATACTGGTACTTGTTGCAATGTGCAGATTCCGGGAGAACAGGAAATTAAAGGACATTTTCAATTTACCATTTGTTGTTTTGGACATTCAATTCATTAAGAACATTTCAAAGCTTACACGCATTTATATCCCCTCACTTTTTTTTAAATCTTACCAGGAACTTTAATTACAGAAAAAAGGAATAGTTTGCCAGAATATTACAATCAGTGAAACCAATTGTCCGAAACGACAATTACATAGGTTGCCAAAGTCTAGGTTATTACCATAAAAGTCCATACCGAACTGGCGGTGGTAATAATTTGTCCAATCCAGTATATTTAATAATTTTCTATAAACAATAATTAAAATAATTACGATAAGTACAGATATAATTTTAGGAAATCACAAAACGCGAAAGGTAAGTTTCAGGAACGTAATTGCAGTAACAAGTGATGACTCCCGGCATCAAATACAGCCCAGTAATTACATCATCGGTCCCGAAGGATACCCATTTGCGTAGCCAAATATTAAAGACTGTAAATAAAAATTAAAACTGTTCATAAGATTTACATAACCAAACAACTATAGGACACAACTAGGCAGTTAAATAAGAATGCGTCCATAAGTCACACGCGGTCTCACGTAAACATATGAAATAACGTGTTATGATCAGCCTGCAGTTTTAACAATCGTTAGCAGTTACAAACAGGCAAATGGAAGAAAAGTAACATTTGAATTTACACTTCCAACATAATAAACACCGTCCAGAATTACGACACTCTTTACAGTTTTGCCTTTCCAGCCACTCTCCTGCGTGTGGCTCCACATTTGCCAAGGAAGCTAAACCATAGACAACGGAGCGAGTCACATTCGATTAACACCAACTGTGAACTAGGAGGGGAGGGGAGGGGGGACGGGTTACTGCTCGCTGTAGTTGCCGTCCTCAACGTCAACAGCATGATGCACATTCTCCACTTGTTTTTCTGTAACTACCAAGAAAGATGCTAAAGCGTAAGAAAGAAATTTCGCGTTCTCGATCCGACAGAAAACGTCGCTGAAGAGTGAATCTACAGACGATAGAAACTTGAAACTTGTAGACATTGTTTATCTTACACTGTAGGCATCAGCGATTTTTTGATATTCCTATCCCTAAGGGGGTGAAGCAGGGGATAATTTTTTTTAATACTCTGCTATTTAGGCAACTGTACTGCAAGAAATACAAAATATCCGATGTAGACTTTTGATCTGAATTTTAAAAACAGCCGGCCGCGGTAGCCGAGGGGACTAAGGCGCTCCAGTCTCGGTCTTCACGGCCACTACGGTCGGGGGTTCGAATCCCCCCTCGGGCATGGATATTTGTGCCGTCCTAGTTCGCAAGTAGTTCATGAGTAGTTTGTAAGTTTAGGGACTGATGACCCCGTAGTTAAGTCCCTTAGACTATACAAACATTTGAACATTTTTTAAAAACACATGTTTCGATATTTTTGGAAATTCAACCATTAAGCGTGTGAAATAAGGGAAAACCTTTTAAGGGTGCTACTAAGACTGTTTTGATGCTAGAAATGCGAAATTTTGATTTCAAAACATGGCCAAAATTAAAAGAAAGAAAGAAAGAGAGAGAGAGAGAGAGTTTCGGGTTGTTTCAAATTCTGCCATGAATGGGGGTGGGAAGTTGTATCAAAATACTTGATTAGGAAAGCATTTTTAAAGCTATATCTATAAAAATTTATATTTAGAATTAGAAACAACCAATGCAGACCATCCAGTCTATGCGTGCGAAGCAAACGGGAATTAAATTAGTTAAGAATATAAAAGTAATAGAGTAATTACTTGCTAAAAAGTTGTTTTGGCGAATAGAACACCCTACATATTCCAAACCCTCGAAATTACTATCACAATTATTTATATCCCGGTTCTTCTGCGGCCCTTTTGCATTTTCTCACTCCATAAGCACAACCACAACAAGGAATAAAAACCGCGATTTTATTAAAAAAAAAAAAAAAAAAAAAAAAAATAGAACTGCGCAGTTGGCGCGTTAGCATTCTGCAGCGAGGCGAATTTCCAATTCAGTAAACGCGTGCGCGCCTATCGCTGAACCGAGAAATGCGCGGCGTATTTACGTACTGCACGCGAGGAGTGTCAAATCCTGGACGCGGCGGTGGGGCCGGCGGTCGGTCGGCACCCGGCGCCGGGAGAATAGCCGGTGCACAATGGGGGCTGGCGCCCGCTGCAATGGCGGTTCGTTAGCAGCTCTGCCCGGTCATTGCGGGGCTCTCTGGCGCCAGTAAAAAATGTGTGCCAGCTATTCATGCGGCGCGCCGGTGAAAAATTTCTTTTTCCCGCGAGGTCCCCCTTTGTGTAGGTGGAGGCGAGGGCGGATGCGGAGGGCACAGGCCAGAGATCCTCCCCTTCCCCCCCCCTCACCCTCTCCTGTAGTGACCGCCATCCCCGTTACCCTCGTCCCCCGCTCCGTGTGGAGACACAAGGGGGAGTCTGATGAGACAGTCGGCCGGATGTGAAAGCAAACGGAGAACAGTCCCTCCATCCCCCTCCCCAACCCCTCCCTACTCTGATGGCTGTGCGATTCCATGGGGAGGCTGCTCCCCTCGCCGCGTCCCACGGCTACTTTGTTGGGACTGCTGAAAGTAGCTCTCGTGTAAAAGCTCACTGGGCAAAAATGCTGCCTACCTGTCGCGGACATCACGGTGCGGGGTAACACCACCTCTGATCTTCATAATGGAGCCAGTTGGGCTCGTTAGTGAGTCCATGTGGTTTTTCACACACAATTTCTTTCCCTTAATACGTACTGACTTCAGACCACCGATTCAGGTGAGGATCTATCTAATTACAAGGTGTGGTGAAATGAAAAATTAGGAAACGCCACTGAGGGAATAATCGAAGTCTTTATTCAAAAGTAATCACCAGAGGACTGAGCACAACTATCCCACTGTGATTCCTTAATTACTCCTGGCGAATAATAACTTCGAAAAACTTATGGGTATGCTGCCAGGTACCAAAATCGACGACGGCCGATATTACGGCAGGAGACCACCCCTGCCATTTTCAAGGCGAAACTGCAGTAAGAAAGCAATGAGTAAACAGGAAAGACAACACACACCGAGCAAGCACACACACAGCGCCGACACGACCAAAGATGAAACCGGTCAGAATATCGATAATAAACATCAATTATCGACAGATGAGGTGGGATTAGTTTTCTCCCTCTGTTTTGTGACAAGTGAGAGAGCAGGATCCCAAGCGCAATTTAAGAAGAAGCCTCCATCCCTTTAAAAGGGATGGAGGCTTCTGCTTAAATTCCGCTTGGGATTCTGCTCTCTTACTTGTTAAAAAACAGAAGAAGCCTCCATCCCTTTAATAGGGATGGAGGCTTCTGCTTAAATTCCGCTTGGGATCCTACTCTCTCAATTGTCAAGAAACAGAGGGAGAAAACTAATCAGACCTCATCTGTCGATACTTGATGTTTATTATCGATATTCTGACCGGTTTCATCTTTGGTCGTGTCGGCGCTGTGTGCTTGCTTGCTCGGTGTGTGTTGTCTTTCCTGTTTACTCATTGAAAACCGAGATTTTAAAGATCGTTGCACATTGCTTTCTTACTGTAGTTTCGCCTTGAAAGTGGCAGGGTGGTCTCCTGCCGAAATATCGGCCGTCGTCGATTTTGGTACCTGGCAGCATACCCGTAAGTTTTTCGAAATATCCCACTCTACAAAGAGAAGAAGCATTCCCTGTTCAAATAATTCCTGTGACTGTGACAAGCGCCACTCCTCTACTCTTTCCTTCAGTTCGTCGTTCGTCGTCAGCGATGTTTTTATTTACGAACAAAACAGGTGGAAGTCACAAGGCGACTTGTCGTGGCTGTAGGGCGTGTAAGGGGACAGCGACCCTTACGGCAGAACCATTCATTTTCGTTACTGGGAATGCAGTATATCGACTGTTCAGGCGCCAAGCGCGCCACTTGAGAATGACAGCGCCCCTTACGTCAGAACCGTTCACTTTTGGTGTGCGGGAGTAGTATATAGACTGTTTAGGCGCCGAGCGTGCCACTTGAATTTGAGGAGATTCAAATGTTCAAATGTCTGTAAATCTATCGGATCAAACTGCGTGGTCATCCGTCCGTAGCTTACAAACTACTTAAACCTAGGTAAACTAACATACGGACAAACACGCACAGCCATGCCCCAGGGAGGACTCGAACCTCCACGGCGAGCAACCGCGCGATCCGCAGCGAGGTGCTTTAGACCGCTCGGCTACTCCACCGCGGCAGTTTGAGGATAGTGTGGTTTTGTGTGGGTATGGTGGTTGGTGTGCTACCGCCTGGAGCGTGTGTCCCCAATCGTCGTGGAGGACCCCCCCCCCCCCCGCCCCCAGTACAGATTAATACAGTGGAAGGTTTATTCAAGGTGCAACAATGTGCCATTAGTACGATGACCGTGTCAACCGCGTCGATGTAATGTGTTTACTTACTTGGATTACGTAGACAAAGCATCAAGATTCAGTATAATGGCGACCGGTGACTTTAATGTTTGTAACAAGAGGAGTAACCGCAATTAGAACTGTAAGACAAAAGCCGTGAACAGCTCACATTTATGCAACTTAAAACAATATATAACTATTGTATCAGTGCAAATTGTGTTATTTACTCAACAAACTTGAACTGTGAACTTTGTGTGCAATCATTGTGTAGCCTCAGTCATTATCCATACGGTAGAAACAGCTTCCGCAAAATCATTATCTATTGCTTTATCCTATAGGCAGGGTCAGCATTGATTCTGGATAGCTGTGATGGTAATCATATTGCGTATCGGAGGATGCGTTTCAGGAGGCTGCTCTATCTGCATCCACTTGAACTTGGCCAGTACACTTTGTGTGACCCTGAAGACGCGTGGATGCGTATAATAATGGAACAGACTCTCTCCCTCCGAGAACAGCCCAGGCCGTTTGATCTTGACGGACTTGCGCAGGCTACGGAGTGTTTCACAGGACACGTCACTGTTAATGAGTTTTCCGTGCTCGAGAAATGTATGAGTACCAGACATCTGACGTCGAAAAAGACGGTCATTTTTGCCTTCTTAGATCACAAATTTTAAAGGGGGAGGTGACGGACGCTTCGCTTCGGCAGATGTCACACTACATTACCTCAAAGTGGCATATTCAATCAACCGCTTTCTTACAATGTTCAAATGTCTGTAAATCTATCGGACCAAACTGCGTGGTCATCAGTCCGTAGCTTACGAACTTCTTAAACCTATCTAAAGTAACCTGCTGACAAAACACACACACACCCATGCCCCAGGCAGGACTCGAACCTCCACAGCGAGCAACCGCGCTTTAGACCGCTCGGCTACTCCACCGCGGCTCTGTGGTTATCAGTCCCTAGGCTTAAAAATTAGTTAAACACAAACTAACCTAAGGACAACACACACACGCACGCACGCACACACACACACACATACACACACACACACACACACACACACACAAACACACACAAACCTGAGGGAGTACCCCCCCAACCAGGAGTGACCGCTCGCTCTGCAGCAAGGGGCCTTAGAGTGCTTGGCGGTTCCTCCGCGCCCAACCGGTTTGGTTGTTGAGTCGTTTCTTCGCTTTTCTTCCTCTCGTATAATCTCAGAAAAATGGAAAACTGTCTCACTAACTGCACAACCATCTATTGGTAAACGATAAATTAACATTACGTTATTACACCAATACCAAACGCTGCTTCTTCACTAAAGAGGCAGAGAAACTGGCACTCCTGCCTAACATCTGCGAATACGAATAAGTGACGCAACACAACGTGACATGGACTCGACTAATGTCTGAACTAATAATGGAGGGAAATGACACTATGCACCCTGCAGAACTGTCCCTATATCCGTAAGAGCACGAGGAGTGATCTGAACGGCAGTTTGCAAGCCTTCACAGTTGCGCTCAATAATGTTGATGTTTCTGGCGACTCGTGGGCAGCGTAAGTTTAAACACGAGAAGAATGTTCTGCATCCTCTCTGTAGTAATTCTGCACATGGGGGGTGTCGCATCGTCGTGCTGAAATCCCTCAAGTGCGTCGTTCACGATAAACATGAATAGGGGCAGATGACCAGCCGGGATGCGCATGTATGTGTCACCTGTCAGAGTCGTATCTACAGCACTGTGCTCCTAGATCGCACCAAATACACACACCACAAGCCATTACGAGGCCACCACCAGCTTCAACAATCCGCTGCTGATATGCACGGTCCATACACTCACGAGGTAGTCTCCAGACCCATACACGTCCATTCGCTCGATAAAATTAGAACCGACAGACCAGACAATCTGTTTACAGTCCAATGTTGGCGTTGACGCTCCCGGACGAGACGTAAAGCTTTGTGGCGTTCAGTCAGAAATGGGCCTTCAGCTCCGAAAGCTCATATCGATGATGTTCCGTTGAACAGTTCGTACATTGTCACTTCGTGAAATGGTCGTAGGGTAAAATCCCCACCTCACTGCTGACTCGGACAAGCAGTGTCCCATATATCGTGCACCAAATAAAATATCACGCTCAAACGCACCTAAAACGTAATAACCTGCCTCTGTAATAGCAGTAAACGATCTAACGCCTTCATCAGATACCTGTTGTGTTATATAAGCGTTGCTTACCGCAGCGTCATCCTCTGTGTGTTTACATATATCTGTGTCTGCATACGCAAGCCTAAAACAATTTCTTGGGCTCTTCAGTATATTATTCCTTTATTTTAATACGGCAAATCCATTTCGACTCAAACTGTTAAAGTGGTCTTCCTCGCTAAACCAACCATGTTCACATCAGATCCTGTTCCAGGCAGTAGAGTATCAGAGCTGGTTCAGGAAGCCGGCCGCGGTGGCCTAGCGGTCTGCGGCACGCCAGTCACAGTCTACACGGCCATTACGGTCGGGGGTCCGAATCCCCCCTCGGGCATGGATATTTGTGCCGACCTTAGTATTAGCTAATTCATAAGTAGTTTGTAATAGTCTCGTCTAGTTCGCGAACGAAGTTGTTCGGAAGAGCGCTCTCACAGGCAAACTACGCGAACTAGTTCGCAGACCCCTCGCCTCTTAGATCGTCCGCTCCTTTTTCGAAGACTGACGGAGAACAGCGAGATGACGCGAGAGGGCGCAGAAACGCGTTATTCCTTTCTGTCAGTTACCGTCATTTGCAGCTGAGATGCAGCTCAGCTGTAGTTTCATTGTTCACTGCCACGAATTTTCTTTACTAAGGTATTCACTTCCAACACTTTATAAAAATTAAAAAGTCATTTATAAAAGTGCATTTTTATTCACGAGAATAGACGCATTTAGCATATTTTGTAGGTAATGTTCCTTCAATGACCTATTTAAATAATGAAATCTATTTTAAAAATAAAATACTACGAGAAATCTGTATGCAAAGTAGTTGAATACCATTGTATTACCCATTCGTGTAAATAATTGTTTTATTTGCTTAAGTATTTGATGTCTAATTGCCCAAAAATACGGGTAATAGGACACGCTTGGGCAACACTGATCATTATATAAAAAAAGCTGCCATAACAAAAGAAAAAGCTCTTTTGGTAGCGGTAGCAAAAGCCAAAAAGAGCGGACGAACTAAAAAGAGAGACGTACTTCGCGGCCGAGCTGCGAACTAAAAGGAAAGCTACCGGTCGCTAATTAAAATATGCGCGATAGGTCGCGAACTAACGCGAACTAAAATATGCGTGATCGGTCGCGAACTAAAATATGTGCAATCGGTCGCGAACTAAAACATACGTTACCGGTCGCGAACTATTATGCCAAACGTATTTCGCTTCTTAGTTCGTTGGATTCTTTTCCGAAGACCGACGGCCAGTAGCGAGAGGGTGCGAAGCAGAATTAAAAATCACGTGTTTGCCTTCTGCTGCCTGCCTGCTCGATTACAAAGTTCAGTGCTACAAAATTTCTGTTTTGAAGTATTCTGTACTCTGCATATCTGACTGATAAATTTCATAATGCCAAGATGTAGAGATAACTCTAAACTTACTTAAACGCGAGAAATTATCCACAAACTGTTTCTTTTGGTTTTCGTGGTACCGTTAGCGGTTCAAGCAGCAAGCGCATGAAGCAGCGAGGTGAGGGAACTTCGTCCTTCACCTGCATGCGCAGATCACGCCGCACAGCCGTCACTGGGAGAGGACGAACTAAAAGATCGAACCAGTTCGCGGCAGAGCCCCGAAAAGTGAGCGCTTCCGATCGCGAACTATTATGCGCAAGTTTAGTTTGTAAGTTTAGGCACTGATGACCCCGTAGTTAAGTCCCATAAGCTCTACAAAGATTTAAACATGTGAATTTTGATTTAGGGAGCGGTAAGGTACTGCTGTCTAAATAGTGAAACCAAACTAATATGCATTGTTGATTGATTAACGAGGCAAGTATCTGAGAGATCCGTGTTTAAGCCATTTATGTCAAAACTTAACAAGGGAGACTACACATATTACTCTCAAATAAATTTTATAATTCATTCAATAGCGTAAGTAAACATTGTCAGCAATATACAAATATTATGAAATTGTTGGAAGTCGATTTTAAAAATTACAGTCAAAAAGGTTTGCCAAGAAAACGTATGAAACTAATATTTATACTTCTTAAAATTAGCTTAAGGTGCCACTCACATGAGCAACAAATATAAATTACTTCCGAAAATATAAGATCCAGACAAAATAGTTAATTTCATGTACCCTACGCCACTAAATCGCAAAGAGCCCACGCGCTCTCAAGGCAACACAACTTGGGGATCTAATCGGCTGTTAACAGCTTAATTTAACACTATAACAAAAAGATACTTAATAGGTGGAAATATCGCCAAAGAATTCCAATGTACAAATGGCAGTTTTGAAATACGCAGGTTTGTGCTAAACACATCTTAAAAACAGTTGCAACTCTGGTTTGTTTGAAACAAATATTATTAGCATCTCCGAGGTCAATCTGACTCCAAAGGAGGCTACCTGGGTATCGGGCTTTACAATCTCTTTATATTTAGTGTACGTAAAGTTCAGGACAAATAACAATCAGCCAAAGTAGGTCGACGCAACTCTCTAAAATCCTCGAGGAAATCGACTTTGAAGGTTTGGAAGTACACATATGTTTCAGCTCTTATTAATACAGCATATGACGCTGTAGGTCAGGTGGTAGCGTTCTGGCTCACAAATGATTCGAATCCCACTGTGACTAACATTTATCTCGTTTGTTTTAAAATTCAGATATACAAAACATTTTGGGATCTCCAGTACCATGTGTTGCGTCAGATTTAGATTATGTGTATCTAGACAAACCGAACACCTTTTCGTCACCTAAAACGATGCTTTGGTAGGTTAGCTGCTGGGAAATCCTTTTGTAGCTATGGAGATGACTTTCTAAAAATAGCATCATAGCTCTTCACAAACTGAACAGTCGAATACTACCTTTGTCAACTAGTAGTGAAACCAGTATTGTAAAAAATTTAACTTTCGTTTTTTGATTGAAACCATCATTATTAACAACTTTTATGAAATATAAAAAAATTATGAATAAACAAAAATATCTTCTTTTTCGTAAAAATTACCATTAGATATTGAAATTGTGTAAGCATTCGAACACACACACACACACACACACACACACACACACACACACACACACAAAAGTCTGTCGCTGCAGGATTCGAAGCAACTACCCCATGTTTGAAGGGCTAGAACGCCACCACCTCTTTCGACGTGTACTTGGCTCAGATTTTTTATTACTGAGGGCGTTCAGTCCTCTGAATGGACTCGCTGAGCCACGGAGCCCGCCGGCACCCCCTAAGCTACGCCGACAGATGCTGCGACCCTTAATTACTGGTACTTACATGAACTTGTAACACTTCAAAGTCGATTTTTCCGATATTATTTAGAGTTGTGTCGAATGGCTTTGGCTGATTGTTATTTGTCTTCTGAACTTCATGTACATAAATAACAAAAAAATCTAAAACCCGATACCCACGCGGTCTCTTTGTTAGATAAACAACACCCACGCCAAGGCCATTGGGCTCGTCCAAACTGGGCAACCTCTATCTGACCTCTATCTGTTGGTGATAAACGGAAGACTCGAACTGGGGAACTGTCCCCATTCTCTTGTTTAACAAGTCTTATGAAATACAGGTGCGTGGTAATGAGTGCCTTCCAAACGCGATAATATATGTGTGCTGGCTACTATAAATAACTTTACAGTACACGGCTAACGTTTACCGCAGCATCGCCATCCACGTTTTTCCGTTGTTACAACCCTTCTGTAATGTTTGAATTTATAACCGTCACCGATGAAATGTGTATTACCACGATCACTAATAACAGGCTGCAAATCGTGACTGTCTGCCGTATTATTCGCTTCCACGACTAAACTGAAGTACAAAACGAAACACTATATGATTCTACACTAATGTCAGCGAGCTGATGTCATTCACAGGACTGACGAGTTCAGTTAGGGCACAGATTTGTCTGTGGTTAGGGCCAGGAACGCCTTGGGTCGGACCGTCCTGCTACCTTCGAGTGGAAGTTGCCCAGTTCGAGCATGGGATTAACTGTCCTTTCCAGAGTACCCTACTAATGATCACTAAAAGTTGCCCAGTACGGGTCTTCCAAGGCTTTTGTGTATTTCACCGTATTTACATTAATGTGCAAATGTTCAAATGTTTTTATAGTCTATGGGACTTAACCTCGGGGTCATCAGTCCCAAAACTTACAAGCTACTTATGAACTACTTACGAACTAGGACGGTACAAATATCCATGCCCGAGGGGGGATTCGAACCCCCGACCATAGTGGCCGTGCAGACCGTGACTAGAGCGCCTCAGTCACCTCGGCCACCGCGGCCGGCGATTAATGTGCCCATTACTGAAACAAACACAACAGGCGAATTACTAATTAGTCTGGAGATGTCAAATATGCAGTCGAAATCCGTAACGTACAGAAAATGATAACTGCTTATACTGTACCTCCTACTCAAACTTTTATTTATCAGACACAATAGACAGAAATATTCGACAGTTTGAATAGCACTACCGAGCCCCGCTAACGGAACTCAGCCTGCGCTTAACAAAAATAAAATATTTCGACGCGAAATACGCAATGTAAGGCACCACTTAAATCCATCACCACCAAGAAATACACCCTGAAGTTTAAACTAAGCTTTACTTAACGAATATCTCTATGACACAATGATTACCAAAACAATTTCAAAACAGGTAGGAAACGCATATTGAACCACGACTAACTTGTATCGGCCCACACTTTAATGTCAATTTCAGGTTCAAGTTACGTTGACTTCTTAACAGATAAGTAGTCTATGATCAAGGACTTAAGTTACAATTCCAAGTAACCATGCATAAGGATAACGGGTGAACAGCCTTTTTATACGGACCTATCCCACTGTAAACAGAAATCTCCTAAAGGGCTATCAAACTTTTACTGGTCACCACCAAATTTACTTCCTACGCAGTGGCAAATGTCAAGGTGTGAACTGCCACAAACAGAAATTAGTACACACCCTAGGAACATTTTTAAATTATAAATAATTCATTCCAAAATTAATAGGTAAATGATCATGGTCTCGGCCGATATACACAGCCCAACACACTCCAAGGGCTGTCTGTCCGTAACAGGTCGTAAACACCTCTCTCTTCTGTCTCAGCGCGAGACTTTATACGACGAATCGGCATGAGACACGTATTCCGTACATTGTGGAGGTCCGGTGGTCTTTGCTTGAAGCCTTCTGTATGAGTTCGTGTTTTAGACCGTGGAGTTAGATATCCGTGTACCTTAGTGTGTGTTTTTATGATCGTGCTGCTTTTGTGTTTGTTTTGGTGTGGACTTTTATATCTGTTACACTCGGAATTGTCGAATTGTGCTGTTTCTGGGGTGCTTGTAATTTATGTGATTTGTGGTCTGAACCCAGTGATGATATGAGTTGGTGAGGAGATATGTCGGCTTTGTTGAAGAATGATTGTGTGATTTCTGTTATTGATGGCTTGTTAATGTCGTTATAAATGTGTGTGTTTGTGACGAATCAGGCTGCGTTGTTATTATTCTCAGTGCTTTATTTTGTAGCACTTGTAGCTTTTACAGCTGGGTGTCTCCAGCCGCGCCCCAGACCTCATAGCAGTATAACATATTTGGGGAGTATGTTTCACGTATAAACCAAGAGCTTTGAACTAATGGTTATCACACTGCCCTTGAGGAGTGGGTAAACCGGAATGAGTCTACCCATACCCCGATTATGTGCGTCGGTTATGTGGGTGTTCCCAAGTAGTTTGTGATCAATTTTGAGGCCTAAATATTTTACCGCACCAACACCAGAGGCGGTCTCTCCCGTCGAGAAAGAGTTGACGGAACAGAGGTCTCCTTTTGGTAATGGAAACGATTGCATTGCATTTTTCCAGGTTAATTTTGATCTTCCAGTAGTTGCACCAGTGAGTAATTTGCTCAAGGTCCCGCTGCAGAAGCATGATAATGTAATTGGTGTTTGAGTGGCTGGCATAAATAGCATGTAAACAGTGCAAGATGGGTACTGCCTATCTAGTTAATATCATTTGTATATATGAGTAGCCTATTATCAAAGACGGACATCTGTCGTTTGCCAGAAACAAACGTCATTTTTTATTGCGAAACTTAGAGCTAATATATTTATAAGCTGATTCCAGCATTATCAACTTTAATACACGAAGAATTATACTTGGAAGTAGCTAATACCCATCTTTTTACTCATGCACCTTCAAATTCTGTTTGAAAATACAGATGCCCGTCTTTTAAACCAAAACGTCTAGGTGTCCGCTTTTGATGTGAACAAGCTTTCAGATGTCCGTTTTTTATACACAGAGATTCGATGACAGGAGACTGGTTTGATGCAGCTCTCCGCCCTACTCTATCCTGAGCAAGCCTTTTCATCTCCTCATAAGAACGGCAACCCACATCCACTTGAATCTGCTTACTACACGCGAATCTTGGTCTCCCTCTGCGATTTTTTACCCCACACACTTCCCTCCAATGCTAAATTTACGATTCCTCGATGTCTAAGAATGTGTCCTACCAAGCGATCCCTTCTTTTAGTCAGGGTATGCCAAAAACTCCTTTTCTCACCAATTCTGTTCAGTACCTCTTCATTAGTTATGCGATCTACCCACCTAATCTTCAGCATTCTTCTGTAGCACCACATTTCAAAAGCCTCTATTCTCTTCCTGTCCGCACTGCTTATCGTCCATGTTTCACTCCCGTACAAGGCAACACTCCACACAAATGCCTTCAGAAAAGACTTCCTTACCCTTAAATTAATATTCGATGTTAGCAAATTTCTCTTTTTCAAAAATGCTTTTCTTCCCATTGCCATTCTGCATTTTATGTCCTCTGTACTGCGACCATCATATGTTATTTTACTACCCAAGTAACAAAACTCATCTACCACCTTCATTGTTTCGTTACCTAATCTAATTCCTTCAGCATCGCCTGATTTTCTAAGACAGCATTCCATTATTTTTGTTTTGCTCTTGTTAATGTTCATTTTATACGCTCTCTTCAACACACTGTCCATTCCATTCAACTGCTATTCCAGGTCCTTTGCTGTCTCTGACAGAATTACAATGTCATCAGCAAAACGCAAGGTTTTTATTTCTTCCCCCTGAACCTTAATCCCTATTCCAAATTTTTCCTTGCTTTCCTTCACCGCCTGATCGATGTACAAATTGAATAACATCGGAGAAAGGCTACAACCCTGACTTATTCCCTTCCCAACTGATGCTTTCCTTTCATGCCCTTCGAGTCTAATAACTACGGTCTGGCTTTTGTACAAGCTGTAAATAACTCTCCTTTCCCTGTATTTTACCCCTGCTGACTTCAGAATTTGATAGAGTGTATTCCAGTCAACATTGTCAAATGCTTTCTCCAAATCTACAAAAGCTAAAAATGTAGGTTTGCCTTTCCTTAATCTATCTTCTAATATAAGACGGAAAGTGAGTATTGACTCCCGGGTTCCTACGTTCCTCTTGAATCCAAACTGATCTTCCCCGAAGTCAGCTTCTACCAGCTTTTCCATTCTCCTATAGATAATTCGTGTTAAAATTTTGCAACCATGACTTATCAAGCTGATGGTTCTGTAATTTTCACACGTGTCTGAGCCAGATTTCTTTGGAATGGGGATTATTACAACTTTTCTTAAAGTCTGAGGGTATTTCGGCTGTCTCATACACCAGTTCAAATAGTTTTGTCATGGCTGGCTCTGCCAGAGACTTTAGTAGTTCTGAGGGTATGTCATCTACTCCTGGGGTCTTGTTCCGACCTAGGTCTTTCAGGCTCTGTCAAATTCATATCTCAGTATAGTATATCCTATTTCATCTTGATCTACTTCCTCTTCCCTTCCTACGTCTCTAAATTCATTTCCTTTGTAGAGCTGCTCTATGTACTCTTTCCACCTTTCAGCTTTCCCTTCTTTGCTGAGAACTGGTTTCCCATCTGAGTTCTTGATATTCGTAGAGTTGCTTTTCTTGTCCCCAAATGTCTCTTTTATTTTCCTGTAGGCGGTATCTACTTTTCCCCTTCTTATACATTCTTCTACAGATTTGCATTTGGCTTTTAGCCACTCCTGCTTATCCATTTTGCACTTCCTATCAATCTCATTTTTTAGTCGTCTGTACTCCATTTTGCTTGTTTCATTTACTGCATTTTTATATTTTCTTTCATCAATTAAATTTAGTATTTCCTGTGATATCCAAGGATTTTTTGTAGGTCTTGCCTTTCTACCTATTTTGTCCTCTGCTGCCTTCACTATTTCATCTCTCAATGCTAGCCATTCCTCTTCTACTGTTTTATTTCTCCCTGTTTCTGTCAATTGTTGTCTAAATCTCCCTCTGAAATTCTCCAAAACTTCACTTTCCTTCAATTTATCTAAGTCCCATCTCCTTATTTTCCTACCTTTCTGCGGTTTTTTTAGTTTCAGCCTACAGTTCATGACTAACAAGTTATGGTCAGAGACTATATCTGCCCTGGGTAGTCTTACTCTAATACATATTGGAAAAATGATTAAAAAAATGAAGAACTTCAAGAAACATAATAATCTTTTTAATTTGATATACAAAATGAAATGTTAGGAAAATTATTAGTATAAGGTCTGTTGAAACTGTCGCCATCCTTACGTTATTTCTGACATCGAACTTCTTTCCAACAAGTGATAATTTCGTAAAACACACCTTACAATAATACAGTGTAGTTTACAAGCTAGTCTTACCTTTGTTTCTTTTCAATGTTTATTTTCCACTTTTCAGGTTGCCTCTTACTTCCTAGCTTTTCCTTCGGATGCTGGTGGTATAGTATGTTCCATTTCACTCGCTTTAAGATGGTTATTAATAAAAACGCTATAAGAAATTACTAAAAAACATAAGTACGAGCTAATACGTCTTAGTACCTGGCACATGCTCTCGCTATGTCTGATTTTCGAGGTCATGTGATCATTTACTGTGTTCCCATTGGTGCACACTGCTTCATTGAACAAGTGTCCGAATTTGATATCAATTTCTCATGTAGGTGACCGCTTTTGAAGTGAACAGTCAAATTAAACGTGTGATAAATCACATTTACGTCAATTTTTGGAAAAAAAGGGACTTAACAATATAAGAGCGAAGAAACTTCCTTTAAGATCCACTGCTCGTCAAATCTGTGGACAACTGTGTTGGCGAAACGCAACCGCTGTTGCCTAGCCTTGGGGAGTAATGGCTGACCGGTTAAAATTTTGTATGGATAGAAATGTATGCTTCAATGAAAACTTGTCGCAGTGTTTTTCCGGTTGATGCCCACCTACTGTGCAGCTCATCGATTTCCTGAGACTGGTGTGAAACACAGCTTGTGTAGAATGAAACATTCACTCTGCAGCGGAGTGTGCGCTGATATGAAACTTCCTGGCAGATTAAAATTGTGTGCCGGAACCGGGACTCGAACCTGGGACCTTTGCCTTTCGCGGGCAAGCGCTCTACCGACTGAGCTACCCCGACACGACTCACGATGCCGCCTCACAACTTTACTTCCGCCAGTACCTCGCCCCCTACTTTCCAAACTTCACAGAAGCTCTCTTGCAAACACGCAAGACTAGCACTCCTGGAAGAAAGGATATGGTGGAGACATGGCTTAGCCACAGCCTAAGGGATGTTTCCAGAATGAAACTTTCACTCTGCAGCGGAGTGTGCGCTGATATGAAACTTCCTGGCAGATTAAAATTGTGTGCCGGAACCGGGACTCGAACCTGGGACCTTTGCCTTTCGCGGGCAAGGGCTCTACCGACTGAGCTACCCCGACACGACTCACGATGCCGCCTCACAACTTTACTTCCGCCAGTTGCAAGAGAGCTTCTGTGAAGTTTGGAAAGTAGGGGGCGAGGTACTGGTGGAAGTAAAGTTGTGAGGCGGCATCGTGAGTCGTGTCGGGGTAGCTCAGTCGGTAGAGCGCTTGCCCGCGAAAGGCAAAGGTCCCAGGTTCGAGTCCCGGTTCCGGCACACAATTTTAATCTGGCAGGAAGTTTCACAGCTTGTGTATTCTCGAAGTTTTCAAGCGATTTAATCCTTTCTGGGCAACCGAAATTTCATCCCGAACACTACCCGTCCTCTCAAACTTGCCAACTAGGATTGCCCTCTTGGGACGGTTTGTCTTCAGCTTGAACCCTGTCGCGGTCGCAAACTTCCTTCTAGTCGCCGTTGGGCTGATATTACTCGAATAGTAGGCACACTGTACTGTGCCACTTTCACGTGCACATGGCCAACAATGAGCTGATTGCGCATGCGCATACTCATTACTGCCAACCGTACAGTTATAATGTCCTAACGGAAACCGTTCAGAGGTTTGACGATTTTATTTCATCCCAGCGTTACCCGGGTATTTATTTATTTATTCAAGTTTTTTCTCCAATCCCTTCTCTCTCAGTACATCTCCTTTTTTCTAATAACATTTTATATTTGTCAGAGGATATATAAGAAGTAAACATTTCTTGGACAACATACAAAAGTTTATGTACAGTATCCAAACAAGGAGAGATAGTAGTAAAAATACAAATATCTCTCAAAACTCAGTCTCAGTTGCAAATGTTTTTATTTCACTGACGCGTTTCGCCCTTTTGAGGTATCATTACATTATGTAAATGAATGGTGAACTATTTGTCATCATCATAAAATAAACCATCTAGGAGGAAAACCTATCGTCTTCCTAGTTGGCTTATTTTATCATGATGACAAAAAGAGCGAAACGCGTCAGTGAAATAAAGAACAAAGTTAAGCAACTGAGACTGATTTTTGAAATATATTCGTAACGAGTTGCTGTACCAGCCACCACAATGGAGCGGAAACAGTTTTACAAAATACAAATGATATGTAAAATTATTACATTCATTTAATTCACAACTTTATTATAAACATTATTTCTTGTGACTTCTCCAGTATCTAATATGAATAATTTATTTGGTGTGCCCACCGCTGAGCAAGCGACATAAAGTTGTCCGTGAGAGAAACAAACACGTCAAATCCATTCCACAATATTGAATAGATTGCCCAGAGATTTAATGGTACTAATAGTAAATGCAAGTCTCTCTTAAAATTACAGACTCTTAAAGATGGGTGCTAGATCAAATAATGGGGATTCGTTGGATGTACACTGATTCATTCTCTTCCTTTCCTTGTAGCTCTATAGAAGTCTATTGCTTTCATCTGCAGCCGTGTGTGCTTGTCAATTCGAATTTGGTTCAAATTTACCAACAGCAGTCAGCTTTCAGGAATTTCCTTAAGCTGAATGGGATACTTGAGTGTCTTACTGTGAATACGTAAATGTATTAGTACGAGGTGCATGATGTGACAGGTTATTACCTATCGTAGTGTTTATCATCTCATATTCATTGAATTATATGTTGTACCAGTCTTCAATTCTGCAGTTACGATTCATTTGTATAAGTGCAGTATGTCGGTAAAATCCGTTGCGAACAGAGTTATTTGTAAAGAAATAATGCATTAAAGCGTGGTGCATGGTGGTGCGGTTTTCCATGAACATTACTGTTCATGTCCTTATATCTCATGAACAACCTGTCGTACTTTGATGCAGTTTCGGAAGTACATTCATCTGTATGTGCGTATACTATCTGCAAAATTTCCTGGGACTACAATTTGTAGTGTAGAAGTTATAAATTGTAACGTCATACCGTATAGTTTTACTACGTGAAAGGTGAAAAGTAGGAATCGAGAAACTTTTTTCCATTCATTAATTTGATTTGGTTGTCAGCGCGAAAAAGTTTAATGAAGGTTTCAAATTATGTTTTAAGTTTGTTGCAAGTCGCGAAGTACCGTCATTCTCATATCGTATGTTTATGAAATCTCGTCGCATTATGTGGCACTTTCTTGAAACTCTTATTATGACATTATATCTCCTCAAATATATGTGGTATGTAGTTATTGCTCTTTCAGCAATTGTTACCTCACGGTAAGGAATATTTGTACCAAATTTGACTGAAATCGGTTTAGTGATGTAGGAGGGAATGTGCAGCTTGGTCGCTTCAGGCAGCAGTTTTCCGCGCATCCGATTATTTGTGATATCATATCTCGTGAACAATGTGTAGCGCTTGATCCTCACACTTAACGCAATCGTCCTCATGGACTGAAGCTTACGTGTGCAAAATTTCTTAGAGATTGGAACCAAAATGTAGATGTGTATGCAGTCCGTAGACACAAACAAACATATGGACACGGTGCTTTACATATAAAGAAGATGGTTCAGTAACAAAAAACCAGTGCCTGCTGGATCTACGATATTTTCCAGCCCCTCTCATGTTCGTCGACCACCGTTATTGCATCTCATCCCGTCCCTTAGTTGCCGTCCCCAAATCGTTGTTAGGGGCACGTCACTTTGTCTCGTAGACCATTTGCGCCCCTATGCGAGTGCCACCCTGGACAGTCAGGCTGACACACTCCCCTCCCCCCCCCTCACTCACCCCCAATTCGTGGCTGCAAAATCAATTTGAACAATACTTTCATACTGCTCGTAAGTGGGGGATTACGCAGAGGGGTGCAGTCAACGTTATGTATTCAGAGTATTTTAGTTGCCTTGCGCGCGATTACGAGTCATTTTGGTGGTATGTGAAACGTTTAAATCAAAAGCAAGTATGAGATGTTAAATCGCGAACTACCCTTTTGTCATTTATGCAAAAAAACTGACACTGAGAAATAGGGGAGGTGGCTGCAAAAGTAGAAACCTTTGTTGGGAAATAGTGAACGCAGCTTTCTAACGATCTCGTCGTTGTAGCCTTATCTTTCAGTAGTCCTTACAGTTTGCTGAAACCTGATAGAAAATACTGCTTCTATTGTCGAAGTGACGAAATACGTGTTAATTTTTGACTCTAGTTTTTAAGTTTGTCATTACTATAAAAATGAATCTCCGTAAAATCACTCAGTTTAAATTATCATGTTAATGCTGGTAAACAGTAATTAACTTCGTTGTGTGAAATATTGTTAGCAATGTAGAACAAGTGACGTAAAATAAACGCGTGTTGGTTTCACAAAAATATTCCTGCCACTCCGCTTTCTACATCAGAAGAAATACTGAAGGCCACACGTAATGCGGTTTTAAGCACTTCTCTCTGGCCATTCTTCCTACAGTTAAATTTACTACGGTCAGCCACGTGCTCCGCCAATAATTCCAAACCTTTGAAACAATCTCTACACGGAAGGAATTTGGTGATAAACTGTATGACATAAATATCTATCTCGTACTGAGCTGTACTGAATATTGGCAACTGAACTTCTACCAGTGATGCCGTGACAACACTAAGTATGAAACTCTTATATACATTTCATCTTCAAAAATAGTTTTCCACATCTAACTGAAGTAGCACTGTTAAAAACATCTATCTTTACTTTAACTTTCTCGTGGCGATAATCCATACGACAAAAATACCTTCCAAAACCCTGCTATCTTTTTGATACATTACACAAAATTTCTGATACACTTGAGATCCTTTCGTACTAATGCTACTCTGGTTATGCAACAATATAACACTTAATTCAAGAACAGTAGTAGGAGATAAGTCATACAAGGTTAAGGTAAATTTTTACTGTAAGTTCTCAATTCAATATTTAACAATACAACTTCTACAAATACCACAACAAAAATATTATATCAATCGGTATTAATTGTAATACACTGTATTGTGCTACAACAATGACTTTTTTTAATTATGAGCAAACTCTGATAGAAATACAGAACATTTCGATAACCTTGTGGGAAGTAATATGAAATTATTCCCAAAGCAAGCAGTCTTGTGTCGGCCGCAGTTCGCGGACCAGACAACCTTCCAGTCGAAAGCTCAAACGCTGACTCTCTTACTCTCCACACTACTAGCGCGGTCTACACAGACCTCAAAGATATTACACTCTCAGACGAGTGGTGCCAACTTTAAACCAACATGAAAGATATAAATTATATTGTAACTCCCAAGAGTCAGAGACCTAATATGACAGATGTTTCATAAGCCATGCTTCTGTGAAGCATCCTCGAGTCTCAGTTCGTTCGTTGCATAGCAGTCATAACTGAAAATAAATAGAAGCAGTTTTGAAACTCCGGGATACTTTATCATATTTTCCCGAAAGACGTCCCATGCTTAGCTAAATGCAAACAATAGTTAATGTGGATCATGCAGAAACATCCTCCAGACACTTTCTTCTTACAGAATAAATGCATGTTTTATGGACGGTGTACCGGTGCTGGTCCGTGCATCGCATTTAGCAGCACTCAAGACAAAGGTCGAATTAATTTGTTGCTAATAGTAGTTTTCCAGCAACGATGTAAAGAGAGTATTTGTAGACACAATCTTGAAAGTCAACAACTTCCACAAAAAACAATTTTTAATTTCTTCAGTTATAGGAATAGGAAAATACGCAGTATCATATCAGCTCAGAATTGATTTACAATACCAATTCCATCGCTCATTGGTCTCTTTGTTTTTAAAGTTCAGAGGCAACCTGCATATTGACTTACAGGTTCAATCCAGATTTCTTTGAAAATTATTTTCCTAGACTTCAGGGTTCTGGCTCATCCTAAAGTGAACCTACTGCTTTCGAACAAACGAATACAGCATTTAGCACCTGTGTTCCATTGTCCTTCAGCTGTCGACGAAAGATAACCAAATTACGTCTCTAGATATAAATATTCGAAACCTAATATTATTCTGATTAGGAGGCTAGACGTACAAAAGTCTCCCGAGACACCATGGAGTTCAAATCCAAGTGTTCAAATGTTCGTAAATCTATCGGACTTTACTGCTCGGTTATTAGTCCGTAGCATACAAACTGCTTAAACTAAGGTAAAGTAACCTAAAGAGAACACAAACACCCATGTCCGAGGGGGACTCGAACCCCCGACGGCGAACGGCCACGCGCACCGCAGCACGGCGCTCCAATGCGCACGGCTAATCCGCCGCGGCCATCATGGAGTGTTTCGTCGTAAGTACAAAGAAGATCCTGAATAGAATCCATAGCATCCTTAAAATGTATGATTTCAGAAAATATAAATTCACGTTACCGTAACCTTCGCATTGAGAGATATGTGTACATTACCAACAGGGCATCCGTATAGGAAGCGTTGATGTTTGGCCCATAGATCATTTACACTGAAACGAAAACACACACTGAACTAAATTTTCAATGTGTAAAGACTGAGATAAGCTTGCAAAGGTGATTAAATGCTAATAAGGATTGCAGGAAAATAGATGCTTTTTCCCCTTGTTTTTTGACGATAGTTATTCAGAAACCGCGCGGGTATGCCACGGATTGCGCGGCTGCTCCGGCTGGAGGTTCGAGTCCTTCCTCGGGTATGGCTGTATGTGTGTGTGGTCCTTAGCATAAGTTCAGGAGACCGATGTCTTTAGCACTTTGTTTCCTTAGGATTACAAACATCTGAACATTATTTACATTCAGACCTGGTTATGTAAAATGCATTGCATCGATGTAGACATAGAACTGTTCGCATTTCGTTGTGATTGGTGTAAGTGGCTATGAGGAAAGAAAAGTACATTATTACTAATTTTACTATAATTTCTAAATCCAAATGCAAAATTCGAAGATAAAATTTAGAATTGAATTTAACTGTTAGTAAAAAAAAACATGTAAAACTGTAACTGTTCATCTATAATATCTCTGGCGCACTGTTTGATAACATGAAAGTCTGTGTAACACGTTCGCCCCCCCCCCACCCTCTCCCCATGTCCGCCCCATGCAGTTAATCGCAAATGGCATCAACAGATATAAACACAATTAGCTTGACGCCATCGAACAAATATAATATACCGCGCCAAACAGGCAACAGTAGCCGAGGGAAACATTATGCGTACAGCTCTCCTGCTCACAGCAAGCTGTGGTGCAAAATAAAAAGGAAATGACGTAAATGTTACTAACGCACGCACATTTCCCAAAAATCTATGTAACGTTAAATAATAAAAGTACGATAGGGTAAAAAGTTTTCTAAAATTAAAGTATGGACTGTTAGTGTGTTAAAAGCATCTTTATAAAGCAGAGTGTCCGTATGTTTGTGTGTTTGTTAGAGGATACGTATTGCTTAGAAATCTACAGTTTTATTACAGTCTTTATGAAATTATGTACACATTGTTCAGGAGATATGACGTCATAAACAATGAGTTGCGAGAAAAACTGCTGCATTACACGACAATGCTGCTCATTTTCTCCTAAACCGCTGAACCGATTTCAACCAAATTTGGTACACATATTCCTTATTTTAAGTAAAAATAGTTTTACGGGTAAGAACCACGTACGACATATGGTTCACGAGATATAGCGTCATAAACAATAGTTGTAAGAAACTGCCACATAATGCGACGAGACTTAATTCATACATACATACACTGTATGAGAATGACAGTACTTAGTGACTTCCAACACACTTTAAACATAATTTCAAACCGTTATTGAACTTTTATCACTGAAAACCATAGCCAAATTATGAAAGGAAAAAAGTTTCTCACTTGCTACTTTTCCGCTGTTCATGAACTAAAACTACGCTATTCGGTGTGACGTTAAAATTTATAATTACTACACTACAAATTGTAGCCGCACGAAATTTTACAGACAATATACACACATATAGCTGAATGTACTTTCGAAACTGTATCACAGTATGAGACGTAGTCCATGAAATATAAGCATATAAACTGTAACGTCTATGGAAAACTGCCCCATCACGCACCAAGTTTTAATCTATTACTTCTTTACTGCTAATTATATTCGCAACAGATTTTATAGATATTCAGCACTTATACAAATGAATTTATACCAGAAAAATTATATAATTGTACAAATATAACTAAAAAATATGAGATCGTACGAATTTTATATGTAATTTGTTTTATGATTAAGATCTTTCTTTGTTTCGATACTGCGCTTATAATTTTGTACATTATGGAAGACAGACTTATTTCTTATATGTTCTCTGATAAATATAACATGTTTTTAGAAAAAAACGAGATGGGCAGAGAGAGAGAGAGAGAGAGAGAGAGAGAGAGAGAGAAGGGATAGGAGAAGTACTAACTAAAGACAGGAATACATAAATAAATACCCGGGCAACGCCGGGTTTTCATCTAGTCTCTTACATTTATCACTAAGTGAGATGAAAGTCTCTATAACAGATCAACTACTTTATGTTCAATGCATTTCTCTGCTAAGGGAAACGTATTCAAGGCTGAGGGTTGAAAAATTTTGATGAACTGGCACTACAACCCGAATTTACCGCTTCAGGCGAGAGATAGGCTCAACGATTTACTTTAATTAATATTTCATTGCGATGAATGATTGTTACTATCCAATGGTTACAGAAATCAGTTTATATAATATATTTTAGTTATAATTAGGGCACAAAATATTTTTCGCGCTCTCATACTAGTATCTGCTGTTCATTTGAGGAAAATCACACTTCCTGCCATTGCACCATGAGCTTAAGCGACTCCCATCTATTCCGTTTGAGATACTCTTTTAATTTCCTGTCTTCCCAACTTCATGATAAAGTCTTTATTAGAAAATTATTCGTTGTAATACTTTGCTCTTTTGGTATACGACTTTCAGATATTGGGTGGACCAAAACGGCAACATTAAAACATTGCAGAGATAAAAAATCTGTGCAACATGTGTGTATAGGCTTAATTGTGGAGAATGTATGAGGTTTTATATAGGACAAACTGGTAGATCTTTTTTCACTAGGTTCAATGAACACGCAAATATAGACAACAAAACAACATTTGGAGAATATCATTGATAAAATAAACAAAAATTACAGATATATGACGTAATTTGAAACTATTACATACGGTGCCGGAGGGGAAAAATTAAATATCCTAGAAAACTTGTAGATATAAAGTCGCAGGAATTGAATGATCAATTAGAATGCAACCACAATAATTTTTTGCTTTATTTGACGACGTCCTATAACACTACTGCTACATTCCTTGTTGCTGTACTAACTCTACAGGAATGTCCTTTAATATTTCTCTTCTTTTATTTTATTAGTATGTTATGCACAGTTAATCCTTTTATGTAATTAACTCTGTTCCTTTTCATATGTAAGTTGTTGGGCGACCTGAAGCAGATGTTTGCGAATTTTAGTTTAACGTGCATTCAGATAAAATGGATATCTCACTTAAAGGATAATATGTTAATTGCATTTTGGAAGTTTAAAGTTTATTCGCAGCCTTTCACTTTACGGCAAAGTATCACTTCGCTTTCACATTCGATGAGCTGTAGTTACTATGCTTTCCCAATCTGTCTCAATTATGCAATTTAAATGTTTGTTTTAGTTATCTTTTTTCTTTGAGAAGGAAACTATCGTCATTTCGTTTGTAGTGAGACACAGCTGCATGTAACTATAATCTTCTGTAGATCTCGATGACCCTTTATGACGTTCAAAAAAGGTGTCAGAATGATCTGTATGCACCACAAGTGCGTACATAACATCCACACGAGTATTATGTAGGGTCGCTACAGGTTACACACCACAATAATGCTCCAGAGAACTGTTGTGATATTTTATCTCGTATTTTTTAAATTTTTTTTAAATTTTTTTTTTTTTTTTTTTTTTTTTTTTTTTTTTTTTTTTTTTTACATACATTGTATAGCAGAAACATTTGTATCCCATGTATACCTGGGTTTCTGGGCATGAGCTTAATCCATTCACAGCGAACTCTGAAAGGGTGAAGCGTATACTTTACGATTTCAACAGTCTCTTTTCTGAAAAGTATTTACTTCATCAGATATATCCACCTCATTTCTCTTTGGATACGGTAGAATTTTCAATATACGCTTTCTTTTGATATTTGACATGTTAGCACAGTAAAACCATGATATAACTTGTGCTTTTGCAATAAACAACTCCCCCATATCTCTTATCTCCGAGATAATCAACATTTTTACTTTCTCGATCCCTCACATTCACTCGGATGAACGTCACTTCCTTCCAGATGTTAAGTGTCTAGACTAGAGGGACTTCATAATCACTTCCTTAGTTTGCGAATTTCTCGTTTGATTAAATTCTTTGAACGCATACACGTCATAAATAGGAATGAATCAGTTGAACGGCCGTCACAATTAAAATTAGCATATTATGTGCAGCTACTAAAAATTAAAAAAAAAAAAATGACAAAGTTGAGTTACATTTTAACACACCTAATTTGCACATAGACAACTATAAAAAAATTGCTAAAATTTCACCATGCACGTTGTTGCAACATTCAATATATTTTTGCTTTCAATTCAGAACCTAAATAAGAAGAACTAACAAGACGCTGTAGTTGATTTGACAGTGACTAGTGAGAATTATTTATAAGCGTAAAAATCTCAGCTGCTGTATTTTGTGCAACAGCGCGCTCACTGTGGGTTTAAGCCACAATATTCAGGATTGATGGCGACAGCTTTGTTCGGTAGTGTAACTGCATAATAATAAAAGAAATCGACCTGCTGTTTCTTGTAAATAGTCTTGTTTCGACCCATCGTTTTGCCGATTTTCTCCACCGGCACGCTATTAGTTCTATTGTGCCTAGAGGGCCTTTAATTTGTTTCGCGCTCGTGCGGTGGGTCGTCAACGGTGTATAAAGGGGCCGTTGCTTCTGTTCTGCCCCAGTTTCCGGCGAGTAAGTGTATCAGCGCACTCGCTTGAAGATAGCAGCCAGTTGGTCTGGCGAAATATTGTGTTTAGTTGACGAAGGTATCAGGCTGCACACCCGAGATGAATATTATCAGTTATTACACCGGGAAAGTCTACGCAACCATAGTGTAACTGCTTGTTACATTATTTTTCAGTAAAATTGTTACGTGAGATTGGATTTCTATGTTCCCAACTTTGCCTACTTACGAGGAATCCGTGCTGGCTTTCCTGGTAGCTTTCCTTGTTAGTAATTTATTTGGCGTCCAGGCATTGTTTTGAAATTTCTGTATTTAGTTGCCGCATTTTCCATCGGTGGTGCTGTGCTGTGTCGACAGTCTCTCTGGCGGCGGATCTCTGACTGGGCGTGGTCGAAAAGAGAAATACCTGTTGTGCCATGGTATTGTAGGAGCGGTGCCGTCTCAGTGCCCGGAAGGTGGTAGGCGGGAGTGTAACTAGGGGCCGTTGGCAGATGTTATGCACGTTAGGTTTTTCTCCGCCGATTTGAACTCTAGTGGAGGCTTACGTGAGCTGCAAGCTATGGTAGTTTGAAATGAGCACTGGGTGACAGTCGCAGCAAGTCTTGGCTTAGTGCCTCTTAGCAGTGCGAGCGAGTCATTGCCTTGAACGGGGATTACGTGCCCTGGGTACTGCCTGAATAGGCAACAGTACCGATGTTACGTACTGCGCATGCTGCGGTGGAGTAGCCGAGCGGTCTAAAGCGTCTCGCTGCGGAGCGTGCGGTTGCTCGCCGTGGAGGTTCGAGTCCTCACAGAGGCATGGGTTAGGTTTAAGTAGTTTGTAAGGTACGGACTGATGACCACGCAGTTTGGTCCGATAGATTTACAGACATTTGAACATTTTTGAACGTACTGCGCCTTGTGGTCTCGAAGGCGGCGGTGCTTTCCTCCTGACATCGTAATCCTCCGGAGTTTCAAGTAATTCTCTTAGTGATTAGACACGTATTCGACACTTTGGAAGCCACATAGTTACTTATAGGGATGAAACTTCATGGCAGATTAAAATTGTCTGCCGGAACTGGGACTCGAACCTGGGACCTTCGCCGTTGGCTGGCAAGCGCTCTACCACTGAGCTATCCCGACACGACTCACGGTCCGTCCAGGAATCCTAGCCTTGCAAGGTTCGCAGGAGAATTTCTGTTAAGTTTGGAAAGTAGGAGGCGAGTTAATGGCAGAAGTGATATTGTGACGACGGACCGTGAGTCTTGTCTGTATAGCGCAGTGGAGCCGAGCGCCGTGGCTAAGCACGCCCGGTTAGAGGGCTAAACACGTCGATCCGAAACGAACACACGAGATAAGCGACCGCAAAGACCAGAACTAACCCTAGAGGGGGAAGAAAGGCAGTAAAGCGCTTGCCAGGGAAAGGCAAAGGTCCCAAGTTCGAGTCCCGGTTCCGCCACACAATTTTAATCAACCAGGAAGTTTCACAAAAGCACACACTCCACTGTAGAGTGAAAGGCTGTGGCTAAGCCATGTCTCCACCACATCCTTTCTTCCAGGAGTGCTAGTCTTTGAAGGTTCGCAGGAGAACTGAAGTTTGGAAAGTAGCAGTCGAGGTACTATGAGAAATGAAATTGTGAGGACGGATCGTGCGTCGTGTCGGGATAGCTCTGTGGTAGGGAGCTTGCCTGCGAAAGGCAAAGGTCCCAGATTCAAGTCCTGGTTCCGGCACACAATTTTAATCTGCCAGGAAGTCTCATAACAGCGCACACTCCGCTGCAGTGTGAACGTTACGTTCTGGCTCTTATAGAGATATTGAACATTTAGCGCTCATTGCGTACTGTTGCTGGCCCTTTGGGCATTTAAGTAAACCAGCGGTTTTCTTTTGCCATGTGTCCGTCCACGCTGCCATATTCGTGGGCGTATTCACCGGGAAGACTTCTTTTCCTGTCTCCTCTTTGATTTTCTGTCACGTGGGAGACATCTGCAAGGGACAGTTTTCTTTTTGCTTTGATTGATTTTGTTGTTGTCACATAGTGGTTCAAATTTACAGTGGGTGGGTATTAAGTGCCGTGTTATCCCGTTTGATCGCTTGTTGTTCTTAGCGGCGTTGCTACATGACGTCACGTACTGCCATGTCTGCATGTACGCACCGAGACACTTCTCCCTTCCATAATCACCCTTGTTTAGGAACTCCTAATGGCTTTATGTAATCGTATTGATTATTTTTAAGCTGCTGGTGTTGTCTGAACAGGATCCGGTGTCTGGGTTGTTGTCAGAGGTGTGTACACCCTCAACGAGGTTATTGTTCCTAACGGGCCGATAGTGACCTGCCATTTGGGATTTTATTGAACATCCCTGCGCTGGTCAGTCACGTTGATCTTTGCTTCTAATTCTTGCCTGCAATAAGGTGAATGCATGCATAATAGACCTGGTAGTAAGAATCATGTGATCTAACAACTTGTGCACTGAAGTTGATTGTAATATGTTAAATTTCCGACTGCCTATGGGAAGCAATCTGTGTCATTATTCATGTAATTGTTAATCTGTTGACAAAATATACCTTCCCTTTACATTTTTTAAAGCCTTAAAGAATATAAGTCGGGCTTGCTAGTAAGAGTACACGTATTTAAAATACTTCGAAAATTCGAGTGACTGCTTGTTAACAAGGGTATTATAACCAAAAAACTTTACCGGAAATTTGAGTTGTTAGCGTTTTGTGCCCGGCCTCAGTGATTTCATTATCTGTTATATTCAATTCATTTAAACCTAAATAGGGTTGAAATATATCGCAATTTGCGATTAGTTATGGCTTCTCTGCACTAGGTTTCGATGGAACACCAAAGTGCGGCGAGTGAAAATTTATGCCCAGCAGGGATTTGAACCCGGCATCTCCTGCTTATTAGGCAGCAGCGTTGACCACTCCGCACCGAGGACACAGTGACCAGTTCGACTGCAGAGGACTCTTCCCTGCACGTCTCACGCCACACCCAAATCTCCAATCGCCACGCTGTCTCTTTCCTATTACCATAGCCTGTGTAAAAAAAAAAAAAAAAAAAAAAAAAAAAAGACCAGTAGATGATGGCAGAGACCATTGAAACCGGTCGTCGAAATAAACTTATATACTAGCGATCTTGGTTCTATCCCGTTTGGAACCTTTCATAATATTACATCGCCTGCTTACAATATAAACAGATGAAGTCTTTGCACCTATTTCAAACTCACCCTGCCAGGCTTTTTTTTTTTGGGTGGGGGGGGGGGGTTGTCTATGGCTGGCTACACTTCTTAATGCATCAGTCTCTATCTCTACGATGGAAGTCAACCTGTTTTCATAGTAGCATTACATTTAGCTACGCATGAAGTTTAACAGTTATGTGATTCCAATTTTAACTTAACATCTTTTGTAGGTTCTACACGTTTAGATAAAACAGCCCCATATTTCAAGAAATTGGACAAACTTATTCTCTATGTGGTCAATTCTGCATTTTGTCCCGTTTAACCATTTCACTTCACTGTCTATACAATAGAATGGCGCATACAGACGTTTCCACTCTCATATGGTGGTTTCTGTGACGATATAGTACTGGTTCTCTAGCTTGTACAGTAATGAAAAGATTCCATTTACACGTATTTATCACAATTAATATCTTACTACATGGCATTGGTATACCAAATGAAACCACAATTTAGGTATTTTATTATTTTAGTTTTTATGAGATACAGTTCAGTTCTCTGAAGCGACTACTGTAATGTTGGAAGGAAATGACAGTTACGAATTTAGTCTACTGATACTGAAACTGGTCGTGTCACCCGATTAAATGCAAAGTAAATTTTGTCAGATACTACCGGTACTGTTGGCATTATAATTACACACATATTTGTTCGTGACAAGGCTCTCAACATTCTACAATTTGTTGGGAAAGATAAATCAGGTTTCAGAAGCAAGAAAATTGTGATGGATTGAAAGTTTACCTTCGCTACCGTTGCAATTAGCAAGTTCATGCAGCAGTTCTGGTGGCGCTAGTTTGCTTAGTCTCTCGTTCGCATATTACACAGGTGTGTGACGTGTAGATACGACGTTAACACAGAAGCAAAATGCGCTTTACGTTTTCCGTTCAGGAGGTGGAATTCAGTTCCAAATATGTGGTATGGGAGTAAGTGCACCACCTAATCTCTCACCCTCGTTAAATGATTTTAATGATATACGAAAATAACTAAGAATGATGACAATTATCCGAACTTTGCAGTAACGAAAAAATGGTGGAAGTGAAAACTGTTAATCTTCTTTGAGCTCGACTGTAAGAATGAGTGTGATAGTAACTACGGTAAAATGTTAAAACTTAGCTTGATTCTCGTTGTTTATCACGACTTTTCCATATTTTATTCATGGGACAGTAGAAGTTTTCTTTGTTTTCTATCTCCGAAAGTTTATTGCATAATGATATATGATTTTTATCTATCACTGATCACTTATTCCACATTTAGCAAAGTTATTCATGCGAAAGAAGCGGAGTAGTACCGAGGTTCGGAACACAAGTTAACAGAAGGTTCCCTCTATAACTAGTTGAGTACATCAGTTCAAGGGTCGGGGGAAGGGAACGACATATCATTCACAAACGGGCATCATGGGATTTCCTATCAGAGAGGACACAGGTCGCAGTAATCGATGGTAAGGCATCGACTAAAACAGAGGTGATATCGGGCGTTGCAAAGCATAGTGTTATTGGACCTCTGCTGTTCCTTATTTACGTAAATGATTTAGGGGAAAATCTAAGTAGCTCTCAAGGTTGTTTGCAGATTACGCCGTCATTTACCGTCTCGTAAAATCATCTGAAGATCAAAACCAACTGCAGACCGATCTGAATAAGATATCACTATGGTGTAAAAATCTGCAAGTGACTCTAAATAATGAGAAGTGTGAAGTCGTCCACATGAGTCCAAAATGAAATCCGTGAAATTTTGTTTAAAAAACAAATCAATCAAAAGTGAAGGTCGTAAACTCCACAAAATACCTAGGAATTACTATTACTTCAGACTTAAATTGGAAAGAACACGTAGATATTGTCGTGGGAAAGGCGACCCAAAGACTGTTTTATTGGCGGAACCCTTAAAAGATGCAACAGAACTACTAAAGAGACTGCATATACTACGGTTGTCCTTCCTTTTTTGGATAATTGCTGCTCAGTGTGGAATCCGTATGAGGTGGATTTGACGGAAGACATCGAAAGAGTCCCAAGAAGAGCAGCTCGTTTCGCATTGTCACGATACAGGGGACACAGCGCTACGGAAATGATACAGGATCTGGGATGGGAATCATTACAACGGCGCTTATCGCTGCGGCGTAGGCTACTTAGGAAACTACAGTCGCCAACATTCTCCTACGAACGCGAAAATATACTGTTGACTGTCCCTCACATAGGTAGAAATGATCATCAGAATAAAATACGAGAAATCAGAGCTCGAACGGAGAGATTCAGGTGTTCTTTCTTCCCGCGCGTTATTCGAGAATGGAATGGGAGATAAATAGTATAAGGGTGGTTCGATGAACCCTCTGCCAGGCACTTAAATGTGATTTGCAGAGTATCTCATGTAGATGTAAAAGGGGTTTGCGCCGTTTGTTCAAGGAGTGACGTCACTTTCTTTTTTGGAGAACAGATGGAAAATTGTTAACTATAGTCGGTGTCATGTAAGAAGGCGCTTCTGCTCATAGAGGCAAAGCGGTAGGGGAAGCGTGGAGGGGAGGAGCTACGACCGAGCGCTAACATTGGAGCCTGTGGGAGAAACACTGCGTAACTCGCGGCCAGCCCCGCAACTAGAGAATGATTATTATTGGCTGCCAGTGCGGTAATGGAGGGGGATGCGCAGAATGGCTGAAAACTGGGACGCCTTCCTAAGTGAGACCGACTATAAAAGCTTTACAATTGTCAGCTGGAAGGAGTATTGCCGCAGTTACTAACAGCCGCCTCACATGAGGTCGCCTTAAGACTTTTGTGGGTGCCCAAAGACGCTGGTCTGCGACATAAGAATTAATTTTTTATGTAGACTCCTTCTGTATAAGGTCGACTACGAAACAGCAGTGGCTCCAGGAAGTCCATACACGTCCACTAAACAAATGGTCGAATTTAACTTCTGGATGTTTGGGGAGAGTAAGGTGGCGTGTACATAGACCTTTCGAGACAGGTGCACCAATTGATCAAAATGCATACGGACAAGTGCTAGTGGACATTCATGGTTGCTTGTGAACACCCTTCACCACTATAATGACTTGCTGGGAAAATTTTGAATGGGGTAGCGAAATGACCGAGAGAGAATAATAATTCTGTATCAGTAGAGGGTTGTGTTGCTGGATGCTGCGGTTTTCACTGAAGCAGATACTGAAACTTGTCCTTAAAAATGTTCTATTGGGGTCAGTTCAACATTCATGGTAGATCAGTCCAGAGTGTTGAACTTAAAATAGATGCTGCATCTGGATAGGCTTCATTGTTACATTGTTGTAATTATTCTCTCCCAATTATATACTGTTAGTCCTTCAGTACCTCCCAGTCTTTTCTTAATGGGATCCACAACATTTCTGGAAGAAGTACTGCAGAAAAAATAATAAATACCAACATAAAAATTCATTTAATACAAAACCCAAGATATCAATTAATATACAAATTCATCTGAGTAGGCATTTTCAAAACAATGAGGAGAACATTACAAAGGAAAATGAACAATTCGTACAAAAGTCATTCTAGATCGCCAAATTAATTTTTTTGGTAACCGGTTTCAGCCATTTAAATGCCCTTTTCCTGACCAGTTCTCTTCAGTTTGACCTGCTCAGCGGTCGACATTCAATCTTCCGGACAGCTCCAACTGAACACTTGTTGTTGTCTGAAGATGGCCATTTAAGTGGCTGAAACCGATTGCCAAAGTAAAATAAAATTTTCGATCTTGACTGACTTAATTAATTCTTAAGATCGTTGATATTCCATCAAGCTTTCAAAAGTAAAATTAACAATATCATTTCCAATGTGAAATTTACCTGATGAATAAAGAATTGGTAGAATTTGATTGTTACTTTTCTCTACCTGGTTATGAAAATATTATGCCTAAAAAACAAAGTCTCACATTTTTCAAAAATGTTCAAATGTTTGTATAGCTTATGGGACTTAACTACGGCGTCATCAGTCCCTAAACTTACAAACTACTTATAAACTAGCTTATACTAAAGACGGCGGGGGGGATTCGAACCCCCGACCGTAGTTGCCGTGCAGACCGTGACTGGAGCGCCTCAGTCCCCTCGGCCACCGCGGCCGGCTCACATTTTTCAATTCATTTAAAGTCGTCTGGTGACCCACCCAAATAGGTAACGCGACAAACTAGTGAGTAATGACCCATAGTTTTGGAACCACTGTTGCATGCTTCTCGTATTATAGGCACGAAGCCCAAACCACAGGAAATCTCGTACTGTGATTCAATCTCCCATGTTTACACCTCCTCACTAAATAATTAATGACATAATTATTCATTACTTTTTGTGTACGACCAATTGCAATAGAACAATACACGTGTTTGAATAAACAATATTCATCTGCTGTATCTTTTGTTGCCTATATTATTTGTTAATTAATCGTATAATTTTCTTTCTATTTCGTCACTAATTCGCAAATATTAGCCTCTCCCACTCACGCACATGTGCACTACAGGGGTTTGCTTGTCTTCTTACAGACTGCAGAGATCCACTGTTTATCTGCGAATCCGTCGCGTTTGGTATCTACAGATAAGGAGTTTCTCTGCACACTTTCTATTCCCTGCGTCCGCTGTCGTCATTTTCTTCACGTCTGGCTGGTTTTGCCGTGTACATCCTTACGAGAAAGCCCGGAATTCGCCATGTTGCCCCCTGGAGAGGGTGCAGCGCGGTGGCCGTCGGCGAAGGTGAAAATTGAGGCGCTTACCGCTGGCTCCGTCTCAAACCTCCGGGCCGGCGTGGCGTGCGTGAATGCTTCCATCGGCAAAATCAGTAAACAAAAGCGTCCCTGGCAGAAATACTACAATGGATAATTAGAACTTCATTCCAGTAACGCGCGACGAACGAGAGAGTGAGTCAGTCATGGCGCTAGCCAAGACAGCCTGTACCTTCGTGCGAAAACACGGTGCATATGGGCGCAAGTAGTTCTCACGGCTGTCTAGTAAGCAGGAGGTTAGAGATCGAATCGCGATCCAGAGACACATTTTCACCGTTCATCATTCAGAGACTGGTGGCAAATCTGTCACTTCTGAATTGATTAGTGCACATCGCAGTTGTGAAGTCTCGCGTGGTTTGTTCTGTCAGGCAAGTACGAGAGGACGTCATATGTATCATTTCTCTGTACTTGCAAATGACGGCAAGTAATATTCTCTAGGAATTCACCAAACCAAAAAGTTCCTCCATCAATACGCCGCAGGCCGCAGTGTGATTAATTGCTCCGCGTTTCCAAGTATCGACTGCCGACTGGCGCTGCCCTTCTCGCCACGCCAGTAATCACATAACAGATATGTGTGGGTTACGAGGAACTGCTCTGCCAGTGTATTCCATCCTGTTTACCCCTGGCTCGGTTACTGTGCTTCCCACTCTGTTAGTAGCATTTTTGGAAATTGCTAATTATCAACGAAGGTATACTGGTTCTTAATGAATGAAATAACATACGGCCATGCCTGCACTACCAGAAACCCTACTCTAACAGAAACTCATGACACTGGATCTTCAAGGGGTGGACAAAATAAAATATATTTCGGATAATAGACCTGTTTAGTTATCGAATGATGATACAGAGCTTGGTTCAAGTACATAGTTCTAATTGTATACATTGTAAGATATGTATGACAAGGACAATATATGTACAGGACCAAAATGTTCAGTGTTATATTAAATTATGTACACATTAGAGCCGCGGTAGAGTAGCCGAGCGGTCTAAAGCGTCTCGCTGCAGAGCGCGCGGTTGCTCGCCGTGGAGGTTCGAGTCCTCCCTGGGGCATGGGTGTGTGTGTTGTCCTTAGGTTAGTTTACCTAGGTTTAAGTAGTTTGTAAGCTACGGACTGATGACCACGCAGTTTGGTCCGATAGATTTACAAACATTAGACCATTTTACACATTAGACTAGTTCCTAGAATTCCAAGTCCAAACAGGTGATCCAGTTGAGCCCTTCAGGTGGATGTAATTTATTGATCCCCCAAAGGCTCGTTTCGGGCGTTCACATACCATAAGCTTTGTTGTTTTTAGGGCAGCTCCACAGTCACACTTGGGGGATGTTACCCAGCCCCATTTGTGCTGTAGATATCTGCAGTTCCCTTGTACAGATGCGGTTTATGATTCTCTACAGGCGTCTGGAGAGTGTGATACCTGGAACTCGCATTGAAGGGTTGACCGTTGACCGTTGACCATTGACGATTCTTCCCAGTAGCTTTTCCATGCTGCATTGATGTCAAAGTTGGTGACATCAAGATGATCTGTAGTTTTCCAAGATGGTTTTCTTGACTTCAAACGCTGCTGTTCTGCTGTTGCTGTGTCGCTATATATGGGTAGCTGGAGGTTCTTCTGAATGTTCCTCCAGATATTCAGGAGAGCATCTGATCTACGTAGAGCTGGAGGTTGGATGTTACTTAAAACTGGTTGCCAAGTAGTATGCAACCCGTGATAAGTCGCATTGTCTGGTTGAGTTGCGCATCTATTTTCTTACTGTGAACACTGTTCATGCAAGTTGGACAACAGTATTCAGCGACAGAGTATGACAGTGTCAAAGTAGTTGATCGTAGGGTTTGAGCACTGCAACCCCAGGCAGTACCAGCAAGCTTCTGGATGATATTATTACAGGTCTTCACTTTAGCAGACACGTTGGAGAGGTGTTGACGGAAAGTTACGGATCTGTCGAGTGTTACTCCAACGTACTTTGGTGTGCTGCAGTACTGCAAGGTTTGTCCTCTGACTTTTACTTCTGGTTTATAGTTAGAGTGCCGATTTCGTAGGTGAAATGCTGAAGTGACAGTTTTCTGAAGGTTTAGGCGGAGGCACCATTTCCTGAAGTATGTGTCCAGAATTTTCATCTCGGCAATTAATGTACTTTCAGCAGTAGTGAAACTAGGGCTTTGGGTTACCAAACAGACGTCGTTAGCATATGAATTTCCTTGAGGATGTGGCTGCAGTGGCGGATCCAGGGGGGTGGCTAAGGGGCTGAAGCCGCACCCCCCCCCCCAAAGTACCTTGCTTTTAGTGTTTCCCTTGGTAATTCCCATCCTCGACTGGATCTAGCCCCCTTGCTTTTAAAACAACTGGGTCAAGCCTCTCCCATATCAAAGTCCTCAATCCGCCACTGTGTGGCTGACAGGTCATAGATATATAAATTGAAAAGGAGAGGGGCCAATATAGATCCTTGGAGTATTCCGTCATTTACTTTGAAGACTTTGCTTTTGTCGTTATCAGAGTAGATCTGGAAAAGTCTGTTGCTTAGCATGTTGCTAAGTAGGTTTGTGAGTTTCCGACACTGAATGATGCTCAAAAATTTCAAGAGAAGGCCTCCCCTCATAGGTGTCATAGACAGTGGGTAGATCCAAGAAAGCAGCCATGCTTACAAATTTCTTCTCATATCCACTTTCAATATGTGTTGTTAAGGCAAACACTTGGTCATTACAGCTTCTACCAGGCCTGAATCCAGCTTGCTCTTTAGGTAATTCTATATTAATTGTGTTATGAATTCTGTAGACGAGTCGTTCAAGTAATTAGTAACACTTGGCTGACGAGAATCCGCACGCAATTGTGCAATCACGTCATCAACACAGATTTTCTGTGAACGTTTGGGCAGGAATTGTTGGTGATGTCTTGATTGAGCCTCATGTTCTTCCACCTACGCTTACTGGAGCACGTTATCATGATTTCATACGGCATACTATACTTGTGCTGCTAGACCATGTGCCTTTACAAGTACGATACAACATATGGTTCACGCACGATGAAGCTCATGCACACTTCAGTCGACGTATTCGTACGCTTCTCAACAACAGATTCGGTGACCGATGGATTGGTAGAGGCGGACCAATTCCATGGCCTCCACGCTCTCCTGACCTCAAACCTCTTGACTTTCATTGATGGGGGCATTTGAAAGCTCTTGTCTACGCAACCCCGGTACCAAAAGCAGAGACTCTTCGTGATCGTATTGTGGACGGCTGTGATACAATACGCCATTCTCCAGAGCTGCATCAGCGCATCATGGATTCCATGCGACGGAAGGTGGATGCATGTATCCAAGCTAACGAAGGACATTTCGAACATTTCCTGTAACAAAGTGTTTGAAGTTACGTGGGTACGTTCTGTTGCTGTGTGTTTCCGTACCATGATTAATGTGATTTGAAGATTAGTAATAAAATGAGCTCTAACATGGAAATTAAGCGTTTCCGGACACATGTCCACATGGCTTTTTTTTTCTTTTTTTTGTGAGTAATGTTTCCTGAAAGTTTGGCCGTACCTTTTTGTAACACCCTGTTTGTCATAATTAGGCAGTTCATTACTAATGTACTTATGCTGAACTTTGTTAGTGGACGAAAAGGCAACATCGACATAGTATTTCCTAAATAACTTAGCCAGGCCATACGATAGTTTGCCTACAAACGAGATTTTTACAAATCTGTTCTTAGTGTGCAGCGGGTCTGTTGGAATTTTTGAATCTGTAGTAGTAGTTTTTTTCTTTATAAAGATGATCTATTACATTCGAGTTTTATTCATTACTGATCGCGATGTACCCGAGATTTGTTTATTCATTCTCAAAGGAGGATTGCTTTAAAGGGAATTCTGCGATGCATCATTGATTTAAAGATACTAATCTCGTGCCGAGCCGCGGCGGAGTGGCCGAGCGCATTGAGGCGCTATTCTCCGATGCGCGAGGCCGTTCCACGCCGGGGGTTCGAATCCTCCCTCGGGCGTGAATGTTTGTGCTGTCTTTAGTATAAGTTAGTTTATAAATAGTTTGTAAGTTTAGGAACTGATGACACGGCAGTTAAGTCCCATAAGCTTAACAAACATTTAAACATTGGAAGATTGCGACCCGGCGAGTATGGTAGATGTTCAAGTTGCACCACCCCGTTTCTTGCCATGAAGAGTTTGATGAAATTGGCTGTGTGGGGGCGTGCGTAGACGCCTTTCGGTCACGCCTATCGGTGTCTTGCAAAGCTTAAAACAAAACTTTAAATCGATCCTTTGCTCGTTTATTGTGTCTATTGTCCTCAGTTCAGAACAAAAGCACCACACAAGTACTTCGTCCATCAGGTCTATCACGGAACACACACGATGCTCAATGCGGTGTTGGGAAGGAGCAGTTTCGTGATTTGCCTGTGTTGCCCTATAGACCATTATGACTTCATTCAAAAGTCTTTAAATGTTTGCGAAGCTAATGGGACTTAACTGCGGATCATCAGTCTCTAAGGTTACAAACTACTTAGAAACTACCTTATACTAAAGACAGCAGAAACATCCATGATCGAGGGGGGATCGATCCCCCGACGGGGAACGGCCTCTCGCATCGGAGCAGAGCTCCTGAATGCGCTCGGCCGCTCCGTCGCGGCTGTCTTCATTAACAGAACTTTATTGTCAAAGGCTGTAATATGATGAACACCTAACATAGACACTAAATTTAGTTATTACTTTGCTGTTCGCCCACATTTGGGTTTGATAACAGCTGCTTCTCTTCGATGAACGGATTCGTAAAGTGTCTTTTTGAGGGAAACGTTATAACGCCTGAGATACCTGCTCGTGCCTCACGCCCAGTCACAGATTTAGTTCCGCGACTACCTAGTCTCATACGCGCCGAACGTCACACAAGTTCTCCTGCGAACCGTGCATGGTCGGCAGACGAGGAATAAAGCGTGTTTTGGGGACATGGCTTTGCCACAGCCTAGGGTATGTTTCCAGAATGAAATATGCACACTCCAGCGGATTGTGCGCTGACATAAAACTTCCTGACTCAAATATTTCTTCACACTATAAACTTTTCCGGGAGTAACATCAGCAGGAAGTATGACGTTGGTAATAAGGTAGGCGCCGAGGAACTGGAAGAGCTATAGTTGTGAGTAACGCGCTTGGCAGACAAGTCAAAAATTCTGGATCTGAATATCGGTCTCACACGCAGTTTTAATTTGCCTGGAAGTTTGTTCTCGGAGCACACTACGCTGTAGTTTAAGAATTTTATTCTCTGTTTATAACAGGATGTCATCCATTATTATAACGAAACATCCTCCTATTACTTCAACGATATTGTAGCTGTAATTCCGGTCCTCACTTATGCTCTAAAACTCCCCATAAACGTTCAAATACGTTGAGACATGGCAAATTTGCTGTCAAGGAAAATGTTCGATATAATAAAAAGCGCTCGGGAATCATTTGGACGTGTGTGTGTGTGTGTGTGTGTGTGTGTGTGTGTGTGTGTGTGTGTGTGTGTTTCAAGGAGTAATGGTTTTGTAATATGGTAGTGTTAGTTATCAAAATGTTTGAAAAGGAAGCAGTTTGTTTTATAAGATGGTGAGATATTCATTCACAGTTATCCGACCTGTGAGGGTAACAATAGGAGCAGTTGAAAAACACTGTAGCGACCGCTACAATCGTTTACGAGATGTCGTTGCACACACGGATTACCTGGAACGGCGAAGCCGAAGCACAATTCGAGGTACCCGACAAAGCCTGGCTCAAGCAGCATTATTAGCACATCCTAAATTATATGCAACTTTAGCACTTGTCCTGGACGCCAGCCAGTTCGCCATAGGTGCTGTTCTCCAGTAATGGGTGAATGATTCATGGCAACCTTTAGCATATTATTCCCATAAATTTTCGGAGAACCAGCAACAATGGAGTTCTTACGACAGGGAGTTACTGGCGATATTCGCAGCAATAAGGCACTTCCGACCGCAAGTCGTAGCTCGTGACTTCTGCATTTACACAGACCACAAGCCATTGACGTACGTTTTTATAGTTGGCGTCATGTAAGAAGGCGCTTCCGTGCATAGAGGCGGAGCGATAGGAGAAGCGTGGAGGAGTTACGGCCGAGCGCCAACAGTGGAGCCTGCGGGAGAAACATTGTCGTTGCTCACAGCCAACCACGCACACACAGAATGAATATTATTGGCTGCCAATGCGGTAATGGAGGGGAATGCGCAGAACGGCTGAAAACTGGGCCGCCTTCCCTACGTGACGCGGACTATAAGAAAAATAGTGGCAAGTCTACACCGCGGCAATGCTCGCAGCTTGAGTTTATTAGCCAATTTACCACTGATATACGACACATTTCTGGATTAACTCATGTTCTGGCCAATTACCTGACCAGAGTATCAAGCATTTTGCAAGCAGTCACAATGGTTGAGCTCTCTAAGGGACAACAGGAAGATTATGAACTGGCTACCGCGATGAATGAGATCACGCCGCGTTGAAATTGTAGTTGATGGACGTACCAGGCGAGAACACACAGATATACTCTATGATCCGCATGCCTATCGCAAGGATATCTTTGACAGTTTACACAACATGTGTCACGCCGGCATAAGAGCAACAATTAAACTAGCGTCTGAACGTTTCGTGTGGCCCGATATTGAAAGAGATTTCAGGAACTGGACCAAGACTTGCATACGCTGCCAGTTGTGCAAAGTCAATCGGCATGTGCACACACCGATACGAGACTTTCCAGATGTCAGAACAAGGTTCTCGCACAGCCATATGGATGTAGTAGGTCCACTGGCACTGCCGGACGGAAGTCGCTATTAACTATAATCGACAGCTTTTCGCGCTGGCCGAAAGCCATACCAGTTGAAGACATCTCGGCAGAGACTTTAGCAAAGGCATTGACATCGACATGGATATCAAGGTTTGGATGTCCGCTGTACATCACCACTGACCGGTGACGTCAATTTCAGTCAGAAGTATTCATGTAGCTAGCCAAGTTCTGCGGTTATACACACCATCGTACAACAGCTTATCATCCGGCAATCAACGGTATAGTGGAGAGATGGCACCGCACCTTAAAGGCTGCACTAAGGTGTCGTGAAAGCAAATGGACGGAAGCTTTGCCAGTCGTGCAGCTGGGCCTACAATTGACATATAAAAAAGATATAGATGCGTCCTTAGCAGAGTTAGTTTATGAAGGAACAATACACTTGCCTGCAGAATTTGTGGGCGATACAGGAACGTCAATTTCTATTGACCAACCAGCATGAAATTAGGCCGCAACCGTGTGTAACACCGTCTGCAGAGAATGCCTGCGCGCTGCCGTGCCACATCACGCAGAGTAGGTCGCGATCGCGTAGCTCACTGGCTGCCCGCTGGGACAGGGCCCACCGCATCGCATCGGCCAGCCAGCGAGAGGCGCGGTCTCCTCTGCAGACGGTGTTGCCGTGTGCCGCTAGTGCCACACACGCCGCTGCACACAGTGCCACTGCCTTCGTGATAAACACAGGCCGTAGCATAGCTTTGATGGCGTCACGCGTTGAGACGGCGCTGAGGCGGCCGATTCGTATGCAGACTTAAATGTTCAAAAGTTTGTAGAACTTATTGGACTTAACTACGGGGTCATCAGTCCCTAATCTTACAAACTACTTATGAACTAGCTAAGACTAAGGACGGCACAAGCATCCATGCCCGAAAGGGGATTCGAACCCCTGACCGTAGTGGCGCCTCAGTCCCCTCGGCCACCGCGGCCGTATGCTGACTTACCTAAAGACTAGATATGTACCTCGCTTTTTCATATTTAGTATAATGTACATACATTACGTCAAACTTAGTAGTATCTAATTGCCTTGATACTGTAGGAATTAAAAGTACGTGGATCCATCCGTCACTGATAAACTTCCTATATTGTGCCCTCTATAATAACGCAAACAAACACTTCTCAAGTGAGGTCAGACAATACTTTTACTTTTCGTTTCTCCCTTATTACAGTACCAGTAAATGACAATTTACCGTGATTATTTCCTAGATATACAAGTTACATTAAAAAAAAAAAATCTGAAATAAACACGGGACATCATCGCTTTCCAAATCCAACTTTTTACGTGGAACGTGTAGTATGGTACCTAGAAAATAATAACCACGCTTGTTGCACCCCATAAATTACTTATCCTGAGATCGAGTTGCTCTGGTTTCACCAATAATTTGATTATTATGAAAATGCTGCATGCAAACGCTACCTTCTCAATACATGCTTAAAACTACACATAGCAGACCATACATCTTGTTCTTCATACCATTCATAGTAAAACCATGTATTACATTGCCTATGTCCAACAGTCATTCTCATTAACTTCACTCACCTGTTGTTGCGCCGTCATCTTCTCAGCGTCACATATTACCTTATAATAATCAGAGTAAACAGTATTGGAATAAAATAAATAAAAATCCTTCAATAATGTAGTCAGCTGTTATGTTTCGTTTTGAGAAGATCTGTGACTGTCACTTAACTTTGTTAAGGTAACTCGTGCTATGCAGATGTTTACTGCTGAGTTACAATATTTTCCATGCTCCATAATTGTTACATACTCGCATTAAGCCAAATTCAGTACGTATTAAGTCTGTAAATTTCATATTCCTGCTAACTCATGTCAAATCCTGTTTTTATTTAGTCTTCTAAATTAGTGTTTTCGTGCAATCTGGTATTTGGATAGAGAAGAAAGTAAAGACGATAGAAAAGAGTTCAGACTGAATAGTAAGAGGAAGAACTAACAGCGTGAAAGGAAAGGAAGTAAGCTGCTAGTTAACTGGGGTATCCGGTAGGCGTCAGTTACCTGGCAAAGCAAAGAGCGCTATTGCCCCCTGAGGTATGGATAGAGAAGAAAGTAAAGACGATAGAAAAGAGGTCAGACTGAATAGTAAGAGGAAGAACTAACAGCGTGAAAGGAAAGGAAGTAAGCTGCTAGTTAACTGGGGTACCTGGTAGGTGTCAGTTACCTGGCAAAGCAAAGAGCGCTATTGCGCCCTGAGGTACTTTTTGTGTATGAAGGCAGATGTTGATATTTTCAGACCAAAAGGCAACACTCTGAACTGACAACACCTTCTTCCATATGTAAAAGCAGTGTATTTACAACAATTTTCTTTTAGCTGTATTTGCCAGAAGCTAGCAGTCAAGTCCATACTTCGAATCCCCCCCTTGGGCATGGATATTTGTGCCGTCCTTAGTCTTAGCTAGTTCATAAGTAGTTTGTAAGTTTAGGGACTGATAACCCCGTAGTTAAGTCCCATAAGATACACAAACATTTTCCATTTTGTAAAAACCGCACATCAATCGCACTTTCCGTTTCCGCAGTATTTGCGGTGGAAGTGTTTGGTGATTCACCCTGTATAGTCCTTACTTTGTTCCGTTGATATCAATATGTATGATGTCATTGTTGATTCTTCTGCTTGACAACTACCTTTCCCTCTAAGAATCAACTATAAAAGTTGAGTACGAACTCCATTGATTTATTTAATCGACTGTCTTCGATATTCGTGACGTTTAACTACGAATCCCAACAACCCAGTATACAAGCCAAAATCGTGGCGTAACCTGTTCCAGGCTCGACTGGAGGAAACAGTCATGCTGAACTGTAAGCTTCGTTTCGGGTTTGTAAGAAGCAATGTAAACGATCATTTATCAGACCATACCACATACTTCCAGTCGTCGATTGTCGAGGTTTTATGATCGTGATATTAATTCCTTCGCAGCTTTGACTTGACTTCCGTTATTAAGCCATACTGGTATTTATCCAAACAGTATTATGTGAAGGTTTGCAGTCACTTTGGTCCTGATAATTTTACGTCTTCTTGCCACAATCGTTCTTAAGTCCTATCGGCCAACAGTTTGGGTTTTGCCCACTGTTCCGCTTCGCTAATGATGTTTAACCTTGTTTTGTGAACGCTGTGATTACCGAGGATATTGCCGCAACTAAAAGGTTAACCACAGTATAGTCTTCGTCACAGATATTCCTAGTAACTTCGCACAAATGTGTTGGTCTCTTTGGAAGTCTGACAAGGAGATCACATGGGTATCGGATTTTAGAATGTCTCTATATTTATAGTACGTGAAGTTCACAACTTGAATATGAATCAGTCATTAGACGCAACTTTCAAAAGTTCTCAAGGAAATAGACTTTGAAGTTTTGAAAGTTCATGTAAGTACCAATAATAAAAAAAGTTAAAGCATCTGTCAGTGTATCCCAGGTGGAGCTGGGCGCCGTGGTACAGGTCGCCCGGTAGGATGGTTGAATGCCCTGTGTAATAAAAAAGCTGAGCCAAGGACACATCTAACAACAAACAAACACGATCAGCGATCGCAAGGACCGAACGTACCCATAGGAAGAAGATTATTATTATTTTTATTTTCGTTGTGCGTGCGGTTGCTCGCCGTCAGAGGTTCGAGTCTTCCCTGGGGCATGGGTGTCTGTGTGTTGTCCTTAGGTTAGTTTACCTTAGTTTAAGTAGTTTGTAAGATACGGACTGATGACCACGCAGTTTGGTCCGATAGATTTACAAACATTTGGACATTTTATTTTCGTTGTGTTCGAAATCTTACACAATTTTAGAATCTTACGATAATTTTTACGAAAATTTCACGTCCTTTTTTGTTTTTGTTTGGTTTTGTTTTGTTTATCCTAATCTTCTATATTTTATAAAAAGTGGTTAATAATGATGACTTCAATGTTGTTGTTGTTGTGGTCTTCAGTTCGGAGACTGGTTTGATGCAGCTCTCCACAATACCCTAACCTGACCAAGCCTCTTCAACTCCACATAAGAACGGCAACCTACATGTCTGAATCTGCTTACTGTATCAATCTCTTGGGCTTCCTCTGCGGTTTTTACCCAACACACTTTCTTCCAATGCTAAATTCAGAATTCCTTGATGTCTAAGAATGTGTCCTACCAATCTATCCCTTCTTTTAGTCAATGTATACCAAAAAGGCCATTTCTCCCCAATTCTGTTCTGTAACCTCCTCATTAGCTACGCGATCCGCCCACCTAATCTTCTGCATTCTTCTGTAGCACCATATTTCAAAAGCCTCAATCTCTTCCTGTCCGCACTGTGTATCGTCCATGTTTCACTCCCATACAAGGCAACAATCCACACAAATGCCTTCAGAAAGGACTTCCTTAGGCTTAAATCAATATTCGATGTTAACAAATTTCGCGTTTTCAAGAACGCTTTTCTACCCATTGCCATTCTGCATATTATATCCTCTGTACTGCGAGCATCATTTGTTATTTTACTGCCCAAGTAACAGAACTCATCTACCTCCTTTATTGTTTCGTTATCCACTCTAATTCCTTCAGAATCATGTGATTTTCTTGGACTGTACTCCATTACCATAGTTTTCCTTTTGTTAATAATCATCTTTTATGCACCTTTCAGCACACTATCCATTCCGTTCTACTGCTCTTCCATGTCCTTTGCTGTCTCGGACAGAATTACTATGTCGTCGGCAGAACGCAATTATTTTAATTCTTCACCATAAACTTTAAATCCTTCTCCAAATTTCTCCTTGCTTTCTTTTATAGCTTGCTCAGTGCAGAAGCCGCGGTAGAGAAGCCGAGCGCTCTAAGATGCCTCGCTGTGGAGCGAGCGGTTGCTCGCCGTCAGAGGTTCGAGTCCTCCCTGGGGCATTGGTGTGTGTGTGTGGTCCTTAGTTTAGTTTACCTAGGTGTAAGTAGTTTGTAAGTTACGGACTGATGACCACGCAGTTTGGGCCGATAGACTTACAGACTTCTTCAATGTACAAACTGAATAACATTGGAGAAAGGCTACAAACCTGTCTTACTCCCTTCCCAACCACTGCATCCATTTCATGCCCTTCAACTCTGACAACCGCTGTCTGGTTTTTGTACAAGTTGTAAATAACCTTAAGCTCCCTACATTTTACTCCTGCTTGCTTCATTGTCAAAAGCCTTCTCCAAATCTTCAAAAGCTACAAAAATCTAAAAAATGATTTTCATAGAAAACCATAATTTACTTTTTTTTTACAATGTTGTAATTGTTCATTCTGTGAAGAACTTGGACGCTGTTTTTGGAAAGTCATCTCTAAAGCTACTAATGACTTTCCATCGTTTTAGGTGACGAAAAGATATTCAGCTCGTCTACATACACATATACAAGAACTGACACAACACATGGAATTAGAGATCGCAGAATTTTGTATATAATTGAATGTGACAAAGGAAAAAAAAATCTGTCACAGCTGACAGATGTTGTAACGATTTCATTATTAGTACTTACAAGTACATACAAAACTTAAAAGTCGATTTTCTCGAGTAATTTTGACAGTTGGCATCGAATGGCACTAGCTGATTGTTAGTTGAGTTCAGAAGTTCACGCACCATAAATGTCAAAAAATTCTAAAATTCGATACCCAAGTGGCCTCCTTGTGAGACATCACGCATTTCAGCGATCATTTGTGTTGACTGCAACAGAAGAAGACGTTTAATACGTTGCATATTCTAAGATTTAGTATACGAATTCTGTACTGCGGTCGCGTTTCAGTATTAACACGTATGCATTTGTGCGAACTTGAAAAAATATGTATTTAAATGTACTGTTCGTATTATTTTGTCAACTCCCTGTATACGTTAGGGAGTTTGACAAATTCTCACATGCCACTGCACAAGTAAGTTCTGCAAACATCCTAAAGGTAGTAACTACAGTCCTTAGTGCCTTTCTGTGTGACATTACTTTCAATTTTGGACAATACCAGCATGTCATGCAAGAGAACTTCGAAGGCGAAGGTTGTAAAGTACAAGAGAGGTAGGTGGGAAAATGGAAGCTGCGTTGTAATTAATTCAAATGTGGTGGGTGAAAAACAGATACTGCGAATTAACAATGCAAAGCAAGGGCTCGAAAACAACTTTTGTTCTGGCATCCTGTTTAAATTAGTGAGGTTTGCAAATTATGCAAATATTTATTCCAAAAGAAATAAAAGTAGTTTAATTTAAACTGGCACAAAATCGGTAACTTCACTACAGGGACGCTGTCAAAATAAACTATGTATTCCAAAACCTCTGTTTCCGTTTTCTAAATATAACTAAAGCTCGACAGTAAGGAAATTTCATTTCTTTTTAATAGAGGATGACTATATCGAGAAATCATACCTAAGCCTTTCTTCAGAAGCCGCAAGCTGTTAACCAATTGATACCATTCAGAACATTGTTCAGCGATTGTGCTGTTATCTGTTATTATTTCTGAATTTTCAGAGTACTTGAAGTAATTTCAAAGCAAACGTATCTTCGCTACTCATACACACAACCATCTCTAAGTGAAGCCCATTTCGTTGCAACTGATCGCTGGTAGCCGATATTGTTTAGTAAATCATTCAAGCTTCGAATCACCGTGATATATATTTTGATTCATTGCTGATAATAATGGATTTTGCTTCCTGTTTGTAGAAAATAAGCTGTAGCTTTGGCTTTCAGAACCCACTTTTCCTACACCACGGTGGATCTAAATTTACCGTTTGAAGAAATGCTAATATTGTATATTAATTACGCACATAGTGAAAAACACTTAGCATCGCGGAAGAAAACATTTCGTAGCTTGTATCTCTCCGTATTTACATGGGAAAATAACTGGGGCCTGGCTTCAAACGTGAAAGATTCTTAAACAACAAGTTTAAATTACTAATCGCATTGTGTGTTGAGTGTTAAAAAGAGGAAGACTTTTGAGGAGAAGCATGTTCGAAAACCTTGTCCACGTACAATTTTTATGTTTCCTATAGATTCCCACGCACCTATTTCCACCGGATACCTGTATGGTTGCCTTAAAATCATGTATGGTTCCCTTAACACAACATATAGAATCGTTTGCCATTGTTTTCTCGGTTAGTACTCCGTCTCTTACAATTTCGATATAGAGGGGAGGTTACTTTTAATCCTCTTTTCAGTCTTATAATTATGGATCTGTACTGTTGTTTCACATCAAATTTGCTTTTATAAACAGCTTGAAACAGCAACGAGCTACATCAGCGTTTCTGTAAATCAGGAGTTTCGGAGGCTCTTTTTAATAATCTTTACAGTTCAGATGGTAGTAGGGAGTATACACTGTTGCGTCAGTTGTTATTTTCCTTGGAATTCATTAACGTTAATTACATTAAAAAGCAGGCATTGCGGAGGCAGCTACAAAACGTATTGTTTGTATACACTTCGTTCTTTGAGATGATGAAGAATCCTCCGAAACTTTGACTCAGACCTTCTTTTGATGATAAGGTCGTCCCTGTTATTTCGGAGAACAATGCCGGTGAGTGGCACTCACAGAGATAATTTCATTTCGCATAACCCCGTCTGTGAGGCTGCCATGTTAACGTGAAAACAACCGCGCCACCAGTTTTTCGTTACTAGTATTATTTCAATTCTTGTATCCTTCGCACTCTCATTGTATCCTTCTATTTTAACGCCGTACTGAAACATTATTTTTTGCTACTCCATGGGATGATAAAAAAAATTAATTATAAGTTAAACTCCTTTGGTCCCATATAATCTTGGAAAAAGAAATTAAGATAAAGAACTCTGTGGTGAAACAATTAATGGTTTTTGCACCACGATGATTTATCGACATTTCTTTGTTTCTTGGCATATTATTGGCTAACAACGTTAGGGTAACATTAGGGCAAACCTAACATTATCTTTTCTAAATAGTAAAGGAAACCAAATCATATGTCTACTATACGAGGCGTATTCAGGAAGTAAGATTCCGTATTTTTTGAAAAGAAATACAACACAGTGACATGAAAAAATTTATTGGAAATAGGTGCAGCAATGTTTGTGCTATTTTTCGATAAAGTCACCAAGATAACTGAGACACACTTCTCATATCATCATATCAACTTTCGTATTGAGGTGGAAGAAAAAATAGTTGCAAGATCAGGACTCTTTGCTGTAAGTTGATGAAACCACTCCCACCCGATCTTCTGCAAAGCGGTTGTTGTGCGTCGACCCCTGCACAAGTATTGTCATGGAGCTCAACACCACCTACAATAAGCATGTCATCGTTTCTTGCACTCAGGAAATTCCTGCTCTTCGGCCATCGTTTTTCCAACGACACAGAGCTGAAGACGACTCTCACATGCTGGCGGTACACAATAATAATAATAATAATAATTATTATCATTATATGGTTTTCTGTTCCGTGGAACCTAATTGAGGAGTAAGGCTCCATGGTCATGGAACAAGTCAATACCTGAAATTTAACACAAGAGAGGTGATAGTCCATGCACACGACGATCTTAAGACTAAGTGAAGATAATCAATACAGGAAAAAAGAATTAGGTTAATTGCTTAACTTTTCTAGGAGTTTTTTTTTCTAATATAGCTTATGGGACCTAATTACGGGGTCATCAGTCCCTAAACTTACAAACTACTTATGAACTAACTAATACAAATATCCATGCTCGAGGGGGTATTCGAACCCCCAACCGTAGTGGCCTAGTGGCCGTGCAGACCGTGACTGGAGCGCCTCAGTCCCCTCGGCCACCGCGGCTGGTTTCTAGGAGTTCCTCGACAGAATAAAAGAAGTGAGCCATGAGGTAAACTCTTGAATTTAGATTAAGCGTGAGGGTTAGTGCTAAGATTCTTTAGTTCTTGTGGCAGCTTATTGAAAATGGAAGCTGCAGAATACTGCACACCTTTCTGCACAAGTACCAAGGTGGTGTGATGCAAATGTAGATTCGACTTCTGTCTAGTATTCACCGAGGGAAAGCTACTAACTCGTGGGAATAAGTTGATATTGTTAAGAGCAAACGACATTAAAGGAAAAACCTATTGTGACCCCAGTGTCAAAATTCCCAGACTACTGAAAAGGGGTCGACATGAAGTTCGTGAACTTACACCAAATATTGATCGAACCGCCCGTTTCTGAGCCAAAAATATCCTTTTTGTTTCACTGGAGTTACCCCAAAAAGTAACACCGTACGTCATAAGTGAGTGAAAGTAAGCGTAGTAGACTACTTTTCGTGTTGAAAAATCACTTATTTAAGATATTGTTCTAATGGTAAATAAAGCAGAAGATAGTTTTGGAATAAGCTTCTAAACATGGGCATTCCACGACAGCTTACTTTCTATCTGAACACCTAGACATTTACGACACATGAACACAAAAACTGACCCCACAATCCTTTTAGTGACTATGTCGAAGAAAACAGCTCAAATGTTGCTATACGTGTTGTAAATAAAGATCTTCGTGTGCCTGTGCTGACCTTTATATTTTCATTATTGTTTTCTAAAGGCAAACCTGCTTTCTGGATTGATTGATGAGGCTCAAAACGCAAGATCTAAACGATTTTCTAAAGGTACGGGAGTGTACCGAGGACCGTAAAAAGCGCAGGAGTTAGTATGATGAATAAAATACGGAGGAAATTGATGATGATACATTAATTTCAATAAGTAGAACAAAATCTTCCTACATAACAAAATTTTTGTTATTTGCTTTACACACACAATTCGTTAAAGCAGACGAAAGGACCAAAGTTTGTTCAAAAGGACTTAGGATATTAGTCCCTAGACTTACAAAAGACTTAAACAAAGGACGACAAACACAACTATGCCCGAGGGAGGACTCGAACGTCCGACGGGGAACAGCCGCGCGCGCCACAGCAAGGCCCAGAGGACCAGGGTGGTGTCGTTCGGCTATCAGTACATGGATGATTCTGTAACTGAACCAAGCGCCATTTCTTAGTTCTAGCGCTGGCAGTGTGCGGAATTTCGATTTAGCTGGAGAAACCCTCAGCGGAGCGAAGCCGTAACGCTATACCTTACAGCCTCCATGTTAGGTCGGGACAAGCTCTCCAATCGTTCTACTAAACAAGAAAAATTATATTTGTGTTCTCTAATAACAAACTATAAAACCGCGGTGGAGTGGCCGAGCGCTCTAAGGAGCAGTCTGCAGAGCGCACGGTTGCTCGCTGTCGGAGGTTCGAGTCCTCCATGGGGCATAGGTGTGTGTGTGTGTGTGTGTGTGTGTGTGTGTGTGTGTGTGTGTGTGTGTGTGTGTGTGTGTTGTTCTTAAGTTTAAGTATTAGTTTGTAAGTCTAGGACCAGTACATCCAATAGGTTTACAAACAATTTAACATTTGAACATACTGTTGATGTCGTTTAGGTTTAGTTTGCAGTTCAATGAAACAGGAACTCGAAAATCGCACGCACTAACGTTATTGACATGTTGTAACTGACACATTAATTCGTGTAGGATGCATAACTTTATTGTTTACGATGTGTTTAGATCTATACATCTGTTGGTGAATGACAAGTGAACTTAGAAATGTTACGGACGTTGCATGCATAGATTTTCGGTAAATAATGTCTGCTAATGTCTCTACAACGAACATGAAGTTACTAAACATCTATATACCTAACATCGGTAATGTCTACGTGTAGCTGTCACTCAGGAACTGATATATACCTAATGATGGATAAAATCTGAAGCGCGTCATGAATAATCTCATTCTCTGCATGATGTATGTTCTTCGGTGTTGTTACCTATTCAGCTTCCTACTATTATCGATTAACGTTCTTAACATCCCCAAATACAACTCGCAGACTCGCCAAACTGTGTGACGGATTTCAGTGTAAAGATGTCTAACAGTAGTTACTGGGCTTGAGTTTCTGTGGCATTATTGGCTGCTCAAAGCCGTAAAGGAAGGAAAGAACATTCGAGTTCAACGTTCCGTCGACAGCGACATTAGAGGCGGAGTTCACACTTGTGGGTAAGGATGGCGAAGAAAATGTGCCGTGCTCTTTCTAACAAAGGCAACTCACCATCGCAACCCCTATCAGATCAGTGGTTGCGTGGCGAAGCAGTTGAAGCATGAAAAGGATTAAAATCTGTGGAACTATGAAAAAAGAAACAGAAACAGTGAACATACCACGTGGAACATATAAAACGAGAGAGGAACAACGGAAGTGACAGTGTCGTGGTCCTCTGATTATGGTGATTAAGTGCGAAGATGAAAGTCTCAGGTTCAGAGATTCCCCAGCGCAAAAGGTATACATAGCGTTTTTTTCCGGAAAATTATGAACTATCCGTCGTTTCATTGAAGTGTCTGTTGGCAATAAATAGTTTTGTGTCTGTGTTGTGGTGCAACGTCCGCGCCGCAATACAATTCGATTAACAGCTGAAACTGGCTCTCTAAAGGGACCCGCAAATATTTGATTGCAAGTTGACACATCAGCGAATTCCTCCACAGGAAAACGCCTCTGATACATTATACATGACACTGTTGCTATGTGCGCCATATGATAGCAACCTCTCATCCACCAACCTAACTTGTACATGAGTGAAGAGACGATTCCTTTACCGATTCTGTTTTTAGTGTTGATGTTCATGTCATCACCGCAAAAAAAGTGATCAAAGAGTGCGAGTTTCTCATATAATCTGCAACAAATAGACGCAACAGTTTCACAGTCACATAGTTTTCTCTGCGCTCTGTCAAAAACGTATGCTTTAACGTTTTAGAAATTTTCCACATGTATACCGTCAAATAATGCGTACGTCAAAGCAAATCTTAACATGTCCTGCAATTCTGGAGAGCGAAGTTGATTATGTGTGAGAGCCTGCACTTTAATAATAGACGAACGATCATAAAAACAATATTGCTCTGTGTACTTATGCAGCTTTCAGATATCACTCAACTTTTCACAAGGTATTTCAACTGCCGAAAACCATACACATCTAATGGTTGCACTACACAACTTGAAGGAATTCTGTAAGGAAAAATGAGTAAGGCAAAATCTTTTTGGCATAAGGAGCACTCACATGGTCATTAAAATCTTACACTAGCCTATACTGCATATTGCCTGCCGGAGTGAAATTTACAATGACATTCGGGGTTTGCGCAAGTAACCTAATCACCTGTTGCTGAACTTGCGGTCAAAATACACCGTTTTCAGCTGCAAACTCAAGAAATACTGCTATGTTTAGAGCCTATTGTGTGGCATAACTGCGTGAAGTGGCATGCAGCTGTCTACAGTACGTTTAGTGCAGTCTTCTCCAACTAGCGATAATGTGCGGGTCGATATCATTTCTTAGTTAAAACCGATCTTCGATGACATATGCATTTTCACACTGTTGGAATTTAGCTTCTGTAACAAAGTTCTTGAAAAATCCACATGTTGAAACTTCCTGGCAGATTAATATTATTTGCCGGAACCCGGATTCGCATCTGGAACCTTTGTCTTTCGCGCCCAAGCACTTTACTGACTGGGCTATCCCGGCACGCTTCGCCCTCCATCCTCACAACTTTACTTCCGCCAGTACCTCGCTTCCTACTTTCCGAATTTCACAGTAATTATCCCGAGAATCTTGCATGATTAGTACTCCTGGAAGAAAAATGGAGGTATGGCTTATCCACTGCCTAAGCGTTGTTTCCAGAGTGAAATTTTCATTCTGCAGCGGAATGTGCGCAGAATTGAAACTTCCCGGCAAATTCAAATTATGTGCCGGAACCGGGATTCTAATCTGGGATCTTTGCTTTTCACGGACAATCGTTTCATCGTCTGAGATGTTTCACATTAGCGTACACTCCGCTGAAAATTTCATTCTGGAATCTACAAGTTCTTTCAGTTTATAGGCCTACCTCTTGCTTACTTATTTCGCAAAATCTTTCTGCTCGTAATTTTGATCGTGAATGGCCGATTTGGGAAACCTTGACGTCCAGATCAATTGTTTAGCATGTTGCAATCCCCAAATATGTACCATGCACTGCACTTAATTCAATTCTGAATTTTTCGGGGCTTCTATGCGTTCTGTTGTGACAAGTATCAAAACGAAGGTGAAACCACATTCAAACATCAAGGGATTTGGTACCCACCCATCATTACAGATGTCCAACGTCATGGGCTGCGCGGACAAAGGGACTGTCGATCAATTGTGCTAGAAATGTCAGGCTAAAATGCTGGGAAAACGGTGTCTAGAGACAGGGCACCGAACACTCCTAACCATCGGCCTCCACAGCCGTCAAACCACGAGACAGCCAAGTAAAATGGGCGTTTGACCATCGTCACTCGATGTTGGAGCTATGTGAGAACTGATACAGTCTACAACTTACTGATGGGAGAGTACGAATCTGCGTTTCTAGAGAAACAGCTCGTCAACACCTGTTGTTGGGACGAGACCAGTTGGCGGTGGATCAGGTATGCTCTGGGAAACATTTTGGCGAGCATCCATGGGTGCAGTGGAGCAAGTTCTGGGCACCAAGACAGGCAAGCAGTATAAGACTGCGGAGAAAAACCACGACTGGTGCCATATAGAAACAGAAAGTTAAGAATATTCCCATCACATAGAGAGATAAGGTGTCAGATAGTAGGGACCACAATTTTTGTATATCAAATGTGGTTCTTGTTTCCAGATTGAGACATAACATTGGAGAGAATAAAAACAAATTCAGTACGACAAGCTTGACTGTGGGGAATGTGTGGGCTTTTATAAAGGGCAAATTGGTCTACCTTATTTCACTAGGTCCAAAGAAAGCAAAAGTATACACAACAATTGGAGACCTGCTTAGACAGAAGATACATAAAATTAAAGATACACGACGTAATATGAAAATATTAGTAAGGCTAAATAACTTGCAGATATTCAGTCACAGTACAGGAAGAAAGTTCCATGATATGTCTTCGGAGATCAAAAGAATCCAGGCAGAATAATTTTTCGCAATATCTGATGACGTCCTGTTACAATGATTTAGATAAGATATCTGCATGGTGCAAAACTTGGCAATTGACCCTTAATAATGATAGATATGAGGTTACCCAGATGACCACTAAAAGAAATACGTTAAACTTTAATTACAGGATTTATCAGTTAAAAATTCAGGCCGTCAATTCTATTAAATACAATTACGAGCAACTTAATTTTAAAAGAACTCATAAAAGACATAGAAGAGAAGACGAACCAAAGACTACAATTCTGCTAATGAAACTGCCTACACTAGTGCGTCCTCTTTTGGAGTATTGCCAGAGCCGGCTCGAAAAATTCGGCGCCCTAGGCAAATTATTTTAATAGCGTCCCATTCAATAAAATAACAACAAAACATCAATCTAAAATCCACATTGCATCTTTTTTTATTCAAATACATAAGCACAACATATTCATTTCATAAACATATTTCTCCATTAAAATGGGACACGTCATACACTTTTATACAATAATGTTCCTTTTCTTTCGTGTTTACATTTAGCGTTTTAAAAAGATTTTGGTTGCAGTTTACAATAATTGATACAATTGTAAGCATAATTATGCAGAGAGTCACACAAATTTCCTTTTTCTTGCCTTGGCTTTTGCAAAATCTGAGACGGTCTTTAAATCAATTGTGTCGTTCAACTGACAAAGTTGCCAACCCCACCAGTCATTCTTGAGTCATTGTGAATCGCAGATATGTTTTTATGAGTTTTAATTTCGAGAAGCTGCGCTCACCACTGGCTACAGACACAGGAAGAGTAAGCAACACTCCTAGTGCAGTAACTAAATTAGGTACAATATCTACAAGTACATTTTTACAAACATAACTCAATGTACAGTGATCCTGAGCTATTGGGTACTCTGCTAGCGAGATTAGTAGCATTAATATCTATAGCGTGTTTGTGAGTTAGAGACTCTACCAAATCAAGAAATTCCTCAAGAACAGCTTTGGGAGTTTCATTTTGTACATCATGTATGTTGTACAGACAGTCAAATACACTCATTAGGTTGTTAATCTAATGAAATATCTCGTAAATTTAATTTATTGCAGTATTGCCAGCTTTGATCACGGGACGATTAGCTGCAATCTGCTACTCGTCTCTTCATTAAACGCTTACTAGCAAAATTCTGAAGATTCAAAGAGAATGCATTTAACATTGACTTGGGTCTTGTCTCTTGCCTGTTGTTATTTCTATGTGTAGTAACAGGGAATTCGTCGCTCCTGGAACCGTAGCGCAACATCAAAGTAAACTCAACACCGCGAGCGCATGAGCGTTCGCACACGACAAATTTGCCGCCCCCCAAATTCGAGCGCCCTAGGCAGTTGCCTGTTTTGCCTATATGGACGGGCCGGCCCTGAGTATTGCTGTGCATTGTAGGATCCACACCAGGTGGGACTGACGAACGATTTACAGAAAGTGCACAGAAGAGCCGCACGGTTATCACGATAAAGGGGAGAGAGTGTCACGGAGAAGATGCACGAGTTTGGGTGGAAATCCTTAGAAGAAAGGCGTTATTTGTTGCGGCGAGATCTATTTGCGAAATTTCTTTCACCAACTTTCTCTTCTCAGTGCGAACATATATTGTTAGCAACCACCTACATACGGAGACATGATCATCATAATAACATAAGAGAAATCAGATCGAAAACAAAAGGAATTGGGTGTTCCTTTTTCCCGCAAGCTATTGGAGAATGGAACTACAGAGATATGTCATAAAAGTGGTTCGTTGAACCGTCTGTCATACACTTCAATGTGACTGGCAGAGTATCCGTGCAGATGCTGATGTCATACAAAATCTACAGGAATTTCCTTTAATATTGTACAACATAAGTATATATTAGCTGATACCGTCTTGGGGCATATTATACTGGAATTTTAATTTAAAGTTGACCGTGTGCGATAAAAGGCGATTAGGTGCAGGTTCTGTGAAATTTTGAATGCTTTAATGACAAATAAACTACAATGATGGATTAAGTTATTAATTATTTCCCAAGAATCAGAAACCGCTTATGATCAGGGTGCATATCTGCAACCTTTGCTATAATATTCTGAAAAAAGGTCATTTTAAATTAATACAAGACCAATACGATACAAAATGACAATGATAATGATGATGATGTCCTGCATTGATATAGATTATTGCAGCTGTTTGCCCGAACTTTATTTTTGTAATAAATAACTTTTTTTTACGCTTCATACAATTTTTATATTTTACCATAGGTACTTCCACTATAAACCTAAAGAAACACAGCTTCCACTATATATAGATTACATATATATGAAAAAGACCAGGAGACACTGCGAGGTACCAGATTGAGTTTCTAATGGTAAGGCAAGGTTTAGAAACCAGGTTTTATACTGTAACATATCCAAGGGCAGATATAGACTCTGATCGTGGTTATGAACTCTAGATTAAAACTTAAGGGACTGTAAAAGGAAAGAAAAATAAGGATATGGAATCGAGCAAACTGAAGGAAACAGAAGTGGTTGGCCGGTCGCGGTGGCCGAGAGGACTGAGGCGCTCCAGTCACGGTCTGCAAGACCACTACGGTCGGGGGTTCGAATCCCCCCTCGGGCATGGATATTTGTGCCGTCCTTAGTGTTAGTTAGATCATAAGTAGTTTGTAAGTTTAGGGACTGATTACCCCGTAGTTGAACATTTAGAAGTGGTTTAGAGTTGGACCATTAGATAAGAATTGTCTTAAACGGGGGGAAAGTAGAAGATGAATAGGTAGCTCTGAGGGACAGAGTAGTAAAGGCCGCAGGAGATCATATAGGCAAAAGGACAAGGCCTAATAGAAATTCCTGGATATTTCAGGAGATACTGAACTTAACTGATGAAAGGAGAAAATATAAACATTCAGCAAGTGATGCAGGCAAACACCATTTTTTCATACATAAGAACATTTCTTCATTTATAAAATTATATTGTAGTTCTTATGTAGATATGGAGCACTATACTGGAAGTTTACTACGTGTTGTAAGATTATCTAAACTTTAATATTTTCCACATGTACTTCCCTTGGAGACGTTTTGTCTTGAGTGTGTAAAATAAGGCTTTCATACTACACATTGCACAGAAAGAATTTGTTAATCTACACATATTTAGTTACAGTGTTAGACAACTAGCACTTCGTCATTTAGTTCTATCAACTTAATGGCCTTGATATCTTGCATCTATAGATTGACAGTAAAAAATAATACATTATGTGATTAAAATTCTTTAAAACTAGGCTGTCATATAAAAATGAGCTAAAAGACTATGTTTATGTGATCAGATTGTAGCACAGCTAACTAACAGTACAGTGAGGGTATTATTAGTGTTAGCAATACATTACCATACGTTGTAAATTATCATGAAAGATTTTACTGTAAATGTGACAATTCAAATATAGTTGCCTAATTTACCAGTTTTTAACACATCATTGATGTCATTGATTTTCCTGTAATAATATCTTTCAACATAGAAATTAAAGTATATATCCGTACAATGTCATAGTGTGACGTATCACATTTTGTATGATAGTCCCCTGTATATTGCAAGTTTATATAATTATTTAGAACAAGTGCATTATAGAGCAAATGCAGGCCTATTACTATCCATGACTTTTCCTCAATGAAAGTACGTGTTCAGCGTAGATATAGAACATTGTCGCACTGAGTAATTTACACACGAAAAATTAATATATAAATTACAAATGTTATAAATTTTAATTGTATCTCAAAGTTTCTGTATGACAATGCATTGTAGTATCTCGCTTATTTATATACATCATACATTTATGAAGAGACTACATCTCATCATATACTTTGACCAATATATCATACGATACTATATGTTATCATGAATGTTAATGTATACATCAAATAACAATCACTTTTTAAAAAATATCCTTTTTCCAAATTTATGTACGACAATGTATATTAGGAGATAACTTATTGAGTCCCAGCATTCAGTGTCTAATAAGATTTCAGCATAGACCTTCTGCCCTGCATCAAATATTCTTATATTTTGATACTTTCATTTCTTTAAATCAGTCAAAAGTATGACATCATATTTCGCAATTATAATCAACAACTCTACAATTAAATGGAATAACCAATATAACAAATTCAACATTACCTATTTATAAAAAGAAATTGTAATAAATTGTACAGTGATAAGTGTATGTAATATCGGTTCAAATCATTGTAACTGTAGGTCAATCATCAATCACTCGATCTGTTCAGTACCATAATGAAGTCTATTACTTATGTACTAGATATGCAGAACCATGGCGCCATTCGCATGCATATAAATAAACTAAAATAAACACATATATCTTGTAATATAAAAAAGTTAAAGAAAAAAGTATTTGTATATAAAAACTCGGAGATGAAATTTACATGTGTTATCTATCAATAATAGTATATCAACATCTGTATATAGCAAAATCTTTTACTTTCATTATACACATTCACTGTATAGTCAATTCCTCTTTGGTAATCAGCTTAATAGTTTCGCCGTTCCGTTATGGGTCAGATGTGATCAGCTTCTACAGTTACATCTACATGGGATTCTCTGCAAATCACATTTAAGTGCCTGGCAGAGGGGTCATCGAACCACCTTTATACTATTCATCTCCTATTCCATTCTCGAATAGCGTGGGGGAAGAAAGAACATCTGAATCTCTCCGTTCGAGCCCTGAATTCTCGTATTTTATCCTGATGATTATTTCTACCTCTGTAGGTGGGGGTCAACAATATATTTTTGCATTCGGAGTAGAGTGCTGGCGACTGTAGTTTCGTAAGTAGACCACGCCGCAGCGATAACTGCCGTTGTTGTAATGATTTCCATCCCAGGTCTGTATCATTTCCGTGACGCTGTCTCCCCTGTATCGTGACAATACGAAACGAGCTGTCTTTCTTTGGACTCTTTCGATGTCCTCCGTCAAACCCACCTGATAAGGATCCCACAGTGGGCAGAAATACATCAAGTGAGGACGGAGAAGCGTTGTGTATGCAGTCTCTTCAATAGTTCTGTTGCATCTTTTAAGCAGTCTGCCAATAAAATGCAGTCTCTGGTTCGCCTGTCCCACGACATTATCTACGTGTTCTTTTCAGTTTACTTCTGATGTAATAGTAATTCCCATGTATTTAGTAGAGTTCAGAGCCTTCACATTCGATTCATTTATCTTGTAAACATAGTTTAACTTATTTACTTTCGTAATCATGTGGACGACTTCTCACTTCTCATTATTTAAAGTCAATTTCCCAATTTTACAACATACTGATATCTTATTTAAATCGTTCTTCAATTGGTTTTGATCTTCAGATGACTTTACTAGACGATAAATGACGGCGTCATCTGCAAACAACCTAAGAGAACTGCTCAGATTTTCTCCCAAATCGTATATGTAGATAAGGAACAGCGGAGGACCAATAAGACTACTCTGTGGAACGGCGTATATCACCTCTATTTTAGTCGATGCTTTACCATCGATTAGTACAAACTGTGTCCTGTCTGATAGGAAATTCCATATCCAATCACAAATCTAGGGTGATATTCCATAACCACGCAATTTGAGTAAAAGCCTTTTGCGAGATATGGAGTCAAAAGCCTTCTGGATATGTAGAAATACGAATCAATTTGAGAACCCTTGTCGATAGCACTCATCACTTCGAGTGAGTAAAGAGCTAGTTGTATTTCACATGAACGATATTTTCCAAAATCCGTATTCACCTTGGGTCAACAGATCATTCTGTTCGAGATAATGCATATTTGAATACAGGATATGTTCCAAAAGCCAGCTGCAAATTGATGTTATGGAAGTAGGCCTGTACTTCAGTGGGTTACTTAATTAGTGTAGGGGAAAAAGCAGTAATGTCAGCTTTTGGGCTCACTCAGATGTTTGGTACACAGGGAAATAGAAGAAGCGGAATTCGTGCACCTGCATGCCCGAAATGTAGCGGAACAGTTATTGCACAAAAACAGGATTGTTCTCTATATATACGATTTATACTGGGACATGATCAGGCCATTTCTTGACTGTCGTTGGCACAGAGTCATGCTATTCAGCACACCTCGTTCTAGCTGAACTTCCCTCGTGTTTGTCGGCCTGTTGGCCAGACTACAGTCTCTCTCGCTTGCCTGAACCGCGTCTGCCAAAACAACTTGTGCTCAGCTCGCAGGACACGTAACAGTGTTGTGTGAAACTGGCTGTTCGGGTAATGCAATATTTCCTTTTGTATGATGGATATGTAGCAGATATGAGCAATATTTACAGAGAATAAATATTTTTTAACTTCATTGGAAATAAAAATACATCATCTTAAATCTGTAGGTACGCCGTAAACACGGTCCCATAGTAGTAAAATGGTGCGCCTAGTAATTTTATTGGCACTTTTATGCAGTCTGGTCGCTACACGTAACCTTTTACAGCCGGCCCGTTGTTACCGCTATCAATAATAATTCCGGCGGCGTGTTTTAACTGCCAGGTGTGTGGATAACGCGCCCTAAATGTAACTGCATGTCGGCCTCCGCTGCGAACGGCTACTGAAACTAGTTTTGGCGGCTCCCGTACTAAACTCGCTCGTCGGCAGCCGGCGCTGTGGTCTCGTAAAAGCGAATTAAAGTAAACATAAGCCAAATGAGTAGTGCTCGCGCGGCGAAAAACGCATCACGGGGAACGGTTATTGGGGCCAAGTGCTTTGACGCGCCCATCAGCAACCCGCCCGCGCGTGCTACCTGCCGGCCGCGTGCGGCCACTGTTTAGCGTCAACTGTATCAAATAACGCGACTCTTTATCCCCATCGCCGAAACGCTGGTTGGGTTTAACTTCGTTACGGCCAGTTGTAGCGCAGCGAATTTAACACCACGTTACACGGGTAGCGAGCACCAAGAGTGTTTCGCGAGCATATTACTTAATCGAGTCAACAGAATATTGCACTTAATTTTATTGTAATTTCATTTAGTTCGATTCTTGCTGTCGGCGGCAGAGTAATCCACTTACTGCTTCGTGCAGAGCTCTAACTGTACGTTTCCGTGCGAAACCGGCAGCACGTACAATACAGCAGTTTCAGTGCTGAAGTCCTAGTTATTATTATAGATTAGCTGAAAACCCGGCCTTGCTCGGGTACTTATTTATTCCAGTGTTTAGTCAATCCTACATTTTCTCTCGCTGTGCACCTTCTCTTTCCTTCCCTCTCTATCCATCTCCTCCCCTTTCTCTCTGTTCATCTCCTTCTGCCTCTCACTTCCCTCTCCACCTTCCCCTTTTCTGCAGCCACCTCTTCGTCTCTCTGTCGAACTCCTCCTCCACCTCCTCAGTCCATTGCCTCTTCCATCGTTAAAAATTGTGTAATTCTGTTCAATTTCATGATAATTAGTAAAGTGGTGCGTACTACAAGTACCCTCCGACATGCACTGTATGAAATCTTAGGTATGCTCCACTTAGTTTGAAAGTTGAAAATTTCGTCAAGATCGGAATAAAACCGTAAATTTTATCGAAGATCGTAGGTTAACCATGTCATTCTCAGTGTTGTTCCTGCACAACAACAGATTAATAGTTGCTTTACATATTATTTTGTGCATCAGTCCTTAAAGTTGAATTTTTTTATGAACAGCTTGCTTCTAGTACGACATTTTGCCACTTGGTACGGCGTGTAGGCATCTCTGAGGCATTGATCTGTCCATCTTGGAGGTTGTGTTGCGTTGCCGTCTTTACGTGGCTGAGAGTGTGGTCCCTTTTATTTCATGCCAGCAGTTAATTGTCTTGTCTTTGGTGCTGTGGAGACGATTATGCTACGATTATTGATCTGGTAGCGTTAACTATGAACAAAATAGCATCCAAGTCATAGAATACCTCGATACAAACGTCTGTGTTGTGTATGAAATACATGACATAAAGAAACAATACTTCGACAAAAAATTTTAAAACACATATTTTGATTGTTCGAAAAAGTTTCCGGAATGCAGCCGTATAAAGTTGGCTGCTCCTAATATTTCGGAGAGGAACTGTCCAGCCATCTTCAGAGAGAGTCGAAGACTGACGCTCCAGCACGCGCTTCGTGCTTCTAAACGCGCGGGCCGCGCTACTGCGCATGCGGCCACAGTTATAACAGGGCGCCAAAGCCGTTATTCGGCGGCAAGGAAATACACGTGTATGTAAATTATGTCTGTGGCTGCATGGTCGATTATCGCGGAGAAATCGATGTGTTATAATCTGTGCTGTGGCGACGTCTTTGTAAATTTATTAAAGAAAGTGTCGGATTCAAAAATTTATCTAAGCTGAAGCCGCTGTCTCTGTTAATTAAATTTGTCCTCAACCGAATGTCAATTGATTCTTTCACCACTGAGTCCTAGAAACATGAAGTGGATGCAAAAATTGTGACATTTTCGTACCTCATCGAGTGTCCAGTTTAATACCTGGCTCTGCCACTGCCGATTTCATAGGTTGTAAGAGACGGGTGTACCTTTGGTGTTCGGTGCATCTTTCCTGGACTGTACTTATCGTCAATGTACGAAAGGCCACATTCACAGGGGATCCTGTAAACTTCGGAGGTCCAAATCATCTTTGATAGAACCCAAAAGTGCTGCTGTCTTTGGTGGGGGCCGAAAATTTACCTTATCTTTGTTCACAATCCGTCCGATTTTCGACGACAGGATCCCAACATGTGGCAGACATAATTTACAGACACGTGTACTTCCCTGCCGCCGAGGAACGTCTTTGGCGTCTGTGGCCGCATGCGCAGTAGCGCGGTCCGCGCGTTTATAAGCACGAAGCGCTTGTTGGAGCGTCAGTCTTCGACTCTATCTGAAGATGGCTGGACGGTTCCCAGCCGAAATGTTAGAAGAAGTCAACTTTATGCTGCTGCATATCCGAAACTTTTTTGAACAATCATTACGCCGCGAAAACATGAAGACGCACACGTATTTTGATGTTTACTGCACTGTATTAGTTCAGAAATCACTAAATTTTAAAATTTCCAAAGCAGATTTCATAATGTGGGACTGAAAGGGTTAAGTACCTTCTGTCATGCACCATACCAAATTTTACGTAGACAGAGTTTCCTTTGTTTTAAGATAGAGTGTGCGAAGCTTTCACCACAACGCTGCACCAGTTTCCCACGTGTTTACGTAAGTTAATTGTACGATACTTATAGCCTTCGCGCAAGTGCTATCACTAACACGATATACGATTCTGTAACCAAAATATCGTTTGTCGATTCACTGAAAATAATAAAAATTTGCAGTTTGCACAGGAAAATTACGATTAGATGTAACTCATATTTACCGTCATGGAAATGAGTAGGACACATTAAAAAGCTGATCTCTTAGTTCTGTTACATTCAAGCATCGGAATACTTCAATGGGTATCAAATATATTTGCCGGTACGACACGCGTGCCTCCTACTGTAAGTAGCTGTACTATATCCCAATGGTTTAAATGGGTGTTAAGCTAATGGGACTTAACTGCCGGGTCATCAGTCCCTCAACTTACAAACTACCTATAAACTACCTTATACTAAAGAGAAGAGGGGGTATTCGAACTCAGACAGGGAACGGCCTCGCGCATCGGAGCATAGCGCCTCAATGCACTCGGCCACTCCGCCACGGCTACTATGTTCATAAACTTCGCGCAAATCTTTCTTTGGTTTACCTTCAATCCATGGTCTGTGCTCATTACTCTTTTCATTCTATTCAACAGATCCTGTAATTTTCCTTCACCTCCACAGACGATAGCAATGTCATCAGCAAATCTTATCATTGATGTTCCTTTACCCAGAACTTTTATCACAGCCTCGAACCTCTTCTTTATTTCCGGCATTACGTCTTCACTGCGCAAGTTAAACAGTAATGGCGACAGTCCACAAATTTTTCTTACACCCTTTTTAATCTGAGGACTTTGTTCTTGACTTTGGACACTTAATGTATCCACTTGGTTCTTATACAAACAACGTAATACCCGCCTTTTTTCCTATAGCTTACTCCTATTTTTCTCAGAATAACGAACACCATACATTATCGAAAGCTTTTCCCAGGTCACAAATCTTATGAATATGTCTTGGTACTTCTTTAGTCTCGCTTCCATTATGAACTGCAGCAGTGCTATTGCGTCTACGCATTGCCGTAAAGTTCGGCCCGTGTCAATGCGTCCTCACAGCCCTCGGCTCTTCTACCTGCCGGGCAGACACCGGACGGGGTGATTAGCAGTTCGCCTCTCGACCAGAACTGGGTGCTAATGTCACTGGGTGCATTTGTCACTGGGTGCTTTTGTCAGGGCACCGGCCGAGCGGTCTGCGGCGCGTCAGTCACGTTCTGCACGGTCACTACGGCCGGGGGTTCTAATCCCCCCTCGGGCATGAATATTTGTGCCGTTCTTAGTATTAGCTAGTTCATAAGTACTTTGTAAGTTTAGGAATGATGACCCCATAGTTAAATCCCATAAGCTCTACAAAAATTTGAAAATTTTTTTTTGTCCGTTTCCTCCCGCCCCTATCCGTCTGTCTCCTCCACCGCCTACTCCATTCGATATATGATAACATACATATATGCGCGAAGTGTCATGGTGAATGGTCAAATGGTGTCCCATAAGGTACCCTCCCCACGCTACATTCACTGGCTTGCAAATTATAAAAATTATAAAAATATGCTTCATGGAAACATACACTTATGTGCTGACTTTCATGGTGACCCATGAAACAATTTAGACTAGTCAATGAATGCATTTTAGAGTGCATGGAATATGCGAGAATTTTTGACTTCAGGGCTTTGGTAGGGATAGTTAGGAGGTGAACATACTAAACGTCCCCGCCCCTGGGGGGTTAGCTAAAGCGGGGAGGGGGGTGGGAAGGTACCATTTATTGGTTTTCCTCTTATATCTCAAAAATGAAAGACAATTGAATTTGCTATAAAATTGTTTTGATACATATATGTCGAATTCCCAAAATCGACAATTTCGGAAAAAACTATCTTTACCTTAGTAATTTTGTCAAACATTTACTTCTAGTGACACACTCTCACCGTCTCTTTGTCTTCCTGCTACTAAAATAAAGTTTGAGTCAGTTCTAAACTCTGGACCAGGGAACAAGATTCTGTTGCAGGAAGTAGTCAGTAGTTCACGTGATTCCTTTAGCTGGTTTTACGCCCAGAGTTATATGTTTGAAGTAAGGTATCTTTCAGATAGAATTAATTTTACAATTGACGGTGGTCTTTCATAAGCTGCCTTTATTCTACATTTCATTCAATTCTGTCCAGCCGTTTCAGCATGAAGGAATAGAGAAAATATTAACACATTGTAAGGTACCCTCGTCGCCGGCCGCGGTGGCCGAGGTGACTGAGGCGCTCCAGTCGCGGTCAGCACGGCCACTACGGTCGGGGGTTCGAATCCCCCCTCGGGCATGGATATTTGTGCCGTGCTAGTTCATAAGTAGTTTGTAAGTGTAGGGACTGATGACCCCGAAGTTAAGTCCCATAAACTTAACAAACTTTTTTTTTTGGTACCCTCCTCCACGCATCATACGTCGTTTACAAAAGGCAGACCATGAATTAATAAAGGCATTAGCTACCTCTGTGTCAAATTTCATTCATATCCGTCCTGCCATTTCAGTGCGAAAGCATAACAAAAAAAGATAAATGTTAACTTTTATGTGGTAGATATGATACCTAGTATTTCAGAGGATATCTTTAATCATATGTATGTTTCAAACGAAGCTAATGACCATTCAGGTGTGGATGCATAAACAGGCCAGTGCCCTTGCTGGAATATAAAAGCTGAAAGCATTTAACTTCGTAAGAAATTCATTTTAAATTTTAATATCAACTTAATTATAAAGTTTATAATTAAAAACATTATAATATCACAGCCATGGTTCACATGTCAGTTTTTGAGAAAATGCGTAGTTAATCCTGTTGGTAGCAGCTGTTAATAATCAGCACACTGATGTAGGCTTATCCCTTGTTGATCTCTTTAATGAATATAGTGTGAATTTCAAAGCGTTTGTACGTCATTCCATATTCAGCCTCTACATCTCAGTTGCTATAACAAAGGGTTTAAAACTGACGTAATTCGGTTTTCGCATTGCACATCATGAAACATTTCTGCGAAAATGCATATTGCCTACGCTATCGATCTCGTATTACATACAGCAAGATTGAAATAATATTAGTAGCATAGCGACTTCAGTATTTTGCAAAAATATAAAACGGCAGGATGCAGCTTTTGTGTCGATTCTCGCACCAGTGAGCTACGTGCATATTACAGCCAATGTAAGGTTAAGTTGTATGAGATTACAAAACAGTGACCGGTCGTTCAGAATTCATTCACATTTCATCCTACTTATTATACCTAGTATGTGGGACGCTAATTCTTTTTCTTTATTGTATTTCCACACCAGCGATTACACCAGTGGGCTGGCAGCAGCTCCAGAGGCTGCTCTTCAGCCGAGAGAATAAAACACATTGATGAGATGAAATTTAAAATACATGACAGGCGAAAAATCAACGGAGGAACAATGACACATACATGGCGACAATTGGAGGTACAAACAGTTGACAGGTGAACAAAAACCGGATGTAGTCAGTTAAAAACGAGGAGCCACGGTGACTTAAAAAGCACATGTTGGACGACAAGAACACAGGACGGCTAGTACACGGAGACACTAAGTAAAATACACGGTGCGACGCTTGTCTGGTTGCGGTGGACGCAGTTAAAAAACACACACTTCACTGTAGCACAATACACAACACTTGACGTAGCACTTGTAAAACTGTCGGTCCAGGACCCCGATAAAAAGGGGGCGGAGCAAAGCGTGGGGGAGAGGGGAGGAAGAAAAAAAAACAGCGGTGAAGAAAAGGGGGGCGGCAGGGAAGAGCCGTAGGGACTCCAGGGCAGGGAGGGGGGTAGCCAAGCGGGGGAGCGGAAGGGGAGGGAGGAGAGGGGGCACTTTATCTATGGGTGGGGGATCAGAGCTGGTAGGACGGGTAGATGTCGGAGCGGAGGACGTCATCAAGAAGGAGGAGGCGGCGGAAATTACCCTGGGAGAGGACATGGAGGGTGTGGAGATGAAGGGAAGGGGGTATAACGCGGTAGAGGCGTGGCAGAGGCCCAGGGTTGGTAAGGATGGGGTGGACCAGGGGGTTGCAGGAGTCAATTTTACGGGTGGTATAGAGGATACGGATACGCTGGAGATATTCGAGGAGGTGGGGAAACGGGATCAGGTCATACAGGATCCGCGTGGGGGACGGGAGCCGGATGCGGTAGGCGAGGCGGAGGGCGTGGCACTCGAGGACTTGGAGGGTTTTATAGTAGGATGTGGGAGCGGAGATCCAGGCAGGATGGAAGCTGCAAAGGACAGGACGCATGAGGGACTGGTAGGTGTAGAGAATGGTGGAGGGGCTGAGACCCCACGTCCGGCCAGTGAGGAGTTTGAGGAGGTTAAGGCGGGAGAGGGCTTTCTGTCGGACAGTGCGGAGGTGGGGGGTCCAGGAGAGGTTACGGTCGAGGGTTAGGCCGAGGTACTTCAGGGTGGGGGTGTGGCGGATAGGGCGGTTGTGGAGGGTGAGGTAGAAATCATGGAGACGGAAGGAGCGGGTGGTACGACCTATGATAATTGCCTGGGATTTGTCAGGATTGACGGAGAGGAGCCACCGGTTGCACCATGAGGCGATCTCGGTGAGGTGGGACTGGAGCAAAAACTGGGAGCGGGCAAGGGAGGGGGCGAGGGCTAGGAAGGCGGTGTCGTCAGCATATTGTAGAAGGTAAACGGGAGGCTCGGGTTGGGGCATGTCGGCAGAGTAGATGAGATAAAGGAGAGGAGAGAGGACGGAGCCTTGGGGCACCCCGGCAGAGGGGTAGAACAAACGGGAGTCGGAGTTGCAGACAGTGGACGCTTAATGTTTTGTGTTTGCATAAATAAGAGGCAATTGTGCACAGAGGTAATTGACCCATAGAAGTTTCATAGGGCGAATAGTTACAAGCTGAAAATGTGAACATAAAGTTTCATTACATAAACAGGTAGATTAAAGTGTAATGTTCGAAATGAAATTATTTTGTTTTGTAACAGTACCTTCTAGTTTTTAGGAAAAAGTAAAGAAGGAGAATAGAACACGGACTACAACATTTTACATCAGTTTCTGCGACTAATTAATGGAGCTGAAGCCGCTGCATGAAGCACCAAGTGTACTACAGGTCTGAAGATGATAACTGGTTTATAGTTAAGAATCAAAGCTATCAATTCTCATTTGTGATTTAAAAGTAAACATGTGTTCCTTAATTTTATCCATTGTTGACAGTAATCTACTTTCTTGATGTATCCGTTTATGATTTACACTCACAGGCAGAACATTACGACCTCCCTATTTATATCTGTAAAAAACCTGTACAAACGATATCTTTCATGGATGCAGATGATACCATGCCTTTCTATCAGCTCCTTTAAGTAGACGCTCTTTTCCAGTATAAGTAACTCAAGCGTCCAATATTTGGTGGTCGGGACTGCATTCCTGCTATCCTGATAACGAAGATTTGGCATGGGCTATTTTCTTGACCCAAATTAATCGTTCCAATCCCCGGGTTCTGACCAATACAACCTTGGTTGTAAGGCATATGCCGTAACTGGTAAATCCCACTTATTTTCAATTGGGATCCCTCCCATGGACCATTATCAGCTTGTCTGATAATTGGCTGAATAGTCCGATCTCAAACTGCCCGCTCCACTTCTCGGATTGGAAAATGAAAATAATGGAGGATACCACGTGCGCTTCCTCTAGGGAGATACTTGTCCATTGCTATTTAGTCTGATAGGTTAGGAAAGGAAATCGGGCGTTCACTTTCTGGATAATTGGTGTGCATTTGTCATATACTGATAATTATTTTTTTCTCTGCGACAAAGTTCTATAAATGAATTAGTACCAATCCCCTAGTTTCAACCAAGGTTTTCCGGAGGATTTCCTCGGTTGTAAGGCGTACGCCGTAACTGGTAAGCTTCTCCCACTTACTCCCAACTGGGATCCCTTTCTGCCCCACCATCGGCTTTACATAACTGGCTGCGTAGGACTGCGACTCTTTGGCTGCTTGTCACACACACACACACACACACAAAAAAAAAAAAAAAAAAAAAAAATGTGGAACGTCGTAGGGTGGGCAGCCTGGAGAAGCATGACAGACGGCGAACTGTGGTGGAGTTAATATCACACTCATGCTGTGCAGAATAAGTGTCTGAACATACAGTGCACCGAGCACTCCGAATGGTGGGCATACGAAGCCGATGACCCATGCATGGGCTATCAACACATCAACAATTACTACTGAAACAGGCACGTGAACATCCTCACTCGACGTCGGTACAGTGGGAGTGAGTCGAATGGTCTTAAATCATGTCAATGGGAGGGTACAAATCCGTTGTCTTCCAGAGAAACAGTTTTTTTACCCCTGTACTGCGGGAAAAAGCTAACTGCAGCTCAATTAAGCTCTGATGAGCATTGACATGGTCATCCATGGGTAAGGAACCATAACGGCCGAGATGTACGAGACACTGGTTACAATTCAGGTACTCCCCTTCATGACGATCATGTTTCCCAACGGCAGTAAAATTTTTCATCAAAATAATGGGCCATGTCAGAAGGTCAGCAGTGTGGTACGGTAGTTCGAGAAACACAGTGGTGCATTGAAATTGATGTGGTAGTCCTCCAATACTGCATATCTGAACCAGACCCAAATTATATATTGAAACGTGGAGTGGGAACTCATCTCCCTCCCTGTAATTTAGGGAAATTGGACTACTTGTGTTTATCCAGCAATCTACCAAGGCCTCATTACTTCCACGGCAAGACTTGTTGCCAACGTTATACATGTCAAAGCTGCACATACAGGCTATTAGGTGGTAGCCTGGCTAATCAGTGTCAATGTTCGCTGGATTGGTAGCGGTGCTTCAGTAATTTTAGCCGACCTTACATAACCGAATTTTTTCTTGTAGGGATGTTTGAAGCGAAGTGTATACGAAGAAGTTCCATTACTGAATAGAACTTAGAACAAAGAATCCTAAAAGTTGCACAAACGTTTCACCCAACATTGTATGAAAAGTATATGCATTGCACACATGTAAATGAAAGGTGGTCAGTTGGAACATGTACTACGAGTTAAAGTGATGGTCAGAAGTAAGGGAATTCACCAAAGCAAAGCACTCTAATAGTGAGCGACAAGAGAATCAATAAGTGATCGAGAGCCTTAATGGTGAAGGGGATATGGACTGCTGCGACGGAGTGGCCGAGCGTATTGAGGCGCTACAATCCGACGCGCGACGGCGTTCCCCGTTCTAGTTTCGAACCCGGGCTTGGTTGTTTGTGTTGTCTTTCGTATAACTTTATAAGTTATAGTTTGAAAGTTTAGGTACTAATGACCCCGCAGTTAAGTCCCACAATTAACATACTTTTGATTTTCAAATGGACTCGCGAAAATCAAGCACTTAAATGGAGAGATGCAAGGGAATTAACCGATTCAAAATATACGGATGAGATAAGAAAATTAATACATCCGCCTTGGTATTCCCGGATCATGCTGAACGTAGTCACGTTGTTTGTAACCAGACAGTGAAACCCCCAACTACATATTTTACTGTACAATGAAATTTCCACAATTCAATTTGAAACGTAAATGAACATAGACTCAAATGAACTAGTTTTAAAATTGTGAAAACGTAGACACATGATATCTATGGAATCCAACACCATCTAAAAGGAATTGAGTACAACTGAGTGAGTAAACCTTAAGTTTCTTTTTATTTACTTATTTATTTATTTTTGGTTCAAGCTACAAAATTTCTGGTGAGTTGTATGATGATTCTCCATCGAAACATTTGCTGCGTTGTCGAAAAGAACTATGTGTTCCGACATTATACTGCGATGATTTTTCAACCAGCTGTAGACACTTTGCTTGAAAGGGCGCTAAACTCTCCATATAGACGGACACGATCTCTGAGCGCGCAAGCGGAGCGCGCGATTGCTTGCCGTCTGAGGTTCGAGTCCCCCCTGGGGCATGGGTGTGTGTGTGTGTGTGTGTTGTCCTTAGGATACTTTACCTTAGTTTAACTAGTTTGTAAGCTACGGACTGATGACCACGCAGTTTGGTTCGATAGATTTACAAACATTTGAACATTTGATTTGAGCGTGCAAATTTCGTATTTTTGGGAGCCCTGAGGAATGAAATTCATGACCTTCAGGTTTTTTCGAAATAAGAAGTTTAAGACTGGTTATAAACAAATTTCATTAATTATGTAGGCGTCCGCGGCCAGAGTCAGATGACATAAAAGTTTTCTGGGTGTTGTACCGCGTCATGATGTAAGAAGGTTTTTACTTAAATAACCGACGTTTCGGCCAACGTTACATCATGACGCGGTACAACACCCAGAAAACTTTTATGTCAAATTTCATTAAGGTACTGCCTCATTAAGGTACTACCTCAAAGTGGAATAAATGTGCTAATTCGTGGGATGTTACGAAACTGGGTAATAGGGGTGGGTCGAAAATCGCGTATCTGTTAAGAATCACAGTGATTTGGAAGTAGCAGTATTCACAGTCGCAACTTTACGGATTCTGACTGCGATTTCAGTCGCAGTTTAGAAGCGCAGTAGCACTAAAAGTAGCAAGTCGCAACTAAGAGTAGCAAGAAGCAGTTTGCACTCTGCCATCTGTTGGTCGAAGTTTGTACTAATATCTTTGCATTGGACAGGCTATAGAGTCTACCTGCGATTTCAGTGACAAATCGCGTTTAAGAGTCGCAAGTAGCAACTAAGAGGCGCAGTTTAGACTTCGCTGGCTGCCATCTGTTGGCCGAAATTGGTACTTCTAGCTTCCCGCTGTCTGCCTCGTGTATGTGTGGCTTTTTGTGTATGTGTTGGTCGAACGCCATCGGCTCAAACCAATGCGCTCGAACGTCCTCACTGGTCCAAACTGCGATTTCAGTGAAAAGTCGCGATTAAGAGTCGCAATTAGCAACTGAGAATAGCATTTAATATTCCGCCTTATGCTACTTGTTGACCAACTGTCGTACTTTCACTCGTGTGTTGTTTAGGGATGTTGTCGAATTAATGAGCAAGAAGATAATTTTCTTTGTGAAAATGTTTACACTTAGTGGCACTATTTTACCTGGCGGCAGCATTTACATGTTGTGAAGCAAAGCCTGGCATATATGTTTTTAGGTTATAGCTGGTAAAGACAACAAATGTGAATGCCAAATAAATATTGTCTTACGGACTTGATCCCTGTTTAAAATAATTTTTCGTCATAGAACCTACCACTATTATCGGAATTCAGAATACGTATTGCAAATCTGGTTTCGATGAATATTTTTGCTTGCGTTATACATCGTACATAAAATAAAAATTCCAAGGGGGTGGTATCAAGTGGTCAGCTAAGTACAGGTAATTTTACGAAATGTTTAACAGTAGGCCAACTCCATTTTCAATGTGGACTAAGTACTGCTGTATAGGAGTGAACTTGTATCTTTGAGGATTCTATAAAAATATTACACTTGAAAATAAACAATTTTTTCGCGTAAAGGAAATTTTTATTTTATCAGATTTGTTTTAGGTTTAGGAATGTTGTTTTCCATCTTTTTCCTTTTCGTACATTCCGTCCTGTGATGACATGAGTGAAAGCAGATGGGTGGTATCGAATCCTTCAGTATTATTAAAACTTTTGTTTACTGCAGTGGTGGCATAGTGTGCTTATGTTGGCAACGACTGATGAATGATCCTAGAAATCTAAATCATACAGAATGATTGAAATAATATTTTGTTTATCATAAAATAAATAATGTTGTTCTTAATCTGTGGTTGTAAGATTTCTTGTGTGTAACCCTGTACAGTCAGTAAGTTAAAAATTCTTATAAAATGAAGCTTTAGTTGCCAACATGAGCACACTAGGTCGGCACATCGATTAGTAAAATATAACGCAAGCTCTTATCTATAGTTATTTGGCAGAATATGTAGTGATACCGAAAGGTTTTAAAGAAAAAATGGAATTTTCAGAAGTCACTCACGTTGTATTTCACATTTACTTATCTCTTTCAAATTGGTAAGTGACTTATATCACACAATGTTAAAAAAAATCTATTCATTCATTCTACAAGCAAGAACATAGCACTTTCGTTGCACTGTTATAGATGCTGTGTGCCTAATCTACCAAATGTTTCTGTTAAGGTAGACTATAGGCCTACTTGCCGATTTCGGTTACACATTACTTGCGAATAACTCTCTTTTAACTATACATTACACACCAAACACTGAGATCGCTTTTATAAGACTAATTGACATTTGTCGATGTGTAAATAATCCCAACATTACACGTAAATTGAGCATCAATATTCTTTTTTTTTGTATATATTTACATGTAGAAAGAGGATCTGTTATGGATGATATATATATTGCATTTGCCACACACATCGCATAAGTCACGGAAGTAGCAGATATCACGGAAGTAGCAGAAATCGCAGAAGTAGCAATGTAGCAATATCAGTAGCAGAAATCGCAGAAGTAGCATTCAGAGTCACCGAAATCGCAGTTTGGGTGCGGAGGGATACATGTCGAGGATTTGTTCAGTGCGATTGTAAACAGTGACAAATCGCAACTAAGAATCACAGATATATAAAAGTAGCAGTCACAGAAATCACTGATATCGAAAAATCGCAGTTTAGCCCATCCCTACTGGGTAACAACCAAACCGACTGAAACTTGAATGCGGCGCTTTGAGATAACGTAGTGGTGCATCTATGGATGTGAAGCATGCGTCGTCACTTCCGCTACAGCATTGAAGGCTGTGCTCTCAGCAGGCAAGGTGATGCTCACCGTCTTTTCCGACGTCCGTGGCCGATATTCACCGAATTCCTCGACCACGAAAAAACCATTAACAGCGGCGAGTACTGTGGGACACTCCGAAAGCTATGCAAGATCGTCAGGAGCAACGGCCTGGGCTGCTCACGGAGGGAGCGATTCTGCTCCATGATAAGGCGCCTACAGACATCATCAGGGTCACACAAAATGTACTCGCCAAGTTCAAGTGAGAGCAGCGTCACCATAGGCCATACAACCCGGACAGATAACTTTCATGAGTTTGAAAAAAAAAAAAAAAAAAAAAAAATCGCACTTACGAGTTTTACGGCCCACTTTAGATTTGTAGTTTCATAAATTTTTGCAAACATTTCGGACCAAAATAATAATCTTAATAACAATAAATTAATTAATAAGAGTGTCTGAAGCCCTTTCAGGAAAAAAAAATTGGTAGAGGCGAGTTTTGAACCACCGACCTTTCGCGTCACAGTCCAGCACCTTGCCCACTTTTTTTTATTTTATTTAATTTTTTATTTACTTTTTTTGGATTTTTTTTTTTTTCATTTTACTTTTTCTTAAATTTTTTATTTGTTTATTTAATTGTAGAATACTCACACACACAGAAAAAAAATAAAAGGTATGTTTTACAATTTGTCTTATCATCTTCTGTGTTGAACAAAAAACGTAAGTAAATTCCTTGATACTGGGGAGTGCATTCTCCGTGGTTGAACTTTAACCTACTCCTTGTTTCTCAAATATGATGTCTAACATGTTGCCGAAGAACTTTTTCACATTAGGGTATTTTTTAGTGTGCCACTGCGCTGTCTTCATATAGGCGTCAAAGCTAATCAGATTGTCCTCGCTGGTGTAGCTGACGTTGTAAGCTACGTAATGCCCTAACATCCACACAATGGTGTTGTTTTTGGTTGCTGGAAAAAATTTTCTGTCCGGCCAGAGGAGTATGTCAGGGGAATAACTTGCAGCCGCACTGCGTGTTAACAGTCCCAGCCGTTGCTGCACCCATCTCCAGTTAGTGAGATGGCCACCCACTACGCTACGGCAGAAGTTCTTTAATCTCATACTATTGATCGCCGTTGTTAACTGATGTTAATATGGCATTTGTAGACATTAGATTATTATTTATCGTACGAAGAACGATGTGTTTTTGTTAATTGCTCAGTGTGCCGTTGCTTTGAAATGACAACGTGTAAGTTACAATAATAAAATCATCAAATACGCGAGGAATGTCACGTGACATCTCCCAACGGCTGGTTTTCGTTAATTCAATGGAGGGTGTCAAATCTCCATTATTTTTGCAAATATGTCTCAAACGATACGAGATATGAAAAAAACATACGGGAGCTAAGTTGTAGAGAATTTTCTCCTCTACCAATTAGGTTATTCAATTTTCGTGTCAGATGAACGGTTCGTTTGCAATTACAATTATGTTACAAACGGCTTTTTTTTGTTTTACTACCGTATTTTTTGTCCGAAAAATTTGAAAAAGGGAGATTCCGGTCTCTGGCGGCCTACAATCATGTCTGTAAAATTTGGTGCTTATCAATTGAACGGTTCGTATTAAAAACAGGGAACACGTTACGGACAGACAGACAGACAGACATACATCCCAAAATCGCCGTTATTCTTGCAAATATCTTTGAAACTCTAAGAGATAAGAAGAAAACATACAGAGCAAAGTTGTAGAGAATTTTCTCCTCTACAAATTTGGTTATTCAATTTTCGGGGCAGATGAGTAGTTAAGCCGTTATTTTTATTTAAATTTCGAGCTGTCAAAAGACGATCGCAAAGGCCCACTTTTAGTGTTCCTACCGTAAACTAAAGTGGGTCAAAATCTCAGATGGAAGCGCTTCAACTTGGACGACGAACTGAAACGTAAAGACAAGGACTGGCTCTTGTCACAGCCACAGAAATTCTGGGAACAGGGAATTATACAGTAATTAAACAGGGGGGGTAGTTGTGATCGGGCCTATGGTGATTACTTTTGAATAATGATTTCAGTTATACGTACAGTCTCGCTTCATACCTTTCCATTTGAACACCCCTCGTAGTTACGGTGATTACTTAGTACGTAATTAACAATTTATTTCCCTCTATTTCCTTTGTTGTTGACTGTCCTTAATTTAAATCGACTACCATGGTGCAGCCGATAAGCACTGACAACGATATCGGAGTTTATTGCTATGGCAGTGTTGCATCTATCACTGGAGCCTGACGTTCCGCCTTAAAAACGAACGTAGAAGTCTGTGTGCGGGACTAAAAATTACAGTTATAGACGACGCATACATTGCTCATTATGTCAAAACTCTAAAAGTGGCGTAACTATGTCAGTTATTCTAATTCCTACGAAGGTTTCATCTCTACACAAGTAGATGGTTACACACGCCATATGTTGATATTGAGGCCAATGGTACTTCATAATGAACTGCTAGCAAGATCAAAGAACAGGGAGGTACCCTTACTCTGAGAAAGTGAATTACTGCATCCACTATCTTGCTGAGTCATGGAGAAATATTCGTGTTGTAGTGTGATATTTGATGTCACTTTAAACGGAAATGAAAGGTCCAGTGGGGATGTCGCGATGTACACCATGTTAAAGAAATGAAAATTAGCACTAAAATTAATTTTCAAATATCTGATTGCGCCTATTTCTCTATCAAAGTAGATTGTTTGAATGTACCAACATTGCACAGTTCGAAGATTCAATGCATTAACAATAATACGGTCGGCTGAACACATAATGCAGTTTTAAAGGGCAAATGACATCCTACGAGTCGCCAAGATGACGGGAAAGCCTCAAATGCCGACTGTGCTCGCCATAGGTAATGCCATCTCTATATTTTGATGTCTAGATAATATATGTCCGTGCGTTTTAATCTCTGTATAAACCAGGAGACACAACTGAAGTTCTTTGGATCTGTGAATATCTTTGCAAGTGACTATTGTTTGTATGACAGCCCCGTTTACAACCTCGTGATTTGTTTTTTCTTAATTTGCGCTCCTTCGAAATAAGTTATGAAAGATTGATTAATTTAACAAATATCTAATGGTTAAATATTGTGTCGCTTTCGGGTGGAAAGAAATTCAAAGGAAAATGAGTATGGTTCTGCGCCATTGGTGTGTTAAATTTTTATTGAAACGCAAGGTTTTTTTCACATTTCATTTAAAGAATAAATAGCACTGCTTTAGACGGCACTCATGTTAAGTCTGTATTTATCTCTTGTTATTTTTCCCTTTCGTACCTCACTGGGTCGATTTGCAAGGTGATGGAAAATTAAGCTTATGCGAGAAGCCTCGAATATTTGTTGTAAAAACACTAATTCCGAATAAAAATGCAGCTCACATATACGTTTCATACAATTCACGCATTTTTCTGCTGCTTTCTTAAAGGATTAAGTTATTTCACGGGACAATTATGTTGTAAATAGTTTTAAGATTGTTAGAACAGTTAGCGGTCTTTAAATGAATTAGTTTTACAAAAGTAACCAGAACAAACAATTAGAAATTTTATAATTTACTTCCTTGTTAGTACGTAATACTGCCGACTATATAACAGATAAACGTTCATGAATATGGCCCCGAGCAAGGAGGTTAGAATACAGGGAGACGCCCTAACGCTGAATAAGTGAAGTCTGCGTCCGTTATTTTGCCAAGTTTCGGAGAAGTGTTCGTATTGTAGAGCTGATTTTTTATGTCACTTAAAAAAAGAATAGAAAGTCCGACATTTTTGCCGTATTGTACAAGGTGTTAAAAAGTTCTTATTACCCGTTAAAAATTAAGTTTTCAAATATATTATGATGATTATTTATTACTATTTATTGAAAAAATTATATTGTTTGAAAGTACATACTTTGAACTGACTGTCAGTTGAATGCATTAACAGGAAGAGAGTCGATTTAACGCACAGTTTTTACGGAGATACAGCATTCCATAACTGACCAAGATGGCAGACAGGTTCAACTGACGTATGTGCTCGTCTTAGGTAATGCCATCTCCCTTTATTCTAACCTCCTTGGCACCGAGTGTACTGCCTCAAAATTATCTTTGAGCTCTTTGGAATCAATCAGCTTTACTTCTTTGTTCATAAGGAGTCTTTGGAAGTATGGTACCCCTACAACACAAGCAACAGCAATAATTTTAGTGTACACTTCTTTTAGCCGCGGTGGAGTAGCCGAGCGGTCTAAAGCGTCTCGCTGCGGAGCGCGCGGTTGCTCGCCGTGGAGGTGCGAGTCCTCCCTGGGGCATGAGTGTGTGTGTTTGTCCTTAGGTTAGTTTGCTAGGTTTAAGTAGTTTGTAAGCTACGGACTGATGAGCACGCAGTTTAGTCCGATAGATTTACAAACAATTGAACATTTGAACACTTCTTTTATCTTCGTTAATAGCAAGCGTTTTTAATGAGACTACAATGCGGATTACTCAAATAAAGCAGCCCCATATCAATATGCAGAATTATAATTGCTGAATAAACACTGCATATCGCTAGTTTCACGATAATAAGTATGACGACGCTGAGTCAGGCCAATACATTGACGGATTGCTGAAATAAACCCATTATATAGATAGAGCCAATATTCGGAGAAGGAGTACTGAACACTGAACGTACCTCTTCTGGCTATTTATTCCAACACTGAATTCAAACGCAACTGTAAGCTCCAACATGTATATTAACATTTTATGAGCCGTGCGTATTATCAGATTTCGGTCTAAAGACAAATTTATCCGCTTTCAAAGAGGAGGACTGCGGTTTCATTTCATGGTGACGCGTCTGGATTTCGGAATACACAAATAACTTTCGGCACCGATAACAGTAATTAAAGAGAGGCGAGCGTTCAGTGCACCAGAGGAAAAGCGCACGTTTTTTCTCTCTTTGGCAATAAATAAATATTTCCCGTCACAGACAATGACAAATTTATCGACGCTCCAGTAGTATGGTCGACAATAGTCTGTGACGTAATTTACTACGTCGACGGCAGTGCCTACCCGTATCGTTCCGACAGTTTTTTTTTCCATTCAGTGAGAGCTTAAAAAGATATGACAGCTGCCTCTTTATGGAAACGACTGCATTGTGCAATGTTACGGGTTTTTAAATAGCATTGATAAATTAAAAGACAATTTTTTTTTACAAAAGCCTGGACCGACATAAAAAAATTCCAGATCCATGTAGGATATAGTAATTAGCAGGAACGAGTGAAATGAAATAAGTCTCATGGCAATGTTATTAATGTATCATGCATAATACGAACACAGCTCGCTGTTACACAAATTCCGCTGCCGGCGTTTTCAAGAACAAAATGTTCGCTGTTACTGTTTCATTCAGAGAAATTCTTCGGTTTTAAAACAATTGGTTGAGCTGTTCTCCTGTAAGCGTATTTTTCATGCAGTTTGATTGTCAATGTAAATATGATAGATCAGTAAATACAATGTGAAATATTTTAATAGTTCGCGAACTTCTATGAGGAAGATATTTCCTTTTTGATCTTATTCAAACGAACAGATACAGAGGTTGACAAAACCGACGTAAATTTTCACTTGTTTCCAATTTGAAATCAAGTGGAGTGAAGTACAAAATACGATTACTTACTGAAATTATTAGTTTGTTTCCCTCTTTATATATAATTAACCATTAGCATTTTGTATACTTCAGTTCCTATGATTCATTTCAGTTTCGATACGAACTGTCTTACTTCTAACGATGCTTTCGTGTATAATACTCTTGGAGTTCATTACTTTACGTACCAATAACCTCAATATTGTTTAAAAATAAATCCAGGTAATATTTATAAGCACAGTTGCTATAAATGTACTACTTCAAAAGGCGTTATACACTTAGATGGACTGTTTTGTGCCACTGTACTACTAACAGCCATGTCCACTTATATTGCATCACATTAGAAGATTTTTTTCCTTCAAATTATCCACTGTGAGTAGATCTTGTTGGATGTAAAACCAGTCAAAAACAGTGCCACAGAATAAATAATTACAAAATAACAACAGATATGTTAGTGTACCTTCTACATGACCCAGGTCAAATTGACCTCGTGGATGTGGAATCGGTCAAAGAATCTTATGCATATTTACATTTAAAACGAATTTAAAATATTGTTACCAAGTAACAATGTTAAACATACTTATGATTATACACAATTCTTAGTCTATAACAGGTACATGCCATTACATAAAAATGAACAATGAACACTCATTTAACAACATTTACTAGTATTACCTTATGGCACAGATTGTGCACAATATCTATATTATATGATATTATTAAAAAACTTCACAGATTAATTGGTCTTGCTAAGAAATGCTTTAATGAAGTAGAATGAGTTAATCTTTTTACAAACTAAACTTTATTATGAGTTAAACGTTTAATGTGTGCTGCTGAGAAGTGGACATTATAAAATCTTCGTACAATGTATTATTATTTCTAGTACTGAATCCATGATCTGTGCTGTTAGATTGAAAAAGAGTCATATTTTTGATAGTAAATTTTATTAAGGAATAAACATATTGCCAAACAATAATTAAACAGCACTCTACAGGACGTTCTTGAGTTCACCCAAACGTTTTTGTTTTTGGAAAAATGTATTTTGGGTTGCCAAGTTACCCCAGAAAATAAGCCCATACAACATTTTGGAATGAAAGTAAGCAAAGTATGCTATCTTTTTATTTTCATATTATCTGTGGCTGACAGTATTCGAATTGGCAAACGCAGATTTCTTAAACTTAAACTGCTACACAGGACTGTGGTATGCTTCCCCCCCCCCCCCCCCCCCGCCCGTTAATTTTTTTTAATCACGCTGTAATCCAAAGAATTTATCATTGTAAACTTTTTCTACATCCTTCTCATCACAGTTTAGGCATATTCTTGCATGAAACATTTTATAAAATGCATATAATACATTTCTTCAAGACATACTAACAGGGAATTGGCTAGTAACATTTTTTAATGTTCATGAAAATTATAATTTTCTTTCTAAGACCATACTTGAGTTGTGTCATCTGCAAACAAAACGAGCTTGGCATCCTGTGATGTTATTGTTGGTACAAAGGAGATTGAGTCAGATCGATCATTGAAGGCCACTGCATGTAATTGTTTCCTAGTTGGACGATGATCAACAGCATAATACATGTCTGTTTCCTATTGAATCTTTTTGTTTTTCTGTCAGAGATTATGATTAAAACAATTTTGGAATATTTTCTCTTATACCATAACGATCTAATTTACTTAAAAGTATATTGTGTTTTACACAGTCAAATGCCTTGACAGATTACAAAAAAATACCACCAGCCTGTAATTCATTGAATAATGATTTAAATACATTTTTCTCTGTTTCAGCACTTTTTTAGAAATACGAATTGCGACATGGAAAAAATTTCATTTGTACTCAGATCGTTAACAAGATAACTGTATTTTACCATCTCTAAAATTTTTGTGGTTGTTGGGGAAAAGTTGTAAGGAGTCAAGAAATATCGACTTCCTTACATATTATTTTCATACACTTAAACATTATCAACGCCCTTTTCTGAGAAATTTGGTACCCCATAGATGATATCTGTGATGGTAATGGTAATTGGAGACAGTAGTTACTGCACTTATAGAAATCGTTGCGTTTAATACACTGTGTATATTTAGAGGCTCGCACTAGACATACGTTTTAAACTGCATGGGGTGGCATATACGCCATGTTTTGAGAGAGCAGCAGTTTTTCTGCCTAGAAGGAAAGACTGGGTGCTTGACTGATTGAATACGTTTAGCAGACAAAAGTTTTAGAAAAGTTAATGTCGTTCACGTGGTGTGTTGACTGGCTCAGGTAGCTGTAGGCATCTGTGCGACACGGTGGCTTCGAGAAGTTCTGTCAGGTACTTAATGAGTACTATAAGGGTTTAAGATCTAATTTCTCATTGGCTGGACACGATGTAGCAAAGACACCAATGCAGTGGTATGGCACTTATCATTGGCAGTCTGTAGCAGGTATGGAAGGAGGAAGAAGCTTGGAGTTTAACGTCCCGTCGACAGCGTGGTCATTACAGACGGAGCTTATGCTCGGAGTATTTGGATAAGGATGTGGAAGGAAACCGGCCGTGCCCTTTCAAAGGAACCATCCCTGCATTTGCCTGGAGTGATTTAGGGAAATCACGGAAAACCTAAATCTGGATGGCCGGAGGTGGATTTGAACCACCATCCTTCCGAATGTAGCAGGTGTGTCTCAGTTGCGTTTTTGTAAAAAATATTCAGTGATGTATGCGGCTCATCATGCAACGAAAACAAACTCTGTGGGTTTGCCTCTGTCGATGAGCTCTTTCTCTCTCTCTGTGGGTGTGAGTGTGTGTGTCTGCCTATGAGGCGGTATGGTGCACTTTTGTGAGGAAAATTAACGGCTGGCTATTGTTTCTCATGGTGCCATAAACAGCGTCATGCGGTGCTCGGTGTTGAGTTGCATGCTTCACCTGTAATTAAGTCATCTTCTCAGAGAGTGCAATGGACAATTTCGCCAATCGGTAATAATTAGTTCATATCTGAGGACGATACCAAGAAGACACACCGTTGGGTTGACTTGCTGAATCAGCGTACTCTGCCCATTTAGTTTTGTCTAGGAAGTTAGCGAGTCTTGACTTCTTCGACATTGGTAAGAACCGTTGGCTTCAGATTAAACCAGTTAGTTTTTGCCAGGATTTTAGAGTCGAGGACGCAGCTGCCGCTATCATAGCGAACGGTATTGGCTATTTGTACGCTCGCGCAGAGCTAATGTTTGTTTCTGTAAGGTCGCTTCCGAGAACGGTACTGACAGCAGTACAAACATTGTTCACTGTATTTACCGTGAAGGCCTTTGCTATTTCAATTGAATTTTAGAACAATTGTAGACGCAACATCACAGCCAGTCTCTGATACATATTTTTCTACTAATAATTATTTTTTTTTTGTACGTGAAGATTGGAGTATTGAAACGATACCATTGACAGTTTCATCCTGACCTTTATAATTAATTTCAGTTCTTTCATAGTTTATTAATTTCATTTGTGTTTTTTATTATTTTTAAAGATTATAGACTAAATATTTACCCCTCAGTAGAATAGAACATCGTGCAGAGCCAAACTTTTTAGGGTACAAAACATTGCAGCTCAGTTCTTTCGCATTGCATAGGATAAAAGAAATTGTCTGTCAAGTTGTACAGACAGATTAGCGGCACTTAAAGAGAAATGTGCCAGACAGTGAAACTAGGTAGAAGTTTGATGTTACTTCTTTATTTCAAAAATTTTCAAATGTTTGTATTTTTATCGGACCAAACTGCGTGGTCATCAGTCTGTAGCTTACAAACTACTTAAACCTAGGTAAACTAACCTAGGGAGGACTCGAACCTCCACGGGGAGCAACCGCGCGCTCCGCAGCGAGACGCTTTAGACCGCTCGGCTACTCCACCAAGGCTTCTTTATTTCGTTCCTTGTACAAAGTCTTAATTTCAGCATATTTCAACCACTCAGGAAACGTGCCAATGATAAAAGACTGGTCACATTAACAACTTAAAATGTAACTTAACTCGCAGGCACAGTGCCTAATCCATTTTAATGGTATTTTATTGTAGCCACAATTTTTAAGATTTACATGGTAGACCGAAATGCAAGTGGTATTGTGAGGATCATTATCATTTTACTGTCTTTATTTGTATTGACTGGTGTGAGATATTCCACAGTTGCGTCTACTGAACTTTATAACGCCATCTTTTCAGTGACAGTTATGAAAAGCTTATTCAAAAGTTCAGCATCTGTTACCTATACATCACTACTATGTTCTCCTGTTCATCTATTGTTCTACCATTCTCTTCCTTTATTATTTTCCATGTGGTCTTTATTTTGCTATCTGATGTAACTATCCTATTCAGATAGCGGATTTCCTTTGTTTTTTAATTATCTAAAGCCTTTACATTTGAGATGTTCCATTTTATTTTACAGGTTACATCTTTTCTTTGAAGAATCCTTGGCTTCATTATAGACTTTGGTTTAATCTGGATTGGTTTTGGGGGAAAACATTATTAACTAAGGATATTATCAATACAAGTGTTCTATTTCTCAGTTATTTTACAGACCTTGTACATGTCACTCAAATTCACTACTTTGAGCAGATTCCTAAAAGAATCAATTTTTGGCATACTTGAACTCATGTTTAATACATATGGTATTGTGATTAATATTAACATTTATCAAAATGAACTGCATTTCATGGTCTGAGAGACTACTTATTGTAGGTTTTATATATAATTTTCTTCATTAGACATTTATATAAATATAGTATATATGGCTGTCATTGAGGCCTTAGTTATTCTAGTTGAAAAGTGAACAGAATGAATTAAGTTGAATGACAATTATTGGAGTTTTAAGAATGTTCACATTTAAATCACCAGCCACTACAAATTCTTTATTTTTTGTTGTTAATAGGCCACTACAGCTTCAAAGTGATCTGTGGAAAGATTAAAATTACCACGTGGTATTACACAAGGTTTCAGTAACACTACTGACTCAGAGCCATCCACAGGTTTACGATAATCCAAAAAATGTAATTTTCTCTTTCTTCAATGCATATTCGATACCAAATTTCGGCTACAAATCATCTCCAAGGTATAATACCGCATCAATATTTCTTCCACAGTAGTTTGAAGAAGCCTCAGTACTTCTAGATCCTGCTTCACTATCTTGAAACACCACTGTGAGTGATTTCGGAGATAACAGCTTACCGGCAGATATAGCGCAAATGGTCACTAAGTAAAAAGAACGTTATATTAAAGATTAATGCTCCAGCTCGTTTGAGGTGTCAATCGTAGAAACATATTCATTAATTTTGAAGTGGTGACTTAAGAAGGAACTTGAGTAAAATGTCTGGAGAAGACCATAATTGACGTTCTCGATAGATTACTAATAAAAGTGCTTTGTACAGAAGTCCTACGAATTAAGTCTCTTTGCACGTCTCATTCAGTTATCTACAGTATATAATTGAAGACCTCGGGGGTAAGTAATGATAACCCTCAACTTATGTATTTTAATGTATTTGGTGCTAACAATCATATCCGACATAATGTATTTTATCCAAATAGTACATGAAGCTGCAGAGAGTGAAACACGTCCTCTGAATGTGTGGTCGTGTTTCATTTTGAGTTATTCATGACTCTTAAGTGTTTCAGCACCATTAATATTACCCATTTGTATGTCAATTATTTTATTCCTTTTATTAATGGTCAGTGTCCCAAGTTTATATATGTTTCCACCCGTGTGATTGAATTTGTGTGTTCATGTGAATGTGAAGGTTGCTTTTAATATTGACTGACTGCCTCTCAATGGCTTACAGCTGCTGCGTCGCGCTTTATGCCTCGTTTACTTTAATTAAGGACGCATGGATTCGTTTGTCGTCTGCGCTGTCGTCTGTTGGGTGGCCAGAGACAAGCTTACTTGGCAAGATGGCGAGGGGGCCGTGTTCCTAATGTAATGCCAACCTAATCTTGGACGAAAGAGGTGACAAAAGGGACCTCTCTGGAGCTCTAGAAGAGGGTATTATCTTCCTCAGGTAGGGAGGGTTGGTAGACACTATTCTCCGTGCTCTGAACGCGCTCTGTATGGGTTTTTAGCGTGCTCTACATCCGGTGTGTTGTGGGGAAGGTTTTGGCGTGGCTTTAGGGCTTTACTCTCACTCCAATGGCCGACGTGGGTACATAGTGGAATCATGCTGAGGGGAAGGCACACTGTTAGGACTTTGATTTCTTTGTGATCAGGCAGTCTTGGTTTATCAGTGATAGTTTTCTTGAGTAATTCTTTCGCTATGTGAGGCGAAGTCCTTCTTCATTTACAGAACTCAACTAATTCAGTTTAGATTTAGTATTTACATTCTCATTCCAGTGATGATTTTGTGTCCCGTTTTTCGCAAGTTAGAATTCATGTATGTGGCCTTCAGCCTTTGTGTACACTTAGTATGTTTGAATTTCCTTGCTATTTTTAACTAACATTTTCATGTTGTATCTGTATCTGCGAGCATGCTAAATTTTCTCATATTTTCTGGTTTCATTCCATCTTTCATATCTGGGTATGTCCAGTTGCAGCATGTGCTTTCGTAACGGTCGTTACTTTGGACTTCAGCCATGCTTTTACTGATACTAGCTTTCTTCTATATGAATTCTCGCATGTGCTTTATTTGCTTATTCTAAATTGAATTATTTTGTAATTTACATGTAATTCACCGTGGTCGAACGCCACGTGGTACTTAAGAACAGTATACCATGGCCTCCTCAAACATGAGTTCGTTTGGTGCATACTGTGTTTGTAATAGTGCTTCAAGATACCTGCCATCTCATCAATAAGCTGCCAACATTTCGTTTTGCCGCTGCTAACAAGAGTTGCTCCGTGAGTAATGTGTTGCAAGCATTATGTGCATGTCTGTGAGTGAATGAATCTATCAACTGTATGTTTCCAAGTTTCTTCACACGTTACGTCCATATTCATAAAGGGCAGAAACAATTTTACTATGGGCAGTAACTTTATGATTTAATTCAGCTTTGTACAAGGTGTGTGCTTAATTTAACTTAATTTGGTGTCTCAACATTTATTTGCTTGTACATTTTTATTGAATAGATGATGATTTATAGTATCAAACCTCTGCTTAATAATTTCATGCTCGCCATCAAATGTTTAATCATCTATTCATTTTGACATTCATTTTGTGTTTGTTAAAACGTTGGCTGCTCCCTAAAGGAGTAAGCAGTCAGATAAATTTCCATTGCACAAGTACTGTGACCACTCAAAAAGTAATTTAGAACAGCAGTGAGCGTTTAACGTGCATTTGCAGATCTCAACTGCCCGAGATCTTACTTAGAAAACTTAACATGTTACTTTCAAGAGATGGCAAATATCAATACTAAAGAAATATTAAAACATGTAATAGAAACTATTTTTCAGTCGTCATATCTCCGCGCTTTGTAAATGAGCATTATCATTATTTCCCCTGACGTCATCAATTACACAATATCCGCATTTTTGGAAACCCTTATACTTAATAATAATTATAATGTAGGCTTGTTCTGTTTTGTAATCTGTGGAAAGCTACCTTGAGTTGGCATATGTGCACCATGTTTACATTTTTATTGTGATAATGCATTTCTTATGAAGGTAGCTATTAGTCTTCTGAAAATAAAATCCCTAGAAAATAATCTAATATTGTCTGAAATGTACGCAATAAGCTTTCCTCAAATATACTAAAAATAAGAAGTCTATATTTAACTAGCTAAATCTTGCAGTTCATTTCCACGACCAACGGTTCCTAAAAGCCCACAGTTAGGTCTGAAGATAGCCTCGCAAGCAGACTGAAACCGGCAGTCAAATAAAAAAATCTATTGCGATCGATAACGTGTTTTTAAAAGTAGGATTTATTAACAATCGCTGTTTTCTTCTAAAATGTTTTCTAAACTGTATAACACGTGTTGATCTACTGTGAGTAATTATAGCCTACTTTGAGCGTGTTTTGGTAATTAAAAATAATTTTGAAGGTAAATAACTTAAGTGGCACTTCATTCTTACAGAAACTAGTCTTAATATGCCAGCACGAAAATTGAGGTACCAATATTAATATGATTCATACAAGCAGACCAATGAAAGTTAAGTAATTGGAAATTCCTTTGCCGTATACGTGTACAAAGCAAAAATTAGGTTTGAAGTTAGCCTTTAACCCAGATAACTCGTAAATATTTTTGGTTTAAAGTTTTGTTCAGAAACTATTATCTTCATGTGATTGCATAAGATCGTTATAAGTGATTTTTGTCACAATAACGCCATTATTTTTGCGATACTGCACTTCTTTCTGGAAGGACGTCAGATTTTTAATCTGATGCATCATTATTATTATAACATCATTTAAGATGAAATATATACATATAAATGTCACAAACATTAAAGAATGTGCAAGAAATACAAATACTGTCCAAACTTCAGAGAAACTGCCAAGAAGTTTCATATCAGCTCACACTCCGCTGCAGATTGAAAGTTTCATTCTGAAAACATACATGCTAGTCTTGCAAGGTTCGCAGAAGAGCTTCTGTGAAGTTTGGAAAGTAGGAGGCGAGGTACTGGCGGAAGTAAAGCAGTGTGTTCGTATGTTTGTACGTGTTGCATACAAATCTACAGTTTTGTTCCAATCTTTATGACATTTTTTTACACGTAAGCTTCAATCCATGAGGACGGTTACCGTAGGTGTGAGAATCACATACGATATATTGTTCTCGAGATATGAGGTCATAAACAATGAGATGTGTGACAAACTGCTGCATTTTGCGACAATGCTGCTCATTTTCTCCTAAACTATTGGACCGGTCTCAACCAAATTTGGTACACACATTCCTTACCGTGAGGTAACAATTGCTGCATGGTTAATAATCACATACGGTACTTGGTTCAAGAGATATTACGTCATAACCAATAGAAATCGCAAAAAATGCCATATACTGCAGCGAGATTTTCGAAATACACTGTACGAGAATAACAGTACTTAACGACGTGCAACAAACCTTAAACATAATTTCAAACCTTTATTAAACTTTTTGCTCGCTCCCAACCATAGTAAAATGATGAAAGGAAAAAAGTTTCTCGCTTACTACTTTTCCGCTGTTTATGGAGTAAAACTACGGCTCCCGGTGTGACGTTGCAATTTATAATTTCAACACTACAAATTGTAGCCGCGGAAATTTTGTAGACAGTATACACACATATAGTTGAATGTACCTTCTAAATTGTATCACAATACTACATATAGTTCATGAGATGTGATCACATAAACAGTAACGTTCCGCTGTTCATGGACTAAAAGTACGGCTTTCGGTACGCCGTTGCAATTTACAATTTCTAAACTACAGTTTTTACCAGCAGGAAATTTTTACACACGGTATACACGCATGTCGTTAAGTGTACCTTCTACATTGTATCACTGTACGACACACAGTTCATGAGATATGAGCACATACACAGCAACGTTCATGGAAAACCGTTTCATCAGGCACCAAGTTTTAATGTATTACTTCTTTACTACTAATTGCATTCCCAAGAGATTTTACAGACATACAGTCCTTATAAAAATGAATATATAGCTGAAAATTGGCAGTAATAAATAAATAACTACCCGGGCAACACTGGGTTTTCAGCTAGTTGCTTATACAATGACATGAACGTGCTGCCACCTTTACGCGCCCCGCTAGGCGCGACACGCAGAGCTCGCCGCTGCGGAGATACATTGCGGACACACTGTACTATATGGAGCAAATGTATCCAATTTTTCATGAAAAACAAGCTTGTTTTTTCGTATACAGTTTTGGCAGTTCATGTACCTTTCTTCTTTCATAGGAGTCTGTGTTAACCGCTCGATGAAAGTGCATTGTGAGAACGGTGTTCGTGACTAGTTTTATTTTAGTTTGTGTCGGTTTTTTGTACATGTTTTCGCATTCAACGGAAAACTTCAGGTTAATTATTATCAACGGTTTTGGTAATCGTATATACAGGGTGTCCCACCTATCTTGTCTATCCAAAATATCTCTGGAACGATAACAGCTATTGGAAAACGACTTTCACCGGTATCAATGTACGGCTGGGGCCCATGAATGTACATATTTCGAAACATTCTAAAACGAAAGCAAATGTGTTTTTTAACACAAACTTACGGTTTTTTAAATGGACACCCTATATTTTTTCTTCAGCAATCCATAGCATGACAAATCACATAAACAATGGCGTTGATTGCATGGCAATATTCCAATTACTTCCCGAGATATTGCGATGCGCAATTGACGCTTGAAATACGCGAAACGCGCGACTAGCGCACGTCCTGAGCAGCATGGGGTGCACGCCTGAGTCTCAAAACATGCGCTAGCCGCGCGTTTCGCGTATTTCAACCGTCAACTTCGCGTCGCAATATCTCGGGAAGTAATTGGAATATTGAGATGCAATTAACGCCATTGTTTATGTGATTTGTCATGCTATGGATTGCTGAAGAAAAAATGTAGGGTGTCAGTTTAAAAAATCATAAGTTTGTGTTAAAAAGCACATTTGCTTTCGTTTTAGATTGTTTCCAAATATGTACATTCATGGGTCCCAGCCGTACATTGATACCGGTGAAAGTCGTTTTCCAATAGCTTTATCGTTCCAGAGACATTTTTGGTGGACAAGATAGCTGGGACACCACATACACACACACACACACACACACACACACACACACACACACACACACACATATATATATATATATATATATATATATATATATATATATATATTGGCACAACAAATTCACTAAATGTCTGTAAACCTGTGAGACCTAAGTACTGTGCTCATCGGTCCCTAGTCGTACAAAGTACTTACAGTAACGTAGACCTAGCCTGAGGGCAACGCACACACTCATGCTTCGGATATGAAGTGGGGGGCGGGGGGGTGGGGAGTTGGACGCAAACATCTGGCGACAGTCGTATAGACCATGATATCGGCGTGGAACCGCCAGGTCACTCACGCACGACTCAATAGTCTTTGTAGCCTTAACGCATCCTACCGTACAAGTACAGAACGTGCAACAGCAGTGACGAAAAAATTTTCCATGCGTTATTAACGGGTAGGTCCAATAATAATACATTTTAGGAGAAATAAATGTATCCACTATAATATCCTTCCATTCTAATAAAAATTTACACACCACTGAAAGCATAAATACATACTCATTCCGTGACAAAACAGTTAAATGAGAATAGCGTTCTCCATTAAATGAGTGAAGTTACAAAAATCTGTTGTGGATTCAAATAACGCAGAATAAGAACGATGTATTAACAATGCATTTAAATCGAGCCGTTCCCACGCATATTCGCAACAAACAACAAATGGCCATAGAACACAAAGCGACGAAAACAGCTCATGTTTTATATTAAATGCACTCTAATATTGATTCTTTTACCCCATTCCATATTACCACATCGAAGAAAAATAAAGCAAAGTAACAGTAAAATATTACAATTAAATGCAGAGTACGGCACACACACAAATTCGTATTTAGAACCACAGTGTGTTACGAATCTGTCTCACGTTTTGAATGAAACTAAAATAAGTATGGAAGTCTGTAACCCAGCCAGTAAGAAAGAGAGGTGACGGACTATGAGGCCTTTGCCTTCTACCCAGGCACTCAACGTCACGCAGACGTATTCGCCGTTTCCAAGCAACCACAGTTTTCTTCCAAATTTCCACCAAGCTTCCATTGTTGTGGTTTGATAGGTCTGCCCCTTTTATCACACAAGGTAACCAAACCAAAAACAGTACACGCACAACGATACTAGCAAACTACATACGTTTCATACCAGTAATAATCGAATACTTCTGTATCCTGCGGATCTATAGCGAATTAGGAATACAATTATAATGAAATCACAAGTATCGGCTTATATTAGACTGACTGAAAACCCAGCATTGCCCGGGTACTTATTTATTTGAATGTTTGTTTGTAAACTGCTGGGTTACTCAACTGCTGGTCTTTAGCTTACAAACTACTTAAAATAAGGCAAACTAACCTAAGAACAACACAAACACCCATGCCCGAGGGGGGGGGGGGCTCGAACCCCCGACGGCGAACGGCCGCGCGCACCGCAGCACGATGCCCCACTACGCATGGATAATCCGCCGCAGCATTTTATTTATTTATTCAGGCTTTGAGTTAGTACTTCTCATATCCCTTCTCTCTTTGTCCATCTCCATTTTTGAATAGCATGTGATGTATATGGAAGAGTATTCCAGACATAAGGCAGTAATGCATAATTTACAAAATAATAACAGCAGTATCCAAACAAAGAAAGGTAGTCATCAAGATACAAACTATATGCAACCTTAATAGATTCATTTACTGTTTATGTTCTCATATCTCATGATCAACGTGTCGTACTGTGGTACACCTAAATGTGTGTATATTGTCTGTAAAGTTTACTGTGGCTACAATTTAGAGTGTAGAAATTATAAATTGTAACGTCATACAAAATGTTGTAGTTTAGTTTATGAGCGAGAGACTTTTTCCTTTTATTATTTTTCTGTGGTTGTCAGTGAGTAAAAGTGTAATAAAGGTTTGAAATTATGTTTAATGTTTATTGCAAGTCGCTAAGTACTCTCATTCTCATGTTGTTGTTGTGGTCTTCAGTCTGCAGACAGGTTTGATACAGCTCTCCATGCTACCCTGTCCTGTGCAGGTCTCTTCACCTGAGAATACGTTCGGCAACTTACATCCTTTTCAATCTGCTTACTGTATTCGTCCCTCGGTCTCCCTCTACGACTTTTACCCCATACACTTCCTTCTAATGCTGAGTTGACTATTCATTGATGTCTTAGATTTTGTCTCACCAATCTATCCCTTCTCTTAGTCAGAAAATGCTAGAAACTCCTTTTCTCCCCAATTCAGTTAAGTACCTCCTCATCAGTTACGTGATCTACCCATCTAATTGTCATCATTCGTCTGTAGCACCACATTTCGAAAGCTTCTATCATCTTTTTGTCTGTACTCCTTATCGTCCAGGTTTCACTTCCATACAATGCTATACTCCAGATAAGTGCTTTCAGAAAGGATTTCCTGTCATTTAAACTAATGTTGGCTGGCAACAAATTTCGCTTCTTCAGAAACGTTTTTCTTCTCGTAGCCATTCTGCATTTTTATCTTGCTATCCAAATAACAAAACTCATCTACTATTTTTATTGTCTCATTATCTAATCTAATTCTTTCAGCATCGCCTGCTTTTCCGACGCTACATTCCGTTATCCTTTTTTTACTCTTTTTGATGTTCATCTTATACACTCTTTTCAAGACACTGTCCATTCTGTTCAATTCCTCTTCCATATCCTTTGCGATATCTGGCAGAATTACTATGTAATCGGCAAACCAAAAAGTTTTTATTTCTTCTACCTGAACTTTAATTTTCTCCCAAAATTTTTGCTTGCATTTCTTCACTTCTTGCTCAATGTACAGATTGAACAACATTGGGGAAAGGCTAAAACCCTGTCTTACACCCTTCCCAAACTCTGCGTCCCTTTAATGCCTTTCGACTCTAATAACCGCTGTCTGTTTTTTTTTATGTTGAATATAACTCTTCTCTCCGTATATTTTACCCCTGCTACCTTCAGAATTTGAAAGAGTTTATTCCAGTCGACATTGTCAAAAGCTTTCTCCAAATTTACAAATGCTAAAAACGTAGATTTGCCTTTCCTTAGCCTATTTTCTAAGATAACTCGTAATGTATTACCTCCCGTTTTCCTACATTTCTCCTAAATCCAGACTGATCTTCCCCAAGGGTGGATTCCACAAGTTTTTCCATTCGTCTGTAAATAATTCGTGTTAGTATTTTGCACTCATGACTTATTAAACTGATAGTGTGTAATTTGACACTTGTCTGCACTTGCTTTCTTTGGAATTGGGATTACGATATTCTTCTTGAAGTCGGAGGATATTTCGCCTGTGTCATACATCTTGCAAACTAGGTGATACAATTTTTTCACGACTGGCTGTCCTAACGATATCAGCAGTTCAGACGGAATATCATCTACTCCAGGGGCCTTGTTTCGAATCAAATCTTTCAGCGTTCTGTGAAATTATTCTAGCAGTATCGTATCTTCCTCCACTTCGTCTTCCATTTCTAGAATACTACCTTCAAGTTAATTTCCTTTGTATAGGCCCTCTATATATTCCTTCCACATTTCAGCTTTTCCCTCTTTGCTTAGTACTGATTATCCGTCTGAGTTCTTGATAAGCATACAACTGCTTTTCTCCAAATATGTTTTTTATTTTCCTGTAGACGGTATATATCTTTCCCCTCGTTAAACATTCTTCTATGGTTCTGAATTGGTCCTCTAGCCACTCCTGCTTAGTCAGTCTGCACTTCATGTCAATTTCATTTTTCAGCCGTTTGTAGTTCCTTTTGCCTGCTTCACTTGATGCATTTTTATATTTTCTCCTCTCATACAGTGTATGAATAAAGTCTCATCACACAATGCGGCATTTTTTTGCGATTCGTATAGTTTATGACGTCATATCTCCTGGGCCATTTGTGTATGTGTTCTTACCCCAACAGCAATTGTTACCTCAAAGTAAGGAATACGTGTACCAAATTTCGTTAATATTGGTCCAATGGTTTAGATGGACGAATGGTGTGGGCAGGAGGCAGAACTGGCGAACGTACGCCCGCTGTGTCGTTCAGAATAGCGCTTTGACTGCACCAAGGTTTAGAAACGATAACCTTTTGTTATTCCCTACGCTGATGCCATAGAAGATGAGTTGCTTGTAGTGAGCAATAGCTCTCGTCCCACAGAGATGCACTGGTGGACCAACACTCTTGAAGCTGAGGTTATTGCACGAACTGAGTGGTCAGCTTGTACATCGAACTTAAACCGATTGAGCATGTCTGGGACGCAGTTTGCAGATACATTGCAGCCAGACCAGCACCTCCCAACACGGTTGCAGAGCTGGATATTGCACTCATGGAAAAATGGGGAAATTTCCCTCAAAAGCTGATTGACAACCTCATACTGTCCATGCCACGAAGATGTGCAACTGTACTGGCGTCCGAGTGTGTCACACGCTACATTATTGGTAACGAGAATGAATTTTTCTCCCTCTAACTAAACGCCATGTAAACCTCAAGTATAGAGGCAGCAAAATATCGCACTGTATGACACACAGATTACAATTGTAATGTATTACTTAATAAGAAATGTTACCATATTTACACCGTTTACGATATCCCACCTGATTTCCTGTTTTGAGCAGTGTATTTGGAAAAAAGTTTACGTCGTCTACCCCTTCATTACACATCACTAGGTTGTGGGTAGCTTACGACAGACTTACGAATAACGAATTACAGAATTACTACACAAAATTACGGGTTAAATTCAAGTCTGAAATATTCGTCGTCTTCCATCGTTCAGCACTGCTCACATACAATGAGAACATCCAGCATCACCGCCATAGCTCGCGACTGCCGCTTCCAGAGTTACTCAGCGTTAAACAGCAACAATATTAAACTTCCTGGCAGCTTAAAATTGCGTGCCGGAACCGGGACTCGAACCTGGGACTTTTTCCTTTCGCGGGCAAGCGGTCTACCGACTGAGCTATCCCGACACGACTCAAGGTAGATATTCCGTCTATTTTTAGCGTTTGCCGATTTGGAGAAAGCTTTTGCCAATGTTGACGGGTATACACTCTTCCAAATTCGGAAGGTATCAGGGGTTAAATATAGGGAGCGAAGAGTTATATTCAACCTGTACAAAAACCAGACATCGGTTATTAGAGTCGAAGGGCAACAAAGGGACGCAGAGGTTGGGAAGGGCGTAAGACAGGGTTGTAGCCTTTCCCCAAGGTTGTTCAATCTGTACATTGCGCAGGCAGTGAAGGAATGGAAGGAGAAATATGGAGAGGGCATTAAAGTGCATGGAGAAGAAATAAAAACATTGAGGTTTGCTGATGACAAAGTAATTTTGTCAGAGACCGCAAAAGATCTGGAAGAGCAATTCAATGGGATGGATAGTGTCTTTAAAGGAAGATATAAGATGAACATTAACAAGAGTAAAACGAAGGTAATGGAATGCAATGTCAGAAAATCAGGCAACGCTGAAAGAATTAGATTAGGTAATGAGACAATAAAAGTAGTAGATGAATTTTGTTATTTGGGTAGCAAGATAACTTCAGATGGCCGAAGTAAAGAATATATAAAATGCAGAATGGCTATGGGAAGGAAAGCGTTTCTAAAGAACTGAAACCTGTTAACATCCAATATTAATTTAAATGTTAGGAAGTCCTTTCTGAAAGCATTTGTCTGGAGTGTAGCATTGTATGGGAGTGAAACGTGGACGATAAGGAGTCCAGATAAAAATATGATAGAAGCTTTTGAAATGTGGTGCTACAGAAGAATGATGATAATTAGATGGGTAGGTCACGTAACTAATGAAGAGGTGCTTAACCGAATCGAGGAGAAAAGGAGTTTCTGGCATATCCTGACTAAGAGAAGGGATAGATTTGTTGGACACATTCTGAGACGTCAAGGAATAGTCAACTTAGCATTAGAAGAAAGCGTGTGGGGGTAAAAATCGTAGAGGGAGACCGAGGGACGAATACAGTAAGCATATTCAAAAGGATGTAATCTGCCGAACGTATTCTCAGATGAAGAGACTTGCACAGGACAGGGTAGCATGGAGAGCTGCATCAAACCAGTCTGCGGAATGAAGACCACAACAACAACACAAAAATTGTTGACGGAATAAAAGACCATCCCACATCGTTCTATGAATTTATTTTTACCTTACATGCTTTGCCTTACCTGTGAAAAAGTCTTCTTTTCATTACGCGCGACTTTTTAGTTCCGTAACGCTTCTCACTCGATTTTCATGAAAGTATACAGTTAAAAAATCTGATTTTTGGAAACATTGCAGTAAAATATCTTAGCTTTCGAATAAAACTTTCAACTTTTCGTAATTCGTAACAGTCGTTTTCAAATGACGCTATTTGTCAAGTATGTGCTCTTGATTTACAAATCGTGTATTTAAAAAGTTAGATAGCGGGCAGCTTACTGTTCTATGCATTTTAGACCATATGTTAAAGCGAGTGAAATGGACCTAAAAGAACAGAAAAGAGTTTGAAATTGTAGTCGCACTGATATCTACATCCTTTACAAGTAATAGCGAGTTGCGGCGTCATGCAGCGACCGCAAGCCTGCGAATTCGGTGTGTGTTGAGCATAGTGTGAAGCACTGCAGTGCTGAATAATTTGAATTGCTGGTCACGTGTGTTGGTCATTCGTGATGAGTTAAAGATGATGATTATGAACTAATTTTTCTTGGGTGGCGACCGATTACAATGGACAACGATCTGCTACCCTCACGTCTGAGATTAAAGTAAGAATGAACTAAGTTCTTTTTTTTAGGAACCTGTCTGCGAGGAAAAAATGTTGCTACGAATATTCTGCTGAATCATTTGAAGACAAGTGTCTTTGTCTGCAAGATGGTACCTCGAATTTTCTACTTTAACAGAATGGGGTGAGGTATTGTCCCCAGCACTGTCAGCACAAGATCGATTTTCGTCTACTTAGAGCCAGCTAACAGTTCATTGATTTTGTGATTTTATTACTATTGTTCTCACACTGCAGTGACTCGTCGAATTTTATGCACATAAGAAATAGATGGTAATGGACTCATCCCATGAATTTAGACAGACATTTAGGAGAGTCTTTTCTTACATAAACATTCAATATGTATTCCTGGTGCGAGTCGGCGCCGGCACGAGCCGACTGGGATACGGTGTTACTTCTGCAGCACAAGTATCACATTTCTCCACCTGCTTTCAACAGAAGCTTCTCTATAGGATTTTTTTTTTTCAATTACACTTATGAAAATATGTTTATTTTTTCTTCCGTTACTATTAATTCTGTGATATGAGTAAAACATTTCAGAATTTTTTTAAGTTTTTCACATAAGGAAAAACTCTCTTAAATGTTTGTCAAAATTAATGGGCCAAGTCCACACCATATATTTCTAATGTGCTTATAATTCTGCGAGTCACTACAATGTAAAAATAATAGTAAAAAATAACAAACTCAATTAACTGTTAACTGGCTCGAAGTAGACGGCAGTTATCAAGTATTGGTCACCTCTGTGTTCGATCTTGATAGTGAGTGACGATCCCTTGTTGCTGGGCACGAGCTCACCAAGAAGGAAAAAACAGGTCACAACAAGAAACAAATCGACACATGCATCTCATCCTTTACTGATCTGCAGTGTCTGTGGCTAAACTAAACATAGTAGAAAAATCGAAATGAAAGTACCGTAGAGATAAAAGAAAATTGTCATCAGATAATTCAGAAAATATTCATAGAAAAGCAGTTCCCGTCAAACAGCTTCCTAACAAAATAAATAAATATTCAGAGAACCGCATAGAGTTCTTTGAAACTGGAGATGAGTTGAAACAGTTCAGCATGTCGCACATAAAACCGGCGCACCTCACGTACCCCCATGGCCATATGTTGCAGCATCCCTTATAAGAAGGTAACTAAATGTCTTTAATTGTACTGTTCTGTATTCCCTTTTTACTTAGTTCATTCCTACTTTAGTCTTGTGCGTGAGGGATAGCGCTTATATGTGAAAAACTGTATACAAATTGTTTCACCTTGCGTCACATTTTCCGAGAGCTACAAAGCGAAAATTAGAAGAAGGCTAAATAGTGTAATAGTCATCTTAGATGTAGTGCATCAATAAATGGAAGTATATTTTTCGACATCTTCCGTTTGTCATCTCCAAATAGGATATCACTTAGTAGAATTTCAGTCCATCGACAGCAAATTCGCAGTTTAATTTATTATTCTCTTTTACTTCGAAACACGAAATATGTATTCCATCAATTGCACGATGTGTACGAAAAACCAGTTGCATGCCTTTTATTAAGTGAGGTATTATCTTACGTAAAACCATAGCAGACCATTGTCCATTGTAATCGGTCGCCACCCAAGAAAAATTAGTGTATAGTTATTTTCTGGTTATGGATTATTAACACGTCACGAAAGACCAATGATAATCCATCTATTCACTGTAAACAGCAACACAGTATTCATCCCCCAAAGATAATCCATTTATCCAGCAATACATTTCCACAGATGCCACTCCAAATACGAATGTGATGGCATATCTTTGCAGTTGGTTTTGTGATAATCTTTGATGCATCTTATGTTCTCATCAACCAGTTGGCTTTGTGATCTTATGGTGAACGCATACCCTTTTATTATTTTAAATTAAGATGTGGGGACAAATGTGGCACCCGTTTTGTAATTCCGACATGGACTGAACTCCGAATATTTTATTGTTTTTATTATTATGACCATGACCTAAGGAAAGCTATCTGACAACTTTTATGTAAGTAACTAGCTTATACCACTGTAATGTGCTTTATATTTCATATTACTTTATATTAATTCTAATAATGTTTTTTAATATGATAGCACAACCATTTGAAACTGGCCTACGGGCGATACCAGGTGGTGATAATAAACAAAACCTTCAGTCAAATGGCGGTCAGCTTTTTTTTTCTTTTTTTTTTAAGAAAAAAATAGATGGCAGGTCAAAATTAAAACAAAATAGGACTTTGTATGACGGGCAACCACAGCTAAAATATTTATACATAATTAAGAAACTTTCACACAGTTAAAAATTAAATAACAACTCAAATGGATCAAGGACTTTCATTTAGACTCTTACAATTTTAAGACCTAATTTTTAACTGTGTGAAAGTTTCTTAATTATGTATAAAACAACAAAATATACATAAAATAAGAACTACATTTTTTGTTCGTGTTTCCTAGAGGCCAGATGACACCATAGAGTATCGAAACTTGTCGTCTTGAATAAATAAAATACAAATTGCGATTTTCGCATCTATCCTTCCGTTTATACAATAGGATCGCTCCCTAAGATGAGTAAATTAAGTGAACTGTGTTTCTGCACATTTTTTCTTAAATAAAGTACACTTATCCCCTTGCCGTTTCGATACCTTACATACTTCTATTCTGTGACTTCGAACTAATTTAATCGCATTATAGCAAGGCCGGTAGGTGTGGAAGTGCTGCACAGGTGCGCACTTGTGAGGCAGCGAACAACGCCGACATCTGTCATTACAAATAATGACAGGTAATAAAATAATAAAGTACATAATGAACAACAATTCCAATTGGTGGTTTATGCGGCGCACGCAAGCGCAACACAGCCAGCCATGTTTGCCCCTGGCAATCCCGTGGCTAGAAACGTGCACCACATGAGCGGAGACGGCTGCTGCGTGCACACCGTGACCTGGAAGTACACACGGGAACCAGCAGCAACAACTGTTCAACTGTTTGTATAGCTTATGGGACTTAACTACGGGGTCATCAGTCCCTAAACTTACAAACTACTTATGACCTACCTTATACTAAAGACGACACAAACACCTATGCCCGAGGGGGAATCGAAACCCAGACGGCGGACGGCCGCGCGCCCCGCAACATGGCGCTCCAGTACGCGCGGCTAATCCGCCGCGGCGAACCAGCATCGCACGTGTGCTGAGCTTCTGGCCGGCCGCTGCCTATAGTCTGGTACTGACAGTGGCGGCTGGTGCCTCACGTGACTGGGGGTTCATTCTCTGAGTGCCGGATCCTAACAATGGCGCCACCGCCCCTCCCCACCCCCATCGGGTTCTGAAGTGCCGGGAGAAAGCGTCACCGTCCTCCCCCCCCCCCTTACTTTATATATATTTTCGTTAAACGATCTGAGATTCCTTCAGCCCACCGAGCTTCTTTATTTCACTCTTTTCTTCCAAGCTTAAAGTTGAGTAATTTATTTCTAAAAGATAGGAGGCGTTGTTCATTTTTCTTCGATAATGAACACCGAGAACATATGAAAATCCACATGAACTCTAAAACACAGTAAGCAACAGATTACACTGTTATGTGACTGTAACAAAATGAATCTGTTGTTAGGATGAAGAGATAGGCTACCTTCGGGTTGAAACGTATCTGCTACTATACCCGGGCCGCTGAAACTTTGTACTTGACGTTTACAAATAACAAGTGAAGAGCAAGAAGCGCGAGGCGCTAGTCGTTAGGAACGATCCAATCACAGCGCGATAAACACTTCCAGTGATTACGTGCCGTGACGTCACAGTTCCCGCGTTGCGGCTTTGTTCAGTGCTACCGTAAACAACGTCGTGTATCGTGTCCACCGCGTGTTTATGTTGTGTGATTTGTTTTAGTGTGAGTGGTTTAACTTGACTTTCCGAGTTCCAGTAATTGTATAATGTCACAAAAAAGACGTTTGTCTACAGACGTTTTCTAAGTTCTCAATTTCGTATCAATAAACGAAGCATATGCTCTGAGCAGGAAGTTCATTCTCGCTTCAAACGCTCGGAAAGAAGTTATATGCAGAGGTTATAAGAAAGAAATTACGCTGCAGATATGTCAATGTCAAAACATCTTTTATATTCTCTCGTGAAACAAAATAAGCCTATTACACCCACATATGCAGTAGACGAAATCGCAAAGAAGTATCGTCACAATGAAATAAATCTGCCCTCACTTCACTGCCGTTTTAACCCTATAAAATTGGTGTGGTGTGACGTGAAGAATTAGAATAATAAGTCTTTCACAATAACAGTTGTGGAAAAGCTGTTGCATGAAGCTGTTGCCAATGTGGATGCTGCATCTTGGAGAAAAAAAAAAAAAAAATAAAATAAAATAAAAAAGGGTCGAGCTAACTAACGAACGAACAAATATCCATGCCCGAGGGGGGATTCGAACCCCCGACCGTAGTGGCCGTGCAGACCGTGACTGAAGCGCCTCAGTCTCCTCGGCCACCGCGGTCGGCTAGCTTTTAACCCTTCACAGTCTTTCCAGATCTTTATATGTTAAAATTTTCAAGGAATGCTTAAATACTGACCATGTTGTCATGTCAGTTTCAGATTAAGTCTTCTGAATTCATATAATAAATTATTGGCAGTATTACAGTAATACATCAGATGGCACTTAAGTCCATGTATTGAGTTTGAGGTAAAGCTAATATCATTTAATATGTTTTCTATTACAACCTTATATTGCTACATGTGTTCACTTTATATTCCGGAATACAGATTTAATATGCAATAACTTTGATTCTTACCAATGGATGAACATCAACCGAGCAGCTATTAGTTTTTGAGGTGGATTTATAATCTGGTAATAAAACCAAAGTTTTCTGATATCTGTACTTCAGCATAGGGATTATACAATGGGATTTTCTTATAAGAGTGACATACTGTGTTAGAGTGTTGCCTATATGCAAATGTAGAGTCTTTAGGTGTTACCCTAAGCGGTATGTTACGTCTCAGGGTCCCGTGACACTGTAAGCAGTACCCCCTGCTTAACCTTTCGCGTGTGCGCAAAGGCTGTTCTCCCCCACATCTTTTCAAACAGTTAAATATTTGTTACAACGAAGAGTGTATTATTTACCAAAAAATTCAAATCAAAAATGTTCAAATGTTTGTAGAACTTATGGGACTTAACTATGGGGTCATTAGTCCCTAAGCTTACAAACTACTTATGAACTACCTAAGACTAAGGACGGCACAAATATTCATGCCCAAGGGGGGATTCGAACCCCCGACCGTAGTGGCCGTGCAGACCGTGACTGGAGCACCTCAGTCCCCTCGGCCACCGCGGCCTGCTATCATTTACACTCAATATCGCGACACATTTGCGAAATCGTCCAAATGGTGGCAAAAGTGATTGTTGTTCTTGTATCTGTTGAAAAGAAGATTAGGTTTAAAAGAATTGCTTGCAATCAGTCTCGAAACGACTACCTGCGACGGCTATTCTTGCTAGGTGTAGAGTAGTGACTACATTATTATTCATGATCGTATCTTCCGGAGGCTCTTACAGTTGATGCGTCTTTAATTTATAGTTATATTTTAGCAAATATGCCGAGTTTTTGATGAATGTTCACTGCGCCAAAAACTAATATGAATGGCGGATGTTGCCTTAATGGAGGATTTGCCGATGCGCAATGCAAGGTACGAAGCAGCTCCATTATCTTTGCTTCTGGACCATTAACGGCCAGAGATCGAGTAGCCAGGAGCTGGTGTCTCTACCAGCTCCAACGCCAATGTTAAAAGCGGCGGTTTCCGCTCGCCCCTTCCTGCAGCGGGAGCGCCCATATGCTGCCTCCATGGAGTTCTGGAGAGAAGTTGAACCTCAGCCGCGCATGCGCATTGCAGTGCTGCGGCAACTGCTCTCTGTATTAAGCGGCCGCGCTACTAGTTGTAGCCGCGGCAGAGGGGACGAGTGCATTGAGGCGCTATTAGCATAGCGATGATCGAAGCCGTTCCCCGTCGGGGGATCGAAACCCCCCCCCCCCTCGGGCATGGATGTTTGTACCGTCTTTAGTACAAGCTAGTTCATAAGTACTTTGTAAGTTTAGGGACTGATGACCCCGTAGTTAAGTCCCATAACCTATACAAACAGTTGAACTTTTTTTTTTTTTTTTTTTTTTTTTTTTTTTTTTTTTTTTTTTTGAACTGTTAGAAGAACAAAACGGAGAATTATAGTTTAGAAACTCTTTTTATTTACTTTTTGTTCACGACGAGCTTTTTTCTGGGAGTTCATTGAACCATTGAAGACATGGGAGACGCCGCCACTAGTATTGACCTAAAAGTGTAGGTAGAAATATCGTACAAGGCAGTGGCCAGTGGGGATGAGGCTTCTTGACTATCAGGGGGAATAGGGTGAGGGGGATGTTGTTGAGAACAAACTCTTGGCGAAAGCATTCAGCTAAATGCTGCCGCTATTGTTTCTAAAATTCGACGGCGTTGTAAGTGATGGTAGCAGCCCGTTGACTCCCCTCTCTTCTCTCCTATTCCCCCCCCCCCTCTCTCCCGGACAGACAGGCCCATTTGTCATCTGGCGCGGGGGGACCAGCTTCGCTTCTTCCCGCCGGTTCTCCCTATCTGTTTCCCTAGACCAGTCCGTCTTCCGTATCAATCACTCGCGCTTATTGAGTTACAATATCCGAACCAGTAAGCGCGCACATAAATAATGCAGCTACCGCAGCGCCCGGCGGCGAATGCGCCGCTGCGCCGTGCCGTCTAGACTTGGCGGCCATCTTGATAATGTATGAAACCGCGGAACGGGAATCGTGACGTACGGCGGGCCCATTTATTACCTAACAGCAGCGCAACCTCGCGGTCGCGAATGCGATACAGTAAGACGCCGGCAGAGCACGCCGAAGAAGTAAATACACCTCGAGGAAACAGTTCGGTGCAGATAGGAGGTATTGTTCGGAAACATAACCTACATCTAAGTTCACACTTCACACATGTACAGAAAACTCTTCGATAAAACCACACCAAAAATAACGGGTGGTTACGGTAAAAGTACTGCTTCTCACGGAAATTTATGGTGGGCTTCAAATGATGTACGACACCGAAACTTTATAGCTATACGGAATACCCTATACCTATCATGTTAACCTTTAACATACGAAGCGGGGTCTTCTAGGGACACTAGAGTGAATCTTTTTTTTTCCTTGCTTCTGCAACTATAAAAACCAATTCATCTATTTAAGATACATATTTCATAACCCGGTGTACTTCGTATCACTTACTTCTTAATAGAAACCATATTAATTTAAATCATTCGTATTCTAGACCCAGTAGCTTTATAAAGGCATCATCAGATAGTCTAAGTATCGGCTCCATAGTGGGCGAAAAGAGTGGGAAAATCACAATCACATGTCCAGGATAATGTTCCGGTCACATTCGTAGAATTTCAGGGAAGGTTTAAATGGTGATAAAATATGGAAAAAAATTGCGAGGAAAATTCTGGACGTCAGAGGTAACCTATCGTAAGTGCAAAAATGACGATTTTGAGGTTTTTATCGTATGTGGCTAGTTTAAGTCATACCTTCTTAGGGGTAGAACACTGTATGCATATATTTTACATAAAAGAAATTCAGCAATGCGATACTATCGTATTTGCAATCTGAAACCAGTGGCAAACAATGGTAAATGACCATACGACAATTGACCTGAATATAGATCGCCACGCTCTTTATCGTATTGGCTGTTACGATGGTTTAGCTCTAAGTGTTACGTTACTTCCGTATTGTTATACACATTGTAAATCACGTGCGAATAGCAGTGTTCTGTAGTTTGTGATGTTTGGAGTAGCATTTCATGACGGAATCGAAGATTAAAATAGATTCTATTAGTGGAAGAAGTAAAAGGATCGTGGAATTAGCGCTGGAGTTAGTACAGGTAAGCAGTACAAGTATTTCTAGTACTTCAAGAACTAATATTCTATTCTACAGACTCATTACATCATCAGCTTACAACATTAAATCATTATGCATAGGTAATCTACATATTACGATATTATTCATCATACTGGGATGTAACAAACATCTAAATGTACGTTCCGCGATTTAAGAGACAAATGATCTGGATGCTTTGCCACCAGTCGACGGTAGTAATGTCGTCGAAAGAGAAGGGAATATAATGATTTTAAGAGATTATATGTTGCCTCACACGTAATTGCAAAAAATGTTAGTAGAAGAGTAGTTCAAGAGAGGGAGTTTAGGCGTAATGTGACACTGTATTACTTCTTTGAAGTTCGTGGTCAGAGACTACAAGTTCGCAAAACATTTTTCTTAAATACTTTTAGTATTTCCGAAATGTATTTCAAGACAGCTTTGTCCAAAAAAATTAATGGTGGACTTATTGAACCAGACAAGAGAGGAAAGAAAAGTTCCGCCAAACAAGTTGGATGAAGAAATAAGGGACGGTATCAGAAACCACATCAGGATGTTCCCCACAATCAAGAATCACTGCAGCAGAGAGAAAACTGGTAGATTGTATCTTGGCAGCCATCTCAGTATATCAAAAATGTATTCTTTGTATGTAGAGCACTGCAAGGAAAACTAAATGAAGCAAGAGTTAATTGCAATGCAGTGGCTTTGCCGTGACATATTTAACATTGAGATTAATTTAGAATTCAAGGAACCTGCGACTGATACATGTGATGACTGTGATGAGTTTCAGGCGAAACTCAAAAATGATATAATAGCTGAAGAAGCAGTCCAAATTAAATCAGATTACGATGCCCACTTGTCAGAAGCAGATATAAGATATAAAAACAAGACTTTCGACAAAAATCGGTCAAAACAACCTGTATCAAAAGCAAAGGTTGTCATGTTCGATCTTCAGAAATGTTTGCTGACACCTCACCTTACTAATTCCAGTGCGTTTCATCAAATAAAGCTATAGACGTATAATCTGACAATCCTTGATGCTTCAGAGCAGAAATCCTATTGCTGCATGTGGGATGAAAAAGTTGCAGGTCGTGGACCTAAAGTGGGCCCTAGCTAACCTGCCAAAAACCCAAACTGAAGAACTTACGATATGGATCGTAACTTCCCCATGATTATGTCATATTTTGGGATTCTTAGGTGTCTTCCTAATCTTAAAGTGATAAACCATAATTTTTTTTGAAGGGACACACTTATATGGAGGTAGATGGTGTACATGCTGTTATTGAACGTGCCAAAAGCAAACTGAGCCCAAATGACATAATTGCTACTCCTTGGAATTGGCAACAGTTTGTTCGCCAGATTCAAAGAACTCATTGAAGTGTACGACATGCAAATGGCAGATTTCAAAGACTTTGAAAATCTATTCAAAGGATCATCATTACTTTTAGTTAAACGGACAACCAAACATTTATCGTCTGGAACATTTTTGGTTAGCCAAGTTGTGCATCTACAAGTACGAGCAGAGAATTCAGGTTCTGTGTTCTATAAAACAGCATTTGATGGTGAATTTCAGGAGATTGATGTGCAACGGCGAACAAGAGGGGCAGTATGGCCGTAAGAGCTTCCTGCTATACGAAATACTCTCAGATCTATTGCTGCAGAGAAGTATAAAGATTTACAAAAGCTGCTTAGGTGGGTGACTGAATCTTTTCACTATTTCTACCAAAATGTATCACAGATTATGTCAACACAAACGGAAAAGGATTCAGAAGGATATAAACATGACGTTATCAATTAATCGTACAAGGGAATTCTTTTTCTACACTTCGAATTTTGCCCTCAATTTGTTAATGAATATATGCTGAATTTGGACAGAAATATTTGTCATTCTCAGTTTTTAAAGTAGTCTAACCTTTGTTACTTTCTAGAGTAAGCTACTATGGTTGGAATTTATTTGTTCAATTTACTTAAACTTTGCTGAGTGACTAGTATTTGTGACTGGCTTTGTGAAAGGATAAAATTGTAACTCCTAATAAATCTACTGGTATTCAATAAGTATAAATGCCTTTATTTCTTATTTTCAGCACCAATAATTCTCATATTCCTATTCGTATTACGTAGAATAATCCTGTATAATAAAGGTAAACATTTATAAACATAAAAAGGAACGTTATAAACATAAAAAGGAATGAAAATGAACAGTAAACCTAATGTAATAAGCACATTGACAATATCGTATGGGTAAATAAAGAAGGCTTCACAAATATATTTATGTGAGGTAAAATATCGTAAGTGCTGTTTCTCCTGTAACATTTCATAAAATATTTCTAAACACGAAGTACATGTAGTGACTAACTAGAAAAGATATAAAAATTACAGCTCTTCATGATTGGGTGTTTGACTTATTCTACGGGTAGCAAAATCCGAGTCGCAGCAGCTTCTTTTTGCTCTCCTGTAAAGTCAGCGAAATTTTACTTACGATAGGTTACCTCTGGCGTCCAGATTTAAAACATGTAAAATAATGACTTGCTTGTGGTATTGGGTGCGTTCAGAAATATACTTTAAAAGAGTAAAGTTCGTTTTACACAATCTGATCCTGTATATGAACTGTCAAAGATAAAAATGAATTGCTGTTCGTTAGTCTCGCTAAAACTCGGGAACTGCTGAACCGACTTGGTTATATATCATTACTTAAACCACTGGATCCATTGTGATGAAATCTGGTGAGGAGATAGCTTGAGCGCTGAAGTACCGGATAAGATACTTTAGAAAGTGTGTAATTCAAGATATTTTTTGTTTTGAAGTATATAAAGCGAAATATGGAATAATACTCTCTGTAAATACTATTTACTCTTTGACTTCTTAACAATTTTTCAGAATTTATAGTTAACTTTTAAAAATGCATTGTCCCTTTTGTAAAAAATAGGTAGAACCTGTCCTACTTTCCGGGCGACTTTTCCAAATTTTTATTTGATCCATACCTGCCTCTTGCTTTCAACATGAAATGTACAAAACCTTATCGCAATTTTCCATATTTTGTCACCGTTTAAACCTTCCCCGGACTAACAGGAATATTTCAAGACTAAAATTTACCAAATCGGTTCAGCCGTTCTCGAGTTTTAGCGAGACTAACGAACAGCAATATATATATATATATATATATATATATATATATATATATATATATATATGGATTTCATCTATGATGTGAGGGGGGAAAAAACCTTACTTGAGGTCCTGGCGGGACCCCGCTTGGTAGACTACGTTACATTTTTTTTTTTTTTTTCAATTTTTCAGACTTAGAGCGCTACAAATTTACAAAAATGGCCCAGAAGCAGATCTGAGGATGAAATTCTTCTGATGCTAAATGAAAGTGATCTCAGTGACTCAGAAGATGTCTTGAACGAGTCTGATGAGGATTTTATTCCAGAACGAGATGCATCAGAATCAGAAGATAGATTCAAGTGAATTCAGATGAAAGTGACATTGACGGCGAAAATTCTGACTGGGTTTCCGATGATGGAGATCAGTTAATAGCAAAATCAGGATGAAAATGGACTAGTTATGTTCCTCCAGTGACTCGTCGTCATCGTTGTCACATTGTGAATGAATCTCCTCGGCCAACGCGAAGAACTGATCTTGCAATCGCAGTATCTGATGTTTGAATATGTTCTTTGATGAGAAAATTATGAATACTATATGCATCTTCACCAGTGCTGAAACGTCACGTTTGTTCAGCATTACAATGAAAATGCAGCTGTGACCCAAATGATAATTTGTACAGTCGTAAATTTTATCGAACTGAGTGCATCTTTTGGTGTGCAACTTATTGCTGGAGCTCTCCGTTGCTGAATTAATTTATGAAATGTGGACAACAGACGAAAGCATCCGTCGTGAAGTTTTCACTTTTGCCATTTCGCGGAATCGATTTCCACATATCCTTCAATTTGTCAGTTTTGACGAGAAAGCAAAACGTGCACAACGAAAGGAAAATGATAAACTTGCAGCCATACACGATGTTTGGAGCAGCTTTGTAGAAAGTTGTATGAAACTTTTAGAACCGTTTGAAGATATTACACTGGATGAGCAGAGAGTCGCATTTCGGGGACAAAGCTACAAACACAAAAATTAAAATAATAATTGATGTCAAAAATGGCTATACAGTCGAATTATAGTTTTAGACTTCCAAAGAACCTAGTTAGAGTAACATTGTACACTACTATGCTCAGAAAAAAAAGAAAAAAAAGAACGTGTGATCCTCGGAGGATCTCAGCGTGGTAAATAACATTAATGACACAGGCTTGGAATGTTTTCAAGAAATTTTTTGGTGATTACATTAGTGAATTTTTTCCAGTTCCTGGACACATGCTCTGCTGAACTAATTACTTTGATCAAACAAACTTTAGTTTACCAGACCTTTAATTTTTTCTATATCTTACCAATATTTTATAAATTTTTAACAAGTATTTTAAAATAATGATCCCTTAAACCAAACAGTCTGATAATCTTTTAATTCAAGTATTCGGGCAGCCGCAAGGAACACCTCAAAAGCAGTCTATAGCGTAACATGTGGATTTCATATCTTGAGTAAGTGCAGTGGTGCACTTTAACTTTTTACCATCAATCTTATAAAAACATGACCGCATTGTAAAAATATATGCGACCAGAAGATGAAGGCATAGCACATTGAAACCGATGGTCAATAAATAAATGAGTCTGATATCTTGGCATTTTTCTTTTGGAGCTAATTAATCATTACAGATCGCCTCCTGCCTTCGATGTCAGGTAATGTTAATATAATTATGTTGCGCATTAATTAATTGTTGTAAAGGCAAAGGATTTTCTTATTTAAATTAGTGCAGTGTCTAGAATCTTGTTAACTGTTAAAGTATTACCACATTGACAATTGATTGATTCTTGTTTAAAAGAGGCAATATTAGTTTTTTTTTCTTTTTTATTCACTCCAGTGTCTAATATCTGATCCAATTGTTCTAGTACCACCTCAATGCAGACTTTTAAATTATTGTTCCAATAAATAAATAAGTAAAATCGAATGTATTTTCATGAATTCAGTCCAGTGTCTAATTTTTATCTCTAAGTATTACAAATTATCAAATTTATGTAAACCTATTGGACCAAATTGCTATGGTCAACTACTACAAACTACTTAAACCAGGTTACTCTAAGAAACACACCCACACCCATGCCTCACGGAGGAATTTGGCGAAAATGGCCGCTCAGTCCATAACATGACGCCTTGGTGTGTGTGTGTGTGTGTGTGTATGTTTCGGCGCTTAAGGTTCGTCTCGTGCAATCGCCGGCACAAAAACGGAGTGGAAAATTTATTAGTAAGTTGAAAGAAGAAGTATTGACTGTGAACGTTTATTCTGAAAGTGTAGGAGTATCGTTTATCGTAACAGTGTCTGCAAGTGTCAGACTCGGTTACCACGTCGTACGTATGTGATTGCGATTTGTGGCGTGTCTCTGTTGTGAGACAAATTCGCGTATCTTGGAATTGACTCACTCGAATGGAATGTGCACTTGATGAACATTAATATAAATTTGTCTTGCGTCGCAAAGTCAACATATTCAATAGAATTAGTGTATGAATGGCTGTGATTGTTGGTGAAATCATAATTGTACTGGAAGATATCGTGAAGATTTCTCACCAAAAGATGTGTACTAAACTGTTTTGTATTGTGAACTGATTTGGCATTTGTGTTAAAATAAAAGAGTTAAACTAGAGATATAACGTTTTTCCAAATGAAAATCCTTGATCAACCTAACTTTTTGGTAATCAGTTGCAACAATAATTTAAAGTGAACAGATAAGATAATAATTGAGAAGTAAACTTAAACTGGCTAAGACATTTGATGATCATTCAGTGCCGTTAAATTTAAAAAGAGAGAATTTAAAATTAAATTTGTGTGTGTGTGTGTTACGGAAATTTCTTTAATGACAGTTAACTATACAAAGACAAACCGTTATAGTCATTCTCATATTAAAATATTTAACCAGAGACATTTTCAAAGTAGTAATTATTCAGTTTGCAAATCATAAGATACTGTGAGAGCTAATGAACGAAGATCATTAGTAAAATTAATTAAAGTAGTTAGCGCCAGGGTGAATCACCTAACACTTGCACCGCAAATAGCAAATATTGCGGAAACGGAAAGTGCGATTTTCACAGGATGGATTGGCAGTCAGGGGCTCGTATGTTTAGCCAACAAAAAGATTGTAATATTACTTAGAAAGTGTTTTTTATGCAAACATAAAATTTTTCAAATAGAACAATGGTTGTTTCTATCATGCACTGGAATTCTTAACACCAGCTGTGTAGAAATAATTTTGAGTGACATTTTTATCACGTTTAGTTTGGCAGCTACAACCATTCATTGTTTTGGAGGCGGAGGTTACGACAGCGTAGCTTACTGGCTGGTGGTCATGAGACAATGCGCCGTGCCCCAGGGGCAAGCCACTCGGCCAGTCAGATACGCTATCCCAGCTCCCACCCCCAAAACTGAATGGTTGTAGCTGTCAAACTAAACGTGATAAAAATGTCATTCAAATTTCTTTGTACACAGCGGGTGTAAAAAAATTCCAGTGCATGATATTAACAATCATTGTTCCATTTAAAAAACTGCGTGTTTGCATAAAAAGTACACTTTCTAACCAACATTACAATTTTTGTTGGCTAAAAATACGAGCCCCTGACTACCAATCATTCTGTGAAAACCGCACATCAATTGCACTTTCCGTTTGCGCAATATTTGCGTTGCAAGTGTTAGGCGATTCACCCTGTATATATATATATATATATATATATATATATATATATATATACGTATACTGCAATTATCATAGTATAATAAAACACCCAGCAAAGATCGCAAGTCAGATACTTTCAAAACGATACTCAAAGTTGTACATTTTCAGTCACGATAAAAAAAAGGGGGGGGGGGGACACAGAAGTTTTCCTTTGTGTTAACACAATTACAGCTTTTCCAGTTTGCATCACAATAGATCCATTGGATATATTGTGACGTGCGGTGGTAAGTAGAGTCTTCAGTGAAGTAATCAGATGCACTAAAATCAAAATTATTAATCAACTTGTACAGGTAATTGATGAACTAATTAAACTCTTCGATAGTAACAAATGGTCAAATGTTTGTAAAGCTTAAGGGACTTAACTACGGGGTCATCAGTCCTTAAACTTACGAACTACTTATGAACTACCTTATACTAAAGACGATAGTAACAGGGCATAAATTAAGAATTGAACTATATTTCCAATGTGCAAGGTTGAGAGACAGTTACGATCTTTTATAAATATTTTTCGAGTTTAAAAATAGAAATGGTGGTCATTTACATTTATTTTCAATCAAATGAAATATTTAAACCCCTATCCCACCTCATATTCTCATTGACTTCCTGTCAGAGGTGAAGCAGACAGTGACGACCGTAACTGCGAAGCAATGCGGAATCTGCGGCGTGCCATTCAGAACTCGAGGCGTGGAATACTTACATCAGGTATTGTGCTGCTGCATGACACTGAGCGTCCTCATTACGACTCGGTGCGCAGTAACTGTTTGGTTAGGAGATTTTTAGTCTATCAGCATACAGTCGTCATCTTGCTCCCAGCTCACATCTCATCTTGCACCTCAAGAAATTCCTTTTCTCTGATCAGTGTTTTGACCACGACGGAGACGACTTTCACACGCTGATTCAATTCACAGTTGGCAGCCTTCTACGACACACGATTAAAAAAGTTGATTATACGATATCAGGGTTTTTTTGTGACTATGTAGAAAAATATCTGTACTTGTTGGTGATAAGATTTTTCATTATATATATATCTGAGATATTTGCCGTGTCATGATGATGTACTTCTCCAACGTTTCGGATCCGTCACAGCAGCCTTCATTCCCTGAAGAAGGCTCCTGTGGTGTCGATACGAAACGTTATAGAAACTTGACGCGGCAAATAGCTCAGAAGAATTTCAATTTTAACAATCATAACGGCGAAAGCTTATGTTCTTACTTATAATAACTTTGTTTAAAAAAAATTGGAAACTTCTGGATAAGAAGAATGGCTTGAGGCAGAGAAGTGCACTTCGCCATTACCCTTTATTGTAGTGAGTACCGTATTGTAGTGAGTACCGTAATACAAGTAGTTGGTAAAGGAAAGATGAAAGCTATGGTCTTTGATGATGATCTGATGATTCGGGAGGGTAAGGGGAAGAAAGTACAAGAGCAGTTGGTTATATGGGAACAAACAGTACAAAATTATTAGATGAAATTTGGTATAAGTAAGAGTGAGATGATTATCTCAACAAGAACTGAGAGAGGAACAACTGGAGTAACAATCGGTGGGGAACGATTGAGGACAGTTGAGAGCTTTAAGTAACTGTGAAGCCTGATACGTGAAGATTGAGAAAAAAACGACAGAGAAAGAAACGAGCGAGGGAGAAACGCAGAAATATTTCCGAAGGGTGTCAGAAGCCTGATATGGAGCAGTAACGTACCCCAAAGCAGTAAAAATGTTATTTACTGGTTGTACTATGTCCTGATTCTGACAAACATTCGAAACTTGTGTTATGAAAGAAAGAAGAGAGAAACAAATTTTAAGCTAGTGAGATGAAATTCTTGAGGAACAATACTGGAGTGAGAAAGATAGACAGGTTAATAACTGAGAGGATCAGAGAGTTAATGAAAGTGGAACCATTACAAGAGGAGATAGAGATTAGATTAGATTAGATTAGTACTTGTTCCATAGATGATGAATACGACCCTTCGTAATGATGTGGCACGTGTCAGGTTAATGAAAGGTGTCTTTACAAATTATTACTTTGTACTATTACATGAGACATTTTTTTTAAATTTTTTTTTCAAATTTACTAATTTAAATCTCAATATTCATCTATAATGTAGAAGGAGTTTCCATGTAGAAATTCTTTTAATTTATTTTTAAATGCTTGTTGGCTATCTGTCAGGCTTCTGATGCTGCTTGGTAGGTGACCAAAGACATTTTGGCAGCATAATTCACCCCTTTCTGTGCAAAAGCCAAATTTAACCTTGAATAGTACTCAGATTAAGGGCACTGTAACGTTGGCCGAAACGTCGGTTATTTAAGTAACAGCCTTACCTCATGACGCGGTACAATACCCACAAAAGTTTTATGTGTATTTACTGTGTTTTATCACCAGCTTTGCATCTTCATGAATGTAGAATGACAAGTCATTAATATATATTAAGAACAGCAGAGGGCCCAAGACCGAACCTTGTGGCAGCCCATTTTTGATTGTTCCCCAGTTTCGGGAATCAGCTGTTTTTTGCATATTATGAGAACTACTATTTTCAACTTTCTACACTCTTCCTGTTAGGTATGATTGAAACCATTTGTACACTATCCCATTCATACCACAATACTTTACTTTATCTAGAAGAATTCCATGATTTACAAAATCAAAAGCCTTGGAGAGATCACAAAAAATCCCAAAGGGTGATGTCCGGTTATTTAGAGCATTTAATGTTTCATTGTTGAAAGTATATATAGCATTTTCTGTTGAAAAGTCTTTCTGGAAACCAAACTGACTTTTTTTAAAACTTTATTTTTACCTATGTGTGAAACTACTCTAGAATACATTACTTTTTCAAGAATTTTGGATAATGCTGTAAGAAGTGAGATTGGGCGGTAGTTGTTGACATCAAGGCTGAGATGGTATGGGCATGTTAAGCGAATGGAAGAGAAGAGGATATTCAGGAGGATACAAGAAATGAAACTGGAGGGGAAAGAGACCAAGAAGAACGAGAAACATATGACTGAAAGGAATTGAGGAAAGTTTCAGGAATGAAGGAGAAGAGTGGACCAAGGTGAAGACGACGAGATGGTGGCGAAACAGAAGACGATGGAGAGGCTTATGTTCGAAGCAGACCCGCCGAGAGGCTGGAAACTATTCAAGATTATGATGATGATGTTGATGTAAATATTAACGAAATTTTCTTGATAACTGCTGAACTGCCTATTGACTGAATTTTTCCATCTGTAAAATGGCTGTAAGTATGTAACAGCTGTACTGTATACCCTGTCCATTACTGCCTCTGGTCGAAGGGTCTGGTATGGATCAGTCGTTGTTATTCCAAGCTTATTGGCAGTCAATTGAACACCACCATGAGATTGATCTTCGGCGCATTAATTTCGCTGACAGCGGGCATACACACAGAAGCAGATTATCTGGCGCAGTAGCGCCGAAAGCTATCACAAACGCGCGCCTGGTGCTGTCTGGGCTGAACCCGTTAAGTTTACCCGCCTGCGGCGACAGGCCGTGCAGGGCAGTCAACACGCTGCGATCCGGCTTTGGCATCACGCCGTGTTGTTGACTGTATGTGTTCGATGTTTAAGTCATTTGCGTTTTTCGCCTTTTGTGATTTTCTCCACACTTTTTCTAAACGATTTTCATTTTCTGCGCTCCCGCACAGACTGATCTATATGTCTACGTTTTACTCCTCCGGGAAACAGCTGTCTGGCTTCCGTCTCAAGTGTCCACCTTTGGCTGGAGTGATAACAAATGTGTAGATGGGATTTTTTCTGTACGACTTTGTCACTCCTGCCCAAGTTAATGAAGCATGAAAAATCCACAACTGCTTATTAAATTGACCTCTTCAATAACGTTTGCGTTGCACACCAGCTCTGTAGCGGTAATTTTTTCCAAGACTTGATTGCTGTAGAAACATTGCGGTGTGTCGACAGAACGGGGAAGGGGAACAGCAGCTACTTTGCGTCATACGTACTGAGTCAAGCTGTCAGGAATGGACGCACAGGCGCCGGGCTAAAGGCACGCATTAGCAGAAGTTAAATGGAACAGTACGTGAGGAAACAATGCTTAAGTCTAACGCAACAACGCGAATCCGGAGCCTTCTGGAACCACCAGCTAACCTTTTAAGTGAACACGGCAAGATGTAAAACGCCGACACATTCATTTGACAGGGCTGGTGCGGCCATGACAGAACACGAAGGGGAAATATCAGCCGCTCCACACACACTATATATACTCCAGCACTTGAGTTCATAGGCAGTCGGTCAGATTTATCGACGGCTTACACTTCGTAGCACTCGATTCCCTGACATGTTCTAATGTCGGTGCAAGTCTGTTATAGAACTCCAGCACTCTTCTACATCAGCTGACTCTGCGTAGCTCTGACTCCTGCGCTACAACCAACGATGGACGCAGAGTCAGTATCTAGGAGGGCTTCCATGTCCTGCACACCGGAAGTCCAGCGTCCCTAGGGAAGACGCCGAACTGACGGTAGGCCAGGAGTCAGCGCACATCACGACCACACGACAACCATCATCGAGGTCCAGTATGAAGATGATGCGAGACAGCAGTTAGGGTGTGGACCGAGAACCACCAGTGCAGACGTGTGAATCTCTCATTCACACGTTCCACTGTACTTCCGTACGGTTTCACAACAAACTGTTCCGCTAGATCGCCTACCTCCGCACGCCAAACTACTGCAGACGCAGCCGCACTGTCAATGCACAGTACGGCAGTAGGCTGCAGACGCCATCGAACCGGTCGCCTGGAGTACGCAGCAATGTGTACCACTTCAGAATAAATGTTTCACTGAACCATATTCTTTTATATATACATGTGGCGTCTGTTCCGAAAGAACAGTCGTCACATTCCGATCCTGCAGCTGTTATTGTTTAATATTCGTAGAATATATGACTTCCACTGCTATTGGGCAAAGCTGAAAATGTGTACCCAGCCGGGATTCGAACCCGGGTCTCCTGCTTTCTAGGCAGTTGCGCTGACCCCTACACCACTGGGGACACAGTGATCACCGCACCTGCAAGGACTACCCATGCACGCCTCCCGTCAGATACAAATTCCCAGCTTCGCCCAGCCCATAGTACTCAAACTCGTAGTTTAACTAATTCTCGTAAGAGTAAGGGCTTCAAACTTGCCCACCCTGCCCCACTAACGATAGGATCATTGCCCGTCACCGGCATATTATATATATACATGTGGCGTCTGTTCCGAAAGAACAGTCGTCACATTCCGATCCTGCAGCTGTTGTTATTACGCCAACGGCGGCACCTGGACCGTTCCTACCTCTTCTAACAGGGCATACCGTGGCGGTTAGGAGTCTGGCCTCCTGACAAATAACCACATCTCCAACGCTACCTGAGTGCGCGCCCTCTCTCTTCTTCTGATCAAATTGCGTGCTAATGGAGTATTACCACAGTTGAGCGTTTGGATTCCTGATTTTCTGTCAGAAAGGACACAGTACGTTATAAATGACGGCAAGACATCGAGTAGAAGTGGTATCTGGCGTTCCACAGGGAAGTGTTACAGGGCCTCTACTGTTTCTTGTGGTTATAAACAATTTAGGAGACAATTTGATTAGCTCTCATAGATAATGTTGCCTTTTATCCGTTAGTAAAGTCACCGCAAGAGCAAAAGCAACTGCAAAATGATGTAAATATCCACAAGGGGCGACCTACCCCGAGCATAGTTTGGTCTACGGGATTGCTTCAAAAGGACCGCGTCCGAGTATAGTTCGGACGGCTGTTGCACGCCGCTCCCAGCCTATTAGCCGTCCGGAATCAGGACTGTGGTAGATTTGCGTGGGAAAGCTGTCTATGTGTCCCTTGACTGCTGCTGTCCTCTGCAGTTTGGTTTTAGAACTAAGTCAAGAGAAACGGCAAGACACGCATAGCAGCTCACGTGATATGCTGAGCCATCGTGCATTGATGTAGCCTTGGGACTCAGTGTTTATGGTACTGTTTGACGTTTCTTGTTTATTGTTCTGTCAAATGTGTATTTCCTGAGTGAGAAAGAAATTTTATAAGCTAATTACCTGCGAATTTACAGAAAACTGAAAAACGAACTTTTTATTTTGTGAAACCGAAATCAGAAATTATATGATTGTTGTTATTAATTTGGTCATTAACCGATATAACTAAATTAACGTTTAAAATAAACCTTAAAGACTGTTGAATATCTAGGTCAGAAAGTTCACAAAAGTCTCCCAAAACAGAACAGGCATCTCAGATAACGACAACAATGACTTCAAAATGACGATTTCCAATCAAGAAATGAATTTACACCTGACCATAATCCACGATACTAATAAAAGATTCGCTACATGGCGAACATACTCCTAACTGAACTGAACAAAGAAACGGCCAAAAAGGCTGTGCACTAGGCTTGGCAAGTGGGCAGATTCACAAAGAATGCCTTGCGTCATTCCATGTGGAGCGAATGACAGTAGAAGCATCTTGATATTAACATGTATCAACTTTTATGTTTGCATTATTTATGAAAATTGTTAGTTATAACGTATTTTTGTGTGAATTCTGTCTGTTACGTACCTGCTGAATTCATCTCTCTACAATCTTCATGTTAAGCTGTCTGAGCGTGCCCAGATATAGATGTTCATATTTCGTTTCTTACCAAATTACAACATGGCTGCAACGAAAAGTTAGTAGAAGAAGAAATCAGAATGCAATTACTCAGCCGTACTAACCTATTACTTCGTATTACAGACTGCTAACGAAGCTATGAGCATATGGAATAGGTCCACAGATTTGTTACTGGCTGGAAGACTTCCTAAGTAATAGTTCAGAATGTTTGTAGGGTTACGGGGCCTAACTACAATGAACATCGGTCCCTAAACTTACAGACTACCTTAACCTCACCTAAGAACAACATAAACACCCATGGCCGAGGGAGGACTCGAAACTCCGACGTGGAAGGGCCATGCGCATCTTAGCAGCACGCCTCAGTGCTCACGGCTATTCCACCGCGGCCCTAAGTAACAGAACGAAGTACGTTGTTCTCGACGGCGAGTGTTCATCAGAGACGAGTGTATCGTCAGGCGTGTCCCAGGGGAGTGTGATAGGACCGCTACTGTTTCTATCTATATAAATGAGAGATGATGGATAGAGTAAATTGCATTTTGGGGCTGCTTGCTGATGATGCTGTGTTGCATGGGAGGGTGTCGTCTTTAATTGACTGTAACAGCACACAGAATGACTTAGACGAAATTTCTTATTGGTGCAAAGAATGACAGCTAGCTCTCAATGTAGAAAAATGTAAGGTGATGCGCAGGAGTAGGAAAAACAATCCCAGATTGTTCGAATAGAGCTTTAGTAGTGAGCTTCTTGATTCTGTCGCGTCGTTCAATTATCTAGGCGTAACATTGCAGAGTGAAATGAAATGGAACGAACATGTAGGACAGTGCGAGTAAGGCGGACAGCCGACATCGGTTTATTGGGAGAATTTTGGGAAGATGTACATCACCTGTAAAGGAGACCGCGTATAAAACGCTTGTACTGGCACGTCTTGAGTATTGCTCAAGTGTTTGGGACCCGCAGCAGATCAGTTTAAAGGAAGACATAGAGGCAGTTCAGAGGCGAGCATCTAGGTTTGTTACTGGTATGTTCGACCAATGCGCGAGTGCCGCGGTGGAGTAGCCGAGCGGTCTAAGGCGCCTCGCTGTGGACTGTGCGGTTGCTCGCCGTCGGAGGTTCGAGTCCTCCCTGGAGCATGGGTGTGTGTGGTGTCCTTAGTTTAAGTAGTTTGTAAGCTACGGACTGATGACCACTCAGTTTGGTCCGACAGATTTACAAACATTTTGAACAATGCGCGAGTGTCACAGAAGTGTTCCGGGAGCTGAAATGGGAGGAAAGACGACGTTCTTTTCAAGAAATTTTGTTGAGGAAATTTAGAGGGACGGCATTTGACGCTGACTGTGGAACGAATTTCCTACCGCCTACTTACATTCCTTGTAAAGATCACAAAGACAAGAGAAATTAGGGCTCGTACAGAGGCGTACAGACATTCTTTTCTTTTTTCCTCGTTCTATTTGGGAGTAGATCAGAAAAGGAAATGCCTGGTAGTGGTACAGTGTACCCTCTGCCACGCACTTTTCTGTGGATTGCGGAGTACGTATGTACGTATGTAGATAGTTCTGAACAAACCGTAAGCAAGCAATTCATGACACATAGAAACTGATGAACATTTGTTTGCCAAATTAAAATATGGCGGACAACGTCAGATCGCCGGTAAAACAAACGAATGTCGATGCTCGCTGCAGTACTATGCGCAGAGACCAGATTTATAAATGCAGATTGCCGCGGCGGAGTAGCCGTGCGCATTGCAGCGCCATCCTGCGATGTGTGCGGCCGTTCGCCGTCGGGGTTCCAGCGCCCCCGACCCCTCCCCCACGGGCATGCGTGTTTGTGTTGTCGTTTAGTTGAAGTAGTTTGTAAGCGACGGACTAACAACCCAGCAGTTGAGTCCGACAGATTTACAAACATTTGAACATTTATACATCCAGACTGTATAGAGGTCACCGGTATAGTACGTTGCGCTAAATCTTCTATGGCTGTATAAGAGAGGTCCATGTGTGTACCGAATGACAGACTTTTCTACCTGACCACCCAATGGTACTTACTTATGGTTGTAGTGGATGGCCCTTGATGTCATGCTGTCAGTCAGGAAGTTTGGTCCCGACCAGGTTCCTAGCAGTGGGAGCGTGTGACGAGTAAAATTCTACGAAATACTGAACAACAAAACATACTCTTAACTGTTTGCCGTACATGTAAAATCCGTTTATTGTTTCATTCGTCCGACATAATACGATGCTTGTGCACTTGCATCATTCAGAATTTAATAATGTTATGGCAGCTTAATTAATTTTTTATACCTATTTTATGATTTATATTTTTTGTAATATGTATAGATTTCGTTTGAAGTGTATATATCTGTAAATTTATTAGCTTTGGATATGAGGGTTACGCTAGTGAAAATTTGTAACCTACTGATGTAAAATATGTATAAACATTGTTGTATTTATAAAATGTATTATGTTAAATATTGTGTAAATTGATAAAATTGTAGATGTGCTGGCTTAGCGCTTTTTTAAACCATTTTAATGTGTAAAAGATGGGGGAATCCCCGCTGACGACGTGTAAGTAAAAGGTGAGAAAAGCGCGCTAGGTGGCCGGTTTGCGCGGCGAAAAAGTCAGTTGCGAGAGAGTCGTATTGAACGCTGATACGTGAACACTGCTTGTTTCATGTGGCTATTTTGATTGACGCTACACGTCCAAGAAGAGCGATAAAATGACCTCTGATGCAGAATATTTTACAATTTGTTTACTGGCATAATATTTGTGGCTTATTACTGAAATTATTTCCAGATGCTTCAAGAACCAGTAATGGAATATATTACGCCAAAACGAACCGCACTGCTGCGTCAGTCTTCCACCACAGGCAAAGTAGACAAATTTTTGTATTGCAGCAACAGCTTGAATCTCACATTTGTAAACTTTGTTAATAATCAACTCTATAACTTTAAACAGTGCAGTTAACATGTTACTGGCTTGTGTCAATATCCTATGTACGATACTTTTCTTATTTATAGTGAAATATTCCGATTGACCCAGTGAAGTAACAATTAAAAATAAATAAGAGGTTTTCAGCCATAATCGCTCACTTCTTTTAATTATATGACAGGTTTCGGCGTGCTAGACGCCATCTTCAGACCTAATGCATCGACTTTTTTTTACAATATGAGCTGCATTATATATAGCAAAAAAATCTTATCTATCTACAATTACATAATTACATACCTGTCGTAATTTTTTACATCACTGTTATAACAACAATTTCTAATATAGCACACTGGTAAACATCCATATTAATATGTTACGCAAATAAAATTCACGCGTCAATAATAAAATGACAGAATCCATCCTTCTCAAGGTTTACGTTAGAGGCAATTCAGAATCATGCTCAGTACTGACTTAAGTGAAGCACAATATTGACTATCAGGCGGGAAGTCATATACAGATATGTTACATGTACAATAGACTATATATTACCTATGGTCTTTGCCTGTGAGGCAATTGTGTGTTTTTTTTTCCTTCATTAAATTACATGATTACATAAAATACCATTTCATATACATTGCATGTCATACATAAATATTTTGTATAAAGTACAATTCTATGCACCACAGTGTAGGGGTGCTTTGTCAAATATCAAAATATAGAAGTCAGTATCATATCAGATGGACAAGAAGGAAATTTCAAATTGTTATATTGTAATAATAATTTTTTAAATTATTTTTTAATTTGGTAAAGCTGTGAATAAAACCAGGTTACATATAAGTTAATATGCCTTGGAAAATAGTTTCCACGTGTAAAGGAAGCAATTGTGTAGAATGTGCTATCCACATTCTACCTTTGTGTGGCAGACGATGGCAACAAGAGCTTAGGTTATTGTCCTAGATGTATTCTATATAAGGTATAGTATCACATGAAGAGTAATATTTTGTGGTCTCCTTCGCATGTATAAGCAAAAAGGGGGGGGGGGGGCATCGTCTATTAGCATCTCGGGTAAATTACAGACGTCATAGTAACTGCTTATGTACCTTATACGGTATAACCAATAAAATTATAATACATAAGGCATTCCATAATATACATGTAAAGTAGAAAGCATTTTTATATATCAAAGGTATTAGAACTGTTTTAGAGACATTATGTTACATTACAAAAATGTTGGGGTATCCTCAGCTATCTTAGACGTCAAGATTATATTACCAAACACCTTATGAGAATTGACAATTCTAGATCGCCCCAACAATGTGTTCCTTATATAATTAAAAATAATAACAATGTTATTTTCACAGAGCGCAAGAAGTTATAGTGATTTTCCTTCATAATCATGTTGTGGCGATTAACGTAAAGTGAAGGCTAATGTTCAATTTCATCTCCTCCAAGTACAAACATTTTCAGTGATTGTTGCATTCTTAAAATGTTTATTTAACTTTAATTAAAGAATGACTTAGTTAACAGGGTAATAAAGTTTCTTGATTGCAATAGTAAAGCGCATGGTTGTTTCAGTTAATTGAAAGAGAACGTATCAGATTTAGGTACCTCAGTTTCAAAGTGTGTAATAATAAAAATACTGGTGCGTAACATATGTTTGATTAGGTATTGCTATTAGATTGATTTCACACAACTAAGACAGAATAGTGGGTTTTCTGAAGTAAATTTGCTTTATTTTGGAATAGGCACAACTAAAATATTTATCATTTTAGTATTTTGGTTTCACATTTTCCAATGAAAGAGTAAGCGTATTATTCACAACTTTAGTAGGTTGGTGTAATCTAAGATCCAATAGTAAACAGATTAATTATGTTTCAGTCTTGCTTAGTAACTTAACTTAAAGTGTGGATTGCTGTGATGCTGTCTCACATTCATAAAACTGTCAGTTTTAAGTAGTGTTGCGTTTAAAGTCTGTTTTACCAATACTTTTTATTAGATTAGTGAAAAATTATTTTTCTTACTGCATAATTACATTTAGCCTATAAATTAAATAGTTAATTATTGTCCATATAGACTGCCGATAGTAATTGAAACAAATAGTGATGTCTTGCTCTTAATGTAAAAACCCTTTTTGATGCCTTTCGGTTTCAACAATTTTTTTTTTTTTCTTTTGGTAATCTGTATCTTTGTGAAACGAAGCTTACGTCCGATGCTTTCCTCTTGGAGGGGCACAATTTAGTTGGCGAAGGTTTGTAGCAGCCATTCGGTGCAGTTAGTACACGTAATAAATCTGTTGCGAGTTATTGTATATTGCTAACTGTACTTTAAGTGGTCGCAAAGCTTCACTAACCGACAGTAGTGTTGGAACGTGTCCTATTAAAATAGATATGCTTTTGTTTTCTCAGCACATTCTCGTTAAACACTCATTACCAACAAACGACCTAATACCAGTATAATATTCCAGATAGATTCAAAGATAAAATATTCGCTTTCGATACAGACATCCATATCTGTCTGAACACGCCATTGATCTCTATATTACATGGATGAGGAATTCAACTGTCTGAGCACGCTAGCATTATATTTACGTTCTCGCCAAATTACAACATAGCTGCTATGAAATGTTTCTAGGACACGAAAACAAAACACACTTTCGGAGCCGAAAGCCCACTCGTGTACGCTTGCTGACTGCACGGCACAAAGCCTTAAGCGTCACGTGATCCTGTCAGTACCGACTTGGACTGTTGATGATTGGAAACATGTGGCCGAGTGTGGAATTGTAGGAGATAACCTCATGAATACACGGCTCCCGAATGTCAGCATGGAGCTGATGACCTGCACCCACCTGCACCCACTCATGCCCATTGTGCATTCATGCGGACATGGACAACTCCGGTATCCCAAACGACCAGAATTTCTACTATCTCTAGCAAAAGTCTTGTGAGTTTCAGCACCTCCACCGCACACTAAACTCTCCAAACAGGAAAAATACGTAGCGGGTCTGGTATGTCTTGAAACTTGCTTTTCCGATGAAATCTCCACCCTTCGTCTTCTTGCAGATGTATGGACAGCGATGTAGGATGCATGGTATTGAACCCTCCTGTAGTGCTTCAGACGTTAGTCGAGTCCATGCCACATCGTGTTCCAGTACTTGTGCGCACTCGCGGGATCCCACACTACATTGGGTGTCCCACTCAACTGTTTCATCCCAGATATCTCTGAAACTACAAGAGCTACTGAAAAACGAATTTCACGGTCATGAACGTACGGCAGGGGCTTATTAAAGTAAGTACTATGAGATACTCTAAAACGTAAAGAAATATTATTTTCAACATAAACTTTTTTTTAATGGATACCCCATACTACTTCTTAAACAATCGATAGGATGAAAAATCACAAAAAAAAAAAAAACATGGCTTCGGTTGCATCGCGATGCGTCAATACATCCGGAGAAACTGCGAAGTTGACGCTTGTAATACATGACGCGCGCTGCTAGCGGGTGTCCGAGACTCAACCGTGAGTCTCGCTTGAGCCTCGGACATGCGCTAGCAGCGCGTCTCATGTATTGCAAACGTCAACTTCATTTCTCAGTTTCTACAGATATAATTGACGCATCGCGGTGCTACCGACGCCATTATTTTTGTGATTTTTATCCTAGCGATTGCTTAAGAAATAATATTGGGTATCCCTTTAAAAAAAAACGCAAGAGGACCCGTTTATTTCGTTCTTCATTGTCTTCATTGTAGCTCTTGAATTAACAATGGCAAGCAAGACCTAAGGTCTTCAAGGGAATATTTAACAGACCTTTCTAAAACTCATGGTACGTAGACAAATGTAGATATCAATATCAAACAATAAATCATTGTCGAGAGACATTTCTTGTCTTGACTTACGTATGTATTTTAAGGTTACAAACCAGAATAACTCGAAAAATAGGCTACACACGAAAAAAATGTGTACAATCCAAAGTTGATTATTTTTGAGGGCGACATCTGCTGTTGCTAAAATTAGCCACCACTCGAATCCCTTGGGGGTGGGCCTGGAGGCAAGTTTAAATTTCAAATGGGAATACCAATTTTTTATTGCAGAATCACAGTCTACAAAAAAAAAACTACGTATATTTTGTCTTTGTTTTGATTCTTAGAAGTAGGCGCCGTAATTCAAGAACATCCATGTTCTCATTTTGGCGTAGAAAATGGTTGCGGATAAATAAAAAATATTTACTTCATAAATTTTGATTCTCGAAAGCTAAAACTTTTCTTCTCTGTCCACAGGGTGGTGTTTTGCTCGCTAGCAGTCGCGTTTGAGGCCTGGGTTAGAATTTCTATGAGCGAGAAGTGGCCCTCTCAACGTTATTTCGCTTAGCAATACTAACTCTGCGTCAAACAATAGGCATAATTAGTTTGCGTTGTGGAGGGAGACGTGTTTTATGACAATCAGGGCAGTCTCTGTATCCGTTAAGCTACGGTGGCTTAGTGGTATAGCGCCTGCCGAATAAGCAGGAGGGCCCGGGTTCGAATTCTGGCCCAGCACAAATTTTAATTGGAACCCTCTCCGTCATATTTATTTGTAGATCCGTTTGTTGACATATTTTTGGAGTCATGAAGCATTTAATTATAGACGTGATGTTGTACTTATTCTTTTTTAGTACTGAGAATGACTAGTAACTAGTCGAAATTTGGATTTGCGGTAGAGAAGGTTGTTCATTTCAAAGATTAGATAAGATTAGATGTAGTTTTCGATCCAGTTGATCAGACAGGATATATATATATATATATATATATATATATATATATATATATATATATATATATATATATATATATATATAACTTTTGTTACGAAATTCATCAATGAAGTAGAAGTCACCAAAAAATCATTTAGACTCTTTTCAAACTGAAATGTGTGTTAAAGTTTTTATGGCTGCTGGCATGTTATTGAAAATGTGTATTGCTGAATATTGGGCAGCTTTCTGAGCCAAAGTAAGTGACTTTAAATCTTTATGGAAGTTATTTTTCTAGTACTGACCCCATGGATTGAGCTATTGGTTTGAAAAAAAGATATATTTTAACGACAAATTTAATTAGAGAATATATGTACTGGAAATCAGTAATATGTATCCCCAGTTCCTTAAATAGCCCTCTACATGATGTTCTTGAGTTGAAACCACAAATGATTCGTAACGCACGTTTTTGTGCTCTGAAAACTTTAGATTGGCCTCACGAGTTTCCCCAGGAAATAAACCCGTATGACATTATGGAGTGAAAGTATGCATAATATGCTATCTTTTTTATTTTTATATCTGCTAAGTCTGACAACATAGCAAACAGGAAGTTGTTTAGGCGCTTCATCAGTTCTGTGGTATGCCCCTCCCAGTTAAATCAATTATCCAGCTGTAACCCTAAGAATATGACACTTTCAACTTCTTCTATTTCTTTGTTGTCATACTGTAGGCATATACTAGTCTTTTACAAGCCCTGAACTACATATAGTGCGTTTTTTCAAGGTTTAGCGACAGATTGGCTAACTAATGTCTCTGAAAATTTCATTAGCCGATCTTTCTAAGGCTATATGATTTACTATTTATTTCAACATTTGTCTCGTCTGCAAGTAAGACAAACTCGGCATCCGATAATGTTGCTGATAAAAGGTCATTGATGTATATAAGATACTAGCTGAAAACCCGGCGTTGCCCAGGTATTTACGCATTTATTCCTGCCATTTCTCAGTTATATATTCATTTGTATAAGGGCTGTATGTCTGTAAAATCTCCTGGGAATAAAATCAGTAATAAAGAAGTAATAGATTAAAAATTTGTGTGTGATGTGGCGGTATTTCATGAGCTTAACTGTTTATGTGTTCACATCTCATGAACTACGTGTCGGAATGTGATACAATTTAGAAGCTACATTAGCTACATTCAACTATATACGTGTATACAGTCTGTAAAATTTCCTGTCGCTACAATTTAAAGTGTATAAATTATAAATTGTAACGTCATTCCGAGAGCAGTAGTTTTACTCCTTAAACAGCTGAAAAGTAGTAAGCGAGAAACTTTTTTCCTTTCATCATTTTACTATGTCTTCCAGCGAGAAAAAGTTTAATAAAGGTTTGAAATTATGTTTAAAGTTTGTTGCAAGTCCCTAAGTACTCTCATTCTCACACAGTTTATTCCGAAAGTCTCGCCGCATTTTATGGCATTTTTTGCGATATCTATTGGTTATGACATAATATCTTTTGAACCATGTGTCGTATGCGATTCTTAACCATGCAGCAATTATTACTTCACGGTAAGGAATGTGAGTACTAAATTTGGTTGAAATCGGTCCAATGGTTTAGGAGAAAATAAGCAGCATTGTCGCAAAATGCAGCAGTTTTTCGCTCATCTCATTGTTTATGAGGTCATATCTCGTGAACTACATATGTGATTCTTACACTTACGGCGACCGTCCTAGTGCATTGAAGCTTACGTGTACAAAATTTCATAAAGATTGGAACAAAACTGTAGATTTGTATGCAACACGTGCACACATAAGGACACTCTGATTTATATATTAGAAAGCAGGGACCCTAAGATAGAACTTGGGGAACGCATATGTTATTAGTTCTCAGTCTGATGAGGCCTGATAGTTCAGTATAGGTCTCTTTCCTATTTAAGCCCTTTGTTTCCTATTAGAGATATACGATTTGAAACATTCTGCAGCACTTCCTGTTGCAACGTAATATTCTGATTTGCTCAGAAGGATAATGTGATTTACACAGGCAAATGCATTTAACAGGTCGCAAAATACACTGAGGCCTCTAATTTATTGTCTAATCAATTAAGTACGTTCTCACTGTATATATATATATAGTTAGCCTTCTCAATATCTGAACACTTTCGAAATCCGAATTGTGATACGGAAAACAGCTTTTTATTGGTACGGCGTTTAAGAAGACAACTGTACATTATCTTTTCTAAAAATTTTGAGAATGGAGGCAAAAGTGAAATTGGACGGAAATTTGATGGAATTTTTCTCCTTTATTATGAATGATTGCTGGTGAATTCTCTGTCTGATGAGAGCGAGATCGCGTTAAGTGTGGAGTGAAACAAGTAGGCGCCTGGCAGGTGTGACGGGTGGGGGGGGGGGGGGGGGTAGTATTTATAGGCGGCGCGCGGCCATCGATCCCGCAGCCCGCCTGGTACGGCCAGCGCAGCCGTCTTAATTGGTCACGCCGCGCTCCGTGACAAGGCCGCGTTTCGGCCATCATTAGCACCGGCCGCTCCACCCAGTTAAGGCTTTGCACTCAATACCGGCGAGCAAAGTGCCGACAGGCGCCGCCTGACTTTACTCAATCGCACCTCAATCCCAACTGTTCAAAAATGTTCAAATGTTTGTTAAGCTTAAGGGACTTAACTACGGGGTCATCAGTCCCTAAACTTACAAACTACTTATCAACTACCTACAACTAAGGACGGCACAAATATCCATGCCCGAGGGGGGATTCGAACCCCCGACCGTAGCGGCCGTGCAGACCGTGACTGAAGCGCCTCAGTCCTCTTGGCCGCCGCGGCCGGCAATCCCCACTGTGCAGCCAGCTTCTACACTGAGCTCGTCAAAGTGAAAAAAGATGTTTTCTGTGTCGTACTGGCATTGTATTCGCATTTTAAGTACCCCGTGGCGCTTACGGTCAAGCACCTTCTGATAGGATCTGCAAGCTTTAGATTGATGATGAACGTGGAATATATAGGTAACTCAAAAGTCACAGTACTATATATGTATATACTTGTAACTGTACAGGAACTGGAACCATCAATATTCCAGTAAGGTATAGGTGAGGTGATCTGTCTCTCATGGTGTGTACTAAACTGGGCACCATCTTGAAATCAGCCATCTCGAATCTAAGCCAGTTTTTTATGGAAAGGAAATCATTAGATATACAGGGTGTCCCAGCTATCTTGTCCACCCAAAATATCTCTGGAACAATAACAGCTATTGGGAAACGACTTTCACCGGTATTAATGTATGGCTGGGGCCCATGAATGTACATATTTGGAAACATTCTAAAACGAAAGCGAATGTGTTCTTAACACAAACTTATGTTGGACACCCTATATATTTTCTTCGGCAATCTATAGCATGACAAATCACATAAACAATGACGTTGATTGCATCGCAATATTCCAATTACATCCCGAGATATTGCGACGCAAAGTTGACGCTTGAAAAACCCGAATTGCGCTGCTAGCGAACGTCATGAGGCTCAGGCGTGAACCCCATGCTGCCCGTAATCACGATGGGATTGACATGCATAATCGCAATTCCATACTTACCAAGAGGTCTGAAACTAATAATACAGTCTGCTGCTATCCTGCATTAAAGTCGTACATTCCAGCAGGTGTTTATCCCATAGGCTAGGGGTGATGCACTTCTGTAACATATCTGTGTACTGCAACGTTAGTCACAAACTTAACTTCGCTTATCGTTAATCGGTTACTAAAAAGGTAATGTCGTTCAACGTAGATTACAGTAACTTATAAAATAATAGGTGACGGGAAATTTTAATGCGGTAGGTCAACCGTTACACTTTCTGCGGAGCTATGAACACAGTTTATTGTATCATTTTCCAAAGAGTTACACCACAAACATATAATTTTTAAAATGGAACAATAGTTTTTTCTATCGTGCATTGGAATCCTTGAAACCAGCTGCGTCCAAATCAATTTTAACTACATTCCCCTCACTATTAGTTTGGGAGCTACAATCCTTCAAAGTTTAGGGGGCGGAGGCTACGACAGCGTATCTGACTGGCTGGTGGTCATGAGACAGTGGGCCGTGCCCCAGGGGCTAGCCACTCGGCCAGTCAGCTACGCTATCGCAGCCTCCGCCCCCGGAACTTTGAGGGGTTGTAGCTCCCAAGCTAACAGTGATAGGACTGTAGTTTAAATTGATTTGGACGCAGCTGGTTTAAACGAATCCAATACACGATAGAAAAAAACTATTGTTCCATTTAAAAAATTATATCTTCGTGTTGTAACTCTTTGGAAAATGATAAAATAAACTATGTTCATAGCTCCGTAGAAAGTGTAACATTTCTTGTGTTGACCTACCGCATTAAAATTTCCAGTCACCTATTATTTTATAAGTTACAGAGGCAAACACACTTAGTGAAACACCCTGCATGTCCACATAACATATTTTCTTTCTTTGTGTGTGAGGAATGTTTCCTGAAAGTTTGGCCGTACCATTTTGTAACACACTGTATATATAAATTTTAAGGCGACCGTTCGCATTAAGCGGGACACTCTGGTTTGAGTACCTGTCGGGTACGAATTTAAATCTGTCACCAAGCAATAGACTACCTTCATAAATGCAGCTGGAATATCGGCTGATAAATGTTTTGTATGTTTGTTTGTAAATCTATCGAACCAAACTGCGTGGTCATCAGTCCGTAGCTTACAAAGTACTTAAAGTAAGGTAAACTAACCTAAGGACAACACAAACACCCATGCCCCAGCGAGGGCTCGAACCTCCGACGGCGAGCAACCGAGCAATCAGCAGCGAGGCGCCTTAGACCGCTCGGCTACTCCACTGCGGCTGCTAATAAATAATTGATCTGTTTAATTGTCATAGATGTTATTTTTGACATCTGGAAACGGCTCCAGGAAAATGATGTTATTTATAGGTAGTATCGAGGTCGCTGTAACTTCTCTAATGAGGCATCAGTGAGGATAACTCTGTTTTGTGTACGAGTATCGCGCTTCAGATTAGCCGATTTCGTGACAGGCGTGACGCAGCGTCCCTCTGTTGACGGGCAGCTGTTGACAGGCGCACGCCAGTGATTCGCTGGCACCCTGGCGGACGGGGCGCTGCGCGGGTGCAGTCCGCGCTGGCATGTATATTTATTTGCTCGCTGCATATTTGCAAAAAGCAAAGTTGACGGCATTAAAGCAGCGCATCTGAATATGCAAACGAGGCGCGTGGCTAGCCGCTTCCTTAATTAATTCTGCACTCATTTGAGCAACGCTGCAAGGAGACACGCTGCTCGCTGCCCGCTGCCTGCTGTGTGCTCACAGGTCGCCAGTTCCCATCCGTCCCCTCGCCGTACTTCTGGTCTTGAGACGGCTTTGATGTGCAGCCCTTGTGTACGAGAGTTAAAGGGTACACTGTGTTGATTTATTTTACACTAAAGTCTGGGCAATTACCAAGCTCACTAAACTCGTGGACGACACAAAGAATCCAATAATTCATTCCTACTACGGTGGTGTTTCGACTGTGTAAGTTGTATTTTAGTGAAATACGTATATTAGGCTCATTACGACTCGCTGAATGCACTGTTGATTAATATGTGCATCGTAAATTCTTCTTAGTTTTCTAGGCGAAAGGCAGTGCATTGGTGAGATATATGTTAGTTTTGCTATGCATCCGTGCAGGCGTGCAGCCCATAGTGCTTAGCATTTTCTCAAAATTTCTTTTCAAAAATTTTGACGTAAGCTTTACAGCTGAGTAGTATATTTTATTACGTGACTTGTTTTATTTTATAATTTCTGATGAAGGCAATCTTAGTCATTGCCATAACCAGGTTAAACAATTTTTAATTTGCGATCGGGGGCTGCATTTTTATCCATTCATATATATATATAACATAAGAATTATATATATATATATATATATATATATATATATATATATATATATATATATATATATATATATATATATATAATAGTGACACAAATGAAGAAAATGGAAAAAAGGACGCAAAGAACAAGCTTTCGGAACACAGTTCCTTCTTCAGGTGGGAGAGAAAGGAAGAAATAAGGATTGCAACGGAAGGGAATGGTAATTCATGACCTAGGGCATGAGGGTGGTGATTGATGAGTGTGGAAGTCAGAGATACTGCACATTAGTACTGAGGCAAGGAGGAAAGATCAGGCAGTAAAGATAAGAGAAGATGAGTGAACTGAGGGGTGTAGGAGGGGTGGGGGGTTGTCTAAACCGTTTTTGATTAACAGGGAAAGATGGACACTAACACACACACAAACAAACACACACACACACACACACACACACACACACAGAGAGAGAGAGAGAGAGAGAGAGAGAGAGAGAGAGAGAGAGAGAGAGAGAGAGAGAGAGAGAGAGAGAGGGAGGGAGGTAAGGAAGAGATAATGAATAAGGATGGAGGAAGGGGAGGGGTTAGCGTAGATTTAGGCCAGGGGGGTGGCGGAAGGATATGTTGGAGGGCATTTTCTGTCACAGATTATTGGGTGTCCTCCAGGCGAACAGTCTTTCTGTGACCATTCATATATATCTATAAATCTTATGTAGTCGATGTGTGACTGCTATTTTGACAGATATGTCAGCGATATTACAAGGGTACAATGCAATTAATTCTTTTCTATTAGCTAAAGCATATTTGGTCTTACTCGTATGTCAAGATTATGTTTCTGCGCTTGTATGTAATTTATAGGTTATATATTACTTTATAGAATTAATTCTGGTGTAATTTGATGGTGATTGAGGATCGTTATAATGTATGATGTTTCAGTCGTAATTATATGCTTTCTAAAGATTACTTTTAATTTCACGACAATCAAATCTCTGATGTATGTGTAAATTCCGTCTATATCTTTGGTAGGATGGCAGGTAGGTGTGTAGGTAGGTGGTAGGTGTGGTAGGTTGGTAGGTGTGTGAATAAGTTTCAACCTCTTCAAGAATGTTCATTATTGCTTCTTTTTGCCCGATATGCAAAATTTCCATACCCTGATCTATATTGTATGAGTTACAATTATACTGTTAAATTAAGTAGTATGCCCACCTACATATTTTACAGTAAACCTAACGATGGAATTCACGCCGAAACATGCCTGTAGAATTTTAATAATTGATAAATGCAGCGTCTTTGGAATTAATAATTCACAATGTCTCTAAATGACATATACGAAGGAGAAGGTCCAGAAGATTACAAATACTTATTTTCATTACTTCCCATGAAAACATATGCTTCAATTAGGGTTGAAAAAGTTTTCCGTTATGGGGGAATTGTAACGTCATTTTCTTGCAAAACTGACATATCGTACAACGAAAGGAACTCGACTTCAGTCACACTACCCTGGCGACTAATCTTTAGGAGCCTCTTTAGCAATTTACATATTCAAGAAATTCTAGGCTGATTTACAGTGTAAATTATAAGTACAGAATGAAGTCATATGTTACTGCAGAAAACAACATTGTTATTATAAACAACATACTGCAAAACAAGAAGTGTCTATATGAATATTTTTATCTAAAATTAAACACTGCATTAAAGACAGTGCTCTACCATAAGGCAGGCATGGCAAATATTTCAGGGGGGGGGGGGTGTAAATTTGACTCGCGAGCTTTGCCTCTGTGACGTCACCTGGCAGCAAGCGCCGAGCAGTTGCCGCAGTACCCTTATGAAACGTGCAAGCAGCAAGTTGTGTTTTGCGCTCGCTCGTTTCGTGACCTGTTAAGTGTTCGGTTAGAAAGTAGCTTTCGTGTATTAGGGAACAATTTTTCCATATATTCCTCCTATAATTATGAGTAAGAATACTTCGTGTTGTGCTGTTGCGGAGTGTAATAACAGTGGACGCAAGACGGAAGGCATTTTGTGCCATCGGTTTCCAAAAGATGAGGAACTTCAGCGCATATGGATCTCTCGCTGTAATCGACAAGACGAGATAAATGTCAAAAATTCCAGAATTGTTCCGAAAATTTTTGTGAAGCCTATTGATGAAATTGTATGTCATAAAGTAGTATGCAGTTGAATGTTCATAGTAATTAAATGAGTAAAACAAAAGCATTAATGCTAAAATCGGTTGCTAAGTTTGCGTTGTAACGAAAGTTTTCTTTATCTAATATATAAAAATAAAGGCCTCTGTTTGGCCGTATACTATGCCTGTCGATGCCATTCAGTCGATTGCAATAAAACTTCGTCAACTTATGGCATGAACTAGCGTCAGGGTTACAGGCATAGTAAAATTTCGAAATTCGCACTCGAGGTGAAACCATGATATTATATAAAACAGAAGCACATTTTCTCTCTGTCTGTCCCTTTAACCTTCTATAACTCAGGAAATACTGAACGAATCATTATGAGGTTTTTTTTTTTTTTTTTTTTTTTTTTTTTTTTTTTTTTTTTTTTTTTTTTTTTTTTTTTTTTTTTTTTTTTAAAGAAAAAAAAAACAGGAGAGCATATGTCTAACTTTTACTAGTGAAGCATACATATGTACCATTTTTCTCTGCTAAGGGGAGAAATCTATAAAAGTTAGACATGTGCTCTCAAGGACTTTATTTTAGATCTTTATAAGCTCTACAATTAAAAAATAAACCTCATCACGATATGTTCAGTGATTCTCGAGTTCAAGACGTTTAAATATTACCCGTGCCAAGTAGTTGTTAATAATGTTTGAATCTTTTCTCTTTCAGTCCTTTGTGTGTTAGTATTCACATATATTAATCACAAGCGTGTTCCGCCGCTGAAAATCAATGTTTTTTGTCTAATGAGAAAAGAAAAGACGGAGAAATGTGTTCACGGCGGCCTTATAATACAGCGGCTTGCTGCCGACTGACGTAATACAGCGCTAACCAAACACAGTAAAGAAGCCCAAAGTGGCATACCTTTCTAGTCTACGTACCTTGGAGTACATTGTAGTTGACCGCCCCGGCCGCGACCGTGTGTCGCTAGTGCCGCACACGCCGTAAGGGGTTAATACTTTCTCCGTTTTTGCTATATGAGCTGTAAATCTTCGTTGCGGTGCTTCTTGAAACAATAATCATGTCCCGTATCATGATTATAGAAACAGCTGCCAAATACGTGCTACACAATACTGACGTTCGATCTGAGTTCTTCTTCTTTAATGTTTAACCCAAGAACTGATTTGCAGCAGATATGATTGCAGCAAGTCTGCATTCTGCACGTCTTTTCATTTGGACAGAGGTCTTGCATCCCACATCTTTTACGATTAGGTCCCTGTACTTCAGGCGTAGTGGACCCCTAGCTCTCTTACCTCATTGTTTTCAGAAGTCCTTCATCTCTGATTTGACTGCCTGTACGTTGTCCTCTTTTTATAAATCTTTAACAATCAGTCTCCACAAGATTCTCTTCTCGCCTGCTCTTTTCGTGGACCACTTCATGTCTAACCTTGTCAATAAATTTTATGAGTATGCGTCGAAAGCTTTTCCTCAAGTCCCAGAATCCATGTCTCCCACCACAACATGTCACACTACAGATATATGAGTTAGGAAGCCTTTCCTTAACTTTCATGCTCTTAAAGATTTCTTTCAATCTGTTAACAACAAATTTTGCTTCAGCTCCAGCTGTGAATGTGTGAGTGTGGCGGAGGTGGTGAGATAACATTGTAGTGGGCTTATCAGTGGCAGAGGGTTCCCAGTAGGATAGCCAGCCTTCGCTTACTGAGAGAACAGCAGGGATTTTACCGTCGTGCCAGAGATCGCTGGCCAGCAGAACGCGAGTCTTGTAGGGTTGTCAGGTTGACGATGCGTCTCGCTATGCCTTCAGCCAATGGCAGAGCTCCGCCGAGCAACTTGTAATGGATAGCGGTTAGGGTAAGTGCCCGCAATTAGAATGGATAGTTGACTAAGACCTGCAGTGGAGCGGACGGATGTTAGGTCTAGTGTGAGTATCGGAAATGTGCCTTATCGTGATGATTTTCTTGAGTAATTCGATCCATAATGTTGCAAGTATCGTCATTCTATCACGAGATAAAGTGTGGGGTGCTAATTTGAGTATTTTCGACATAAAAGTTCAGCCTATTGTGGGACCTGAAATTGTAACTGCCTTTTGAGTGGGACTTGAGCCATTAGCTTCAGCGTTTCAATTTAAGTTTCGAGTGTATATCAGGGAGTAATGAGTAAGTGCGTCTGTTACTATTTCAAAGTAACTCACGATGCCCATGGCAGGATTATACTTGATTCTTGGTAACAAGCGTGCTGAACGTGCGATCCCGCGATTTTGAGTTTTTAAAATTTTTGTGTCCTCAACGCCCGACTAGCTGTCATGGGCCATCAGCTCCATCGACCTGCAGTTAAATATGTGGCTCAATAGCGAGGGACTAAAGCGAACAGTATACCGCGCATGTTCTAGATATGAAAGTACGAGCGATGTACGAGATGTTTTGGTGGATTTCTCGTGATACCCCACATGATTGCCGTTGTTTCCTGCCATAGATCATTTGCTTTCTTTTCATGTGTGGTATGATAACTATCCACTGTAAGAAACCTCACTGTAGAAAATTAAGTTTCTATAGCAAATTTTGCCCAAGATTATCGCCAAATTTACAAATTTTCTTTGTAATAGGTCAGGAATGTTTGTGTGGCACCGCGTGGCTTGGCTAGGCCTCGTTGTTCCGGTCTTGTAGTGAATCACTCTACCATTCTAAATTCTTCATAACGGTCTGAGGTATTTTCCTCCTGCTATGTTTGATTTAATTTTTATTTGTAGTGTTTCTTTTTTCTTTTTTCGCGATATTAGTGGAATTTAAGTGCCTGACGGAGGGTTCATTAACCACTTTCATAAATTTCCTCTACCGTCCCACTCTCTAATAGCGCGCGGGAAGAAAGAACACCTAAATCGTTCCGTTGTTGTTCTGATTTCTCTTATTTTATTAGGATGGTCATGTCTCCCTAAGTAGGTGCGTGCTAGCAAAATATTTTCACATTCAGAAGTAAAAGTCGATGATTGAAACTTCGCAAACAGATGACGCCGCAATGAATAACGTCTGCCGGCCGCGGTGGCCGAGGGTACTGAGGCGCTCCAGTCACGGTCTGCACGACCACTACGGTCGGGGGTTCGAATCCCCCCCCTCGGGCCTGGATATTTGTGCCGTCCTTAGTCTTAGCTAGTACATAAGTAGTTTGTAAGCTTAGGGACTGATGACCCCGTAGTTAAGTCCCATAAGTTCTACAAATATTTGAACATTTTTTTTTTTTTTTTAATAACGTCTTCCTTTTATTGATTTCCGCCCCAATTCATGCAACATACCCGTGACGCCACCCCCCTCCCCGTAACGTGATAAAACGAGCTGCCCTTCTCTGAACCTTCTCAATATCGTCCGTCAGTCCCAACTGGTGAGGGTCCGGCAATGGGCGACAGTACTCCAGGAGAGGTCGCACAAGAGTGATGTAGGCAGTCTCATCGGTGGATCTGGTGCATCTTCGAAACGTCCTGCCAATGAAACGTAATCTTTGATCGCCTTCCCCACAATATTTACTATGTCTTCTCTCCAGTCTTCGTCTTCTTTGGTGAACGAATTTGGGAAAGCTGTGTTTCGTAAATCTGCCTCAGCAGTACTGTCATCCATATTATTACCTTTGATATCGCGTAGTGAATGTATTGTTTATGTTTCGCCGCTAGTGTACTTCACATATGACCAGAATTTCTTTGGATTTTCTGCAATATTGAGCCAGGATTTCGTTGTGGTAACTACTATAGGCTTCTCGCATTGAAGTTTGCGCTAGGTTGCGAGTTTCAGTAAAATGTTGCCAGTCTTGTGGATTCTGTGTCTTTTTAAATTTTGCATGCGTTTTAATTTGCTTCTGCAACAGTGATCTGACCTGTTTTGTTTACCACGGGGGTCAGCCCCCTCTTTTATTAATTTATTTGGTATAAATCTCTCGATTACTACTGATATTATGTCTTTGAAAGTAAATCACAACTTCTCTACACTCGCATTTTTAGTTTTGAAAGACTGGAGACTATCACTCAGGAAAGCGTGAAGCGAATTTTTATCTGATTTATTGAATAGGGTACTTCTTTTTCGTTTATTTTTGGTGTATTTGGGAATTCTGACATTCAGTCTCGCTACTACAACTCGATGTTCGCTAATCCCTGTATATGTTTTGATGGTCTTTACTAGCTCAGGATTATTTGTTGCTTGGAGATCAAGGGTATTAGTATGATGGCAGTGCCGAGGAACCTCTACGCTGATTCTCTTGGGGAGTACATTGTTTAATGTCTTGTAATGCAAATTTCAGTAGAGCATGCCACATTCAGTATCTAGTGAAAAGTGAGGAGAATGAATGATGTTTAACTGGAGAAATAAGTCCATTATGTCCCATTCTAACGCCACAATGCTAATGCAAATTTAGTGAGACCAGTAATATTTAATTTTATACCTAGCCAGACGGCAAGATTACGATACATAACTTTGTTCATTTTTATATGATTTGTATCGACGTGCTAGTTCCAATAAATAGTGTAAAATTTACACATCTCCCCATCTTTTCTTTCAATCCATTTCTCTGTCCATCCTTTATGCTCTATTAAACAGTTGTTGTTGTTATGGTCTTTAGTCCGGAGACTGGTTTGATACAGCTCTCCACCCTACTCTATCCTGAGCAAGCCTTTTCATCTCCTCATAGGAACGGCAACCCACATCCACTTGAATCTGCTTACTGTACGCGTCTCTTGGTCTCCCTCTGCGATTTTTACCCCACACACATCCCTCCAATGCTAAATTTACGATTCCCCGCTATCTAAGAATGTGTCCTACCAAGCGATCCCTTCTTTTAGTCAGGGTGTGCCAAAAATTCCTTTTCTCACCAATTCTGTTCAGTACCTCTTCATTAGTTATGCGATCTACCCACCTAATCTTCAGCATTCTTCTGTAGCACCACATTTCAAAAGCCTCTATTATTTTCCTGTCCTCATTGCTTATCGTTATTAAATAGTAATTTAAACAAATAAGATTGTGTGTGAGTTGTGGCAGCGATTTCAAACTGGAAGTACGACGGTCCCAACCATATCGTAGCCAGTAGCCACGATTCGGAACGAATGTTATCCGTTGCGTAATGGAAAATAAATTAAGTAGTGGACCTTTGGAGACCACATGATAAATCAGGATTATGAAATTTATTATTCAAATGGTTCTGAATGGTGACTGCCGGTTATGGGAGGTAAATGTGAACGCCCTGGTATGTTTAAAGTGGTAATATGAATATGAATGAGTTAAACGTGCACACAGTGTGTTAGAAAAAAAAAAAAAAAGCTCTGTCGGCTTTCACACGAACAAGCTGATATGCTTTTCCAACATGACAATACACGTCCACATTTAACCAGTACCACCCACGTGCTGTTCAAGGTGTACGTCAAGTAACCTGGGCAACACAATGCCCAAATCTGTCTGAGTATGTTTGGGACCGCATGAAACGTCGTCTGCACGACTGGTACGAAATCTGGACCAACTGAAGCACCAGGTGGAAACTGCGTGGCGGGCCATTCTGAAACACTACATTCGGCACCTCTACGATCGTAAACATTCTGTCGCGAGATCAAGTGTGGTGTGCCAATTTGTGTATTTTAAATATAGAAATTCAGCCTAATGTGGGACTTGAAATTTTAACTGCCCTTCAATTTAAGTTTCGAGTGAATATCGGGAAGTAATGATTCATTATCAAATGAGTGTGTTATTATTTCAAAATAAGTGACGATTTCCGTGGCAGGATTATACATTTTTCTTTGTAACGAGCCTGCTGAACATGCGATCCCGCCATTTCCAGTTTTCTATAATTTTTGTGTTCTCAAGGCCCGATAGTAGCTAATAATCACCCTCAGGGTGCCTTAATAACGTTTCTAAACTACCGTGCCTACATATTTTTTGGAAATCTCTTGTATTTTTTTAACTTTTTCTTTGTATGCAATGTTGATCCTTGCCAACGGTCAATTTATTTTATTTGTTTATATTTTTTTTTGTCATGAGCCACCAGCTCCATCGACCTGCAGTTAAATATGAGGCTCAATAGCGAGAAACTAAAGCGAACAGCATACCGCTCGTGTTCTATATACAAAAATACGACCGATGTACGAGATGTAAGTGGATTTTTCGTGGTGGTCCACATGATTGCCGTTGTTTCTAGCCATTAATGATTTACTTTCTTTTCATGGTTGGTATGATATCTATCCACTTAAAGCACCCTCAGTATAACAAAACTAAGATTCTTTACAGGTGGACCAAATTTGTTCTAAGATTATCGCCAGATTTGCGGTTTTTATTTGTAAGAGGTCACGGACGTTTGTTTGGCACCACGTGGCTTGGGTACACCTCGTTGTGCCGGTCTTCTTATGAACCACTATACCATTCGAAATTCTTCATAACGGTCTGAGGTACTTTTCTTTCTGCTACATATTTGATTGATTTATTTATTTCTATTTATTTGTGGTGTTTTTTTCCTTTGAGCGTTGTTAGTGGAAGTCACAGAACTTGTGATTAGTACGCTGGTAGCGCCAATGAACTTAGTTTAACGTCTTGTAATGCAAATTTCCGTACAGCAGGCCACATTCAATTTCTAGAGTACAGAGCATGCAAAGTGGGAGAATGAATGATCTACGACTGGAGAAATAGCTCCTTTGAGTCCCGTTCCAACAATACAGGATTATCCACGGCAAAATGCTAATGCAAATTTAGTGAGACCAGTAATATTTAATTTCATTCCTAGCCTGACGGTAAGATTACGATACATTACCTTGTTCATTTTTGTATGATTTGTGTCGACGTGCTAGTTCCAATAAATAGTGTAAAATTTACATATCTCCCCATCTTCTCTGTTATTCTATATCTCCGCTCATCCTTTATGCTCTATTGAATAGTAAATTGAATGAATAAGGGTGTGTGTGAGTTGTGGCGGCGATTGAAACTGGAACTACGACATTCCCAACCAGATCGTAAGGACTCTCGGCTTCCACACAAACATGCTGATATGTGAAATCTTAACTTTTTCCGGTTTAATGAATGTTAAATTATGGGTATGCTGCCGGGTGACGTCGTAGACAACCGTCGATATTTCGACAGGAGGACATTCTGCCATTCTCAAGGCACAACTGCACTCAAGGAAGCATTGTGCAAAGGTACTTAATACCTCGGTTTGCAAAGGGTAAACAAGGAAGATAACACACACCGTACAAGTCACTGCAGGGTCAACACAACAGAAGATGACCAAACATAAAAAATATCGATAGTGACTGTTAATCAACAGCATTAATTTTGTCCCTCTGTTTTTTTTTAATTTTATTTAATTTTATTTATTTATTTATTTTTACGAGAGACTGTGTCGGATTCCAAACAGAATTTAAACAAAAACCACCACCTTAGTTTATAAGGGTACTTGCTAGTTTAATTTCAACAGCTTCCTTACTAACACTATCCCAATAGGTGAAAGTGCATGTCAGAATCTCCGTGTTGTTGTATTCCATAGGATGACCGGTACCAAGACTATCCTCTTTCTTTCACCCTCTCTCCCTATCTCCCTGGCTTCATGTACCTCGTTCTTTACTGATATGCTGTGTTTGCGTGAGTGTTTGTGTGTGTGTGTGTGAGAGAGAGAGAGAGAGAGTGAGAGTGAGAGAGAGAGAGAGAGAGAGAGAGAGAGAGAGAGAGAGAGAGAGAGAGAGAGAGAGAGAGAGAGAGAGAGGGAGGGAGGGAGGGAGGGAGAGGTGGGTGGGGGGAGAGAGATTTTCCGAGCGAATTACCAGTCGGAATACAGACTTGAAATAATAAATGCACGGCTTATTGCTGGCATTCAATCATTTGATGCGACATATATGATTTATAGCCCCTCATTCATATACAGTTCATTCCTGATTGTCTTTGTTTACATTAGATTTCAGTAAATGGTGAGGGTGGATAGAGCGGACTGTATGGGTTTGTTTTGTTTTGTTATCGACCGATGAATCGAAATGACTGGAAAGTTTTGCTGGACGGAGATTAATGGAAATGAGAGTAATAATTGACGAATTGCGTTAATTCGTTAAGCTTACGTTCGTGAGTTTCACGTTACGAGATTACTTTCTAAAGACTAATCTGCCGTAGGTAATCAGTTTTTGAGGATCGACTGTAATGCAGGTGGGCTGGTTAACAGCTTATTACTTCTCGAAATCAAGCATGGAATATAACAAAACTTCCGTAATCGCTGTTATTTTTCTCTTCTTTTCCAATATAGATTCCGTTACATATCATCCAGACATACGACAGTATTATATAAAAAAGAAAAGGTTTATCGTTTCGTATGTGAAGCTATTACTTTATGTTTTGATAATCTCGTACTGAAGATATTATCCAGAAACTTTCATACTTAATCCTTAAAAGAACGAATAAAGAATACGCATAATAAAAGTTTTGTAAAAGAAAAAGTTTGCTAGGAAAATACTACGGGCTGTTGGTGAAAGTAGATAATAGCCGAATTTACGATAAACAATAAATTGGAAACAGAGTGTTAATAAGCAATTTGGAGAGATATAAAACAAAAAATACACATATGCTCCAGCATTACAGCGATGATGGTCTTTTGCGAGAGGTAAAAATAAAAATATATGTAACATTTCTAAGGCACTGTATTTTGGTAGTAAATTGTAGTTCGGGGAAATCTTTTGAAACATCTCTACTAAAAGATGCACTCTCTAATGTGTGAATTCTAAAATTTGTTTCCCTGCTTGGAATATAAGTGACAATTTAAATGAAGTTTGTTGGTGAGTTGCTATACCAACGTTCCATAGCTCATTATTGTCTTAAACCTTAATCTTCCAATTCTATTTTTAATTATTATCTACTCTTCGTTTTGTTATTGTTGATAATTTGCTAAAAACGCCTCCGTCGCAATGGAATGACTTTCTCTAAGCATCTTCTGTATATATTTTTTTTAATTTTTTTGTTGTTGTTGTTGTTGTTGTAAACACAAAGCTTACAATTTTGTATTGAAGCTTCTCATGAAGGTAATATTTCTATAAGTTAGGGTAATTTTCAGTGTTTACATTGGTAGGGAAACTGTTCTCGGTTCACAACATAAATTTTTTCGCTGGTATGTCAATGATTAAAGCAGACATAATTTTGTTTCATTTATATTTCTATATTGACGCAAGTGGACTGGACGTGCTAGTCTGTATGTTATCTGTTGTTTTCCTGTTACCGAGAGGAAACAAGAGCTTCCCTTTTGGGAGATCGACTCGGTATTGTATGAACCACTTTTAAATTATCTTAGATTTTACTCTTATGAAATAATGGATGAAGAATTTGATTTTGTAGACGATCCAATTAAGTTTTAATTGTGGAAAACATCTCAGAAGCAATGAGTGTTTTTAGCATAGTCTTGTTTGGTAAAGAAGGAACACAGGCTACTAACGGTTCAATTCATTGTTGTTTTGCCTTTCACGTAACGTTCAAATATTTGTAATTCTATGAATCAAACTACGTTGGTCATCAGAACTTAGTCTAACAAACTACTTAAACTAAGTTAAACTAACCTAAGGAAAACAGACACCCATGCCCGAGGGAGGATACGAACCTTCGACGTGGAAGGCCGCGCGATCCGTCACATGGCGCTCCAGACCGCTCGGCTACGCCCGCGCGGCCACGTAACAGTTATCAACTTTTCTAAGATACCAGAGAACGGAATAAGATACGGGACTACGGCAAACGTAGATGTTGGCAGAAATTCTAATACTACAATTAGTAAATAACATGGCCGTAGTCGGCCAAATATTATGGGTGCATAATAACAATTACGTATACAGTGGATTTTGCCAAAGAGTGAAGTGATATTGAAAGCAAATCGTCTGCGAAATGTGTGTATTGTTTATGTGATGTTCACAGACTTGCAGAAGAGAAAGTGTGCTCCAAAACAAACCATGACAATGATACCAATGTCTGAGTTTGTAACTAGAGTCCTAAATGTCAATACAGTGTAAATCCAAGCTGCAAATAAATAAAACCCACTGATAACGGCACAGAGGTGCTCAAACATATTAGGGTAACAAGTTAAAATAGTATTTTGCAAATCAGGTGGCTCTCATACCCAGAATTTCGACAGCAAACACGTAAACCGCAAAAGCTGCAAATCCAAAGTTATGTATACTGTCATTAACTTGCCTAAATTTTCTATAAGGAGACTATATCATTGTGGATGTCGCATATGATGACAAATCTCCTCATATTTCAATCAATACCGTCAGTTTTATAGTCATCAGAATTAAGTGTGGACTTTGTCAGAAAATGATCGGGTATTGAATCAACAGGCGGTACACAGGTGATCTGTGACCTGCCAATAATGAGACAATGGCACGTGTCCTAGACACACCATCCCACACTCCCCCTCCTTGTGTGTGTACCTTCCTTCATTCCCCCTAAAATACACACAGTCTTGAATGTTTCTCTTTGAAAGCCGCGCTAATCTAGAGAACTGTTTGTATTCTCTGTGTCCATGTACATGTAGTTAGATATTTAAATTTCATCAACTACTACATTCATTGTCTATAAACCAGATTGCCCTCGAGGCAAAAGAAAATGGGGGCTCCATTTACGACACATCTAGATACTATAATTGGTCCAAGGTTAGGCTGTTATAATGGCTGGCTGCAGCTGCCACATAGAGTGTAACTGCTGTTGCTGAAAGAATAATTTTCTGGGTAGCCAATTTTCGCCATCCACCCCACCGGTATGAATGACACAATCCATATCAGTAAACGTGCATGTCTTTTCGGTGTACGTTTATCACGTCTGAACCACAAGACGTAAAGAGCTAAAAATTTGTACAGTTACCAATGTCTACCCGGGTAAGGCTTTAGGCACAGTTTTATGGCGATCGGATAGCTATTTATCTATATATATATTAATGTGAATGTCTAATCGTTGTACGCTTATCACGTCCGAACGACAAGACGCAGAGACTTAAATATTTGTACAGTTACTAATTTATACCTGAGGAATGTTTTAGGCACGGTTTTATAGCGATCTGATAGATATTAAGTAATCTGAAGAATATAACGCGAATTGAAAATTATATTTACTCTTAGAAAATGGTTTTATTGGTTGCATTGTTGCTTGAGGATTGATATGATGAAAGGGTGGAGTATATTATAATGGAAAGTTATCAGTGTATATAAAATGCTACGTGTGTGTGTTAATATTTTGCTATGCAGCGAAAAACTACAGAATGCAAACAAATGGTCTGTGTGTAATTGTTGTCCGAAGTCTCCCGTTGTTCACCATAGCAGTTCCATGCCGGTATCTATAAGGGGTTGGAAGATATGGTGGTTGAAAGTCGTCAAATTATAAAAAAAAATTGGACTGAAGGCCAGCGATGACGTTTGCGACTCTATAGCAAGGAGGTTACATACAGCGAAATGTGAAGCCACAGACCAAATCTTTGGTCTATGCGTGCTACAATGTCTTCAGCTCTTTCTCTGTAAGGATGAGCATACGAATAAGGAAATATAAGAATAAATAAATAAAGCAGTAAAAAAGAAATTTCTTTTAATACAGCTCTTTAAAAAAATCGATTTGACGTTTCGTGCATTACATCGAGTGACCGATCTGTGATATTATTACAATCATTATTGTTGAATTTCGTGATTGGATTCTTCGAAACGAGTGCATTTTTACGTGTGACTTCTTATTTCTTATATAGCCTATTCTCTGATAAATGTTACAAGCCGAGATCGCGTTTTTTATTTATGGGTTACCGGTTTCGACGTTCTCAGACTCCATATTCTCCTATATTTCATAATGTCATATATTGTATGGTTTTACCTATTTCCTTTCATTACAATTTTCATGGAATAGTTGTATTCAGACTTAGTGACTCTTGCGCAATCAATGTGGACATGTATAGTGTAGATCCAATGATATGTTCATCTTAACCATCAATGTTTGTGTTCCACGCTTGTAGTACTGAATACAACTATTCCATGAAAATTGAAATGAAAGGATGTAGGTAACACCATACAAGATATGAACATTATGAAATTTAGATCAGAAGATGACGTCTGAGAACGTGGAAACCTGTCATTCATAAATAAAAAACGCGAAGTTGGCTTGTAACCTGTGTAAATTACAATGGTTTTGGGAAACAGCAAAGTTTTTATTTCTTCTTCCTGAATTTTAAGTCTGTCTCCAGTTTCTCATTGCATTCTTTCTCAGCTTGCTGTATGTGCAGATTGAATCACATTGGTGAAAGATTACAACCCTGTCTTATTTCTAAACCACCGCGTCCCTTCGAAGCCTTTCTAGTCTTGTAACTGCCGTCTGGTTTTTGTACAATTTGTACAGAGTGACACAGAAAACGGGATCGTTTCCACGATCCAATAAAACTGGAAGTGATGAACGAAAAAAAAAAAAAAATGTAATTCACAGTAATTGAAATCTTACAACTTTGACATTTACGAAATATTGATGTCATTTATAATTTTCTTAAAATTACGCCCTTTAGATGGCGTCCTACTATAGGAATACATTTGTGAAATCTGAAGATTCCTTGTTGACTGTTGCTATTTACACGCTAGTAAAGTTCAATATGGTTTGGTGTTTCATTACATGGTATCATCAGATCGTACTTTTTCGCAAATGAACAGGGAAACACACTGTCAATTCCGATCGGTTCTTGGACATGTTACGAAATTTTGTTATACCCACATTGAACGACTTTCCAAACGTTTAAGAAACCTGGTTTTGATCAGGACAACGGCATCACACAGTGCATCACACACTACAGATTTCACGAATGTATTCGTACAGGAAGAAGCCCTCTGAAGGACGATATTAAAATAAATGATAAATGACAGTGTTTCGTAAATGGTATAGTTGTTAGATTTCATTTACTATGAATGATACAACTTTCTCCAACACTTCTAGTTTTATTGGATTGTGGAAATGTTCCAGTTTTTCAGTGTCCCCTGTACAGTCCCTATATTTTATCCCTCCTACCTTCAAAATTTGAAATAGTGTATTCCAGTCAAATGTCAAAAGCTTTCACAAAATCTACAAAGGTTAAAAAAGTAGGTTTGTCTTTCTTTAACCTATCTTCTAAGGTAAGTAGTAATGTGTGTATTGCCTCTCGTGTTCCTACATTCCTCATACATTTCTGTATCCAAACTGATCTTCCCCGATATCGGATTCGTCTGTAAATAATTCGTGTCATTATTTTGCAACGACGACTTTGTTTTATTAAATGCAAAAAAGAGATTAGAAGTCAAAACCAGTAATGTATACACATAAACTAGGCCGTTTGCGTGTATGTGAGTATAAGGGTATATGTGCGTGTATGTTGCAGATCTCCTCCTAAACAACTAGACCGATTTCAACTAAATTTGCTTCAAATATTCTTTAAGGTCAGGAATAATTTACTATGGTTGAACAAACAACCTACAATACATAGTTCATACGATATTACGTCATAAACAATTAAAACTGTCCATCTTACGCAGCTTGATAGCGTGAATTTGTTCATCATCTTTTTGTGAATGAGAGCACTTAGCGACTTACAATAAACTTTAAACATAATTTCGAATCTCTAAGAAACTTTTCTCCCTTACCCCCCCCCCCCCCCCCCGTCCCCAACAAAATGACGAAAGGAAAAAAAGTTTATCGCTTACAACTTTTCCGATGTTCATGATATATATAGCCTACACAGCATTTGACACGACGTTACAAATTATACTTCTACACTGTGTCGTGCTTTATATTCGCGAGACAAATCACAGACAGTAAACATACATACCACTGAATGTTCCTTCGATACTATAACACAGTTCGACATACAGTTCATCTGATATAAAGTCAGAAACACTTTCGTTCATGAAAAACCGCATTATCACGCTTGAGGTTCCGATGTATTACGTCTTTACTGCTAACACCATTCCTGACACATTTTGCAGACATTAGGCACATATACCACTGAATGTGCCTTCGAATTTACATCACAGTACGACACATTTAAAAAGATATGACGCCATAAACAATGATATTTCCGAATAGCTGCTATATCATGCGTTATTTTTCCACATCACCTCCTAAAATAATGGAAAGATTTCAACAAAACTTGGTACACATATTGCCTACTACCAGACAACAATCGCTGTTGCCTTAAACATATAGTGAACTTTTCTGTATTTCCTAAAGGTACGAATCCGCAAACCTGCAACGGTTGGTTAACTGTGACTGGTTTGCGGTGTAATGGAGCTACAGTGAAAGCATTGTCTGGACTTGAGAGTGCAAATACTCGAGATGTAATTGCATATCGTACGTGGAGCGTGTATTGCGATGTTAACAAAGACTACGGCAAGAGTTATTTGTCATCTAACATGCCATTTGTTAAAGGACCAGGAATCCACGGAGATGGAGTCTGTGGCTATATGGTATAAAAGATTTGGTTGATGTTCAAGTGTAAAAATAATTGCTGATGTAACACACTATTATACCAATTGGATAAATGTGTTTGAAGACTTCCTGTCATGAAGATGGAATGATTATAGATAATATTGATCAGTAGCGTTAAGGTTATGGGACATAACTGCGGAGTCATCAATCCCTAACCTTACAGATTACTTATGAACTACCTTATACTAAAGACAACACAAACATCCATGCCCGAGGGAGGGGGGATTCGAATCCCCGACGGGGAGCAGCGTCGCGCATCGTAGCCCCTCAATGCGCTTGACCGCTCCGCCGCGGCCGTAAACAATGAGTCACAAAAACTTTCTCATCACCCGACGCGTGATTTACGAGACTAACGTAGAAAGGGTATGGAGGAGAAGAGAGGGGGGAAGGTGTATGTTGACGGACAAAGTGGCAGAAGATGATAGAAATACGTGAAGATGAAATTTTTCCGAACTTTAATTTTCATTTCTAACATAAGACTGGAAAAATATATATCCATGGGATGACCAATACAGGGATCTTGGCTACGAAGTGGGATTTTTCCTTCGATCAAAAATAATTCCTCATTGGAAAACTCTAAAAGCGTGTACTATTTTTATTTCCTCCGCTGTAAGTCGTGTACGTTTTGGCTACTTTAACTTCTACTGAAGAGACATAGTAATGTGGTTGCACTGTGACCATCGGCAGCGCTAGTCGTTGCAGAAGAGACCGCTACTGTGCCGGCGGAGTCCACTGAGTGGGAAGCGGGCAGAGTGAGTGCCGATTGCGCCGACAGCGAGATTGCGGCGGTAAAAGCTCCAGGGGCCTCTGGCGGCCGGCTCAGCGCCGCGCAGATATTGTTCCCCGCCCGCTCCCGCAGCAGCGCCGGGCCCACGCGGCGGCGACTAAACGAAGCTTTGTCCCTATACCAAACTCCGCGTTGTTCTCATTAGACGATCTGGGCGCTACGGTACACGAGAGCGTTTCCGAAATCCCTTCACCAAAGAAGACGAACTAATTATTCCAGTATCGAATTGAGAACAGCTGCGTTTATGAATAAGCCGTGCCGGCTCGTTTCGGGAGGTGAACGTAATATTCAACTTGAGGACTGAAAGGTTTTATATGTTTTTAACAACATTTATAGCGGTACTGAACCGTGCCGGCTCCTTTCTTGAATCCTGCGTGCGGTTTACACAGTGTCTGTTTTGTGGCGACACTTGCGATCGTACTTCCCGCTTTCGCCACGGATGGTGTCGTGGAAAGCGGTCAAATAGCATTTCAGCTAACAGTATCACATTCATTGTGGAAAACTTGATCAATATCAGTGTGACAGTTGACTAGTAATTACTTCCAAAGAGATTTCTGCCTATTCTACGTCCAGTTGTACGTAATTGTGCATTACCTTTTAAGTTGACCGCAATCGAACTGAAGTTCCTACATCTGCATCACTCACAAACAAAAATGCGATTAAATTCCTCGTAATAATACTTAAAGACTCTTTTAAGAGGCATTAATTCTCGGTATAAACCTGATGAATCCTCCCTCGGGCATTATTAGTGTTGTCTTTAGTATAAGTTAGTTTATAAGTGGTTTGTAAGTTCAGGGACTGATGACTCCGCAGTCGAGTCCCTTAAGCTTAACAAACATTTGAACATTTTGAAACCTAATGAAATGACTTAAAGTCACTTACATCCTATAAAAATCTGCATAACAACTTTGTGAAATTTTATTTGACTGTTTTATCTATTGTCAAAACTTATCTAAAGGCAAGACAAACATCCATGCCCGAGGGGGGAATCCGAACCCCCGAAGGGGAATAGCCTCGCGCATCGGAGCATAACGCCTCAATGCACTCGGCCACTTCGTCGCGGCGCCGGCAGTGTCAGATAACGCCGCTACCTACTGGTCAAGGCAAGTTCTCGCATCCTCCCTGCGGGAGTACTAACGGGTAGTGGCCTACTTACTGGGTATTTGCAATTAATAAAACCTCATAAAGCTGTATCAGGGCGAACCTATCTTCCAGCCCTTCCACGTTTATGGTACTGTGAGTTGCAGGTCGCAGTAGAAGTAGATATCCTTGGAGCAGTGAGGCAATTAAAACCGCGTAAGTCTTCCTGTCCACTCCGCCCTCCCAATCCAAACGTGCAACCCCTCGCCTCTGAACCCATCCGGCTGCAGCGCCTCCACCACTGCATCCCACCCACCCCACGCTTCGCCTCTCCACTCTCGGCATCCTCCCCGATGCAACTTCCGACACCTTCCCCTCCCTCATGATCGCTCCGTCCAGACATCAGTCCCAATCCTTTCCCAACCCCTCTCCCGAAGCTAGTGCTTCTGATCTCCCATTTCAATTTTTGTAAGTGTCCATCGTATCCACCCCATTTCTTTCCTCCCCCCTCCCCCAACCACCTACCCAGCAGGTCGTCCGCCATCACTCTTCACTAGGATCCTCGTGTGTGTTGCCCTGTACGTGCATCAACGACTACTGCTCTCTAAGCCTGAAGTCCGTCGACTGATGTTCACTGTCATTTTCAATGTTCTTTATATCAAAAACTACGAACGTAGAACTCGCAGACAACCCCTCCGTCTCTTAAATGTCCGAGTTCAGTCAGTGTATAAGCACCAAGTCTTCGAATATGCCAATTTATGTTCATTACTGGTCCTCTGAGTTTTATGTAACGTCCGCCCGCGCCACTCCTCCTTGTTTAAAGTTTTGTAAATACTTCAATGTGTCTCCCTTTTTTTTAAACAATTCTTACACATCTGTTTTTTTTTTTTTTTTTTTTTTTTTTTTTTTTTTTATACTTTTAGTGTGACAAGGCTGGAGAATGGCATGAAGTTTCGCAGCCAGCCCGCCTGCCCTTTGCGCAGGAATTTAAATTACAATAAAGAAAAAGAAAAACAAAACAAAGTCAAAAAAACGCACCAGGTTATGAATTAGAGATTCCATACATCATGAATACGTAATCTCGTGATGATATGGAAAGTTTGTTCAAATGTTTGTATAGTCTATGGGACTTAACTACGGGGTCATCAGTCCCTAAACTTACAAACTACTTATGAAATAACTAAGAATAGCCGGCCGCGGTGGCCGAGGAGACTGAGGCGCTCCAGTCACGGTCTGCACGGACACTACGGTCGGGGGTTCGAATCCCCCCTCGGGCATGGATATTTGTGCCGTCCTAGTTCGTAGGTAGTTCATAAGTAGTTTGTAAGTTTAGGGACTGATGACCCCGCAGTTAAGTCCCATAGACTTTACAAACATTTGAACATTTTTTGAACTAAGACTAAGGACGGCACAAATATCCATTGCCCGAGGGGGGATTCGAACCCCCGACCGTAGTGGCCGTGCAGACCGTGACTGGAGCGCCTCAGTCCCCTCGGCCACCGAGGCCGGCGATATGGAAAGTCTTAGATTAAGTCAGTGACGCACACACACACACACACACACACACACACACACACACACACACACACACACGCACACAACTGCAGAAAATAAGATTATATATCTCACACACACGCTCATAAACAAACAAAGTTTTGCCAGTTGAACTAAAATCATATTTATAAACACACATACACTCACAGTCAGAACTTCACACACAAAGTTATCAGACGCCTCTTTTAACACAGAAACACATCTCACAGTCTGAACCAAGGAACTGGTAAAACTGCAGAGTCTGTTGCCCGTGTTATTAGCATGACGCGTTTGTTGGCAACTTTACCACGAGCGACTATGGGAAAACAATAATTGTCAGTGTTTCTGAACGGGAGATTCGGACGTTACGCGCCCTCACATACTAAAAATAAAATAAAAAACTTCCAGTTAAAATGATCACGGTATCCATTGATCCTTAACCCTTTAATGTATAGTAACCTGAATCTCATATGAAAGATACGCGCTACCCCTTTAATGTATAATGTATAGCTACATGCCTTATTTTTTCCATTATCTTTCAAACTGGTCAAAATTTTGTAGCTACTTGTAAACATAATGTTTCATATGCTAGTAGCTCGTCCTAGAAATTATAAATTGCTGAGAGCATTGAGTTACTCCTACCAAGTGCTTTTGTTTACATTAGTATTCCTTCCTTACCATGCAAAAGTAGTCAATCTGATAATACTGTTGCATTATTAGTTACAATCTGGAAAGATGAGAGGGCGTAATAGTGACATTTACTACATCGGGTACATCATTGAAGCACTATATGTCTGACCTGATATGGACTTTTTTTGTTAAAAATGTTCAAATGTTTGTAGAGTCTATGGGACTTAACTACGGGGTTATCAGTCCCTAAACTTACAAACTTCTTATGAACTACTTACAACGGCACAAATATCCATGCCCGAGGGGGGATTCGAACCCCCGACCGTAGTGGCCGTGCAGATCGTGACTGGAGTGCCTCAATCCCCTCGGCCACCGCGGCCGGCTTTTTTTTTTTTTTTTTTTTTTTTTTTTTTTTTTTTTTTTTTTTTTTTTAGTACTGCATAATAATTTTAAGGAACTTTTCTCCATATTTTTCTCAGTATATACGCAAATAAAAAGTCATGCATTAAAGCGTTAAGTTAGTGCCTGTAAGATAATCTTTGGCAGATTCCAGAAATTATTCTAATTACACGCTTCCGTGCATTGAATATGTTTTTTTCTCAATGATTTATAATAACTACCAAATATGACGCCATGTGGCAGCAGTGAATGAAAATAGGCGTAGGAAGCTAATGTACTGTCATGTTTGTCACCAAAATTTGCTTTAACCGCAACAGCATTAAGTTGCTGAGCGCAAACGTTTCAGTAGACCGTCAATATGTTGTTTCCAGTTCAATTTTCCAAAACGCAAAAAAGAAAAAAAAGACCTTTGAACACTTTACCTTCGCTACAGACTTCTCTTTATATTCATTAATGGCTGTCACCTTCTTCGATTTTTTTCCCTTTCACGGCCCATTTAATATGTGAAATTTGCTACGTCAGGGGCGTGCATGGGGTAGCGGAACCAAGCCACTTCTGGAAACAAACAGTCTGAAAGGGATGGCTACGTTTGCACGACGTTACGTTCTCGTGGTGAACCACAAATCGAGTCTTTTTCTGACGAACACTCATCTACATAAAAACACTCATCTACATAAAAATCTACGTAAATACCCCACTAATCACAGTTTTCATCGAACCGATTTCATTCTCTAATAGCTCGCGGGAGGAAGCAACACCTGAATCTTTCCGTTTTCGGTCTCATTTATCTTATTTTATTATGACGATAATGTCTTCGTATGTAGGTTGGTACTAATAAAATATGTTCGCATTCAGAGGATAACGTTGGTAAAACATCTCGCAAATAAATCTCACCGCAACGAATAACGCCTTTCTTTTAGTGATTACCACGCCAAATCTTGCATCAGTTCTGTAATACTCTCTACCCTACACCACGAAATACCAAACGAGTTTCCCTTTTCTGAAACTTCTCTATATTATCAATCAGTCCCACCTGGCGGGGATCCCATAATGCGCAGCAGGACGCTGAAGTGTAGTATAGACAGTTTATTTTGTGAATAATGTTGCGATTTCTTTCCGCCAATGAAAATTAAACTTTTGTTCGCCTTCCCTAAAGTATTTTCTTTGTGTTATATTATACAATTTTCTTAAACTTCAATATAAAAGTCATAACGTATAGGCTTTCATGGCCGGCGTCTTCAGTAATTAAAACTTCGGGGCTGAAGGCCGTGGTCGAACAGTAGAAATTCTTCCCCTGACGTTTCGTTGCCGGCTCCAGGCAACATCTTCCGAGGTGAATCGACGACTGTCTGCTGGGCGGTGAGGTCCTGCTTAAAGGTAAAGCAGTCAACAATCCGAAGATTGGTTTGAACACCACAGTGCTTTACTAGGCATGGTCATGTTTGGAGGTGGTATGCCGTTGCCTTCCTCCGACCTTCGAACTGACTTACCCAGCCAGTTATCGGGGGACCTACAGTTTAACGTGGGTTCCGAACCACGGTGCTACTCGGTATTTTTCACATGAGCAATACTGCCAGAGGGGAAAGAAGTGGAAAGTGACAAATAAAAATCCTAGGACCTGGCGGGGATCGAACCCACGACCTTGGGATTTGTAGTCTGGCACTCTACCACTGTGCAACCGAGGCGCATATGGACCCATATACGGCGCCACGTCACGTCATGTCAACAGTAAAACTATCTCTGGCTGGCGTCATTTCTCTCGATCAAAGGTAATAGATTGTCACATCTTTGGTACAAAGTCGACCGCCGTAACTTATCTAGCTACAAGCCTTCTTCCTTCCTATTACAATTATTGTGGTGTTTAAAGATCTCTATAGCCTCTCTATACATACGTGCATAATAATGCGATTTCTTAACTAGCACGCTCGTCTCACTAAATTTTATTTTTTGGTCACCGTTATGAAAAACATTTTCCGCTATGGCTGATTTGGCCGTGTGTCCCAGTAAAAGGTCTGTTTTCCTGTCGACGGTCTGTCGCCGATTCATGCAGTTTATTGACGTCCAGAACTAGGTTTTGTCATCAATCGACATGTCGATGTTTTTAAATCGAGGAAACAATTCGTACACTTGAGTTTTTCACATGTCGTCATGTTGGTAAGCTGTTTTCAAAATTGAAACTGATTTAGCATCATCTTTATCACAGTAGAAAACAAAATTTCAAAGCTGCACTTTGGGAGTGATGATTTGTGCTGTACATGACTAGCGACAGAATTGCGTATTACACAATCTGCGCCCATGGTAATGTTATTACATTTTTATTTTGTTGCGTACCCTACACTGGGCGAAGAGTTGTTATTGTTGTGGTCTTCAGTCCTCAGACTGGTTTGATGCAGCTCTCCACGCTTACTATATTCGTCCCTCGGTCTCCCTCTACGATTTTTACCCCACACACTTCCTTCTAATGCTAATTTGACAATTCCTTGATGTATCAGAATGTGTCCAACCAATCTATCCCTTCTCTTAGGATATGCCAGAAACTCCTTTTCTCCCCGATTCGGTTAAGCACCTCCTTATTAGTTACGTGATCTACCCACCAAATTTTCAACATTCGTCTGTAGCACCATGTTTCAAAAGCTTCTATCATCTTTTTTCTGAAATCCTTATCGTCCACGTTTCATACCCATACAATGATACACTCCAGACAAATGCTTTCATTTAAATTAATATTGGATGTTAACAAGTTTCGCTTCTTTAGAAATGCTTTTCTTCCCATAGCCATTCTGCATTTTATATCTTCTTTACTTCGGCCATCAGAAGTAATCTTGCTACCCAAATAACAAAATTCATCTACTGCTTTTATTGTCTCACTAGCTAATGTAATTCTTTCAGCATCGCCTGATTTTCTGACATTGCATTCCATTACCTTCGTTTTAGTCTTGTTAATGTTCATCTTATATCTTCCTTTCAAGACACTGTGCATCCCATTCAATTGCTCTTCCAGATCTTTTACGGTCTCTGACGGAATTACTATATCATCGGCAAACCGCAAAGTTTTTATTTCTTCTCTCTGCACTTTAATGCCCTCTCCAAATTTCTCCTTCTATTCCTTCACTGCCTGCTCAGTGTACAGATTGAACAACACTGGGGAAAGGCTACAACCCTGTCTTACTCCCTTCCCAACCTCTGCTTCCCTTTCCTGCCCTTCGACTCTAATAGCCGCTGTCTGGTGTTTGTATAGGTTGAATATAATTCTTCGCTCCCTATATTTTACCCTGATACCTTCAGAATTTGGAAGAGTGTATTCCAGTCGACATTGTCAAAAGCTTGTTCCAAATCGAAAAAACACTAAAAACGTAGGTTTCCCTCTCCTTAGCCTATCTTCTCAGACGTAATGTGAGTATTGCCTCCCGCGTTCCTACATTTCTCCTAAATCCAAATTGATCTTCCCTGAGGTCGGATTCCACAAGTGAAGAGACTGCTCTGTTAATCACCGAAGGTCCTCACATTTTTGTACAAAGTCTCTCGTTTAAGTAAAAAGCATCTTTACTTTTCTTCATTCTCTTGATCAGTCTCGCAGAATACCCTGTCTCTGAAAATGACGACGTTAAACGAAATAACTAAGTGGGGAAGGAGTCTCCGCATTTCGAAGAAATCTGCAGCAAAATCTCTCCTGCCGAGACGATGAACGGTGTTTTATATCGACTCTGCGAGGTCTGTAGTTGAAATTAAGGCCGGGGAAACACGGAACTTCGATACTGGAATTGCTAGCGTGGGGTGCGCTTATAATACCCGCCATCTGAATGTTAATGAGCACTGTGTGCGGTGTTGACTGAACGGCGCGCCGCCAGCTCGCCGATCCCCCTGCCTGCAAATGAAAATTTGCTTCGCGTCTGAGGCGAAACGAGCGAGTGCACGCGGCCGCACCGTTTCGCCCTCCTGGTTTTATTCATGAGCTCTTTCCCCCTCTTCGCCATTTCTCGAACGAATATTTCTTGTGGTTCCTCATGGGCGAAGTGCTGTTGGAGTGTAAAGACTAAATAAAAGACCCTCGTGAAATGATAACGGACCACTTAATGCAGAGCAGTCGGGGGCATGAGTAATGTCAGAACCTGCTGCACAAGACAGTGCCGTGCCTATACGTCGGGTTTTCATGACTATCACCGAAGGGCTGGAATCACTGCAGCGTATAAGTTTTTCTCCGTCTCGTGCCTCAGTATCGTTAAGTGATGAGTCAATTTATTGTAGAGTATGAAACTGTGTTGGGATCAGTGGCGGCGCTTTCCGTATATTATTATCGTATGCAATAAACAATAAGACCAATACACGTTTCAATAAGAAAAAATATTTACAATACTGAAATATTAACCCCTTGGGGACGATGACCGTACCGGTACGGCGGCGGCCGCACTGTCCCACCTGCCTACGACCGTACAGGTACGTTTTCGCTTTTCTGTTGGCTGAATATGACGCCGTATCAATGAAATTGCTCCCTTCTGTGAATGAATGGTGGTGTAATTACTTGCCTTTTCAAGAAGCCTCGAATACTCTCGATGTAAGAACTGAAATTGGTACTTGTGGTTAGTGACTCGTTGGAGTAACGAGGAAGTTAAAGAATAATAAGTATAGGCTCAGTTGCGGACTCTGCCAGAGAAATCTAAGATCACGAAGTTTCCGAGGTACTAAGAAGAGCAATTGAACATCCATCAACTCACGAACCGGACCCCACAAAGGTGTTAAGGCGAGAACAAAGCGAAAGGTCGGAAGTAGTGAGTGCAAATGGCTGAATAATGGCATGTCTACACCTCAGAATCCTACGTAAATCAACATTACCAAAATAACTGAGATGATAGAAGCAGGCAGGGGTTCAAAAACTCGGTCTTCAAAGCGTTAAATGACCCAGACCACCCAAGAATATTTACAGACTCAATCCAGCAGAGTACTTCGTCGGGTGCTTCATGTAGCTTCTTAACGCCATCACTGAAAGGTCTGGTAGGACACTCATTTACAAATGTTCAAATGTTTGTAAAGCTTATGGGACTAGACTACGGGGTCATTAGTCCCTAAACGCCGGCCGCGGTGGCCAAGCGGTCTGCGGCGCGCCAGTCACGTTCTGCACGCAACTATGGTCGGGGGTTCGAATCCCTCCTCGGGCCTGGATATTTGTGCCGTCCCTAGTATTAGCTAGTTCATAAGTAGATTGTAAGTTTAGGAACTGATGACCCCGTAGTTAAGTCCCATAAGCTCAACAAACATTTGAACATTTTTTGAACTCTACAAACATGTGACACTTGAGTCACTAAACATACAAACTGCTTATGAAGTTCAGAATGAAACTTTCACTCTGCCGCGGAGTGTGCGCTGATATAAAATTTCCTGGCAGATTAAAATTGTGTGCCGGAACCGGGACTCGAACCTGGGACCTTTGCCTATCGCGGGCAAGGGCTCTGCCGACTGAGCTATCCCGACACGATTCACGATCCCGCCTCACAACTTTACTTCCGCCAGTACGTCGCCTCCTACTGTCCAAACTTCATAGAAGTTCTCATGCGAAACTAGCAAGATTAGCACTCCTGGAAGAAAGGATATGGTGGAGACATGGCTTGTGAAGTTACTCATACTAAAGACAACACAAACATCCATGCCCGAGGGAGGATTCGAACCTCCGACGTGGGAGATCGCGCGATCATTCATGTTCAATGTGGCTCATTGTATTAAGAACAGGAATGTCCTATACGAGTCCGCGATTTTAATTTGTCACTAAGACCGTCTATATTACTAAAACTGTGTTTATTTATAACATAGTTTCGGCATCAGCCATCGTCGGATGCAAAATCCTCTTAACTTGCAAAGCATAGTTCACAGATTCAGTACTAACATCAGTACCTAGCTGGGGCGGAATAAGTACAGATTTTACTATGAATACTGAATTTCGCTTTGAAAGTTCAGATTATTTTAGATCTTATGATGGCGGATCACTAAAGGACGTAATCTCCAAATACAATTTCAGCGAAAATTCTTTGCATTTAATGACCTACTGTCACTTTAACTTGTGCGTGATATATTTGCACGTACCTTCAGCAGTCTTGTATCTACACATCCCTTGGTTGATGGAAGCAAGGAACGATCACTGTTGGATTGTCTGTACGTTAAGTTTGCAAGAACTAATCCTGTTAGTCCGCCTATTGTAAATAGGAAAATTATGTTCATAATAAATGTGGATTGAATTTAAATTTTGTTCCATAAAGGGATGTATTCATCTAAATAATAATATTGCATAAATTATACCTTCGTGGGTCTGTGTTCTCTTAGTTTGTACTCTGGGTTTGGTTTAATCCAATGGGGAGCATTTGAACTGCTATTTCATATGCTGGTCCTCTGGTTTTGAAGCCTTTCCCGGGCAGCGATAATAAGTAGTCGTGAGTGGGAATGATTTGATTTTGGAAATTTGCTGGGAAAGTTTGTGAAAAGCATCCCTTCCACGGAGGTCAAACTGACAGACGTTTCGTAGCAGTGGTAGCCAGCATGTAGCTATAGATCAGTTTGAGCCCCTCATGATGCTTATAGCTGCGTTCAGTTGGACGTCTACTTTCTTTGCCACGGTGGAATAGCCGACTGGACTAAAGCGTCTCGCTGCGGAGCGCGCAGTTGCTCGCGGTGGAGGTTCGAGTCCTCCCTGGGACATGGGTGTGTATGTGTTGTCTTTAGGTTAGTTTACCTTAGTTTAAATAGTTTGTAAGCTACGGACTGATGACCACGCAGTTTGGTGTGATAGATTTACAAACATTTGAACATTTGATTTTCTACTTTCTTTACGTGGCGCTGCGGGGTACAGTATACTGTTGCAAAGTATACTAGAGCAAGAGAAACTAATAGTAGAAATAACATGCTTGCTCACCATGTACTATCTGAGAAATTTCTCCTAAGGTACTCTTGGGTTTGTAGCTCTTAGGTGAATTATGTTAATTGCATGTCAACGTTCTGTCTAGAGTGACCCCAAGGTATATTTTGGAATATCGTTGTATTTGACTAGAACAAACTGTGACCTGATCCTAGCTGATGCTAAGCGATTAGAGCGCTGGAACAGGCAGACCTCTCTTTTAGAGACATTTGGTCTGTCACCATGTCTATATATTGAAATTTTCAGCAGGTCAAACGCGACCGGTGAGGTGTATACCTGTTGAATAACATTGGAGAAAGAACAGAAAATCGAGTCAGAAAATTTTTTAATGATAGGATATTGCGGCACATCTTGTCATAAGCTGGTGACAGGTCAACGAAGTCCATCCCAGCCTTGAGTTTCCTTGAGTTTCCAAGGGAATAATCAAAAAGAGAATTTGCTCAGAGCAGCTTCTGAATCCAGCTTGTCCAGGTAGTAATATAGTACTAATTTGGTCTTGAACACCATAAGATTGTGAAAAATACTGACACAGACGTCGATCAGAGACGACGCTCGCCCAGCGGCGCCCACTACACTACCTATGACTTACGAGACTGGGCGGTATGTTACTCCAACTATGAACCAGTCTGCACCGGTATCTACTCAACTTGAGGACGACGCTGGAGTCAGTAACAACCGGTGAATAGCACCAACAAGTACCACAACACGTTCGTCCTGACCCCATGGAAGTCGAGTCTGGAACCGTATCGACATTAAATCCAGCCAGATGTCAGACGGTGGAGTCAGTAAAAATCGGTGAATAGCACCAACAAGTACCACAACACGTTCGTCCTGACCCCATGGAAGTCGAGTCTGGAACCGTACCGACATTAAATCCAGCCAGATGTCAGACGACAGTCGTACACTATCCGATGCGGAGCAGCATGTACGGAAGCAACTCTCACCGTAGTTGTTGGAGACCCTTTCACCGCGCTGTCTCTCGATTCCTATCATGCTTTAATATGTTCCGGCGCCATTCTTTTACTTCCTTCGCTTTTTCCTCGAAATGAGCTATGTCCACACTGCAATGCTGCCGACACGCTTCATGTCTACGAACTACGGCAAGAACAGATCACCCAATGTGAAGGGAAGCACCCCAGCGTCAAATGTCGTCTGGCGGTCGGTAGGTGCTTCTTATTTTGTCATTGACGTCCAGACTACTTCGTACCCGATGGACAATGAGAAGCAAGTATGTTAGTCACGACTTCACAGACTTAAGCGCGCAGACACACCAATGTGTGTCCTGGGATGTAATGGACACGGACGAGCATTGCCTGGTATGCGGATCAGTGAAAGGCGTCTGGGTCTCAGTGCGATAAAAGCTAGCCTCATCATATATTTGCTCATCTGCTCGTCTTTCCAGACTCGTGACATTACCCATAAACGAAGACACGCGGTTTGCAGATGGAGAGAAAAGCAAACTTGATATCTGAACGAATGTCATTGCACGTTGTCCACAATCCACAATATGGGCAATACTTTTCTAATTTTCTTAATAGAGTTTTTCTTAACCCATCCTGGAGGTGGGATGTTCCTGTAGTGAAGTAGTTGACCCACACATTTTCTTTTGAACGTAATATAAATAAATAAATGAATAAATAAATAAAAGTGTTTAGCGTAGTGGCTTTTTGATAGGTGCATCGCCAGTTCAATCCTAGCTCATACCGTACGTTGCTTTTATTAATTTTCTTCAACACTTGTCACATTATTGAACGGATATTATGTTAAAAAATAATAGTAATCGCGGGCATTTCCATGAACATTTTTAAAGTATGTTAGAAGATAAAGGGCATTTACAAATAATCCTCGGTACTTTCGAAGTAGCGTTCCAGGATGGTATTTTTCGAGCAGACACGGAAACATAAATTAAAACGACATCTACTATATTGCATTAATGCTGAGTTTTCAGATGCACAAGGAAGCTTCAGTTTTTCTATGGGAAAATAAAGCTCATTTACATTTTGATAAATTTCTCATTTTTCTGATTATTTGGATGCAAACCATGCGAAACGCGGCATTTAAGTATCGGTGCATAATTGATTATGTACGTTCGATTGTAATTTAATGGCATTTTTACTAGAAGAAATTTTTTGTTCATTTTCAATCAGCAGGCGCTTAATAAAGTAACTTCTTCATAGAAATAAACGTCACATGGTTGGCACATCGGTGTACATTTTGGAGGTGTGACTTTAACCGTCTACGTTGCAAGACCTACATCATCGGTAAAGATGTCATAGTACAACGCAGGATTCGCTTGACCCACACATGAGTCTATTATTAGCAACAATTTTTATTTTCCCACGTAAGGACGTATGACGCGGGTTAAAAACGAACAAGTATATCGTTTCCGGAAACATCATGCCTTTGGTCGTTTACTTGTCAAAAATTACACATTTAATATTTGTTGTAATAATAAACATATGTAAACATTGAAATGTCTATGCAAAAACACTTATTATTACCTTTGAAATATAATATATACTGGATCTTTCATTATAATATATAATGAAAGAGCTTGATCCTGTCAATGTTGCTGGATCAAAAAGAAATGCGTACGTCAATTAGAACCGAAGATATCGTAAAACAAACCCATTAAAATATCCAATGCAATGACAGAAGGTAACCACGATTGAATAAAAATAAAGAATGGAGAGACGTAAGTTAATTCTGATACTTGTTGAGAAATCTGCGAATGAATACCTTTCGTTTATAGCAAAAAATGAAGGAAATCGAGCGGATATAACGGTCTGACCGCCTGACTTTAGTTTTCGTAGATTGTTTTAATATGTAAGAATATGAACTAATATGGCTAGCGCTGAAGGAAAAAAAAACAACAATAAAAACAAACTATGGCATGAGCTAGGACTGAACTGGCGATCCACCGATTAAGAAGACAGAACGCTAACCAGTTATTTTTTTCTTTTTGTTCGTAGTTCGTCGTTGAATTTCTGGCTCGCTTTTATTTATTTATTTATTTATTTTAATTAGATAGAGCGTTCAGTTCTCCCACCGAACGCGCTGAGCCACCGCGCCGGCGTAACATAATATCCTACCACTGGACCACCGAGTTCTCTTGCTTATGGCGTGAAACTAATGCTGCGATTTTCTCGAAATGTTTTGAATATTTCGCTTTATCCTTGCATACCATGTTGTCCTAATGGTCTGCTAAAAGGACACAAATTGTGAAGAAACCTGCGATCAAAACGTCGTGGCCTCCCCTTGTTAATCGAAATCGATTTCTGCCTTTCTCCGCATGACGCTAAGTTACATGTCGAGTAACCCGATAACGAATGTGGTCGCCGTCGGAGCTACTGCCTGACGGGCAACTCAAATGTGCGACACGGTCGTATATCTGCCTTTAGGGCAAGAGGTCGCCTCCTTCGCATGTCTGGAGGGACCTAAAGTCTAGGAATTAGGATGCCCGCGACGCAGCCAGCTTGGGATCAGCCGAAGAGCTAATAATAAATTAGTTTACTGCCGGTACTAAAGTGGTACAACCGAAAGACGCTGGCATTACCGACAGATAGGGCCGAACTCTGAGCTCGTAAAGTTCGTAAGCATCCAAACGTTAATGGAATACGGCCCTCGATACCGAAGAGACTTCAAGCCTTAATGCGAGGTTTCCTTAGAGCTAAGTTACTAACGTAAACAAGTCTTCCAGGTGGAACAACAAGTAGGGCGAGATGTTACGAGGTCACTGGAGAACGCACGTACAAATCTTTAGACGGACTTATTTTCACACTAAAGTATGGTTTGTGTATTATACTGGAACTGACAGTATCGCACGGGAAAAGATTCATTAAATAAATTACAACCTTTTTTAACTGATATGATGGTGAATCAGGACACTAAGTCGAACCTTTTAAGAGTGGGGAGCAAACGTTACTCCATCGCATTCTCGAGAGCATAACACGAATCTTTATATGAGATTCAGTTTTACCAGCACGAGGTGGCAGCAGCTTGCTAATTGACATGTGGAAGGGTTGGTAACGTTAACAGAGGATCTCTGACGACGAAAATTAGTCGCGCGGGAATGGTTGCGCTGATCTAGACGCCATGCCAGGGATTGCGCGGCCGCTACCGTCGGAGATTCACTCCTAACTCAGGCATGTGTGTGACTTGTCCTTTCGTCAGAGTAACTTGATTGAAGTAGTTTGTAAGTTTAGGGTCTGATAAGCACAGTAGTTTACTTTCATAAAATTCCAAATATTTGTAGAAAATCATAAAGCGAACATTTCTCGAAAAGCAGAATTTGATCAATAAAGAAAAACTGTTAGTCGTTCCTACAAGAAGAAGTGAGCAAAGTATATAAAAGGAAATGTAATAAAAATATCATCCTGTTTAAGAAGAAAATTAAAAATAACAGGCAACGTTCTAAGTTTTTGACGGGTGGGTGCTGAAACTGGACTGTGAAGTCCAGAACTGAGTAGAGTCGATACGGAACGTAATTTCTACAGTGATAGGAACTTTATTAAAACTAAAATAACGTAAACGAAGACTTCCACTGCCGTTGTCACTGTCTATAGAATTATTCTGGTTATTGCACCGCATCGTCAGTGTATCAAAATCCAACGAAGTTTCGGCACTGTTGCAAGCTGCCTTCTTCTGGGTGTTAGACACTACGCCAGAAGAAGGCTGCTTGCAACAATGACTGAAACTTCGGTAGATTTTGATATATTGACGATGCGGTACAATGCCCACAATAATTTTGTTGGCAGGTCATGAAATTATTTTCATGTTACTAGAGAGACTGGAATATAGCAGGAAAGGTAAGGGAAGATAAACGTGAGACGTTTGAAGAGCAAGTAACACAAATAATGAAGGACACTGAAATCAATACTGTGAGATTAAGAGGTAGATATAGGAAATGAAGTCATAAGGCAGGGGCATTTCAAAGTTGTCACAAGGCTAGCGGACAAAATGAATAAGATAAATAGAGAAAGATAGAGAGAAAGTGAAATAGATATGTTTTAAATAAACAATATTTTATCCCATTTATGGTGACAAATTACAGTGGTCTAATAATTTTGACGAAATTATTTTAAATTACGATTTCTTAGCAGCTATTAAGCGTAGATGTTTTACCAAATACTAGCGCGGCAAAAATTTTTGTATGTCACCATTTGATAAAACATCTACGCCTAATACAGTGTAGCGTTAAATATAGCAATTGCGAATAATTTCGTAAAATATATATATATAATTTTATCCGACTTTCCTCATTTCAATCTTTCGTTAATGCATCTGATAGCTGAAATACTCTTTATAGCGATACAAACAGTTTAATCGCAGCCCTTCCTCTAGAAAATACATCCATAGTCACCGAATTGTAGTGTGATTTACACTCGGTGTCAGTATCAGACAGAGACACTAATCAAAGTGCCTCAGTGATTAGTACCCACGAAACCCATTCAAGAGGATTCTAGTTCATATTTCGAGTCTGCTTAATTTCTTTAAATAGATTTAACTTCTAGTAATAACTGTAAATCAAGCCGAACTTGTTTGTGTAGACTGTAAAAATGGTATGATATTTATTAATATTTTTACCGATATGTGTGGAAAACTCGATAAAGACTTGAGGAAAAGAGTTTTCAGGTGTTTTATTCAGAGTATGGCACTCTATTGTGTAGAAACATAGACACTGAGACGAGAGGATGAAAAAAAAAAAAAAGATTTTGAGTTGTGAATGTGGGGGAGAATGGACAGGATGAGTTGGATGAGCTGAATGGGAAGAGTGTTAGTTATTGAGAGGAGGAGACTGCTGCAGGTTATAAAGGAAAGGCAGATGAAGGGGACACGGACATTTGTTGAGCGTGTTTAATATCAGATTCTTTAGAGTGACGTATTTGTGGAGAAAGAGGAAGGAGGAGATACAAGATGATAGACGAAATGAAGATATTCATCCTCCCTCGGACGTGGATGTGTATGTTGTCTTTTAGTCCTTTAGATTTACAAATATTTGAATATTTGATATTTACCATGTGAAAATCTGATCTGGGGAGAACGCAAATGATGATAATGATCAAAAGTTCTCAGATACAATGAAATGACACAACGATGCTAATGTGGTATTAGTGACTTCAGTGTGCATGCGCAGTATTCATAACTGAGGAGCGTTTTCACAAAACACAACATCTACAAAAAACAAAATTTTCCGGAAACACATTATATTGAATTAACTGGACAGTGTACATTACTTATGTCTTAAAAATTATATTGCAAACGTAACGTCTAGATACATAATATGAGGGTGAAATAATTTTTCTATCACATTCCAATGCATATAAAAATACGTAAAAATCATGAATTTTGTCCAAAACTGAACATCTACAGATCAATTACGTTACAACAGTAGTATTATAAGTTCTTTTAACATACTGAAGTAATAGTAATTTAATAAATTGTTTCATTTAGTTACTGCACTTCATTATTGTCATTATTATTTTGATCACAATACGCCCTTTCCATAGAACTTTTGGGTTCTTCTGATGATATAGCAAAGAACCTCACAAGTTCCTTTACGTCTTCAGCTTTCTTGATGCTCACAAGTTTTCTGAAAAATCAACATCCTTGAAACTACTGATGTATTTTCCTCACTTCAACTATGGAGAGGAGAAGTATGTTTTTTTGACTTTGCAGATGGTACTACCTTTGTTTTCTTATTAATAGCCGCGGTAGAGTAGCCGAGCGGTCTAAAGCGTCTTGCTGCGGAGCGCGCGGTTGCTTGCCGTGGAGGTTCGAGTCCTCCCTGGGGCATGGGTGTGTGTGTTGTTCTTAGGTTAGTTTACCTAGGTTTAAGTAGTTTGTAAGCTACGGACTGATGACCATGCAGTTTGGTCCGATAGATTTACAAAGATTTGAAAATTTTTCTTATAAATAAGAACTCTGGCTTCAGACAGTTTGAATGGTTTTTCATTAATCTGTTAGCAGTAGTCTTAAAATCGTACATATTCCAATCCTCGTACAACTAACCATCACAAGAAAACAAAACCTCTTATTGAACTATAAGCCGACAACAATGACCTTCAAACACTGTATGTAACCTGTATAGCTAAAACAAACGACTTCAACAATAAAGACGTAGCACTAAACCTGACAGTAAAACAATATGTGTGACAAGCAATAGGTAGATGTTCAGTTTTGGCAAAACTTGGTTTCTGTAGATGTCGAGTTTAGAATAATTTCCCACTTTTGTGTGCAAGATTACAAAGGTAAATAATTAGCCTGGCGAAGGAGGCCACTACCTCAACCATGCTGGAAATCGGCCTCCAGGACAGGGATCTCCGAACGGTGCTCAGTCAGAAGGAACTGGAACTATGGAATTCTGAGTGGGCTGAATCGAAGGCGCTGAGTAAGCTCCGTGCTGTTAAGCCCTCTATGGCAATGTGGAGGTCCTCCCTGCGAGCACATCGTAGGGACTCTGTTTTACTCTGCCGACTGCGCATTGGCCATACGTGGTTAACGCACGGCCACCTCTTGCTTCGAGAGGGCCCACCAGTTTGCCGTTGTGGCGCTCTGCCGACCGTGGTCCACATACTGATGCATTGTCCGCTTTTAGCAGCTTTGAGGCAGTCCTTTAATCTACCAGATACGCTGCCTTTAGTTTTAGATGACAATGCCTGCCGGCTACAACCGTTTTAAATTTTATTCGCACATCTGGTTTTTACCATTCCATTTAATGGGAGGCGCTTATGCCTGATTCTAAAGCCCTCATTTTTACAGTATTTTTAAGTTATTGATAGCCTTTCTCTTTTCGGTTGAGGTGATTTTTAGTGTCTACAGCATGGCTAGCTCATCCGGTTTACTTTTTTTTCTCTCATTCTTGCTAGGGATCAGCCAGCCATTGTATTCTGCTGTGAAATTTTAGTCTCCTGCACCAGTAATTTTCCCCCTTTTGTGCACTCTTGTGTGTTTCGGGGCAGTGATATTATTTGCGTTCAACACTCATTAAGGATTTCTCTCATCTGTGTTTTCTCTATGTTTTCATTTCGTCAAATGTCACATCATTGCTTGGAACAGGGGACTGATGACCTTATAGTTTAGTCTCCTATAAACAACAACAACAACAAAACGATATATTCCGTGTCCTGCAATGGATGAATCTCTTTTATAAGCACACCAATCTGATTATAACTCATTTTTGCAAATTTTGTGGATGTTGAGTTTTGTGAAAACGCTCCTCAATTGGCGACGTTCGTTTTTCTTCTTTGATGTATCCAAAAGCACAGGTGCTATGTTATAAAGATGTGGGTTTACATAATATGAAGCTTTTTATGAAGCTGCTCTCACTTTCACTGCTTAGTTGGCTCTGAACTGCTGCGTGACTCTGTGTTTAATGTCCAGCAGGACGCGTAAACCCAATTCATTCAGTTTCTCGTTCGATAAACTACTGTTATTCGATATTGAAACACGAATGGTGTTTGTCAGTGTTATATGATTTTCACTGAGGGAATTATTGTTAGGTCAGAAATAGCGACCCACCGTTTGTACACCCCTGTGTGTTTCAGTGCAGTGCTTATTTTCGTTCAACACTCATTAACGATTTCTCTCATCTGTGTTTTCTCTATGTTTTCATTTCGTCAAATTTCACATCATTGCTTGGAACAGGGGACTGATAACCTTGTAGTTTAGTCCCCTATAAAGAACAACAACAAAACGATCTATTCCGTGTCCTGCAATGGATGCATCTCATTTATAAGTACACAAATATGATTATAATTTTTGCAAATTTCGTAGATGTTGAGTTTTGTGAAAACGCTCTTCAATTGGCGACGAGTTAGTTTTTCTTCTTTGATGTATCCAAACGCACAGGTGCTATGTAGAAAGATGTGGGTTTACATAATATAAAGCTTTTTATGTATATTAAGTGAATCCGAAACAGTAGTCGGTGACTTTAGAAGCAGATTCAATAAATGAGGAACGAAAAGTCCCTGTTTGCAGAGAGGCTGAATCTGTGTACGCTGGCGCGCTTAGCGGCGAGGTGGAGGCTTACAGGACGACTACACACGTTGTCGCGTCACCGCGCGCGCTTTTATTTATCGTGACGGTTTATCGCTGCATAAAGCAGCGCGGCCCGCTGTCACGGCGTATTGCCGGCAGCCGTCACGGAGCGGCCACAAATGTTTTACACTGTCGCGCGCGGCTAACAAGGGGCAACTTCTGCGCCACACGTGTTCTTTTTTGTTTCCCCGCTACACGCGAGCCCTCCAGCTGCACTCGCTTTCACTGCTTAGTTGGCTGTGAACTGCCGCGTGCCTCTGTGTTTAAAGTGCAGCAGGACGCGTTGAACCGATGCATTTAGTCGCTCGTTCGATAAACTACTGTTATTCGATATTGATACACGAATGGTGTTCGTAAGTGTGTTACATCATTTTCAGTAAGGGGATTATTGTTAAGTCAGAAATAGCGACATAATCAATCTAGCTTTCTGGCCCACACTAAAAGTGGGCCTTTGCGATCGTCTTTTGACAGCTCGAAATGTAAATGAAAGCAACGGTTTAACCATTCATCTGACGCGAAAATCGAATTTGTAGAGGAGAAAATTCTCTACAAGAATGAAACTTTCACTCTGCAGCGGAGTGTGCGCTGATATGAAACTTCCTGGCAGATTAGAATTGTGTGCCGGAACCGGTACTCGAACCTCGGACCTTTGCCTTTCGAGGGCAAGGTCCCAGGTTCGAGTCCCGGTTCCGGCACACAATTTTAATCTGCCAGGAAGTTTCTTATCAGCGCACACTCCGCTGCAGAGTGAAAGTTTCATTCTGGAAACATCCCTTAGGCTGTGGCTAAGCCATGTCTCCAACATAGCCTTTCTTCCAGGAGTGCTAGTCTTGCATAGTTCGCAGGAGAGCTTCTGTGAAGTTTGGAAAGTAGAAGGCGGGGTACGAGCGGAAGTAACCTTGTGAGGCGGTATCGTGAGTCGTGTCGGGCTAGCACAGTCGGTAGTGTTCTTGCCGGCGAAAGGCAAAGGTCCCAGATTCGAGTCCCAATTTCGGCACACAGTTTTAATCTGCCAGGAAGGTTCTTAATTCTCTACAACTTTTTTCCCTTATGTTTTTTTTTTTTTTTTTTTTTTTTTTTTTTTTTTTTTTTTTTTTCATATCTCGTATCGTTCCCTCCCTACGTATATCTCGCGAAGAGATCGTGAGGATAAAATCAGAGATTAGAGCCCAGACAGAGGCCTACCGACAATCCTTCTTTCCGCGAACAATACGTGACTGGAATGGGAGGGAAAATCTACAGTGGTCCTCAAGGTACCCTCCGCCACACACCGTCAGGTGGCTTGCGGAGTATGGTTGTAGATGTAGATGTAGATGTTTCAGAGATATTTGCAAAATTAACGGCGATTTTTGGGACGTTTGTCTGCTGTCTGTCTGTCTGTCTGTCCGTAACGTGTTCCCTGTTTTTAAGACGAACCGTTCAACCGATCAGTACCAAATTTTACAGACATAATTGAAGGCCGTCAGAGACCAGAACCTCCCTTTTTCAATTTTTTCGGACAAAAAAATACGGTAGTAATACCATAAAAAGCCGTTTGTAATATAATTGTAATTGCGAACGAACCGTTCATCTGACTCGAAAATTGAATAACCTGATTGGTAGAGGGGAAAATTCTCTACAACTTCGCTCTATTATGTTATTTTCGTATCTTGCATAGTTGCAGAGATATTTGCAAAAATAACGCCGATTTGACGATGTCTGTCTGGCTGCAACATGTTCCCACTTTTTAGGTCGAACCGTTCAACCGATAGGCACCAAATTTTACAGGCATAATTGTTGGCTACCAGAGACCAGAAACTCCCGATTTGAAATATTTCGGACAAGAAATACGTTAGTAATACCAAATAAAAGCCGTTTGTAATATAATTTTAATTGCAAATAAACCGTTCATCTGAATAAATGAATTTGGAGAGGAGAACATTCTCTACAACTTTGTTCCCTTATGTTTTTTTCATATCTCGTATAGTTTGACAGATATTTGCAAAAATAACGGAGTTTTGACACCCTCCATTGAATTAAAGAAAACCAGCCGTTCGCAGATGTCACGTGACATTCCTCGTTCCGTATTTGATGATTTTCTTATTGTAACTTACATGTTGTCATTTCAAGGAAATGGCGCACTGAAGAATTAACAAAAACACGTCGTTCTTTGTACGATAAATGATAATCTAGCGTCTACAAATACCATATTAGCATCAGTTAACAACGGCCGTCAATAGTATGAACTTAAGGAACGCAACTTTTAACTCTTGTCCGTATCGTATTAGGCAATGCGTTGGACTGTGACGCTGAAGGTCAGTGGTTCGGAACCCACAATTACCTAATTTTGTTTTCTCTAAAAGAGTTTCAGACACTCTTATTAATTAAGTTTTTATTATTTAGATTACCTAATTGGTAGAGGAGAAAATTCCCTACAACTTAGCTCCCTTATGTTTTTTTTTTTTTTCATATCTCGTATCGTTTGAGGCATATCTGCAAAAATAACGGAGATTTGACACCCTCCATTGAATTAACGAAAAGCACCCGTTCGGAGATGTCACGTGATATTCCTCGCCCAGAACTCTCTCTGGCATATGCCATCTTGCGTTGCGTATTTGATGATTTTCTTATTGTTACTTAGACGTTGTCATTTCAAAGCAATGGCGCACTGAAGAATTAACAAAAACACATCGTTCTTCGTACGATAAATGATAATCTAGTGTTTACAAGTGCCATATTAGCATCAGTTAACAACGGCCATCGCCATACAGCCGAGAAAATTGAAAACACATTACAGATTTTACACAAAATACTAAAAGGTCTCACTACGAACATTATTGAAAAATTTGAAGTCTATATACACTTGAAGAACTGTCCAGAATGTATATTAAACGAACAAACAGACTTCAAACATAAATACTATCTACGAATTTTATTGACATAATAAACGATAACGGCTGATTAGAAACTTAAAATTAGCAGCCACAGATTTTTTTATTTGGCCCCCATAATAATCAAAGATATTCCACAATAAAAATACGATCCTTGAAAATAACATCATCGTTGCTTATTTGCATATATACCATGATACGTCTGTTCTTAATGAAGAGACGTTTCTGATGTAAAATATACATATATTAATTCGCAATTTCCGAGAATTTCTGACTTTAGATGCTTTTCTTCAGTTGGTCTATCATTTTGTAACATATGAAATTTTTGGGTGGACCGGCACTCGAAACCCGGTATCCCGCTATTCGCGAGCGGTTGTCTTAATCACTTCGTCACTCGAACATGCTCCCCGGCCACACCGAAACTTCCAACTTGTCTACTTCCCCAGGTGCTTGCACGCATTTCGCGTGATTTCCGCAACGCGGAGAGACATACTACACCATTAAGCCTGTCTTGGCTGTCATATAGTTTCTGTGTAAACATAGAGCATCTTAGTAAACTGTCAAAATACGTAACTGTATAAAAGTACGTAATTTATCAAAATAAAAATAAAAATATATTACCACCTAATAAGTTTGGCAGTTCTATGACGAATACTACTGATGCAATATGGACATCAGACCCGTCTAGACGTAAGTAAAAATTTTGAATACGAAATTTACGAAATGTATTCCAATATTTTCAACAATATTATTTTCATTTATTGACAATGGCTATAAAAGCCGAAAGAGCTGTAGTAAATTATCAATAAATATTTATAGCAGCAAAGAGAACCAATTATTAACTTGAAATTCTCCAATTTTCATACGTATTCAGTGCAGTTGGGTGTGGCTTCCATTTGGCACTCTACGCAGGACCAAACGTTATCCTAGTTCAGGAGTTCACAAACTGGATCATGATCCAGATGTGGGTAACGGGATGTGTTCAGGTGGATCGCAGGACGACTTCTGAAATATCGTAGTACGAACATTTTGAACTGTATTTTAAGAGATGATCAGAAGAGGTGTGCATAAAACTCCTTTGTAAACAAGAAATCAAAGTGTTTCATAACGTATTCGGGTTGATACGAGAACAATGAATTCGTAGCATTCGATCGTAATTGCAATATGGCAACTGCGCGCCCTCTCTCATTTGCGTCTGGCGTCATATGAACAATGTTCCAATGATCTGTTCTGATTTCTACATCTTATTTTCCATTTAGTTCGTGTGTGCATCCCTGCTTATTCTAATTTTTTTCTCTCTTCCAGAAATTACATTTAAGCAATACATATTCACTCCCTAAGGTGCTACATTTTCTTCATTGTATGAACAATTTTGCAAACATGTTGAATCTCACACCCAACAGACAGGGTGTTCGTTAAAGAAGTCAACAGATGACGTGCGCTTACCTGACAAGTAAACGACGAGTCACGTATTGTATTCTACGAGCGTCGGAACTTAAAAAGTGGCAACTATTTATTCACAACCGATACAAAAGCGTTATGTTTCCACCTGTTGCTGTCCTTCAGAGTAGTCACCAGCGTCGTGAAGAACCCGTTTTCAGCGATGTGGAAGGCGTAATATACCTATAGCAGAGCCTGATCTGTTGATGGTGCGAATGGAGCGGTCTGTTTCGTGTCGGCGTTCCGTATGACCAGCATCTTCCAACCTGCCCCATCCTTGCACAAAACGTCGTTGTCACCTAAGCACGACACTGTGACTCAGTGCGTCGTCACCGTACATCTGCTGAATCATTTCAAACGTTTCGGCAGCGGCTGTGCCTAATTTCTGGCAGATAATTTGCAATATCTTGAAATACATACGGACACAGACATACTTACAGACTAACCGGATCTAAGAAATGAACAATAATACTAGGAAACCTCGTTGATTTTCTACACGTCATCCTGAAAACAACAGAGATGTCAGCATAAATATGTAAATACATTGTCTCTCTGTACACAATAGCAAAATATCTACGAAAAAATCCGAATACAAACTCGAACATATTATGCTGTTGAAATAAAATGTAAATCTACAGGCTTGCTACAATAAATTATATGTTAATTACGATATATTTTATCTGATATATAAAACTTAATGTTTGTGTGTTCGTATTGTATGCGCAGCAGTACCGTTCAAGCAAATGTGATGAAACTTTGCTAACGTATTGCTTGTACTTTCGCGATAATCATAGGCGCCATTAAATGACTGTACCACAAATAATTCAGGAAATATGACGTAATAAACAATGAAATGCGCGGAAAAGTGCTGCATCATGCGACGTCTGCTTCTAAACCACTGTACCGATTTGAACCAAATTTGGTACACATATTTCTTCCATGAGGTAACAATTGACGTAGGGGTAAGTTCAGAAGATATGACGTCATAAACAATTATATGAGGGAAACCTACAGCATCATGCAACTTACGAATAAGGACGCTTTATTCATCCTAAAATCTTCATGACTTTTTGGACACTTGACCTTCACATAAAATTTTGGATGGTGCATGGCGGAGGACACTTTACATATGGACTTCGTCAGATTCTACATTTGTATTCCGATCCTGATGAAATTTTTAAATCTGATTGAACAATTCAGTTTATCAGGGCAGTATTAATATATTCAGATTACCTAAAATCATTTCAATTAATTAACGTGACTCAGCAGTTAATTTTCAGATTACGGCGAAGTTTTGAATGAAATAAAATTTCTGAACATTCCAGCAGTTCTCTCTGGAAGTTACGTTACATTTTTCATGGTGTTAATCACCAAAGAAACATTTACAACATAAATATTGTTCTCACCATGTGAATTTTATGCAAGAATTTTAAAGAAAGATTTTTTTTATTTTTTTAAATATGCTTATGTGGAAAGCATACTTTATTCAGATATATAACTGATGGCTTTTTCGCTGTGAGGTTTGATGCATACCAAGCGTACAGAAGCATTGGGGTGAAAAACACCGGCATAAGGAATGCGAATTTGAAAATAAATGTAATATATAAAAATTAATGCATGTTTATTTGTCTTCTTGTTCGTATTTTATGAACGGCCGTACCTTACATACGACTACGATAAAACTTTGTCAACTCATTATTTTCACTCGCGCCAAGGTTATAGGCAAACTAAAATTTGCTTCCAAAGACGATTTAAAATCGTTCATGAGGTGAGCAACCATTTTTAATGTATAATTATTTCTCAACTGAATGCTGATTGGTTGCACATTGGTTTAATTGATAACTTTATTACCGGTTTCGGGCGTTGCCCATCATCAGATACACTTCGGCATAAAAAAAAAAAAAAAGAAAAAGAAAAAAAAAGTAACTGGTTCCTCTGTCTTCACTTTTCTTCTTTGTATGCCGAAGTATATCTGATGATGGGCAACGCCCGAAACCTGTAATAAAGTTATCTATTAAACCAATGTGCAACCAATCAGCATTGGGTTAAGAAATAAATATACATTAAAATTAGCTTCTCATGACGCATGGCGGAGGGTGCTTTACAATTAGTTAATTGGTTTCTTTCGCCTTCACAGTGAAATACTTGTTCGTATATGAGTGAAATTTTGAACAGAGCTAGCTTCTACATTGCATTAATACATGAGCTACCTTTAGGAAGCCACCGCACGGTGCATGGCGGAGGGTACCTTACAACAAGCATCCAAATGAAATGTTGAACCATGTTACATGGTTCGAGTGTTCCTTTGCCATGGACTGACTGCGGCCATTTGATCGAAGCTCTTTGGTACAATCGATAAGTGGCGTGTAAGGCGGGAAAGGAAAGAAAAGAATCTCTCTGGCGAGCGAGGAGGTGGTGCTGCGCATGCGGGAAGTTGGTGACCGGAACGCCTAGCGAGCGGTGGTGGTCTTGGACAGCTGCAAAGGGCAGAGGGAGGTTCATGTGTGATATATCGACAGAAACTTTCGGGAGTTCTGAGCAAGACGTCGGCACGCTGTGGCAGCCATCCTGTGTAGAATGACGGTATGTCGTCTTGCAATTTTTGAAACCCGAATTCGCCCCAATTAAGTGATATTGTCATTTGTTGGAACTGCTGTGGAGTTTTCTAAGAGAGGAGAATACGGACAGCACCAGTAAGGAGTGAGTCGTTTGGTTGGACGGAGCTAAGGCACGAACTGTTACCTGCTGTCTTAGGTGGACAACATTTGTTGATTTAGAAGTCAGTCCTGTAACGAGGGGTACCTGTAGTATGAAAGCATGACCGGTCTAAAGGGTGGGTAGATGTTAAGTAATTTTAAGTCAGTTTAGTTTGTATATGCTACTTTAATCAGGTTTTCGTTACTGTAACATCTCGCTGTGTGCTATTGTTTGCAGTGCCGAAAGTTCCTTGCATTGGCAGAGTAGTAATTACGGATATCACTGAGAGCTCTCATGATAAGGTGTTGATTGAATTTCTTGTGGTAAACTGTTAAAATAAATATCGCATGAGAATAAAAGCAGTTAAATTTCTGGATATTTATCTGATGTTCTCGTGAAGTTTTGGTTGAACTGAGTTAACTTGTTAAAGTTTAACGGCAAGTGTTGATGAACTGCAGTGTAAATTGCTGTAAGGAACTGTTAACGTTCCTAAGTGGACGAAGCACTGCACCCTTGGTCAATAACTGTAAGCTGTATAACCTGATTATAAACAGTAAAAGCGTTAAGTGCACTGGGTACACTGTACCGTGTTCCAGATATTAAAAATCTGTTAATATTATTGTTTAAGGATTACCATTTACAATTTTGTTGTAATGTCTTTTTTTTAAAGCTCTGTTCAGTCAAAGGTGTTGTTTAAAAATTATCATTTACAATTTTCTTGTAATGTCTTTATTTTAAAGCTCTGCTCAGTTAAAGGGCATAATAAAATGAAATGGTAGGGCAGGGTGTTGATTGTTGAGCCAATGGAAGAACATTGTTTTCATTTTGGGCTACTGAAGGTTAATAAACCTTGTATAAAGTGTTTGACTTTTAATATAAAACCAGTTCGCTCCACTTCCCACAGAATCCCGTGTCTCTGCCTATCAAATGTATGTATTCATGAAGGAGATTTGCCAGCCAGTGAATTTAGCATGGGGGAGGGTACCTTGCGACTTTGATACCGTTTGACCAGTCACCATGAAACTTGGCGCTTATATGTATGTTGTCATGTATGGGAGGGAGAGGAGTAGGTGGAGAAGTACGAAAAGGGGAGGGAGCAGACGGACAGAGGGAGAGGGGGAGAATGAGAGATGAAGAGAATGAGAGAGGTGAGATGGTGACAGACAGGTGAAAGAAGATGAACAGAGAGAGGCGGAGGAGGAAATGGGCAAATAAAGGGGCAGGAGGTGAGGGGGGGGGGGGGGAAGGAGAAGCTGGATTAAATGTATCTTCTGCGGCAGCAACGTGCCGGGTACCAGCTAGTATAAAAATAATATACTGATTTCAATTACGTATCGCTGCAATATGAAAACAGCAAGTCTGCCACTCGCTGTATGCTGCGTGTCCACCTGAATTAGGAGATACAGTCGTACAGAATACAAAAGGTGTTTGAAAGGCATTCTAAGAAATCTGGGAAACGACCTCCGAGCAATATCCGGTGCGACATCTCATAATAAAAGGAAGTGGTTTTTTCAGATGACGTTATAAATAAAAGACCGAGATAATAATTTCTGAGAAAGCCTTGTATAATGACGGCATCTGCAGCTAACGACATCTTGTGCTTCAGCTGCTGGAAAGAGTGCGTACAGAAAGGACTCGGTTTGGCAGTTGCGAGATGGTGGATATGGAAGACTTACCTTGTCATGAATGTGATATAAACAGAGACGGAACTAGGTTTATAGTACAATTTGTCCCGTTCGACAATTCAGACCTCTATGAACATATTATGGAGATGTTCATGGTGTATTTGTTGGTAGTGAATGTCCTACTTACAATATCTTGCAGTTGGTACTGTCACTACGCATTATAGAAAGAAGTTAAATTTAACAGAGAAAAATAATGAAAACTAATTTCACTGGGGACAAACTTGAAATGCAATTATATATTTTTGACGACGTTACAGAGTTCATTTTTAATGAAATAAATCGCAATTTGCGATCACTTATGGCTTCACTGTACTAGGTTTAGATGTAATACCAATGTGCGGCGACTGTGGTAATAGGAAAGAGACAGTGTGGCGATTGGAGATTTGGGTGTGGCGGGAGACGTGCAGGAAAGAGTCCTCTGCAGTCGGTTGGTCACTGTGTCCTCGTTGGCGGAGTGGTCAACGTGTCTGCCTTGTGAGTGGGTGATCCCGGGCTCGAATCCCGGCCGAGCACAAATTTTCATTTCGCCGCACATTGGTATTATATCTAAACCTAGTACAGTGAAGCCATAAGTGATCGCAAATTGCGATTTATTTCATTATACTTGAAATGGCCTAAAGAATTGGTTCATTCTTGCTGTGTATTTCCTAAGCGGTTATTTATCTTTCAAAACTTAATGAATTCATTTCATTGTATATTTTTAGTTGTTACCTTCATCTACATAACTAGTCAAAATCTTAAAGAGGGTTCCTCGAAGACCTTTCATGTTATCACTCCACAGTTCCACTTTCTAACAGATCGCAGGGAAAACGAACAATTCTGAGTCTCTTATTGTATTTTGTTGATTATTTGTGAAGGTCGGGGCTGGTTTAAAGCTTATCGGAAAGCTTATCGGGAAATCTACTAAGTGTGAGTTAGGGGACCCCTACTCTTATTTCTAGATTGGATTTTTAACACTTTCAAAAATGAGATTATCCTACATGCTGGAAAGTATGTACGCTTTAGAGCTATATGAATTTCAAAGTCTGAGTATGGAAGCAATCGGTCGTCTTTTATTTTAAATATTGATGTAGCTACATCTAGATTTCAGATAATGCATAGCTTTTATCAGTGCCGGTGTTTCATGAAAAATTATTAGGTATTTGGTTGTACATCACCGATATGTCAATGTATAAGAGAGCTATTCAAATGAAAAGGCAGGCAACGACACTGGGGGGTATAATTGAAGTCTTTATTGAAAAGTAATCAACAGAGGCCTATCCCACTGCTTAAGGAGCCGAAAGGATGTTCTGTTCTCATAATTCCAGTAGCTTTGACAAAAACCTACTCTACTGTGTACTTCAGTTGGTTTGCGACGTGTTTTAGCGGACAACGAAGACGCATGTTACAGGGCGATATGTTCGGGCTGTAGGGCGGATGCTCAAGCTGCTTCCACTTGAACTTGGCAAGTACACTTTGTGTGACCCTGGAGACGCGTGGACGCGCGTTGTCATGTAGCAGAATCACTCCCTCCGAGGGCAACCCAAGCCGTTTGCTCTCGATGGACTTGTGTAGCTTACACGTCACTTTGAAGGTTTTTTTCTTGCACAGTGGTAGAGTACCAGAGTACAAATCCGAAGGTCCCGGGTTCGATGCCCGCTAGGTCCTAGGATTTTTATCTGTCACTTTCCACTTCTTTCACCTCTGACAGTATTTCTCATGTGAAAAATACCGAGTAGCACCGTGGTTCGGAACCCACGTTAAACTGTAGGGCCCCCCATAATTGGTTGGGTAAGTCAGTTCGAAGGTCGGAGGAAGGCAACGGCACACCACCTCCAAACAGGACCATGCCTAGTAAAGCACTGTGGTGTTCAAACCAATCTTCGGATTGTTGACTGCTTTACCTTTTTTACGCTTTACAGGGGCTGGAGACTAAAAACGATAAATTGTACCTTCAATGTATAGCGTAACTTGCTTAATTATTAAGAGATTACTTTTGCATACTGAATCGGAGGAATCAAATGAGTAAATGTGTCTCTTTGTATTCTCTGCTCAAACAGGGGAATAACTGTGTATTAAATGGTTAATGATACAAATGATCAGTGGGACCGAAAGTAACGCAAGCAACGGTATAGGATGGCGAGGGTGTACCTACTCACGAAAGAAAGAGTGTCACCCATTTTGGTTCGTGCTGTTAAAGTTGCTCGTTTGTTTGCTTGCAAGTTCAAAACTAAGAACAGAGATGGCGATTCGTAGGCTGTAATAGAACAGAAACTAATTTAATGGTAAATACCGTTTATGAATGGCTATCATTTCGATAGCACTACGTAAAAAGGGTTAATGCTATCGAAGCGGACATCCCAATCGACAAAGGAAGTTGCTTGATCTGAATTGCATACGGAAGCGGATAATAAATTCTGGTATGAATTATTGTTTGGAAAGATTTGGTGGCTCTAATCAGTCTAGCAAAATTGGCGTGAAAAACACAACTACAAATATTTAAATAGAGGAATTACTGAAATGCGCAGTAGGAAAAAAGGCCTTGAAATGACAAGGCAACTTTTAAGAAAAGTTGAAATACGAGAACTTAATTTACATGCAAGGAAGTCTCCAGAGTTTGGAACCTAGCTTAGCAAAAAAACGAAAGCGCATCGACGTTGTTCTGTTTCTCGCCATCAAAACTAACGAGTCCTTGCATAATCGAGTTAAGAATATACAGATATTAATGACAGAATAGAAGAAGAAAAATTTACATGACGTGGGATTTTGGACACAAAATTACACTTCGGTTGATCATACTTCGAATAAATGTTATTCACAATGACAGAAAACTAACATTATTAGACATTTTGGCTCCTGAAGTGGCGAATCCTCGCATAATCGAGTTATGATGACACAGACGTTAATGAAACAACAGAGAGAAAAGAAAAATTGTTGACGTCGGATTTTGGACACAAAATTACGGTTCAGTCCATCATACTTCGAATAAATGTCCTTTTTCAGGACAGACAACTAACATTATTAGAAATTGTGGTTATTAATAAACACGAATCTCAGAATTCTGACGTAGTCCTTAATGATCAAACACATTTTCACTACCGATCCTACTTACAGTAATGGCAGGTTGTCAATATTTGCCTCACTGTGTGTTAATAACTTTGTTATACCTGTTCCATGAGCACATTTCACTGACTCCTTCCACCCACCTGCCATCGTTAATCTCTCCTTCCCCCTTATTTGGACCATACATTTCCCATTTTACCCATACAAAAGAGTGGGCTGCCCCACTACTCACCTGTGCTACTAAATCTTAGCTCATAACTTCCTAATCTTTCAGTAGTATACTCAAAGATATTTAAGTTTGTTTCCAAATGATGGTATCAGTGTTAACTTGCACAGTACAAAAACATTAATATTTAAAATCGATATAATGCAATATATTTCAATAGCATTTGTTAATCAGCATATTTTTACAATTGACCTTTGTAATATTTGCATCCACAGCTTTCCTCAATCTTCTCATCCCCTTTTTATCCAAATATTCCATTTATTGACATCGTTATAAATTCAATGTACATTTGCCAATAGCTACTAAACCCACTGAAAGTTCCACCGGTCCTGGTATGCACGTACCTTGCTTCAAATCAGTAAGCGTGAATGATTGCAGATGCGCTGACGCATCTTTCACTCTAAATCACATTCCCTAGATCATAGGGATGTCTAATTCCTGTGACATGCAAGTATAGCAAAAGTTTTATTCTGATTTGTAGTTCACAATGTTTTAGATACCAGGCTTGGTATGACGCATATTTCAGGCATAAAGATTATGACTTTGTAATTTATGATGTCACATTGTCTATAGGTATACATGTATGTCTGAAGAAGACGGGCTTATAGCCGTCGATACCGTGGAGAAGTCTATTAAACAACTATTATTGCAACTGGTTGGCAGATTATTAATTTGCTATCCTATAACCGTTGCTGAAGCGCAGTCATGTTTAAAAAAATTTCAATATAATTAAAGTATACTTCACAAACTATCTTCGTATACTCTTTCTCTGTGGTTGGAGCACCTGAGAAGTATTATCTGAAGAAGGCCCCAAAAGCCGAAAATATTATTCTGGAATATAAATACACTCTATTCAATTTTTTAGTACCTCTACTCAACTATTTATTATTTAGTGTCTAACAGTATAGTGACACTAAACCAATTCTGTATAGATTGCAGCTGTGTTAGTTTTTAGTAAATTACAGTATACTTTACATAATTTTTGGGAAAGGCTTTTCTGTATCCCTCAAACACGTTTTCAAATTTCGTTACGTTCTCTCAGTGACTTTACGTTAAAATATGAACATCATTGTTGAAATATCACTTCCGAAGTTATCTTCGAAACGTAAGTTTGTAATCTTGTCTGATATAATGTGCTTGTTTAACAGAAACCATGCATATACCAACTTTGTACTGTATTAAAACGGTACTTACAGTATTTTATATTATTGCAACCGAAGTTTAATGCTGATATAGCAAGGCTTGAGGGATGTGAATATGGGAAAACAGGACTACACGCTATCACGTAGTATAGCATTGAAGGCTGACAACAAATCCACAAGTCGATGTCGAAACGGAGGAAAATGAAAATCTGCATTGTCGTCCCTCACGGGGGTAACGACTCTCCCGGTCGACTTAAAAGCTGTTCGGTTTAAGAGTAAGTAGAATTTACAATGAAGTGGCTCTTGACAGTTGCCTAGTGTGAATGCAGCCTATTAACTTCCTGAACGGAAAGATTTATTTGTTTTCCGCAGGAAATCACACTGTTCGTTCAAGATATTATTTGACAGGTGCCTCCTCAAGCTCGGTAACTTCCTCCCTAGTTCCTCAGCTTCGCTGCCACCGCCGTGACGGCATCACCTGTAAATTGTCTAAGAGGATTTCTCAGCTTTCCACCTCAATCATCTGTACAGGAATAGCGTGGGATCAATTTAGGCTTGTCATATCTAGCTGGGTCCTCGTCGGGGAACTCTGACCTGAAATGAAACAGTAGTTATATACATACTTTCTACTAATAAAACAACTTACACGGAACTACTTGCGGCAGAAGTGGTTGGTATACCATATTTTTTTCGAAAGATTTCTCCTTTTTAGTTATGTATAAAACTCCATGGAAGTCGTCTAGTAGCGGAAATGGCATTTTAAGATTGATTCAACAGTACCAGGCCATGCTAAGAGAGGACTTTGTCAACATAAACTTGATGATAAAAGTAAAGCTAAATGAGGCTGTATTGATATTTAGCGCTAATAAATAGCGCTATTTAAGAATTTCATTCTTGAGCCAAGCTATTAAAATTACTCTTCAGAATCGCGACAGAACAGTTTTGGCGGGATGGAATAAATAAAAATTGGATCTTTTTGTCGGTCCCCTGACTCAGACGATGCAATTACCGAAATGTTCAAAGAAAGCTTGAATCACATTTCAAACAGATACCCGAAGAATAATGTTATAATCGGTGGCGACTTTAATTTACACTCGATATGTTGGCATAAATACGCATTCAAAACCGGCAGTAAATATAAAACTTCGCCCGAAATAGTACTGAATGCTTTTTTTTTAAACTACTTCGAACAGTTAATTCATGAACCCACTAGAATAGTAAATGGTTGCGAAAATACCCTTGATCTCCTGGCAACAAATAATCCTGAGCTAGTAAAGAGCATCAAAACAGATACAGGGATTAGAGAACATAGAGTTGTAGTAGCGAGGCTGAATATCGAAATTCCCAAATGCACCAAAAGTAAACGAAAAATATATCTATTCAATAGAAGAAATAAAAATTCGCTTCACGCTTTCCTGAGTGATGGTCTCCAGTCTTTCAAAACTAAAAATGCGGATGTAGATCAGATGTGGCGTACTTTCAAAGACATAATATCAGTAGAAATCGAGAGATTTATACCAAATAAATTAATAAAAGAGGGGGTTGACCCCCCGTGGTACACAAAACAGGTCATATCAATGTTTCAGAAGCAAAGGAATACCCATGCAAAATTTAAAATGACACTAAGACTGGCAATCTTTTACAGAAACTCGCAACCTAGCGCGGACTTCAATGCGAGAAGCTTCTAATGTTCTAATGTTTGTAGAACTTATGGGACTTAACTACGGGGTCATTAGTCCCTAAGCTTACAAACTACTTATGAACTAGATAAGACTAAGGACGGCACAAATATCCATGCCCGAGGGGGGATTCGAACCCCCGACCGCAGCGGCCGTGCAGACCGTGACTGAAGCGCCTCAGTCCCCTCGGCCACCGCGCCCGGCGCGAGAAGCTTATAGTAGTTTCCACAACGAAATTCTGTCACGTAATCTTGCAGAAAAAGCCAAAGAAATTCTGGTCATATGTGAAGTACACTAGCGGCAAAACAATAATTTCACTACGCGATAGCAATGGTAATACTACCGATGATAGTACTGCTAAAGCAGAATTTCTAAACCCAGCTTTCTGAAATTCGTTCACCAAAGAAGACGAAGTGAACACTCCATAATTCAAACCAAGAACAGCTGCCAGCATGCGAAATTTAGAAGTAGATGTTTCTGGAGTAGTAAAACAACTAAAGTCACATAACAAAAACATATCTTCTGGGCCAGATTGTATACCAACTAGATTCCTCTCAGAGTATGCTGATGCAATAGCTCCATACTTAGCTATCATATAGAACCGATCACTCAGCGAAAGATCCGTACCCAAAGACTGGAAAGTTGCACAAGTCACTCCAATATTCAAGAAAGGCAAACCATATTTCTGCTTTTCGGAAGGCTTTTGACACTGTATCTCACAAACGGCTTCTAATGAAATTGCTTGCTTATGTAATATCGCCCCAATTGTGCGATTGGATTCCAGATTTCCTATCAGAAAAGACACAGTTCGTAGTAATTGACGGCAAGTCATCGAGTAAAACAGAAATGGCGTTCCTTAGGAAAGCGTTATTTGTCCCTACACTTCCTTGTGTACATAAACGATTTAGGAGACAATCTGAATAGCTCCCTGTTCGCGGATGATGCTGTCATTTATCGGTTAGTGAAGTCAACAGAGTATCAAAAGCAACTGCAAAGCGATTTAGACTAAATTTCTACATGGTGCGAAAATTGGCAATTAACACTAAATAAAGAAAAGTGTGAAGTAATACACATGACAACTGAGAGAAATACTCTGAACTTCAATCACACGATAAATCAGTCAAACCTTAAGGTCGTAAATTCTACCAAATACCAAGTTACAATTACGAACAACTTAGACTGGAGAGAACACGTACAAAATATTGTCGAGAAGGCGGACCAAAAATTACGTTTCATTGACATAACGCTTCGAAGATGCCACAGCTCCACCAAAGAAACTGCCGACATCACCTTTGTGTGTCCTCTACTGGAGTACTGTTGCCCAGTGTGGGACCTTCACCAGGTGGGACTCACGGAAGGCATTGAGAAGGTTCTGAGAAGGGCAGCTCGTTTTGTTTTATCACCTTACAGGAGGGAAAGAGTTACGGAAATGTTGCACGATTTGAGGTGGAAATCATTACAAGAACGACGTTATTCGTTGCTGCGAGACCTATTTGCGAAATTTCAATCACCGACTTTTACTTATAATTGTGAAAATATGACCATTCTAATAAAATAAGAGAAATCAGATCGAAAACGGAACGATTTAGGTGTTCTTTCTTCCCGCGCGCTATTACAGAATGGAATTGTAGAGAAACGTTTTGAAAGTGGTTAATGAACCCTCTCCCAGGCACTTAAATGTGATTTTCAGGGTATCAATGTAGATGTAGTAGCGAGAAGGTCCATAAAGATTATGCTCCTGATATATCGGGAGGGGTGGCAATTTTTGACTTCTACCATTTTCTTGGGAAGGCCAGCTATCATTTCTGAAATACTTGATGGTCAATTACTATGAAATTTGACCTTTCTTGCAGGATAGCAAGATCCATATGCGTTTCCGCGAAGATACCTGATAGACACGGAATTGTCGATTATATTGAGCTTGAAATATCTGTTGTTGGCGACAGTCACTACCCCAGTCACTACTACATTTATACAGTAGGGGTACTAGATACCAGCCGTCAAGAAAAACATTTTTAGATTCGTTAAAATATTTACAAGAATTATAGTTCTAATATACATTTTTAGTAGAGAAATAATAAATTAAAACTTCACGCCTGAAGTTTAATTCTCACTGCATGCCAGTGTAAGGAAAAAGCAGTTTTGACATCTCTATCACACCGCATCACCTGAACTATGTGCTTTAGAGTAATGCCATTTAACAGGTCTTTTCAAAGAAATATGTAGATACTGTCTGCAAAGTGTGCTGCAAATCCAGTTAGTACTAAAACGACACGTCATAGTACTTGCTGTAATTTCACCGCATGAATAGCGCAATGTTCGATGTTACATGTGAATGTTTGTTGGCAGTTGCTACCATTTTCGAATAATGGATTAACGAATTTTGAATATTTGATTACCATCAGCTATATCCTGTTCAACTGCACATACGATTGTAGGTCTTAATATTTTATAACATTACCAAGGTTACGTGTTTTAAAATGGAGCAATAATTACTCGAAATATGAAAATTCGAATTTCATGTTTCTGGAATCCGTCAAACTCAAGGAGAGAGAATCCCTGAATCGAAGTGCCAAATATGGATGTTAGATTTACGATGACCAATGTTTTGGCTGAAAGGATCATTCAATATCCTACAGATGTACTGGGAGCGTTCAGTGTGCTCACAAGAATGATGCCTTAAAGAGAAAGTGTTAGGTTTACAACTGAATCATTACTGTTATTTCACTTTAAATAAGATTACAGCCATCATATGTATTCGAAGAGCTCTAGCCCTTTAAACTAAGGACGATAACTGCCAATTCTCGCATCCACTTTGGAAGCGGAATGTTACATCCCTACCGGAAGGCCTAATCGGAAAGGGCGGTCTTTCAACACTGGTGATTAGGCAGCAGTAAAGTCAGATTAGGTAGCATAACGATCGGCTGCACAACCACATAGTGGTCACTACTTGCATACGACAGAAGAGTACTTGCAGAATGCTCGTACGTTACACGCTAATCAAGAACAATGGATCTAAAACGCTATCACTTTGTTGTATTGCACTGGAAAGAGGTTGTGATCAATCCATGCTAGCCGCGGTGGAGTATCCGAGCGGTCTAAGGCACCTCGCTGCGGAGCGCGCGGTCGCCGTGGAGGTTCGAGTCCTCTCTGGGACATGGGTGTGTGTGTGTTTGTCTGTAGGTTAGTTTACCTAGGTTTAAGTAGTTTGTAAGCTACGGAGTGATGACCACGCAGTTTGATTCGATAGATTTACAGACATTTGAACATTTGAATCCATGCTATACTTTTTTTTCCTGCCTGGTAAGACAACTTAACCGGCCTCGTTAGTATGGGAAGTGGCGTGCCGACCTTCAAGTGCGGTACTTTTACTTCATCCTGTATACTGACGTGAAAGCGTATTAGGCATACCAAAATTAATATCGGAGTTGTAAAGTTTCTAGAATTTATTACGGCAGTTTTATCGTTACATATTGTACATATAATTAACGAGTAATTCTACCAATTTTTCCTATAAGTTTTCAATGTTAGAACCCTTCGTCACACGGAACACATCAAGTAGATAGCCGAGTTCGTCACAAACCATGCTCAGTGTGCCTGGAGTAATTGATCCACTGTGGATTCAATCCTATGTTGAACGTGGTTTTCAACTAGTAGCGGAGGCACAAACACACAATCCGTTACAAACCCCCAAAAGTAAAACCGGAAAGGAGTAAGATATGGTGAACGTGAAGGCCATGCGAAAAAAGATCTTTCATCTGGCCCCTTACAGCCAAAAAAGTGGTCAGGAACAACCAGTTGCGTATGAAGGTATGACAACGAAGCGACACACCATCTTGCTACAAGGTACAGTTGTCTTGTTCTGCTCCAGGTAACTGAAGAAGGAACCATTGTTACAGCACGTCAAGATAAGAAACACCGGTTACAGTAATTTCAGCGTAAAAGAAAGACCGAAACACTTCCCGCCTGGATATGGCAAAATAAAATTGTAATTTAGGGGAGTCTCGTTCCAACTGTACCATCTCGTGAGGTACTGTTGTACCCCAGATACGCACATTATCAGTGTTCATGTGTGCACGTAGGTGAAACGTCGATTCATCAGTGATGACGCCCCTATCCCGAAAATTATCATCGGGATGCGTCAACATATCTTTTGCAATATTGGCTCGTGCATAATAGACTGCAGTTTTGAAAGCTTGTAAAAAAAGCAAACAATAAGGTCGTAGTTGTAACATTCTCCATAAATTCTCCTTACATACATCGCTGTAGCTGCTAATTCACGCCGGCCGCAGTGGTCGAGGGGACTGAAGCGCTCCAGTAACGGTCTGCACGGCCACTACGGTCGGGGGTTCGAATCCCCCCTCGGGCATGGATATTTGTGCCATCCTTAGGATTAGCTAGTAGTTAAGTCCCATAAGCTATACAAACATTTGAACATTTTATTTGCTAATTCACGACTAGTCCTTCAAATTGATTTCTTGGGCCTATGGAAGAAAGCAACTGTTGCTGCTTTGACACGTTCTTCAATCACGCTTGGTCGTTCAAATGTGTGTAAATCTGCTATAGTCATTAGTCTCTATACTTACAAACTACTTAAACTGTATGACACTACGGACGACACAAACACACACACAAACATAAAACTTCTAACGGAAGACGGAGGAACGAGAGCATGCTCACGCTGACAACCAATTTGTAGGACAAACTATTTTCAGTTGCTCGTTCATTTATATCTATAAATGTGAATGTCTGTTCGGTGTACGTTTATCACGTGTGAACCACATGACATAAAGAGCTAAAAATTTGTATAGTTACTAATGTCTATCCGGGGAAGGCTTTAGGCACGGTTTTATGGCAATCGTATATATATATATATATATATATATATATATATATATATATATATATATATAATGTGAATGTTCGGCATTGTTGCTTGACAAATGATAATAACAAAAGAGTGGAGTATATTGGGATGGAAAGTCATCGGTGTATATAAAATTCTACATCTATGTGTTTATATTTCGCTCTGCAGAACGCAAACTAATGATCTGTGTGTAATTGTTGACCGAAGTCTCCCGTTGTACACCATAGCAGTTCCATGCCGATAGCTACAAGGAGCTGGAAGATATGGTGGTTGAAAGTCGTCAATTTATTTTAAAAAAATTCGAACCGAAGGCCAGCGATGACGTTTGCGACTCTATAGCAAGGAGGGTACATACAGCGAAACGTGATGCCGCAGACCATATCTTTGGTCTATGCGTGCTACAATGTCTTCAGCTCTTTCTCGGTAACGATAAGTATAAGAACAAGGAAATATAAGAATAAATAAATAAAGCAGTAAAAGAGAAATTTCTTTTAATTCATCTCTTTTAAAATTAATCGATTTGACGTTTCGCGCATTATCTAACACAATCAACCAACACGGGAGCGGAGCCGCGGGTTTAAGCTAGTTTACTGTATAATTTGTAACGGAAAGTGTCATCATCATCATTAGAGACTGATTATGCCTTTCAGCGTTCAGCCTGGAGCATAGTACCTCTAATAAAATTCCTCCATGGTCCCCTATTCAATGCTAACATTGATGTCTCGTCTGATGTTATGCCTTTTACTTCAAAATCATTCTGCACTGAATCTAAGTACTTTCTTCTTGGCCTACCTCGACTCCTCTTACCCTCCGCTGCCGAGTTCATGAGCCTCTTAGGTAACCTTGCTTCTCCCATGCGTGTAACATGACGCCACCATCTTAGTCTGTTCGCTCTAACTGCTTCATCTATGGTGTTTATTCCCAGTTATTCTTTGATTTCCTCATTATGGACACCCTCCTGCCATTGTTCCGATCTATTAGTACCTCCAATCATTCTTGCTACTGTCATATCTGTAACTTCTACCTTATGAATAAGGTAACCTGTATCCACCCAACTTTCACTCCCATACAACAAAGTTGATCGAAACAGAGCGGTGCACCACTAACTTAGTCTTGGTACTTACTTCCTTCTTGCAGAAGAGAGGAGATCTTAGCTGAGCACTCACTGCATTAGCTTTGCTGCATCTCGATTCCAATTCTTTCACTGTTGCCATCCTGTGCGAAAATACATCCCAGGTACTTGAAACTGTCTACCTGTTCTTTGTTCCTCCTATTTGGCACTCAATCCGTTTAAATCTCTTTCCCACAGAATTACTTTTGTTTTGGAGATGCTGATCTTCATATCATAATCCTTGCACCTCTGATCGAGCTCTGAAATATTAGTTTGCAACCGTTCAATCGAATCGGCCATTACAACTAAGTCATCCGCATATGCGAGACTGCTTATTTTGTTTTCACCTATTTTAATTCCACCCTGGCAGTCTACTGTTTTCAACGTATGCTGCATGAATAGTATGAACAACAGTGGTGACAGGTTACAGCCTTGTCTTACCCCTAAAACAACCCTGAACTATGAGCTTAATTTGCCATCTACTCTAACTGCTGTCTGACAGTCTACGTAAAGCCCTTTAATTGCCTCCTATACCATAATCTTGTCGAACTAACAGTAGATTCCTCCTAGGAACACGGTCATAAGCCTTTTCTAGATCTATGAAACATAGATACAATTCCCTGTTCCACTCATAGCACTTTTCGATTACCTGCCGTAAGCTAAAGATCTGGTCCTGAGGGCCTCTAAGAGGCCTAAACCCACACTGATTTTCATCTAACTTGTCCTCAAATAATACTCGCACTCTCCTTTCAACAATACCCGAGAATATTTTGCCTACAACACTAATTAAAGAGATACCTCGGTAGTCGTTGCAATCTTTTGTGTCCATGTTTGAAAATTGGCGTGATTACCGCTTTCGTCCAGTCAGTCGGAACCTGTCCCGATTCCCAAGCCTTTTCAGTTATCCTGTGTAACCATTTGAGACCTGATATTCCACTGTATTTGACGAGTACCGGCTTAATTTCATCCACCCCAGCCGCTTTATTGCACTGTAATCTACTGACCATTTTCTCCACTTCCTCAAATGAGATTCTGTTTCCATCGTCATTCCTATCCCATTCTACCTGAATATCTGACACATTGAACGTTTCACCTATATTGAGCAATTCTTCAAAATATTCCCTACATCTGCTCAAGGCATCCACAGAATTGACTAGCAGCTTTCCTGACCTGCCCAAAACACTTGTTAATTCCTTCTTCCCTCCCTTTCGAAGGTTGCTAATTACACCCCAAAATGGTTTTCCTACGGCTTGACTCAGAGTTTCTAGCTTATTTCCGAAGTCTTCCCATGATTTCTTCTTGGAATTTGTAATTATCCATTTGGCTTTGTTTCTTTCTTCAACATAATTTTCTCTGTCTGCCTGGTTTCTAGTATGTAGCAATTTTTGAAATGCCTTCTTTTTCTTTTTACAGGCTGCCTTGACTGAGTCATTCCACCACGCCGTCTGCTTCTTTCTGCCTTTACAAACTACTGTTCCAAGGTTCCAAGACATTCTCTAGCTACTTCTAGTAGTGTGTCCCACGCCATCTCAATTATTCTGTGTAACAATTTGAGGCCTGACATTTCAATGTATTTGCCGAGAAAGTGTACCGTAATAAATTCTACGAAACTTTAAAACACCGATATTCGTTTTGGTGTGTCCTGTACTTTCCAAAAGTACTACACTTTAAATCTGTGGAATCGAGAGACACACGTTCAGCGCTCCTTGTAAGCGTTTAAAAATAAATCATGGAGCGCGTGCAGCGGCAGCAGCCCTCATACGGTGGCACGGACCCGGCAGCGCCGCCTGTGGCGCTGGCTACGTGTGTGTTTGTGTGTGTGTGAGAGCGGCGGCGATTTATGGCGCGTCACTGGCGCCAGAAGAATTTACAAGCGCCTCGCATGTCGGCCGCCACTAAATCTGCGCCTGCCGGCAAAAACTGTATCACCAGCCGTTCTCTGGCCTGCGCCTGGGCAGTAGGCAGCAGGGTGCGCCAAGCGGGCGGTCTGGCCTGCGCCTGGACATTAGGCAGCAGGGTGCGCCAGGCGGGAGGCTGCGCGCGCGGCCTAGCCTGATCACGGGGATTTCGGGATTAACAAACGCTACTCTAAAATAATACTTTTTTATCGTTACACCAAAATATCGATGTTGACGCCACAAGGGGCGAAGCGTTCGTAGAAATTACTGGGAATGATGGATATGTAACTGATTATGGGCAGACTCCCAAGTCACCCTTCCATTCTCAACCCGGCGTTACGACAAGACATACATTAACTATTGCAATACCATGGGGAGGGATACTTTATGCTTACTTTTTGAAAATGTTGAAATCTATTCAAGTACTTTCTTTTTGAAAAATTTTGTAAAAAATATGTATTGCTTTTAATGAAGCATTCTTCCAGATTCTATGATTGTTTTACATTTTTCCTTTAAGCTAAATCGGAAAATTTAATAGAGGTGGTCTTGAAGTTGCCGTGGTCCACTACGAAGCGAAGCAGCGACCACGCACCCGACACCACAGCGCTGTACACCGGACATCCACGGCCGCGCAACCAACTTCGGTGACAAAAAGCCGCCATAAATGCTCGCGCACTAAGATGGCGGCAGCTCATTGCGCACGCATACGAACCTATTTGCGTGCGCAGATGCCGCCGCGCACAGCGGAAGGGTCCGGTGTGCACTTTGCCACACGTCACCGCCGACCAATAAGAAGATGCGCGTGACCAGACTCGCTAGCCAATGCCGGGACTCCACCGCGGACGGATACCAGCCATCGGTACCATTTTATTTATATCGACCTCATTGTGCCTACAACGTCATGAAAGATGCTGTAGGAGTGAAGAGACATTCAGCTCGTTCTGTTGCCTTTTTTGTCGGCACCAGGATGGTGGTGAGAATCAGCAATGACCAAAAGCAAGAGCTTGCACAAGGCTATGGAATCTAATCCATTAAACACACATCATGTATATCCAGAGGACATTATGTCTGTAATTAAAAAAGCCATTCAGCAATAGACCACATTTCCGGGAGGGGACTGACAAATGGTAGGTAACCATGAGAAAACGACTGAATAACAAATGAAGTGACGACATACCAGCAGTCGGAGCATGGATGTCAAAAGTTTGAACACAATAGAAAAACTAAAAAATATGGAAAGAGGTAAATAAGGCGAGAAAGTGTAAGATCAACTACAGCGGAAGATGGAGTGGCTACATGTAGGTAGGATACATTATGAGTAGGAAAATACGGCAGAGAGTTATTGTGAGTAGCTCACTGATGGGTATATTATCATCAAATTCTAGAGAAAACCAACTCCAAGAAAGATAATCCAGGTATACATGCCGACCTCACACACAGAAAATGAAGACGTATGGAAAGTATATAGAGATAGAGAAAAGAGAGTTTGGTATGTAAAGGGAGGTGAGAAAATAAAAGAAAGGGCTGTGTGAGAATATGGTCTATGTAGTAAGGATAAGGGAGGTGTGAGAATAATCGAGTTCTGTAATCAATTTTTCATGGCAAAAGCAAATACTCTGTTCAAACGAGAGAAGATATACTTGATAAAAACCTGGTGACAGGCGGATGGCGGCGTTCCAGGTGGAACGACATAGACTCAGGCCACAGTTTAGTACGGATATAAAGTTTAAAAGAATCGGCAGAAGAAACCAGTATGGTAGAAAATGGAATACGAAATATTGAAGTTACCTAATGACTTGTATACTCTTATCAGAAACACCAGAGAAGGCACATAAAATGAAGACAACGTATTTGAAGGAAGCTATCTAAAATTTTGTAAACACAAATATACGAGGAAGGAAGAGAACTGGAAAGAAACCACTGGTAACAGAATAAATCACATTATTCATGAAAGAGGGAAGCACAAAAATGTTTCCATAAATTCGGGAATACAAAAACAGAAGCCACTTACGCGTGAAATATGTAAGGACCAAGGCGAAAAAAATTTAGTAAATCGAAAAGAAAATGATGGTCTTTAGGACCGATTCCTCATACAGAAAAATCAAAAGCAAGGTTAGTAACTTGATTGATTAACAACTACACCTACAAACACAAAGAAAAGAGCTGATACGTGGGAAAATTACCGGTCAATTAGCAAAGTAACTCATGCATCCAAGCAACTGACGAGAATAATAATACAAAGAAGAAAGGAAAAGAAAACTGACGATATATTCTACATCTACATGGAAACTTGGCAAATCACACTAAAGTGCATGGTAGAGGGTACATTGAACCACTTTTGTGATATTTCTCAAATGTTCAAATGTTTGTAAATTTATCGGTCCAAACTGCGTAGTCACCAGTCCGTAGCTTAAAAACTACTTAAACTAAGGTAAACTAAGCATAGGACAACACACACACCCATGCCGCTGGGAGGACTCAAAACTCCGACGGCGAGCAACCGCACGCTCCGCAGGGAGGTGCCTTAGACCGCTCGGATACTCAATAGCGGCGTGATATTTCTCTATAGTTCCACTCTCTAAATCTTTCTGTTTTAGATCTGATGTCTCTTATTTTATTATGATGGTCACGTCTCCCTATGTAGGTGGGTGCTAACAATATGTGTTCGCATTCGGAAGAGAAAATTGGTGAAAGAAATTTCGCGAATAGATCTCGCCGCAACAAATAAAGCTTCTCTTTTAATGATTTACATCCCGACTCGTGCATCATTTCCGTGACGTTCTCTCCTCTATACCGCAATAATACAAAACAAGCTGCCCTTCTCTGAATTTTCTCTAAATCGTTCGTCGGTACCACCTGATGTAGATCCCACAGTGCGTAGCAATACTCCAAAACAGGACGCAGAAGTGTAGAGTGGGTAGTTTCTTTAGTAGAACTGTTGCATCTTCTAAGTGTTCTGCCAATGAAACGTATTTTTTAGTTCCCCTTCCCTACAATACTTTCTACTCTATATTAAGTAACGATATGATTAGCTTCGTAGCCCCGTCTCAGTCCATCTCGTCCTTTCCTTACTCTGTCTTCCGTCTCCTCCTCTCTCTCTGATCATATCCTCCCCTTTCATCTCTCTATTTCCCCTTTTCCTCCTCGTGTATATTCAAAATTAAAAATAAATGAACTACGAAGTTACTTCATAATTAGGGGTAACGCTGGCAAGTGACCAGGTAGTGGCTCTTCCAGAAAAGTAAGCGAAAGAACGAACACAAAAAACCACGATATGTACAGACCTAGTTGCTACGATGGTTAGATTTTCACTGCTATCGTTATTACGACCTAGCATCTGTAGCACCCTGATATGCAATTGAAAATTCATTATTACAATACTTACACTTCGCCATGACACCTTGTCATAGATGATGGTTGTCTAAGATATATCATTTTCACACCACGTATACTTTGATCATCTCTAATTTTGTCTCATTGACTGATAAGTTCAATAGTTGTGTTAGGTTCTCTTGTAATAGACCTTGGTTCACCATCACGCAGCCTGGCATTGATTTTATGTTTTTAATCAAGACTTGATGCCTAGTGACGTAATATTTATTTTTATTGTGTGACATGCTTGCCAGTATGCACAAGGAGGCACATAATGCACCTGTTTAATCAGTCTAGTTCGTAAGTACTTACTGTATGAAACTAGTGGGTTATATTATGTATTTTACTTCAGCTTGTGTACAATTCTGTTTGTGTATTTTTATTTAATAGTCTTTCGTGAAGATGGTTTATAACCGAAACCGTTAGAAGTTTGAACCATAATAAACAGCTGATGGTTTACAGTATGTATTTCTTCAAACTTCCACAAGACCTTACCAACTCCGTCGACCATTCATCTCAAAATATTCACATAGTCTCTTTATTCGTGTCTGATCACTAGAATTTCTCGTTTCTCTTTATTTGTTTTGAAAAAAAAAACACACTAAAGTACTGTACTACTGTCTCTAAGAATGGTACGTTTTCTACTAACTGCCTAAGAACTACACCTCACAACAATATGTGCATCCACCACACAGTTTCATTCTGCCCAATCTACAGGCTTGAAATATTTTGTTTTCCGAATTTATAATTGTTTATACGTTATGTGGTACCGGAAAAAGACCAGGAAATTAGCGTACCTGAAGCGTTATTGACGGGACTGGGGTACATTTGATATGATACGGGACTATCCCTTGAAATTCAGGACGTCTGACAAGCCTGTTTATTGCTGCAGCCGACACAGTGAGAGTATGGTAGGCAAACAATACAACTATGTCCTACTAACCCATTACATTAGCGAAGCAAGCTTTTGCGACTGATCTTGTCACTTGTTAGAAGTAGTAGGTGTTGGGTAGTACGTTATAGAAGTTGCGGAAGACTGAAGCAGCCGGCGGCGGCTAGTTGCGTGCTCCGCCACACAGCGGCGCTTTCTCCCTCTCCTCCGCCCCTCCCTTGGTTCCGCACCCCTCCCCTCCGCACCCCCCCTCTCCCCCAGGTCGTGGCCGCGTGACCCAGTTGAGCGCCAGCTGGCGGGCCGCCCGCGCAACGCCAGACGCCGTGGGGTGCAGACGGCACGCCAAACGCAGCCGCTGCCGCAGCCAACTCGCTACTCCACTCGAGCGGTCTCAACGCTTCCACCCCACCCCCTCCCAAACGTGGAATTTTAACATCATTGTTATCTGCTGAGAACGTTCAACTAGTAGTCCTTACAATGATCTTTCAGAACCTGATCAGTGTACTCAATGCATTAATGAAAAACCATGGAAATTGAAGTACTAAGTATTAATCAAACAAGTAAGCCAATGAAATATATATTTCGAAAGGTGCTTTATGGCAAACAGAAGCGCCAACGTATATTTTGGGAGGGGGGGGGGGGCAGGTACGTTTCACCCTCCTACAATATTTTGAGATAGCCCCCATTCCCCACCTCACTCCGATGTTGGTGTACCATTCGTTAATGCTGATGTTACGTTTGATTGAAGCTGGCTGATAGAGAACAATCAAAACAAATTTCAAAGTTTGTGTAACTAACGAGACATCCATTAATGATGATAAGAGACGACTTAGATAGGGGGCTTTTTCATCCTCTTACAATATATCCAAGTATTCCCCGTCCCATAGCCCCGTCCCCTATGTTGGAGTACCATTTGAGAGTATTGAACCTCCGACGCTGGAGGCCGCGCGATCTGTAACGAGGCGCTTCAGACCGACTTATCATTATGGATTCTATGAGAATATATCTCGTCGGCGCACGTGCAGTTATCTGCAATAAATAATCCCCTCCCCGGCGCGCGCCTTTGAAAGGTATAATACTAAAACAAACAAAATTTTACGAAAATAAAAAATTCAAATTTTGGTTCCCTTATTAAGAATCCGATGATAGGATAATTTGTAATGACGGACAAATAAAGGTGTATGAGGAGAATAAATTCTGCGTATTTTAGTAGAACTTCCGGTAAGAGGTATTTTGAGGTCGATGGCAATGAATTTGAAGTTTGAAATGACATATTTCCAATTTTATCAACGTGTTCAAATTTATTATTCGCCGTCGTATCAAATTCGTTGTTGCGTCATCGTTATCATCGTTACCAGAATTATTTTTAATCAAGAATTCACTTACTATGTGCGCGTCTTCAGTGCGTAAAATGTGCGATAAAACCCTACACTTGTTTATGCGTACGTATGAGTTCACACCAGTGTTTTTCTACACTTTAGCAAGTGTAATTTGTTATGTACATTTTATGCGGTGAAGATAGGCACACTTCACTGAAATCTAGATCTGAAGTGAAAATAATTTACAATATGAAATCGCAATTGATGAACGTCATTACATTGAAAATGGATCCAAACCTGTTATTAGAAGTGTTGTTGTCGACTTGAGCACTGGGAGACGACTAGGAAAGCAGATATATTTACCCCCAGGGGCATTTATCTTCTTCAGTTCCCATTTTGTGAAAGCTTGAGATGAGTGGATACGACTATTCCAAAGGATGAAAGATAAAATGCATCGTTTCATCACGAGAACATCTGCGTTGACCGTTCATTGATACAGTTCAAATATGCTCACGTAAATACAACTCTACTCATTTATTTCTGAGCTAATATGAGGTACATTCACTGAAGTGGAACAAAGCAGATTAAACTTCATTAAATACTATTTCTAGTTTTTTTTATTAGCCATTGGAATAAATACTGGTTGAATTATTTAAAGAAAATATTTGATTTGATGTCGACGCCTATTAGGGGAGTCTTCTTAATAAGAAACGTTAAAATACATGACTCAGAAGAACACAGATGTAGTCTATAACTTTTATTGGAGGGGTGGGGGGGGGGCACTGAAATTCAATTCACGAGTATCAGCCACTCTGAAAGTTTAAAATGACGAATATGGGTAAATAAGTCATGATTGTGTGGTAATAAATTAACCAAAACAATCAGCTGGAGTAATTTCATTACAAAAAATATTCCAATTGGTTAATATGACGAGAGCGCTGTAGTAATAAGTGACAATTGCTTTTTATATATAATTTCAAGTTTTCTGAACAAGAAGCCTCCAAGGGGTTTTCAACACCAGATCATATATTACAGTTAATTAATGCAAGTAGTGGGCTTTAATACATCGTCTAAAAACTTCCGTGCTCTAGCTGCTTCCACAACCACGTATAAAATTATTTCAAGGCGCTGAAATAAATTCAACGACGGTGCATGTAATCTAGTGCCGAATTTGAAAAAATCGTGGATTTCTCTTTTCGAGCCAGTGGCTGCAATCATGGTTTAAAGACAAGATAGTTAATTTTATTTTTATTACGATGACCGGTTTAAAAAAAAATGTTTGTATCGCTTATGGGACTTAACTACGGGGTCATCAGTCCCTAAACTTACAAACTACTTATGAACTAACTAATACTAAGGACGGCACAAATATCCATGCCCGAGGGGGGATTCGAACCCCCGATCGTAGTGGCCGTGCATACCGTGACTCGAGCGCCTCAGTCCCCTCGGCCACCGCGGCCGGCTGAACGGTTTCGATGCACTTCATCTAATGATGATGATGATTACAGGTCATCGTAACAACAATAAAAATCGATCTTCTCTGAAAACCATTGTGATTATCCAAGTGGGTGTTTAGCAGCAATCATCCGTTATTTTGGTAATAAACTGCTTTATTTTGCAGATCTAGATATCGGCAAGTGAGTTGCCATTATCGGTGCTAAAATAACAAGAAGTTCAAATGTTTAGTTGTTTGTAAAGCTTAAAACTGCGGGGTCGTCTCTAAATTTACATACTACTAACGAACTACCTTATACTAAAGGCGACACAAACATCCATGCCCGAGGGGGGATTCGAACCCCAGACGGCGGACGGCCGCGCGCACCGCAACACGACGCTCGAGTACGCGCGGCTAATCCGCCGCGGCTAACAACAAGTCACTGTCAGTGTAAATACATTACATGAAATATAACACTGACAAATTAGAAAGAGCCATAGAAATAGTTTACAAACATTTTTATATATTAGTGTGCTATGCATGTGCATACTTTAACCATCACAGGCGGTATGTATTACATTTTTCACAGTTTAGTTTCGAATCAATACTACGGCCAGTAAAGGTCGTAGGAGAGATTGGGTCGGCATGTGACGCCCTCTATAGTTTATATGCACGTCATATTTTTACAGTTTGTTACAACTTGCTAAATGGAACCAAATGCAACATTGTAAAATTTTAAATTATTGTTTTTTTGTTTTTGTTTTTGACTGTTTTTTGATCGTAAACAATGTATGTTACATGCGTGTCAGGTTTTTTATGTTAAATATAGTAGCTTATATTCCCGTGCTTCGCAAAAGATAATGATGGAGGGCCTGTGTGTATCATGGGTTTTTAGGGTTTCGGACATCAGTAGAAATAGAATCCTTGTTGGATCGCTCTATCGATAAACTCAGTTGTCCTAGCCAAGATGTCAAATGTGAGTAAAAGTCATTGCCCGAAACGATGTATCTTCATAAAGTTTTTCATATAAAGGGTGAAATATGCCAAAATAAGTAAAAAAATAACGTTAAGTATTAATACACAAAGCGAAATCAATAACACTATATTTAGTGTTTGTTGTTATTCGTAGACATAAGATTGTTTAATTCTGTCACAGACGTTCGCTTCCTTGTTGTGCTACGCCATACTTATTATGCAGCAGCGGTGTTTATTAGTTTTTTGGTGCACTACAGCGCCTCTATCGCTTGTTTGCTGTACTACACTATCCATACTTCAAGCATAACCTACACCTAAAACAATTCCATTGATTCCACTTTTATGAAACGAAGCTGCTCCAAGCAAATCCGTGAAGTAGTTCAGGAGATTAGGTATTTCTAATAGATGAACAGATAGTAGCTGAAAACACTTAAGACTGCGATGTATCTTATTTCCGTGATCTGATTTCGATGGTAATCAGGTATATATATTGCCCCAATCTTAGCTCAAATGTCCTATGAAAACCGCACGAAAATGTGTCAGTAATTTTTTTTCAATACGTTTGTGAAACGTGTTAGAAATAGGCATCTTTTCATGAATTTGGTGTAGCTTACATCATACATAATTTATATTCACCATTTAAAACATTTATTTCATGATAATTCATATCTCTCGAAAATGGGCTGAGGCATGTAAAGCTTTAATATAATAATATTTCCTTAATGAAGTAGAAATATCAATGAAAATAATTATTATTCTTACGGCTGGCTCTCTTTCCGTTAGTTGAGCTATTGTGGCTCCAAGCGCGAGACATAAACGTCTGTAGCAGTTGTACTTATACTTTAGTCTGATATATCAGTATGTAAATATTTGGATTAAACACGAGGATTTATCAGTTTTATATTCACTGCGTTGAATCATATTTCGTAGAACATAGCAAGCACGAAAAAGATTTTCAGAAATATGGTAAATTTGAAAAGTCAAAGAATAAGTAGTATTTTCAAAGGGTAATTATCCGATCGCTGCTCCGAACTTCACACGAACATCAGTAGCGCTTTATATTAGTTCTTTGCTCCATTACGCCGTTCTTTCCAAGCATGAAATAACCTAAAACTACAAATTACGATATCTTTTACTTTCCTGATCTGATTTTGATAAAATGAAGCCTATATGTTGCCCCAAGATATTGTCTATTTATCTGTGATACCCCCATGAATGTTCATTAAGTACTTTTAGAGATTGCTATCTACAAATAGACACATGCAATTGCTTTCAGAGAAATGTTTAAATTGTGATATCTTACTTTTTCCGATCCGATTTTGTGAAGTGAAACGTTTCTGTAACCGCAAACGTTTCCTGTGAAAAACCCCTGAAAATTCGTTATTAGTTTTGGAGATGAAAGAGAAACATGATGAAAAACGTTAAATTCTAATGTTCTTTCCGTGATCCGATTTTTATGAAACTAAGCCTATATGTAGTGCCAAGGTACGCTGAAATTACCTGTGAAAACCCCATACGAATTCGTGGTTTTGGAGAAGTGGTTTCTAATAGATGAACAGACAGACACGACGGTCTATGAAAACATTTCGTGATTCTATTTTGATGATATCATGCCAAGATCAAGAACCAATCTTGGCTCTTGTTTCGTGTGAAAACCGCATGAAAATTCGTCCAGTAGTTTTGAAGATTGAAGCGAACAGCGACAGGCCTACATTTACAGATTTATTATTAGTATAGATAAATTGTACTTTTGTGTCCCAACTTCGTCGCCGCTTTTGTGTCCCAGCCTCGTCGTAGGTGTCGGTGGCCGAGTGGAATGTGACCGACACAGGAACAAAAATAGCACGCTGGTGCAGGTACGGAGGGGAGCAGCCAGAAACTATAAACACTAGAGTAAATTAGAAAGATATATATATTGCACAGAATGTAACAATACTTAACTTTTACATAGTACTGCAGAATGTTGATACATAGTTGTTAGAGGCCTGCCTAGTGCCTGTACGATAGCAAAGTCTTCACTGGTGCCTATCTGATTACGAAGGTCCTAACTGGTTGCCAACTCAGTCTCAAGTGGCCGATGTCTTTCCGTGGTGGCCACGAGCGGGGTTGCAGCAGAAGGCGCTCGTGGCTGTCGTGAGAACGCCGCGCCGTGTGTGCATGGCGGCGCGCGGCGAAAGTAGGTGGCGCTCACTTTGTACTTGTGCGACACCACACCCCTCCCCCCCAAACCGCCGCGTCGTCGTGGCGTAGGGCTGAGGGCCACGGCGACGGCACTGGGAGGAGGCAAGTCTTTGATTGCTCGAAGATGTGACTGTAAGGGATGAATTCCTTGGGCATTAATCACATGGCCCAGGTACTCTATTTCAGTTTGAAAAAACGAACACTTTGCTTTATTACAACGTAGACCTGCTGCAGTCAAAACTTTGAAAAGGCACTCCAGGTTTGCTAAATGTTCTTCAACTGTACGTCCGGATACCACAATATCATCTAAATAGTTCGAGCAACACGGTACAGAAACTGTCAGCCGTTCCAAAAAGCGCTGAAAAATAGCGGGGGCGGAAGAACTGCCAAAGGGTAGGCGTTGAAATTGAAAAAGGCCCATGTGAGTATTAATGACGAAAAATTTTTTTGACTCGTCATCAAGCGGAATTTGTAAATATGCCTCTGCTAAATCAATCTTAGAAAAGAAGCGAGACTGTCCTAATTTGTCCATTAGTTCGTCAGGTCTGGGCAGGGGATAAGTGTCTACAATTGTTTGACCGTTCACTGTTGATTTGAAGTCCGCACAGAGACGAAGTTTTCCTGACGGCTTGGGTATAATTACTATAGGCGAGGCCCACTGACTCGCAGAAACAGGAGAAATCACCCCACTATCTTGCCAACGTTTAAGTTCTTCGGCAACTGTATCACGCAAGGCGATAGGCACTGGTCTAGCTTTACGAAATTTTGGAACTGCAGATTCTTTTAAAGTTACATGTGCCACGAAGTCTTTTGCACAACCTAGTTCCGGCGAAAACAAGTCACTATATTTGTCACACAATGCATTGATTTTGTCCTGAGGCACTACTGACGAAATTTGAAGCACATCTCTTTGAATTGATAAACCAAACAAGTCAAAAGCATCTAGTCCAAAAATGTTCTGTGTCGATTTGGCCTGAAGAACTACAAAAGCAACTGTTTTTGTAACACCTTGAAAAGAGGCAGGCAGGCTACACGTTCCTAGCATGGGAATATTTTGACCTGTGTACGCTGTTAGCACTTGCTGTGACGGCGACAATTCTGGCGAACCCAGAAGTTCATAAGTATCTTTATTTATTAAGGTGACAGCGGAACCAGTATCAAGCTGAAATTGCACCGTCTTATTTTCTATGAAGAGAGTCACAAACAGTTTTTGCTTGCGGTGCTCGACAGGTACGCGAATGTGGGCAACGTCTGCTACGGTTTGTTTACTGCGCTTGCGCGGGCCGCGTAGTGAAGTACGCGGCGCAGACTCGGCACGCAGCGGATTAACAACACTGTCACTAGATGGCACTACCGCCGGATCGGCGTCCGCGCATTGCGAGGTTGCTACAGATTCACTAACTACTGCACTAAACTTTTGAGTAGCTACATCAAGTCTACAGTCACTAGCTACACAGTACTGGGCACTATCACAAGGAGAAGTTGCAGAAGGCACTATTTTCACTACAGGAATGCACTGTTCATAGTCATTTTGCTTGTCCCGAACCCTTTTCCGTTGCACTGTTTTACGCGCTCGTCGGCGCTTGCTACGTGGTGCACTATATAGTTTTGCCATAGGCGCAGAACTACTTTCTTGCAATTGAGATCCAAGGAAAGCAGTGTTCAATTCCACAGCCCCTATAATATTTACAGAATGAACTGTTCTCGCACTCTGCGAAGCACTGTTTCTAACGGTACCGTTCTTTGAGTTTTTAATTTGCATACACACAGACTGCACATGTCCCGATTTGCCACATTGATAACAGGTTGCGTTGCGGCTAGGGCAATGAGCACGCTTGTGGCGTGATACACACTGGAGGCAAGATTTACGTACATTTGTCTGAAATGAGCGTTGGCGCCCTTTATTCAAATCACTGTTTCTAACACGACGGGGCGACCTTTGTGTCGCACTTTTACACTGGCTACTGTGCACTGACTGTTCAGCACGGCAGGTAGAAAAATAAGAATCACTAGTGCTATACTGAGAACTACGGCTAGGAAAGCGTCCGTTGCGGCGCACTGAATTAACACTGTGGCTTTGCATTTCTACGTCTGCTAAGTCAAAAGTATCATGCGCTTCTATAAGCTGCAGTACACTGTGTAATGAAGGGTCAGACTGTTTCCGAATTGCTGCCCTAATTCTGGGGTCCTGAATGTTCTGCGTAATCGCATCTCGCAACATAATGTCACTATAAGAAAGTCCACAAGAGCAAGTAAATTTACATTGGCGGGTTAAGCCCTTCAATTCCGTAATCCACTCTTGGTGTGACTGCTGCGGTAATTTTTTAAGTCTGAAAAATCGGTATCGTGCAGCGGCTACAAGAACTTTTCTCTCATAATGAGCATTCAGTGCATCTACGATTTGTTCAAAGTCTACATTACGAGGAGATGCGAGAGGGAAAAGTTTTTGCAATAGTACGAAGGTCTGGGGGCCCACAATCGATAAGAAAAGGTTCTTCACTCTCTGACCTGTAATTTGATGAGCCGCGACGAGTTCTTGAAACTGTGCGAAATAGTCGCTCCATTCTTCCTCACGTTCGTTGTACTGGCGAAATGTAGGAAGCGGTGCAGCGGCAGGTGTGGGCTGCTGATGTGACGGCTGTTGTTGTTGGTGAGCAGCCTGTGCCGTCAACTGCGACACGGCCTGCAGTAGTTGAGTGATTTGCGCCGTCTGTAACTGAATAATTTCCATTATGTTTGGGTTCGGGGTAGTGGCCATGCTGACCGATTAGGCGCCGCGCATACAAGTAAATTATAACGGAACACAAATGCAATATGAAAGAGGACGCTCTGCAACAAAAAAGTCCACAAACACGTAACAAAATATATTTCCCCAAAATTGTTATAATAAGGGGGGGGGGGGTGGGCGGGAGCAATTTTTGCGTGCTCCGACTGCTGCTGTCTGGCTGCTGTAAGAGGGCTGGTCCAAGGTTCTATCACTCCTCGTCGCCACTTTTGTGTCCCAACTTCGTCGCCGCTTTTGTGTCCCAGCCTCGTCGTAGGTGTCGGTGGCCGAGTGGAATGTGACCGACACAGGAACAAAAATAGCACGCTGGTGCAGGTATGGAGGGGAGCAGCCAGAAACTATAAACACTAGAGTAAATTAGAAAGATATATATATTGCACAGAATGTAACAATACTTAACTTTTACATAGTACTGCAGAATGTTGATACATAGTTGTTAGAGGCCTGCCTAGTGCCTGTACGATAGCAAAGTCTTCACTGGTGCCTATCTGATTACGAAGGTCCTAACTGGTTGCCAACTCAGTCTCAAGTGGCCGATGTCTTTCCGTGGTGGCCACGAGCGGGGTTGCAGCAGAGGGCGCTCGTGGCTGTCGTGAGAACGCCGCGCCGTGTGTGCATGGCGGCGCGCGGCGAAAGTAGGTGGCGCGCACTTTGTACTTGTGCGACACCACATGTACAATTGTAAAATTTTGCAGGAATATGTTTATTTGTATAACTTCTGTATGTCGGTTAAATCTGTTGCGAATATGGTTAGTAGTAAATAGGTAATATAATTTTGCAGCCAAAATCGCATTTTTCATTTATTATGTTACCGGTTTCGGCGTGCTCGACGCCATCTTCAGACCTGTGAAAATGTTGTGAAGTTATGTAAATTACGACAGGTCTGAAGATGGCGTCGAGCACGCCGAAACCGGTAACATAATGAATGAAAAATGCAATCTTGGCTGCAAAATCGTTATTAAACAGTTATAGATCGCCCCATCGAAATAAATATAAATATACAAATGGTAATAGATTAAAACTTGGTGCTTGATGGGGCGGTTTTCCATGAACGTTACTCTTTAGGTCCTCATATCTCATGAACTACGTGTCGTACTGTGATACAATTTCGAAGGTACATTATTCTGTATATGTGTATACTGTCTGTAAAATGTCCTGCGGCTAAAATTTGTAGTGTACAAATTATAAGTTGTAAAGTCACAAATGCTGTAGTTTTACTCCATAAACAGCGGAAAAGTAGAAAGAGAGGAACTTTTTTTCCTTTTATTATTTTGCTATGAATGACAGCGAGAAAAATGTTTGAAATTATGTTTAAAGTTTGTAGCAATTCTCTAAAGTCTCGTCGCATTATGTAGCAGTTACTTGCAACTCTTATCGTTTGTGATGTTATATCTCCTGAACCATATTTCGTATGTGGTTCGTATTCCTACAATAATTGTTGTCTCACATAAGGAATATGTGTACCAAATTTGGTTGAAGTCGATCCAGTGGTTTAGGAGGAAATGTGCAGTATTGTCGTTTGACGCAGCAGTTTTTTCGCGCATCTTATTATTTATGACGTCATATCTCCTTACATATGTGTCGTAGGCGATTGTTGCCTGATATTAAGGAACGAGTGTACCAAGTTTGGTTGAAATGGGTCTAGTAGTTTAGGAGGAGAAGTGGGACACACACAAATACATAACACAAACACATACAGCCTATTTTATAAGATGTAAAATTAAGCAATTTTATTCAAATAGGAGAGGTTTACTGTAGGTACTAAGCTTCAGTGTTAGAAATTATTATGTTTTGCAATATTACAATTTATGTGGAACATAATCTGATGGTTTTGTACTGAGTATTTATATCTACACATAGATGACGCTTCACTCTGAAACAGATTGCCGATTTTGCACCTCTCACTTAGGATTCAATAAGTGCAAATTTCGTTTTTCAGTTAAGTTAAATGACCCTTAAAATATGTATCCGTAAGATGGAAAAATGTTCAATTGCTGCTGAAAAAGAAATAATGAATGTATATAATAACAAGTGATAGTAACGTAAGTTTCTTTTTGTAGTTATGATACTCTTACAGGGATATGTCAATGGTTGCTACATACTGATAAAGAAGGATCTATCACGTCCCCCTCCCATAAACCTCTTCCAATATGCTGTTGACACGCTTTCCTTGCCTTAGCTCCCACCATCGCCCATTCAAACGGCTGCTCCAAGAACACCTTGATCTCTTCGCCCGCAACCAGTGGCTGGTGTCTATACATGCTACCAAAACCCAGGCGATCATTATAGTACTACCCGTTCCTTCCGTCCCCGAGATTTATATCTCACCTTCCATTACCGTCCCATCCGCCTCACACCTACCCTGAGGAACTTGGGCCTCACTATTTAACATACCCTCTCCTGGACTCCCCACTTACGCACTATCCAAGAAAAAGCCCGCTCTCACCTCCATATCCTCAAACTCCTTGTTGGCCGAACACGGGGCCTCAACCCTTCTGTCGTCCTCTATACCTACAAATCCCTCATCCGTCCTGGATCTCCGCTCTCCCATCCTTCTACAAATGTCTGGAGATACTAGAGCGCCATCCCCTTCTCCTCGCCTTTCGTATCTCTCTTTATCCCATCTGCCCCATGAGGATCCTCTACGATCTCATTTGTTTCCCCCGACTCGTTCTCTTTATTGAACATCTCCACCTCCGTTACATATCCAGCAAATCAGACCCGCCTAATCCTCTAGTCCAGCCCCTTCTCTCTGCACCTGGTCTGTTGCCACGCCTCCACCACTGTATTCCCCTGGCTCTCCACTTGTCTACATATCATTTCCTGTGGCAACTTCCGTACCCTCCCCCTCTCGGATGATGCTCTCCGACCTGACATCTACCCTTCATGCCAGCTGTGATCCTTCCCCTTGTTCCCTCTCCCACTTCCGGCCCCTTCTCCCCTCCTGATCCTTCCCAGCTGTCCCTCCGGGTTCTCCTCTTACTGCCCTCCCCTTCTTCCCCGTGGCTGCCTGAGACATCCCCCCCGGCCCTTCTCCACTGGACCTGTGGCTCCTCCCCACCCTCTCTCCACTCATCCCCTTTTCCCCCCACTTCACATAATTAATACTGTGTGTGCTCCGCCGTATGTGAACCTTCTGATGTGCTTCTGCGGGAGTGCTTTGCCAGTGTGGTGTCTTAATAACGTCGTTTTATTTTAATGATAGTGAATGGCCAACCCGCAGCCGACGCCATCAGTTTTAAATTTTGTGTATCTCCGTATGTGTGATGTATTTCTTGTTTTAATTCAACAATACCGAACGGTCAACCCATAGCCGCTGCCCTATGTTCATTTTAATTGACTGCACCTCGAGCAGTTGGTTTACTCTCCACCATCGCCGTATCAAAACTTTTATGATGCCACTGTTTCGCTTCATTTTAAATACTTTGTCTTATCTCCATTTCCGTTTTATGTATATCTCCAAACTTTTATCTCCTTTATGTTTTATACGTTTCTACTATGTCAAATTTTTTATTTCCGTAGGCTGAAGAGCGCCTATGAGCTCTGACAGCCCGCCTCTATTTACGGGAATTGAAATTACAATTAAGAAAAAAATCTATTGCGTCCCTCCTTTTTCGATTTTTTAGTGTTACACAAACAATTCTCAAACAGTTGGCATTAACATTATAGAGTTTGAAAATACCCTGAACATGTTTTCCTAATTGGTACCAACCTTCTTTTATCCTAACGACCTAGCTGAACTGGTGTCCTATGTTCACCAGAAACGATATTGGATAAATGTGTCGTTATGTGTTTCACCGTTTGCCCTATAGCTGTCACGGACGTACTTTGTCCACTTGTGACCGGAATACCGCAGCACTGGAAAAGTATGCACCAGTGGCTTGCACACGATTTGGCGGCACTGAAGTTGGGGCGCGCACTTTGTGTGCAGCTTTTGAAGCGAGTTAGCTGGCGCTCCGCCTACAGCCACTGCACCTCGCCGCCGGCAGAGCGCTTCGAGTTCCGTGATATTGCATCGCCCGCGGCGTCACCTTCTTATTGGGCCACCAGTTTGTGATTCATATTAAAACGTTAAACGTCCGTCCCTTTGATGTCAAGGCTCGGCTTATAGTCGGTGGCACCACAAGACAGAGGCTTTTAGATATACCTCCCTCCCCTCCCTTGCCCACAAATCTCACGTCTTGACTTTGCAAAATCACATTGGGGAAGAACATAGTGTTTTTGTCTTCCTTATCCCCGTATGCCAAATAGTAGATTTCAAAATCGGAATCAATTGTTTGTAGATACTTTGAACACAATTGCTGAGGTCATCAAAAATGTTCAAATGTTTGTATAACTTATGGGACTTAACTGTGGGGTCATCAGTCCCAAAACTTACAACCTACTTATGAACTACCTTATACTAAAGACGGCACAAAGATCCATGAAGAGGGGGGATTCGAACCCCCGACGGGGAACGGGCCCTCGGCATCGTAGCATAGCGCCTCAATGAGCTCGGCCGCTCCTCCGCGGCGATGAGGTCATCGCTCTCTAGACTGACTACTAAAACTAACTTACCCAAAGCACGAAGCACACACACGCAGCCATGATCGAGGAAGACGGAAACTTATTGATATCCATGGGGTGACCACTCGGATGCGCCGAATGAGAACTCCGTCCGCAACATCTTCGGCACTCAGGTCACTTGATTTTGGGACGGCGCGTTGCAACCCGTATAGCGCTAAGCGTATTTCGAGTTCTATTACTTCGTTGTTACATTCGTAGCCGTCGACCCGCGACGTTAGATGGCCAGCTATATCATCTATGGCACCGGCAGAAATGTTGTTCTTGTGGGTTGCACCGTTGTCACCGCACATGAAACATAATAAAACACGTATTGTTTGAAGAATGATGTAATAAGAAACATTGCCATTAAAATCATAAACAAAAACATAAATAAACATGATTTTACCTGCAAAACTGAGCTGATGTAAGGCAGTAGCAGGGATAATACTTCGTCCCACTACATCTGTCCTACATTCCTGTATATATTGCCCGAAGACCTGACTGGGTCGGGAGCGACTAGCGACGACCGACCGATCAAGCGTCGCCGCTAACGAGAAACACTCCACGAAACCACAGAGATGACAATAACAACAACTAATCGAAAAACAAAGATCCAAACGAAAGCCAAATCGGAACCGTGCCAGAGCAGAGTACGAAGCCAGATAACCAATGAATAGCGAAAGTAAACGGAGCGCAGTCAACATAAGACTGAGGAGCGAGCTGTGGCTCCGGCCCTACATAGTGCGGCGCGGTAGGCGCGCCACGGCGTGCAGCGCTCTAGTGGCGATGGCAGCGCTAGTAGGTTGTGCGCCGCCTAACGGCTGCTGTCAATAGTCCATGTAATCTGGCGGGCTCTCAAACATGTCGTTCCGGGATACCAGACTGTACATAACAAACCCTTAAATTTTCTTCTGATGTTGATAACACCCTGGATTATTCAGTCCAGAATTTTTTGACATCTTTCCATTTTATATCTCTGCCACAGCCCCTCATTTCTCCTCCCTATATCCAGATTGAGCCTATGCATGTATCTTTGTAGATTTTCTGGTATGTTCGAACATCCGAGTTCGTGGCACCAGAGATTACGATGAGGCTATCGATTTCTGTCATAGTCATGGCCACGGGAACACAGTCAGTTGGCAGTAACAGTTTCTGAATTACCGTTAGACGCCGCGCAAACTCTGAAGTTCATCACGTGTGTCAACTCTGTTTGGCTGAACAGTGTTTAAGTAGCCGGCACATACGGCCTGTGGAACACTGTGCATCGTGTTATAAGAGAGTACGCACATTCATGAAAGTGTCCAACATTTCGTCAAAGAGTGTTACAGTGTCATCACCCGTTTATACGCAGTGCCCGGTTACTTACTTGCCTATCGAGACTTACAAATTATCGCGGACTGTCAAGGGAACTATGCAGAATTCACTCAAATGTCTCGACTTTACTAATCGGTAATTAACGTACTTCTCCAACGCTCAAAGATGACTGTTTCAAATAAACTTCATATCTCACAACATCTAAATCTACATATTTACTCTGCAAATCAAATTTAAGTGAATGTAGAGGGTTCATCGAACTGTTTACCTCTACTTATTTCCACTTTACGTCACTGATCGCTAACGGTACGAAGTATTCAGGGTGTCACTAAATGCGTGGGAGAGCTGCGGGGTTCAATAGAGGAGATGACAGCGAGTAGGAGAGAGAAAAGAAAATTAAGGAACAAATTATTAAAAATGAAGATGTTCAAAATACTGAAGAATGATCAGATTAACAAACCATTATATACCAGAAGACTGGTGCAGAGTCCCATGAAATGTATCATTTACAGTTTTTTTTTTCTGATTTCTGTAAGAAATAGAGTCTACGACTTGACTTACACCAAACGTTTTCCACATTTAACGATTAATTAGGACAATGTGGTGTGCAAATAGTAATTTCTACCAATTAGGCAATTTAAAGAGAATACTTTCGTGTCGTTTATTTCCCAGAGCACTGTCACGTTAAATGTTTCATGGTGACAGTTATCTGCTTCGATCTCCGTAATCGGTGAATCACTGTAACAACTCCGTCTTAAACTTACACGTTTATTTTTAAAATTATGTTTTTAAACCACTAGTTACTAACTTACAAGTTTTATATAACTAACTCCATGTTTTGTATAACTAAATATTTGCGAAAGCTCTGCTGATTCGATAGAGAGCCTAAAACAAGCACAAAATATCCTGCAGACATATGGTTTATGGGCTGTAGTTATCCTGTTACAGCCATTTTCTGTGGTATACATAACACAAACACTTCACTATGCAGGTGTGCGCTGATATGAAACTTCCTGGCAGATTTAAATTGAGTGCCGGAACCGGGACTCGAACCTGGGACCTTTGCCTTTCGCGGGCAAGCGCTCTACCGACTGAGCTATCCCGATACGACTCACGATGCCGCCTCACAACTTTACTTCCGCCTGCACCTCGACTCCTACTTTCCAAACTTCACAGAAGCTCTTCTGCGAAACATGCAAGACTATCACTCATGGGATAAAGGATATGGGGGAGTCATGGCTTAGCCTCAGCCTAAGGGATGTTTCCAGAATGAAACTTTCACTCTGCAGCGGAGTGTGCGCTGATATGAAACTTCATGGAAGATTAAACTTGTGTGCCCCAGTCTCCGGACAACAACATAAACGTCAGATGACAATACATTTGATTAATATCCATGTTTAACATAGGGAGAGGCCATATTTTATTGTTATGATGAGACTGTAGCAAAGGAAGGTGCAGATGAAGTTGTATCAGTGAAACAACTGTACATATTCTGTGATACGTACATGGGCCAAAATAAGTACTTTACTTAGATACATTCATTACATTGTGACCGAATGCAAGCCTCTTGAAATGGTTGACATTTTCAGCAACAGGGCACTGAAACCTGTGACAAGAATATGGAGGTAATGCTACGATACTCGTACGGATGTACCGAAAGACTGGTATGATGTCATACATCAGTCAGCTGAAACAATGTCCATTATAAGTTGTGGAATGCGATCAGTCAATGTTTCTAGAGTAGACATTATTCCTTTCATCTAAGAGATTGTACAAAAGAAGATTACTTGTACCTTCGAGGCCACTCAAGGAAGTAAAAGTACAGTCTGTAAGCTACAACATATGGTGTGATACATTGGTGACCACAGAGGTGGAAGATGAGACTTCTACCAGAACAAAAGTTTTCGTCCAGTCCACTGGACGAACTTGCCCATTCCACTCATAAAATTTAAAGATTTGCCGGTTGTCTGCTGCATATTTTATACACTTGTAGTAACTACTACTAGTGCTACCAATACAAATAATACAACAAAAATTCTAACAAAAAAAAAAAAAAAAAAAAAAAAAAAAACCCTGGGTTCTTAGAAACTGTCCACGCTTCTAATATAAAAGTCAGTACTATGGGTGAACGCAATACTTAAACTGTGGTTTTATCCACCAGTGTTTAAAGACTTGTGTGTTCAATGAGATAAAATGAAAGTTAGTTGTGAACATTGTATAATACATTTATCATTCTTCCCGCTTTTATTTTTTCATTGATATGTCATTTTTGCATATTCTCTACTGTTATGGGCCAGACGTTCCTGTAACTTACTCACTATATTGTTAAGACCTTGAAGCTTACAGCTAAATTGTCTTCGTGGTATTTCACTCAAGCGTATCAAGATTTAAAATTTAAATATCTAATTCTCTTAAAATGTGACATTCACCGTTGTTTCCCCTCCCCCCCCCCCCAGATCCTCATATGTTTACAGGACATGTTCTGCTTGTTGTCCGGGTGTCTATCGAATCCACGGAGGTTTCCCACATATTTAGGTACACCCCGTATAGAAAATTATGTTCCTATGTTGATTGATCGTTCCCAGCACTGCTTCCTTCCCAAAGTACGAGGCGCGACCAGAAAGTAAGTTTCGTTTCAATTTATTTCCGCTGCAGCGCTGCGATTGCAGTTCCGAACATGCGCTGTAGACGATGTGTATCAAGGAGAACGTGCGCCATTTGGAAATCGCTGTCAGTTACGTACGCTTTGTTGTGCTTGTTTGAAATGTCGGCGTTGATTGAAAATCCCGCCGCCTGTGAAATCAGGTCGGTGATTCGGTTTCTGAATACGAAGAAAATGAAACCAAGTGAAATTTATCGGCACATTTGCGATGTTTACGGACCAAATGCGATGAGTGATTCGATGGTGAGAAGATGGGTCCTACAGTTCAATGGCGGACGTAGTGATGCGCACGATGAAGAACGAACCTTTGGTTACAGAAGAACTGGTTCATGCGATTGATGGTAAGATCCAGGAAAACCGTAGGCTTATAATTAGTGCTCTCGCTATGGACGACGAGTTGAAAGAAACTCTTTCCAACTTGTTGAAGACACAGGCGACAGACGTCAATGAAGAAGATATACAGAACCTGGTGCCACGCTATGACAAATGCATACAAAATTTCTGCAGTTATGTGGAAAAGTAGTTTAAGAGTTGTAGAATTTTGTGCAATAAAAATGTCTTCTGTATCTGTGTACAATTTCATATCATTACCAAACGGAACTGACTTTCTGGACGCGCCTCGTATTTTAAAAAAATGGACAAAATATTGACCCTTGTGGAACACTCTCTAAGCCACTAAACGTTCTCTCACAATTGTTTGTAGAATTATTTACCATATACCTTACATTATTCTTGTGAATATCATTCAATTTTTATATATTAGGATAAATTTTGGAAGGAAGCAATTGAATGCGATACGTAAGTGGAGTAAAGCTGCAACTAGGTGTGCCGAAGCCTCGCTGGCCGCGCGGTGCGGTCCGTGGGCAGCCTGTGCCGGGAACAGCGGCAGCCACTCTGCGCCGTAATGCGATTTTCCGCCCCCGCCCCCGCTCCGCCCCCGCCAGCGCCGCCCCCGCCTTCAGGTGGGTTCGGGCCGCCGCGCCGTGCTGTTTTAAGCTGCACCATTGCCGCCGACGGCAATCTCCGGCGCCAACGCCGCCTGCCGCTGCGATTTGCGCGGATTCCCAGCGCTACACGCCGAGCGCTGAAAGCGGAGACACGCGGCGAGGAGCGGTGTTTGGCGTTCACACGCTACGCGCCACACCGTTCACTGCACTGAGCATCCATCAGCAACACCACACGCTGCGTACGGCTCGTCTGATTACGCTTCAGCAGTTACTGCGTAAAGCCGTCCTTAGCTGTGCTTGTCGCCATTTTGTATTCTCCTTCCTTAATCTGCTTTGCTGCCAGGTTGTAGTACGGGAATCCTGCTATGTCGGAAGCTAAATAACAAACGACGGACGAAGCAGCGACGACATGGAAACTTAGAGCATTCATTGCCAACATGGGTCTAGTATTATCAAACAGTGGCCTCAATTTGGAGCAGAAATTTCTCATAATGTAAATCTGGAGCTCATCATATAGTGAACTAGCTGAAAACCCAGCGTTGCCCGGATATTTATTTATTTATTCCTGCCATTTTTCAGGTTATATTCATTTGTATAAGGGCTGCATGTCTGTAAAATCTCTTGGGAATAAAATTAGTAGTAAAGAAGTAATAGATTAAAACTTGATGCGGGAAGGCGCAATTTTCTATGAACGTTTCTGTTTATGTGCTCATATCTAATGAACTACGTGTCGTACTGTGATACAATTTAAAGGGTACACTCAACTATATGCGTGTATACTGCCTGTAAAATGTACTGCCGCTACAATTAGTAGCATAGAAATAAAAAATTGTAACGTCATACAGAATGCCGTAGTCCATGAACAACGGAACGTTACTGTTTATGAGCTCATATCTCATGAACTACGTATCTACTGTGATACAATTTAGAAGGTACACTCAACTATATATGTGAAATTTCCAATCGCTACAATTTGTAGTGCCCAAATTATAAATTGTAACGTCATACCGAGAGCCGTAGTTTTACTCTATAAACAACTGAAAAGTAGTAAGCGAGAAATTTTTTTCCTTTCATCATTTTACTGTGGTTGCCAGCGAGAAAAAGTGTAATAAGGGTTTGAAATTATTTTTAAAGTTGTTGCAAGTAGCTAAGTACTCTCATTCTTATACAGTGTATTTATAAAGTTCGCTGCATTATAAGGCAGTTTTTGCGATTTCTATTGCTTATGACGTAATATCTTTTGAACCATGTGCCGTATGTGATTCTTAACCCTTCAGCAATTGTTACTTCACGGCAAGGAATATGTGTACCGAATTTGGTTGAAATCGGTACAGTGGTTTAGGAGAAAATGAGCAGCATTGTCGCAAAATGCAGCAGTTTCCCGCGCATCTTATTGTTATGACGTCTTGTCTCGTGAACTATAAATCGTACGTGATTCTTACACTTACCGCGACCGTCCTCATGGACTGAAGTTTAGTTGTACAAAATTTGAAAAAAATTGGATCAAAACTGTAGATTTGTATGCAACACGTATATACATACGGACACTCTCCTTTATATATTACATCATGGATACTGGGGTAGCTGGAAAATAAAATTTCAGATGCAGTGCTATAAATGAGTATTGAATATTAGATAGAGAACCGATGAAGTTCTTCACAGAATCGCTGAAGAAATGGTTAAATTGATATCACAGAGGAGAAGAAGAGGCAGTATAACGAGGCATGTCTGGCCAGGGGGAATAATGTCCGTGGTACAAGAGGGAGTGCTGGGGAAGGTGGAACATATCGTTCGAGATGTAGTGCCACAGACGACAGTTGATTATTAGGTGGACGACTTATTAAGTTCTTCTCAGAGTCGGTGAAGAAATGGCTACATTGATAGCACATACGAGAAGAACACGCAGGATAACAGGACATGCCTAGCCCTCGGGGAATATCTCCGTGTCGCGCGGGGGTAGCCGAGCGGTCTGGAGCGCCATGTTGCGCAGCCTCCCGCGCAGCCTCCCGCGTCGGAGGTTCAAATCCTCCATCGGACATTAATTTTTGTGTCGTCCTTAGTATAAGTATCTTGGTACACATTTGCCTTACTATTAGGCAACAATGGCTGTTGCGGTAAGAACCACCTAAGACACATACGTAAGAAGATATGACGTCATAAACAATGACATCGTGAAAACTGCTGCATCATGTGATAATATCGCACATCTGCTCCTAAACTAATGGACCGATTTCACCCACATTTACTAAGAATATTCTGTAAGATCAGGAATCACTTACGCCGGCAGCGGTGGCCGAGGGGACTGAGTCACGGTCTGCACGGCCACTACGGTCGGGGGTTCGAATCCCCCCTCGGGCATGGATATTTGTGCCGTCCTTAGTTGTAGCTAGTTCATAAGTAGTTTGTAAGTTTAGGGACTGAATGACCCCCTAGTTAAGTCCCTTAAGTTTAACAGACATTTGAACATTTCAATCACTTACGACAAAGCAGGAGATGAGACGTGGTAAACAATGAACACTTTCCCCAATTTGCAGCGTGTGATAGCGTGCTTTTATTCATCAACTATTTCAGAATGAGAGCACTTAGCGACTTGCAATAAACTTTAAACGTAATTTCAAGTCTTTACGAAAGTTTTCTGGCTGACAACCCCAATAGAATTATTATTATTTTTCGTATGTTCATGATGTGTATCTATTGCATTTGGCATGACGTTCAAGTTATTACTTCTACACCGTAAATTGTATTCTCGATGTATTTCGCAGAATGTATACATATATTAAGCACATATACCACAATGTACCTTCAAATTTACATCAAAGTAGGATAAACATTTCATAAACAATGAAATTTCCAAAAAACTGCAATACAATGCACTATTTTTCTACCTATATTCCTAAAATAATGGACCGTTTTCAAGTAAACTTAGTACAGATATTGCTTACTATCAGGCAACAATAGCTGTGGGATTAAAAATTACCTACGACACACAGATCAGGAGATAAGACGTCGTAAACAAAAACTTTCCCATCACGCTACGCGTGATTTATGGGAGTTCATTCATCCACCATTTATTCCGTCAGATCAGCCTTTTAACTTCAATAGACTGCAGTTGCCACTGAGACTTGCGTTTTATTTTACTATTAACAGACCACAGGGACAATGTGTTAAATACAGCGGAGTGCATTTGACATCTCCGTGTTCCTCACATGGAAAACTCTATGTCGCCTGCTGAAGGGTGGACTCAGCAAAGTATTTATTCATACTAGTTCCTGGAAAACTAGTAAGAAATATTCATTATTATCAAGTTTTGAATTAAATTAATGTTATACATGATTTGTAGTTTATTACTAATTTTCTTTATTTCACAATGTTCAAATGTTTGTAGCCCTAAATCTATGGGACTTACCTGCTTGGTTATTAGTCCCTAGTTTACAAACTACTTAAAGTTGAACTAACCTAAGGACAGCACACACAGACACACATGCCTGAGCGAGGACACGAACAGCCGCGCACACCGCAGCGCGGCGCCTCAGTGCGCACGGCTATTCCGCCGCGGTTTTCTTTATTTGGATACTGCACTTATAATTTTGTACTTTATGGATATTTCTTTGTTTTACTGTTTCATAATTTATAAGCTGTTTTCGTGAGTACATGAAGATGAAATATTTTTCGAATTTTTACGTATAAGACTGGGAAAATGCATATATATATACACAAGCGGATTTGGCTGCTAGGAAATAATTAAAAATAATTAAATAAAAATGAGAAAAACGGGTGTAGCAGGAAAGTTCACCAACTGCAGCGTCTCAACTTATAGCACAGAAGTATTACAGGCACAACTGGGAAACGACCGGAGTCGGTTGAAGGCTTTTTACCTTGTCTTGCGAAGTGATCACTAAGAAGATGAAAGGCAGTCGGAGGATTTATAAACGCTATTAATGATCAGGCATTAAGGTATCAGTTCTTTCGAATATGGCGCTTTGTGATGTTGCAGCTGTTGTAAATATAGACTTCAACTGGGGCTTTTGTGTCTCAGCTGCTACCGTGCGTTTCAGTTTCACAGCACGGTCATATGAAAGCTGCTTACTAAGCAGGCTAAAAACGCTGCAATGACTATCCCAGCACGTCCGCCAACAGACCGAAACTCTCACATGTCCTTCAACTTCGACCATTCTAATCCATGCTTGCAGCAGGACCAGTTTTCCCGCCACCAGACTACTGTTCATCCTCAGTATAACCAGCATCAAACATAGACTAGGTGGGTCACAATTAAGAAATGCGGCGTCCTTTCAGTTGGAAAATCACCCATGGAGGTCGATCGAATTCAGTGCGGTATTAATTCCAATATATTTCGAGATTTCTTCGGTACTTACTACATTACACTTCGAAAATCAAATTTACGTTCTCGCGGAGAGTACATCGAACCGCTTTAATAATGTTTTCTCTAACAGCGTGCGGGGAAAAGAAAAACTTAAATCCTTCCTGTTTCGATCCCATTTCTATTATTATTATAGTGACGTATCTCTATGTAGGTGGAAGCTAACAAAATATTGTATTCGGGGGACAAATTTGGTGAAAGAAGTTTCGCAAATAGATCTCTCCGCAATGAATAACGCCTTTTAATGATTTCAATCTCGACTGGTGCATCATTTCTGTGACACTGTCTACCCTGTATAGCAATAGGCCTAATACCAGAAAAGCTGCCCTTCTCTTAACGTTTTCTATGTCCTCTATCAGTCACACCTCGAGAGCATCCCACGATGCGCACGAATACTCCAAAACAGAACGGACAAATGTATTGCAGGCAGTTTGTTTACTGTACTAGAAACTAATTCATCTTCTAAGCGTTCTGACAATGAAACGTACCCTCTAGTTCACTTCACAACAGTATTTTTCTGGATGTTCCATCCTTTTAAAGTTGTTCGTAACTGTAATCCGTAGATACTTAGTTCAATTTACGGCCTTTATATTTGGCTGAGCTGTCAAGTAAATGCAGTTACATGAATTTCTTTTTGAGCTCATATTGATGATTTCACACTTTTCATTCCTTAGGTTCAATTACCAATTTTTGCACCATGCTGATATCTAAATCGTTTGCAGATTTATTTTTATTACTATGCGATAAATGACAGCATCATCCGCATGTAGTATATCTGCTCGTATTGTCTTCTAATCTAAATCTTATATAATGTTAAGAAACATTATGGCCATTTGAACACCAGGTATCACTTCGTTTTTCCATGACGACATTCTGTCAATTACTACGACTATGTCATTTCCGAGAAGATAGCTGGAATCCACTTCCACAATTAAGACGATATTCCATATGCGCGCAATTTCATTAGAAGCTTCTTGTATCAAAAGCTATCCGAAATGATGGAAATATGGATTTGATATCTCTTGTCCAAAGCACTAATCACTTCATGTGAGTGAAGAGCTATGTTTTGCAACAACGATACTTTCTGAATTCATGTTGATGATGGATCAATATGCCGTTGTCTCTAGGTAGTTCACAAAGCTCCAAAAAAGTATAAGTTCCAAAATACTGTTGCAAACCGACTTCAGTGGTATGGGCCTGTAATTTTGTAGATCACTCCTATTACCGTCCTTGAATATTAGAATGACTTGAGCAACTGTCCAGTCTTTTGGTGTAAATCAGAACACATTTATAGAAGCACGCATCTAAAAGTGCCATTTATTCATCTCACAGTAGCTTATGACACCGTATCGTTGGATGGATTACTGAACAAGTTAAATCAATCTCTTCCTAGCCCAAAAATCATTGCAGTAATGGAAAATATGCTTAAAACTGTTGTTTTAATGTCAACATAGAAGATAACACATGACATAGCGGAGTGGCCGAACGCATTTACTCGCTATGTCCAGATTCGCGAGGCCGTTCTCCGCCGGAGGTTCGGAGGTTCGAATCCTCCCTCGGGCATTGGTGTTTGTGCTGCCTTTAGTATAAGTTAGTTCATAAGTTGTTTATAAGTTTAGGGACTGATGACCCCGCAGTTAAGTCCATAAGCTTAACAAACATTTGAATTCAACTCTTGAAGACAACACAAGTAAATCCTATACCACATAAAACGGTCTTCTGCAGGGATCCTTTCTGGTCCCGCTTCTATTTAACTTGTAAGCACCTACACCAGTGACAAGTCACTAATGACTCTGTAACGTTTAGTTACACTGACAAGTGGCGATTGATACTCAAAGCAACACATTCTAAGAAGGCCAGGAAACACCAACGACCTAGAAAAGCTCGAGAAGTATTAAGCAAGGTGGAGACTTTCCCGAACCCTAATAAAACAGAAGTTCATTCTACCTCACCAATACAATGGAAAACAGAGTACTAAATGTAATCTTCCGCAACAAAAATATTACGTCATTCTCGTCACCCAAATATTTGGCTGTGAATCTTGACAGATCTCTGATATTTAGGAACAGAAGTTAAATAAAAAGTAATACAAGCTGAGGATCTATCCGATGTTTACGTTCCTTACACCAAGAGATGTGTCATTTGGCATTGACCAGCGAGATGTTAGGCTTATAGGCAGCTGCCCGACCATGAAATGCAAATTGTCTCACTTTCCGCCCAACTGTCATAGTACTTGGAGTGGATCCTGATGAAGTTTGAGATTCCTTCGTGATGGTCTGGATAGATGCCTGCCTATTACCCTGTACGAACTTCTTCAACTGTTGGGGCCTCTGTAACCCAACAGACGAGGTAGGCCTGTACGCTTTTCGAGTCCCTTCACGTTTTCAGTTCACTGTTGTTGTAGTTTTCAGACTGCAGACTGATTTGATGCAACTCCCTACGCTACCGTGTCCCGTACAAGCCACTTCGTCAGAGAATACGTACGGCAACCTACATCCTTTTGAATCTACTTACTTTATTCGTTACTTTCTCTCTCTACACACTTCTTTCTAATTTTAAGTTGACGATTCCTTGATGTCTCTGCATGTGTCCCACCAACCTATCCCTTTTCTTAGGATATACCAGAGACTCCTTTTCTCCCCAATTCCGTTGAGCACCTCCTCATTAGTTACGTAATGTACCCAACTAACCATTATTCGTTTGTAGCACCACATTTTGAAAGCATCCACCATCTTTTTGTCTGAAATCATTGTCCACGTTTCACTCCGATACAATGCTATATTCCAGACAAATGTTTTCAGAGCTGACTTCCTAACTTTTAAACTAATATTGGATGTAAACAAATTTCGATTCTTCAGAAACTCATTTCTTCCCATAGCCATTCTGCATTTTATATCTTCCTTACTTCGGCTATCAGAAGTTACCTTGCTACCCAGATAACAAAACTCATCTACTACTTTTATTGTCTCATTACCTAATCCAAGTTCTTCGCCTCATTTTCAAAATCTTCAAAATATCCCACTATATACACCATTTACTTAGCAATTCCTTGCACTGATTCCAATCCTTATGGCAGTTCCATTATAAAGTGGATCCTGATGAAAATTGTAATTCCTGTGTGATGACATTGATAGATGCCTGCCTCTTCATCTGTCGGCCGTCTATCATTTATAACATTCAACTGAGCAGGTGGGCCTGCACACTTTCATGCCATACGTGTTCCTTCACTTCATTATCGTATCAGAATTAGAGGACCTAGGTATGTTAGGGAATTTAGGAGTGTGGAAATCTCTCGTGCAACAAGTGTTGATTTTTTTTTTTTTTTTTTTTTTTTTTTTTTTTTTTTTTTTTTTTTTTTGCAAGATGGGTCTGTGTCCCTTATATTGTACGTTCCAGGTGTGTTTTATTTCCCCTGATTCTAGAAATGGCGAAGACTGCAACTGTACCTGAATTCCTAGAGGTGCATGCATCCAGTTCTTTCCTAATATCCAGCGAGATGGCCCCCTGGACGCTGTCAAGTGCCACGCCACGACGCCTGCACTGGCGCAGTTAGGGGGCCCCGTGTCTGCCGCAGACGGTGGCGAGGCGCGCCGGCGACAATCGCATTAACCGGCGAGCAGTCGATACCTGCGATCGCTCGATCGATGCAGTTAATCGAGCCCGCGGGATCGACGGAGCGTGTCGGCGGGCCGGCGCCTGCCGCCTGCCGCCTGCCGCCGTCCGCTGGCCTGGATCCGCGCCGGCGCCGCCGCCTTGGCCGGCCACTGTCATTACGTATAACAAAGACGGCCGCCTGTATCGCGGACCGGCGCAGCTGCGCGGATACAGTTCCGTCGCAGACGAGTGGCCACCAGCTGCCGCCGCGCCATATTCGATGCACTACATTACGGACGCCCTCGACGAAGCGCCGTATTCGCTGCGATACGAAGTGGACCTCGTTGAGGGGATCTGCGTCGCTTTGTTTCCGACACACTCTGCTGCATGAATGCCCACCCTCCCATGGCCGGTTATTTTGTCTGATTCTCTGGAGCCAGCAGCTATTTCTCAGATTTGATGGACTCCTTCATATTGTCTAGGAAGTAGTTGCCCCATAGAACAACCAGCTTAGTGCATGTCAGACTACTGAGGATTCAATAATCTATATCTATAAATGTGAATGTCTGTTCGGTGTACTCTTATCACGTCTGAACCACAAGACATAAAGAGCTAAAAATATGTACAGTTACTAATGTCTACCCGGGGAAGGCTTTAGGCACGGTTTTATGGCGATCGGAAAACCATTGTCTATACGGTGTACGCTTATCACGTCCGAACGACAAGACGCAGAGACTTAAATGTTTGTACAGTTGCTAATTTATACCCGAGGAAGGTTCTAGGCGCGGTTTTATAGCGATCTGATAAGATATTTAGTAATTTGAAGAATATAACGCGAAATGCGAAACAATAATTACTCTTTGAAAATGGTTTTATTGGTTGCATTGTTGCTTGAGGGTTGATAATGAAAAAAGGGTGGAGTATATTGCGATGCAACGTTATGGGTGTATATAAAATTCTACGTGTGTGTGTGTGTGTGTGTGTGTGTGTGTGTGTGTGTGTATTAATATTTCGCTCTGCAGCGAAAACTACAAAACTCAAACGAATGGTGTGTGCGTAATTGTTGTCTGAGGTCTCCCGTTGTAAACCATAGCAGTTCCAGGCTGATAGCTATAAGGGAGTGGAAGATATGGTGGTTGAAAGTCGTCAAATTATAAAAAAATTCGGAGTGAGGGCCAGCGATGTCGTTTGCGACTCTATAGCAAGGAGGTTACATACAGCTAAACATGATGCCACAGACCATATCTTTGTTCTATGCGTGCTACAATGTTTTCAGCTCTTTCTCTGTAAGGATAAGCGTACGAATAAGAAAATATAAGAATAAATAAATGAAGCAGTCAAAAAGGAATTTCTTTTAATACATCTCTTTAAAAAATCGATTTGACGTTTCGCACATTATCTACCATAATCAACCAACACGCGAGCGGAGCCGCGGGTTTAAGCTAGTATAAAATAAACGCATAATAAAAGTAAAATAAACACTCTTGGAAAATGAAAAAAGAACCATGAATTCGTCAACCCAGCAGAGCGAAATTTCATTGGCACATTCTTTAGGACGTATACAACACAAGATCATGGAGTCAGAAGCATACCCACGTCAGTATAGTCACCAGAGCGTGCACAACATCGACGCTATTATCGTGTGATATATTGAAATAAACAATTTATATTATATAACAACACAAATTGAAAATAAAATAAAATCAAATCAACAACAAAATTTTATATTGATTGAATGAATAAATCATTACATAAAACACAAAAAGGAACTTTTAATGTATATATAAAATAAATGAGATGCCTGAATAAAGGATTATCTTGATAGGATAAATAAAGTAAAAATATTACTCTCATTGTATAAGATATAATTAAACTATCACCTTTAGTATCAAAAACTAATGTCCATCTTACACCCATATTCAGTTGATGATTTTATTTTATTTTATTGTTATTTTTTATAGTTTTGTATGGTTTATAAGAGAAAAAGTTTAGTTGATTAAATAATATTAGTGTTATTGAAAATATAATGAATAGTGAAAATCATATTATTGCTGATATTTGAGGGATTACGTTTATAATTCACTTCATCAGATGTAAACGTTAATTTATTATTTTTTGGTTTAAGAGACCATTACTTACATTCAGACATACATCAGCAATGCAGGGTGCAACTTTCTCATGAAGACGGTCGTATGGCCTACAATGCAATTTCCCTCTGATGCCTCAGTTGGATTAGATCTCGTTCCGGTCGTATAGACCACGCCAAGATTACGTTTCATCCGGTCCCAGGCATATGGGGATAATTATGGGCAGGATAGTTGACGTACACCTAAAAGACCACGTTTGGTTGTACGGGATACGCGTGGACGAGCATTGTCTCATTGGAAAAGAACATTGCCCTATTGGTGCATGATCGGAGGCAAGACGGGTTGAATGATGGTTTCAATGTACCGTGCACTCTTCAATTTTCTCACAACGAACACCAGAGGAGAACGGCCAGTGTAGGATATATTGAATCCATCAATGCTGGTGGAACTGGGACTGTGGTGGTCAAGAGTATGAAGGAAATTGGTACAAACAGGCGTATGTTTAATAAATATATTTATTGTTTCACTACCAGTTTCGGCATACCACTGTGCCAACTTCAGGTCCCTACATCGGAGTATACTATCTACTAAGTAGGGATATCCAATCTGGTTCCTACTGAGAGACAGAATTCCACGGAACCAGTTTCGATACCCCTACTTAATGGATAGTATACTTCAATGTAGGGACTTGAAGATGGCGTACTGGTATGCCGAAACTGTAGTGAAACAATAAATATTTCTATTAAACATACGGCTGTTGGTATCCCACTTCCTTCATAATAGTGTAGGATATGGATCCCCACACCATGATGTCAGGTGTCGGCTCCGTTTGACGTCTGTCGGGTACTCTCCAGATTTTCGCCTCCCCTGCACGCCTACGATCATCATTGACACCGAGGCAACGACGAGTGTCATCACTGAAGACGACACGTCTCCATTCGTCCCTTCATAAGCGCCTACCATGACTCCATTGGAGGCGGGCTGAACGATGTAGGGGTGTGAGCGGAGGCCACACTATCGGCACACATGATCGAGCATCATTGTGAGGGAGCGATATTCTGCACTCGCCATTCTCTTCTAGTGACTGTCTAGAGAACAATGAACAGTGCACCGTACACTCACCATCTTGTGCTAATATTGTCCCAATGGACATCTTGATGTACTATGTCATCAATAACGCAACAACCTTTGGAACATTGTGTTTGGAAAACAGCGACCGTTAAAATATGTAATAGTAATCACAGATAAAGAGAGTATTTGAGTATTAAATTAATCGGCAGTTCAATGAGGTGTTTCGCCGATGATGCTGTAATTTATAGAGAAGTCGTTATACTGGAAAATGGTTACAATCTGCGACTCTTGGTGCAGGAAATGGTAATTGAGCCTCGACATAAACAACTGTGAAGTGCTACATTTACATTGAAAGATAGGTCGTTTCTTATATAACTACGCATTAGTAGGACATAAGGGGCGATTTGAAATTTGAACGACCATTCTAAAACCAGTCATCGATAAGGCCGATGGTTTATTGATATTCATTGGAGGAATTCTCAGGAAGTGTAGTCCGTCAACAAAAGAAGTAAGTTACACACAACTCGTTCGGCCGACGCTAGAGTATTGTTCATCAGTTAGGGATCTGTGCCAAGCAGGGTTGATAGAAGACACAGAATATCCAGCGCTGAGCAATACGCTTCATTAAAGGCTTCTTACCGATTAACTACTTGCATATGTCCCCGAAGAAAATCAATATTAAATTGACTGGTTCATTTTGCAAATCTCTTTCTCCAGAATAAATTAATTCTGATATTTATATTTTGTTTTGTTTCCATCTCTACAAATATTTACATGTGAAAAGTATCACTCTTGTTCCTATAACTATAAAATATTTTTATTTGCTATGCTAGACCGGCTTTGGCAATTGCTGTCATCAACAGGAGATTAAGAAACTAAATGAAAAAGAAATACATGACAGTTACATATAATTACACAACAGGGAATCACATATAACATTTCTTGTAAACATTATTGGTAGTTAAAAATTTTACATCAACAACAACTAGATAACATTTTTTTCTGAATACAACAACGTCTTATTTACAGTAATTATTACGACTGTTTCTAAAATATTGTCCATTTTTACATCATTTAGTAAGTATTTCTTCATTTGATCCTTAACTACTAATTTAGGAGCAAATTATTTCTTCAAATACTCTAACAAGATATACAGGTGACATTATTGGAGCAGATGAATGTTTCCCAAATACAGTTTCAATACAGTGATTCTTGAATCTTTGGTGGCATCTTTGTAAACAGTCAAAATTGCGCGTATGCATGAAGATATAATATATGAAAAGTCATTGCATATAAAAATAGAGAAATGTTCGTTTATACATTCCATAAGGCTTTTGTCATTGATTACGTTAAAAGTTTAAAAGAAATATATTAAGAACAACCATGTTTCCACCAAAGATTGTAGAATCAGTGTACTGATAAAAAAAATTAAATAAAAGGATATATGGTAGGCAATGTTCACCTATGCAGGGAAAAATATTTAAAAAAATTATATAACTCATTTTACATTGTGAAAGTCATTATTTACCTGTTGCCATTGTCAACATTATGCATTTAGACATAAGCCACTCTTCAGGAAAATATTGGTATCTGACATGTTTTTTACTCCGATTAGATGTCTGTAACATGATAAAATGTTTTTACTTGAAAGAAGTCGTATCCGTTTGTAATGACATTAATGCTCAAAAATGAGTAAAATCATCTGGAGCACTCTGTTGAATTTCTCAGTTCATAACTGCGCTGCCTTCTATGGAGGTAACGATAAACTAAATGCTTAGAACAGACTCCAATGTATACGATATGCATGGTATTGCCATTTGTCAACAAGAACTATGTCTAAAAAAGTAACAAAAATTTGCGTTTCCAAACGGCAACACCATGCAGTGTAGGGATAATTAAAATCTGAAGTTCTTTGATAAACATTCATCTGCTCCAATAACGTCACCTGTATATCTTGTTAGGCTATGACAAAGTAATTTGCTCGTTAGTAATGGTTAAGGATCAAGTGAAGGAATACTTACTAAATCATGTAACATGGACAGTTTTTTTAATCAATCGCAATAATTATTGTAAATTTGACGTTGCTTTCGGCAGGAAAAATGTTATCTTGTTGTTGTTGACGTAAAATATGGAAGTACCAATAAAGTTTTCAAAAATGTTTGCATGTTACTCCATGTTGTATCATTGTATCTGTCATGTATTTCTCTTCCATTTAGTTTGTTATACTCCTGATGATGATAAAATTTGCCGAAGTGGTCGAGTATAGCAAATAAAAATAATTTACGTCTCAGGGACCAAGAATGATTTTTTCAGAGTACCTCGCTGCTGTAGACAGCCAGCTTAGAACAACATTTTACAAATGAGACCGGCATGTAAGCTGGAGAATAGGGCTCAGGCCAGCCCGAATGCGGTCGTAATTTATTTAAAAAAAATAGCTATTCTACTCTCTTCTGCAAGAAGGAAGTAAGTACCAAGACTAAGTGGTGCACCGCTCTATCTTTCGACCAACTTTGTTGTATGGGAGTGAAAGTTGGGTGGATACAGGTTACCTTATTCACAAGGTAGAGGTTACAAATATGAAAGTAGCAAGAATGATTGCAGGTACTAGTAGATAGGAGCAATGACAGGAGGGTGTCCATAATGAGGAAATCAAAGAAAAACTGGGAATGAACACCATAGATGAAGCAGTTAGAGCAAACAGACTGAGATGGTGGGGTCATGTTACACGCATGGCAGAAGCAAGGTTACCTAAGAGACTCATGAGCTCGGCAGCGGAGGGTAAGAGGAGTCGAGGTAGACCAAGAAGAAAGTACTTAGATTCGGTGCAGAATGATTTTGAAGTAAAAGGCGAGGCATCAATGTTAGCACTGAATAGGGGATCATGGAGGAATTTTATTAGAGGTACTACGGTCCAGACTGAACGCTGAAAGGCATAATCAGTCTCTAATGATGATGATGATGATTAAAAGTTCAACTTTTGAAGTTAGCATTTGCTGTTCCTGATACCCCAACATGCTGGAATTCCATTACGTTTGCCGTTTATTACAGTCCATTATGTGTGGACGGCACCTGTATTAAATTGCTTTGAAACCTGTAGATATGGCCAAAAAATACCGAACTGTCCCTCATACCAACTGCACAGAGCATAATTCCGTGATGAAGAGCAGCCTCGTCGCCCGCGGCCGAAACGCATCACGGCGCTACTCGGCACGGGATGGCACAGATAATTTTTATGAGCGCTGGCTGCAGGGAGCGATGTGTTTTATGGCCTCCATCTGACAGTCCTTACAGCGTTTGCCCATTACGCCGCACATTTGTTTGGCTGACTGCCTTTAATGGAGTTTTCCATTCCCTAAATCTTCACAAGAAGATGGATGGCTTGTTTTTCCTTGAACTAATGTCTAACGTTACCAGACTTTGGTAGCAGTGGTTGACAAAATCCAAAAGAACATATTAAACTGTTGTTGTCAATATTATTCAGTGAGAGTCACATAAAATCGACACGACTCACGTCCTACTGCTTTCGAACTGATGTCTCCAACGTCGTCTACGTTGAATTTTATCGGAAATTCTTGTAAAGTAGTGTGTTCGTGCATCAATTCCGCTACAAGAGCTGCACTTCGAGGATCAGGAATAAAGAGTTCATTGATGTAAGTGGCTGTTGTTATCATTATAACGACCCCTTCGCTTTACTTCATGTCAGCTGAAGTCTCTTTTAATTTGTTGCGTTTATGTACTCGTCTCAGGACGAGAACCTCTCCAACAAGAGAAGATAGCAGTTTCTTCTCCGTTGTGCCGTATGCGCATAACTGATATATACTGATGTTTATCGTTTTTGCACAGCCGATATCAGAACCATCTCCACGTCGGCTGTCTTCTATAGAACCACGAGCGGATCCACCGCACAATCTAGCAGCAGGATTTCAGTGACTGCTGCATGAGGATGCAGTGGCAGACCTCTCAGCAATCTGGGGTGTATCGGAGCAGTATTTTCACTTCATAGCCAGCCCGATAAGGAGAGAAGGGTAGACAAAAATCAAATGTTTGTAAATCTAAGGGACTTAACTATGTTGGTCATCTGACCCTAGACTTACCAACTACTTACACTAACTTAAAGTAACTTATACTAAGGACAACACAGACATCCATGCCCGTGGGAGGACTCGACCCCGTGATGGAGATGGGTCGCGCGCACTGCAGCAGAGCGCCTCAGTGCGTACGGCTAATCTGCCGCGGCCCTGCCAGTAGGCATATGAATGAACACAACTGGCATGAAACTTGCCTAGGTCCAACAGCGCAGGTCCGTAGCCATGAGCAGACAGCCATCACACAATGCTAACTAACACGAACTGTGATTTCTGGATGGCACTGGCTAACAAAATATGAAACTGTATTCAACCGCCGGCCGCGGTGGCCGAGGTGACTGAGGCGCTCCAGTCACGGTCAGCACGGCCACTACGGTCGGGGGTTCGAATCCCCCCTCGGGCATGGATATTTGTGCCGTCCTAGTTCGTAAGTAGTTCATAAGTAGTTTGTAAGTTTAGGGACTGATGACCCCGTAGTTAAGTCCCATAAGCTTAACAAACATTTGAACATTTTTGTATTCAACCTGACGGGAAATAGTCTCCGACTTCAAGAAGAATATTGTAATTCCAATTCCAAAGAAAGCAAGTGCAGACAAGTGTGAAAATTACAGTACTATTAGTTTAAAAAGCCATGGTTGCAAAATACTGACACGAATTACTTATAGACGAATGGAAAAACATGTGGAATACGACCTCGGGGAAAATCAGTTTGCATTTAGGAAAAATGTAGGAACAGGTGAGGCAATACTCACATTACCACTTATCTTAGGCTAAGGAAAGGGAAACCTACTTTTTTAACGTTTGTCAATTTGGAGAAATCTTTTGACAATGTCGACTGGAATACATTCTTCCAAATTCAGAAGGTATCAGGGATAAAATATAGGGAGCGAAGAGTTATATTCAACCTATACAAAAACCAGACAGCGATTATTAGAGTCGAAGGGCAAGAAAGAGACGCAGAGGTTCGGAAGGGAGTAAGAAAGGGTTGTAGCCTTTCTCCAATGTTGTTCCATCTGTACATTGAGCAGGTAGTGAAGGAATGGAAGGAGAAATTTGGAGAGGGCATAAAAGTGCAGCGAGAAAAAATAAAAACACAGCGGTTTGCCGATAACATAGTAATTCTGTCAGAGACCGCAAAAGATCTGGAAGAGCAATTGAATGTAATGGAGAATGTCTTGAAAGGAAGATACAAGATGAACATTAACAAGAGTAAAACGAAGGTAATGGAATGAAATGTCAGAAAATCGGGCGATGCTGAAGGAATTAGATTAGGTAATGAGACAATAAAAGTAGTAGATGAATTTTGTTATTTGTGTAGCAAGGTAACTTCTTATGGGCGAAGTAAAGAAGATATAAAATGCAGAATGGCTATGGGAAGAAAAGCGTTTCTAAAGAAGCGAAACTTGTTGACATACAATATTAATTAAAATGTTAGGAAGGCCTTTCTGAAAGCATTTATCTGGAGTGTAGCATTGTATGGCAGTGAAACGTGGACGATAAGGAGTTCAGATAAAATGATGATAGAATCTTTTGAAATGTGGTGTTACAGATGAATGATGGGTAGATTACGTAAGTAATGAGGAGGTGCTTAACCGAATCGGGAGTTTCTGGCATATTCTGACCAAGAGAAGGGATAGATTGGTTGGACACATTCTGAGACATCAAGGAATTAGCATTAGAAGGAAGCGTGTGGGGTAAAAATCGTAGAGGCAGACCGAGGGACGAAAATAGTAAGCAGATTCAAAAGGATGTAGGTTGCCGAACTTACTCTCAGGTGAAGAGACTTGCACAGGACAGGGTAGCGTAGAGAGCTGCATCAAACCAGTCTGCGGACCATAACAACAACAACAACATTCAACCTGAGTTGTCCCGCAGCCATTAAAGGACGCCACGGAGTACCGTTTCTGGATGTTCCTCGAATTAACGCCAGCTGTCCACTACTGGTTCCTGCTAAGCTCATGCAATTCACGAATTTTCCCCTTTCTCTGGACTGCGACCTTGGCTGCCTACGGACTTGAATTTGTATGTCCTGTTGTGCGATTTCTGGAGTGTATACCAGCACTTGGACTGTTTATAGTGGGGAAATAAATTTGTATTGAGCTTCCAAACAGAGCACTTCCAGTCTGAGGATGAGGATAAGAGCTTCAAGGGCGGTATTTCGAATAATTTTAATCTATAATAGACTGGACGTACAAACTTAGTCATAAAATGTAAGTTTCTAGTTTTGTATTGACAGTTTATGATAGAATACAAAACACTGTTGTAAAAGAAGTTTTAAGATAAAACTATATGTAAGAAGAAAGTATATATGAGAGACAAGTTGTTCATCTGATTATTAAACCTTGCCATAGTAGTTAAATCTTGTTTTTCAGTTTTTATCGGAGAACTCGTACAACATTGTTTGAAAAACAGAGCTCACACCCGACCTAATGTTTGTAAGTGTACCGAGTTACATCGACTGAAACATTTATTATAATTAAGTTAATACTCTAGCTATATTCCTCACTTGCTACTTCCGTTTTATATATTTTATAATGAAGATGAGAAATTCCCAACTGACTGTTTGGTCTTCAATGCCATTTCAGTTCCAAACGATGACAATTGCTTATATTTACGGTAAAATAAACCAAACGTACATATATGTTTTGCAGCAGGCATTCGATGTGCAACTCCTGAAATCCAGTAGGAGTTTTGTGACTTTCAGTGAAGTCGTGTGCTCAAATGTTTGATAATCTATCGGACTTGACTACTAGCGTATCATTCCGTAGCTTAAAAACTATTTAAACTAAGGTAAACTAACATAAGACAACACAAACACTCATGCCCGAGGGGGGCACTCGAATTCCCGACTGCGAACGGCCACTCGCATCGCAGTACGGCGCCTCAGAACGCTCGGCTAAACCGTCACGGCTCGTGTGCTGTGGGAGAGGTTATTCACTGCAGAAGATAATGAAATATCAATAACAAATTTCTCTCCCTGGGAACCCTAACGAATGTTTTACAATCCAATAATTGATACACAAGCCTTTTGTGAAGAGATGGTGCATAAAAGCAAGCAATCTCACGCACATTTATGTAATTTTGTTCACGATATGCTTGTAATATGCTGTTATATCGTTCTCGTTTGATGGTGCTTCTGTACACTATCAGATTGGTCTTTAAAGCTGCACTTTCTCAAACCTATGACCATGTAATAGGTACTGCGAGGTTAATACTCACTGCAATAACGTATTATAATAGTCACGAAGCAATTTAATGAGACGAAAAACTCAAACGCCAGATGGAGATCGCCTGTTATCGGCCGAAGTCGTCTTCGCCAGGACGAGAATATGAACTGGGCGCGCATCGTACCCGCATGGCGCCAATCCTGCGTGGTTTGTCCACGGGCAGCCTCATGGACAACAAATGTGCTCTCCCCTGATCAACAAGATTACCAACTCTCACAAAATGTTCAAATGTTTGTAAAGTCTATGGGACTTAACTACGGGGTCATCAGTCCCTAAACTTACAAACTACTTATGAACTAATTAAGACTAAGAACGGCACAAATATCCATGCCCGAGGGGGGATTCGAACCCCCGACCGTAGTGGCCGTGCAGACCGTGACTGAAGCGCCTCAGTTCCCGCGGCCACCGCGGCCGGCCCAACTCTCACAAATTTCCGTAATCAACACTAGGAGTAACACTAGGACCAAATTATCCACAAGCTTGTTTTCGTTTGAATATCCACACAGGGGCAGATAATGGACTGGAACACACACATATATAGTATTTGTTGACTTTTAGTTACATAATTTGATGATGAATACGTATTGCACTTACGTATGTTACTTGTATGTCAATTAAATATATATCTTAATACACTGGTCAAACGATTATGGGATGAGTTGATATATCTAGGTTCTGAAATATTGTCGTTGGCAGAATGAACTAAAACGGTTCGACATCTTTCTGTCGGTTCTACGGAATTGTTTGTCATACTTGTTCTTCCTACTACATAGGTCAAAGGGGACGTGCTTTTAAAATAAGGTTTAAAGAACATTTTTTGAGAAAGAATGGCACTAACCCCCAGAATTCGTCTTTAGCTGACCATCTTGTCATTGCAACTCACGCACCTAATGCCATTCATGACCTAAACATTTTTCATATCGGAAAGAAAGGCCACAGATTAGACGTGCTCGAGGATTTGCAAATATTTAAACATTTATGGGCTTATTCTAAATGAAGAGTTACAACTCCGTAATATAAGCTTTTTTAACGGTATTATTAGTCGGTCTTTGATGTACTTCGTGTAGTGTCCGAAATATTTCTTCTGACTTGAGCCAAAGCATTTGTATTCCAAAAACTAATTCTTAACTATTTTGCTTACTAAAACTTTGTTACTCGTTTATTCTCTCTGCTAATATTCTATTGCCAAAATGACGCCTCAGCCATCTCATGTTAAACAAAGCCTTTTGTAGCAATTGTTTTTTCAATACTATTTCTCTCTGTGCAGTAGCCTAGTTTTGATAGTGGCTACTAGTTGTCACTACTGAGTTAACGTCTACCTGTTCACAATAGAGCACACGCCAGTCTGATGCCTCAGTGCAGACGTACAGCCCATAGTGGCTAGCTGTTTCTAAAAATTTCTTTTTAAATTTTGGGACGTAAGCTTTACAGCTGAGTTGTGTATTTTATTATGTGACTTGTTTTATTTTATAATTTATTAAGGCAATCCTAGTCACTGCCGAAACCAGGTCAAATAACTTTTAATTTGCTATGCAGGGCTGCATTTTTATCCTTTGAATTAGACACAGTTTGGTTCAAATAGTGTAGTTAGTAGGTAGTGCAATTCGACAACAACGTAGCTTACCCGAAGCTGTAGTATGAAGAGCGATAGGAAGGTTGGAAGTGGAACGGAGGTGGCTGCAGCTATTGGACTTCTCATAAAACAACTGCAAGGACGTAGACGCGATTTCAGACAACATGAAACATTAAAAGAAGGTAAGGCCAAGGTCGATAATGAGTAACATCTACTGTTAACAGCCCGCCGAGACAGGTAGCTGAATGCAACTGAACGCACCATTCTGGCAGCTAGAGGACGCGTAATATCAACACAAACAGTCCTAAATCGCCTTAGGGAATAATGTCTCTACACATGGAGACCTGTAGTGTGTGTCCCATTGAAACCACGACACCGTTTAGCCGGCAAAATTTGGGCGGTGGAACATCAGGATTGGAGTCATGACGGTTGGCACAATGTTCTGTGCACAGATGAGAAAAGATCTTGTGTTTAGCCGCTCAATCGCCGTCCCCTCACCTGTTGGAAACGTAGAATTCGGAACAACCTGCTTATGTGAAGGAAACGTCACCATACCGTGATGGTGGACAAATGGTGCGAGCAGGAGTTAGTAGAAGTTTGATTTCCTCTGCATGAGGTACGAATTTTACAATTGTCTCTCTTTGTTGCCACCTGGGTCTGTCTTCAGTGATTTTTACGGATTTCCGGACTGCCGGCCGCTACGGTCGGGGGTTTGAATCCCCCCTCGGGCATGGATATTTGTGCCGTCCTAGTTCGTAAGTAGTTCATAAGTAGTTTGTAAGTTTAGGGACTGATGACCCCGTAATTAAGTCCCATAGACTATACAAACATTTGAACATTTGAACATTTGGACTTCCGGAAGAAGCAAATCTTGTCCGGGTTGTTAATCTTCTTGAGTAATTTATAACATCAGACATGCCGGATGTAGAAGCATCATTTTCTTGTAAATTTGGTTGAAAGTTATTCTGGGCCATGTTTATATAATTACTTTTGTTATAAAATATCGTTATTCATCCGCAGGACGTAGAACTACTACACCTTAATCATTGCCTGATCACCGTTATAAATGGAAATATTTCACCTGACCTTCCATATTCTGAGTTCTTTTAGTGTCTTATCATCTATTATGCGCTTCCTGTAAACATAGGTAATAATTTTCGGGACTATCGAATACCATCAAAGCAGATAATAATTTAAATCACTGCTACAAGTACAAGTACACTAGCGGCAAAACATAAACAATACCTTCACTACGCGATAGCAATGGTAATACTACCGACGACAGTACTGCTAAGGCAGAATTACTAAACACAGCTTTCCGAAATTCTTTCACCAAAGAAGACGAAGTGAACACTCCAGTATTCAATCCAAGAACAGCTGCCAGCATGCGAAACTTAGAAGTAGATGTTTCTGGAGTAGTAAAACTACTTAAGTCACTAAACAAAAATAAATCTTCCGGGCCAGATTGTATACCAACTAGATTCCTCTCAGAGTATGCTGATGCAATAGCTCCGTACTTAGCTATAATTTACAACCGTTCACTCAGCGAAAGATCCGTACCCAAAGACTGGACAGTTGCCCAAGTTACTCCAATATTCAAGAAAGGCAATAGGATTGATCCCCAAAATTACAGGCCTATCTCATTGACGTCGATTTGCAGTAGGATTTTGGAACATATACTTTGTTCGAATATTATGAACTACCTCGAAGAGAACGACCTATTAACCAATAGTCAACACGGATTCAGAAAGTATCGTTCTTGCGAAACACAGCTTGCCCTTTATTCACATGAAGTGTTAAGTGCCATCGACAAGGAATCTCAAATCGATTCCATATTTCTGGATTTCCGGAAGGCTTTTGATACTGCACCCCACAAGCGGCTTCTAATGAAATTGCGTGCTTATGGAATATCTCCCCAATTGTGCGATTGGATTCATGATTTCCTATCAGAAAGGACACAGTTCGTTGTAATTGACGGTAAGTCATCGAGTAAAACAGAAGTGATATCTGGCGTTCCACAGGGAAGCGTTATAGGTCCCCTACTCTTCCTCGTGTTTATAAACGATTTCGGTGATAATCCGAATAGCTCCCTTAGACTGTTCGCGGATGATGATGTCGTTTATCGGTTAGTGAAGTCAACAGAGAATCAAAAGCAACTGCAAAGCGATTTAGACAAAATTTCTACTTGGTGCGAAAATTGGCAATTGACACTAAATAAAGAAAAGTGTGAAGTAATACACATGACCACTAAAAGAAATCCACTGAACTTCAATTACGCGATAAATCAGTCAAACCTTAAGGTCGTAAATTCTACCAAATACCTAGGAGTTACAATTACGAACAACTTCGACTGGAGAGAACACATAGAAAATATTGTGGGGAAGGCGAACCAAAGGTTACGTTTCATTGGCAGAACGCTTAGAAGATGCACTAGCTCCACCAAAGAGACTGCCTACATCACACTTGTGCGTCCTCTCCTGGAGTACTGTTGCCCCTTGTGGGACCCTCACCAGGTGGGACTGATGGAAGATATTGAGAAGGTTCAGAGAAGGACAGCTCGTTTTGTTTTATCACGTTAAGGGGGGGGGGGGGGGGGAGCGTCACGGAAATGTTGCACGAATTGGGGTGGAAATCATTAAAAGAAAGACGTTATTCATTGCGGCGTGATCTGTTTGCGAAGTGTCAATCACCGACTTTTAGTTCTGAATGTGAAAATATTTTGCTAGCACTCACCTGCTTAGGGAGACATGACCATCCCAATAAAATAAGAGAAATCAGAAAAACGGAACGATTTAGGTGTTCTTTCTTCCCGCGCGCTATTAGAGAATGGAACGGTAGAGAAAAGTTATGAAAGTGGTTAATGAACCCTCTGCCAGGCACTTAAATGTGATTTGCAGAGTATCTATGTAGATGCAGATGATGTAGATACAACAAACTAACAATAAATGCTGGATCGAATGAAACTGTTGCGATCCATATTACTGGAAAAAAGTGTCCAAATATTACAAACCAATGTCTTCGGGGTTAAATTAGCCCCGTGATCCTTCTCGGTAGTCAGAATCATATCTCAAAACCTATGAAAAATAGGACAAATTATATAAGTGGTGTCTGTCCTTGCGTACATGCAAAAAAGAACAGTAGTTTTCTCCCCCTGAAACAAAATAAACCAACCAAAAGAACAGACACCGTTTTCTTTAACTGCGAATGGCCTTTGAAAAATTCATTGGAGACAGTTGAAAATTTGTACCCCAGCCTGGATACATAGGGTCACCCTACTCTTTAAGATAGTCCCCGACGGGGAGATGCGTGAGGCCGTTCCCCATCGGGGGTTCCAATCTTCCTATCGGGCATGGATGTTTGTGTCCTATTTAGTATAAGGAAGTGCATTAGAAGTTTCTAAGTTTAGGGACTGATGACCTCACAGTTAAGTCCCTTAAGCCTTACAAACATTTGATTTGAACAGAAACTCGCGCTTGAGCACTACCCCACTTGGAACATCCAATAAGCGCTGTCATGCTGCCAACCCCTGCACGTCTCTTGCAGGTAGACGTAATGCCCTCCCGCTACTATTCAATAGACGTGGCATGCAGCCGATTCTCGTAAGAGTTAGGGGCTGGTGAACAACTGCACTAAAGAAAGGATCATAGAACACCATCGATTGAATACCGAGGCCCATGAGAAAGACAGGCCGCGGCGCGCACGTCTTGTGACGTAAGCAAGGCAGTCCTGAGCCGGCGCGATCGCTAGCTGGTTAGCCGGCCGCTGGGGCACAGCCCACTGCCTCATAGTGGCCGGCCAACCACTTCGCTGATTACACAAGTTGCATATGAGATGTCTCTTCTTTCCGACGTGTCTTCATTGCGGACGCAAAGCAGGCCTTAGGGGAATCGCTTACATGCTGTGAGTACTGATAATGGGCCGTATAAATAAAACGGAGTATTTACTTTATACTCTGATTCCAGGTTAGTATGTATAAAACGAGTCAGAGTATATACTTCAACCGAGTATCTTCTCAGCGGGATTGAAAGGGTGGGGGAAGACGCTCACAACAGAGAACATTCTCCAATTTAGTAGGAATAAAACTAGGGAAGTTTCTCACGACCGGAGAGTGAGCTCTCTTGCATATTTCGCGCAAAGTAACTTCTATTAAGGGTACGATTTACTGTGGTGTATAATAAAAATGACAATACTTGTGTTGCTTATAAGAAAAAAAGGAACAAAATTCCTTTATACGTAGTCTAGTCTGAAGAAACAGGAGAGGAACTAAGAAGTTTATGCAAATAAAAAAACATTTTGGTGTCCAGTCGCTTCCTTCGCAAGAATCATAAGTGTGTCACTACAAGCATTTTACGTAGTAACGAGAGTGATGTCAAAGGAGATTTTTCATTACCGACATAGAAATGAAACAGAGATGGATTCTGATTTACATTTCCGCATAACATGAAGGTTTTGTGTCAGGTAAAGTTACTAGAGAGGCAATTTAAGGAAGATAATTGAAAAATGCCTTGAGTTCTGTGTTTGATATCTGAGGTAGGCCATTCGCTGATGAAAATTTACTGTTTTAAGTATGGGATTTTATTCGGTTTTTAATACATGTTGACGGAGCCCCAGTTTTTGAAGAAAGGGATTTTATAGATGATTTTGTAGGCAAGTTGGTTACAACTCAAGAATAATAATGGGGATCATCTAGTATAGTTTAAAGTAACATATGGTTAAGCTCTGAAAGAAATAAGTACCTGATGCTGCAAATTTAATTTGCGTAACCGGTCGCAGCAGTGTGTTATAAAAATTCGGCTGTGGTTGCCCGATGAATGACGTATTGTGATTCAACTTTGTAATAGCCATACCGCAACCATAAAAGTAGATGGTGAATACTCTGAATTTTTCGATGTAACAAATGATGTCAGACAGGGTTGCATCTGTCACCTCAGATCTACAGCATCTATGCAGAGAATGTAAGCAGGGAAACGCTGGATGGCTGGAACGTTGGGATATCAATTGGCGGCAAGAAAATAATTTACACTTCGCATAGCAGGAATTGAGGAAGAACTTGGTGATCTACTCTGAAGAGTGAAAGGCATTAGCCTAAATTTTGGTCTAGAGATAAACGTGAAAAATACTAAACTACTGGTTATACAAGTAAATCGTCAAGGCATGGATCAACACCAGCTTACAATATGTTTAAAAGATCTTACAATAGCGAGTGATCTCAAAATAGTAGGCTCCCTTAACAATTACACGGGTAAGTGTGACAAAGAAATAAGACGATGACTCAGACGAGCCGCGATGGTCAAACTCACCGAGATCCGGCAGAATCGGGTAATATCCAAGACAACAAAGATGCGCTTGGTGGAAGCGTGGGTGTTTCCTGTATTCGTATACTGATGCGAGGCCTGGACCGTGAAAGGTAGTGATAACAGTCGCATTGATGCCTTCGAGATGTGGTGTTGGCGGAAGATGTTGTGTGTACCATGAAGAACAAAGGCTTCAATAATAGAAGAACTTCACATAACCAGAAGGTTTAGCCAAACCTTCAGTTCCTTGGGCACATCTTGAGATAGAGATGACCATCTTGCAGGGAAAAATCGAAGGCAGAAGACCACGAGGAAGAGCAGCAACACCATGTTAACAATGGCTGGAGATCATTGTGGATACAGACATCTGAGTGAAGTTTCAACTAAGAATGAATGAGAAATCCCCGACACTCAGCAATGAGTAAAACGACTTATGATGATGATTATGATGAAACATCTAGATAGCAAAATAATATTGTGTATTTCTAAATATGGTGTATTACTAAGGACTTGTTTTTTCTCGAAAAGAAATTTTGACATCCAAACGCGCCTCACTGTCAGACGAGAATTTTAATATGCTAATGTTTATTAAAGGAAATATGTCCCTTATGGCAATTGACATCGTGGTAGCCGGCCCCGAGCGTAAACAAATGACAAACAAACATTCTTCTTTTTAAACAAGAAGACAAATCATTTAAAAGAACATCAGACTTTTCCCCTAAAGCAATTAACTCTTGCGAAGACTGTTTTACACTATAGGACATCATTTGTTTACGCTCACGACCGAGTGGTCCAGTAATATTACTTTTTATTTGTACTACAAGCCCTATTTAAACTTGCGTATCCAAAACATTTTTCTTAAATATCAGGCAGGGTAATACTTTTTTTTTCCAACGCTGATTTCAATGATATAACAACATAAATATATAAATTCGGAGACTGAAGTCGAATTTTCGTGGCTTCGCAATACTGTTACGAGTTAACGATCAACGTTAACTTCCGGTAAATTGTCCACAGGGTAACGCTATAACGTTTAACGAAGCTAACGTTTATAGTGGTGGATTAATGATTAAAGAAATTAACTCTTTGATAAACAGTGCCCATCTCTGGCTACACGGTGCATGCTCCACCGATCCTGGTATCCACGCTCTCCGCTTCCCATCAGTAGGCGTGAATGCCTCCAAATGCGCTGGCGTTTCATATAATCGTTTATCACACATTACCTTGATTGTAGGGATATTTCATCTCATGTGATATGGAATTACTCATGTATTTCTGAAGAATGCGAATTTATATCCGTGGAAAGCTTGATCAAAGTTTACTCAACGACTACTCTTGCAACTAGCTGACTGATTACTAATTTGCTTATCTCCAACATCTTCAAACATCAATGTGTGTATGAATGTATCCTATGGACTCCAGACCAGTGGAACAATTTTGGTGTGATGTTACAGAAATCATCAGATTTGCCCAGCGAGTGATCCTGTGAAGTTAGCTAGCGATCACGTTAACGTATTTAATAATTCGAAGCACATAAAACAAAGTATGGAACAACAAACACTCTGGGAAAGCTATTAATTTTTTTGGTTTTCAACATTGCCATATTTCAGAAAATGGTATGATACAACAGAATGAATACCGTGCCTAAACAGACAAAAAATTTTGAAATGTTTGTTAAGCTTAAGGGACTTAACTGCAGGGTCATCAGTCCCTAAACTTACAAACTACTTATGAACTACTTACGAACTAGGACGGCACAAATATCCATGCCCGAGGGGGGATTCGAACCCCCGACCGTAGTGGCCGAGCAGACCGTGACTGGAGCGCCTCAGTCTCCTCGGCCACCGCGGCCGGCCCTATGCAGACCTCATCGTGTCTAATGTATATTTATGTAAAGCAGAATATAATATATAGGCCTACATGAAAGATTACATGTGGCACTAGTAACGATGGACTGATACTACTGCTACGGAGGGCGCTTTCTCTGCTAGTGGCACTCACGCCATCCCGAGTGCCAGTCATAAACTTTTACGTATACGCTGGTCTGCGATGTTAGGATGTAGATATGCATTAAACACACTAAGGTTTGTACAAGCAAGCTATCAGCGTTGTGTCAGAAAAGTAATGAGACTGGCAACCCTGCAGGCGATCTGGCAACGTTGCGTGTAACGGCCAGAACTATACTGCTTTCTTTATTCCACCCATTTCCTCAGTTTGACTTACAAGTCTCCGATTTAGACCCTCTACGGCTCTGTACCATAGGTACACAGGCGGTTCTGTCAACTATGATGCAGATGGTGAGCACTGCTTTCATCTTGTAAACAAGACTGACACTCTTTACCACTTCAGATAGCCACTAGAAACCTGAGAAGATTTCTTCAGATCCAAACCGACACATATCAATAGTACCGACGTGTGCCACCATCCACAGTCGGCTGCACCCCGTTCCCTTCATGGCATGCGGAAGGACCCGTTACCCATCTGGAATCACTCTACCCGGAGAGCACGTTGACCTTCTTCCCCTCCATGGCAGCCATTTCTCTAAGGGCCTCCATTAACTGCCTAACGCTAGAGCTCCCAACTACGAGCAAACACACCCTCTTGTGAAAACGACAAAGCGACAAAACAAAGAGTGGCACACTATGCCATCTCCGCTGCCGAAGACATGTGGCAAGAGCAGTTGATGAAAGGTGGAGACTTTTGATCTGTTTTTATTTTTATTTTATGTTATGTTTGTTGTGACTGAATTTGTTCAACCAGGACAAACTGTGAAGTAAGTACTTTATAAAAGTGAAATCAAACTGATAGTAGTTTTATTTGAATGCAATCACATGTCCAGTGTTTATATTTTCAAGTACATTGAAAAAGATTAGGTATTGTTGCTAGGTCATTAATTCGAACAACATTCAACCTGTAATCCATATTTGAAAATTAGTGTCAGCTGTGGTCTTCCTTTTTTCGACGTTTCGTTTCCATTGCTGTACATTCCGTCTTCTCTTCCTAGGAGTAGCCGCGGTGGAGTGGCCGAGCGGTCTAAGGCACCTCGTTGTGGAGCGCGCGGTTGTTCGCCGTCGGAGGTTCGAGTCATCAATAGGGCATGAGGGTGTGTGTTGTCCTTAGGTTAGTTTACCTTAAAATTATATATTTTTGACGACGTTACAGCGTTCATTTTTAATTACGTAATTCGCAATTTGCGACCACTTATGGCTTCACTGTACTAGGTTTAGATGTAATACCAATGTGCGGAAAATGAAAATTTCTGCCCGGCCAGATTTCGATCCCGGGATCTCCTGCTTACTAGGCAGACGCGTTGACCACTCCGGCACTGAGGACACAGTGACCAACCAGACTGCAGAGGACTCTTCCCTGCATGTCTCCCGCCACACCCAAATCTCCATTCGCCACACTGTCTCTTTCCTATTACCACAGCCTCTTAATTTTGTAATGCTCGCAGCCACAATACTGTATTCCCGCATTAGGGACAAGAGACCAGGAGGTATCGAGACACAATTAATTGTCGTCATCAGGAGCCCAGCCTCGGCTTGTATACAATTATATACTTTGACGACGTTACAGCGTTCATTTTATAATGAAATAAATCGCAATTAGCGATCACTTAGGGCTTCACTGTACAGGTTTAGATGTAATACCAATGTGCGGCGAATGAAAGCCGGCCGCGGTGGCCGAGGGGACTGAGGCGCTTCAGTCACGGTCTGAACGGCCACTACGGTCGGGGGTTCGAATCCCCCCTCGGGCATGGATATTTGTGCCGTCCTTAGTCTTAATTGGTTCATAAGTAGTTTGTAAGTTTAGGGACTGATGACCCCGTAGTTAAGTCCCATAGACTTTACAAACATTTGAACATTTTGATTTTTTTGCGAATGAAAATTTGTGCTCGGCTGGGATTCAAATCCGGGATCTCCTGATTATTAGGCAGACGAGTTGACCACTCCGCCACCGAGAACACTGTGACCAACCCGACTGCAGAGGACTCTTCCTGCACGTCTCCCGCCACACCCAAGGCTGTGGTAATAGGAAAGAGACAGTGTGGCGAATGGAGATTTGGGTGTGGCGGGAGTCGTGCAGGGAAGAGTCCTCTGCAGTCGCGTTGGTCACTGTGTCCTCGGTGGCGGAGTGGTACCGGGCGCCGTGGCTCAGCGCACCCGGTCAGAGGGCTCAACGCCCTCTGCAATAAAAAAAGCTGAGCCAAGAACACAACGAAAACAAACGAACAAACATGATCAGCGTCCGCAATGAAAAGAACTACCCACAGAGCAAAAAAAAAAAAAAAAAAAAAAAAAAAAAAAAAAAGGTGGTCAACGCGTCTGCCAAGTAAGCAGGAAATCCCGGGTTCGAATCCCGGCCGGGCACAAATTTTCATTCGTCGCACATTGGTATTAAATCTAAAACTATTACAGTGAAGCCATAAGTGATCGCAAATTGCGATTTATTTCATTATAGTTTACTCTCAGCTCCAACGCACTTTCAAATTTCTTCATTATCGTTGTACATTCTGAAGTGTGCTACAATAAAACTTCCTAATGAGTCGTTTTAAAATACACTGTGGAACGTGTGCTCGTCGGTCTTTTTATGATATAACAAATGCCTTTTCGTACTTGCTAAAATGTAGCAACAGAACCAGAAACATACGAGAAGCTATCTAGTTCTGTCAACCGAAACATTTTCGTCATGTGTAGCTAAAAATCGGAACTTTGAAAAAGTGTTACGTGTGACGAGAAAATATGTCCGGTTCTGCAACCGAACCCTGTGTCGGCGGCCAATATCCCGTAAGACGCGGCCGAATAGGATCTGGCCGCTTTTTCAGCCCAACGCAAAGAAAACAGAGCCGCCTTTGCACCCGCATGCGATATTTGCACCTCATTTTAAAATTCATATAGCCGTTTTTGAAGCCTGATCGATACATTATTAGATAGACCGTGAAAACGTGTACAATAAGGTGCCTCTAACTAAACTTTCGATTTTTGGTCACATAGCCGCTTCTGTATCTGGATGTATCTCAGATGAAAAGTGAATACTTTTGAACTGCTTTTATTTTTATTTTATGTTATTTTTGTTTTGAATGAATTTGTTCAATCAGGAACTGTGAATTAAGTGTTTTATAATAGTGTCCTTGGAATCAGAAAGAGTTTCTTTCGTGATACTCTTTCCTCTTTTAAGAAGTGATTTCAGCTCTGCACTTTCAAATTTGAAGACTGCTTCTCCTTGCACAAGACATAATTTTCTATTTGCTGTCTTCGTGATGATAATTCTCTTCGAAGTTTGAAACTGGAAATAGCAGGATCCAGGAGCTTTGATGACGTCAGTGGCCATATTCTTCCAGTTTCTCACTTTGCAGTCGTCCGACGCCAAATGCGCCACTGTGCGAACTTTTCCATTATGCCGACGTATACTGCAGGGTTTTCGATTACGCTCAATTTTGAAAATTTTCTCTCCATGTTTCCAAAAAGTCTATCTGGCGGTATAAAAGAAGGACCAATGATCGGTAACCACACTTCAACGCTCTCTACGTGTACTTGAGCAGAATACAGGAACCAGTTCATCAAAATCCCAATCACTGTTATAATCTTATTTCGCCCACCGCATCCAAAGAGGCTTAGTTTGGTAACATCTTCCAAACTGGTTTTAAGCAGCTGATGATGAAGAGCAGAAGCAATCTGTTTCGACCCCTATGCAAATTCGTTCTCCAGCCAAATATATGAGGTCACAGTGTCTTTCGTCTGACTGCTTGTAGAGGAACTTTGACAAACTGTGAAATTATGTAAGTACATTTGTCTGGAATAATAAGCCGCCTGATCTTGGACCTTTGGAAGAACTAAAGTTTTCTGGCAGTTATATACCATAAGACAATTTACAACAAATTGTGACTACTTCAACGGCTACGTATAACCTCTTCCATGACATAGACAAAAGATCTATTTAGTTTCCTAGCTAACAATGATTATATTATCGAAAACATTTACAAAATCCTCCGTAGTGAGAGTTACCTGCCTCTGGAGCAAGCGGCCTTTCTCTCTTTGCGTGGGTCAGTATCCTGTTACATTAAAGAAAATTTTTAGACTTTTCTTTCTGCCAGTCTCTGAGACCTTTCCCAAAATTTTTCCCATTTCTGCTAGCATTAAAAATTCAAACTCCCCTTGCAGTATAACTGGTATTATTGGCAGCTGATCAGGAACTGTGTGTATGATTTTTATTACTATTCTTGACGCTTTACATTTTCTAAATTGCTGAAACATGATGTAAAATACCGAATTAAAATATGCAGAAAGCTTGGTCAGAGCGGCTTTGAAAACCCGAATTTTGGCAGGTTATAAGTCAGTGAATAAAGAAATAAACTTCCAAAACCACGAGCCTAGCACATTGTTGAAAATGTTTGCCATGTACTGGATCCCACTTCTCCTATAAGCACTTCTGCGTTATGAAGTTTGATCCGAGGTTGAATCCACGTTTTCAACTACTATTATAATTTATGGATAATGAACAGCAATCAGTCTCAAATTTCTATTTATGGTCGCAAATCTAGATTTCAGTCACTGTTTGACCATTATCAGTACTTAATACGTAGTTTAACCCTTTTCTCCTCCAAGGGATTTGGAGATTCCCTGCCCATTTCCAGCGTCATTAAACAAAGTGGAAGCTGACATCTGACTTTTGTTCCAGACGGGCCGTTAGTGTCCCATTGATGTATCACATGAAACTCAGTGGTCGAGATTGTTCAGTGTCTCTGCTCACAAACAGTAAACAACGGACTGTCTTACGTCTGTGTGCGCTTTTCAGTCAGGCGTCTTTAGCAGACTGTTGAGGCAAAAAGTCGCTGTTGGGAGTTTTCTGACGTTGGTAATTTGGTTTTGTTTTGACTTAGCTAATGGAAACTGATATTATTAGTTATATAGTGTTGAAAAATGTGCTCGAAGCTGTTTAGTCGTGGCAGTCCGTCAAAGATATTATTGTGCATGTAGCTGTCTCTGTTGCTAGGCGTCAGTAATAAGTATTTGTAACTTTATTTTCTTTCGTTTACGAATTATTGAATATGAATACGCTTCAGGGATCTCAACAATTTATTTTTCTTTCAGATTAATGTCCACCATTGCATTTCATGTCTACCTATAGTAGTAAAATTATATCCTGTCGGGACTCTGAAGTGCCTTTTTACATGAAATAATTAAAATAGTATAATAGCCTAGTGCAATTCATTCACTTTGACAGTAAATTAACCAGAAATGAAGATGTCTGCTGGAATATTAGATTGCTTGGGTAAGAATGGGTTAAAATAACACTGTTTTTCAATCCTCTCGTTTGACATTATCTTCAATAAGAGGGTTTGAAATTTTTGGATTGTTCAAACTACGTTTTAGCCGTGGTTAACAATCTCACAGAGAACGAAATTTATATTTGCGACACTAAACAAATAATCGTGATTGAATGTTGCTCAAAATTCACATTGCTGCGTTAGATTTTGTAGAGGAAGCCGTCGAATTACGAAACAGAATTCAATTTAATCTGTTGGTTAACCTAACAATACACAAGTCTCACATCAATTGGCGGGTCATACGGACCAATAGAGATCAATGGATATTGAACTACAGATTTTTGAGCGTGCCAGACAAAGATGTTCATTTTCTGTTTCTTGACGAATTACATGGCTGCTACGAAGAATTACAAGAAAACGTAAAGGAAATATGTTTCGATTCCGTACTCATACCAGTCTGTTAGTTCGCATATTAACACAAATTTTAAATCCAGAGGCAATCAAGGAATTATTAGTCATGTACTAAATGAAATAAATTCGTTTGACTAATTACAACATGGTGGACAAATGCAAAATTGTGTACAAAACACTTGAATGTGCAGGCACGCTACAATTCTATGTGCAGACACCAGAGATATATAGAGATCACTGTACGGACCGAACGGCGTTTGAAACTTCCTGGCAGATTAAATTGTGTGCCGGAACCGGGACTCGAAACTCGGACCTTTGTCGATAGAGGGCTTGCCCGCGATAGGCAAAGGTCCAAGGTTCGAGTCCCGCTTCCGGCACACAATTTTAATATGCCAGTAAGTTTCATGTCAGCGCACACTCCGCTGCAGAGTGACTATTTCATTCTGGTGTACGGCGTTTGATTGTCAGTTCTCTTGTTTTTCTGCAAACAACAATGAAAGTGGGAAGGCACAAGCATAACTGAAGCACTGCGGGACTTTTCATGCGCAAGAAATTAAATTTTATATCTTAAAGGGCAAGACGGAGTCGACATAAGTGCTTACGGGTTGAGTGCGTTTCCGCCAGCGACAAAGCACTTACCGAACTTCCCTTCAGCGGCACGGACTGCAGCTGCACTAAGGCCGAAATTAAGGAACTGCTCTCCGCAGGAAATTCGTTACGCCTTCGGCAACGTTTTAAGTGTCAATTATTTGTATCCCAGACGCTTCAGAGGCGCTTTTACGTCCGCCCTCTTTTGTTTCCGTCTTATCTGCTTTAATTCCCGCGTCTCTGCTCAGAAAGTTTTGACAATGAAAAATAATAGCCTCGGAAACAAATGGCGTGCAACAACGGCTGAAGAATACGTAGTTAGATGAAAGCAAAGAGAGATCCGTCGACGTACTCCGGAAACAAAGTTCCGCTCGCGAATGACAGCCGGCGAGAGGCGGGGTAGCGGCCTCTGTGCCCCGTGGAATAATAGGCCCGTCGGCCTCTTCGGTGTTCGGAATGAGGCAATGAATTAAGAAGACCGCCTGTTGTGGTCGCTGACGTTCACTAATGGAGAATGACGTTGAGAGGGACGCCGATATCGAATTTTCGTGGTGTTTCAGCTGAAGCGTTCCGGCCACGACTTCTGACGCGGCTATTGTGACCGTGGCCTGAAGCAAAGTCTTTCAGTAAGTTAACGCGAAAAACATTGTTTTCCACCGTTACTGCTGGAAGTGCCTCGGATGAAACGGCATGAAAATCCGTCCTACCTAAGACTAATGTGAATGATAACAAGGGAATTATTTCCCGCACTGTCAAAAAATTTAATGGTTTTTAAGAACAAACACATTTCATATATACTATTCTACTCTTGATTGGCCTGGCGCAGCAACAGTAAATCCATTTTTGTGATAATAACAGCCTCTGTTGCAAAATAATACTGTTTATTAACGCTTTTCCCGCTTTTGGCACGTCATCAGAATACTGTAACAAGAGAAATTATATAAACAAACCATGACAGTTTTAGGGCGCGAACCTATCTACAGCTTTAAAAACAAAACAAATAGGGGAGTCGGGACCTACCTAACGGACAGCAGGATTGTATTCCTTAGTGAAACACACGATGCTAAACATAATTAGTCATAAATAAAAATAAATGCATGGGCATAACCCGCTGATCAAACGTCAACATGAAAGGAAATCCTGTAACAACAGCGAAGTAAGTATAGGCGAACATGAAAATTGTTGACAGCGGTGGACATGGTCTGTGAGGAAGAAGTAACTCACCACATAAACAGCACTGCCGTGGATAGGTCCGCGTTCACGTTTGAAACACATTACATATACTGCGTTAGCCAGACAGGTGTTGGTGCGCAGACTGCTGGCACCAGCCTAAAACTGTCATGGTTTGTTTATATAATTTCCCTTGTTACAGTATTCCGATGACGCCCCAAAAGCGCGAAATGTGTTAATAAACAGTATTATTTTGCAACAGAGACTGTCATTATTGTTGTTATGTTGTTATGGTATTCAGTCCGGAGACTGGTTTGATGCAGCTCTCCACCCTACTCTATCCTGAGCAAGCCTTTTCATCTCCTCATAAGAACGGCAACCCACATCCACTTGAATCTGCTTACTATACGCGTCTCTTGGTCTCCCTCTGCGATTTTTACCCCACACACTTCCCTCCAATGCTAAATTTACGATTCCCCGATGTCTAAGAATGTGTCTTACCAAGCGATCCCTTCTTTTAGTCAGGGTATGCCAAAAATTCCTTTTCTCACCAATTCTGTTCAGTACCTCTTCATTAGTTATGCGATCTACCCACCTAATCTTCAGCATTCTTCTGTAGCACCACATTTCAAAAGCCTCTATTCTCTTCCTGTCCGCACTGCTTATCGTCCATGTTTCACTCCCGTACAAGGCAACACTCCACACAAATGCCTTCAGAAAGGACTTCCTTACCCTTAAATTAATATTCGATGTTAGCAAATTTCTCTTTTTCAAAAATGCTTTTCTTCCCATTGCCGTTCTGCATTTTATATCCTCTGTACTGCGACCATCGCATGTTAATTTACTACCCAAGTAACAAAACTCATCTACCACCTTCATTGTTTCGTTACCTAATCTAATTCCTTCAGCATCGCCTGATTTTCTAAGACCGCATTCCATTATTCTTGTTTTCCTCTTGTTTATGTTCATTTTATATGCTCTCTTCAACACACTGTCCATTCCATTCAACTGCTCTTCCAGGTCCTTTGCTGTATCTGACAGAATTACAATGTCATCAGCAAAACGCAATGTTTTTATTTCTTCCCCCTGAACTTTAATCCCTATTCCAAATTTTTCCTTGCTTTCCTTCACCGCCTGCTCGATGTACAAATTGAATAACATCGGAGAAAGGCTACAACCCTGTCTTACTCCCTTCCCAACTGATGCTTCCCTTTCATGCCCTTCGAGTCTAATAACTGCGGTCTGGCTTTTGTACAAGTTATAAATAACTCTCCTTTCCCTGTATTTTACCCCTGCTGACTTCAGAATTTGAAAGAGTGTATTCCAGTCAACATTGTCAAATGCTTTCTCCAAATCTACAAAAGCTAAAAATGTAGGTTTGCCTTTCCTTAATCTATCTTCTAAGATAAGACGTAAAGTGAGTATTGCCTCCCGGGTTCCTATGTTCCTCCTGAATCCAAACTGATCTTCCCCGAGGTCAGCTTCTACCAGCTTTTCCATTCTTACAAAAATAAATTTAATTTGGGTGCAGTGCTGTTGTTGCTCGAAGTACCGAATGCCTTAAAGACGGTCATCAGACTTCTCAGAACTACATCTTCCACATACATGAATGTTGAAACTTCAATGATTTGAACTTACACGGTATTGAAAAAATAATATACACACGTAATGTGGTCACAATATGTATTGATTGGTAAGGATATAGTTCACCATTGACTATGAGAACCACCGCAGTTCTTCGAGAAACCAATTCTTAGAGCGTTTTTTTTTTTTTTTTTTTTTTTTTTTTTTTTTGTCTCTAGTAGTGTGTTATCCATTCTTGTTACGAAACGTCCTGCAATATATTGGATAATAATCCGTCTTTTGGCACTGTAAAAATTATTCTCAGAAAGACTTCCCAAATTCCGCATTATTTTAAAGCACCTTCAGAACTGAAGTATTCTATGTTGTTCTCTTCGTACTTACGTACTGACACTTGGACATATACACTGTGTCATCAAAAGTACCAGGGCACATGGCTGAAAATGACTTAGAAGTTTGTGGTGCCCTCCATCGGTAATGCTGGAGCTCAAGCCTTGATGAAAGCTTCCAGTCTTGTAGGTATAAGTTCAATCAGGTGCTGGAAGGTTTCTTGGCAAATGGCAGCTCATTCGCCGCGGAGTGTTGGTCTAAGGAGTATCGTCGCAGATTCTGTGAGACGTGGCACGAAGTCGACAATCCAAAATAACCCAAAGTGCTTCCACGGGATTAAAGCCTGTGTGAAGGCCAGGGAAGTTACTGTCGTGTAACTACTCCGCCATAGGCCGAGCATTATGAACAGCTGCTCGATCGTGTAGAAAGATGCAATCGCCATTCCCAAATTTCCCTTCAACAGTGAGGAGAAAAAAAAGATGGTTAAGACATTAATGTAGGCTTTGCTGTGGTGTCACACACAACTTTTTTTCCACTGTTCATTCGTTCAATGTTTACGATCCTTACACCAAGCGAGACGTCGTTTGGGCCGCCACGGAGCGGCCGAACGCATTGAGGCACTATGCTACGATGCGCGAGGCGGTGACCTGTAGGGGATTCGAATCCCCTCTCGGGCATGGATGTTTGTGCCGTCTTTAGTACAAGCTGTTATATAAGTAGTTCGTTAGTTTAGAGACTGATGACACCGTAGTTAAGTCCCATAAGCTATAATTTAAAAAAAGTCGTTTGCCATTGACGTTGTTCAAGCGAGGGACACGAAATGAATACGCTGATACAAATCTACTCTCGTTGTCGTCTTTCTATTGACACAGCGTGGTTAACCCTTTCATTCCCAATGTTGTTTCTAGACAGAAACGCATTAAAAGTTGATGTATACCGTATTTTGTATATCAGACCTTGAAATTGCATTTTTGTTGATGAAAAACCCGCTTCTAGTACGATATTTTGCCGCTTGGTACGGCGTGTAGCCACTTCTGAGGCATTAATGTGTCCGTTTTGGAGGTCGTGTTGCGTTGCCATCTGTACGTGGCTGAGAGTCTGGGCGTGAGTGTGGTTCCTTTTATTTTATTCCGCCAGTGAATTGTCTTGTCTTTGGTGCTGTGGCGAAGATTATGCTAACAGTATTGATCTGGCAGTGATAACTATCAACAAAATAACGTACAAGTAATAAAATACGTCGAAGTAAACATCTGTGTTGTGCATGAAATACATGACACAAAAAGTCAATAATTCGACTACGACAGATTTTTCCGGTTTTCCCAACCATGTGTGTCGTCGATGTTCCACACATCGGTGGCCAGCAAACGTTACTGTTCGTATGTTTAATCCTTTAATTCATGACTTTTTATTTGAAGCAATGAAAAATACCACATTAATGTATAGTGTGTATACACTGAGAAAAATATTGAAAAAAAATACTTAAAATTATTACGCATTACTAGCAACAAAAAGTACATAGCTGGTCAGAGGAATAGTGCTTCCATGATGTACTTGATGCAGTAAATGTCACTATTATGTCTCTAAACTTTCGAGAAAGTAACTCACAATGCAACAGTAGTTTGTGATTCACTACTTTTACGTGGCAAAGGAGGAGTACTAAAGTAAACAAACGCACATGTTAGGAGTAATTTAATGTAGATAACTGGCTTACAGATTCAGTAGCACTCTGAAATTTATGAATTCTAGGACGAGCTACTTGCATGTGAAACTGTACAGAGGCAGTTACAAATGAATTTGCGGTATAACGTTGACGAGTATGAGAGATAATCGAAAAAATAGGGTATGTAGCTGATCAGCTACCGAGACATTGTCAATTACAGTCACAGCACTCAAGCTCCTCGAACTCAACATTGTCAGCGCTGTATCCCAGGCTGTGCTACACTGAAAGCTCGTGTCTCTGTTCACCAGGTTTACCGAGCAGCGGATTTCGATAGCTTCCTTAACCCTTTCAGTCCCCCATTAAAAAATCATCTTTGGAAAAATTAAAATTCAGTCTTTTCTGTATTAATGCAGCGCAGTAAACATCAAACTACAGTCCTGGACATTAAAACTGATACACCAGAAGATGACGTGCTATAGACGCGAAATTTAACTGACAGGGAGAAGATTCTGTGATATGCAAATGATTAGCTATTCAGATCATTCACACTAGGTTGGCGCCGGTGGGGAAACTTACAGCGTGCTGACATGATGAAAGTTTCCAACCGATTTGTCATACACAAACAGCATTCGACCGGCGTTACCTGACGAAACGTTGTCATGATGTCTCGTGTACTGAGGAGAAATGCGTACCACCATGTTTCCGACTTTGATAAGGGTCGTATTGTAGCCTATCGCGATTGCGGTTTATCGTATCGCGACGTTGCTTCTGGCATTGGTAGCGATCCTATGAATGTTACAAGAATATGGAATCGGTGGGTTCAGGAGGACAATACGCAACGCCGTCCTGGATACCAACGGCCTCGTATCACTAGCAGTAGAGATGACAGGCATCTTAACCGCATGGCTGTAACGGATCGGCAGCCACGTCTCGATCCCTGAGTCAACAGTTGGGGACGTTTGCAAGACAACAATCATCTGCACGAGCAGTTTAACGACGTTTCCAGCAGCATGGACTATTAGGTCGGAGGCCGTGGCTGCGGTTACCATTGACGCTGCATCACAGACAGGAGCGCCTGCAATGTATGCAACGGAGATCCTGGGTGCACAAATGGCAATACGCAATCTAGGTTATGTTTACAGCATCATGATCGTCGCATCCGTATTTGCCGACATCGCGGTGAACGCACATTGGAACCGTGTATTCCTAATACTGGCGTATCACCCGGCATGATGGTATAGGGTACCATTGGTTATACGTCTCGATCACCTCTTGTTCGCATCGACGGCACTTTGAACAGTGGCCATTACATTTCAAATGTGTTACGACCCGTGGCTCAACCCTTCATTCTATCCCTGCGATACCCTACATTTCAGCAGGATAATGCACGACCGATTGTTGCAGATCCTGTTCGGGCCTTTCTGGATACGGAAAATGTTCGACTGCTGCCCTGGCCGGCATATCTTCCAGATATCTCACCAATTGAAAACGTCTGGTCAATGGTGTCCGAGCAACTGGCTCGTTACAATACGCCAGTCACTACTCATGATGAACTGCGGTATCGTGTTGCAGCTGCATGACCATCTGTACACGCCATCCCAGTTCTGTTTGACTGAATGCTCAAGCGTATCAAGGCCGTTATTACGGCCAGAGGTGGTTGTTTTGGGTACTGATTTCTCAGGATCTATGCACCGAAATTGCGTGAAAATGTAATCACATGTCAGTTCTAGTACAATATATTTGTCCAATGAATACCCGTTTATCATCTGCATTTGTTCTTGGTGTAGAAATTTTAATACCCAGTGCTGTATATCTTTAAAAATTCTTGGTTGAACTGTAGATTTTTATGTCATGCATTTCATGCTCAACACCGACTTTTGTATCGATGTATATTATTAATTGGACGTTATTTTGTTGATAGTTAACACTGCCAGATCAATAATGTTAGCATAATCTTCGCCACAGCATGAAAGATAAGAAATTCACTGCCGGAATAAAATAAATGGAATCATACTCACTCGCACACTCTCAGCCACGTACAAACGGCAACGCAATCTCCAAGATGGACAGATTAATACTTCAGAAGTGGCTACACGTCGTACCAAGCGGCCAAATATCGTACTAGAAGCAGGTTTTTCATCAACAAAAAGGTATCTTCAAGGATTGATGTACAAAATACGGTATACATCAAGTTTTAATGCGTTGTTGTAGAGGAACAGCATTGGGAATGAAAGGATTAAATACGCTGTGTCAATAGAAAGACGACAACCATATTCATTTCGTGTCCCTCACTTGAACAATGTTCGTCTAAGGCAGATTTTTCCAGTTTTCCCAACTATGTGTGTCGTCGATGTTCCACACATCTTTCTAAAGTTCTTTGTCCTATGTAAGAAGCGGATTCTTGTCTTTCTCTATCGTTATTATATACAAATCTCCTCTTATTGTTTCATCCGTCACTACAAATTTAATTTCTGTTGTTGTTATGGTTACCTGGCCTGTTACGCCAATGGGGAGCGAATTGTTAAATTGTAATAAAAATACAACTTCTTTAGGTTGTTACGCTTAAATCGCTGATAAAATATGTTTATTTTTCTTGACCGGTTTCAATGATTTAAATCGTCGTCTTCAGCGTGGTTTACAAGGTTTTTACTTGGAGGAGAAGTCAAATAAATTCTCGTCGGAATATAAAATGAATAATAAAGGATGGTCAATATATTAAAAAATACTTCACGAAAGTGGTGAGACTGTCTTATGCTTCCATCAGAAATAGTCACATTTTACCTCTTAATGTAATATTGCTATACGTTTTCGAGGCGTATTTTTTAACATTTTGACCATGCTTTTTTATTCATTTTATGTATCGACGAGAAACTATTTATTTGAAACCTCCTGGCAGATTAAAAATGTGTGCCGGAACCGGGACTCGAACGTTGGACCTTTGCCTTTCGCGGGCAAGCTCGCTACCACTGAGCTATCCCGACACGACACACGGTCCGTCCTCACAACTTTACTTCGGCCAGTACCTCGCCTCCTACTTTCCAAACTTCACAATTCTGCTGCGAACCATGCAAGACTAGCTCTCCTAGAAAAAAGGATATGGTGGATGGTGAGGACTTGGCTTAGCCACAGCCTAAGGGATGTTTCCAGGATGAAACTTCCTCTCTGCAGCGGAGTTTCTTGTCAGCGCACACTCCGCTGTTATTTCACATTTACTCCTGAGTGAAGACTGTAAACCACACTGAAAATGATGATTCAAACCACTGACACCGGTCAAGGAAATTATATTTCATAAGCGATCTAGGCGTAATTTGGAGTTTTAACGTCCCGTCGACAGCGTGGTCATTAGAGACGGAGCTTACGCTTGGAAGGTTGGAGTAAGGATGCGGAAGGAAATCGGCCGTGCCCTTTTTAAAGGAACCATTCCAGCATTTGCCTGAAGTGATTTAGGGAAATCACGGAAAACCTAAATCTGGATGGTCAGAGGTGGTGAACCACCGTCCTTCCGAATGCGAGTCCAGTGCGTTACCACGCCCCCACCCCCCCCGGTCTCTAGGAGTAACAACCTAATGAAGGTGTATTTTCATGTTATTTGTTGTGCCAAAGAATTTAAAATAGACAAATTAAAGAGATTCAAATATATTGAGTGCCAGATAGGAGGAACGTAGAACAGGTAGACAGTTTCAAGTACCTTGGATGTATTTTCTCACAGGATGGCAACATAGAGAAAGAACTGGAATCGAAGTGCAGCAATGCTAATGCAGTGAGTGCTCAGCTAAGATCTACTCTCTTTTGCAAGAAGGAAGTACGTACCAAGACTAAGTTAGCAGTGCACCGCTCTATCTTTCGACCAACTTTGTTGTATGGGAGTGAAAGTTGGGTGGATACAGGTTACCTTATTCATAAGGTGGAGGTTACCGATATGAAAGTAGCAAGAATGATTGCAGGTACTAGTAGATGGGGCCGGCCGCGGTGGTCGAAGGGACTGAGGCGCTACAGTCGCGGTCTGCACGGCCACTACGGTCGGGGGTTCGAAACCCCCTCGGGGATGGATATTTGTTCCGTTCTTAGGATAAGCTAGTTGATAAGTAGTTTGTAAGTTTAGGGACTGATGACTCCGTAGTTAAGTCCCATAACCTATAAAAACATTTAAACATTTTAATTTAACTAATAGATGGGAAGAATGGCAGGAGGGTGTCCATAATGAGGAAATCAAAGAAAAACTGGGAATGGAACCATAGATGAAGCAGTTAGAGCGAACAGACAGAGATGGTGGGGTCACGTTACACGCATGGGAGAAGCAAGGATACCTAAGAGACTCATGAGCTCGGCAGCGGAGAGTAAGAGGAGTCGAGTTAGACCAAGAAGAAAGTACTTAGATTCGGTGCAGAATGATTTTGAAGTAAAAGGCATAACATCAGACGAGGCATCAATGTTAGCATTGAATAGGGGATCATGGAGGAATTTTGTTAGAGGTACTTTGCTCCAGACTGAACGCTGAAAGGCACAATCAGTCTCTAATGATGATGATGATGATGATGATGATGAAAGTAGCCTGTGGGATCCAATAACCACGGGTGAGCAATCTGTATCTTTGAGAGAAAAGTGCTGGCTTCTGCAGGTAGTAGTAACTTCAGTCTCGCTGGCGTTGCCTGAGAGACGGCATCGGTAGCCGGCTGACAGGCGAGAAACGGCGCGCCCCACCGTCGGTGCCTTCCGCTGTGTAAGCCGGCGTCAGAAGCGGCCGTCGCCTGTAGCCACCAGTGGCGCCCCAGGACATGCGTCTCGGAGAACAAAGCAGTCAGCGACGCCGCCTTAATGCAGTTAGTCGAGCGTAGCCGCGCGCCTGTTTATAGGCGCTCCCGCAACGCGCCGCTGATGCATTATTCATACGTCATGCCCGAGGGGTGGGGGCCGAGCAGCCTCGTCCCCCAATCGTCGCCCTCCCCTGCCGTGCGATCTACTCTGAAATGTCATGGACCGTCTTCTCGCCGTTTGTGAGTCATTGTCTTTGATAACTGAATATGGATACAAAAGTAAATTTGCATCGCATTATTTCTTTTTCCAAGTCTCACTTGCACTAATGTTGCTTTACTTCACGCTATCAGGCCCAGAGGACCGAGAGCTGTCAAGACTGAGGCTCGCTAGTCGTCCCTTCTCCTGGCCATTTCTCCCCGACCATTAAATCCTCCCTTATGTTGTCCACCCATCTTTTCTTATTTCTTCTTCTTGGTCTCTTTCCCTCCAAAATCATGCGACTGCCTAGTTGTGAATAGCGGTCCTCGTTCATCCATTCTACATCTGTATCTACATGGGATACTCTGCAAATCACATTTAAGTGTCTGGCAGAGGCTTCATCGAACCATCGTTATACTACGAGGCGCGTCCAGAAAGTAAGTTCCGTTTGGTAATAAAGTGAAATTGTACACAGATACAGAAGAAATTTTTATTGCACAAAATTCTACAACTCTTAAACTACTTTTCCACATCACTGCCGAAATTTTGCAGGCATTTGTCATAGCGTGGCGCCGGCCGCGGTGGCCGAGGAGACTGAGGCGCTCCAGTCACGGTCTGCACGGCCACTACGGTCGGGGGTTCGAATCCCCCCTCGGGCATGGATATTTGTGCCTTCTTTAGTATAAGGTAGTTGATAAGTAGTTTGTAAGTTTATGGACTGATGACCCCGTAGTTAAGTCCTATAAGCTTAACAAACATTTGAACATTGAACATAGCGTGGCACCAGGTTTTGTATACCTTCTTCATAAAAATCTGCCGCCTGTGTCTTCAATCAGTTGGAAACAGTTTCTTTCCTGGATCCATAGCGAGAGCACTAATTGTAAACCTATGGTTTTCCTGGCTCTTGTCATCAATCGCGTGAACCAGTTCTTCTGTAACACAAGGTGGACGTTCACTTCGTTCTTCATCGTGCACATCACTACGCCCGCCATTGAACTATCAGACCCATCTTCTCACCATCGAATCACTCATAGGATTTGGTCCGTAAACATCGCAAATTTGCCGATAAATTTCGCTTGGCTTTACTTTCCTCGCATTCAGAATCCGAATCACCTGATTTCACAGGCGGCGGGATTTTCAATCAACGCCGACATTTCAAACAGGCACAACAAAGCATACGTAACTGACAGCGATCTCCAAATGGCGCACGTTCTTCTCCTTTATACACATCCTCTACAGCGCATGTGCGGAACTGAACTGCAATCGTAGCGCTGCAGCGGAGATAAATTGAAACGGAACTTACTTTCTGGACGCGCCTCGAAATTATCTCCCATTCCATTCTCGAATAGCGCGCGGGAAGAAAGAACACCTGAATCTCTCCGTTCGATCTCTGATTTCTCGTACTTTATTCTGATGATCATTTCTACCTATGTATGTGGGAGTCAACAATATATTTTCGCATACGCAGAAGAATGTTGGCGATTGGAGTTTCGTAAGTAGCCCACGCCGCAGCGATAAGCGTCGTTGTTGTAATGATTCCCATCCCAGATTCTGTTTCATTTCTGTAACGCTGTCTCCCCTGTATCGTGACAATACGAAACAAACTGCTCTTCTTTGGACTCTTTCGATGTCCTCCGTCAAACTCACCTGGTAAGGATCCCACATTGGGCAGCAATATTCCAAAAAAGGACGGACAAGCGTAACGTATGCAGTCTCTTTCGTAGTTCTGTTACATATTTTAAGGGTTCTGCAAATAAAACGCAGTCTCTGGTTCGCCTCTCCCACGACGTTATCTACGTGTTCTTTCCAATTTAAGTCTGAAGTAATAGTAATTCCTGGGTATTATGTAGTGTTTACGGCCTTCACGTTTAACAGATTTCTTTTCTTACTCATATGGACGACTTCACACTTCTCATTATTTAGAGTCAATTGCCAATTTTTCACCATAGTGATATTCAGATCATTCTGAATTCCACTCTTCTGCTTTTAAGTAATCTTGCTATGTTATGGTCAGTATATGGTTATACAGTTCGATTATGTCTTCTCCTCCACTACCTTGTCAAATCACCTCATACTGGTCCATAGATTTTTCTGAGCACCCGCCTCTCGAATATTTATAACTTATTTAGATCGTGCTTAATAGTACTCCAGCTTTGCCAACCATAGAAAACTACAGTGACTTATATAAACGTATTTTTAGTTCTCTTGACACATTCAGAGACTTCAAGATATTATTCCAGAGGAAGACAACTTCAGGCAGTGTGACGTGTGAGTAGGAAGAGCCGAGGCCAACGAGAAAGACAGGCCTCAGCGCAGACGTCATGCCACATAAGGAAGGTAGTTCTCAGCCGGCGTGATCGCTAGCTCAGTGGCTGCCCGCTATGAGGCAGTGGGCCGTGCCCTAGCGGCCGGCCAATCAACTAGCGATGGCCCCGGCTCAGAACTACCTTGCTTACATGGCATGACGTCGGCGCGGGGGCCTGTCTTTCTCGTTGGCTTCGAGGAATAAAAAGCCTCTCAATCCGTGTGACGTCAGGCGAGAGCAGTGTTCGCAATGTTGCCTAGGTAAAAAGGGCAGTGAGTACGGAGCTGGTAGGCTCAGTCAGAAGGAGCGCTCCTGACGACAATAACATGGCGAGAACGAGCAAAAGGGAGCAATCGGTTTTTCTTTCTCTATGGGGAAATCTGTTTTGTACAATGCGGTGAAGGTGTTAAGTGTTTGGTGTGAAACAGAGAAGCAAAATGAAATGGTGTCCGATTAATTTCCGCTAAATAGGAATCAAGAAAAAGCTAAAGCTAAAGAAAAAGAAAAAATAATAAGTTAACAATGAAGTCGAAAAGTTATAAAATCAGATATAATAGAACTGCCAATTAGTATAATAAATTATAATAATATTGAAGCCAATCTCTGAATATGAACAACAGAACATAAGGATAAGGCAAGTAATTTATAGCGTCGTTCATTTCCAGTGCCACGCAGATGAGTATGGGAAATATCAAGGAGAAGAACAAGACGCCTTCAGTATCTGAATTAAAGGACCTTGCTGACGTGGAGGACTCATAGTAGCGAAACTTTTGTCCATACAAGCAACAAAAAGTCAGACCATTTCCTGAGGGTGACTTTCCGGAAGAAGTGATTGTGATGGGCGCTGAAGAAATATATCCACATTTCAAAATGTGAGTTTTTAGCCGAAAATTGTTATGGGTCGTATTCAGGACATGGCTGCAGATGTGCAACAAGAACTGATGTTTCGGCAGTAATTTTATGCATTATTCTTTAGCTGTCGATGTGAGTACTGCACAGTTAGCTATTTTCATTCAGGGCGTAGATGATAAGGGGAATATAAAAGAAGAATGTTTACATTTGATTCCCCTCCAGGGCACCAACACTGGGTTTGACATTTTCAAAGGCGTTGGAAAAGCTGTTGGCCTGAAGAAAAGCTTCTTTCCGTCGCAAAAGATGGGTGTCGCCGACCCTTCGATACAAGTGGTAAATTTTTAAACAAGATATCATGACGTTTTATCATTATTTTCAGCATACGTTTCCAAGTGATTATTAAACAGCAGCACCTTCTTTCGATGCTCACAAGAAACTACAGGCCTATTTCATTGACTTCAATTGGCAGCAGGGTTTTGGAACGTATCCTGTATTTATTATGAATTATCTCGAACAGAATGATCTGTTGGCCCAAGCTCAACATGGATTTAGGAAACATCGTTCATGCGAAACACAACTAGCTCTTTATTCACACGAAGTGATTTGTGCTATCGAGAAGGGTTCGCAAATTGATTCCGTATTCCTTGATTTCCAGAAGGTTTTTGACGCCGTACCTCACAAACGGTTTTTAATCAAATTGCGTGGTTACGGTATATCGTCCCAAATTTGCGCCTGGATAGGGGATTTCCTCTCAGAGAGAACACAGTTTGTAGTAATCGATGGTAAGGCATCGACTAAAACAGTTTGATATCGGGCGTTCCACAAGGTAGTGTTATTGGTCCTCTGCTGTTCCTTATTTACATAAAGGATTTGGAAAAAAATCTAAGTAGCTCTCTTAGGTTGTTTGCAGATGACGCCGTCATTTACCGTCTAGTAAAATCATCTGAAGATCAAAACCAACTGCAGAACGATTTGAACAAGATATCTGTATGGTGTAAGAATTGGCAGTTGACTCTAAGTAATAAGTGTGAAGTCGTCCACATGAGTACGAAAAGAAATCCGTTAAACTTTGTTTACATGATAAATCAATCAAACTCCACAAAATATCTAGGAATTACAATTACTTCTCACGTAAATTGGGAAGAACACGTAGATAGTGTCGTGGGAAAGGCGAACCAGACACTGCGTTTTATTGGCAGAACCCTTAAAAGATGCAACAGAACTACAAAATAAACTGCGTACACTACGCTTGTCCGTCCCTTTATGGAATATTGCTGCCCAGTGTGGGATCCTTATCAGGTGGGTTTGACAGATGACATCGAAAGAGTCCAAAGAAGGGCAGCTCGTATCGTATTGTCGCGATACACGGGAGATAGCGTTACGGAAATGATACAGGAAATGGGATGGGAATCATTACAACAACGACGCTTATCGCTGCTGCGTGGGCTGCTTACGAAACTACAATCGCCAACATTCTCCTCCGAATGCAAAAATATATTGTTGACTCCCACTTATATAGGTAGAAATGATCATCAGAATAAAATACGAGAAATCAGGGACCGAACGGAGAGATTAAACTGTTCATTCTTCCCGCGCGCTATTCAAGAATGGAATGGGAGATAAATGGTATAATGGTGGTTCGATGAACCCTCTGCCAGGCACATAAATGTGATTTGCAGAGTATCCCATGTAGATGTAGATGAAGAGAGACATAATACGTGACGTCGCTCTCTCATACCCCGCCTGCCGACGGCTGTAGGCGCACCCCTGCAGTCGCTCATGCCGCTGTACCTGGATGGGATCCATTGTGGAAGACACAGCCTATCGCCGGGCGCTGTCCATTGTATAGACAGACTCGTGACAACCCACCCTCCTTTGAAATCATACGAACAGCACTTTGTGACCGCTTTTAAAATTACCAAATTCCGACATTTAATACTCTCCTCCTTTAGCGACCATGTCTTGTTACAATATTACAGACTGCACACAATTGAAATGTAAGTCTTCACAACATTTAAACTGACACAGGTCAAACTTGTAAATACCGATAATCGAACATTCAAGAAGACATTTAAAATCGTTGTTTTAAACGAAACTAAACCCTATTATACAACGGTATTTCCTTGGACAGTTGCAATAAACTATAAAAAAAAAAAAAAAAAAATGCTGGAAATAATTTAAGATCAGCAGTTTACTGATTTTCTGCCATCTACATCAAAACCTTTTTTCTTCCCTCGAAAACACTAACATAACAACATCCTTCGTCGAAATGACACTCGCCAGTACGGCAACCACGGACCAAGAGGATATAATGACAGATTTTAAGTTTTTTAGAGCAAGATCGACCAGCCCTTAATCGAAAATGTAGACAAAAATTTCTTACTAAAAACACAAATCAAGCCCCTTTCCTGTGATTTCTTTTTTCATTCCACTAAACCGGATTCGGATTTTTTTTTATTTAAATCGATAATTACAACTAGCTGAAGATGTATGGGATATTAACCTACACACCGCAACACCTGATCGTTAAAAGAACATTGGGGGTCTACACTTTATTTTGTTACAATACAACTGCGTATGTGCAACACCAAGACCACATGGATGGGATTTACACACAGCACAGGAATGCACTTTGTAAATATTGGACATCCTCTTTTAATCAGTATGCTGATCTAGTCCGTAAGTGTATATTGTAGCCTGCAGCCCGGTAATGCCGAACGAAGAGATAAAAGTATCCCACGAACGCCTGTCAGAACACTTTATAAAATCGGTAAGGTAACTACCGGTGATTTTATTGACACTAGAACTTCTGATTCGACAAATAAATGTATAATATATTGACTCGGCACTTCGTAGTCAATCACATTAAACAATCGATTCCAACTGCCTTATCATTTGACATAAAAGTTTTCTGGGTGTTGTACTGCGTCATGATGTAAGGAGGCTATTACTTTACAGTGGGTATCCAGACGAAGGCCACTGTAACGTTGGCCGAAACGCCGGCTTTTAAAGTAATAGCATTTTTACATAATGACGCGGTACAACGTCCAGAAAACTTTTATGTCATCTGACTCTGGCCGCGGAAGCCTACGTAATTATGCCCTATCATTGTCCACAATCACGTTTCTGTTCCCTATACAGCCTCCTTCCAAGCGAAAGTAATGGCTGAATACTAGGTACTCGCACATGACCATTTTGTTAAAAATCCCAATGAAATCGTGTGGGATCTCCAAATCCGGGAGATAAAAGTCACCTACACGAAGCTGTTGTAGTATAGATGAGAGCTCCTCCAATACAACATTTAGTTTAACATCGGCTAACCCCACTTCATAAGGTACAGCCAAAAGATTTGCATATTTCCTTGAGATATTTTCCAGCGTTACCCTGCCGAGTTTCGCCGGTATTCCGAGTGCTCTCACAGCGCCGCAGGCACGTAGGAGAAATGGTAACTTCGCCTTGTCTCCATGGCTTGCAATGACGAACTTTTCGAATTTACTACGCATGTATAAGTTAAAAGATCAGCCATAATTTTCCATCGCAAACATCTAGGCTACATAAATGACACCAGTCGTAAATTTAACACCACGATCAAACAGGCAATACTTCGTAACTTACATAGCGCAAAGGTTTTTACTACCACAAGAACACAAGCCTAAATCGACTTCTTTAGAGCTATATCGCAAAACAGCGTCATCCACAATTCGAAACAGACACTGCATCGCATATTTTAGAGTGTTTCAAACACTTTTTACTGAAATTCTATCCCAACTTGCCGGCGACACTGTGTAACAACAACCATCTCCAACCCAACGACCGAACTACAACACTAACCTACAACAAACGGATCCTTTTAAATGTTCAAATGTTTGTAAATATAAGGAACGTAGCTACGGTTGTTATTAGTCTCTAAGCTAGCAAACTACTTACACTAATTTAAAGTAACTTATGCTAACGACTACACACCAATGCCCAAACAAGGACTCAAATCTCCATCGGCGAACAGCCGCGCGCACCGCAGCTGGGCGGTTAAGTGCGCACGGCTATTCTGTTTCGGCAGCTGTTTTTAATAATGTTCTAAGGTAAATAACATGCGTCAATCTCGCTATCTCTGCGTGGTTGGTGGATCCCTCATGAACATCTAACCGACTGAACTGCACCTTTTTTCTTTGCATACTCCACCAGACAATATTTCTGAAACTTTTTCTATCAGTCACTAGACCACATACCTCGTACGTTTTAACAATCACTCGAGCACAAGCAGTCATCGTACTCCCCTTCTAACAAATCAATAATGCCGATAAACATCTGTAACACTCCCAATTACGTCGTATAAATGACTGACACACATAGAACAGCTAACAATGAATGATCCAGATCAACACCAAGCTCTTTTCTTACACACATCTAAGACAAGCAACAATGCAAAATAATCTACACCTGTATTCTAATGAAAAAAATTTAAAAAATCTGTCTCTCTGCTCATAACATTATTACTATTCAACCTATTATATGCAACATCCCGACCTCATCCGAAGTCATATAGGTACGAAAGCTACCTTGTTAAGCGTTCAACTACCTAGTTTCAACCACTTTTCTAGTGTCCTTTACAGGGGCTATATTGAATAAACTCGGTAATAATCCGTTCCCTTGTCTTAGGCGATTTTAACCGAGAACCCCTTGGTAATTTTATGTCCTATTCTAAACTTCTGTTTCGTTGACACTCAGTACTATTGGTGCATAAAGTTTTTCGGAAATCCACATTCAACCAATAGATGCAGCGTAATTTCTCTGCGGACTGTGTCGTAGGGTTTCTGAAAGTCAAACATTAAGCGTAATTCTTCATCTAGCTCTTAATTTTATTCTGATATCTGCCTTACAAAAATGTATTGTCAGTTGTTGATTTTCCTGATAGAAAGCCTCCTTGATATTCTCCTGTAACTTCATTGGCTAAAGGTTTGATTCTTGCTAGGAGACAGTTTAAAAAGACTTAGAAAACCACATTTAGTAAATCTATTCCACTGCAGTATCGCATAAAAGTTTATCTTTCTTTTTGTGTATTGGTTTTGTGTATTGGACATACTGATGCCTTTTCCAAAACACTCGGGAACGCTTGCTTATTCCATATAATTTATATCAGTTGGTATAACTTTCGTACAAGGACCTCTAGCTGTGTGTAGTTCAGCGGATATACCAGCCTCTGCTGTCACGTTTACGTTTTTCAAATATTTAATAAGCTCCTGTATAATATTAATTGAGGGAAGGGGCATTCAACAGTGCACTTTACTGTCCATCATATTGCGATGTCCTGACCCCCATTAATAGCTTTCCATTTATGTTTTTTAAACAGCGTTGTTGACTTCTGGGTCCATCTGTATAATTCTTTGCTTCTATTCACATGAAAATCTGCTTGCCCTTACTCCGTTTGATCTATTATCTATTTTCTCTTAACTTGCCTAAAAGTTCTCTGGGCTCTTCTTCTTCCTGCATCAGACACAGTCTTTCCTCCATAATTTCTAGCACCTTGAATTCGCTGCTATTTTGCTCTTTGTCTTACTTTCAGTACTGCTTCGCATTCCTTATTGAACCATACTTTCTTTCATCATACTCTTTTTCGAATAACTGTTTGTGTAGTTCCTTTTATTTTTTTCTTTAAACTGTGACTCCTTCGTTTGGCTCTTAATTTAGTGCTGGAAATCGATTAGTAAGAGTAACAGTAAAGGTAATTTGTACAGTATTCCAATTACGTTTATCACAGTCGGATGTTGTAACTTTTTTCTATTTCTTAACTACCTTTGGTTTCATTCAATAGTTACTACTGCTTTGACTAAGAAATGATCTGAGCCACGTTCTGCTCCTCTTTATCCACTTTTTTTATTGTTTCAAGTCAATCGATATGGTTTACATCAACTCCTGGGCATTAAAATTGCTACACCTCGAAGACGGCGTGCTACAGACGCGAAATTTAGCCGACAGGAAGAAGATGCTATGATATGCAAATGATTAGCTTTACAGAGTATTCACACAAGGTTGGCGACACCTACAACGTGCTGACATGAGGAAAGTTTCCAACCGATTTCTCATACATAAACAGCATTTGACCAGCGTCGCCCGGTGAAACGTTGTCGCGATGCCTCGTGTTTCCGACTTTGATAAAGGTCGGATTGTAGCCTATCGCGATTGAGGTTTATCATATCGCGACATTGCTGCTCGTGTTGGTCGCGATCCAATGACTGTTAGCAGAATATGGAGTCGGCGCGTTCAGGAGGGCAATACGGAACGCCGTGCTGGATGCCAACGGCATCGTATCACTAGCAGTCGAGATGACAGGCATCTTATTCGCATGGCTGTAACGGATCGTGCAGCCACGTCTCGATCCTTGAGTCAACAGATGGGAACGTTTGCAAGACAACAACCACTGCACAAACTTGACGCAGCATCACAGACAGGAGCGCCTGCGATGGTGTACGCAACGACGAACCTTGGTGCACGAATGGCAGAACGGCATTTTTTCGGATGGTTCCGTTTATAGTATCATGATGATCGCATCCGTGTTTGGCGACATCGCGGTGAACGCACGTTGGAAGCGTGTATTCGTCATCGCCATGCTGGCGTATCACCAGTGGTTTGTCAGTGGTTTGAATCATCATTTTCAGTGTGGTTTACAGTCTTCACTCAGGAGTAAATGTGAAATAACAGCGCATCGACAGCACTTTGAACAGTGGCCGTTACATTTCAGATGTGTTACTACTTGTGGCTCTACCCTTCATTCGATCCCAGCGAAAGCCTACATTTTAGCAGGTCTTGTACGGGCCTTTCTGGATACGGAAAATGTTCGACTGCTTCCGTGGCCAGCACATTCTGCAGATCTCACACCAATTGAAAACGTCTGATCAATGGTGGCCGAGCAACTGGCTCTTGATGAATTGTGGTGTGTTGAAGCTTCATGGGCATCTGTACCTGTACACGCCATCCGAGCTCTGTTTGACTCTATTCCCAGGCGTATCAAGGCCGTTATTACGGCCGGAGGTGGTTGTTCTGGATACTGATTTCTCAGGAGCTATGCACCCAAATTGCGTCAAAATGTAATCACATTTCAGTTCTAGTACAATATATTTGTCCATCTGCATATCTTTTTTGTGTAGCAATTTAATGGCCAGTAGTGTATTGCCCATCTGGTTATACTCAAGCCCGTTTAGTATTTTTCTTATAAAAATCAGTACAGCTAATATACATTCCTTTAGAGCAGGTCTGGGCAGAAATTCTGCTCGCGTGAGGTGCTGCTGCACAAGTGCCACTTCCGGGTCGCGGCGTACATTCACCAGCAGTTCCTATTCATGCCGCGCATGTCTCTACCCTCGTGTGCCGCCAGAGGTATAAACGAGACTGGGTATGTTTATCCCTTTCTTGTACCGCATATGCCACGGTGCCGTCGCCTTTCATTATGTTCTCGTCTCTAATAAGAGATGTTGTCGTTCCTCGCTGCCTCACAGGTGCGCACCTGTGCAGAACTTCCGAACCTCTGCCCTGATTTAAAGTTACATAATTTATAGATCGGACTCTATTGTCATTGGTTACATCATGTAGGCTGTGTTTTCCGATTGTGCCTAGAAGGATTTGTACTTTACCGAATTTTGCAGTAAGATGTCCTAAAATTATTTTACAGAAGCCATTCGTAACATCATGTAGTACTGTGTCTAATTCTTCATAAAATTAACCTTTCACGGTTTCGGCACTTTCTTCAGTTGGAGCATGGCAGTTTGTAAACACCAAACTGTGATTGGACATGTATAAAAGTAATATAGAAACTCAAGAATATATTGTCTTGAAATCTGATATATTGTTATTTAATTGTTTGCTAATCTCAACACCTGTACCAAGAGAATGGTTGTGTTCAGCTGCATCATGAAATATTGTCGAGTTCTCTACATGTATTGATGCTGTTTGTAACCACCTTGTGTCCTGCTGGGCTACTAGATCCTATTTGTGCTTTTACTTTTATCTGACCATGCTCATAGCTGAACCAGGATGAAATAGTGTTATTTCGTGTTCCAATGTGCAATCCTAATCGTAGTCTATGTTCTTGACTAAGTCCGTTTTCCGAAGATCGTCCTGTCTAAGGCTAAGGCAGGATTCTTCCTAGAGCGTTTTTCCATAACAGGTTGTTAGCGTATTATTATATTATCTTCACCTCGACTTAACGAGTCTATCCTGCTCCCGGAGTCCTGCTACCCTTTGGATCCTCTCCTCATTCATTCAAGGCAGCACGGAGTAAAAGTTGGAAGGTTGGAAAATGAAAGACCCCTAGCCCTCAAAAACTAACAGCGCCAGGTTCGTGAAAGAGGCAGAGGCGACCGAGGATGCTTAGATAGGAAAGATAAAAGTGAGTATCCTTGCACAAGTAAATGGAAACAATGCCTGGACTCAGCTCGAAGCCCCGTGGTCACCATCCAAGTACTCACTAGGTGTCAGTCCCTAACGGAAACTAATATTACTAAACCGAACATAAACGCTTCCTAATACTCACTTTAGTACCATTAACTGTACATCTACATAGTGACATTAATTACATTTGTCCTACCGCAAGTGACATTCATTTGATATGTGGACAGGTGAAAAAGTTTATTATTTGATAAGCAATCACCATACCTGTAAATACAGTGATCCCAACGTGAGGGAAGATGTTCACTGCCTTCATGCCAAAATAAAGGTTGGATTTGCCTACAGAACCATGGCAAACTGGACAGCTACGAATGCCTTTTTTTATCAGAAATTTTATACTTCGCATGGGGAGAGAAAGGGTTTCTTTACAGGATGTCCAGGGGGTTACCATTAGCGACTTAGTGGTAACAGCATCATATTGTTTTAAGATAATGTCAGGCCATTCCTAACCAATATGAATGCGCTACATAAGTTTGCTGGGAAGGCTTTACATTCTTTCGATCTTTTCATAACGGTTTTCGATATTTTTGAATCCCCAAAGAAACACATTTGTGAATGTCGGCTTTGAACGAACGAGTGTAACCAAGCTTTAATAGCCAATCCTCGAAGGATACGACCTGTCAAACATATACGTCGGTATTCTGTCACTGTCTACTGTAGACCCCTTTCTGATTAATCCGTCGCTCTACCCTACTTCCAGATACTCCATCAGGTGAGATGTACCGCGCTCTTATAGTTGTTTTGATTCTCCCCTTCAGTATACGTGTCTGGATACAACACTACGGTCGTCTATCGCATTCAAAACATGCTGTTGTGGGGGAACTGAACTATAAGAATCCCTCGGAAGATGGTTGTGGCGCTGTGATCACGTCCAGAACGGTCGCCCGATTTAACAACAGTGGATTTCTTTTGAGATGTCTAAGGAATTATGTTTGTCACTGAACCCACGAACCTGATGCTCTGAACCGGGTATCGAGGAAGCATGTCGTTCCCAAAGACTGTAAAGTCTCATTCGCGAACGTATTAGAAGGCTCATCGTGTTGTGCAGTCAGGAACATGGACACACAGTTGAACATTTCATTTAAACCAACATTCCATCACCAGAACATCCATCTCCACACACCCATGTATTACGTACAGCGAGTGGTATCCGATGCTGGCTTTTTGAGAGGCTGTAACTTCCAAACTGAAACTGGTGGGAATATAATTTAAAATAATATGTACACAGCTGGTGCTAATGATTCCAGTGAATCATAGAAAAAAACAGTTCCATTACAAATAATTTTTTGTAACTTTACGAAAATAACACAAGAAGCTATTTTTACTAAAGTAGACTTGCTCGATTTATGAGAGTCAGCGTGAGACACATTAGTTTAAAATGAAAAATAACAAGCTAGTCACTGAGGGCTGCTCACATGCGTGAAGGAGACAAAATAATAATAATTTAATTTACTATCTTATTGTCAGCCAATAGATGCAGTTTGTTTTCATTGACAAGTTTGAATCCTTCTGGACCATAATGAAGAAACTTGAAGTTACGTCCTTAACTCCTCTCATCTGTGTTGTGACGAGACGGTTGAGAACGCCACTACAAGATACTGAAGATGATCCAGAAGAACTGAAACATGCGAGGGAAAATATAAATTCGAAATTGTTGGCTGATAATAAATTTTTGAAACAATAAACTATGTTCTTAGATCCGCAGGAAGCATAATGTTTCTTATGTCGACCTACTGCAATAAATATTCCCGTCGCCTATTACTTAACACTACACATAGTAAAAAATCGTCACGAAACGAGTACACAATGAAATGATGATATAAATGTGCTTATCAAGAACGAAAATACACATACAGCAGGAGAATACACAAACATCTCCACGAAGACACTCATGGAGTAATACAAAAGGTCGTAAGTAATAAAAAAAAAAAAATAAAAAAAAATAAAAAAAAATCATTTCACAAAAACGTGCTAGAGAAGTTGTTTCTAACCTAGTATGTGAAAATTTGAGGAATTGTAACCTAGCAAAGATTCGTAACTGTGAAACATGGCAAAAGAAATTATAACTGTACTGCAATACTATACAAAAAACAAATATGTATTACAGACCACTGATGATGCTTCAAAACTGAAGAAGCGAAACGCGTTTGGCAAAAAATCGCCTTTTGTTTAGTTGCAATAGAAGGAAAGATACCTCCACTTATTTGATAATTATATCTGTGAACGCACAGTACGGAACGGCATAAAGATGGTCCATTTCCTCTCGAAAACTCACCCCCCAGAGGTCTTTCGAGGGGTCGTTGAAATGTTAATCGTTCTCTCACTGTGTTCCTCCCGCACTCTCAACCAGCTGGACTTGAGCGAGAAGCTACTACAATAGAAGAGGAAAAATGTTTTCAAGGGTAGTCTCGCAGGTAATTCCAACTGTTGAATTGTTTTGAATAATTTTTCCTGCATTTCTTGTTGTGAGTTGATCATAAGAAGGTAATTTTGAATAAAAGAACCATGTGTAGTGCAACCAACGTCTTGTATTTTTTTACACATTGTTCACCATTTCTGTAGGATGGATTGTGTTTGGTGGGTCAGTGGTGTCACGTTGGCCTAAAATGTCACCACAATTACGCCCAATCGGCTTGTCAAACGATGAGAACCCCTCTGATCCTCCTTCCACACCTGTTGACGTGTCTGTGGCGGAGGTCAGAAGTGAGAAAGATAGCATGAAAACAACACGTTCTTGTGATGGGTGCCCAACGAAAATATCTCACAATTTTTTCTCCAATAGACATGTCCAAGTGCCGTTTAAAACAATTCTCAGAAATTTCCGTCTTGCTTTTCGCCCTTCCAAAATGTGAGTAGGAGAGGGGAGGGGGCGGGTTCCTAAATTGACACATTTCTGGACAAAACGGTAAAGTGTTTCTCCATGTTTCACCCGTACATCTTTGTTGGGAAGTTTAAAAACTTTACATTTCTGAGACAGCCAGTCATTGATTCCACTTGCCGTTGTGACAGGCATCCCCTTCGACACCTTTCCGTTTCGCATGGCGCCAGCAGCACAGTGATGTCTACGTGGTTGATTGCCATACCGGTGCCTGGGAATCAATGACTGCCTGCTTCAGAACGGGAAGTTTCTACCGTGTGGAATAAAAATGCACAGATGGTGCGGAGGGTATTGTCTTTAAAGGGACACTTTACTGTTTTTTTCACGCATGAGTGGCACCTTCCTGTAATCATGGTGCAAGAAGGAGGGCTGAAGAAATATCCTTTGCTACTAGAAAAAGGGGAAAGACAAGGCTGTTCTTTGTCTTCTACCCTTTTAAATGTACACTTATAAGGTTCATCCTTACCTAATAAATGACAAAGGTATAAAAATTGGAGGAAGGAGCATATGGCTTTTGAGGTTTGTATGGAACTTCTTGCGACAGATGGAAATGAATTACTGTACATATTGGATTCAATTGAAAATAGTGGAAACATTTTTGGAATGAAAATCGAAGAAAAGTAATGGTACTGCGAGGAAATAAAATAGTAAAGATAATGCTGTATGCAGCTTTATACAGCTCGGAAGCAGGATAGAAACTGACTGGAATAAGGACACAGAAATTGAAACCGGAATAGTAATGGCAACAAAATAATAATAATAACAATTTGAAATACGTTATATGGAAAACATTATAAATGGTGTTATACGTAAGTAGAGTCATCAGTCCCTAAACTTACAAAGTACTTATGAACTACCTTATACTAAATAGGACACAAGCATCCATGCCCGAGAGGGGATTCAAACCCCCGATCGTAGCGGCCGTGCAGACTGCGACTGGCGCGTCGCAGACCGCTCGGCCACCGCGGCCGGCATTATACTTATGTTGATAATGTGATACAGTAAGGGCACGTGGAAGCAGCATCACATGGTAATCAGTTGGGGGGCTTTCAATTATGAACATCAGTCAAACCTAGGATTGACTGACATGGCAGTCTTCCGTCAGAATGACCAAATAAGGCACGAGATGCAGCCAGCCTTCTCACTGACTGAAGTGTTCAGAATTTAATAAGCACCACAATTCGGCAGTTGGGGTGTCAGAAGCCATCGAAGGTGATCATGTTAATAGGATGGAGTGACCGAAACCATCGGAAGCCGTTATTTTAGAGGTGACGTTCAAAATGTTAGAAAAATGAAGTATCTTCAGTATTGAATAGGCGATAAGTGTTCCTGTATGAATAAGAATAGAAGGGACAAAGAAGTGTTGATAAACAACGGCATCCCTAATCCTAAACTTGTCTTTTTTAGCTCGACGTGAACACTCAAGAAGAACCAGGTTATCACAAATACAGCCTCATCCATCGATTCAGAAAGCGCCAACTACGAACTCATCCACTGTAACTATCTAAACACTTTTGGAGACGCTAGGTTAGTGGGTTTCAGAAAGCTTTGAGAGACGTGTTTCACCTCTCCAAATACAGTCACACGTATACACTTTTTCTGTTAAATCCAGTGGCTGGGTTACATGTTGCTAGTGCAAGTAGAGTGATGTAGCATTTTGAGGGGGAAAAAAAAAAGAATTTTCTGCAGCAATACGGGAAAACATTTGTGAAAAATCCCAATAAAATGTTTCGTATGGATTATTCTCCTGTATAGTGCTGAAAAATGGTCTTTGAGGAACAAAGATTTTGAAATATGAACGAAGTGTAGGTGGGAAAGAATAAGTTGGAAGGATAGAATAAAAATGAAGATATTTTGAAAAGTAAGACTAAACAAAGACAATTACTGGATGTAATAAATGAGGAAACGAAATTGTTGTTAGAAGAGTATTGAAAGCTTACTACTCTCCGCTTTCCTATCAGTTTCCACCTTGTTTCGGATATAAAAAGATGTTAAACTAGATCTTAGTGCCCCGATTAAATAAATGACGCGCAACGGAATTCGGCTTAGTACGGAAACTATGGCAACTAATTAGATAACGGTGGCAGTAGCTTACCTCAAGGGATGTGCCTAATATGATTCCCTATCTGAATATTATGCACACAAACAAGGACGGGGAATTATTATATAGTAAGCAGTTTCCCTTTTAACAAATTAACATTTATTCACAGATCTTGTGAATTTCAATTAAGCAGGAAATATTATGGGACTTTTAGTTAAAACAATTAGCAAACAATTAATATCTCGTGAAGGCATTAAAAAAGGGACCAAAAGCTTTCACACTCATTGTCTACTGGCTGGATTCCACAATCGTAGTACCATGATGTGGCGACACACGTAAATTCAAAGTGCCACAAAGAAAATTCCCACATGATCTGAGCCTAATGCGCAAAGAACAGAACTCGTCCTAATTCCGTGAAAATGCTCTCTAGAATTTAGAAAATTGACTTCTCCTAACATTGTGTATTTACCGAACTATTTCCCTGCTAATCTGTTCCAAAATTGTCACAAATCACACAAACATTACCCTCAGAGACCAACATACTCACATCCGTCCTCAGCCAGCCCAGGAAACATTCTGTCGAAATATGGCTGCCCTCTAGCGTAACCGCCCTTTCCGTTCAACTTGGCCGGAGCCGTGCTGCAGTTGGCCAGTCACGTAACGGGACCATCCTGCCAACTTGCGAATCGTGGAGAAATCGCAAATCACAGACACCTGTCAACCACGTTCCCCCAGGAGACCTCTTTGTCCAATGAAGTTGGCTAACATTCTGACTATGAGCATCTCTGCTTTCCACTGCTGCAGCCTCACACACACGAAGCCGGCCGCGGTGGCCGAGGAGACTGAGGCGCTCCAGTCACGGTCTGCACGGTCACTACGGTCGGGGGTTCGAATCCCCCCTCGGGCATGGATATTTGTGCCGTCCTAGTTCGTAAGTAGTTCATAACTAGTTTGTAAGTTTAGGGACTGATGACCCCGTAGTTAAGTCCCATAGACTATACAAACATTTGAACACACACGAAGACACACACACACACATACACACACACACACACACTCACTCTTAGTAGGATGGGGAGATGTGTGTTGTGGAGCAAAGCTCCTTATGTGAGCCGGGTTGACTTATTATGCCTGTAATTACAGTAGCAATAATAATCATTATGCATTCTTATCTCCACTGCACCTACCACTAGCCCTGACATGAACGATTAAGATGGCACGAAATAAAATTAGAGAGTAATGTGCACACAACACTGTATCTTGCCCGAAACACGTATAAATTCAAGTAAGTCAAATGGAATGATACTACAGTAACGTTTCAGTTTGTTGAAGCGAAACCGAAGGACAAAGAGATTTCATAGCACGGGTATAGCAATAGAGCATTGAGTCTTAAATGATGGTGTTGATGGAGCTTACTGGAAGTCTCTCAAAACTAGTTCACACAAAGTACACATGTTAAGATCATTTATCTTATATCTATAAAGGTGAATGTCTGTTCGGTGTACGTTTATCACGCCTGAACCACAAGAGCTAAAACTTTGTACAGTTACTAATGTCTACCCAGCGAAGGCTTTAGTTACGGTTTTATGCCGATCGGGGATAGCTATTTATCTACATACATTAATCTGAATGTCTGTTCGGTGTACGCTTATCACGTGCGAACGACAAGACGCAGAGAGTTAAATATTTGTACAGTTACTAATTTATACCTGAGGAAGGTTTTAGACACGATTTTATAGCGATCTGATAAATATTTAGTAATTTCAAGAATATAACGTGAAATTTGGAACAATAATTACTCTTTGAAAATTATATTTACCCTTTGAAAATGGTTTTATTGATTGCATTGTTGCTTGAGCATTGATAATGATAAAAGGGTGGAGTATATTGGGATGGAAAGTTATCGGTGTATATTAAGTTCTGCGTGTGTGTGTGTTAATATTTCGCTCTGCATTGAAAACTACAGAATGCAAACGAATGGTTGTGTGTAATTGTTGTCCGAAGTCTTCCGTTGTACACCATAGCAGTTCCATGCCGATACCTATAACAGAGTGGAAGATATGGTGGTTGAAAGTCGTCAAATTGTACATACAGCGAAACGTGATGCCAGAGACCATATCTTTTGTCTATGTGTGCTACAATGTCTTCAGCTCTTTCTCTGTAAGGATAAGCATACGAATAAGGAACTACAAAAACATATAAATATAGCAGTAAAAAAGAAATTTCTTTTAATACATCTCTTTAAAAAATTAAATTGACGTTTCGCGCTTTACATCCAGTTATTAAAAATGTTTGTTTCTAAAGAAGGTATTGTATTTCATTTCATCCTTTAAAATCAGTCTCCTACCACACTACTGAAAGATAGCTTATCTATCATACTCAACCAACACGCGAACGGAGTCGCGGGTTGAAGCTAGTATCCCTATACTACTCTTTTTTTTTTTTTTTTAATTACATACTTTCAAAGTCCGTAATGGCGTTGGGCATAATTCCTTTGAAATTTAATGCCAGTGTGACATGAACCCACCTTAAAACTAATAATCTCTGCGCTGTGGCCCCTGATTCGTCGCAGATCCGAAATATGACGCCGCTTGGCGCCATGCTTTGCACCATAACCTTGGGTCAAATTTCATATTTCTGCACCGAAATGTGAACAAGTAAAAGGTTTCGAGAAAGTGACGGTTACTTTTTCCATTGCAGTGTGGATAAATGCGAGAAAGACGACGTGATGTGGTGAACGAGCATTGGACGACCGATATTACGACAATGCATCTTAATTACACGATATTCACGCCGCAACCTAGATATTCTCGGGAGAACCAACCATGACAAAATTATTCTATCTATCTGAGACACACGTCTCTCCCGGTGCACTGGACCTCACTTCAGAGAACAAGCGCTGTGCGCGAGAATTTAGTACCTCAATTTGCAACTGAAAGCAGGAATAAAATTATCGTGCTCTCTGTATGCAGTTGCGCTTTGAGAATGGCAGGATGTTATTCTGCCGAAGTATCAGCTGTCCTTGGTGAAGTGGCCCGGCTGCATACCGTATGTTCTGGAGTAGTACGCGCGACGTACGACACAGATGAATACCATCATCCCTCATGACGGACGCAATAACGCCAATTCCAAAAGTCAATTGATGATATTAGTGAATGTCATCGAACCGTCTCCTGTTCGTAGAATACTAATATGAATACGACATAATGGAGAAATAGCCATCCCAAAGAGGTATCAGGCAAACACAATACCAACTGCACGGCCCTGTCTGTTCTTGATAATGACCTAAATCTGTCGAAGAAAAATATATCTCACTATATCAATTTCCTACCCCATTTTGTTTCCGTTAGTCTAGTGGGATTTTACAGTATGGCGACGCAAAAATTTTCGGGACTGTAAACAAACAACTTTAATGCACACCTTTATTTTTGAGATGCTAGTTAAAACTTTATTGCTAGCCCTCGTACTTTTTAACAGCGAAGCACGTTTAATTTTGTGTTTTACGTTTGTTGCTCTCAGGATTCCTGATATCACGCCAACCCTCGAGAATTTTACGAAAAATTGAATTAAAAAGCCTTCGTGTACAAAAGTTTGCGCCTGCGTAAAATTTGTCAGTTGCAAGCATTCACAAAAGTATTTTTAGAGGAAGAAAGTTCGAGAAATATATTTTCCTGTTTTCAAGTAAATGTTCACAGCTAGAGGCTGATTTTACCACTTGCTCCGACTGTATAGCGACAGAGAAAGTCTAGTAAAGCATTGCTTTTGGACGCGAGGCCAGCCTCGAACGTTAGTGTATAAACTAAACACAGCGATATTATGTGACTACTACGGATTAAAATAAAGTGTAATGTAACTATATGTCATTAATATGAATGAACGGTTCTTCAAGTAAGAGTGGATCATATCTTTGCTGTAGGGTTCGAAAGGAATCAATGATGGAAACTAACTTTTATTGCGATAACGATATTTTTCAAGTTTCAAGATTACACACGAAATAACCTTGCCCAAGGTGTAGTAAAATCCGATACCCGGAGGGTATTCGGACAGTTCCATCCATTCTTGAAGAACAAGATACAATTTTAGTTGAATGAAAGGCTGTCTAGTTCTGATTCTACATCTTTGTGCTGTATTCAGTTATCGTAGTTGTCTATACAGATTTACAAGAACGGAAACTTGCCGAACACCGTTAATCTGTGAGAAAATCCCGCACCATTGTTATACGTAGATTTAGGTGAATGTCGTGATGATTGATTTGGAACGTAAGACTCCATCTGCCCGATCAGGGTTTGTTTCTCAAAGAATCTCTTGTTTTTAATTTTTTAGGGATTTTAAAACCAAATCTTTTTGATTTTTATTCTTCCTTTAGCACGTTTTAATAGTACCTGATACTTGAAAGAAGCATCATTTGTCTAGTTGTACTCTTTTTTAGAATCACATGATTATTGGATCACATCAAAGTTTACTCATTTTTGTCAGAATATTAAAATTTTAATAGACGTATATATTGTGCGATGTAAGATAGAAACAGTCATTACGTACCAAGAAGTGGTTTGATAATGTACTAAAAATTGTTACAAAAACTTCTGAGACAGCAGTGATATTAGACTGACAAGACTGATAAGTTTGCATCTAGGTCTTAAATTTACAGAAACATGGTTACCCTGAAAATCACACTTATGTGCCAGGTAGAAGCTTCATCAAAACACATTCATATCACTTATCTACAATTCTATTATAGAATAGTACACGGAATAAAAGAACACCTAAATATCTCTTTTCGACCTCTTGTATTTCATAATTTATTATGATAATCATTTCTCTTTATCCTGTCTGTGGAGAGGTTTTTCTAACGAAGTTTCGTATGTAGTTGTCATCACAACGAAAAAACTTTTCGTAACGATTCTCGCCCGCAACCCGGGTATCAGTTGCTAGACACTCTCTCCCATGTATCGTGATCATTCAAAACCAGCTGCTTCTTTCTACTTTCTAGAAGTCCTCCGCCATTGCTATCTGATAAGGATCTCATAAAGTGCAGCAGTACTCCAAAACAGGAGGGACAAGCATCGTGTAGGAATTCTATTTAGTAGTTCTATTCCGTCTTATGTTCTGGCGTTAAAACGCAGACTTTGGTTCGCCTTTCTCACAACATTTCCTGTGTGTTTCCTCCAATGTACGTCTGTCGAAACAGTATTTTCTAGGCTGACTTTAAGGCCTTGAGGATTAATTGATTTCTCTTATAAAAGAAAATCAACGATATCTTTTACTTCTCATGACGATGACCTCCCACTTATTATTCAACATCAACTGCCACTTCTGTGTTACGTAAATCGTAGGCTTTGATCTTGATATTACTGCACGATAAACTACAGTATCATTTGTATACAACATAAGAAGCCTTCTCAGATATTCTACAGAATGATAATAGATGGCCTTTAACACTAGACTGGGAAACGCCCGATATCACATCTGTTTTAGTCGATTCCTTTTCATTAATTACTACGAAGTGTGTCGTCAGTGAGAGGACATCACGAACTCAGTCACGCAAATTATACCTATCTAGTATTCTACATCTGCCCGTTTATGAAATAAAACATTTACTAACTTCCATCATTTCACTGCTGTCCGCCTCTGGGACAAAGTGCTCTGCTCTCTTGGCACAATTCAGTTACCTGTTACTTTTAAGAAATAATTAAAGCACTTACTTTTGTCGTTCCCTTAAAAAACTCACTTAGTCTATATGTAATAGGAAAACCAATGCCCTTTCTTCGGTGTTTCTCTTCCTTCTCCCCGCGCGGGAGTATTCGAGCGGTCTAGAGCACCCCGCTTACTGAGCGAATGGCCTCCCGCGTCGGGTGTTCGAATCCTCCCTCGGGCATGGATGTGTGTGTTGTCCTTGGGTTAGTTTAACTTAGTTTAAGTAGTCTGTAAGCCTAGGGACTGATGACCAAGTATTTAGGTCCCATATATTTACAAACATTTGGACATCTTATTCCTTCTCTTTCTTTCCCCATAAATCATGTCACATGGCCTTTCGTAATATTTTGTTTATCTGTATATTTTTATACTCAATTTTCCCTAACTCTTCCTCCCCTTTTTCCGTGCCCACTCTTACTAGCACCTATAATTAAAACCTTAGTATTATAAAGCTGGAATTTTGGTTGGTATTTATCAGTTATCAGTATATATGTTTTTTTGTCATCTGCACAGTTTGAAACTTTTAACTCTTCTAGTTTTAATCTAACTACCGTAATATCGTCAACGGAAAAAAAAGGAGATATGTGAGGGGGAATAAAGTCCCTAATCTTGCCAGGTTAAATAAAAAAAGTAAAAAAAAAATTGCAAATATTCCACAAGCCTCTTCTAATCAAACTGCGTGCTTATGGAATACCGTCACAATAGAGCGTTTGGATTCCTGATTTCCTGTCAGACAGGACACAGTATCTCACGGAAAGTTATCTCTTAGAATTGAAGTGACATCTTGCGTTCCGCAGTGAAGTGTTATAGGATACCTACTGTTCCTTATTTTTATAAACGATTTAGTAGCTCTCTTAGATTGTTCGCGAATGATGCTGTCACTTAGCGCTTAGTAATGGCATCAGAAGATCAAAAGCAACTGAAAAATGATTTATATAAGATATCTGCATGGTGCAATTGATCCTTAATAATGGGAAGTGTGAAGTCATTCATATGACCGCTAAAAGAAGCCCGTACTCCATAAATCATTCAAAACTACAGGCCGCAAAAAGTACCTAGGAGTAACAACTTCAAACAACTTGAATTGGAAAGAACACATACAAAATACTGTAGGGAAAGCGAACCAAGGACTACGTTTCGTTGGCAGAACACTCAGAAGTTAGAACAGCTCTATTACAGAAGTTGCCTACACTACACTTGTGCTACCTATTTTGGAGTATTGCTGCGTATTGTGGGATCCCCATCAAGTGGGACCGACAGACAGAGAAAGTTTAGAGAGGAGCAATTCGTTTTGTGCTATCGCGTTATAGGGGAGAGAATGTCAGAAATGATGCCCGAAATGGGGTGGAAACATTAAAAGAAAGGCTTGCGACGAGACCTATTTGCGAAATTTCTTTCACCAACTTTCTCTTCCGAATAGGAACATTTTTTATTAGCACCCACCTACACAGGAAGACATGATCATGAAAATAAAATTAGAGAAATCATATCGAAAACGGAAAGATTTAGGCGTTTCTTTTTTCCGCCAGCTATTAGAGAATGGAATCGTAGAGAAAAATCATAAAAGCTGTTCGATGAACCCTCTGCCATGCACTTCAATGTGGCTTGCCTAGTATTTATGTAGATGTAGATAATGCACGATTTGATTAATAGCCGTTTGCGAGGAGCAGTGTCAAATCCTTTTGGAATATAGAAACATGGAATCAATTTACGATCACTTGTAGGCGCACTCATCGTGTGAATAAGAGTTAATTGTGTTTCAAAAAAATTTTACCTTCTAAATTCATGTTAATTATGGGTGTATAAATCGTTCTCTTCAAAGTAATTCGAACTGTTTAATGTTACAAAACCCCACTGCAAAAAGGATGTCAATGATATAGATCTGCAGTTTAGTGGATTACTCATTGGTCTGACCGGTGAAAATTTCCGTATTTTCGATACGGATGGAGCTATTGCATCAACATACTGTGATAGAAACATTATGAGTATACTTTCTGGAACGGGAGAATTATTTTAATTTTTTCAGTTGCTTCAGTACTTTTAGAAAGTCTACTTGTATGGTACTCATAATGACAGCTATTATTACTTCTAAATCTGAGTATTTTCTCAGTCTTCCGTAGTGAAGGCTTTTAGGAACCCTAAGTTTAGTAACTCTACTTTACACCACTGCCATCAGTATCATCACCATTACTCTCAAATAGTGAGAGTGTTGAATGCCTTGCTTCCAGTTATACTTAATACACACAAAATTTCTGTTTTGATTTTCTGACAAATTTCGAGGTAGAGTTACGTTATGAAAAGAATTGTAAGCGTCTCGCATTAAAGTTATCGCTGAATTTCTAACTTTTGTGTTACAACGTGTAGCATGAGGATTTCGTGTTTGTTTAAACATGGCATGTTGTTTCCTTTGCTTTCGCAGCAGTGTTTTGATCTCTTTTGTGTTCCAAGGTAAACAGCTCCATCTTTTGTTGATAAAACTATCAATTGCTATTGATACCACTTCTTTAAAATCAAGTCACATTTTCAGTTACATTTCTAACATGGAAAAAATGGAGAGTGACTTCGAAGAAGGCATCAAGCAACGTTGTATTAACGTTTCTGAACAATTTTTCCTTTCGTTTTAGGATTTGGGAGTTTCGATATTAATGTTTCTTTATATTCATTAATACCTGTAGCCGTTTCGATTCTGATTATGTATTCAGGATAATTCGATGCTAAGAGGTCAGGTTTGTTTTGACAGTACTGGATGGGGCATATGAACTAATTGCGCGAGTGGTTATCTTGGAATTTCCGATTTAAACGTATTTTCACTAACAGGTCGAAATTCAAGTCACTGCATAGTATGATTTAAATCAAAGTATATTCTTAGTCTTCCGTGGTGAAGGCATTTAGGAAAACTAAGTTTAGTAACTCTACTTTACACCACTGTCATCAGTATCATCACCATTACTATCAAATAGTGATAGTGCTGAATGCCTTGCTTCCACTTATACTTAACACACAAAAAAGTTCTGTTTTGATTTTCTGCCAAATTACGAGGTAGAGTTTCGTTGTGAAAAGCATTTTCACTTTTTGTCGTTAATTTGAGATCTGCTAGGATATAGTATATGTCCTAGCAGATCTCAAATTAACGACGGTGGATATGAATTAAACTTGTATAAAAGGGGAAAAGAACTCTGTCCACCAACATCTGCCCGGCGCAGTGTGGGGACTGTTGTTTTCGTTTACGATGCGACTCAAAGTGATCTGCGAAGTTGGAGTTTGCTGCAAGAGACAAACGCAACCCCCGTTCTCCCTTGTGGGAGATCCGTCCAGGAGGGAAGCGCCCCTCTTGGTCAATAGCAGGAGACCGCCTCCAGGCTAACCGTGAGTCACATCTCCGTTATCAGGATGTGTGGCACAAGCTGGCGGAATCCCACACTGTGTTAACGCCGGACTTTCGTGATGATTCGCCTCACGTTGTGGCTCTTCGCTGTAGTACTTCAGACACCCGACTCGAAGAACAGAACAGTTTTTCATTTTCTGTTCTTTGAGTAACTAATTGTTTCACATAATCGATGGTTGATGTCTTGTTAATGCACATACGTTCACTACTGTTATCAGAGGAACAAAAATTAAAAGTTACTGAGTGGAAAAATATTAGTAATAACAGTTTTTGGAAAAGATATATATAAACGCTGGTGCGTAAGATGTATGAGACAGGGGAAATACCCTCAGACTTTAAGAAAAATGTAATACTCCCCATTCCAATGAAAGCAGGTGCAGACAGGTGTGAAAATTACAGAACAATCAGTTTAATAAGTCATGCTTGCAAAATTTTAACACGAATTATGTACAGAAGGATGAAAAAGTTGGTAGAAGCCGACCTTGGGGAAGATCAATTTGGATTCAGGAGAAATGTAGGAACTCGGGAAGCAATCCTGACTTTACGGCTTATCTTAGAAGATAGATTAAGGAAAGACAAACCTACATTTGTAGCTTTTGTAGATTTGGAGAAAGCTTTTGATAATGTCGATTTGAATACACTCTTTCAGATCTTGAAATCAGCAGGAGTAAAATATAGGGAACGGAAGGTTATTTACAACCTGTACAAAAACCAGACAGCAGTTATCAGAGTTAAAGGGCATGAAAGAGATGCAGAAGTTGGGAAAGGTGTAAGACAGGGTTGTAGCCTTTCTCCAATGTTGTTCAATTTTTACATTGTGCAAGCTATAAAGGAAAAGCAAGGAGAATTTTTGAGAAGGAATTGAAGTTCAGGGTGAAGATATAAAAACATTGCATTTTGCCGATGACATTGTAATTCCGTCACAGCAAACAAAGAACCTGGAGGAGCAATTGAACGGAATGGACAGTTTGTTGAAAGGAGCGTATAAGATGAACATTAACAAGAGTACAACAAGGGTAATGGAGTGCAGCCTAAGAAAATCAGGTGATGCTGAAGGAATTAGATTAGGTAACGAAACAATAAAAGAGGTAAATGAAATTTGTTACTTGGGCAGTAAAATAACAAATGATGGTCGCAGTACAGAGGATATAAAATGTAGAATGGCAATGGGAAGAAAAGCGTTTTTGAAAAAGAGAAATTTATTAACATCGAACTCAAGTTAAGCATAAGGAAGTCCTTTTTGAAGCCATTTGCTTTGTATGGGAGTGAAACATGCACGATAAACAGTGCGAACAGGAAAAGGATAGAGGCTTTTGAAATGTGGTGCTACAGAAGAATGCTGATGATTAGGTGGGTGGATCGCGTAACTAATGAGGAGGTACTGAACATGATTAGGGAGAAAAGGAATTTCTGGCATACACTGACTAAAAGAAGGGATCGATTAGTAGGACACATTCTTAGACATCAAGGAATTGTGAAATTAGCGTTGGAGGGTAGTGTGTGGGGTAAAAATCGCAGAGGGAGACCAAGAGATGGATATAGTAAGCAAATTAAAACGGGATGTAGGTTGCCGTTCTTATGAGGAGATGAAGAGGCTTGCTCAGGATAGATTAGGTTGGAGAGCTGCATCAAACCAGTCTCCGGACTAGAGACCACAGCAACAACATATATGAATGTTTGTCTGCATGTCCTTTATGTGTTCATAAACCAGTCATTCGATTGCAATGAAACTTTGGAGAATTGTTCACCGTACGCCCACGAAGGTTCCTGACCCTGAAACAAAAGAGCACGACACATAGCTCAGGGGATATGACGTCATAATAATGAGAGGCCACCGCGTGAGAATATCCAGATTTATGCGTCAATTATTGGAAAATGGGAGTAGTTAGGGACCTGCAACAAAGTTTGAATGTAATTTCGGGCGTTTATGAAGCAGTTTGTAACTGATCACCCCCCCCCCCCCTCCCCCACAAAATGATAAAACGAAAGAAGTCTACTGCTAACAATAATTTCGTTGTAGATGCTGTAAAACTGTCGCATCAGGCATGACTTTGTATCAAATAAAGTTAGCTTTACAGATTTGCATGTTACTATTTATTTTTGTCTGCAAGTCTTCCTTTTTTCTAATACATCCAAAATTAAGCAATCTGTTTTCTTATTCTCTATTTATATAAAAGCGCAAGGACACTCACTCACTGACTAAACACGAAATCTCAAAAACTACTTCACCTATGAAGCTGAAATTTGGCAGGAATGTAGTTTCTAGGTAGAAAACCTCAGCTAAGAAAGTATTTTGTGATAGGTGAATGGCGCAGCATACTTCTCCTACAGACTCACGAAATCTGCAGTTTCATTCCGACCTTCGCGACATTTCGTACGCTTGACCTTCAAATGAAGAGAAATGTCACTGTCTACCTTAAGTTACATATCATGCCTGGGGAGGATATTTTGCAACATAAAAATGGATCACTGAATACCTTGGCCGCGCCATAACTTGAGAACGCCTCTACCGATTTCACAGACCCCCTTTTGGCCTACTTTAGGTTACGGTAGTAACACTAAAAGTGGGCCTTTGCGATCGTCATTTGACAGCTCAAAATTAAAATGAAAATAACGGCTTAACCATGCATCTGACCCAAAAATTGAATAACTGGATTTGTAGAGGGGAAAATTCTCTACAACTTTGCTCTCTTGTGTTTTTTTCATATCTCGTATCGTTTCAGAGATATTTGCAAAACTAACGGCTATTTTGGGATGTATGTATGTCTGTCTGTCTGTCCGTAACGTGTTCCCTGTTTTTTTAAGACGAACCGTTGAACCGATCAGCACCAAATTTTGCACACATAATTGTAGGCCGCCAGAGACCAGAACCTCCCTTTTTCAAATTTTTCGGACAAACAATACGGTAGTAATACCAAAAAAAGCCGTTTGTAATATAATTGTAACTGCAAACGTACCGTTCAGCAGACACGAAAATTGAATAACCTAATTGGTAAGAGCACCTAATTGGTAGAGGGAAAAATTCTCTACAACTTCGTTCTATTATGTTTTTTTCATATCTTGCATCGTTGCAGAGATATTTGCAAAAATAACAGCGATATGACGATGTCTGTCTGGCTGTAACGCGTTCCCAATTTTTAGGTCGAACCGTTCAACCGATCGGCACCAAATGTTACAGACATAATTGCTGGCTACAAAAGACCAGAACCTCGCTTTTTGAAATATTTCGGACAGGAAATACGTTAGTAATACCCAATAAAGCCGTTTGTAATGTAATTTTAATTGCAAATAAACCGTTCATCTGACGCAAAAATTGAATAAACGAATTTGTAGAGGAGGAAATTCTCTACAACTTTGTTCCCTTATGTTTTTTTTTCATATCTCTTATCGTTTGAGAGATATTTGCAAAAATAACGGAGTGTTGACATCCTCCATTAAATAACGAAAACCAGCCGTTCGCAGATATCACGTGACATTCCTCGCCCAGAATTGTTTCTGGCATACGCCATCTTGCGTTGCGTATTTGATAATTTTCTTATTGTAACTTACACGTTGTCATTTCGAAGCAATGGCGCACTGAAGAATTAACAAAAAGATGTCGTTCTTCGTACGATAATCTAGTGTCTACAAATGCCATATTAGCATCTGTTAACAACGGCCACCAATAATTTGAAATGAAAGAACGCAATTCCTGTTAGCTGTAGCGTAGTGGGCGAAGTGTTGGACTGTGACGCTGAAGGTCAGTCGTTCGGAACCCGCCAGTATCTAATTTTTTTCAGACAGTCTTATTAATGAATTTTTTATTATTTAGATTATTATTTTGGTTCAAAATGTTTGCAAAAACTTATAAAACTACAAATCTAAAGTGGGCCGTAACATACGTCAGTGCGGTTTTTTTTCTCCGTGTTCTCACAATAGGGGTTGGAAGAGATAAATCTGAAATGATTGAGAACAACAGAGTGCGTTTTGCAATGTGACCCTGAGCTTTCATAGTTTTGTTCCGATATTGATGAAATTTTGCACACTCTACCTTAAAAACAACAGGAATGTCATTGTATAATTTTCGTTCGGTACATGGTGGGCGGTACTTACGGAATTTTATTAAAAGCGTATTTTTGCTCCACTCTTTATGAATTTTTGCACACATGACCTTTAAACCAAGAGGAGGATCACTGGGTACATAAATGTTTGTATGGTACATGACAGAGGGTACCTTGCAGAAAACTTTGCCGAGAGAGGGGAAGGTGGGAACGAACAGAGAGAGGGGAGAGAAAGAGGTGGATGCAGAGAAAGGGGGGGAGGGGATGTGGACTACGAGAGTGTAGAATAAATAAACACCTGTGCAACGTCGTGTTACAGCTAGCCCTTTATAAATGTAATAGCTTCACACTTCTTTTCTATTACTATAAACATGTACAGCCATTCCCCATAATTTCCAGTAATTACGAGTTTCCGCGCTAAGCTGTGATACGGCCCGTAGCCAGTGACCCGGTAGTTACCGTCTACAACAGGGTGCCCCCTTAGACCATTTTAATTGGAAGTAAATATTATGACAACTACCTGACAACGGTTTAAACTTTCAGACATGTCTAGATAGCGAAAGTTTTTTTTAAATTACGTTATTTAATTTGCTACTACGTCCTTAATTTGATACTTGTTACTGCGCTTTAGATACGGAGATGGCTTCAAAACTTTTTGGACAAATTTTTTAGTAATCGACGCCTTCACATTGAGCAGTAGTTTTTCATGATTTTTTACATAAATTTTTGTAAGAAGCCTGGACTAAAATGAGAGGGAGTGAGCTCCATCCGAATTCATATAATATTTTTTGAACAATTTGACGGAAGTAGAAATAGACCACTATGAATTTAGATTAATGCCTAAATTCTGAGAGTTCTTATTAATTTGTAAATAGATAACACCGGAGGATGCAATAATTAATTGCGAAAACGGTCGTGTGTCAGTCAATAAAGGAATTTTAACAGTAGCAACGGACCTGTTCTTTAAAATATGGTTCTGTTAAAGGCTACTGCAAGAATGTGGCGCAGGCCCACTGTTTACATAAAAGATCCATTTTAGCATGAGAAGGGTCCACAAGAAATATTGTTGTGAATTTCCATGACCATAATGTATGGGCAGATGTAACTCCCTAAGCAATTCAAGAATGAGGGTATCAATACCGATTGTGAATCAACGTACTGGCTGATGTACTTGGCGATGGACTGAATGCGCCATCCATACGTGCTTCTACAAATTTTTAACGGGATGCATTAACTGACCATTCTCATGAATGCATCGCCTACCTTGGAGGGATGTTCCACGTCAGAAACATTGTTTGATGGCTCACCGTCACACTCTCGTCACGGCTTGCGCGAACATCTGACACAGACACTTCAGGACCGCTGGATTTGTCTTGGAGAACTCGCACCTCGGTCTACTCTTCCCCAAGACCTAAATCACCTAGAATTTTGGTTTTGGCGACTCTTGGAATGGTCTACGCTACAGCAGACAACGATGTGCAGACACTGCATGGTAGCGTCGTTAATTCTTGCCAGCGAGGACAACAACAACAGCAACAAAAATCAAGTATCATTCAAACGCTGCGTTTCGCCTTACGTCGAAGGCCAGAGGCATGCCATTAATGGACGCCTACTAGAACTTCTGCTGTAAGCAGGTGTTCACTTCAGAAAGTATGAGTTTCAGAACTGTAGTGAATTTTATTCTTTATATGTTGTATTAGGCAAGGATTGGCTGAAACGGAAAAAACGTAATGCAGTAGAAGGAGAATGGGTAGCTCTGAGAGAAATAGTAGTGAAGGCCGGAGAGGATCATATAGCCAGGAGGATAAGGCCTAACAGAAATCCTTGGATTACACAGGAAATACTGCACTTAATTGATGAAAGGAGAAAATAGAAAAATACATCAAATGAAGCAGACAACAGGGAGTACAGACGTCTGAAAAGTGAAGTTAACAGGAAGTGCAGACTGGCTAAACAGGAGTGGCTTGAGGTGAAATACAAGAGCGTAGAAGAATGTATTACTACCGTTTACAGGAAATTAAATGAGACATTTGAGTAAAAGAAAAGCAGCAATATGAATAACAAGAACTACGATGGAAAACCAGTACTAAGCTAAGAAGGGAAAGCCGAAAGATGAAATGAATATATATAATGCCTGTAAAAAGGAAATAAACTTGAAGGCAGTGTTTTAGAAGCGGAGGACGAAGCAGACGAAGATGATGTAGGAGATACAATACTGCGAGAAGAATTTGACAGAGCGCTAAAATATTTGCGTAGAAAGAAGGCCCCTGGTGTAAACGATGTTCCATCTGAACTAGTATCATCGTTAAGAGACAGTCATGAAGAAATTGTTCCACCTAGTTCGCAAGAAGTATGAGATAGGGAAAATACCCTCAGATTTCAAGAAGAATATATTGATTCCAATACCTAAGAAAAAAAGTGCAGAAAATCCCCGCTGGGGGATGGATGTTTGTGCTGTCTTTAGTATAATTTATAAGTAGTTTCTAAATTAAGTCCCATAAACTTAACGTTTAAGTCCTGGTTGCAAAATACTAACACGAATTATTTACAGACGAATGGAAAAACTGGTGGAAACCAACGTTGGGAAAGATCATTTTGGGTTTAGATGAAATGTAGGAACACGCGAGGCAATACATTAAGACTTATCTTAAAAGGTAGATTAAGGAAAGGGAAATCTACTTTATTAGCATTTGTGGATCTAAAGAAAGCTTTTGACAATGTTGAGTGGAATACAGTTTTTCAGATATTGAAGGTAGCAGGAATAAAATTTAAGCAGCGAAGAACTATATTCAACTTGTACAAAATGCAGACGGAAATTATTAGAGTCAAAAGGGATGAATGGGTTACAGTGGTCAGGAAGGGAGTAAGACAGGGTTGTACACTTTCCCCAATGTTGTTAAATCTGGACATTGAGAAAGCTGTGAAGGAATGCAAGGATAAATTTGGAGAGGGAATTAAAGTTCAGGTAAAGGGAATAAAAATCTTGCGCTTTGCTGACGAAATAGTAATTCTGTCAGAGACAGTAAAGAACCTGGAAGAGCTATTAAAAGGAGTGGACAGTGTCTTGAAAGGAAGGTATAAGATGAACATTAACAAAAGTAAAACGTGTGTAATGGAATGGAATGTCAGTAAACCAGGCGACGCTGAAGAAATTAGATAAGGTAATGAGAAAATAAAACTATTATATGAGTTTTGTTATTTGGGTAGCAAAATAACTTCTGATGGTCGACGTGAAGAACGTATAAAATGCAGAATCGTTATGGGAAGAGAAGTATTTCTGAAGAAGCAAAATTTGTTGGCACACAACATTACTCTAAATGTTACGAAGTCCTTACTGAAAGCTTTTGTCTGGAGTGTAGCAATGTATGGTAGTGAAACGTGGGCGATAAGGACTTCAGACAAAAAGATGACAGAAGCTTTCGAAATGTGGTGTGACAGACGAATGATGAAAATTAGATGGGTAGATCATGTAACTAATGAGGAGGTGCTCAACGGTATTGACTATGTGACGGTATAGACCTTAAACTAACTAACTTCGTCTTAGAAGATTTTCCTGCTACTTTTGGCTCTCTGCTGTCCATATACGTATACATTTGTTTGTAAAACTAAAATTTCAATTTCAAAATTAGGGAATGTTTAACTAGGGCGGTATCTACTAAATAACTGACTGCAACATGAGGTTTGCGTTTTTACTAAAACTGTTTATTTCCCACTGCATTATTACGTCTGGCAAGAACCACTATATCTGTCAGACTCCGTCTGGTATGATAAGCTCGAGGCCCAATATTGGTAACAAAACAGCTGTATGAATGTTTAATCGTTTGGATAATGTACCTAAGATGATTGCTATTAAATTTCGTTGTTCTGTGATGATATATTTCTGAGTTCCGATAATTGTTTCAAAAATCAAAGTCCGAACACCGAAATATTTCTAGCGCGACGGATTCTGCGGCTATGTTCATCACCTATCGTCTCACTCGATTTCACTGCACTCGCAACACACGTCTGACATCAAGACTGAACTGCCGTCGACTCTTGATGGGCCGCTCCCATCACCCAATTATATACGATATGTGGGGTCTTTCCAGTAATACGTTCCCCCGACGACGTGCAGTGGCACTTCCAATAGTTGAAAAAACTTTTGAAGTAACGATTGAAATGTTGATACGACGCCATCGATAGATGCGCGCCAAGATTCTAATGCAAATAGGTACTTTAATTTCTAACACTAATAATACCCCAAAACTCATAAGTTTAAACAAATGAACTTTCTCAGAATGGCCGATAAATAAGTTTTTCTGCCGTCGCACAATGGTTATTTAAGTAATCACTTAGGTAAAGTCTTTTTCAGGCACATTTTCCAGGTCTCTTTTCAATGCACTGTTCGGAACTACTGTGCACATAAATTACGGTCGATAAACAAAATAATTTAGTTTACACAAACATAATATATTAAATTAAACAAAAGTAATATATTGTAAACAGGTCATAATGTGTGTTTACGGCAACTACAACTTACCACTGCCTCGCTGTTCGTTTATCTGTCTTGAATTAATGTTATTAACAGATCTCTATTGTTCCTCCTTTATGCGCAATATAAATGTTGCAGATAATGTGGTTATACCAAACATTGCGTCTCGTCTCGATGAGACCTTTCATTTGAGCCCTCGCTCGTTACTGTACTTCAAATAACTTATATCAAAAGTTTGTCAGAAGACCAATATTTATTCACTTAGAAAAATCCATTTTCCAACTGTATAAATATTAGTTTTCTAACTTTCTAAATCGATATAAATGATGCCTACACATCATCTGAATCGTGTTGCATCCCCTTTCATTTGCTTCTACGTGCTAATCTGTATAATAGTGTCAGCATTGTATCCAAAATTAAAGACAATGCAGTTTTTCGGCGGGGAAAATGGCAGTTGTACATGAGGTCACGTTCGCCAGCGTGCTTTCATTTGCACCCGGCCCGCCGATGGGAAACTGCGCGAGGCTTACCTCCCCGCAGCGGCCGACCGCCCACTCACTCGTCGCAAAATGCGCCGCTCTCCTCTGTCAAACCGTCGCTCTTTGCGCTCCAAACGGTGTTGCACGTTGTTGTAACGTCAAAGGGAGAAAAGAAGTTTCTGGCGCATCCAAAAAGAAGGTCTATGTTGGTAGGACACATTTTGAGACATCAAGGAATCGTCAACTTAGTATTAGAAGTAAGTGCGTGGGGTAAAAATTGTAGAGAGAGATTCAAAAGGATGTAGGCTGCCGTACGTATTTTCAGATGAAGGGGCTTGCACAGGACAGGGTAGCGTGGAGATCTGCATCAAACCAGTCTGCGGACTGAAGACCAGGACAACAACATTTGGCACTACCTCTCAAAACAATATATATCTTTTTGAACAACCTATATAAAAGATACTAATGGCGGATAATATTCCACATTCAAAAACTCACTTTTTTTCTATGAAATCTGGTGGTATTTCGATGAGAAACAAAAAAAAATTCGTTTTGTTCTACTGTGATAGCTTTGCTTTCCCAATAACAACGTTAATGACAACAGGAAAAATCCTCTGCTTAGAGATTATAGTTTCTTCATAAGCTTCCGGAGCTCAGAAAGTTAGACCCTTGGTATTATGATTACCGTTTAGAACTCTACTTTCGCAAATATTTCGAGAGCTACAAGATTTAGTGTTATAGTTTTGAACCGAAACTCATCAGAATGTTCATAGTCACACGTTTCACTATTACATTTACATCAGTCCATTTAAAAGTTAATTATTCTTCTGTATTTTTTCTGCTGTGTACTTCCGATACGCAAAAATACTTAAACGACATCGTCCATCAATACCATCATAATGACATATCGAAGAAAATAAGAAAGAAAAAACTGAATGGAAAGAATTTTAAAGTGTTGAAAACATCTGTCTACTTAGATAATCAATCAAATGCACCAAAACTAAGTTTACTATCATCAAAGAGTACTCTGGTTGCCTACACTGAGATCCACGTGAAAAGATGTCGTTTCGATGATGATGGCAACATAGCGACGAATGGATTGAATGCGAGGACGGCGAACCGTTGGACTAGCAGTGAAATACGTGTTAAATGACAGGTAAAATTAATGTGTCAGCACTCCGGCAATAAATTACCGAAGGCCTCAATGAACATTAAATTTAGAAAACAATTTTTCGACGGCAATATTTTACTACCTTCAAAAGTTTGCTGCTCTGCTCAGTACTCAGAACAACACTATTAAGCCATACATGAGACTTTTACTGTACCTAAGAGCATAAGAGCAGAATGGAAACAATTAAGATACTGTTTACAACAACACGGTCTAATACACACGAATGGAGGAATCGACTACTGAGCACAAAACTAAAACATATAATACAGTATATACGAAATATATTAATACCGTCGATAAAAACAAAGCACTAACAAGTCCTAAACCAGATCTCAGTAGACGGGGATAGTTCATTGGCGTATTAAACAATGCAATTCAGGCAGGTAACATGAATAAAATCTCTATCCAATACACATAAATAAAAGTGTTTATTTTTTGTAACAAATAAAAAACGTAATATTTTGGGGCAACCATGCAAAGAAACTAGAATACTGACCATAAAAATTCCTACACCTAGAACAAATGCAGATGATAAACGGATATTCATTGGACAAATATACTAGAACTGACATGTGATTACATTTTCACGCAATTTTCGCGAATATATCCTGTGAAATACGCGTGGGCATTGACCCAAACAGAGCTTGGATGGCGTGTATAGGTACAGATACCCATGCAGCTTTAACAGTGTACCACAGTTCATCAGTAGTAGTGACTGGCGTATTGTGACGATCCATTTGCTCGGCCACCATTGACCAGACGTTTTCAATTCGTGAGAGACCTGGAGAATGTGCTGGCCAGGGCAGCAGTCTAACATTTTCCGTATCCAGAAAGGTCCGTAAAGAACCTGCAACATGCGGTCGTGCATTATCCTGCTGAAATGTAGGATTTCGCGGGGATTAAACGAAGGGCAGGGCCACGGGTCGTAACACATCTGAAATGTAACGGCCACTGTTCAAAGTGCCGTCGATGCGAATAAGAGGTGAGACGTGTAACCAATGGCACCCCATACCGTCACGTCGGGTGATACTCCAGTATGGCGATGACGAATACACGCTTCCAATGTGAGCTCACCGCGATGTCGCCAATCACGAATCCGAAAAAATGACGTCTTGCCATTCGTGCTCTCAGGTTCGTCGTTGCGTACACTATCGCAGGCGCTCCTGTCTGTGAAGCAGCGACAAGGGCAACCGCAGCCATGGACTCCGACCTGATAGTCCTTGCTGCTACAAACGTCATCGAACTGTTCGTAAAGATGGTTGTTGTAAACATTCCCATCTGTTGATTCAGGAATCGAGACGTGGCTACACGATCCATCACAGCCATGCGGATAAGATGCCTGTCATCTCGACTGCTAGTGATACGAGGCCTTTGGGATCCAGCACGGCGTTCCGTATTGCCCTCGTGAACTCACCGATTCCATATTCTGCTAACAGTCATTGGATCGCGATCGACGCGAGCAGCAATGTAATAAGATAAAACGCAATCGCGACAGGACACAATCCGACCTTTATCAAAGTCGGAAACGTGATGGTACGCATTTCTCCTCCTTACACAAGGCATCACAACAACGTTTCACCAGGCAACGCCTATCAACTGCTGTTTTAGTATGAGTAATCGATGCTTCTTGTCAGCATGTTGTAGATGTCGCCACCGGCGCAAACCTTGTGTAAATGCTCTCAAAAGCTAATCATTTACATATCACAGCATCTTCTTCTTTCGCGTCTGTGGCACGTCATCTTCGTGGTGCAGCAATTTTAATGGCCAGGATTGTATTATGCAGTGATTGAGGTACCTCCATATGTCCTGAACACTGTAACACTACAGTCCACCAGTGTTACACGAATGCCAACACAATATCAGTCATCGCCATGGGTATTTCTGTGTTGTGTTCTTAACGAAGTCTATGTCGTGATCATGGCATTTACCAAGGAATTAGCCCGATATGAAACCTAAATTGCATCGGAGTGCTCTACATTATTACTAATGCTTCCACAGTAGCTTTTCCTGAATCTTTGCTGGTGTGTTTTTAGACCTACCAACGTGTGGAACTATGGATCTGTAGGATCCATCTATGCTGATTTCTTGATGGATATTTTTTCGCTTTTCTATTTATCGTTTTAGAGTGGAAGACATCTGAACCATATTTTGGAGCTCTGCGATTTGTAGCGCAACCTCTTCTTGGTCAAAAGGGGAGTGAGAGTTTTGCAAGCAGTGTGAGGGTCTCCTGTTAACTTTGTGCTATATTGTACATATGTACAGACGACCACACCAGGAAACAGTTTAAAAAGTAGACAATACCTCCATTCACTTGTTATCGTGGTGTCATCCTGCGTTTACGTTCTGAAAGACCGAGTAGTCGAGTGGCAGATACACACTAGAATAATAAGTAACGGAATTACCGAGAGCTGCTCTCAAGTGTCACTGTGCGGATCTATTTTCAGTAGAATCCATCTAACAACTTCTTGTTGTGGATGGCAGGTAAGACTGACATGTTGCCTATGTTCAAAATGTAATCACTGCAAACTACACTGCACAGCTAGAAGAGAAAAGCATTCAAAAGCACATCGATGTTTTATATGGTGTCGCAAGTAAATAACACTATTTAGGACTTTTTCTCTTTTAAATCATATACTATAAACATCGAACGTTCGTTTCTTAAAGCATAATTATGTACAGACACAATAAAAACAATCATCTTTGTTCTAAGGTCTCCAGAACACAGACGTTGGGTGTGTATATTGCTTTAAGAACACAGAACTTTTGACTGTCCATAGCTGTAACTGAACCCTCAAAAACATGTAGACAACCAAGCATGAGCAGTGCTAATGCGACGGCGTATGTAAGACGTCCGATCAGTTCTGTTCATAACACAAAGAAAGAATTACACTGCTTGTGTTTGTAGCTCTCTCGTATCTAGAAAGTTAGCTGTATTGATTATATCCGCAGTGTTACCTTGCCTCACGAAGAAAAGTTTAGAAATGTCTTGAACCAAGGCGATGTTGTAGAGATGGTACAAAGATGAACTGCCCATGCCATGCCTGGCTCTTGCCTCCCAAAGACTACCACAACAGCTGATGCCGCCACCCTCGGATTTCAGCTCGGAGGAGTCCTGAAAGTAACACCAACACGCTGAATAGCGATTTTCGCACTGTCAAGAACATGGTGTTTCGACTCAATCCGTACGTAATATCTACATACGAGGCAGCAACTTCACCCCCGACCCCCTTGCCGAGGGCCAGCCTTGACATCTAGACATCATGTAGCGCGATATATTTTCGGGTGGCGTTATGTGGGGCCACTGTCCGTCAATGACAGTCGCAGAAGTCAATCAAACGGTTATACGGTACAGGGAATATATCCTCAGATGTATAGTGTAACCTTATCGTCGGCATTTCGATGAGGGATCCGTCTTAATTTACGACAATTATTGCGCTCATCGGGCATATTTTGTGACTGTGTTACTATAAAAATCGCAAGATTAGAATCGCCAGCATGTTCTCAGGTCATTAACCATATCGAACTTGCCTGAGATATATTGAAAGGGTCTGAACGAGATGACCGACCATTTAATGTGATCTATGCCAAATCTTCGTTGAGAATTTTGATGATGTGGACCAAAATAGTGGACGGTATGGCACGACTAATACAGGACTGCCTCACTGCAATAGCACTTCTTACCGAGTGTTAAGGGTACTGCGCTTGCAAAAATCTGGAAGACAACTTCAGAACTTTTCAATTTCTTTTCCTCGAGCAAAAATGGGGAACTAAAATGTTGCTTTTCTGTATCTCTATTCCATTTTATGTAAAGCGTCATGAAGCCCTAGACTCGTGGTGATGTAACATTTCTTTCCATTGTGCAGTTGGACACAAAAAAGCCTGTTGGAAAATTTGGCGAATCGATCAACATTTGAATAGGAGCATTGATAATATTGAACAATTTATGGAAGTGTACAGCACTTTATCCCAAGGATGATAAGAAAATTATACAACCCATCCCACTAATAAGATGGTTTGGAAGCGTTATCAGGATGGAAGGCGAAGCGGTAAAGCCTTGTGAGCGCCCTAGGAAAGGGTGGCTAACTAATAAATAAGATACGCTTCATGTTAATATCGGATATATTCTGAAGTATGGGTTATATAGCGGGACTCGCCCTTTGGTCGGATGCAATGAATGAGTGCTAATCTAAGTTGCGGATTATAGAATGGAAAAGGTAGCGGTTACTGTTCACCAAGTTGGTGGATGATACCGAACAGCCGCTAGGCGGGAGCGGACGTCATGAGGCCGTTCGACGCGCACAAAGGCTGGGCCTGTCGAGTGTGTCTGTTCTGCACGAGAACTCAAACTGAAGAGGGAGAAGAAACTGATTCTCGCACCTCAGAGTCCTTCGGTTGTAGCACACGTGATGTCGTGGGTGTCTGCTATTGCCTCCACGGTAGTATGAAAACGTGATTAGTTTCAGCTCAGACGCGAGAAGGGTGAAGTGATTTTAGAATCAGCAGTCAATACTGGTTCTGGCCAGCTCTGTTCTGCAAGTTGGACAGCCTTGGTCACGTTGTCAAGGCGTATGTTGCAGTGAAAGAACACTTGTAAAACTTAGGCGATATTTTAAAATAAAATTTTTGAATTGTTTCCCTAAACTATTTTAGACTGGCTGTTCATCTGGTACACAAGAATGGGCCAACAATGGTTGTCAATATGAAAGAGAGAGAATGCAAAACATGACGTCGCAGAGGCTGTAAGACCTGATCTGAGATGCAGGTGGTTCTTTAGTGACCACAAGGCGAATCGTGGAAAGGGGGCAGCTGTGATCTCAGGACGCCTGCCAAAGACCTCTTTGAAGAAGCGAATCTTCAGTGGGTTTGCTCTCATTCTGTCTGGAATTTGGAGTAGGTCTTCAGTCTCACTTGTAAATGATGCCGGATGACGAAAGAAGGCCTGCCTGAAGACGCTCCAAACAGATGCAGGAAACATGTCTGTCGCCAACCATCTGGTCTGACAACCACGAGTTTTATAGTCAGTTCCCTTTAGTTATGAACTGCGGCAGATTTATAACACAGCGGTACGCCCCCGTCATCCTACGTCTCGTTTTGTTGCTCTTCCTAGTAAGCTGTCTTGCGCTTACATTTCAGGAATATAACTTCCGCCTACACAGAGTTTATACTGCTTGACCTCCAACCTTTCCGGATCTCTCTGCAGTTGAGAACGTAAGCGCGGCCCTCCAGATTTTGGCAATATAACTCTCCACAATATCCCACATGAGGACATCTGCCATAAATGCCAATCATTGACTAGCCCAGTACCTGCTTGAATGAAGGCTTGCTTAATTTGTGCGACTCTTTCTCTTGAATAAATCCCCTGTGTTTATAAAACTATAGCCATTTACTTGTCTGTATAAGTACATCTTCTGATTTCCGTCGCATTCGGATCATTCCTTAACGGTACGCCCTGTAATAGTTCAAAAACTTTTAAGAAATGAAATAATCCGGCGATTATATTCTCATTGTGGAATCACATGTTTAATCTTGTGTATTTCAATGGTTCTACTTTGATATTTTGTACCACGTTGCAACTGAAATAATTAATCCAGATCTCATGCATCATATCAGTATTTGCATAGAATGTACACCTCGAATGTGCCACTGCTGTACAAGGTCCCAGTACAACTAGGGATGAAGTGGCGTATATCCAACAGCAAAACGGCAGATGAAGCGCCTGTACATATTTCTCTAGAGGGTCGTATCCGCCGCCGCGCCAGAATTGAAGGTCACGACTGGAGAGGGTGACTGCCATCTCTGGACCCTCAACTAGCATCTTGCAGATGCCCTTATTCTGTCTGTAGTGCCCGACAGCTCGAGGAAAGTGCAATAAAGTGACTCTCCACATGATTACTGCTATAGCGTTACATGGCTTAATTGGATGAAAATTTCTCTAGAAAAACAAAAATTCATTACTAACAACGCAGTCGTAACAAGAATTTCAATAATAATTACCAATCCGTCGTCTATGAAGCACAAAGTGTTAAGAGATACCAGTGCAATAATAAGTTTTGATGTTTAAAATCAGTCAGACAGTATGATCACCAGAATAAAATAAGAGAAATCAGAGCTCGAACAGAGAGATTCAAGTGTTCTTTCTTCCCGCGCGCTATTCGAGAATGGAATGGGTGATAAATAGTAAATGGTTCGATGAACCCTCTGCCAGGCACTTAAATGAGATTTGCAGACTATCCCATGTAGATGTATAACAGAAACTTTCAGTCCAGATCGCGAGTACAGACGACTAAGAAATGAGATTGACAGGAAGTGCAAAACGGCTAAGCAGAAGTGGCTAGAAGGCAAATGCAAGGATGTAGAAGAATGTATAAATAGGGGGAAAATAGATACAGCCTACAGGAAAATAAAGGAAACATTTGGAGATAAGAAAAACAGCTCTATGAATATCAAGGACACTGATGGAAAACCAGTTCTCAGCAAAGAAGGGAAAGCTGAAAGGTGGAAAGAGTACATAGAGGGGCTCTACAAAGGAAATTAACTTCGAGACAATATTGTAGGAAGGGAAGAGGATGTTGATGAAGATGAAATAGGAGATACTGTACTGAGAGAAGAATTTGACAGAGCCCTGGAAGACCTAAGTTGAAATAAGGCCCCTGGAGTAGATGATATTCCCTCAGAGCTACTGAAGTCTCTGGGAGAACCAGCCATGACAAAATTGTTTCACCTGGTGTGTAAGATGTATGAGACAGGTGAAGTACCCTCAGACTTTAAGAAAAATGTTATAATCCCCATTCCAAAGAAAGCAGGTGCAGACAGGTGTGAACACTACAGAACCATCAGTTTAATAAGTCATGGTTGCAAAATATTAACACGAATTATATGCAGAAGGATGGAAAAGCTGGTAGAAGCCGACCTCGGGGAAGATCAGTTTGGGTTCAGGAGAAATGTAGGAACACGGGAGGCAATACTCACTTTACGGCTTATCCTAGAAGATAGATTAAGAAAATGCAAACCTACATTTCTAGCTTTTGTAGATTTGGAGAAGGGTTTTGACAATGTTGATTGGAATAAACTCTTTCAAGTTCTGAAGCAAGCAGTAGTAAAATATAGGGAGCGTAAGGTTATTTACAACTTGTACAAAAACCAGACAGCGGTTGTCAGAGTCGAAGGGCATGAAAGGGATGCAGGGGTTGGATAGGGAGTAAGACAGGGTTGTAGTCTTTCTCCATTGTTATTCAATTTGTACATTGAGCAAGCTATAAAGGAAAGCAAGGAGAAATTTGGAGAAGGAATAAAAGTTCAGGGGGAAGAATTAAAAACATTGCGTTTTGCCGACGACATAGTAATTCTGTCAGATACAGCAAAGGACCTGGAAGAGCAATTGAACGGAATGGACAGTGTGCTGAAAGGTGCATATAAGTTGAACATTAACAAGAACAAAACTAGGGTAATGGAGTGCAGTGTAAGGAAATCAGGTGATGCTGAAGGAATTAGATTAGGTAACGAAGCAATAAAGGAGGTAGATGAGTTTTGTTACTTGGGCAGTAAAATAACAAATGATGGTCGCAGTACAGAGGCTATAAAATGAAGAATGGCAATGGGTAGAAAAGCGTTCTTGAAAAAGAGAAATTTGTTAACATCGAATATTGATTTAAGCCTAAGGAAGTCCTTTCTGAAGGCATTTGCATGGAGTGTTGCCTTGTATAGGAGTGAGACATGGACGATAAACAGTGCAGATAGGAAGAGGATTGAGGCTTTTGAAATATGCTGCTACAGAAGAATACTGAAGATTAGGTGGGTGGATCGCGTAACTAATGAGGAGGTACTGAATAGAATTGGGGAGAAAAGAAATTTCTGGCATACCTTGACTAAAAGAAGGGATAGGTTGGTAGGACACATTCTTAGACATCAAGGAATTGTGAATTTAGAGTTAGAGGGAAGTGTGTGGGGTAAAAACCGCAGAGGAAGACCAAGAGATGGATACAGTAAGCAGATTCAGACAGATGTAGGTTGCCATTCTTATGTGGTGATGAAGAGGCTTGCTCAGGATAGAGTAGGGTGGAGAGCTGCATCAAACCAGTCTCCGGACTGAATACCACAACAACAACAACAACAACAACACAATATGATAAAAGAAACGGCTGGTATATACCGTAAGAAAAGATTCTCAGACATAAAAAAAAATGATCACGGAGAAAGAGCACAAGATCATCAGCGAAAGGAAACTATCTGGTAGGACTATAGTAATCGTCTTTTTGCAGATGAAAAACCGAAATTAGAAAATACTAGTGATGGGACAACCGACTGTTTTTAACAACCGATTGGTCAATCGGTTGTTTTTTCGTTCAGTCGGTTTTTTCAGTCGAATGAAACAACCGAATGAAAATAGTCTCTGTGGCTGTATGAATGTTTTCACTCACTGGTGGGGTTTGAGTGGTTTCAGTCGATGCGAAACAATCGAATGAAACCAGTCTCTGTCGGTTGCAGCCGCTATATGAATGTTTTCACTCATTCAGTGGGTTTGAGTGGTTTTAGTCGATGCGGGAGCACCGAATGAAACAAGTCTCTGTCCTTTATATGAATGTTCTCGGCATTGAGTGGTTTCACTTGATGCGATACAACCGACTGGAAAAAGTCTTTGTCGGTTTCTGCAGTTATATGGATGTTTTTATTAATTCATCGACTTTGTGTGACTTTATTTGCATACTCCTTCAGCCTTTTCGGGTATAAATGAACCGTGATTCAGCATGAAACATTCTTAAAGACAAATTTTAAGAATATAGCAGTGTGTCCGTGTGTCTGTTTCTATTGCATGCAAATCTGCAGTTTTGTTCCAATCTTGATGAAATTTTGCACACTTGACCTTCAAAGCAAGAGAAACGTCACTCCCTGTATCAAATTTAATTCGGTGCATGGCGGAGGGTACTTTACATACTAACTTCGACAAAAACCACAATTTGGCTGCGATCTTGATGAAATTTTGCACACTAGACCTAGGCGAAGGCAACTGTGTACTATAAATTTCGTAGGTGCATGGCGGAGGGTACTTTACCTACTAACTTCAACAAATTCCGTTTGTATTCGAATTTTAATGATATATTTCACTCTTCACCTTCAAAGAAAGAGAATGGTCACCGTCTACATCTACTTTAGTTCGATGCATGAGAGAAGGTATTCCAGAATTCGACGCCAATATAGAGTTTATTCCGATCCTGATGAAATTTAGCACACTTGACTTTCAAAACAAGTGGCATCTAAGATTTTGTATGGTACATGGCGAGGGATGAAATAAACCTGCACACCGTTTCACCGATAACCACAGAAATATCTGTGACAAGAGTGAATAATTATGAAACTTGAGATGAATGTTTTCATACACTGTTGACGAATACAGACGCGCTGAAGGAAATTTACAGCACTGATAAATGTTGTATGTTTCTCGTACTCCTTCAAATTAGATGGAATTAACAAAAATATTTTTATAAGAAACATTTTTATACAAAATACTTTAATAAACTTTTTTTTACAATATCTAATGTTTTAGTGATCTTCGAATTTGGATCTAGCAAATATGCTCAAAGTTAAAATACTTAACTCTGTCCTACTAGTACCTTAGATATGTATGAACAATAAGCCGCAAATCGCACGTTTCTACCTGTTCCCACTTCGGAGATACAGTATGCGAGATTAAACTTGTAGCGATCATTTTGGAACACCCTGTAGTTTCGACGCTTCTTTATTGAGACAGTAAGTAACCGACAACAATCGGCGATGGCACGCCCTGCGACGCCGCCAGACACTGTTGTGTGGAGTTTGGCGCGCGCCTGCTGGCGCTGTCAGCAGTCAAAACGCAAGCGAGGCAGCACCCCCTCTCGAGTCCCCGCTCCCCGCGAAAAACGTACTGCCTCTTTTCACTTTAAAAGAAAGAATGATAATTTAGTCAATGTACAAAACTGCAAAAGTGTCGCATGTTTTCATTCGATTGTTCCCACAGACTACTTTCATTCGAAAAAAAAATAAAGTAAAACTACGACCGACTGACTCGTTCATTCGGTTGCTCCCACTGACTGGTTTCACTCAAAAGAACTAATGAAAAGGCCAACGTAATGTGTAAATTTTTTCATTCGGTTGGCCCCATCGACTGATTTAACTCAAAAGAAAAGGAATGAGTGGTCCAACCGACTGCGTCGATTTTTTCATTCGGTTGATACCACCGACTGGTTTAACTCAAAAGAACGAATGAAAAGTCCAACCGACTGAATCGGTTGTTTCATTCGGTTGGTCCCACCGACTGGTTTCACTCAGAAGAACGAATGAATAGTCCAACCGACTGAATCGGTTGTTTCATTCGGTTGATCCCACCGACTGGTTTCACTCAGAAGAACGAATGAATAATTCAACCGATACGAGAAACTACAACCGAATGATCGATTTTTTTCCAACAACCGAATGAATCGATTGTTTTCATTCGATTGTTCCCATCACTAGAAAATACAGATGATGAGAATCTATCGAGTCTTGCCATCACAAAGTAAGAAATCAGAAGAGCAAAAGGAACGGCAAAAGGCAGGAAAGCTGTTGGTCCAGATAAGATACCAGTTGAAGTTCTTAAATAATTACACGATAACGGTATTTAAGTTGTCCAAAAAGTGTTTAATAAGATCTATAATACAGGCAAATTCCTGACAAATGGCAAACTTCGCACTTCGTCCCTTTGCCTAAGAAGATCAATACAACAAAATGCGGAGACTACAAATATTAGCCTAATAAACCATACCCTAAAGAAATTTCTTAAGATTTTTCAATATTGAATCACTGCGAAGTGTAAAGAGATATTAGATCTTCACAGTTTGGAATTAGACGGGGCCAAGGACCGAGGGAAGCATTGGTTACGATTCAGGTATTGGTTCAAAAATTCTACGATCAGAAGAAGAATGTAATACTGTGCTTCACAGGCTACGAAAAAGCATTTGTCAGAGTGCTACACCATAAACTTGTACAATGTAAAATATGGAGTTATTTTGTAGTTATTGCTGATTTTATAGTACTACATACCTTCCCTGTTGTAAAAAGTATTTCGGAATCAATTTATACGATACTCATCCGATATCGTATTCAGAAATATACCTCGGCAGCCACTCGGAGCGCTGCTGTCGTGATCTCTATGCTACCTGGATGTTGAACTTCAGTTGTCTGAGCGTGCCAGCCACAGATGTATATATTTCGTTTCTTGCCAAATTCAAATATGGCTGCTACGAAGTATTACAAGAAAACGAGAAGAAAATATGTTTCGATCACGCTTTCGTATTAGCCCGTTACTTCGCGTATTGAGATAGATTTCATATCAAGAGGTAAGCAAGCAATTCTTCGTCACGTAATAGCTGATGGAATTTCGTATGCCAAATTTAAACAGGGCGGACAACGCGATAACGCGCGGAAAACATCTGAATGTGCAGGCACGCTGTAGCTCTATGCTCAGATACCAGAGTTAAACATCCAGTTTGTATTGAGATCAATGTGTACAGCTAATATAAGTCAGTCGGAGTGACGTGACGGTGAGGACTGTGGATAACACACTGAAATGTCGCTTTAATTTGTTTTCTTACTTGATAAATATCAATATTAGATGATGGATTTATAGTTGTGTTGCTCGTACGCTGACCGATGTTTCGTCGGCTCACTTGTTTCATTTTCTAAGAAATAAACCACGAACCGAAATCAACCGAATGTTAGCAACAGACCATGTTTCAGTTCCGTACAAGGCAACACTCCACACGAATTCCTTCAGTAAAGACTTTCTTACAATTCAATTAATATTCGATGTTAGTAAATTTCTCTTTTTCAAAACGCTTTTCTTCCCATTGTCCTAAGTATTTAAAAACGCAGGATGTATGATAGTCTCGCTAGAGTTCAAGAATGGCTTGACCCAATGGAATAATACAATTATATATATATATATATATATATATATATATATATATATATATGGATGGATGGTTTAGAAAAAAAATAGGGTAAACACAAACTGACACCTGGAAAATCGGAAAATTCGACATTGGTAATTTTGTATTAGCATCGGCATTTGTGGTTATATTCTTCTTTTTTGTGCTGTTATACGAATCATCCAATTGTGATAAAATTTTGCACACTTTACCTTCAAAATGAGAGGAAATGCATCGTCTTTATAATAATTTGTAAGCTGCATGGCGAAGGATGCCGTACAACTGGCTAAATCTACAGTTTAATTTTTATCTCTATGAAATTTTGGACACTTGACCTTCAAAACATCAATGTCAACATGATATTTCCTACGATGCAAGGCGGCGAATATTTCACACATCAACACTGTTTGACACATCACAATAGTAGATGTGAGAATTGCAACCCAACAAGCGAAATTCAGTAAAGCAGATAAATTTAAGACTGCACTTAAAACAAATGACTGGATTATAAAAGAGAAATGAACAAGGAAAGTAAATAAGGATATGGTTAGTTAACAATATCTAAGCAAAATTAAATGATGAATGTGTATTAATCACAAAATCATACAAAGGAAACACTCTTGTAATTGTTAAAGAAGATTACTATATCTCTAAAACAATTGCTGTTTTCAATGAAAATAATATAACTGAGGTTCAAAGATACCTCACACAATAGTTTCGAAATAAATTAAAATAATAAATTAAAATAATTAAATAGAAAACTAAATTGTGTTCTAAAATCATTTAGTGTCTATGCAAAAAATTATTGTAAAAAAACAAAAACAAAAAAAACTTACGAATTAGCCCAACAAAATTTTAATATTCAGTGCCCCAAAATGCAAACTTATGGCCTGTTTGATATAAAAAGGTATATACCAACATTCTTGTCAACCAAACTGTTGAAATCATCAAAGCAAATTTATTACAGCACAAAATAATGAACTGCCAAGAAATGGAAGAGTTTATAGAATTATTGGAGACTACACTAGCATTTGATTAATTCTATTTTAATAGGAAAATATATAACCAAAAAGATTGCCTAGCAATGGGTAATTCATTATCAGGAACTATGGCTGATATCTTTGTAAACTCCATGAAGCAAAAATGTTATTTTATTTTATATGAGGGACTTCCAGCCGAAATAAATGATGTGTTACAGAAATTGAATAATATTAACTACAATATTGTATTCACAGTACAACATTGAAAAGACAATAGTATAAATTTTTTAGACTTAAACATCTTAAATAAGGAAGGTAAACATCACTTTGTAATCTACAGAAAACACACAAACTCAGATGTTATAATAAATACAGATTGCTTTCATCCATACAAATACAAAGGGACTTCAACCTAGTAATGATCCATAGAATTTTAGAACTTCCGTTGGATAATAACAAAGTACAAAAGGTATGCAAATTTTGAGACAAAAAGCTAAATCCAATAATTTCACTGTGCACATTGTAGATTCAGTATTTAACAAAGTGCAAAAAACTGTTGGAACAGATCAGAGAGAAGTGAAGGGAGATACAAGATATGACTGCATAACATACAGAGGGAATATATCTCAAAAAATAAAGCCTGACTTTGCCTTTTCAACGAATAAAACCCTACAATATAGACTGAAGCATACAGTAAAGACATTTCATAACAAATATTGAAAAACTGGTGTCTATAAAGCCATATGTAATACGTGTGAAAAATATTATATTAGACAAATGGGACGTAGTTTCCAAGCACAGTACCATGAGCACACAGTGGGCATTGCTAGTAGCAAATCAGATTTTGGGCAGCATACGATTGAAAACAAGCATGGCGTGATTGAAAACAACTTAAAAATCTTGCACACTGCCTCAATCTGTTAAGAACGAATAGTGATACATATACACAACACAGGAAAAATTCTGCACAACTCTTAAACGAACAGATGGATTCCTCCATGGATTCAAAGATGCAATTTGTTTACTCCTCTGAAGTCTGTTTCTAATCAATGGTCAATGACAAACATGTAGTGATTTTATACCATCATTATACTGTTTTTCGATTCTTACAATGGGTAGCCTTGTACATAATACACAAATGTAAGGGACAATCAGCTAAATTTTATTCCTACATATATTATATGCCTTATTTTTTATCTTTTTACTGGTAATTATTAACTATGAACTTCATTTATACATTACTACCATTCTTAAACGCCATTTGAATTGTAACTTTGTATGTTTACACCATTTGAATTGTAAATTTTTATGTTTGACATATCAATTTTAATTTTCATAATGTTATAACATGTTTTTAAAACAAATGTCCGCCTCCGTAGCTCAGAGGCAGTTTCGCTGACTACCGCGCAGGGGACGCGGATTCGATTCCCGGCAGGGGACTGGGTGTTGTGTGTTGTCCTAATCATCATCATCTCATCATCATTGGCACGTAAGTCGCCCACGCGGCGTCAAATAGAAAGACTTACACTCAGGCGGCCGAACAATCCCGTAAGGGATCTCCCGGCCAAGAAAGCCATACGCTCATTTCCAGTTTTAAAACAAATGTGACTACCTAAGGCGCTAAACGAAAAGATTTAAGGTGGTTCTGTTTGCCCTTAACTTTTGTACAATCAATTATTTTATCATTTTTACTATTAACAGTTACGTGTTTTATTCCATGACGTCATTTGAATTGTCACTCGTTATGTTTTCGACATGTCACTCCTAATATTTTACAATGTTATAATACAGTATGTTTTTAAACAACAATGACAACCTAAAATATTGCACAATAGATTAAGGACTTTAAAAATGATTCAGTTTGCCTTAAACTTGATTGCAATAGTGTTACAAAAAGTTAACTAGTAAAATCAACCGATCTTTGAATATTAAAAAAATTAATAATAAAATAAAAAAAAACAATATTTCCACACACATTTCAATGAGAAAAGAACGTCGGCCGCGGTGGCCGAGGAGACTGAGGCGCTTCAGTCACGGTCTGCACGGCCACTAAGGTCGGGGGTTCGAATCCCCCCTCGGGCATGGATTTGTGCCGTCCTAGTTCGTAAGTAGTTCATAAGTAGTTTGTAAGTTTAGGGGCTGATGACCCCATAGTTAAGTCCCATAAGCTTTACAAACATTTGAACATTTTTTTTTATTATTTTTTTTGGAGAAAAGAACGTAACAGATTTTGCCGCAATTTGTAGCGAACTGTAGAACGAATGTACTGTTTACAACTTATATTTCGCGCAAAGGCCACAAATGATAGTGCAGAAAAATTAGGGTTCGTACTTATGCATATAAGCATTTGTTTTTCCTTCATTCTATATGTGAGTGGAACAGGAAAGCAGGTAACTAGTATTGGTATTAGGTAGGCTCCTCCACGCACGTTTGTGTGTATTGTGGAGTCTGTAAGTAGATGTAGAAGTATAAATACGCAGTTTCAGTTTTTTCTCGAATTTTACAATTTGCTCGTAGAAATTTTGAAAATCCTCTGTCATACAAACGTTGTCCTAAGTATTGCGAATAATACAACAGCAGAAAAAGGAGAGTCATATCGGCAAGCCGTTCCCAAATTATGCACTTACATACATGCCGCAATTAACTTTTATGAACAGAGATAGATATGACTTGTACTCGGTTCGTATCTGCACCAGAGGATGTGTTCAGAATGTTCCAATGTTTGTAAAGCCGTGAGATGAAACTGTAGTGCTCATCAGTCCCTAGACTTACAAACTGTTTATACTAAGTTATCCTAAGTAGAACACATACACACACACTTGAATTATCATTCAAGCATGGATGATTGCACCTGCAGTTGCTCGCAATCCAAAAGTACTGTCACTCGGGTATCATCCAGTAAACTTTCCACGTATGGTGTACATAACTCTCCTAAGGTCCTGAGGAACCCAATCTGCTGTTACTGCTTCTCTATTAACAATGCAAGAATCACGCATCCGGCTGATTTCATCGAGAGTTCCCCTCGTGACATCTACATGGACACTCTGAAAGTCAGATTGAAGTACATGTTTCATCGAACCACTTTTATGCTACTTCTCTACAGTTCCATTCTATAGTAGCTCACGGGAAAAAGGAACACCAGTATCTTTCTGTTTTTGATTTGATTTCTCTTATTTTATTATGATGATTATGTACCCCAATGTACTTGGGTGCTAATAACATATGTTGGCATTCTTAAGTGAAAGTTGGCGACCCAACTCGTGGACCATTTCCGTGACACTACGTCACCTATATCGCCATAATACAAAACGAGCTGCCCTTCTTTGAACTTTCTCTAAATCGTTAGTCAGTCCAACCTGGAGTGGATCCCAGAATGCGCAGCAGTACTCCAATATAGGACGCACAATTGTAGTGTAGGCAGTTTATTTAGTAGAACTGTTGCACTTCTGTTCTGCCAATGTTCTTTGGTTCGCCTTCCCTGCAATATTTGCTATGTGTTCTTCCCAATTTAAGTTGCTCGTAAATATTATTTCTAGGTGATTAGTTGAATTGGCAGCTTGTAGATTTGACTGATTAATTGAATAAATGAAGTTTAACAGATTTCTTTTAGTGGTCATATGAATGACTTCACACTAATGATTATTATGGATCGGTAGAGTGGTCGAGTGCATTGAGGGCTATGGTCCAATGCACGAAGCCGTTACCCGTCGGGGTTTCGAATTCTCCCTTGGGTATTGATGTTTCTGTTGTCTTTAGTACAAGGTAGTTTATAAGTACTTTGTGAGTTTAGGGTCTGATGACCTCGCAGTTAAGTCCCATAGGCTTAAAAAACATTTGAACATTTGAAACTGTCATCAGATATCTTATCTAAATCATTTTGCAGTTGCTTTTGATCTTATGGTGACTTTACTAACCGATAAATGACAGCATCATTCGCGAACACTTTAAGAGAGCTACTTAGATTACCTCCTAAATCGTTTATAAAAATAAGGAACAGTAGGGACCCCATAACACTTCCCTGGGGAACCCCAGATGTAACTTCTGCTCTACTCGATGACTGACCGTCACTGGGTCCATTCTGACAGGAAATCGCGAATTACATCGCACATCTGTGGCGAAATTCCATCAACACGAAATTTGATTAGAAGACGCTTGTGAGGTTCGGTGTCAAAAGTCTTCCGGAAATCTAGAGATATTCTAATGTTTGTGAAGCTTATGGGACTTATCTGCAGGGTCATCAGTCCCTAAACTTACAAACTGCTGATGAACTACCTTATAATAAAGACAGCACAAACATCCATACCCGAGGGGGGGGGGGTTCAAACTCCCGACGGGGAACGGCCTCGCACATCGGAACATAGCGCCTCGATGAGCTCGGCCACTCCGCCGCGGCGGAAATCTAGAAATACGGACTCCATTTGACATCTCATGTCGGTAGCACTCATCACATCATGTGAGTAAAGAGCTAGTTGTGATTCACAAGAAAGATACTTTCTGAATCCATGTTCTTCACTGACTAGTAGTGCATTACATACGAGCTTCGTGTTCCTTTTATCGCATAGTTTGTGTGGTAGTTATAGTAGGAACTACATACGTGCAATTCTAGTGAGATTGAGTCTTCAAACATGCAGCTAACCAGGGCGATAAAAAGTAAAGTGTGCAACGTACTCGCCGTGTGTATATTTGACGGAACTATATTTGACAGAACTGTATTTGACGGAATCCGGCGACAGGAGCCAGGGGACACCTGGCGATGTAGTCTACTGTAATGGCGTCGCTATCTGAAATATCAATCTGTGAATAATTTGCGAGGGATTACAGAGCGGCGCGGCGCCACAGTACGCGACCGGCGGACATGCGAGTCAAGCCGGCGCCAGCTGTCATTACGCAAATCAAGGCAGGCCACCGTACCGCCGCCGCAGCCACCCAGTATCGAACCGTCGACTACCGGCCAGCCGCCTCCACCGCCGCTGCGGGTGGATAGATATGGTGATTTGGGCGCCCGAACTGACATAGTATGAAATGAGTGTGAACAGAGTAAAGAAAAATGTGGAGTATAATCAACAAGAGGAATAAAAGAAAATATTAGAATAATCTCAAGAAAATCGTGTGCAGTTAAGGTAAAAAACAGAAAACGAGAGACACAATTGAAAGAAGAACAGTGTCCAAAAAGGAAGAAGTTTACGAATGTAATAAAACAAGAGATGGGTGGCTGATGACAGGAATAGAAAAGGATGAGCCAGCCGCTTTACAGCAAACTAAAATGTCCAGCCTGAAATTTTAGGACAGATTCCAAACCAATCAAATAACTTTAAAACCGCCGCTGCGATCACCGTGTCTCCTCGCTACCGACCCATCGATCAGTTTCTCGTCTGTGGCACGGCCGATGCAACTTTATAGAGTAGGTGTCCCAAATTCCCCCTCTCCCCCCTTGTCCACAGTATAGCGTAATCGAGCTCAGAAGTTCTTATGTATGTTGTCTAACAAGGAGACCATGTGGCTATAGGATTTTAGACTTTTTTTTAAGTAAGAATCAGCTAAACTCATTCCACGCAACTCTCAAAAATTCTCGAGAAAAAACGACTTTGAGGTTTTGCAAAGTGTACGTTAAGTGCGAATGATTAAAACACTCTCAGCATCTGTTGGGGTAGCGTTCTGGCCTTACAACCCTGGAACCGGTGATTTGAATCCTGTCGTAACAGTTTCTTTACTTTTTTCGGTTGTGTTGGAATACTTACACAATTTTAATATCTAACGGTAAATTTTACGAAAAGTGCACGTGATTTTGTTTATTCGTAATTTTCTATATTTTACAAGGTTTTTTAATAATAATCGTTTCAGTCAAAATATATACGTCACATTTTTTACAGCATTGACTTCACTGGTAGTTTAAGACGGTAGCCTTTAATTGTTCACTTTGTGAAGAACTACGACACTGGTGTTGGAAAGTCATCTTCATAGCTACTAATGGCTTTCCAAGCAGCTAACTTAGTTACCCATCGTTTTCCGTGACGACAAGGTGTTCAGCTCGTCTACATACACATCAACAAACTCTGCCGACACTCGTTTTACATAACTGAATTCATATACGGAAAAAAATGAGAGAGAGAGAAAGAAACGTATGTCACAGCAGAATTCGAACCACCGACTCTACGGACGGGAGGCCAGAACGCTACCACCTGAACAGGTGCTGCAACTGTCCTTGTTATAGGTACGGGAAAGTCGGTTAAGATGGCGACAACGTTTGTTGTATTTTTTCTGGCTCTTACATCGAAATCAGATATTTTATTTATGGAAAAACTATTGCTTATTCTATCTCTTTTGTATTAAAGATCTTAAACGTTTCCTAAGACTGAAGATTTTTTAGCTAGACCTGTTTTTGTTAGTGACAGAACCATTCGTCGACTTGCCCTACAAGTAGGGTAAAATGACGAAATAAACATTGTATTTAGAAAACAAACACTTTTATTGACGCTATCTACTTATCAAAAGAAACACAAAAGTAACATTTGTTCTCTTTGCATCCCTGTAATTTATGCCCGTACACTGAGCAGAGTGTAATTCATTAAATTGTTTTTCATTGTGACGTAAAATAGCTTTAGTTACCTCAGAATAGCTAATTGGCTCACAGGCAGCTGTATTTGCTGGAAAATAGCTGCAACAGATCATTTAATTGATGATAACATCTTACCGTAGATAAAAGTTTGCACATGTTAGGCTTCACGTTACAAGATGTGATAGACCGTCCAAAACTTTAATCGTGGTACGAAAAATATATGAATTGTCGGACTTCGAAAAATATCAGACTGGAGTTTCCTTTACTGGAGAAATGAAGTGAAATAACCTGCGACATTATACAGAGGGGATTACTGATTACGTGAAGTGCAAAATGAAGCGTAATGGCGTCCAAACCTCTTGCCATGATAAGAATTGATGTAATGAAAATCAGAAATTAGTTAGGATAAGGGAAGTAATCATGAATGAATCTATACAGTTTGAAGACCATCGATGTGAAATATTTAAAGAAAAAGAAAACCAACAAGCAATTGCACCTGACACGGACATGTTTAATGTAGGTCTCGAAGAAACAGCGTCATCCTAACTCGTCGAAAGCTGAACAAAGAAAGACTACGACTGCTCGTGTTCTCCTTCCAAGAAGTAGGTGGAAGTTGAAAAGCGGAAACAAAACCTAGGCGAGGTTTTATTTTTAAAGGAGAACGGAGTCGAAAGCGGCAAGAACCGCGTTAATCGTTGAAAAATTGCGTATATCGCTTCAAAGTCTACGGACAAATGACAATAGGAGTTTGGTCCAATAGGCTTACAAACATTAAGATAGTGCTTCTGTGGGTTTCCCACGAAAGGATGACGTCTGCTGCAGTTGCTCGCAATACAAAACTGTTGCTATTCGTATAACACCCAAAACCAAATTTCTAACGTACCACGTACCACTATTTCAATCGAGTACTCTTACCAGTATTGGTGTCTCCAAAACAAGTAACCCTTACCATACTCGAACCAAACGGACGAGTTGTAGCATTGTAAAACACGGTCCGTACAACCAGCAACTTTTACTCTGCAATGCAAGATCTGCTACAAAGGATGTTATTCCTTGATGCCTTAACAACTGGCCTCTCACTGTGTCTTTCTTGTCAGTGTTTTCCATATGTTCTTTTCTTTGTGGAAGCTACGGTGGATCTACTTTTCCCTGTCTCATTAGTCCACCTAATTTTCGACATTCGTCGGTAGCATCACATAGCAAATGATTCGATCTTCTCTCGTACCGATTTTTCCATTTGTTTCAGTTGCATTCAAAGCTACACCCTATTCTTATTTCTCCCATCAGGTAAATTTACTTCATCTATGTCCTGCTCACCAGTTTCGTTGTTAAGTTACTCGGTACTTTCATTTTCACTAGTTCACAATATTTTTTACTTTTGGAGGTTTTCTCCCAGTCCATACTCTCTTCTCAGTAGGCTATTCATTCTATTCAACAGACTTCGTAAATGTTTTTATTTTCATTGAGGACAATTACTCGTCAGTGTATTTTATCATTCGTATCTTTTCACCTTGAATATTTATTTCAGTCTTGAAACATACATTTATTCAATTTTGTTTCCGTAACTGCGTCTTCTATGTATATATTGAACATCAGGTGCAAAATAATGTATCCTTGTGACACGTTCCTTTTTAAAAACCAAGCATATCCTTTGTGGTCTTGCAGCCCTAGTCTCTCTTGGGTCTTGTACTCATAATGCAGGTTGTTAATTTTAACTCAAGACATTCAAATATTACGGAAGTTAGGCGTCGGAGCATATAAAGGTACAAGGCTAATTTGTTTGTACCGGAAGAGGACATCCAATAATACTACACTCGCCCCGTGCGTCGGCGGTGGGGCAACTTTGACATCTTCAATATGATTTTTATGCGTTCGTACTACAGAAAAATAGTTTAGTACTATAATCAGCGGAATCTAACATGCAAATCAACGTCCATTTATTTTCAGTGGCACGGTAGACCCCCAGTCATACTACAAGAGTAGTATGGCGTTTACTACAAGAGTAGTAAACGCCAATAATTCATAACGTTTACTTGTAAACCCAATTCGCAACGTTGCATCCCTCTGACATATCGAACATAGGAATACTCAACAGGCCACTGTAGTCGAGTAGTGAACTACAACGCATCGTAATACGCTGTACACTGTGACCAGAGTTCATGTATGTGGCAGACGTAGATCAGAAATCTCCTTTAAGCATAACGCATACAGACAAGGTATTCAAATAAACGATGCGCGCTGCAACCACAAAAGACTAATTCGAAATGATGCTAATTTACGGCGAATGTAAGAGAAATGTTGACGCTTTTATGTGCATGTATGACAAGCACTTTCCTGAGTTCAATTACAAGGTTGTAAACGCCTTGATGTTTGATGGCAGACTACCAAGCGGAAACGAAGCAAACCAGTTACAGGGGAAGCTAATGAAGCAGCAATACTATCAGCAGTACACTACAGTCCACAGATAAGTATTCCACCATTACTTCGCTATTCTGGTAAGTCCATCGGTAGTATTTGCAACATATTGCGTCGTCGTAGGTACCATCCACATGACTGGGCATGCGAACGACCGCCATGTTCTTTGCCGAGGTACTATTTTTCGATGAGTCCACCTGCACAAATCATGGTAGCCTTAACCGGCATAACATGCATCACTGGAGTGTAGGCAATCCCTTCTGGTTGTGGCAGGTCAACTGTCAACGCCCTTGGTCGGTTAATTTATAGTGTAGCATTATGGGAAACAAATTCATCGGCCAATATTTTATTGATGGCAGAATGGATAGTACGCAAATATGAAATCTTTTCAGAATCGTAACCACCGATAGTACTCCACGATGTTGGCAATATATGTGGTTTCAGCAGGACGGGTGCCCAGCGCATTACGCAAGTAAAGCAAGTAAATTGTTAGATCTTGTTTACACCTGTCGGTGGACCAGCAGAGGTGGCCCTATTAACTGGCCTACTAGATCACCCAATCCGTCGCTCACGGATTTCTTCCAGTGGCGATATTTAAAAGCAAAGGTGTATCATCAAATGTCAACATGCCGTGAAGACATGGTTAACCGCATACGTAAAGCCTGTGCTGCTGTTGAAGGTGTATATTTGAACATTTCATTCAGTTGCAAAAGCAGAGGAACGATCGTTTAGAGCCATGAACGAAGAAGCGCATAAGGCAGTCTCCTGAAAGAAAAATCAGAGAGGTACAACGTTATGATTGGAGTGTGGAATTGTAACCCATGAAGTACTGATCTGTCCTACCATCGAACCATGAGGGTGGACTCCCCGTATAGTTGAATATTAAATGGCCATGGAGCTACATTTTGCCTTGGAATCGTTATCGGTGATAGAAACCGGAGGTTCGCACAGAAGATTTCAAAGTTGCCCCCACCACGTACGCACGGTGTTGGGTGTAGGGGAGGAGTGTAGTATCGTAATATCATTGACTGTCCCCCTAAGATACAAACGTATTAGTATTGTACACTTGTTTGATCCGACATGTAGTGTCCGTGGTATTTGAATGTCAGGTGCAATTTTATTGTGCATAAGGCAAAACAGATGGTCTAACGCATCCTCAGTTCTCATTTACACTTTTTTCTATGTTACTTAGCACACACAAAAAGTGTTCCATCACCTTGGTTCCAAGGTATTCGGAACACTGGCGTTGGATGTACATTTCGCATCTAGAACACAGATCCTTTGATCGTCCATAGATCATTCAACCTACAAAAGCATGTAAACAATTATGCATGAGCAGAGCTAATGCGACGGAGTTGATCACACTGCCGATCAGTTCCAGTCACAACATAAGGAAGTAAGTGCACTGCTTGTTATGACTGTAGTTTTACCATGCCTAGAAAGTCAATAGCGAAATTTGACAGTACACACAGTGTTACTTAGTGTCAGGAGGGACTCTCATTAGGTATAATTTGGACACGTCTCGAAATGAACCGAAACAATTTTTTTTTTAAAGAATTGACCGCCATTTGTCTGATAATTTTATGTTTATTTTCACAACCAGGTTTCAGCGTTAGGTTATTTTAAAGTTCTGTGCATATTATTTTAAAGAACTTTATTAGAATTAATATAAAGTAATATAAAATAGAAATATAAGACACACAACAGTGGGATAAGTTAGTTACTTACATAAAAGTTGCCAGACAGGTTTCCTTATGTCGTAGTCATCATAATAAAAGTAATAAAAACATTTGGAGTTGGATCCATGTCAGAAGCATAAAATGTGTGACACATTTCTCCCCGCATCTTACTTAAAATAATAATACAGTTATGTGTTTACCATAACATCACAAAAGGAACTGGTTGATGAGGACATCAGAGACTATCACAAAGAAAATTGCAAAGATATGCCACCATATTCGTATTTAGAGTGGTATCTCTGGGAAAATATTGTTGAATGGATGGATTATCTTTGGCGTATGAGTACAGTGTTGATGTTTCTAGTGAATAGATGCATTATTATGTTTAGGTTAGTACAGGCTACGAAGTTGTAAGTCATGTTATCACAATACAATCTTAGAGATATAGAATACATATACGTTGTGGCGATGCAATGTGATGTTTATTTTGTATATAGACAATATTTTATAATGTCCATTGCTACACAACGTATATATATATTCTATATATCTCTGACTGTATTGTGATAGCATGACTTACGACTTTATAGCGTGTAGGTCACCTAAACATAATAATCCATCTCTTCACTGTAAACAACAACACTGTACTCATCCCCCAAAGATAATCCATCCATCCAGCAATATATTCCCAGAGATACCACTCCAAATACGAATATGGTGACATATGTTTGCAACTGTTTTTGTTATATTCTTTGATATATGCTCTGTCCTCATCAACCAGTGGCCTTTGTGATCTGTATTATTATTTTAAAGTAAGATGCGGGAAGAAATGTGTTACCCATGTTATGCTTCTGACGTGGACTCAACTCGAAATGCTTTTATTGCTTTTATTATCATGACCACGACATACGGAAACCTGTCTGACAACTTTTATATAAGTAACTAACTTATCCCACTGTAATGTGCCTTATATTTGTATTTCATATTACCTTATATTAATTCTAATAATTTTTTTTAATGATATGCGCAGCACTACAAAATAGCCTATTGCTGAAACGTGGTTGTTACAATAAACATAAAATTATCAGATGACATAAAAGTTTTCTGGGTGTTGTACCGCGTCATGATCTAAGGCTATTACTAAATAACCGACGTTTCGGCCAACGTTACAGTGGCCTTCATCTTGATATACCCAGGTGAAGGCCACTGTAACGTTGGCCGAAACGTCGGCTATTTAGTAATAGCCTTACATAATGACGCGGTACAACACACAGAAAACTTTTATGTCATCTGACTCTGGCCGCGGAAGCCTACGTAATTATAAAATTATCAGTCAAACGACGGTCAATTCTTAAAAAAAAATGTATGACTGAGGCTCCTGACATATACAAAATCAAAAAAATTTTGTTCAGACATGGAGGAAGTACAGGAACTGTCGATGACTTGCCCCGCTCTGGCCTATCAAAGGCTACCACAGTTGATGATGGCGCGTACTTACGGATTTCAGGCCGTATAAACTTGAGAGGAACGCCACCATGCTGAATAATGATCACCGCACTCAAACCGTATGCAATTGGGTGTATGTCATGGAACTTCACTCCCAACGCCCAAGACGATTTCCAGCATTGTCACACACAATGCAGTGCGGTACAGATAGGCCCAACAGCATGCAGAATGGCATCCAGTGCTATTTATGTACTTTTCACCGAGGAAACCTGGATCTGTCTTAACCAGAAATCAAACAAATGACTAAACGGTTCAGGGAAGACATCCTCCGACACATTGTGCAACCATATCGACAGCATTTCGATGAAGCATTCGTCTTGATTATCTGACTCATCGTGTACAATTTGTGAATGTGTACCTCCACGATAACTATACCGCCAGCATATTTTCCATACATAAATCTATCGAATATGCTTGGTTTTGTGTCTTGTTTCCGCCGGTTGTCCTGGGTGTCGGTTGCCGAATGGAGTGAGAGACCGACACAGGGAAATAGGATGCAAGCGTGTGCGGGTACAGCAGAGTCTGAGGTGACCAGCCACAGGGACAGCAGAAACTAGAAACACTAAGCTAGATCAGTATAAGATATGTATTTCGTAGAAACATGGTGATACTTAAGTTTTACATAGTTCTTGACTGCAGACTAAGTGTAATGCTGAGACATAGGTTAACTAGGTAAAGGCCTGCCTACTGATGAGACCTAGTGCCTGTCCTAATCCCAAGTGACCGATGCAGTTCAGTGGTGGCCACGAGCGGGGTAGCAGCAGATGGCGCTCGTGGCTGACGTCGTAAGAACGCCGCGCCGTGCTTGCATGGCGGCGCGCGGCGAAAGTACGTGGCGCGCACTTCAGACTTGAGCGACACCACACTTGCGATGCGTTGAAGAGTGCTGTTTTTGGACATCACGACCCACGAAGCAATCTGAGACATCTTACGTAGATGATGATGATCCCGTGTGGCGTTTTCGTCTGTTAGATTCCAGCTGGGAATGTGTTCGGCCTGTCTGGTACAAGTCTTTAGGTGACACCACACGGGCGACTTGCGCGTCAGTGATGATTAAATGATGATGAGGACAACACAACACAAAGTCCCCGAATGGAGAAAATCTCCAATCCAACCGAGAATGAAACCCGGGCCTCCTGTGTGGCAATCTGCGGAGGCGGACTCTGTACGCAGAATCGCATTTAAGAAGTGGGAAAACCTTTACCAGTAGTCCCTTGACGATGTAGTGCAGAGAATGCCCTGACACACCCGTGCATTCATCAGTTACCGGGTATCGAGTGTATGCTGCAATCAGGAACAGAAATGCATAATGTGAATTTATTCACTACAATCTGCCAATTTCTGTTTACGGGAGCAATAAGGAAAACTAAAAAGTTAATTTTATATCTCCCTACTCCATTTTAATGTAAAGCGTTATGAACCCCTAGGATCGAGGTGATGGAACACATTTTATGTGTGCTTTTTCATCTTCCTTTACGTACCGGATTACCTTTTGATCAATCGATACCTGTTTTCCACTGCTTGTGGTTCGGATTCCACGTTAAGCTGTAGGTCCCCTTTCCCCGGTTGGATAACTGAGGTAGTCTCCAGGACCCGCAAGTCGCCGAAGTGGCGTCCAATTGAAAGACTTGCACCAGGCCAATGAGCCACACGAAATTATTATTGTAACAATAATGAACTATTGCTATCGGCGATGATTTCTTGTCATCCACACAACGCGGAATTATTTATTGTTTAAATGTTTTTCAAAAGATGTAAAATACTTTCACATCTCTGCGGAATCGCAATCACGCCATTAGTATTACAATATTGCGCGCCTTTCTGAAAGGATATCATAATGATTCTTTTAGAATTTTAATTTCATGACTCGTTATTATTTCAACAACATTTAGGATGAAATATATAGATGTAAATGACGCAAAAATTAACACTTAAAGGTCTGGGACTTAGTATGATATAATAACAGGCCACACTGGGATTATGGTCATTTTTCGAAATATCATAATTTAGGAGCGGTTACAGGTAAATCGTTGCAGTTTTTCTGCCTTAAAACTGTACTTTAAATTAAAACTGAAGTAAAATATTATAGTTACCATCTTCATTTATATTTACACTATTATCAGAATTTTGTAGCTCAAAAAACGGAAGAAAAGAAGTTTTATAGTAGGTTTTAGTAGTACAAAGAAAATTCCACTTGTTTATTTTTTATAAAAATAAACTGAAGGGAATTTATTTAGAAAAATAATATTACACATCGAATTTTCGTTAGGTCAACTATTTTTTTGTTATCATAAGTATTCAACATTTCTAAATTCTGGATGTATTTGACGCGTCTGCTGTGGAGAAGTCATGTAAATATCATCATGAAGCTCTTCTTCTGTAAATAAATATGCAAGTATATACCATTCGATAAACTGTATTAGCGTTAGACGTTTACAGTGTATTACACGATAATATCACAAAGTGGAAATTACTGTAAATATGTTATAAGTACCTGCAATATTTTCAGAATCGTCACTACATTCTCCTTCAGACCTCGAATCATTTAATAGAACATCCAAAATTTCTTGATCTGTAAGCGATCGCCTTTATTGTGACATCTTGAAAGTACTGCTTACGCATGTATGTGTGACAACATTTCTCTTGCTGGTGTTGCCCTCTACAAGAATGTTTGCATAAATAAAGCATCACGCTGCATAGCGAAACACACGAACGCCGGCCGAGGGGACTGAGGCGCTACAGTCACGGTCTGCACGGCCACTACGGTCGGGGGTTCGAATCCCCCCCCCTCGGGCATGGATATTTGTGCCGTCCATAGTATTAGTTAGTTCATAAGTAGTTTCTAAGTTTAGGGACTAACAACCCCGTAATTAAGTCCCATAAGCTATATAAACATTTGAAACACACGAACGGCGAGTATAGCCTGTAGTTCGTTTTCCGTGTCCCTTTTTTACTTCACTGCGGGTATAGCTCCTCACTCGTCATGAGCTTAGTGCATGAACTGAGAGCATAGCTCGTAGCCAGACCGCCGCAATGTGTTAAAGAATATTCAAGAAATACAAAGCCAACTACGACGAAGTCTTCAGTATCTTCTGAAGAACCTCAAGTTCGCAGCTATATCCAAGCACTTTGCACTGAATAGTACAAGCTAAAATTGATGTGCAATGGAAGCAGGCAGTTCAAATAAATGAATTCGTGCCTAATTCGCCATTCTCGTCATTCTGGAAAGACGTTAACGCTATGTGGATTAGCTCATAGTAACTTACCTAATGCCCTACCTCTCTATTCTTGATGAATCAAATTCCCGTTGTACCATCTTGGGTTGTTGTTGACATCACCCTGTATTATTGTTCTAAATTATTAGCTAATTGAGAATTGCATTCCTCCAAAGGTAGAATGAAAATTAGTTTCTGGCTGGGACTTTGAGTGTGAATCTGGATTTTTACGCATAAAATCCGGATTTCAATCCCTAACCGTCAGAAGTTTTCATATGTAGATAATAATCTACACATATTACAGCTGAGTTTGAATGCTAGTATATGTTACGTCGCTACCGACGGTACAACTAACGTCTCTTCACTAGTTTTCTGATTTCTTCTTATGAAAATAGCGCCTCAATGCCCTCGGCCATTCCGCCGCGGCCACTTCAAGAAGACGCAATAAATTGCTCCATGGTACTTCGGCCGCTAGAGGCGCTCACAGTCTCGATACCTCTTTGCCTGCTTCGCGCGCTGGCCAATAGAAGAAGTGCTCTGGGCTAGATATGCTGGCGCACCACAGCAGCGACGGAGAGTACGGGAGCTCCAGTCAGCACGAGGCAGGCGCAGGAATACTACAGTTCCAGAAGTTCATCATAGAAGAGCCAGTAGTACGAGAAGTTTGTGTCAACACAAGCACCTCAGAGTTCAGTATTGATTTCTTCTATCAATAAATGCTTTTGAGGACTAATCACTGTTTTTAGTTACAGATCTTGTCCACATCCTTGCTAGTCACGGACACCTTCATCTACCAAAGCCATCAGTGAGTAGCAAGTCCCACCTCTAACAACGTACACCTTGTCTAGTCGCTTTGCCAATGATATTGGGAAACACAGGCGTTCTGGCGCTATCTGTATCCGAAGAAACGATACCTTATATACCATCATAAGAAATTTTCCTTCAGACAAATGACAATATAGGCGACCACTGGCCTTAAAAGAAAAAATAAATAAATAAATAAAATAAAATAAAAAATAAAAATTCCCGAAGCGAGAGGCCGCTTGATCAGTAACGTAGCGCTCCAGTCCACACTGCCATTGCCCCGCGTGGCCCAGGTCCAAACAAATTTATAATTTCGACAAAGAATTTGTGTCCTGTAATAATAGATGTGTTTGAATATTTCTAACCGTGAATACTGTTTTGTAGACAATTTTGAGTCACCGCTAGAGATATTTGCACTTATACATCTTATATGCTTTATAGATGGAACCATAGCATTTGACATGTGTTATTGGTCTGAAGGGCAGTGGATGTTCATCTTCTAAGTTGACCGGCTTCATAGCTCTTCTAGCGCGATGAATCAGAGCTCTTTCCGTGAAAGGACCCAAGCTCTCTTTCAAATTGAAAGAAAGAAATAAGAAAACGAACAGTGTCAAAAACTTGCCAATGAAAAATGAACACACGTTCGCAACAAACGGCAAACCCGGCCAGAAAGAAGAAAGGAGAAGAAAGGGCCGAGAGCAACAGTGACTATCAGGCAGGGGCCTGGGTTCGATTTTCCGATTTCCGGCAGAGTTACGGCTAATAATAGATTTTTATAAATCAATTTATTCAATTTATTTCACCGTAGCTAGTTTCGGGCCTGTGCCAGTCATCGACCGGTAGTGTTGATTTTAGGTTTATAATGGTGTTGTAAAACAACAAAGTTATGTGAAAACCTAGGTTACAAGGTCAAATATTTTTATCGTAAGTTATGTGAAAACCTAGGTTACAAGGTCAAATATTTTTATCGTAAATATAACAAAATATTCTTGCTTACGTTGTTTTCTTGCTTGTAGTGCAAGAAAACTTTGTTACACTTAGGATAAAAATATTTAATCTTGTAATCTACGGATTCACATAATTTGTAATTTTAGGACACAAATGTAAACCTGAAATCCACACTACCGTCTGATGCTTGGCTCAGGCCGACATTAGTAACGGTGAAATGAATGGACTTAATAAAAATCTTGTGGCTGCTTGCAGTATTTATTGACTACAGTATTATTACGAAAACACATGCGGCGTTCTCTAACCAAAAATAATGGATAAAATAAAGACGTATGGCTGTTGTGTGTTGTCGTCATATTCAGTTTCATCACCATTGACATGGAAGTCGCCTCGTGGTGTCGAAATAAAAGACTTGCGCTAGGTGGCCGGAACAACGCCAGATGGGATTTCCCAGCCCAAAATGCCATTCGAACATATCAGTTTTTAATGCAAATAAACAATCCCTGAGACGGATTTTCGTCTCGAATATGTCAATGACAATAATGATAAAACTGAAGCATAGAATTTGCGATGAGGCCGGGAATCAAATCCGGACCTCCATGCTTACTACTCAGACGTCTTACCGTTAGACCACCACACCACTAACGATTAATGCGCCTCGGAATAGTCTTAGTACGATTTCCCTCCACGTCCCAAACTTTAATTCCGCTTCTGTGTTCCAAAGATAATTGCTACTACTACTGAAGCTGGATTAAAGTTTGTGACGTGGAGGGAAATCGTACTTAGACTATTCCGAGGCGCTTTAATTGTCAGTGGTGTGGTGGTCTAACGGATGCCGGGCGCCGTGGCTCAGCGCGCCCGGTCAGGGGGCTCAACGCTCTCTGTAATAATAATAAAAAAAAAGCTGAGCCAAGAACAGAACTACCCATAAAAAAACGGTAAAACGTCTGCCTAGTAAGCATGGAGTTCAGGGTTCGATTCCCGGCCGCATCACATATTTTAATTCTATGCTTCGGAACACGGGAGGCAATACTCACATTACGACTTAGAAGATAGGCTAAGAAAAGGCAAACTACGTTTTTAGCGTTTGTTAGTTTGGAGAAAGCTTTTGACAATGTCGACTGGAATACACTGTTTCAAATTATGAAGGTAGCAGGGGTAAAGTATAGGGAGCGAAGAGTTATACAAAAACCAAACAGCGGTTAGAGTCGAAGGGCATGAAAGGGACGCAGAGGTTGGGAAGGGAGTAAGACAGGGTTGTAGCCTTTCCGCAATGATGTTCAATCAGTACAATGAGCAGGTAGTGAAGGAATGGAAATATGGAGAGGGCATTAAAGTTCAAGAAGCAGAAATAACAAGTTTGCGGTTTGCCGATGACATAGTCAGAGACCGCAAAGGATCTGGAAGAGCAATTGAATGGAATGGACAATGTCTTGTAAAAAGGTTATAAGATGAACATGAACCAGAGTAAAACAAGGATAATGGAATAAGCGTTAGAAAATCAGGCGATACTGAAGGAATTAAATTAGGTAATGAGGCAATAAAAGTAGTAGACGAGTTTTGTTACTTGGGTAGCAAGATAACTTCTGATGGACGAAGTAAAGAAGATATAAAATGCGGAATGGCTATGGGAAGAAAAGCGTTTCTTAAGAAGAGAAACTTGTTGACATCCAATATTAGTTTCAATGTTAGGAAGTCCTTTCTGAACGCATTTGTCTGAGGTGTAGCATTGTATGGAAGTGAAGCGTGGACAATAAGGAGTTCAGACAAAAAGATGATAGATTTTGAAATGTGGTGCTACAGACGAATGATGAGAATTAAATGGGTGGATCAAGTAATTAATGAGGAGGTGATGAACAGAATTGGGGAGAAAAGGAATTTCTGGCGTAGTCTAAGAGAAATGATAGGTTGGTGGGACACATCAGGAGACATCAAGGAATCGTTAACATACCATTGGAAGGAAGTGTATGGGGTAAAACCGTAGAGGGAGACCGAGGGACGAATACAGTAAGCAGATTGAAAGGGATGTAGGTTACCGAAGGTATTCTCAGAGGAAGAGACTTGCACGGGACAGGTTAGCGTGGAGAGCGCATCAAACCAGTCTGCGTACTGAAGACGACAACAACAACAACGCTTCAGATTTATCAGTTTTTCATTTCATCTTTTGAGTTGCACATGCTTAAGCAAGTCTAAAAGTCGATACTCTCTGATGAACAAATATAAGAAATGAAGCTCTCTGTAGCTATATGTAGTGTTATTCAAAATGAGAAAGTCGGGTCTTGGTTCAGTGTTGCATTTTTTTTTTTTTTTTTTTTTTTTTTTCTGTAAATGTAAGGGTATCCTTTCTCCCCATTCTTTTAGGAAGGAGGAGGAAGGAAGCTTGGGTTTAACGTCCCGTCGACAGCTTGGTTATTAGAGACGGTGCTAACGCTCGGAGGTTTGGGGAAGGAAGGGGAAGGGAATCGGCCCTGTCCTTTGAAAGGAACGATCCCGGCATTTGCCTGGAGTGATTTAGGGAAATCACGGAAAACATAAATCTGGATGGCCGGAGGTGGATTTGAACCACCGTCCTCCCGAATGCGAGTCCAGTGGGTTAGCGCTGTCCCACCTCGCTCGGTATTCGTTTAGGTTTTCCGATGTTAAGTAATTTCGCAGGCTAACATTGCGCTTGTGATAAAGAAATAGACTGGCAGGTGGAGCAGAATTCTACGTTGGGATCCGTATGAATCGTCTCCCTTGAAGAGCTCACAGGCATTCAGATTAGCGAGCAGGGCTGCGGGGTGGAGGAGAGGAGTGGCGTAACGAACTCCATTACGAGTTTTCATTGGCCGCCCCCAGCAGAGCGCCGCCCCTCCTCGGGCCGGCGGAGATTAATGCCCGGGGGCTGGCCAGTGAATCGCCGTGAGAACCGCAAAAGGAAGGCGACGGCCAAATCCATTTTCCTCAAAGTAGATAAATAAAAACGGCCGCCGGCGCCGCCGCCGCCTCTAGCTGGCTGCTCGCCCGGCGCGGTGTCTGGTGACCGCCGCGCCAGGGACGCGGCTCACGTATTGGATGTGCTTAGAGAAACAATCCGAGCCGCGCCGTGACACGCCGCCCAATATCGGCCCTCCGTCTGCGCGCGCGTGTGTGTGTGTGCGCTGCGCCCGTCTGCCTCTGTGAGGACTGCCGCCAAATATTTACTCGCCGCTGCCCGCTAACCTCCCTGCGCTCCTTCTGTCCGGCCGGCGCTACTTTAATCTTGGCGCTCATTCTGTGCGACAGACACTGTCACTCGCGGCACAGCGCTAAATCTCGGACGCAAAGGAGGGAAGACGTAAGCGCTTGCACTGCAGAGCGTGTTCGATGGGTGCGTGTGTCAGATGGCGAAGAAGTATTTACTTTTTTTTCTTTTTACTTATTTACTAGCTTAACGCCCGCTGCTTCGAAAGCTTAGGCTGGTTGGTCTGCACCAGTTGATTCACCCTCTTAATAAAATTTATCATAGAAATAACTTAACTATCAACATAATGAAATGTTGCGATACTACTGGTAGCCGCGGCAGAATGACCGTGCGTATTGAGGCGTGTGAGGTGTTAAAGACGTTTTTTTTTTTCTTGGTTGAAAACTGTGTAACCCAATAGTAAAAATGTTGAAATGTTTGTACAACTTATGGGGTCATCAGTCCCTAAACTTACAAACCACTTATGAACTAGCTAAGACTAAGGAAGGCACAAATATCCATGCCCGAGGGGGGATTCGAACCCCCGACCGTAGTGGCCGTGCTGACCGTGACTGGAGCGCCTCAGTCACCTCGGCCACCGCGGCCGGCACGCAATAGTAGAAAGGGTGTGAGAGAGAGACAGTAGATGAGCTTGAATCCCGTGGGAAAACTCCGCCCCTACTGCAAGTTGAGATCTGATTGGCTCCCGCCTATATTAATTGTCCGACAAAACTTTAAGCTTCTTTTATAAATTTTTATCTTTCCTATGTCTATTAAAAATCATCTGTATACTTTCTGTAATGCTTTTGTGCTAAGTTATATTCCGGTTAATTGAAAGATTTAATTATTTGTATATTTTGTAATAAGCTGAACAATGTTAGTCTAGAAGTTTCGCTTGGCGCCAAAACGGTGGCTTGTGGCGCGCAGCGAGAGGCGGCGGCAGTCAGTCGAGCGCCGACCGCGATACCTTGCACATTCATGTCAGTTCAGTGCGGGCCAGGGACAGTTTATACGTTATGCAACGTTTATATTTTTAACATTACTCAGTCTGTATATTTGTGCTTGGATATACACTGGCATTTCTTCAATAAATACAAGCACTGGTATCCTACAAAATCTAAAGTTAATCGTAGTGCAGTACTTCCTAGCCACATTTCAACACCTCTTTAAGCATCACTTCAGGTACAACGGACGCGCGACCTGTGTGCTTCACCTGCTCAATGGGACATCAACTACGACAGAAGACTCAAGGTTAGTAAAAGAGTGATTTTAGATGTGCACTGAAGTTGCATATCGACACGGCACCTCGCGTGCAGTGCTGCCCTGTTTACAAACCAGGACACTGGCACGAAGTGCGTTGGTAAAATCGCCGAGGGAAGGCATGAAAGAGGGGAGGTGTTTTAGGAACTTTGTCAACTATACACTGACCTGTCCCTCCCTGTTTCTTTTTTTTAATTTATATATATATAGAAGCCCCGCCGTAGGCGCTATGCTGTGGTGCGCACTGCTGTTAGCTAAAATGTTCAAATGTTTGTAAATCTATCGGACCAAACTGCGTGGTCATCAGTCCGTAGCTTACAAACTACTTAAACCTAGGTAAACTAACCTAACACCCATGCCCCAGGGAAGACTCGAACCTCCACGGCGAACAACCGCGCGCTCCGCAGCGAGACGCTTTAGACCGCTCGGTTACTCAAAATGTTCAGATGTTTATTAAGCTTATGGGACTGAACTACGGGGTCATCAGTCCTTAAACTTACAAACTACTTATTTACTACCTTATACTAAGGACGGCAAAAATATCCATGCCCGAGGGGGGATTCGAACCCCCGACCTTAGTGGCCGTGCTGATCGTGACTGGCGCGCCTCAGTCCTCTCGGCCACCGCGGCCGGCGCTCGCTTACTCCACCGCGGTTGCTGTTAGCCGTCGGGCGGTTCGATTCGCCTCGCGCGCATGGGTGTTTGTGTTGTCCTTAGCATAAGTTAGTCTGAGTTAGGTTCAGTTGGTTTAATTAAGATTACCTGACATAGTCTGGTCTGGAGGCGATCAATTCGTTTACTAGATTTCAAAATGACAAGCCAAGATCGCACACTAACAATTTATTAAATGACGACCGGTATCGGTGCACTGGTCACCATCATCTGATCATATATACGTTATAAAAGAATTGGGTATAAAATAAGAAGTGCAACATTGCACTTAGTCACTATATAAAAAGCACATGACTTTTTCTTATATAGTGACCAAGAGAAATATTGCACTCGTTATTTTATACCCAATTTTTTTTTAACAAGATGACCATATTATAACATATATGTGACCAGATGATGGTAACACAGTGCACCGAAGCTGGTCGTCATTTAATAAATTGTTAGTGTGCGATCTTGGCTTGTCATTTTGAAAATTAGTTTAATTAGTTTGTGAGCCTTAGGGACTGATGACCCTGTAGTTAAGTCTCTTAAGATTTACAAACATTTGAACATTTGATTTTACTAGTTGTAACCCCCTATGCACCCCTTAATAGTTGAATTTCGAAAAATCTGTCTTTTAAATTCCAAACAAGTATGCAAATATCATTTTTCTTGCAATTCTGGGTTCAAAATTGGCTTAGTAGCAACGTATTTTCTAAAAATGTTTCATCCCATATTTCACCACGTAACTGATTTCTGAAAATACCGAAATATGTATCTTTTTAATTCTGAACGAGATAACATATACCAATTTATTTGCTTGTAGCTTCAAAATTCCCTTAATAGCGAAAGACTTTCGAAAAAATCCCCTCTCCAATTTAACTCCCTTGATGGTTGAACTTCCAAAAATACCGAGACACGTATTTTTTAAATTCTAACGAACAATACAAATACCAATTTTTGCAACTCTAGCTACAAAATTGTCTTCACAACAATGTGTTTTCTAAAAGAATTTCTGATCTACTATTTTACCCCCTTAGTTCTTGAATTTCGAAAAATACTCGTGTCTTTTTTTATCATTATTAAGCGTCCATATCCTCTTTCGTTTAGTAGTTGCAGCTTCAAATTTGAGTGAACAGCAACATATTTTTTAAAAATCAATTTTCGCGTCCCCTATTTTACCCCCTTATTGGTTGAATTTCAAAAAAATGCCGAAACACATTTTTTTTTTGTTTCTTTTTTGTTAATTCGAACCCTGAATTAAAATCCTAAATTTAGCAGTTATAGCTTCAAAAGTGCCTAAATAGCAATGTAATTTCAAAGAACGATTCATCCCCTGGTTCACCCCCTTACGGACGGAATATCGAAAAATAGCTTCGTAAATGACACCTACAGAGTGAGATCAACACCCTCTAGAAATTTCAAGTTTCTATCTTCAGTGGTTTACAGTCAGGGAAATGAAAACGGGACATACACAGAGGGAGCTGGCTGCAGCTACTGCCGTGTCCCCAAGTGAAATTTCTGGGACCTGGACGCGATTCCAGACAATATGAACCGTTGAAAGGTGGCAAGTTGTCTAAGGGGAACATAAGAAAGAGGTGACCATTATCTTCGGGTGATAGTCCGCCGAGGCTGAATGCAACGCACCCTCCAGGCAGGAACAGGACGCGCAATATCAACACAGTCCGAAATCGCCTTCGGGAATGTGGCGTCTATGCACGGGAGCCTACGGTGTCCCATTAAAACCACGATACCGTTTAGCCTACAGAAACTGGGCGAAGGTACATTACGAGTAGTAACGATAAGCGCCGGGTTCTCTTCACAGATGACTCAAGGTTTTGTGTCGTTACCTCATTTCGAGAGAATGTTGAACTCGAAACAACATATCATGGTGGTGGACGAATGATGTCGGGAGAAGTCTGTATTGACGGACGTACGGATATTTATGCTGTTCAGAATGTCGCTTTGTCTGCTCAGAGATATATATCCTTTCGTTCTGTCCTACGATAGTGCCATAGGACATGGGTTTCTTCTGGTAACGACAGCGCTCGTCACCACAGAGGTGCACTGGTGAACAATATGCTTGAATCTGAAGGAAAAGAACGAATAGAATGGGCAGCCCGTTCACCGGACTGATCTGGGATGCACGTGGCAGACGCACTGCAGCCAGGCCAGCACCTCCCACAACGGTTGCACAGCTGGATATCACATGCATGAAGAAATGGCCAAATATCCCTCATCATCTGATTGGTTAACTAATACTGTCCATGCCACGTATTTTTGCAGCTGTACTGGCCGTCCGAGGTGATCTCACAGCATATTACAGGGCAACGTTAATGGCTTTTTTTTTTTTTTTTTCGCTATCATGGTAGCTCATGGTATCTTGCTCAAAGTGAACTGCTGACACAGCAAATTACAATTGTATCCAATATCTGAATATATACGTTACCAGATGTATATTGTGTGTGGTATATGACTGATCTCCCTAATTGTTTTGAGCAGTGTACGTTTTCTTCTGTGACAGTCGAAGCAACCGATCGCGAAAAACCTGACCTCTCACTCTTCCAAAAAGGCCAAACGAATGTTGCGTAATTAGTGTGAGCAAAAGTGACGAAAACTGATGTATTGTTTATCGTTTTACTTGCGTCAATTTCGTCGGTAACGATACGGTGCACAAAATACGGTAAAACGTAAGTGGGGAAGCCGAATAGTGGGCGAATCAGCTGATAACGACCGACAAGCATTAACGTTCATCGTGACCAGACAACGTCAAACCACTACGGATAAATCGACTGCGAAACTCAATACGACTATTACTGTTTAGATAAAAACAGTACGGCTAGAGCTTAAATTGGAGGAAGGGCCGCAGGTACTAACACCTTAATACGGAAGCCAAAGCAAAGCCGCCAAGGGAGTGACGCGATGATCATGAAATTACTGAAATTACGTGGTACGGCCCTAACAAACTGCAGGTGAGTGTTGCCCGACTAGTATTTTCATTATATTCTAAGCGGGTTGGAGCGGTAAATGTACGTCATTAATGTTAAGGAAATGACGGGATAAACAATTATGTATCGCTTTTGTTAGGCACACTCAGCAATATTTTAGACACTGTAAAGCCCTTTTAGCAGTAGCAATTACATCCACTGCTTCAACAATATTTAATACGCTGTCAAGTTGCAGAGCGATATTTCCGAAACTTTAGTCAGATGCTATCTAATGCAGGTAATTACTTTATACCTGGATGGGGCAGAAGCGGATGACAATAAACAGAAATACTTTTGATTGACTAAAAGAGATTCATTATCATCAATTTTTGCACAGTGGTGCGGTATTCCACAATGTAATATGAATCACGACGCCCCTGGGAACAAACGGCAGGTATAATAGTCGTTGTGACAGTAGAAAATCTAGCCCTTGGGAAATGTATCGTGTATGTACTGACCACTTCAATGAGAGAAAGCACAAACGGAAATGAACGCATTAACACTGAATTTCCTGAACAACTGTAACGAAAGTATATGGTAAATTAGATGTAGAATTTTACAATTATTTTAATTTTTGCAATAACACACATACATTAGATGATACACCGAGAAACGTCATCTTATATCGTACTACTCTTAATCTTTTGATTAGTCGATTCCCAGGATTTTGAAACTGTCAGCCTTGTAAATAGCTTGTTACTCACAAGTGATTGATGATATTGACAAGGAATCTGCAATTAAATCCATATGTATAGATTTACAGAAGGCTATTTACAACGTTCTTCACAAGTGGCCTTTGATCAAATAGATATGTGCTTGTGTTGGCGATTTTCTGACAAAGAGGACCCTGTTCACAATAACAGGCTGAAGGACTGGACTGGAAGGACTCGAATCTCCGACGGCCAGCAACTGTGCGCTCCGCAGCCAGGCGCCTTATGGCGCTCGGCGACACCATCGCGGCATGCGTTGTGAATCCTTATCAAATAGAATTGACGAAGGATATCGCCAGAATACAAAGAAGGGCAGCTAATTTTGTTTTATCACATTACATATGAGATAGTGTCATACGAATGACATTGGCGTTTGGAAATCAATGGAACAACGGCATTTTTCGAAATTTAGACAGAGACTTGGTCCTCAGAATACGAAACAGTAGTAACCTACGTACATCGGCAGAAATAATTAGCAAAGCATAATAAGACAGATCATAGATGAAAATAAGATATCTAGGTGTACTTTCTTTCCGTGTGATATTCGAGAATGGAATCCACTGTAAATGCGATAGGTCTGTCTGTTATTAAGCTTTCATGACTAAACCGTGGAACCGATTTTCGTGAAATTGGGTATGGAGGTACGCTGGAAAATAACATGGGCTTCTTTATAAAGAGAGTAATTCAAGAAAATTGTTGATTTTAAGTATTTAACACTAAGTATGGAACAGCTGAGCATCAACGTGTCTCTTATAGCTAGTGAGACGCTCGATTACTTCTTGGAAAAGCTATTGATTCTTTGTCTTTAGAAATTTATCACATTTATTAAAATACTTTTAATGATTGATATTTGTATGTAATGCTATTCAACTTAATGACAGCAATACTTACACAAGACGTCAACGTCTTCAACCCACCGAGCCGATTTTGATGACCTTTGAATCCTGCATAATTCACATGTTGTTGGCTATAACTTACAGCTTCTTCAGTCAGCGGTTTAGTCGCGATGTAACAAACAGATTTTCTTTTCGTATTTAATCATTTGTTTAATTTCATCTCGATAAAGCAGGGCGGTATTTACCGGCTTTTAAACTGGAAAAATGGAAACTATTATCATTATGATCCTCGTAATAACTAAGAACAAATTTGCGAATTCATTGTACATTGGATGGTCTTTGACACATATGGAAGGGCATGAATACGACCAAAGCCGTGGGTAGAAGCAAGTGATATATAAATTGAGTGAAAGTGGTACGATGGACCCTCTTCCAGGCACCTCAGTTTGTTTTACAGGGTAAATCTAGTGTGTTCGTTTGATTTTCAACGTTTTGGTCATTATCAAACATCACAGAAACATTACGACATATTTGTTTGCCCGCATCTAATGACATAGGCAACAGTATGGGGAAAAAATTAGGCAGCGTACATGTCTGAGTGTAGACGTTCGGTGAACGTCCACAAAATCTTATACCTGGAGAGTTGGGGAATGAATTTGGTGCCGTTTTGCAACAAGACGTGAAGTGTCCTCATAACCTTCAACTGTCATGTACGTTCCTGTCTATGCAGGGGTGCCGCAAGCCACAACTTGTCGGAAGAGTGCTAGAAACGTGTATTCACTGAGAAGACTAGACCCCTCCAAAGCGTCGGTGATGTTTATTAAAAAAAAAAATAGTTAGCGGGTACAAGAAACATCAGGCAGCAATATACAAGGAAGAAAATTCTTTCATTGTTATTTGTCGAAATTGTATAGAATAAATGGGGCATTACACAACAGTATATGTGCATCTGACAATGACAGAGCGTCAACATCCAAAATTTACACTGCCTAGCAAAAGTGGGGGATCGCACAGGGAGTGTGTTGAATAGATATGATAAACGACTATGTGAATTTATTGTACTGATTACAATATAGTATGAAAGAGAAAAGGCTTTGTCTTGAGGAACGTAGGCGTCAGGTGGTATCGCGCCCCTTCTGGCCGCAATGCATTCTTTTATGTGGTTCTAAATGGTGACAAGCTGCCCGTGGAACATCTCCTGAGGAAATTTAATGCACGGTTGTTGCAACTGTCCCCCGGGTTGGTACTGGACCACAGCCCTCTTTCAATAACATCCTACACGTGCTCAACTACGGAGAGGTTAGAAAATATTTGTCAGAGATGACTTTAGCATACTGTAGACAGTCTACGGACAAAATTTCTATGAGTGGGCCTGAATTACCTCGCTGAAATACTGTCCCAAGGCCGTTATGCCATCAGGGGTGAAGTCCCTTTTACACGACGAACTTTCTTATCTCAGCTGACTACTCGAGACGAGTGGATCTACTGCAGCGCCCCCGGCGTGCTATTCCCGTACTGCGTCTCGCCTATCTAAAATAGTTTTTGACGTAAACACCAAAACTGTAGAGCTGTCAGCTATGTTGTTTCGCAACTGACTAAAGTATACGTTATGAGGGCACTTGCTACATAGGATCAGGGAAGGTTAATTGAGTTTATTAATGACGTTAATTCATAGCTGATGTTCTCCTCAAATGTCATGTAGTAAATTTTGTACACAGTTGAAAACCTAAATAATTTGAAAAGTGTCATTCAAACTTCACCCTTTCCGCTACTGTCGCATAGACTCGCAAGGGAGAATCTCTTGTGATTTGCGACCTGCATTATCCCTCTCTGCCTGGCATAGTACTGTGCGCCTGTTCGTCGCTATTCCGTCGATCGTCGGCCTCCTACTGGCGACGAGGTTCCCACCGCCCAGCAAATCTGCACCGCCGCTCTACGAGGCTCCCGACGTCCCATCCGATTGACACCTCCTCTATGACTCAGGTTACCGACGCCCCATCCGATAGACGTTCCGCGTTACCGTTGCCTATCTTCGCCGGCCGTCCGGATGCTCCTTGGAGTGGCCAACGCGACGCCGCGGGTCTCTGGGGAAGCAGCCATCGACGCCTTCATCCAGGGTTGTCCCAGGGTGTGCATCGTACACCAGTGTGATTAAGTGACCATCATTCCTGTCACCATATCCGCTCCTGTCATCACCACCATCCACTAAACCTCTCCATCCTCCTCCCCAGCACCCTCTCCTGCAGTACCTCCTCTCTCCTACTCACTAATTCCTTCCCTCCTCACCCTCACCACCCCCTCAACAGTCGCTCCCCACACAAATCCAGACACCTAGGCGAGGCAATAGCTTCTCTTGCTAACACCGCTTTCGAGCCCCGCCCCTCTGCCTCCGACTCCCGTGGTGCGTCTACGACAGTTCACGCCCCTCTGTTAGCCGACGACTCACCTCTCGAAGAAACTACTTCCACAGGTTCCGCGCAACGCCATCTCCTGTAGATCCGGTCCCAAATCCAGTCTCCCAGCCCCTTGTCAAACAGAAGGAGAACAAACGCTCCTCCACAGACATTGCTTCCTACACTACCAAGAAGACCCCAGATTCCCTCGCCATTGCTCACTCCCGATGGAAGCCGCCCCCTACCCTCATGCAAACTTCGTCCCCTCCACAGCCCGTTCCTTCCTCTCCCTCCTCAACCTTTTCCCACCTTCCACACCCCTCCTCTTCACACATTTGTGCTAAACCCTGACCCCACACTTATGTGCTCTTGCACTCCTCTTCCGCAAGTATGTCCCATGCAAGACCAATCGTAGTGCAATTTTATTCACAGCAAGTTATAGCGTTGCCCACTCGATTTTTCTTAAGCCATTTCTATACGGGACGTGCGACTCGCACAAGAAAGTCGTTGCCAGCTGCAACACTCCTTGCGATAGACAGTCGAACTACAAAGAAGCGGCCGCGGTGGAGTAGCCGAGCGGTCTAAGGCGCCTCGCTGCGGAGGCAGTATCATACTCCTAAATCGTGAGGTACACTGTCAAAAGCTTTCCGGAAATCTGGAAATACGGAATCTGGCATTCCTTCTAGATAGCACTCTTCACATTATGTGAGTAAAGAGCTGTGTTTCACAACAACGATATTTTCTGAATCCGTGTTGACCCTGGGACAATAGGTCTTTTATCGGTTAGTCAAGTCACCATAAGATCAAAAGGAGCTGCAAAATTATTTAGATATCTGCTTGGTGCAAAAATTGGCAATTGATCCTTAATAACGATAAGTGTGAAGTCATCCATATGGCCAATAAAAGAAATCCGTTAAAATTCAGTTATACGATAAACCAGAGAAATCTGCACGCCTTCAATTCTACTAAATACCTAGAATTAACAATTAAGAATAACAAATTGGAAAGAACACATAGAAAGTATTGTAGGGAAGGCGAATCAAAGACTACGTTTCACAGCAGAACACTTAGAAGATGCAACAGTTCTACAAAGAAACTGCCTACACTACACTTTTGCGTCCTTTTTTGGAGTAATGCTGCGCAATGTGGAATCCACACCACGTGGGACTGACGGATGCTTTAGAGAAAATTTAGAGAAGGGCAGCTTGTTTTGAATTATCACGTTATGACGGGGGGGGGGAGTTTCACGGAAATGATGGACGAGTTAGGGTGGATATCATTAAAAGAAAGACGTTATTTTTCGCGGCGAGATCTATTTGCAGAAATTTCTTTCACCAACGTTCTCTTCAGAATGCGGACATATATTGTGTACCCATCTAAATAGGGAGGCATGAGGATCATAGTAAGATAAGAGAAATCAGATGGGAAACAGAAAGATTTAGTTGTTCCTCTTTCGCAAGTGCTGTTAGACAATGGAACTATAAATAAATATCTTAAAAGTGCTTCGATGAACCCTCTGCCATGCATTGCAGAGCACCCATGTGGGTCTACCCTTCTTTTGTCAAGCAGTGTACGTATACATCTACAGCCACTAAACGGTTTGTAAAACAGAGACCATTCTCGGTAAATCTATCGTTCCCCCCTTTCCGGTACCATTCACTAATGGTGTGTGAGAGGAAAAAGTCTTGGTAAACCTAAGCTTATACATCTTTTATAATGTAACAAGGCGTATATGGACTCTTCCTGGAACACTGTGTGGGTTGAAGCAATGGTCATCGCAGGACGGTGGTGCAAACCCTTTTCTGGAAATCTTAATTCAGGTTTTCCGCGATTTTTCTTAAATCGCTGCAGGTAAGCGCCCGGATTGATAATGAATTTTCTACAGCAACGTACAAGCAGTATGTCTGTAGTTTATGACATTGACATATCAATAGCTTCATTTTGAACTGTAGTGCGGCTTTTCATATTATAATGCTTGAATGCGAAAGCGTTTCTGAATTCAACATCATACCTAGAATACCGTTTACGTATTATTCTCTTCACTATTGTTCTAACCAATTTATCGATTTCCAGCCTCTCCAATGTGACGACTATAATAAGCACTCTCAGGTATGTCAATCATGAGTGTTTTGCATTATTGTAATTACATTAAATAGACGGTTTTGACAGTGTTGATATAAAGTACATTGATACATTGGTATTGTTAAATTGGGTTTAGTAAGTTTTTTTTCTTTTAACCGCGCGGGAGGGTCCACGAGATCGCGCTATTTTACGATTTGCGCGAACGCTCCCTGTCAGAGTTTCGAATCCTACCACGGACATGAGTCCGTGTGCTGTTCTGTGCGTACGTTAGTTTCAAGTCTAGGGACCGGTGACTTCATCACCTTGGCCCCTTAGCTTCATAAATATTGGAACATCTCTTTTCAATATTACTGATACCTTGTTACTTTGTTTCTCTAGCATAAAATATCTTGTTATAGCATGCAATTCTTGATCCAGAGTGACAGAGACCACAGTCTTATTCTAAGCGGTTCAGGGCATTAGGGTTCAATCGTCAATCATGGGAACGTGGATCGAGGTCTTTAAACTGTGAACCGTCATCCCACCAATTAGTTATTGGACAATAATGCCCTTTCATAATGCTGGGATCGAATTACTTTACACGTACCGTAGTAGTGTTTGAGCTTCTAGTGTGGAGCAGGAAATAAGTGTGATTATAAATCGCTCGCAGACATTTAAGAACAACCTCCCAGAGGAGCAATCGAAACATCCCCCTCTGACGAATAGATTCACCCTCCGGCAGTCTCCCCTTCACGTGGAGTACATTTATCAGCAGCAGCCATATGGTCACTGGGGAGGCCATGTCACGGGACGTGAGATTTGCTCAGTAATGAGACAAATGCTGCCACTTTTATCGGCAATGGTGTGGTATGACTAGTGCCTCTATGACTCAGCACAGTAACGCCAACACTTCAGTCCCTAGTCTAATGACATAAATGTAACGAATGTTACAAACTACGACAGAGAATTTAATTGCCAGAAAAAAAAAGTTGCACAATGTCATAGTATTTTCCCGTTCACTCAAGTTTTACTGTTCCAACAGTGGATATGGAACACATGAAATAGTTAATCATTATAATTGATTCAGCTGTTATTCTTGTTGCAACATTGAATTACACTAAAAGAAAGACTTTTTAACCTTGTTTCACGAACTTTATTGGTACTGTACGACCTAAGTTTCGGGTTATAAGCCCGTTTCCGAGTACGAAACTCATTACTGATCCCAAAGATGGTAACCAACCAAAGGTAAACATGACATAAACTTTGACAAAGTTACAATGGATTACAAAATACAACAGCACAGTATTTACGAGAACATGGATAAATGAATAATGGAATGAAATTATGCCAAAGAGTAGAATTTGAAGTCATATCACCCAACACCAATAATTCAAAATGGTGGAATAACTGAATAATTCAATAGTAGCTGTGGGGATACATACATCTTTTAATATCTAATATTTCGAACTGAGTCAATTTCACCATGTCCCGTGGACCTTAGGTAGATGTCTCACTAATTGTAAAGTTAAAGAACCAGCCCTCGCGAAAAGTGGAGTGTGTGAGATCATATGTAAAAAGTGTCAATCACGCTATATTGGGCTGACAGGGATGTCAATCTGCGGTAAACTCAAAGAACACCACAGAAGCCACATTCTTCTTTTGCAGAACACTGATTAAATGAAAATCACAAACACATTATAGATGTAGAAATACTACAGAAACAGGAAAAGGGTCAAAGTTGACTCAGTAATGTTAGAAATTAATAGACAGATGTACGTATCCCGCAGCTACTAATGAATGAAAAGAGTCAATTTAATTATTCCCCTCTTTTGGATTATGGGTGATGGATAATATGACTTCAAATTCTACTCTTAAGCATAATTTAATTCCATTGTATGTCTATCCGTATTGTTGTAAATGCTGTGCTGCTGTGTTTGATAATCCATTCTATCTCTGTCAAAATTGTCACGAACATAATCTCCACATTTCTGTCAAGAATCGATAGTCTGAGTTTATGTCATGTTTAGCTTTGGAATCAGTAATGAGTTAAGTACTCGAAAATGGGCTTGTAAACCTAAAACCTGGGTCGTACATCACCAATAAAGTTTATGATACAAGATCAAAGAGTGTTTCTTTTAGTGAAGAAGTTGCATTCAGTGATCAATAGCACAAGCGGTATTGAGGTACCATTTGTCAATGTATGCTGAAACTCCCATATTAGTTCGTGGTGAAGTCTCCAATGGTGGCCATGGAGTTCCACGCGCAGAGTATTATCCTGTTGGAACAACGCCTTTTCCTTTTGCTACAATGTGAAAAGAACGGGTCTCACAACATTCTGCTGGCATTGAGCGCTAGTAAGTTCCCTCCACAAGCACCAAAGGTGTAGCACATAGCACCGAACACCAGAAGGCCTGCCTGCAGTGGAGCCAGTGCCAGGTTTGGTGGTCTTAGGGTAAACCGAAAGGTCGCGGGTTCGAAACCCGGCCGGATCTCGGATTTTTTCAGGCTATGTTTTACCTCAGCCTTCACCTCTCGACGATGTCAGGACTTGCCAGGAACGAAACGTGGTTCGGATTCCATGTTAAGCTGTAGGTCACCTTTTTCCGGTTGGATAACTGGGGTAGGCTAGGGACACGCAAGTCACCGGAGTGGCGTCCAGTTGAAAGACTTGCATCAGACCGATCAGTCACACGAAATTATTATTAGTGGGGCCAGTGTGTGTCATGCATAAATGCACTCGACGATACAGTGCTCGCCAGGTCGACATCGCAGGTGCGAAATACCATCCCCTGAGTGCAGGCAGAGTCTGTTATCACAGCTGGAGATCACAGCCCACCATTCCAAATGACCCTCTGACGGCACCTTGTAACTTCCACCGACATTTACAAAGATACTCTGAAAATCACATTCAAGTGCCTGGCAGAGGGTTCATTAACCATTTTCATAACCTTTCTCTACCGTTCCATTCTCTATTAGCGCGCGGGAAGAAAGAACACCTAAATCGTTCCGTTATCGACCTGATTTCTCTTATTTTATTGGGATCATCATGTCTCCCTGTGTAGGTGGGTGCTAGCAAAATATTTTCACATTCAGAAGTAAATGTCGGTGATAGATATTTCGTAAATAGAACTCGCCGCAACGAATAACATCGTTCTTTTAATGACTTCCACCTCAAATCGTGCAACACTTCCGTGATGCTTCGTCCCCTGTAACGTGATAAAACAAAACGAGCTGCCCTTCTCTGAACCTCCTCAATGTCTTCCTTCAGTCCCACCTGGTGAGGGTCCCACACTCCAGGAGAGGACGCACAAGAGTGATGAAGGAAGTCTCTTTGGTGGACCTGTTGCATCTTCGAAGCGTTCTGTCAATGAAACGTAATCTTTGGTTCGCCTTCCCCACAATATTCTCTATGTGTTCTTCAAGGTATTTGGTAGAATTTACAACCTTAGTGTTTGACTGATTTATCGCGTAATTGAAGTTCTCCGGATTTCATTTAGTGGTCATATGTATTACTTCACACTTTTCATTATTTAGCGTTAATTGCCAATTTTCGCACCATGTAGAAATTTGGTCTAAATAGCTTTGTAGTTGTTTTTGATCATCTGTTCACTAACCGATAAACGACAGCATCAACCGCGAACAGTCTAGGTTCAGATTGTCTCCTAAATCGTTTATAAACACAAGGAAAAGTAGGTGACCTATAACCAGATATCACTTCTGGTTTACTCGATGACTTGCTGTCAATTACAACGAACTGTGTCCTTTCTGTTAGGAAATCGTGAATCCAATCGCGCAGTTGGGGCGATATTCCATAAGCTTGCAATTTCATTAGAAGCCGTTTGTGAGGTACAGTGTCAAAAGCCTTTCGGAAAACCAGAAATATGAAATCGATTTGAAATCCCTTGTCGATGGCACTTATCACTTCATGTGGGTAAAGGGCAAGGTGTGTTTCGCAAGTACGATACTTCCTGAATCCGTGTTGACTGTTGGTTAATAGGTCGTTCTTTTCGAAGTAGTTCATAATGTTCGAACAATGTTCCAAAATCCTCTCCCATGTCTTCTAGATTACGGAGACCTATTCCATAAGACGACCCACAAGTAAGTTGGACAATGTTGGGGGGGGGGGGGGGAGGACAAAAACTTTAAAAGAACCACTTGGTTTATGAAGATCTGTTGATATGACGTTGAGTTGTGGCCGACACATCTGTGATCCTGGTTTGCTGTAAACTTCAGGCGTTGGATCCGTTAAATGAGACGCTTCCAAATATTTCGTACTTAACATCTTTCTGTATTTTCAGATAAATTTACAGACATTTTCTAAGAGCCATAATGAAGACGTATCTTGACAGCGACAACTGGTTAAACATTGAGGTTAATATGGCTGCATGTCTTTCAAGACCACAAGTACTAACCGAACACACATTTCATCAATGACTCTTAGTTTAAATATTCTACTTTTGGTATAAATGCTTAAGAATTTTAAACAATTTATTTAAAATTATTTAAAATTAATAAAATTGGCCTAGACCGCAAGGTGTAAGTTATTTTATAATATCATATAGTGGTGACCAGTTCTGAACTTTCGGTCTTTATCGAAACTGTAAACAAGCCAAATGGAAAAAGACAAGAGAACATGACATTTTAACATATGGCTTTACATGGTTGAATGACATATGACACCTTTTAAAGCATTTACAAACCTTCGTCTAAGCTAAACTTAGAACTACTGACAATGTCAGATTTTACATTCTACTTTTGTTTCCTAATAAACTTTATCAGTTCAATAATACAATATTTAATGCTTTCAGTACATTATATCTCATTCTGATACTAAATATTTTTAATAGGCTGGCATTTCAGTGTTTATTTTAACTTGCTTTTCGTAAGTTCCAAAAGAGCAATTTGAAGTTCCGATTTTTTATAACTAACATAATTACCTCAACAACATATGATAAAACGTGTTATTAAAATGTATTAGATTATCTGGGCAAACATTCCAAAGGTCTCAAATACGAATTTACAGTAACTTAACTAATGCAAATGTTGCGCAGTACAATGTGAAAAATTTCATACCTATTAGTGTCAGCAATATTATATTTTGACACATATTAAGTTGTATGACCAATTTTGTAAATGTTTGTTTATGTTCAGGGTGTTAGTTTCCTTTTTATTTGTATTTTTTAACTACGGGGGTTAGGTTTTAGTTTCAATTTCAGTTTCTTGTGATTGTTAACAGGGACATATATATAATTTGGAATTTAATATATAGTTACTTCGATCATTTATCTAGTAACGTTGAAGTAAGTTTCGCGTAGGGTTGGCACTACTGTTTATATTCAAAAGATGGGCGACATACATAATCGTTACAACCTGTCGAGCCGTGCACGTCGATGTTGTAACGTAGTCCCAGTGTTAGTAATCCGTTGGAAACAGCACTTGTTGACACTTTTGCGTTCACATATTGTCATGCCTCTGCCTTTCGTAACTGTACGACACGCTGCTGCTGTCCTCACAATACGACGATCTTGACGGACGATTATGCTGCTTCTCCATTCAGAACCTTGTCTTCGGGTGTGAGATTATTCACGCGACCGTTCCTACCAGCAGAACTGACACAGCACTTCCTAGTGTGGCAGTTCTCAGAAATGATCAACTCGCAACTTGGAAGGCCGTAGCTTCATCCCTTTCAAAGCGCGCTCAAAAAAATGTTCAAATGTTTGTATAGTCTATGGGACTTAACTACGGGGTCATCAGTCCCTAAACTTACAAACTACTTATCAACTACTTACGAACTAGGACGGCACAAATATCCATGCACGAGGGGGGATTCGAACCCCCGACCGTAGTGGCCGTGCAGACCGTGACTGGAGCGCCTTAGTCCCCTCGGCCACCGCGGCCGGCAAAAGCGTGCTCAGTTAACTGTAAAAAGCACGACTCCATGGCACGACGAGTGTTCGCTTCACATGCTATCATTCTCAGCCTCGTAAGTGTAAACATTTTCTCTGATGCCGCTCTAGTAACTAAGTCACTACGCTATCTGTTGACGGACGCCTTTGAAAATACAGTTCGTCGGTGGAGGCTCATGCTCAATTTTGTTGGTGGGGCCCAGACAAAAAGTTAATACTGAGTATAATGGATTCAGTCTGATGTGTTGTTTTATAACCTCCATCATTTAAAGACATTCGAAAGATATTAAATATGCTCATTATGCAGGAACATAAGTCACGAAACACTGCATCTAATAAAAATTTATAGACATGTGCAATAAACGTTTTTATTTTATTACTATTATGCATTTATTTTCTATTTCTTTTGGGGGGGGGAGGGGGGTTATGTGTGAATAATATTGCCGCGAGACACAACGTATACCACCTGCCGGCGTGGCGCAGGGGATAGTGTCACCGACTGCGGTGCTGAAGGTCGCCGGTTCAATCCCGCCCACCGTCAAAAAAAAAAAAAAAAAAAATAAATAAAAAAAAAAAAATATGTAATTAAATATTCCAGAATGTTCTACATCTGTCTTATGTTCCCTTGTAAATTCTACTTGTTTCTTATGTTAACTGTTCTTCTAATTTCTGGTACATTCGCTCTGTGTATAAATAGCAGAGCACCCTATTTATTTCATCAGCAATCTAGCGTGACAAATCACATAAACAATGGCGTAAGGTAAAGCAGTCAACAATCCGAAGATTGATTTGAGCACCACAGTGCTTTGCTAGGCATGGTCCTGTTTGGAGATGGTATGCCGTTGCCTTCCACCGACCTTCGAACTGACTTACCCAGCCAGTTATAGGGGGTCCTACAGTTTAACGTGGGTTCCGTACCATGGTGCTACTCGGTATTTTTCACATGAGCAATACTGCCAGAGGTGAAAGAAGTGGAAAGTGACAGATAAAAATCCTAGGGACTTGCAGAGGATCGAACCCACGACCTTTGTATGCCAGTTACGTACCTAGATATTGCGAAGCGAATTTGACGTTTGAAAAACATGAAGATCGCGGCTAGGGCATCCCTAGACTCAAGCGAGACTCATGGCTGAGTCTCAGGACATGCGCTAACCGCGCGTTTCGTGTACAAGCGTCAACGTAGCTTAACACTTTCGCTGCGGCATCGGTTCAGGTGCGCAACTCTCTAGTGCTGCCCGGCAACGTGCGAGTGCGGGCAGGTGCCGAAGCTCCTGAGCACACCCGAGGTACAGGCTGACGTCAACACCTTGCAAGATCTGTACTGACTTAGTGATGACACCTTAGATGCATTACTTCAAATAAGCTTCGACTGTATTGTGGTCATGTTTTAAAGTCTGTTTGCTGTCGACACCTATAGGGGTCACAGGCTTCATTCAAATGTTCGTGATGTGTAGAAAATGTAACAAAAAAAATATAATTCAAACTAGCAACACATCCACTGCATTCAGAAGAAATTTCGATTCCAAAACGCAAATTCTTAAGAAGAAGAAAAAGGAAAAAAGAAACTGGATTCATTTGAAATTATATTTACTTCAAATATGCGCATTTTAAAAATTGGCTCTGACTGAGATCGTCAGTTTTGTAGCATGTTTACTCCTGGTATGAGAGAATTAGCCGTCTACATTTATCATAAACGCCCAGGGGACAAACAATACACATTCGATAACTGACCACACAAAACATAAATTTACACGCTTTGATGCTTAGTCGCTGCAACTAGACTGAGTAATCCGTCAGCGAGCGCAGACCCTTATAAGTGTCAGCGGCAGCGAAAGTGTTAACAATACCTCGGGATGTGATTGAGCATTTAAAAACAGATAAATTTGTGTTAAAAACTCGTATGCTTTGTTTTAGAATGTTTGAGAATATTTAAATTCGTGATACCGGTGAAAGGCGTTTTACAGTGACTGTTTTAGTTCCACAGATATTTTATGTGAGCAAGATAACTGGAACATCCCGTACTATCGCCCACGTAGCATCTGCCGTCATCTGTTCAAAATCCACCTCGTCTTTACACGTGTACCATTATTTCTTTATTTTTATTTTACACCGCGAACACTTCGCTTCCTAAAATACACTGCTGAACACAATTAGGAGATCAAGTCATATTAAATCACGTATTTTATTCAGATACTGGTTACAATTGTAATTTGTGTGTGATACAGTAGATGTTTTGCTATCTGAACTCCTTACTTGAGGGTTAGATGGCACCATGTGGCTACCAGAAAAGTGAAAAAAATCTTGATCGTTGCCCCCTAATATGGTGTATCATCACATCGGACGACCAGTACAGTGGCCTGGTCAGTATGATGAATCATGGTTATTGGACCGTTCTTTCATGAGTGCATTATGCAGCTCTGCAATCGTTGTGGGAGGTGCTGGTCCGGCTGCAATTGGTGTACCAAGTGCATCCCCGACATGCTCTAGTCCGCCCTGGATTGAAGTCTAGTGAACAAGCTGGCCATTCCTTTCGTTCAGTTCCCTCAGCTTCAAGCATGTTGTCCACCAGTGCATCTATGTGGGGACGGCCGTTATCGTCCGAAGGAGGGACCATATCCTATGGCACTAGCGTAGGACAGTTAAAAATCGCCATTTTGAACGACATAGAGGTCCGTGCGTCCGTCAATACTGATTCTTGCACACCGCATTCGTCCACCACCATGATGGTTACGAGTTCCACGTTCTCTCCAGATGAGGGAACGTCGATTGTCCGCCTGAACACAAGAGCGTGACAAATCTGTGACAAGAACCAATTGTCATTCTTTACAACTCCAATCCTGATGTTCCTCTGCCCTGTATCTTGCGGTCTACACTGTGTCGTGGTTTTAATGGGACACACGCCATAGTGCTTAGAGGAACATTCCTGAACGCGACTTCGGACACTTTGTGTTGATACTGCGCGTTCTAGTGCTGCCTGGAGGGTGCGTTGAAGTGAGTTGCATTCACCCTCCTGTCAAGCGGAGATAACCCTGATAGATTGCTGATATTACCCGTGGATGACCTACACCTTGCCTTCTTTTAGCGGTTCCTGTTGTCTGATATCATGTCCAGGTCCTGGAAACTACACCTAGGGATGCTCCAATAGCTGCAACCCTCTCTCTCTCTCTCTCTCTGTCTGTCCTTCTTTCAACCTTTCTAAGGCTCTCCAAGCCACAGATTACGCTAAGACACGTCGTTGTTGCATTGCGCTACCTACTCTCTACAGTACCTGATCCCAACTGCTTGTGCAATCCGTTTGGTAAACACAATGTACACCAACACCCTCTGCAACAACTCTCTGTTATTACTACTATGTCGATTGCTGTTATGTTTTTGTCTCCACTGCGTAGAACTGACATACATATCGATTTCAAACATCTTAGTTACTTCTGTCGACAATACTTCAGAAGCTAGATATCTCAACTCAGCCCTGAATTGCATTGAGCAGTGTATATAAGCAGATAAATTCTCAAGGTTTGTTTGCAGCTTTCTAGTCATCTATGCAACAAACTTTAAAGACAAACCTGTAATACGTAGTTCATTCGAGCTTTTATGCTGTAGACTGACGAAAAAGCTTGTTTGTAATTCCAACACCACTTCATAGTGGTAGAGAGAAATAAATAACCTACTTTCCGCTCGGGGAGTTCATTCTCAGGGACTCTGCGCTGTTGTTTTTGACATAATTCCTGTTGCTTTTATGAAACAAAGAGAGGGCAGCTGCAGAGGCGGGCATTAGCTTACCAGATTAGCGGACACCCAGAGCCGTTAGCACGCATGTGCCGTTCGCTCTGTGGCCGCACTAACTCTAGAGTTTAATTCTGTACCACTGTTCGCCGTTGCACGTCACAATGTAGTTTCAGAGAGCAGGGTCCGTCTGCCTCTACCCTACCATTCTGTGGAAACAGCAAAGGTGTGTTAATTCAACGTGTAATTACGCCCTGTACTTGCGCTTGGTTCATATTGCGAAACTGTAAAATTAAAATGTAGAAAAAAGTCTTGTAAGTATCAAACAGAGAACGAACCTTTGTATTACGAAGTATGAGGTAAATTATATTTTCTCTCTTCCTGCGGTTTCACGTGGTAGTAAATGGTGAATAGATTCTTCTCCTAGGTGCCGAGTGCATGACGCTTTAAGGAGGTATTTAGTTGAAAAACATGTTTAATCATCATCTTTTGTTGTTGCTGCGCTTCTTTCTTCCGTGCTTGCTTAAATAATATTCCGCCGTATGCAAGACACTTCAAGTTTTCTTACATTTGACAAACATGTTTCAGCTCATTTTCTACCATTTTCAGTGGATTATTTTTTTTTTATATTTTTTGTCTTAAAATTATAGTAGTACAGTACAAAATGGCTTTTCGATATACAAATAAACAGTTTTTTTTTACAAATAAACAGTTTTTTTAAGAGTGCTGTATGTTGAGTTTGCAGACATAATTATTTATTTGAGATTTTCCGAAAATTAGGCCTAGAAATATGACATTCATAATTTTTTGTATATACATAACTTACATTAAAACCACAGACTGGAGTACTTATTACTTCTTGTATTAATTTTGTACAACTTGTCATCTGCAAGGCAAAACATACAGTTTATATTTACCGTTTTCAAATTTTGAATTCGAAAGTCGTGTCTTTTGTGTTGTTACTTACGGTTCTATTTATTTTTTTGGCCCCTTGTTTCGTCGAGTTTTATTTGTAGTTTGCTTATATCTTGTTTTCCACTTAATTATGATGGTGCACATTACACGAATTTTTGCATTTGGCGTATGGGTCTGGCTGACCGCTATTCGTTTGTTTTTTGATATTTTGTTTGGCTGAGTTAGACGCGACACTCGAGTGTTTACCGTTAGTGAAAAATGTTCAAATGTTTGTATAGCTTATGGGACTTAACTACGGGGTCATCAGTCCCTAAACTTACAAACTACTTATGAACTAGCTAAGATTAAGGACGGCACAAATATCCGTGGCCGAGGGGGGATTCGAACCTCTGACCGTAGTGGTCGTACGGACCGTGACTGGCACGCCGCAGAGCGCTCGGCCACCGCGGCCGGCACCGTTAGTGACGAGTTGGGTTCATCTGCTGACATAGAGTGTAGAAGTGATGCAGTATTTTGGAGTGGTGTTTGATGTTTACATTTAGTATTTAAATATATTTGTTTGTGTTTGTGTGTGTGAGCGAAAGTTTCAGGTGTTTGTTGATATTTAGTTTTTGTTAATGTTTCTGTAGTAGTGGTTATGATGTAAGTTAACAGGGGATAGAATGTGTGTGTGTGTGTGTGTGTGTGTGTGTGTGTGTGTGTGTCAGTGACTGAGAGAGAAAGAGAGAGAGAAAGAGAGAGAGAGAGAGAGAGAGAGAGAGAGAGAGAGAGAGAGAGAGAGTGAAGAATTAGTGATGAGGGTTGGAGGATTTCTTGCATACGGTGGAATATCCCTACTACGTTTAATCATTACAAGAACATAGTGGAAGTGATGTAATGACTACAGGAGAAATTACCTAAATCTTGCATCGCAAATATTTCTGAAATGGAAAGTGTGTTTAATATGAGGTTTTCCCAGGATGTATTGGTAATCAGTGGTCCGATGATAATTAAACGGAATAAATAGAAAGTGTAAATTTTGTGTAGACATACATTTTTTAAAATTGAATAACGAGTATTGACACCCAAACTAATAGTAGGGTGAATAAAAATGTCCGTGATATTTTTGCAGGACTAGTGCTATCGTTTACACTTGTTTGACCCATGTCACTTGCGTAGGTATTACGTACGATGTTGTAACGTTTCCTTACATCGAGCTTGTGTGTTCTTCCAGTGCATTGCAAGTTGCTAGTCAGTTAGTGTGTGACAGTTCAATCAATAGGTTGTGAGGGTGGACGATGGGATTTACCAACGAAGAAAAGGCCGATAGCTCATGGTGTTTGAAGACTGTAGGAGAAATGCAGTTCTTGCTTATACGGCACGTGCCGTACCCATCTTGGTAATTTTTTATCAACGTCTTCAAACAGTTACGTGAATGTGGTAGCGCAAGACCTATACAACGAACAGAACGAAACAAGTGACGATAAAAGTAGAGCAAATTAATGGTTTGGCTGCTGTTGCAATTCATCCGCACAGTAGCTCCCGCGCAATAGAACGAGGAAGTGTTGTGAGCCAGGCATCGACATCGGTTCCATTCGTATCACATATCTATCGTCATCCAGAGCTGCTTGGAAACTAATATGAGAAACGTGTTACCCTCTATACATGGATACTCCAGATGCATGATGTATCTTATTTGGTAACGAATCCTTATTTTCCAATCATGAGCAGGTAAACCACCGAAACTTGGATTACTGGTGTGTTGACAATGCTCGTTGGTTTCGTCAGGTGGAACTTCAGCGCCCATATTATCTAAATTCGTTGTGTGGGGTAGATAACCATCTTCTCACTGGCCCAGTTTTCATACACTACACACTGAACGCGCACACATCAGAACCTCCTAAGAGACCATCTGCCACAATTAGTAGAGGACATTCCTCTTCGGTCTACGAGGAAACTGTGGTACCAACTACTCAGAATCCACATCAAGGCTTTGGAAAGGCTGCGCGTCGAGTTTGTGGCGTAGAGATGTCTCGGTGCTGGTTTCTACTTTAGATATCAACATGGTGTCCAGCAAACATTTGTGCAGCCATTAGGAGATCTGTCTTGCTGGTGCTACGTTACAGTGTATGAGCAAAGTTTTAATGACGAACAGCAGCAGCCACCTAGGCACGTCGTGAGAATCTATCTATTACTTTGGAAAACATGCAAATAGGGCTGAAATTAAAGGACAGCTAATAGCACCATTTCTATGTAAATTTTTCTGATTTTAAGCATAAAAACGTTTTTTCTGGAAAGTTTTCGAAGTGCGTCACTTCCAAACGTTATAAGTTGCACGAATCAGTTCAAAGATTCCATGAGGGTTGACAAATGTATAAAAGTAAATGCGGTGAGAGTCCATAATTTGTGTAGCGTGTGACTAAGGGATCATACTGTTAGGGTCATCGGCCTCTTGAGTTAGATTTTATTAAAACTAATTTACACTAAGGACAAACACGCGCGCGCGCACACACCCACCCACCCACCCACCCACCCACACACACACACACACACACACACACACACACACACGACGGAGAACTCGAACTTTCGGCGGGGGCGTCCATGCAAGCTTTGACTTGGAGTTTCACTCAGTGCGCTGCTGTGAACACCAGTGACAGCGTTGATTATCAAAAGCAAACCATCAGGGACACGGTAGTTAAGGTATACGTGCAGACTTCAAACGTAAGAGATTAAGTGGTTAAGAAAGTGAATGCTGACAGATAAAATACTAATAAATACGGGGAACTGGAATAAGCTTATAGATTAAGGTATGAAAGAGGAGAAAAATTAATCGAATTCTGTAGTAAATTTCATATCCCAATAATGAATACTCTGTTGATGAAACACAAGAAGAAAAGATATATGTGGATATCAGATTGGTACTCCAGGAAGGTCCAAATTGATAAACATTATTGTGGGACAGGCATTCAGAAATCAGATACAAACGCAGATCGCAATTCAGTGATGTTGAAGAGCAAGCAGACTTCAGAAAATCGTCCGAATACAAAAGAACCAATTGGAAGGAAACTGGATACTAACATAATAAGGAATGATGAGATTCATTTGACTTTCACGAAGAATAACGATACTGTGATGCAGTTCCATAGCAGTGGACTGGACGAAATATAAAGAGCAACCACAGAAGTTGAAAGAACAAAACTACAAGGAAGGTAACTAATAAAAAACTTTAGTACAGTTCACCTAATCGACGATATAAAAAGTGTTCAGGAAAATTCGGTAGTACAGAAATATATTTGGGAACGAAGTAAATAGTAATTTCTGGGTAGACAAGAAAAAATGTGAAGAAATTGGGAAGAAAATGATCGTCGCTAAGACAGAAATTGTTCGGTGAAATTAAAAGAATAGGACGGAAATTGTTTATATGGAAGAAATAATTCAGTAGTACAGAATGTAAAAGAGCTCTGGAGGACGCAATAAGGCAGAATAAGGCATGACATTTCAACAGAATGTCTAAAATCACTGGAGGAAGTGAAAATCAATAAACAATTGAAGTTGGTATGCTCTCTACGTGAGTGGTGGCGAAGCAATCAGGAAAAAATATCATCCACACTATTCCGAAGGTTTCAAGGGAAGCTAAGTGTGAAAATTTGCGTTCAGTTCAAATGTTCAAATGTTTCTAAATCTGTGTGACTTAACTACTTTGGTCATCAGTCCCTAGGCTTACAAACTGCTTAAACTAACTTTTTCTAAGGACAACAAATACACCCATGCCCGAGGGAGGACTCGAACCTCCAACGCGCTCCGCAACGAGTCGCCTTGGAACGCTCGGCCGCATCACCGCGGCGAATATGCGCTCATTCACGTTAACAAATAATTTCTCCAAGGCAGTATACAGAGTAATGGAAAAGAAAACTAAGGATTTTTAGGGTGACGATCATTTTGGCTGTAGGAAAGATTAAGGCCCCTGAGAGGCAGTTGCATACCTTATAATGGAAGCAACAATAAAGAAAAACTAACATAAATTCTTACAAAAAATGTTAATTGTGAGAAAAATAGGAATAAACTAGAGAAAGGAAGGTAATACGTTTCGGTAAATAGTACTGTAACATTAACGTAGATTAACTGTGAAAGTTACCTTAATGTCCTTCGAAATAGTCACCTTCCATAATTATGCACCTCTACCTCTACCTCTCAGATGGTGTGCGTCACGTTTCGTTGGGTGCCAGGAATATCATCAATTCTCTTTTCATTCAAAGCGAGAGTGAGTCGATGGAATAGCAAGAGGTCTAGAGGACCTAGATCCGGATAGTTTGATGAATGTTCAAATTGTACGACAGCGCTCGCCCATACAAATCCAGTATTATCACACAGATCCTGAAGAAAAAAAAAGCGCAATCCTTCAAGAGTTCTTTCTATTCACTTAACTCAAATTCGCTTTGAAAGAGATTTGACGATATTCTTGACATCCAGCGAACCTTAACGACGCTTTTGAACATCGCAAAGGAAGACTTCGCGCAAAGTTTCCAGGACATGTATAGCTCAACGGTGCATTGGGAGGTGACTAGCTCGAAAGATAGTGAGCTAACTGTAGTTGATAGTTCATCTACAATTACATGGCATCTTACGCTGTGGAGAGGGATCTGTTTATAATATTGATAAAAGTAAACCTTCTACATGTTGTTACGTAGAGATCGCAAGTGAATTATATTTCTCTTTACCGGTTTCAACGATTGATATCATCATCTTCAGAAAATTTAAACATCATCACTTAGGAGAACATGAGAAATCCTTTATTTCACATGTTCTCCTAAGTGAAGATGTTTAAATCCTTCCTTCTGAAGACGATGATATAAATCACTGAAACCGGTAAAGAGAATTAACTATATTTCATTGGCGATCTTGACTTAAGAACCTGAAAAAGATGTATTTTTATTAATACATTCAGCTATGTTAATGTTACATGACTATTTATCGAACTTTACTGTCAGAGGTTGTATATGCAAAGCGTGACGAAAAACGTCATTGTAAAAGGGTATTAATGATGAAACTCGCCCATGGCATGTTTATCCTCGGTGAAAATGAAGAATAATTACAGCCCATGTTGAATGTAACGAAGTCTACTGAGTACATGGTATGAAACCTTAGAAATACGACAAAAAAAGAGTACCGGCAAAACTAAAATAAGCGAGAAACTTTAAAATTAGTTAATCATCTTACCTTACAAATAAACGGATGAAGTAATGAGGCGCAAAGTGACATAAGCTAAGAGGGAAAATCATGGCCAAGAGGGATCTACCGCTATCAAACACTGGCGTGCATGTTACGAAGTGTGAGAATGTAGCACTACGTTGTGTAGAAGGGAAACAAAACCAGTGGGAAAACTGTAACAGAAGAGAATCGAAGCATTTGAAATATAATGCTATAAACGAATGGGGAAAAGTAAGTGGACTGATAACGAATGAAATACCAATATGGAGCAAATGAAACGAATTAAGAAGTTATGTGTAGAATTGGCGGACGAAGGACAGTGTGGAGCCGCGGTGGAGCGGCCGAGCGCATTAAGGCACGAAGCGCGAGGTCGTTTCCAGTCGGGGGTTCGAATCCCCCCTCGGGCATGGATATTTGTGCCGTCTTTAGTATAACCTAGTTCATAAGTAGTTTGTAAGCTTAGGGCCTGATGACCCTGTAGTTAAGTTCCATAAGCTATACACACATTTGAACATTTTTTGACAGTGTGGGAAACATTCAGATGTTCAAATGTTTGTAAATCTATGCGACCACTTCTAAGGTCGTAATTCCCTAGACTTAAAAACTACATAAACTAATTAAACTAACTTATGCTATGAACCTCGCCCGAGGGGTACTGGAACCTCCACCGAGGAGCCGACGCGCAATCCGTAGCAAGGCACGGCTGGAAAACAGTAACAAGAATATTAGGGACAGGATGATGTGCCGGTAGACATATGAGAGGGTTGGCTACCCTTTTTTGCCATCCAAATGTGTTTAAATGTTTGTAAAGCTTATGGGACTCAACTGGGGTGTCATCAGTCCCTAAACTTACAAACTACTTATGAACTAGCTTATACTAAAGACGACACAAACGTCTGAAGCTGAATGTTACTGGAGCTGTACTCTTTAGCGTTAAGAAATCAGCGACTTGTTTTACGTAACTTACGCGGAGTCTCCAGTACACAGTAACATATCTTAACTGCTTCTTATAATTAATGCATCTGCACTCCATTTATAGAAGAACAATGCCATAGATGTAGCAATAAAACATTTATTTTAGACATAACTAAAATGCAAATGAAAATCTTCGACGAGGAAAGAACACAGATACATTAAACAACAGAAATTAAATTATTTCAAGGAGTGTTGCTTCCGCGACAAGGAATAAGCGTGCAAGGACACGGTGGGGTCCAGTATATGGAGGTGTAAGGGCTGGCTTAATTCCATCTCGACGGAGCATGACATGTGAGCAATTTGACAATTCTTTGTGCACGAAGGAGGGGCGTATTCCATGTCGCGATGCTGGTTGAGGTCTGATCTGCGTGATGTGCTCCCTGAGTTGAGCTATAACATCTGGTGAGTGTAAGTTGTCCCTCGATGAGGTTTTTGACTCAATAAATTCTCCTGGGAGGCGTAGTGTCTCGCCATATACTAATTCTGCAGGCGACGCGTCGAGGTCTGGCTTATGTACCGTTCGCAGGCCAAGTAAAACGAGGGGCAAGGCTGCAGTCCACTTACTCTCATAACACATTAGTGCTGCTTTGAGCGAGCGATGCCACCTCTCCACCATCCCGTTGCTTGCTGGATGGTAACTTGTAGTGAAATGGTGGTTTGCGCCGCAAAACTTGCTCATCTGGGTGAAGATTTCCGATTCAAATTGGCGCCCTCTGTCCGTTGTAATGTGTAACGGGCAACCAAATCGTGCGACCCACTGTGACATGAAAGCGAGCGCCAATGTCTCTGCAGAGGCATTTTCAACCGGAATCGCCTCTGGCCAACATGTTAATCGATCAATAATCGTTAATAAGTAGCGTTGCCCGTCAGACGGCGGTAAGGGTCCCACGACGTCCAAATGAACATGGGCGAATCGTTCTGTGGTTTCTGCAAAATTCCCGATGGGCGCATGTACGTGACGTGCAATCTTACTACGTTGACAAGCTACGCATGCGCGGGCCCACTGGAGGCAATCTCTTTGTAGACCTGGCCAAATGTAACGGGAGGCGACAAGTTTAACTGTAGCTCTGACGCCTGGGTGGCAGAGGTTGTGGAGTCCATGGAAGACACTTTTGCGTAGTCCTACTGGCACATATGGGCGTGTTTTCCCAGTGGAAGGGTCGCAGTACAACTGAGCGTTCGCTCCCGGCACATCAATAAGTTTGAGTTGTAGGCCGGTCTCCGTATTATTAAGTAGGTTATTCAGCTCTTGATCGGTCTGTTGCGCGTCGCATAGCTGCCGAAAACCGACAGTCTCTGTGATAGCACCGACTGGAGATAAGCAGTTAGTCAGTCCTGAGACGTGCTGTATGTCAGTGGGAAATTGTGCTATCTACTCAAGCTGACGAAATTGTCTTGGCGAGCACTTATCATTGTTCTGACGAAAAGCATACATGAGAGGCTTGTGGTCAGTAAATATTGTAAACATCCTTGCTTCGAGTTGCGTGCGAAAGTATTTGACAGCTGTGTAGATGGCCAACAATTCGCGATCGTACGCACTCCACTTTTGTTGCGTTGGCGTTAGTTTGCGCGAAAAGAATGCAAGAGGTTGCCACGTTTCGTCTACATATTGCTGAAGTGCCGCACCGATTGCAATCTGGCTAGCGTCTACTACCAGAGCCAGACGTGCGTCTTTTACAGGATGTGCCAGAAGTGTAGCGTCAGCAAGTGTCTTTTTGGCAGTCTCGAAAGCGTCTATCATCGGTTGTGACCAGTGCAACAATGCCTTGCCTTTTGTCTTGGAACCGGTTAGTGCAGCTGTGAGTGGTTCTTGTATTTCAGCTGCATGTGGGAGGTGGAATCTGTAGAAATTCAGCATACCGAGAAATCGGCGTAGTTCTTTTGCTGTAATCGGACGTGGAAAGTTTAATACCGCCTGTACCTTCTCAGGTAGTGGTCGTGATCCCTTTGACGAAATTTTATGTCCCAAGAAGGTTACCTCCGGTTGACCGAACACACACTTTTCCACATTCAGAACGATACCATGAGCAGCGAGGCGTTCAAAGACCTGAGTAAGGTGCTGCTGATGTGTTTCAAGTGTTTCCGAAAAAAACAAGGATATCGTCTAGATAAGCAAAACACTGTGGTAAGCCTCGTAACACCGAATCTATGAAGCGTTGACATGTCTGTGCCGCATTTCGCAGACCAAATGTCATGAATAAACTTTCAAATAATCCAAAAGGCGTAATTATTGCAGTTTTCGGAATGTCCTTCTCGGCCATGGGAATCTGTGTATAAGCTTTTGGGCAGTCAAGTATACTAAACACTCGTTTCCCACTTAAAGCATGATTGTAATCTTTCAAGTGTGACACTGGATATCGATCCGGAATGGTTCTGGCATTTAAAACACGATAGTCCCCACATGGCCGCCATGCACCATTTTTCTTGGGTACTAAGTGCAGAGCTGACGACCATGCACTACTGGACGGACGTATGATACCTTCGGCCAGCATAGAATCAAACTCAGCCTTTGCTATGGCGTACTTGTCAGGGGCCAATCGTCGAGGTTTACACGAAACAGGGGGGGCTGCTGTAGTATTGATGTAATGAATAGTATCATGACATACCTGTTGTGGGGCCCCTGGAGGCCTTTTAAGTGCTGGAAACTGGTTGAGTAGCTTGGTGAACTCTCCGTCTGCTGTTTGGATGAGCTTACCGTCACAGCCGGCCGCGTGACGTCGGAATCCGGTGACAGATAGCCCGGTGACTGCATCCCGTAAGCAGGTGTTGGCGGTGTCCGGCAACAGATGATAATGGGCCAATAGATCCGCTCCGATTATTGCTTCCGCAACATCGGCTATGACAAAATTCCACACTATTGCACGGCGTAGCCCAAGGTCTAGTTCCATGTGTTTTGTGCCGTATGTTTGAATCACGGAATTGTTGGCCGCCGTCAGTCGGAAGGTAGTGGTCGGGCGGTACTTGTAAGTTTTATCCCGTGGCAGAATACTTAAGTCAGAGCCTGTATCGATTAAAAATTTACGACCTGACTTGCGATCTGTCAAAAACAACCGGGTAGAGACAGCAGTAGGCGCACCGACTTCTGCTTGATGCTTGCTATTACCGTACACGCATGGCGGGTTGCACTTGTGAGCTTGGTTTCCAAATCGGTGATGATACCAGCATATATTAGTTGCTTGCACATCGTTGTGACGGGGACCGTTGTGTGTGGAACGGCTCCGTGATCGTCGTCGGTATCTGTTTTTAGCGCTATGATCTGCGAGCAGTTCACTAAGTTGGTTGCTCAAAGCATCAATTCTGCTTGCCCAGCTATTGTTTAGCTGTTCTTCTAACGCCGACACTTTCTTTGATAACCTGTCGTAATCGGGGATCGTTTCTGTAGAGGCACTGTTGCACGTAATTGCCGAGTCGGAACAGGAATTCGGTACAATTGCATCCTGTATGCGGTCAGCAAGAACGGCCAAGTCGTCTAAGGGTATTTCTGTTTGAGATGCGATTATTGGTTTAACTTGTGCTGGCATCCTGCTGCTCCATAATGTGCGTAGCAACGAGTCTGGAACAGTGTGTGCATCAACTTTACTGCGTAAGTGGCGTAAATATTGCGAAGGTTTCCGGTCGCCTATGTCTTCCTGCGTCAGGACCTGCCGTATTCTCTGTTCCTGCGAGGCAGATACTCGGCGTATGAGTTCCGATTTCAGTTTCATGTAAGAGTCCGTTTGCGGTGGCGTCGTAATAACGTCTTGAAGATCTGCCGCATATCTGTGATCAAGTTGACTAACCACAAGTACAAACTTTGTAGAGTCCGTAGTTAATCCAGAACATGAGAAGCTCGCCTCTACTTGCGCGAACCACAGCGCGGGATTATTAGGCCAGAACGGCGGAAGTCGTACAGCCAATCTTGATGTGTTGAGTGCGTCTTCATTCGGCATTTTAGTGTTCAAAGAATGTTCGGGGTCACCACTGAAGCTGAATGTTACTGGAGCTGTACTCTTTAGCGTTACGAAATCAGCGACTTGTTTTACGTAACTTACGTTGAGTCTCCAGTACACGGTAACATATTTTAACTGCTTCTTATAATTAATGCATCTGCACTCCATTTACAGAAGAACAATGCCATAGATGTAGCAATAAAACATTTATTTTAGACATAACTGAAATGCAAATGAAAATCTTCGACGAGGAAAGAACACAGATACATTAAAAAACAGAAATTAAATTATTTCAAGGAGTGTTGCTTCCGCGACAAGGAATAAGCGCGCAAGGCAGCGCCCCAAGCGGCAGGCGCACGAACTTCTTGCGTACGCTGCAATCAGCTGATCGCGTCCTCTGAATACTTGTCGCCACACGTCCATGCCCGAGGGTGGACCGAACCCCCGACGGGAACGGCCTCGCGCATCGTAGGAGAGCGCCTCAATGCGCTCGGCCGCTCCGCCGCGGCTTTGCCATCGGTTAACAAATCTCTGGTATGAGGAAAATATCTATGGAGTGGACGTGGAAGCGACCAGTCGGTGGCCGGACGAGCTAGAGGTACGTCTTGCAGGGCATCGGTAGTTGAATTTGTGGTTGTTCGCTGCGGGCGTAAATTGAATCGTACTACAGTTCTGCCAAACCCCCTCAAGACGAGTAGAATGAGGCGGCGACTCTTGAGAACGTGACTGGTCTTCAGCAGCGCTTCCAAACGGCAGACAGCAAAAGCTTAAACTAGTATTCTTCGGTCACTTTTGTTCGCAGTTTACGTGCATTATTGCGTGAATTTACTTGTAGGTTGTGTGAATTCCATTCCTAGAGCAGACTCTCTCAAAGTAAAATGAAAATACCCTGCAGTAGTCTGAACACAAGAGTGAATTGCTGCCTTCCTTATGTGATTCGAAACGGAAAGCTTCAATACTTTATTCTTCTATTCGTGATGTACCTACGTGTGAAGAAAATCATTCGTTTTGTAATGAATGTGAACTGAGTGTGGAAGTACCTCTGAAGTCTTTCCATAGAATAAAATGGAAAGAATGATACTGACATAACATTCTTGTATTAGAGCTGTCGTGTGTAATTTATGCTAAACATACGAAATGAGAAGTATATATTTCTCACCATCTGATATAGAATGTCTCATTTGCTGTAAGTGCGAAACATTTATAAGTGTACCTATCAAAGATACGTTGGTTACAGTCATCTCACTATAATAATAATTTGGTGTGGCTCATTGGCCAGGTGCGAGCAAAGCTCAATTTTGTATTCCTGTGGTGGAGACTGTGGTAATTAGAACAGAAATCAAATATATGTATATGAGATAAAATTTACGGTACCGGTAGCCCTAAGTTAATGTTTACACTTTTCCTATTCTGTCATGTACCTCAGAACTGTCCCACTCCTTCATGCTTGCGATTTATGTACCTTTTTGCAGGGGTAGTAGGGACAAACGTACCTACTCTGAAATTTCACTAAAATAGGAACATTCATTCATGAGCTACAGACGTCAAAAATATAAAAAAGGAGGGACAACCTCTGCCTGAACTCGTCCCTCGATTTTGCAACCACTAGGAAATGAAAACTTTCCATTTCTGGTACACTGTCGGCCCTTCTCTGGGACTGGAGGACATAAGATTCCCATTGTGGAAGAATTTGATGTTGAGAGGAGGAAAAATCATTGAGATTTACTAAAAGTGCCAAAAACAGCATATTCAAGAAAAGGATAGTAGGCAGTTTTAAATACTGTTTTCCTTGTCCGCAATACTGTCACTGAACGTAATCATGACGAATTTGCTGCGGCCAAACAGACAAAATCAATGGTATTAAAAATGAAAACGAAAACGAGATCACAAATAACTAGTCAAGTGCACAACATGCCCCGCCTCCTTCTGCCTTTGGGGAGGGGATGTGGCAAAACTGTAGTACGATTCAATTCACGCTTCGCTGCGGCCAGGAGTACCGAGAGAGTCAGCACAGCGAAACGCAAGCAGTCACGCTTAGGACAGATGTTTTCCATTATCTGGAGAAGTGGCATGCGGAAATACAATTTGGCCAAACTGTTCTGTGTATATGATCGGCGTGTGTAAGTAAATGCCACGGTACACGTCGAGGAAGAATAACACACGTTTGGCACAGGTGATATGACAGGACGGACGGCTGTTCGCGTACTTTGACTGTCTGGGTTATTGGTTACCCACGACACAAAACTAAGTGCATTTCATTGTGTGGATTGTGAACAGTTCTGTGGCTACCGCAACGTCGTCTAAATGGTTAACGGCCGCTAAACTGTATAAGCTACGTGACGTACTGTACCGTCAACCGGCGTGTTAGATACGCGGTGCCAGTGAAGCTGTAGTTATGTATTCTGACTCATCAGAACTATTGTTAACACGACTTTGTTGCAGGTACACCTTCTATATATTTTGGTAACATTGTATCTACTGCCTCACTTTACTGGCTGAACTAGTGTGGACGCAATTCAGAGCCAAGTACACACGTAATGGACGAACCCTAGAGGAAGTATCTGTTTCTGCAGACTATTTGATCACGAGAAGAATTACCAAGGGAAGAACACGTTCTTAATTTATTACGTTCTGTTTCATGATTGATTTGTATATACTAAATCTGTGTTGATTATTGAAATTTGTAACGTATTTTTCAGGCAGAAGGAAGCTGAGGAGATATTATTTACATGTGTGCTTCATATTAGTAATCGGTAGCCGCGGTGGAGTAGCCGAGCGGTCTAAGGGGCCTTGCTGCGGAGCGCACGGTTACTCGCCGTCGGTGGTTCGAGTCCTTCCTGGGGCATCAGTGTGTGTGTGTGTGTGTGTGTGTGTGTGTGTGTGTGTGTGTTATCCTAAGGGTTAGTTTACCTTAGTTTAAGTAGTTTGTAATCTACGGACAGATGACCACGCAGTTTGGTCCGATAGATTTACAAGCATTTGAACATTTTGGTAATGTTTTGTGTACAGCCAGAAGTCTGTAATGATTATGAAGTTATTGCCTAACGTAATGTTCATAAATGACGCTTATTGATTTGTTTATATACGAGGTGTATTAAGTAAATTGTTCCGTCATGATTTGATGCTGTCAGAAATTTCAATATCTCATATACATCTCAGTTAATAAATATTGTTAAGTTTCCACATGCTAAACGGTAACTCAATGAACCGTTACCCCCTTTTACCGTGGCCCACGCGCTCTGCGTTAACACTGAGATGTTAAATGTTAGCAACTATTGGACCCAACTGGTATGGTCATCAGTCCGTAGACTTACAAACTACTTCAAGTATTAACTTACACCAAGGACGACAAACATAACCATGCCCCAGGGAGGACTCGAATCTCTGATGGAGAGCAACATCGCGCTCTGTAGCAAGGCGCCTTAGATCACATGGCCATTCCACCGCGGCGGGACAGGATGATGGGACATGTATTGATTGATGAAGGAATAACGTACATGGTGCTAGAGGGATCTGTAGAGGGTTAGATATGAAAGTACTAATTTGAGATGGAAAGGTTTACTTGATGCAGGAAAGGAATTGTCAGAGGGCCACGATAAAACATTCGTGAGACTGACGAAAAAGAAAAATGTTATAGACCCATTACACACTTTGGAACAATGTCTTTTTCTCAAACCCATGGGAGTCAGTTTTCTTGTAAAGGAACTTCAGAAGGAGGGGCGATCATTCATGGAGACAATCATGATGATTTGGAGTCCCGAACGCAATCCGAGGAACAGCCGTATGCAACGCGTTCGATAGTGTGTATATTCCGACGCTTACAGCAATATATCTGTTAAATTTCGTATCTTCAGACTTTAAATTTTATTTATTTTTTTGATTCCATATCGTTATCCTTTCCGTCGTTAAAATAGCTACTGTTCAAACTTGACATTGTGAGCAGTGGTTTTCTGCCCATGGCATTCGCAATTTTGAAATTTAATTATGGACACCGTGAAGATTTTCATCTATGCCGAAACATCGGAGTTCGACGTGAGACCGCAGCAATGTTGTCGACAGGTACCCCCCATCGCATAACACGGCATGCCTACCCCAGGGTTGGTGGTAGCCCGGAAGTGCGGTGGCCTGGATCGCCGGGTGTGCCGCAGGCTCTGAACTTGCTGCGGAGCTCCCCTCAGGGCGTTGACGATGCTGCCCAAGTACGGACAACACCCCGCACTCCGCCCGCCCATCGTCCGATACGATGCGGTCGTCGCACGAACAACAGAAACAAGTGCATGAACACAGAAAGGCAGCATAAGGAACTCGAAGTGACAATATTGTAAGGGAATGAAGATTTAGAGCTTACTTTGAAACAATAATGATTAAAAAAAAACATGTTTCGTTTGTTTGCGGATACAAATCTGTAGTTCTGATATACAGCGAATTCGAAATTCCGCAGTGCACTTATAGTTCTCTATAGTAGCAGAAAAAGTCATCATTTAGCTCAATACCGCTTTCCAAAGGCATTTATCTTGAAGACGTGATTTCAAAGTGCTCCACACGAGAGCGAGAGAGATAGAGAGAAACAAATTCTTTGATTAGACTTTGCCAAGAGAGATGAACAATACTCAGGCATATAACAATAACGACAATTCGAAGCAACAATGCATAGTAAACTGGCTGTAAACCCGGCGTTGCCCGGGTGTTTATTCATTCTACACTCTCGTAGTCCACATCCCCTGCCCCCATCCCCACTCCCCCCTCTCTCTGCAACCACCTCAAACTGTCCCATCTCTATGTTCGTTTCCATCTTTCCCTCTCTCGGTAAAGTTTTCTGCAAGGTACCCTCTGTTATGTACCATACAAACATTTATGTACCCAGTTTAAAGGTCGTGTGTGCAAATATTCACAAAGACTGGAACAAAACTACGCATTTTGTTAAATTCTGTAAGTTAAGTACCCTCCACCATGCTCCTAACGAAATTTTATACAGATAGTGACATGCATCTAGTTTTTAAGGTAGAGTCTGCAAAAGTTCATCAATATCGGAACAAAACTATAGATTCATATGCAATATAAACGCAGGGTCATATTGAAAAACGCAATTTGTTGTTCTCAAATATTCCAGTTTTATTTCATACAATCCATGTTCTGAGAATGACGAAAACAACAAAGTAAAGGATCTATGAAATCGGTCGAGCCGTTCTCAAGTTATGGCGCTACCAACGTATTTTGGGATGCATTTTTATGTTGAAAAGTACCTTCCCCCATATATCGTATGAAACTTAAGCTAGACGGTGACATTCCTCTTGTTTGAAGGTCAAACGTGCGAAATTTCTTGAAGATCGGAATGAAATTGTAGATTTCTGAGTCTGTAGGAGAAGTATACTCCGCCATGCACCTATCACAAAATACTTTCTTAACTGACTTTTCCTACCTATAAACTAAATTCCTGCTTCATAGGTGAAGAAGTTCTCGAGATTTCTTGTTTACTCAGTGAGTGTCCTTACGCTTTTATATAGATACAGATTAAGAAAACAGTTTGCTTAATTTTGGATGCAAGAGAATTAAAGGAGACTTGCAGACAAAAATAAATAGTAACGTGCAAATCTGTAATGCTAACTTTATTTGGTACAAGGTCGTGCCTGATGCAACAGTTTTACGGCAGCTACAGCAAAACTGTTGTGAGCGATAGATTTCTTTTCATTTAATCAATTTGTGTGGGAAGGGAGGGATGTCAGTTACAAAAGGCATCATAATCGTTTGAAATTGCATGCAAACTTTGTTGCAGGTCCCTAACTACCCCTATTTTCCAATAATTGACGCGTAAATTTGTGTATTCTTCTGCTGTGGCCTCTCAATATTTATGACGTCATATCTCCTGAGCTATGTGTCGTACTCTTTTGTTCTTGGGTCAGGAACCTTAGTGGACGTACGGTGAACAGTTCACCAAAGTTTCACTGCAATCGAATGAATGGTTTATGAAGACACATACGGGCTCCAAAAAGCGTATCTTGTATTGCAGTCTCTTTTCTTCCATGTTTTCGGAGGCAGCAGTATGAACAAAAAGAGGAAGAAAATGTGATATTTCAAATTCTGTAAAATACACGCGTTGGATGACAACTTGTTCAGTAGAAATTTGTTTGGCAGTAGAGAAAACGAAATAGTGCTCTTAGCCTTGCGTTGTAAATCGTTTGTTTACTAGGTGTCTTTACTTATAATGATCGCTCTTTTCATATCCATGTATGGCGGCCACTTGTCTTGAAACATCCTATACACACAAACAAGAAAAGGGACGCGTCATGCGTAAGCTTATGGGACTTAACTGCGGGGTCATCAGTCTCTAAACTTACAAACTGCTTATGAACTACCTTATACTAAAGACGACAGAAACATCCATGCCCGAGGGGGGATTCGAACCCCCGACCGTAGAGGCCGTGCAGACTGTGAGTGGCACGCTGCAGACCGCTCGTCCACTGCGGCCGGCTCCTCCTCAATCTCCCATTTGTTCCTAAATTCCACTCGAAGTTTCTTTTTCACCGCACTTGTACGTATTTCTCTATAGAATATTGATTTTCGTGATCGGGATTGTCAGCTAGTCCATTTCCCCTTATCCCTCGATGTGCTTCAACCATTCGAAATGCACTTCTCAGTAGTGTGTCTGCAACCTTCTAATTTTAAACCGTATTTTTTCAATCAAGATTCGTGACGAATCCGAAGTAATCCTGCTGTCGGTGTGAATTACTGCAGCTCTATCAATATTCGGGAGATTATTAATTCGAGGACATGGAGAATGGAAAATTGTTCCGCTTGATTGTTTGAGCCTTTATTACACAGTTTAAGCTGTATCTGGTAAATAAACTTTTCATTAACAAATATTTCTATTCCAGAACGCACTCCGTTGTCTGTCTTGGTTCCATCTGTGTAGACATCAACAGGGTAGCTTTTGCTTGCGTCCTTGTATATTCTAGGGCGATGTCGATTGTCTGGCGTCTTTAGTTTTGACCAGGTTATAGTATTTGGCTATTTCCTGTATTTTAAGAGTTATGGTCATGAGCCCTGATAAAATACAGATCGCTTCACTGTACGTCGTTCTGTAAGCTTTGACGATCTTGAAATTGATCAACCGTTGCACTGTATCAATTTCGGTACGGTTGTATTGTCGCTCCAGTGCGTCTATCCCCATGGGTGAGCAGTACGATAATACAAGCAGTATTGCTCCTTTATAGATAGTTCACAGTTGTCGACTTGAATATGCGCAGAATTTCAGAAATGTAGTGAAGTACGCCCTCCAGTTAATGATGAGGTGAGAGGAAACGCTGATTTTATCAAGACATCCTAGCAACATTGTAAGTAACATTTATTTATGTGAAATAAGTTTCGTTCCTGTGAGTATTAATAAAATAAAGCTGTATTTTCTTTATAAACAGTGAAAACGCCTTTAATTTACATTACCAAAGGCATGTGGACTGTTTCATAAATAGTACATTTCAGCAAGAGATAGTGAAGTTATAAATTGAATACCTCATAAATGGGCTGCCGCAGTGGTGTGCTAGGCGCTGAGCCGCAATAAATAGAATGTGTACCAGTTCTGCAAATGTGAATATGTAGACAGCATACTTTTTGCACTGTTTTCATGCGTCTTGCTGGGTGTCTTCTCGTAAACAACATTTGTCGTCACTTTGAGGTGATGCCCACGGAAAGACTATCGCAACCCATCTCTTCCTTCGTTACCCGGTCAATGAACAGGTGAGAGGAAACGCAAATTTTGTGAAGACATCCGTTTTGGATTGAGGAAAGGGGGTCAGAGAGAAGGAATGACCAAAGGTAGGGCATTTATAAAGGAACTTCGATTTAGCGAAAACGCTGATTCTGCATGTACCACCTGAATAAGACACAAGTTTCGCCGCAGAGCATCGTGTTACGAAAATGATTGTCCTTGGAAGGGGGACGGGGGGGGGGGGGGTGGAGGGAATAGTGCAGACAGCTTAATCGCTAGGAATGTTTCAAATCGGAAATCAGATTCCTCTGTGGGAAGAAGATATTAGAGAAGCAAATTGATGGGCATCCAAGAAACATAAGAAATTCGTATCTTATTCTTTCTGTATGATAATGGCCGTCTTGGGATCATAGTCCGGATCTCTTTTATTAAGCAGAAATTGTCTTCTGTTTTCCACTCTTGCGTAATAGTGCTGTCTTCGTGCCTTACCGTGGCCAGAACTAGAGGAGACTTTTTTCAGACATTATTTAATACGGTTGATACAACGTCCCCAATTTGTAATTGTTTTGCTACGTATTCCTCAAATTGACCATTTTCTTATAGTTTTATTTTGAAGAGGTCTTGTGCGTTTCTGCAGTTCTAAAGGCTGATTTCCGTCTCAGCCTGTGATTGTCCTCTGGTGAAGTCTTCTTTTCCGGCGTTTGTACTGTTTTAGGCTGATTAGTTCAGTGTACCAAAGTGCTTTTGTCCGCTGTCTGTTTGCATCATTCGGGTTAGAAACGATGAGCCGTCAGTTGTATCTCGGTTAGATGATGTTCCCTGTAGTCGACGGTGCTAATAAACTCTGTGTCTCTTTTCCGTTGTATATCGGCTTTCACTTAATCACAATCAGCAGCATTTTTGTGGTCGTGTCTGTCGATTATTGTGCAGTCCGTTGTATTTTGTCGAATATCTATGAAAATGATGCTGCGGTAGCTGGTAGTGGCATTTGGTATCACTGCCCAATTGATGTTCATAGTAATACTTGTAACAGTAACTATATGTATTGCTCACTGCACCCGCATGAATTAACAACAACAGATACTTTACTGTATTGTCTCGACAACCTTTTGTCTTCTATTATCTGTTCTGTTTACACTGCAGAGCGTTGATCTGGCTATCCTGCTGTTATTAACAGTTTCTTATTTTTAGAGTTTGAACTACAACTCCTATTATTTCCGTTTATGGTACAATGTAATGTCCGTGTTGAGCGAACAGTAAAGATTTCATCCAGGTTTCTCCACCACTGTATGGCTGTACTGTCACAAGATGCAGAGTCGTGTACTCTTTATGACGTAGCTATTCCCGTAGAGACCGATGACTCGTGCCGTGGAACTACGCTCTACCTCGGTCGTCCCAGCATGTTTTGGAAGTCAGATGAGTTGTCCGTTCGTCATGTATGTCTCGTGCAAGCTTATAATATTCGGTTAAAGTTCATGGGTGAAACATGGAAGTTCTGCGGCCACCAGTGTCCTTTCCATTAAGCTGTAGTAGTGTCACGGTGCCGGCCGCGGTGGCCGAGGGGACTGAGGCGCTCCAGTCACGCTCCGCACGGCCACTACGGTCGGGGGTTCGAATCCCCCCTCGGGCATGGATATATGTGCCGTCCTTAGTCTTAGCTAGTTCGTAAGTAGTTTGTAAGCTTAGGGACTGATGACCCCGTAGTTAAGTCCCATAAGTTCTACAAACATTTGAATTTGAAGTGTCACGGTAGTTTCGTACATACGAAGCACTTTATTTCCTATTTGTCGGGGATCGTTGAAACACTTCATTCGCTTCGGCAATTAAAAAAGGAAAAAGAATAGAAAAGACAGAAAAACTCCCCTTCTTTCACAATTCCCCTCCGGTCAGTGATATTTATTTACTACCCATTATTTTTTGTCTTTAAGTAGAGGAAGAAAGTGTAGAGCTAAGAATTTTCACAGACCACTACAAAGGTGTTATGAACCACACGGCCAGCCTTTAGGACAAAGAGAGAGGGCATAAATAAAACAATTCTTAAATTTCTGACGACGGATTCCAACCTATTGAAAAATGACGATTCGTTTGAAGTATTACAAAGCTAGGTCCAATTAATATTCAAGAAGTTGGTAAAATTAATGATTACTAAGATGCTTTTCCTTTAGTTTTTGTGTCACTCCTGTTTCGGGCTCAGTCTACTGTTCTCATGAACAACGGAAATTTTCGTGAAACTTAATACGCTCTCTTAATCTCTCGTTAAAGGTTGGTCGAACTATTTGAATGTGCTTTATTTTCGAGGTTTGCCCCTCTATTGTATGTCTTGTCCTGCAGCAAGAATCAGTAACCATTTAATAAGATGTAACGGGCTACCTCGTATTTCTATATTCCACTTTCAGAATATAATAATTATTTCAATGAACTGTCCAACTTCTTGTCCGTAGCCTTCCCCTGTTGCTATCATTTTTATTCATTTACAAACTAATAGAAACCCATGCTAGAAGAGAGGAGGTCCAATGCTGGCAACGGTCACAGCAACAGAAGATTAACAGGTAAGTAACCTGTTAATTGGAGAGCGGAAATCAGACAGATTGATTTAAGTCATAATCTCGTTTCTTTCTTCCCACAAGCAGTCATAGGAAGAGACAGGCACAACAAGAGGATCGCCATTTTTTCCCTAAAGTCTCGTTCTTTTTTCTTCTTGTGACTACGCTCAGGATTTAATCTATGCTAACAAACTATTGGGTTTCGCATGGTCTTCAGCATATTAAATATTTAAAATTCTCCGTTTCCTTTAGTCTTATTTAAATTTATCCTTCTCATACACTTTCAATAATTCTCTATTTATTTGTGCGTACATATGATTTAGAAGCCGTTTTGCGAATTTGGTTTTGTGCCGCCATTACCATTGATATTAATAATTCCTTTTGTAATTTTCTTTCATATATACATTATCGTAGAACCTACGGTCTTTTATTTTTATCGAAGCCGAATTTTTACGTGTGAGCAATTGTTACACTCTAGTGTTAAAATTTTAATTTCATGAAACACACGGTCACTAGCACCAAACCACGCTGTTTTGCAATAGCGATATGGTCCCACAAGTCGACATCTACGGTATATTTTCAGCCTGTTTTACAGCTATTATTAATATTATTATTTTTGTTTTATGCAGACCCAATATCTGTCCACGAGAGCAACAACTGGATCCATATACTAATAGGTACAGTCTTGCCGTTTTATAACGTTTTTTCCATTTAAAACTTCCGTGCTCATAAGTCGTGGTCGATTTATAAAACTTTCCCCTAACGTTTCATCTTCGGCTGCGGAAGACATCTTCAGAGGTAGAATGGCGAACAGCAGTTCCATTCTCTAATAGCGCGCGGGAAGAAAGACACCTAAATCATTCCGTTTTCGATCTGATTTCTCTTATTTTATTGGGATGGTCATGTCTCCCGAAGTAGGTGGGTGGTAGCAAAATATTTTCACATTCAGAAGCAAAAGTCGGTGATTGAAACTTCGCAAACAGATCATGCCACAATGAATAACGTCTTTCTTTTAATGATTTCCACCCCAATTCGTGCAACATTTCCATGACGCTTCCCCCCCCCCTTCCCCACAATATTTTCTGTGTTCTCTCCAGTTTAAATTTTCGTGATTGTAACTCCTTAAGGTTTGACTGATTTATCTCGTCATTGAAGTGCAGCGGATTTCTTTTAGTGGTCACGTGTATTACTTCACACTTTTCTTTTTTTAGTGTCTATTGCCAATTTTCACACCATGTAGAAATTTTGTCTAAATCACTTTGCAGTTGCTTTTGATCCTCTGTTGACTTCACTAACTGTTCCACGAACAGTCTAAGGTAGCTATTCAGATTGTCTCCTAAATCGTTTATAAACACAAGGAAGAGTAGGGGACCTATAACGTTTCCCTGGGGAACGCCAGATATCACTTCTGTTTTACTCGATGACTTACCGTCAATTACAAAGAACTGTGTCCTTTCTGATAGGAAATCGTAAATCCAATCGCACAATTGGGGAGATATTCGATAAGAACGCAATTTCATTAGAATTCGCTTGTGGGGTATAGTGTCAAAGGCCTTCCGGAAATCCAGAAATATGGAATCGATTTGAGATCCCTTGTCGATGGCACTTAACACTTCCTGTGAATAAAGGTCAAGTTGTGTTATGCAAGAGAGATACTTTCTGAATCCTTGTTGACTATTGGTTAATAGGTCTTTCTCTTCGAGGTATTTCATAATATTCGAAAAAAGTATATGTTCCAAAATCCTACTGCAAATAGACGTCAATGAGATTGGCCTGTAATTTTGGGGATTCCTATTGCCTTTCTTGAATATTGGAGTAACTTTGGCAAGTTTCCAGTCTTTGGGTTCGGATCTTTCGCTGAGTTTAAAACGTTTAAATGTTTGTATAGCCTATGGGACTTAACTACGAGGTCATCAGTCCCTAAACTTACAAACTACTTATGAACTAAGTAATACTAAGGACGGCACAAATATCCATGCCAGAGGGGGGTTCCGAACCCCCGATCGCAGTGGCCGTGCAGACCGTGACTGAAGCGCCTCAGTCCCCTCGGCCAACGCGGCCGGCTTTCGCTGAGTGATCAGTTGTGAATTATGGCTCGATGTTCAACTGATATTCCTCTGCATGCCTGTGCAAGTAAGTAGTAGGCAAAAGAAAACTGTTTAGTAAAAGACCGGCACAAAATAACAAATCCAGCACATCCACACCGCCTTTCTTTCCTTTGTTGTTATTTATTGCCAAAGAACATACATCCAACAGGCTGGCAGCAACTTAGGCTCTGCGCTTCAGCCGAGCGGCTTTACAACATTAGAGTCCATCAGAAACATGATTTGCGGTCAAAAACCGAAACTGTGACCTAAAATTGCGTAATTAAGTTAAAATTTCAGGTAAATTTATATTACGCCACAAATCACTAGTTTTTTCCACCTCCCTGTATTAAGCCTACTTGAGTGTGTAATCCTAACGAAGAGTCCGTAGAAGATTATAGGGAGGGAACGGTACTTCAATGAAAGTACTTCCACATCGGATTCTATTCTTCTCACTGTGATGTTTATATCCAAAATAATTAAAGTAAGTTAGAGAAGAAGTGAACTGAACTCGAAACAGTGGAGACTCCATGTTTTGGAATTACGAGCTTCCCATAAATCGTCATAAAAGAAAACAAAAGCTGCTGATACATTGTCTTCATGGAAAAGAGGCCACAATTATATCGCTAAGCAAACAGTTAAAAGACTTTATAACCTCTAGGCTGCTAATCTAAATGCCTATTCAAGAAGTTTGTTTCAAAAAAGTCCATAATTTTTGTCTTATGTATTCTTTTCAGGGTCGACTAACATCTTTCTTACACAAAAAATGTCGATAGCTCGAATTGGTACGGCTCCCGTTCACTTTAAATTAACGAAACACTACTGCATAGCCACCACAAAAATCACACAATCCCGCGTGTCTTGTTGTAGGAAGATACTCTTTAGGTAAACAACAAGCATGCCAAGAAGATACTACGAAATGTCAGTGCCTTGTCATGACTACAACAATACAACATCCGCAGATAGTAATAATTTGTTTACTTCCATAAGCAGCCATTTTAACAAATATTTTTTGGATGCGCAAGGTTTCTATTGCCATCTTATTGCCGTTTTTGTAACCTACAAAGAACTATAATATTTGTCATTTATAATACATCATGTATATAAGTTGTCAGTAAATCAGCTTCAGTCAATGTTGCAGAAAGTATTTCGAAAAATAAGGCCACGTTTCCGACTAACAATATGATTGTTCTCAGTAAAAATTTACGCAAACTGAACAGGAAAAGCTGTGTACCTCATTATCAACGTTTTCTAAACCCATATTAGTTGTTAGAAAAACTCGACACTTTAAGTATAATTAAGTTAGCCTGAGAAATTCGTGGGAAGGAAAGGGGAAATGGAATCGAAGAAAAGATTTTTCCAGACAGCAATTTAAATATCGCCAAATGAGAAACATTATTTAACACATGTACTAACGCTGGTGGCTTTACTGGATAAGAAATTGAATATTAGATAAAACTTGATATTATTGCAATAGTAGGAACATGATGATCAAATTAAGGTAAAGCAAATCCGAAAATCTGAAGGGCTTAGCGGCACATTCCAAAGAATCACTTTACAATAATTAAGGTTGTCAAAGTTAGAGAATGAACATTTGAAAATTTACAATAATTGTAACAGCTACACATTACGCTAAGGCATTTAGCCCCCTGTTATAGCACAAAAATGTAGTTTTTGACAGTTACAAAGTATTCTAGCATTTAAGATAGCAATAAATAAACATAACATACATAATTAAACCCCAAAGATTGCAAGTGAGACAACAAGAATGTTCAAATCGGACTTTACACTAAATGAAATACAAATTCTCATGAAATCGGGGGACTATTTAATAGCCTGCAATAAGATAACATGCCGGCCACCGTGGCCGAGGGGACTGCGGCGCGCCAAAAATGTTCAAATGTTTGTAAAGCTTATGGGACTTAACTACGGGGTCATCAGTCCCTAAACTTACAAACTACTTATGAACTACTTACGAACTAGGACGGCACAAATATCCATGCCCGAGGGGGGATTCGAACCCCCGACCGTGGTGGCCGTGCAGACCGTGACTGAAGCGCCTCAGTCCCCTCGGCCACCACGGCCGGCGCGGCGCGCCAGTCACAGTCTGCACGGCCAGCACGGTCGGGGATTAGAATCCCCCCTCGGGCGTGGATATTTGTGCCGTCCTTAGTGTTAGCTAGTTCATAAGTAGTTTGTAAGTTTAGGGACTGATGACCCAATAGTTAAGTCCCATACGTTATACAAACATTTGAACATTAAGATAACATAATTCATCAAGTGAGAGGCCACGTAACCTTAAAGGCAGAACATCTTAAAACAATCACTATCAATCCAGCTGGACCCAAATTTAAAACTAACATTATATTTCAACAAATACATAAGATAATCTTTCAATCTGGAAGGTAAAACTAAAATTTCAAACAGAATCAGAATTTAGCTCGTAAACCTGAATATGATATAATAAGGTATGCAGTAGGCGAGCAATAAATTCTCAAAATAACAATGGATAGTGTATTTAATTGTTTATGTCTCTACATGTCATAAACTTACCCATTCAGTGATTATTGCCCGCCAGTAAGGAATGTGTGTGCCAAGTTCAGTTGCAATCGGTCCAGTAGCAGAAGTGACACACACACACACACACACACACACACACACACACACAAATCAAAAATGTTCAAATGCCTGTAAATCTATCGGATCAAATTGAGTGGTCATCAGTCGGTAGCTTACAAACTACTTAAACCTAGGTAAACTCACCTCCGGACAAACACACACACCCATGCCCCAAGGAGGACTCGAACCTCCACGGCGAGCAACCGCGCGCTCCGCAGCGAGAGGCTTTAGACCGCTCGGCTACTCCACCGCGGCACACACACACACACACACACACACACACGCGCACACATCCCACACAAACACACGTGATCGTACCCGTAATGTCAGTAAACGGGACTCGTCGTATTCAATATATTTAATTTGTCAGTTCCATTCACTCAGTTCAAATCTTTGTTAAGCTTATGGGACTTACAAACTACTTATGAACTAGCTAAGACTAAAGACAAGACAAACATCCATGCCCGAGGGGGGATTCGAACCCCCGACCGTTGCGGCTGTGCAGACAGTGACTGGCGCGCCGCAGACCGCTCGGCCACTGCGGCCGGCCACTCACTTAGTACATGTTCTGAGATGTCATAACGTTATGTGACAAAATGACCCATTATGATGGGTAAGTCATAAGAAAAAAATATAGAACCAGCAGTATTATCTGCTACGGTGCGCACGGCCGATCGCCATCGGGGATTCGAATCCTCTGTCGGGCATGGGTGTTTGAGATGTCCACGCTTAGTTTACCTTAGTTTAAGTATGTAATCTACGGACTAATGAGCAAGCAGTTTAGATAGATTGACAAACATTTGAACATTTGAATAAACTGGGTTGGAGATTCTGATGTCCACAGATTTCGCACGAAAATTTCCCGAGCACGGCAGAGCCTCGGGAGGAAGTAGGCCGCGGTCTGGCCGGCAAAGGTGGGGCCGAGCCTCTTGCAGCAGCTTATTAGCGGCCTTACAGTCTCATCATTTATGAAGGAGCGGCTAATTCCAAGTTGGCGGCAAGTTGAGGGCGGCGCGCGCAAGATGGCAGCAGCGGCGGCGGCGGCGACAAGTTGTGGTCCCTCGCGGCGTCCACCGCGATGCTGCAGCGCTGGACTTAGGCACCAGGCCGACCACGGCAGGCAGCTCACAAGTAGCCCTGTTTACAGTAGTACCCACGAAAAATCAAACAGGCTGAGGCGGTGTCCCAATCAGGCGAAATTTGCAGCATCCGTATGCGGTGACGAGATGAGAGCGTAATTAGCAATTCTGCGCACCCACACACCAGGCACGTTAGTTCTGTCACCTGCAAGCCCTGTATGGTGAGGGAACAGACGGCGGTGTGGATTTAACTCTACCACCGTTTGTTCCACCCCTCTGCCTGGGTGCCTCAACTATGCTTCCTCTCCGCCCCCCCACCCTGCGGGCCGCGTTGGCCGAGAGGACTGAGGCGCTTCAGTCACGGTCTGCACGGCCACTACGGTCGGGGGTTCGAATGCCCCCTCGGGCATGGATATTTGTGCCGTCCTAGTTCGTAAGTAGTTCATAAGTAGTTTGTAAGTTTAGGGACTGATGACCCCGTAGTTAAGTCCCATACGATTTACAAACATTTGAACATTTGAACCTCTCCCCCCTCCCATACAACTACTCCGCCGATATGCCTCATCCATAGCCTCCCGTCCATCTCCTGCAGTATGCTGATGACACTGCCATTTTTTTTCCTTATGACATAGTGGATAGTCACATAAAGTTATGACATCTCAGAACATCAGAACATGTACTAAGTGGTGCATTGAACTGGCAAATAAATTAAATACTATTAGCCGTGTTTGCTGACATTACACGTGTGTTTGTGCGTGTGTGTGTGTGTGTGTGTCTGTGTATGTTTGTGTCTGTGTGTCACTTCTCCTACTGGACCGATTGTTTTTGTTTGTTAGGCTTATGGGACTTAACTGTGGGTCATCAATCCCTAAACTTACAAACTACTTGTAAGCTAACTTACTCCTATAACTAGGAGGGATTCGAACCCCCGACGGGAAACGGCCTCACGCATCTTGGCAAGGCGTCTCAATTCGCTCGGCCATTCCGCTGCGGCTGGACCGATTGCAACTGAAATTGGTACACATATTCCTTACTGTCGGGCAATAATCACAGAAGGGGTAAGTTTATGACATATAACGTCATAGACAATTATATACGCTAAAAAGATATTGATACATGCGCCAGTATACGATATCTTCCCTTAAACTACTAAAACTGTTTCAACAAAATTTGATAAATTTGATAGACGTATCCTTTACCCTCACACAACAATCACTCTTCCACACACACTTCAGTATATATAACGTCATATCCAATGAGATGCCCACTCCCCCCCCCCCCCCCCCGATAAAAATCGCCGTATCTGTTCGAGAATTAGAGTACTTAGCAACTTGTATCGAACTACACATTCAATTTTACAAGTTTACGAAACTTTTTCTCCCTGACAAACCCAATAAAAGAATAAAGGAAGGTATCACTTACCTCTTCTTCGCTGTTAATGAAGTAATAGTACTGCATTCGATATGACGTTACATTTTATTACTGCTACACTGCAAACTGTATTGCCGCAACATTTCATAGACTGTATGTACATATACCAATGAATGTACCTCAAATATTATCGCATAGTATAACACATTAGATATGCGGTCATAAATATAAGGTTGAAGAAAAATCGCCCCTTCAAGTGTGAGGTTTCAGTTTATTGCGTCTTTACTACCTACACTATTAGCGACTCAAATTGCAGCCAATAAGCACATACACCACTAAATTTACCTTGCAAATTATATAACAGTACAATATAGAGTTCAACAGATACGACGTCATAGGCAATGAGATGCACAAAACACCGATACAGCACGCCAAAGTTCTTTATCACGTCTATATTACTGACTCTATTCACAACACATATCTGAGACAGTATGCTAATATTCTACTATATGTACCTTGAGAGCTAAATTGTTCTAAGACACATAATTCAAATGCTGTTACGTCATAACAACTCAGTTGCGCGAGAAAAAAAATACCCTAACTTAAATGTACTGATAGAAGGGAAGAGGCGACAGACAGGTACACGTGCAACGCCAGTACCAAAACTGCTATGTAATGGTGCACAACATAAAGCGATGTCATAACAACATGAAGCATTAAATAAAGTATTACTGTATGGTATGTCAGACGACATGATATAGCATGTGTCACATGATATATAACACAGATGATTATGCACCTGTTCACAATGTAGCGTTATGTGTCAAGAGTTTACATATCACTACCAGGCGGCGAAATGTGACAGCCAGTGCAAGGTTCCGTACGGACGTGAATATTTAACACGGCGTAGAAGATCCTTCACGGAACAATCTGAGGTAGAGAACCTAGGATCGAAATAGCCAGCTTCAGGAGGTAACAGGAACACAATTACTGAGTGCTTTCTTATTTACATTCTTCACAGTGAAAGGCAAATCCCACTACTGACATAATTAATGTACTATCTACACTGGACTTTTATAGCGGAGGCCGCGCCCATCGTCTTTGGGCTGCCGCCAATTGCAACCAATGGGTGTGACTATGGGTTAGCATTAAATTAGATACTGTCAGTAGCAACAACCTATAAATATCATAGAATGAAATATAAAATCAGATGCCACGTCACAAAGAAAACGCAATAGCAAGTACGATAATTTCAATCACGGAGTTGCCAGCGACGCTTTCAAACGATGAGAAACCTACACCAAGGTTACTAGTTGGCGTATATGTATATAAATAAGGAGACATCATAACATCTTTGCCCGACAAATAGAATATATATATATATATATATATATATATATATATATATATATATATATAAAAGGCTTGCGTCTCATTGACTATCTTTGCGCCGGTTATACACCGTCACAAAGGATATTGAAATTGGCGTCCTACATCGCTACGTTGTCTCTAAATCCCCATGGAGGCTTCTCATTGGTGATTTACATTTATGGTTATTCATTTTACGACAATATTTCATGCTATTGGTAATATCTAATCTAATGTTCCAAATATTAAACACAGAACACATGTTTTACTCAATATAACGCATTTCACACCAATTGGTTGCAACTGGCGGCAGCCTAAAGACGCTGGTCATGGCTTCCGCTATAAAAGTCCAAGCAACCAAGCTACAGCCAGCAGTGTAGTTGCGCAAGAGATGGGCCAGCTCCTCACCAAGGGGATACCAGCGTTAATTTTATCAGTGAAGTTAGTCATATCATATTTGTACACTACTGGACATTAAAATTGCTACACCAAGAAGAAATGCAGATGATAAACGGGTGTTCATTGGAAAAATATATTATACTAGAACTGACATGTGATTACATTTTCAAGCAATTTTGGTGCATAGATCCTGAGAAATCAGTACCCAGAACAACCATCTCTGGCCGTAATAGTGGCCTTGATGCAACTGAGCATTGAGTCAGAGCTTTGATGGCGTGTATAGGTACAGATGCAGTTTCAACATGATAACACAGTTCATCAAGAGTAGTGACTGGTGTATTGTGACGAGCCAGTTGCTCGGCCACCATTGACCAGACGTTTTCAGTTGGTGAGAATCTGGAGTATGTGCTGGCCAGTGCAGCAATCGAACATTTTCCGTATCCAGAAAGGCCCGTACAGAACCTGCAACATGCGGTCGTACATTATCCTGCTGAAAGGTAGGGTTTCGCAGGGATCGAATGAAGGGTAGAGCTACGGATCGTAACATATCTGAAATGTTCGTTCATCGCGATGTCGCCAGACACGGATGCGAACCTGGATTCATCCCAAAAAATTACTTTTCCCATTCGTGCATCCAGGTTCGCCGTTGGGTACAGTATCGCAGGCGTTCCTGTCTGTGATGCAGCGTCATGGGTAACCGCAGCCAGGGTCTCCGAGCTGATACTCCATGCTGTTGCAAACGTCGTCCAACTGTTCGTGCAGATGGTTGTTATCTTGCAAACGTTCCTATCTGTTGACTCAGGGATCGAGACGTGACTGTACTATCCGTTACAGCCATGCGGATAAGATGCCTGTCATCTCGACAGCTACTGATACGAGGCCGTTGGGATCCAGCACGGCGTTCCGTTTTGCCCTCATTAACCCACGGATTTCATATTTTGCTAACAGTCATTGGATCGCGACCAGCCGGCCGCGGTGGCCGAGGAGACTATGCCGGGCGCCGAGGCTCAGCGCGCCCGGTCAGGGGGCTCAACGCCCTCTGTAATAAAAAAGCTGAGCTAAGAACACTTCGAACATCAACGAACAAATACGATCAGCGTCCGCAATAAACAGAACTACCCATAGAGCAGAAAAGAAAAAAAAATGGAGACTGAGGCACTCCAGTCACGGTCTGCACGGCCACTATCGTCGGGGGTTCGAATCCCCCCTTCGGGCATGGATATTTGTGCCGTCTTTAGTATAAGGTAGCTGATAAGTAGTTTTTAAGTTTAGGGACTGATGACCCCGTAGTTAAGTCCCATAAGCTTAAGAAACATTTGAACATTTTCTTTTATCGCGACCAACGCGAGCAGCAGTGTCGCGATACGATAAACCGCAATCTCCATATGCTACAATCCAACATTTATCAAAGTCGGAAACGTGATGGTACACATTTCTCCTCCTTACATGAGACATCACAACAACGTTTCACCAAGCAACGCCGGTGAACAGCTGTTGTGTATGAGAAATCGGTTGGAACCTTTCCGCATTTCAGCACGTTGGAGGTGTCGCCACGGCACCAACCCTGTGTGAATGCTCTGAAAATCATTTGTATGTCACAGCATCTTATTCCTGTCAGTTAAATTTCTGCAGTACGTCATCTTCTTGGTGTAGAAATTTCAATGGGCAGGATTGTATTTTATAACCGCACGATTCCCGATCCGCAGGGACGGAATTGTACCCGTCTTGAGTGGGATATATACTGAAGAGACAAAGGAAGTGCTATTCCCACGTACTAGGGACCCAGCTGAAGTGCCGCAACACGACGTGCTGTGCACTAAAGTCTGAGGTAGTGTTCAAATGTTGATAAAGCTTATGGGAATTCCGGGTCATCGGTCCGTAAACTTACAAACTACTTTTGAGTTAGCTTATACTACAGACGACACAAACATACATGCCCGAGGGGGGATTCGAACCCTCGATGGGGAATGTCTCTCGCATCGTAGGATAGCGCCTCAATGCGCTCGGTAGCTCCGCCGCGGCCTGAGGGTGTGACAAAGGGAACTGACACAATGCGTTTTGCAGTGCGGTCCCTAACCTGCAGTAGTGAGAGGGATTGGATTTCTAAATAGAACAAGGAAACCTCAAAAATAATTTCATCTGGGGAGTTTGGTGGGCAGCGGAGGTGTTTAAACTAAGAAGCGTGTTGCTCAAACCACTCTGTAGCAATTAAGAATTTATGAGGTGTCACGGTATGCAGTTGGAATTATCAAAGTCCGTCCGAATACACAACGGACATGAATGAATGCAGGTGACAATCGTGCTTACGTGCATGTCGCCCGTCAGAAACGCATCTAGACGTATCAGGGGTTCCGTATCACTCCAACTGCACACACCTCACGCTGCACCTGCAGACTGCTGACTTGCAGCGTCCGTGATTTCTTGCCCGCCGGCTGCGGTGGCCGAGGGGACTAAGGCGCTCCAGTCACGGTCTGCACGGCCACTACGGTCGGGGGTTCGAATCGCCCCTCGGGCATTGATATTTGTGCCGTCCTTACGATTAGCTACTTCATAAGTAGTTTGTAAGTTTAGGGACTGATGACCCCGTAGTTAAGTCCCATAAGCTATACAAAAATTAAAATAAGTAAATATAATTCTTGCCGTTGCCTCCAGATCTGTACAGGTCCATCCTCTCGATACAATTGGCAACGAGATTCGTCAGACCAGCAACATGTTCCCAGTCATCAACAGTCCAATGTCTGTGTTGACGGGCCCAGGAGGGGCGTAAAACTGTGTCTCGTGAAGACTGAAAGGGTTCGCTAGTGGCCCTTCGGTCTTCGTTGAATGACACGCACGCCGACACTTGTTGATGGCCCAGCACTCAAATCCGCAGCAATGTGTCAAAAGGTTGCACTTCTGTCACCTTAAATGATTCTTTTCAGTCGTCGTTGGTCGCGTTCCTGCATCATCTTTTTTCCATCCTCCGCAATGTCGGAGATCTGATGTTTTTAACGGATTCCGTATGTTCACAGTGCAGTCGAGGACTGATCGTACGGGAAAATCCCCACGTAATCACTACCTTGAAAATATTATTTCCCATTTCTCGTACGCTGACTGTAACACTTCATTGGTTGTTGTTGCTGTGGTATTCAGTCCGCAGACTGGTTTGATGCTGCTCTCCGTGCTACCCTGTTCTGCGCAAGCCTCTTCATCTCCAAATAAGAACGGCCACTTACATTCTTTTCAACTTTTCTTTTGTTAAAAAATATCTTTTTCTGATGTGCACAGTCGAGAAAGCGCACACCTTAAGCCCAAACGTAACGGTGGTTTCTGCAACCTTGCTGTTGTATACGAGGGCAAAAAGATCAGGTTTATGTTCAAACGTAGTTCGATTATCGATTTTTTTGTTATGTTGACACACATATCTCTAACATGTGTTCACAATTTCAGGTACACAGCACACTTCGCTTGTTTTTCACAGATAGAAAGGATAGGCGTGTTTTAGTATGCTTGGCGATTTTCTATTGTCGTAAATATGGAGGAAAGGATATATATCATATTTTAGGAGAAAAATGGAATCATGTCATTTAAACAATTTGATATGTTGACAGTGGCACATGGTGAGACAGCTTTAAAAGATGTTTAAAAGTGCTTCAAGTTATTCCAAGGTGGCCGAAAAAATGCCAATAATGAACCTCCCTCTGGACGATCCAGCACAGCAACAACGAATGATAACGTCGAATCTGTGAGGAAAATTGCTTTGGATGTTGCTGAGGATGTTCGACTATCTTTCGGCTCTTATAATACCATTTTTGGGATGTTTTGGGCATGAAACGTGTTTCAGCCAAAGTCGTTCCAAATCTCCGCACATTTGGTCAGAAGAACTGTCACATGAGCAACGCTTAGGAGGTCTTGAATGACGTTAATGATGATACAGATTTGTTCTAAAGGGTCATAATTGGTGACGAAACATGGGTTTCCCGTTATGACGTCGAAACGAAAGCCCAGCCATCCGAATGGAAGCCAAGACCGAAAAAAAAAACACACAAAGTTAGATCAAATGTCAAAGCACGTTTTTAAAAAACAGTCTTGATCTCTTATGATGGAGACTGTGTTTTTAAGAATATAATTTTATTAACGATCGTAGTTTCTCCAGAAATATTTTGCAAAATACCAAAGTGTTGCTCATTTTCTTTTCTATTTTATTTTTTTATTTATCGTGGCATAGTTCATCATGAATTTTTACCTCTACGTCGTACGGTCAATGAGTATTACTTTGGCGTTACGCGCCATTTACGAGAAGCAATATGCATAAATCATCAGGAATTGTGAAAAACAATCCATGCTTTTGCATCATGACAATTCATCTGCTCATTAGTCGTTGTTTATGAGAGATTTATTTGGTCGAAAACAAAATTGTGTTGCCTCAGCTACCATATTCACCGTATTTGACCACTTGCGCCTTCTTTCCTCTTCGCAAACTGTACAGTCCTATGACAGGACAAAGATTTTCAACGACTGACGAAATAAAAACTATATCGTTGGAAGTACTCAAGGCAATAACAAAAAGTGCTTAATAGAAGTGCTCAGAGTCGGAGGTTCGAGTCCTCCCTCGGGCTTGGTTGTCTGTTTCGCCCTTAGCATAAATTTGTTTTATTAGTCCGTAAGTCTAGGGACTGAACAGAATTGGGGAGAAAAGGAATTTCTGGCATACCTTGACTAAAAGAAGGGATAGATTGGTAGGACACATTCTTAGACATCAAGGAATTGTGAATTTAGCGTTGGAGGGAAGTGTATGGGGAAAAAATCGCAGGGGAAGACCAAGAGATGGATACAGTAAGCAGATTCAGACAGATGTAGGTTGTCGCTCTTATGTGGAGATGAAGAGGCTTGCTCAGGATAGGGTATTGTGGAGAGCTGAAGACCACAACAACAACAAGTCTAGGGACTAACGACCACTACAGTTTGGTTCCACGGCTTTACGAACATTTAAACAGGAAGAAGTGATGGCACAAGTGTATGGTATCTGAGTGGCATCACTTTGAAGGGAACAACATGAATATTAAATTTTCTGGCAGATTAAAATTGTATGTCGGAACCGGGACTCGAACCTGGGTCCCAGATTCGTGTCCCCGGTTCCGGCACTCAATTTTAATCTGCCAGGAATTTCCATACAGTGCACACTCCGCTGCCGAGTGGAAGTTACATTCTGAAAACATGAATATTGATGAATTAATATTTTTTTTCATATAAAGTCACCTTACGTTCTGAGCACATCTCTTATATCTGAATTATATACATACAACAGCCATCTATGACAATGTTGACAGCAATCTTAGACAGAGAAAACTTCTGTAGTAAATCAAAACACAAGGTTTCGATATTACGATTATCTTATATTAAGTCGCGGCAGCGTGGCCGAGTGCATTGTGGCTCTATGCTCCGATGTGCGAGGCCGTTTCCGGTCGGGGAGGCGAATCCTCCCTCTGGCGTGGGTGTTTGTGCTGTCTTTACTATAAGTTGGTTTATAAGTAGAAGGACTGATGACCCCGATGTTAAGTACATAAGCTTAACAAACATTTGAACATTTTCTTTTGTTACAAGTGAGTTTTCTTTCCTCTCATCAAGGGTCTGTCGGTTTACAAGGTCTGTACACACACCCGATGTTGCGAAACAGCTTTGCCACATGTTCCGTTTACTATTACTAGACCAGAGACTGGTTAACTGGCGGTCTGTCAACTCTTGAAATACTTCAGTTTGAATTGTGGTTTTTGGGTTTCAGATACAAGATTTATAACTAAACTTAGGTGAAGCGAAACTTACAATTAGTCTTTTCCAAAACGTCATTGTCACCGTTGCTAGGATGACAATGTTCTTAAAATAGTTATTTTGTTTCCCCACAGAATATGCTCTCACCAGAAAATTTCAAGCAACATCGACTGGTTTAGTGATGCCTAACACCGTCCATTTACACTTTGCTGTCTGTCCAATTGGTGAAAAGGCACGCACTTGTAACTATTCCCAACTAAAAATTTCACGCCAGCTGTTTCAAACATTTCTATTCCTTCCATCTGTTGTGACATGTACCTCCAAACCCAAACACACTTTCATATATTTCACGATATTTGGTAAGAGCATTCAAATGATAATTTTTGTTCCTTTTTTAGGTACTTTTGAGAGGAAATTTATTTTTCTTTGCTGCATCATGGTGATTATAGTGCTGTCGTCAATATTCTAGGCCCACGTAGTACAATTTTGATTCTATAATTATAGCACGACGTTAACGTGTATGTAGACGACGTTAACGTGTATGTAGTTGAGGAAACCTGGTAAAAGTTGCGTCTGATAGAGGTATAGCTCGAATGAACATTGTGACAGATTGCAATAGGCCGCGGTGGAGTAGCCGAGCGGTCTAAGGCGCTTCGCTATGGAGAACGCGGTTTCTCGTCGTCGGAGGTTCGAGTCCTTCCTGGAGCATGGGTGTGTGTGTGTGTGTGTGTGTGTGTGTGTGTGTGTGTGTGTGTGTGTGTGTTGCCATTTAAGTTAGTTTACCTTAGTTTAAGTAGTTTGTACTCTACGGACTGAAGACCACGCAGCTTGGTCCGATAGATTTACAAATATTTGAACCTTTTTTTTTTTTTTTTTTTTACAACAGATGAGGAGGGAGTGCAGGAATTTTTCTAGAGTGCACACGAATTACATGACTATATGATAGCTACAACGGAGTGGCCGAGAACTCTAAGGCGACTTGCTGTGTAGCGCCAGTTTCTCGCCGTCGGAGGTTTGAGCCCTCCCTAGGGCATTGATTTGTGTGTGTTCTCCATTGTGTAAGTTTGTGAGTCTAAGGACTGGCCGGCCGCGGTGGCCGCGGGGACTGAGGCGCTCCTGTCACGGTCTGCACGGCAACTACGGTCGGGGGTTCGAATCCCCCCTCGGGCATGGATATTTGTGCCGTCCTAGTTCGTAAGTAGTTCATAAGTAGTTTGTAAGTTTAGGGACTGATGACCCCGTAGTTAAGTCCCATAGACTATACAAACATTTGAACATTTCTAAGGACTGATAAACACAGGTTTGGTTCAAAAAGTTTACAAACAATTGAACAATTTTGCGTATTCTATTACAAAACGGATAACACAGTGCCTTTCAAAAAGAACTACTATTGATTGACATGCAATACGTATGACACGACTTTTTGAAACAACAGCATAATCGAACTATGGGGACGAAAACGTTTACCGTAATGAAAGCGTGGGCAGTTATCTTGGTAAGTTACCCCCTTCCAACTTGTCTTATAATGCTTTCTTGATTATCCCGACAATTGCATTCTCCTCGTCTGTAACGTGATCGCGGATTTCGCAATTCATTTTTGCCTCTACTTAGCCTGATAACTAATACATTATCAGCCAGCTGACGTGTTATGGAGAATTTTTTCTCCACTCAGCGAAATCATCCTTTGTGTTCACTAAATAGTTCCATTCTCTGAACATTAAAATTTTTATTTCATTTATTTTGAATCGCCGCCTTGGAGTTTCACAAGTCAGTCGTCAGATGCTGGAAAATAGAACGGAACGCAAAAGTCTCTCGGGAATTATTGGCTCAGAGCACTTTAACCAATCGTACCAAAATTCAGAAAATACGAACTCCAGAGACTGAATAAGAACCCTCGCTAAATAAATTTCTAGTTTAACTAGGACGTGAATAACTTTGGCTATGGCCTGGCTCGGCCACGAGGTAACGTGTTATGACGAACTTTCGCATATCAATGCAGACTGTGATGAAAGCCCATGTGATAACCTGCTCTCGCGAAATGCTCCCGTTATTCAACAACGCTACCATTTCCGTGCCTTAGACGCGAAAAAGCAGAACCCTCTTTGTTACTCTTGATTTTAACGACCTTCTGTAATGTTTACTTCTGAGTTTTAATTGCTTCCTTTGATGCGCAGCTTCCTGTCGGGGAAAAGGAAATGGTTTCTGCTATTACCACAGGAGCTCATTAATTTTCCCTTCTCCGCTAAGAAGAAATTTACGTCATCATGGATTACGGGTTCTGGCTGTGCAATAAATCTTCTGAAATCTGTTACTTTAACATACAAAGAGGGCACCATTCATAATCAGATAGAAATTAATGAGTACAAAAATTGTAATAACATTTAATGGGTGTAGCTCATTAGTAGCTAATTTAAAACTTCGAATACGAATATTTTTATGAGACGATTATTACAGTAATATCTCTTACAGGCAAGATAATTTGCGCCTCCTTAGTCCTGTAGACTACGCGGTGGGCTTGCCCGCAGGGTGCGCGAGTTCGAATCCCGGTCGTGTGAGGGATTTTCTACGGTCGGGGATTGTTTTGCTGTTCTTATCATTATCGACACGCTAGTCACTGAAGTTATGTCACATAGAAAGGTTTGCACCAGTTTGGCCGAACATGACGTCAGCTGAGGTCTAACAAGAAAAACTGCCACATGATCACTGTTGTGTAAGATAGGTAGTGTTTTACAAACATTTATTGAGAAATTCAGGCGAAAAACTTGTAAAGAACGCAGCCATTACAACAGACGCCTGTGCATGGTATCCCATACGGACATAATTCTCTACAAGTAAGTGATTCTTGCAAACAGTCGAAATGTATTGTGCTCTATTCATGGAAAAAGAACTTCATTCCTGGATCGCAAAGAACAAGGTACAACTCCTGGAGACACGGTACTGAATAACACCAGCACGATATTTGTGATGTGTTGTGGATAACGCAGGTTGAATGTAGTACGCAGATTGCAGTAATCGTAAATAAATAACAGTATGTTAATTAATTTTTAAATCATGACACGCTGTGAAAAGTGATCAATGCCCTAAAATGTGGAAATGACGTCTTGAGTCATTGTTTTACTTGACATAGTCACCATAAATTTCTTGTTGCGCCAGTCGCTTCATGTCTGGAATAGCTATTGTAATTTACGTCCAGAATTTATTCCACTCTTTGCCTTGCACCCTTTATATCTTGACATAGTAACACAGAACTTATTCCCTGATGACATTCTATACTTTTGTATTTTTTTCATGTTGATTCCTTCGCCAGTTCTGTGGAAAAACCCCTGCTCCACCAAGTTTTCGGTATTCTTTTGTAGAAACAAGTGACAAACACATATTGTAATCAGAATGAAACTTTCACTCTGCAGCGGAGTGTGCGCTGATAAGAAACTTCCTGGCAGATTAAAATTGAGTGCCAGATCGGGACTCGAACCTGGGAACTTTGCCTTTCGCGGGAATGCGCACTACCGACTGTGCTATCCCGACACGTCTCCACCATATCCTTTCTTCCAGGAGTGCTAGTCTTGCATGGTTCGCAGGAGAGCTTCTGTGAAGTTTGGAAAGTAGGAAGTGGGGTACTGGCGGAAGTGAATTTGTGAGGCGGCATCGTGGCCGGCCACGGTGGCGGAGGAGACTGAGGCGCTTCAGTCACGGTATGCACGGCCACTACGGTCGGGGGTTCGAATCCTCTCTCGGGCATGGATATTTTTGTCGTCCTTAGTGTTAGCTAGTTCGTAAGTAGTTTGTAAGTTTAGGGACTGATGACCCCCATAAGCTCTACAAACATTTGATTTGATTTGATTTGATTTGTCTAAAGCGTCATGTTACGGACTGGGCGGTCGCTCCCACCTAAGGTTCCAATCCTCCTTCGGGCAAGGGTGTGTGTTGTCCGTCATGTAAGTTTAAGTAGTTTGTAAGTCTAGGGACTGATCATTATAGCAGTCTGGTCCAGTAGTTTTACAAACATTATACATTATATCGTGTAGGTGATAAAGTGCGATGCATTTGTACTTTGGTGATTCATGTGAAAATGTTTCCAACGTATGACCGCGTGACGGGAATTGAGACTTTCAATGCATAATGGAATTTGGAGCTATTTGCTTGGAGCAATCCATTTAAAAAATCGTTAGGAAATTCAGCATATCGATAACACACTGTTAAGGGTTTACCTAGAATTCCAAATTTCAAACAGCAGTCAGTACCTGCATTTAATAACCGGAATCAAAGGCGTTTACATTGAGTTTCAATGCTAACAATCAAGTGATATTAACGCAGAAATGAATGTGGAACGTACGACGAATATACCTGTTAGACTAAGGCAGCGCAATTTAACAACTGACAACGGCTTCACGCAACAGATGTGAATGCTTCTGCTAAGAGCAGAACATCGCCTTCAGCCTTTGGCTCGTGAGGATACTGCTTGGCCCCTAGACGGTTGGAAAACACTGGCTCTGTCGGATGTATTTTGTTTTCAGTTGCTAACAGCTGATCGTAGGGTTGATAGATGGCAATCCATCTCTCTTCTTTATTGTGTAATTTAACGTAAGAATAATCATGTAATTAGTTCATTATGCGTAATTTGCTGTTGCTGTTGATAGGATATTGGAGCAGGGCAGTGTTATGTGTGAACGGGAAGAGGTCCGTGGGTTGCGAACGTGCCGAGACGCAGAGGAGGCTTGGGCCGAGAACTTGTAAAACTGTCCGCCAAGCTTCCAAGATTGTGGCAGGTGGAAGGTGAGTATTGTGTCAGGTCTTAAATAGCTGATCTCACTGATTTTGAGAAAAGATAGCAATGCAACGGTAATCCCTTCTGTTCTCTCGAGGTAAGAGCGTCCAAATTATGTTTGGAGCTCTGGAGGTAGGCCGCGTAGCAAGGCCGTGATGGCTTTTGCTAACGGAAAAATTCCTTCGCAGCCTGAACTGAGAACGAGTCCGGTGGACGGTTACAGAAAACGTGACAAACGCGCTAAGAAGAGTAAAGGGAAGGGGTAGCCGACTCAGATTGGCTGCTGGGTAGAATTTCAGATTTTCGAGATCGGCCAGGCGTAAGTGAATTTTCACTGGCCAGTGCTAGGAAGCTTACATCTGATTCGCTTTCTGGAAAAACGGCATTTTTCAGGCGGACGTGCACGGCAGACGATGGTTTTAGAAAACTTCTGCTATGCTCTCTTGGAGTGCAGACGGTTTTCGTTTCGTGTTCTCTGTGGGTACGGACGTGGAGATCTGCTTGTTTAGCCGATTCTTGGACTTACGATCTTGTACAAATTTCAGAGTGCGCTCTGGTATTGACGGTTCTTGTTCGGTGAGAACAAGGTCAGCCAGCCATAATTAGTTGCACCGAGGCACTGATTACGACATACTCAGTTTTCTGGAGTCTTTTAGGCCTCCAGTACCTTGCGTCCTTGTCTATGCTAACTGAAGTGGCCCAGACTTGGCAGAACTGCTTGAGGTCGCAGGCACTGTGTACTACCGAGAGCGCAGTGGCTGATATTAGGCAGTACAGTTTCCGAATATCGTGGCGAGATTTTATTTTGTGGTCGCGCGCGCACTTTTCGGCTTACAACCGCCAGCAGCCCATACCACAGAGGCGCTGCGAAGTTGCCCAGCAGTTCTGGGTAATGTATGGCTTGCGCACGCCAACAGCAAATGGTAGCCGTATCAAGTTCGCCAGTGTTGTTTATAAAATCTACCCTGCTCGGAATATTTAATTACGACTACGAACTCGTACTTCAATTTCCGTACTGTTACGAAGTTTAACGTTTTCCAACACAGGATGTTTTGACTTGTCAGTCAGTATTAAATTCATGTTGACTGTGTTTCTGATTAATGTAGAGCATTGACATAGGTTTATTTTTCTATTTATATCGAATTTGTATGAATATTCATATCCACTTTGAGATACTTCAGTTATTGATATAAAAATATATGAACAAGGTGATTATAATAAACATATAGCTGAGAAAGTCAGCTTTTCTTAACAAATCAATTTATTGTTGTTTCCCGTTTTTATTCGTAACTTTTTTTGAGGGAAAATTCCAAATAAATTGGAAAAGTTGTGGCTCTGTCTGTGTGACTGGAGACGATTTTAGGTTGCTATACAGGGCTATAAATATTATTGATATTTCAATAATAACTTTATTAACTGAATAACATAAATAATTCAGATAATTTATTGGGAGTCTGCCGCTCCTGTCTAAAATTCCATGTCCTAACTACCCACACCTTACATCTTTCGTTCCCTGCCATAATTCACTTTCTTCACATTTATTCTTCACCCCCACCACTTTTCATTTGCCAATCCCATCCCAGTAGCCGGGCGGTCTAAAGCGTCTCGCTGCGGAGCGCGCGGTTGCTCGCCGTGGAGGTTCGAGTCCTTCCTGGGGCATGGGTGTGTGTGTTGTCCGTAGGTTAGTTTAGCTTAGTTTAAGTAGTTTGTAAGCTACGGACTGATGACCACGCAGTTTGGTCCGATAAAATTACAAACATTTGAACATTTTTTTTGAATCCCATCCAGGATACCTTTTCACTGCCGCACCTTTCAGAATCGAATACGGCGCTAGTCCCACGAAGTCAAAGAGTCAACAATACATTGTGCAAGCTGGTGGTCCCTCCAGAATGTGGTGGATTGTTTTTCCATGAAATGGAGTGATCTTAGGTTTCAACTTGACGTATCATTGAATGGATCGGGCTACATTCGGCTACCTCATATACACTAATTCATTCATTTATACAGTTGTAGAATGTTACTGGCCAAATGCTGTTCGTGATTGGTGTAAACCCGGAAAATCAAAATAAAAGTATTTTTCTGTAGTTGCTTAGTTTTTGTAAAAATGAATTAATGTGCAAATATTTCTGTCTTTGCACGTGGTCTCAATATGTGTCTATTGCTTGTCGCTGTACAACAATTGACAGTGATTTAGGAGTCTGGGTATGTTCGTGAACATTCAGTATTTTTCAAATTTTCTCAAATGAGTACTGCATAAATTCATTTTACGTGTATCAATAATGGGACAATACCATAATACTATGAAGTAATATACATCTTATGTACACAAATTACCATCTACGTTCTTGTTGTCCGCTTTCTATATACTGTATTCAATGCGATATTTTGCTAAATCACTTTTTTCGCTTCCAAGAGTGTAAAAACATACTAGTTGGACTTGCATTTGAAGAAATTTTATACGACGTACAGAACGATGAAGTGAGTGAAGATGAAAATCATGACTTAGAACTGTTCCATCAGATGCAGATGAAGAAGTTGTTAACGAAAACGTCCCAAAATAGAATGTTCTGTACTTCTTGCTGTAATGTACCGAAGAATTGTTTATAACCACTTCTTCTTTCTTTTGTCACCCAAAATAGCCGGCCGCGGTGGCCGAGGGGACTAAGGCGCTCCAGTCACGGTCTGCACGGCCACTACGGTCGGGGGTTCGAATCCCCCCTCGGGCTTGGATATTTGTGCCGTCCTAGTTCGTATGTAGTTCATAAGTAGTTTGTAAGTTTAGGGACTGATGACCCCATAGTTAAGTCCCATAGACTTACATTTGAACATTAATCACCCAAAATATCACATTGATCATTTTTTTTATGTTGATGTTCTTGTTTGTGTCTTTTTGGTGAGGATAGTCCGCTGTATGCAAGACACTTAAATCTATCAAACGTTTGGTAAGGTGAGTGTTAACAGCAGTCATGTATTTATTGAAATGCATCTTTAACCATCAGTTGGACCGAAACTAGACAATTTTAAGGAGTTCTAATAAAACAGTCGATGGTTAAAGATGCATTTTATTAAATTTATGTTATGTTTCGGCACATTTTTAATGCCATCAGTGAGGATTTCCTTATTGTGGTTCTGAAAATTCTAGTAATACTGTACAAATGTCATTTTGAGATACGTATAAATGTTTATACAAGTTGTTTCACTGTGCAATTCATTTCCGAACAGGAAAATGAATCGTAAGTAACAACACAAATCGCACCTTATCGACCAAAAATTTAACAACAAAAGCATGTAAACTGTTTCTTTATCTATCAGATGAAAATGTGTATGAACTTACAAGAACAATTGAAAAGCACTATACTCAATGCTTGTAACGTAGACTAATGTGAGGTATGTACAAAACTGTGGAAACTCATATTCGTAGTCCAAATTTCGACAAAACTGAAGGAGATATATTATTTCTGCTAATGTAAGTGAACTGCACGGTGAAAGAACTTGTAAAATCCAATAGATATATCTGAAATTGAGATTTTTTACAAAACTACTATAATTTGCAGAACTACAATAAAGAAATTCCCCACTAATGATAGCACAAAAGACCCGAAACATGTATATAAAAAATAATTTAATTGTTTCTTGTATATGGCGGAATATCGTCACCATTTATTACATTAATGTAAAGAAAAAGGATTGAGAAGTAACTAACGAAATTTTGGGTCAAAGGGACATTAACGCTTTTTGTATTTTGGGTTAGTGGGACATTAACGCTTTTGGTATTATGGATGGCTAGTAATGTTTTCCAACGACTTGCTTACGGCACGCCATGTCAGTGGCTGCAGTTCAGCGATTGAAAGGAGGTCCAACACTATATTAGGATATATCTCATGTCCCTTGTCACGTCAGCCTTTATAATCAGCTTCTCTCTCCTAATTTAGTCAGAGTTTCGAGACTTTTCACTGTGCCAAGGGCATTTGGATGACGAAAGATTTTTCTTTTGCATTATCAGAAGCTGCGTCAAAACTGTTTTGCCGTCTTTACCTTTCCTAAGGCCGCCTAACAGATCCACGACTTTTCTCTACATCTACATCTACATACATACTCCGCAATTCACCGTAAGGTGCGTGGCGGAGGGTACACTGTACCACTACTAGGCATTTCCTTTCCTATTCCACTCCCAAATTGAACGAGGAAAAAAAGAATGCCTATATGCCTCCGTACGAGCCCTAATTTCTCTTATCTTGTCTTTGTGATCTTTACGCGAAATGTAAGTAGGCGGCAGCAAGATCGTACTACACTCAGCTTCAAATTCCGGCCCTCTAAATTTACTTAACAGAAATTCACGAAAAGAACGTCGTCTTTCTTCCAGCGATCCCCAATTGAGTTGCCGGAGCATTTCCGTGACACTCGCGCATTGGTCGAACCTACCGGTAACAAATCTAGCTGCTCGCCTCTGAACCGCCTCTATGTCTTCCTTCAAACCGATCTGCTGTGGGTCCCAAATACTTGAGCAATACTCAAGACGTGGTCGTACAAGCGTTTTATACGCGGTCTCCTTTACAGGTGAAGTACATCTTCCCAAAATTCTCCCAATAAACCGAAGTCTGCTGTCCGCCTTACTCACAACTGTCCTTACATGCTCGTTCCATTTCATATCGCTCTGCAATGTTACGCCTAGATATTTGAACGACGCGACCGCATCAAGAAGCTCACTACTGATGCTGTATTCGAACATTATAGGATTGTTTTTTCTACTCATGCGCATCACCTTACATTTTTCTACATTGAGAGCTAGCTGCCATTCTTCGCACCAACTAGAAATTTTGTCTAAGTCAACCTGTATGCTATTACAGTCAGTTACAGACGACACCCTCCCATACACCACAGCATCATCAGCAAACAGCCGCAAATTACAACTTACTCTGTCCATCAGATCATTTATATAGATAGAAAATAATAGCGGTCCTATCACACTCCCCTGGGGCACGCCTGACGATACACTCGTCTCTGATGAACACTCGCCGTCGAGAACAACGTACTGCGTTCTATTACTTAGGAAGTCTTCCAGCCAGTCACAAATCTGTGAACCTATTCCATAAGCTCGTATCTTCGTTAGCAGTCTGCAGTGTGGCACCGTGTCGAACGCCTTTTTGAAGTCGAGAAAAACACAATCCGCCTGTTGCCCTTCGTCCATGACTCGCAAGATGTCATGTGAGAAAAGGGCAAGCTGAGTTTCACATGAACGATGTTTCCTAAACCCGTGCTGATTCATGGAAAGAAGCTTTTCCGTTTCAAGGAAATTTACTATGTTCGAACTGAGAATATGCTCCAAAATTCTACATGAAACTGATGTCAACGATATTGGCCTGTAATTGTATGGGTCAGTTCTCTTTCCTTTCTTATACACGGGAGTCACCTGCGCTTTTTTCCAATCACTAGGAACTTTGCGCTGAATTAAAGACTCGCTATAAATGCAAGCTAAGTAGGGGGCCAATGCCGCAGAATAGTCTTAGTAAAACCGAACTGGTATTCCATCCGGACCAGCAGACTTTTTCGTATTTAGCTCTCTCAGCTGCTTCTCTACACCGGAAATACCTGTTGTTATGTCCCCCATTTCGGAATTAGTACGTTGATCAAATGATGGTATATTTGTGCGGTCCTCCTGCGTGAAAGATTTCTTAAAGGTTAAATTTAGAACTTCAGCTTTCCGTTTGCTTTCTTCTATTACTGCCCCGGAATGATCAACTAGTGACTGGACAGTGGGCTTTGACCCGCTTATCGATTTTACATAGGACCAGAATTTTTTCGGGTTCTCGGAAAGATCTTTTGCTAAGGTATGGCTGTGATAATTATTGTATGCTTCACGCATCGATCTTTTTATAGACGCACGAATCTCTACTAACTTTTGCCTGTCATCATTTGCGTGTTCTTTTTTGAATCGAGAGTGCAACAGCCTTTGCTTTCTCAGCAGCTTTCTAACATTATTATTATACCACGGTGGATCTTTTCCATCCTTAATCGTCTTTACTGGCACATATTTCTCTAACCCTTCATTAACAATGCATTTAAATTTAGTCCACAAGTCCTCTACATCCATAGTCCCAGAATTAAACGATGCCCATTCATTTTCTAAGTGCGATCGTAACATTTGCTTGTCGGCTTTTCCCAACAAAAACACGCTCCTAGCCTTCTTGACTGGTTTATGAACTTTGGTCACCATCTTCTCTACTTCCGTATATAATTATTTTCAGTGGCTTGGATATTCCGGGTGATGAAAAAGTCAGTATAAATTTGAAAATTTAAAAATCACGGAATAACGTAAACAGAGAGGTCAAAATTGACACACATGCTTGGAATGACAGGGATTTTTATTAGAAACAAAAAAAGTTCAAAAATGTCCGACAGATGGCGCTGGACAGCAAACCGTCAGTGACTGCCCATGAAAATCGTGTATAAAATGAGCTGTAATGAGAGAGATAATCAGATTCACCAGCAGTCGTAGCATGTTGACATATGAAAAGGTGCTTTTAGTGAAGCCGTATTATCAGAATTATTATACACTGCTGTTTGGTTGGTACTTAGGCGTACCCTCCGATGCTATCCTTACAAAATCCATCGGCATAATGAACTGTTACCTGGCGATTTAGTGAAGCGGAGGGCATTTGCGGTGTGGGCGTTTCAAAAGATGGCGGAAGGTAACGATTGGTTGAGTAACGTGTTGTGGACCGACGAAGCTCATTTCACGCTCCAAAGTTCTGTCAACGCCCACAACTGCAGAATTTGGGCTACCGAAAATCCTAGAACTGTCGTAGAAACTTCGTTGCATGACGAGAAAGTCACGGTATCGGTTGGATTTACCACATCTACCGTTATCGGGCCTTTTCTCTTCGAGGAACTGCGTGTTTCTGGTTTTGTAAGTACTACTGTGACGGGTGAGAGGTCGCCGATATGTTGCAGAATCGCATCATTCCCAGCCTGGCTGATAAATAGCTGCTGGAACATACGATCTGTATGCTGGATGGCGCTCCACCCCATATTGCTACACGCGTGAAAGATCTCTTGCGAGCGTCGTTTGGTGATCTGGGGCTCAGCCTCCACTTTCGTCATGCTTGGCCTCCCATGTCACCAGACCTCAGTCCGTGCGATTGTTGGCTTTGGGGTTACCTGAAGTCGCAAGTATATCGTGATCGACCGACATCTCTATCGATGCTGAAAGACAACATCCGACGCCAATGCCTCACCGTAACTCAGCTATTGTTGAGGAATGATGGTGAACATATTAAGCATTTCCTGTAAAGAACATCAACTTTGCTTTGTCTTAATTTGTTATACTAATTATTGCTTTCAAGATCAGATGAAGCATCATCTGTCGGACATTTCTTGAACTTTTTTGTTCTAATAAAACCCCATGTCATTCCAAGCATGTGTGTCAATTTTTACCTCTCTATCTACATTATTCCGCGATTTATGAAGTTTTCAAAGTTACTCTGACGTTTTGATCACCCGGTATAAAAAAGGTAAAGCAGTCAACAATCCGAAGATTGGTTTGAACACCACAGTGCTTTACTAGGCATGGTCCTGTTTGGAGGTGGTATGCCGTTGCCTTCCTCCGACCTTCGAACTGACTTACCCAGTCAGTTACAGGGGGACCTACAGTTTAACGTGGGTTCCGAACCACGGTGCTACTCGGTATTTTTCACATGGGCAATATTGCCAGAGGTGAAAGAAGTGGCAAGTGACAGATAAAAATCCTAGGACCTGGCGGGGATCGAACCCGGGACCTTTGGATTTGTAGTCTGGCACTCTACCACTGTGCTACGGAGCCGCACTCACCCGGTATATGAATGGTATTTTCAACACACCATTTTTAAATGGATACCCCATATTATTTCTTACGCAATCTGTATCATGTAAAATCACAAAAAGAAAAGCTTTGGTTTCATCGAAATATGCCAGTTACATCCGGAGAAAACAGGAAGCGAAGTTGACATTTGAAATACCTAAAGCGCCCAGCTAGAACTACCCAGGTCTCAACAGTGAATCTGGCTTAAGTCTCGGTACATGGTAGCTGCGCGCTTCGTGAATTTTGAACGTCATCTTCGCTTCGCAATGTTTCCTGGTGTAATTGACTTATTGCAATGCAACAAACGGCTTTTTTGTGATTTCTCATGCTATAATTTGCGCAAGAAGTAATATGGGGTATGCATTTAAGAAATAACAAGTTTGTGTAGAAAATAATATTTACATAGTTTTTAGGCTGTCTCATTGTGCTTACATTCATTAGCCACCACCGTACGTTCATGAATGCGAAAGTCGTTTTCCAATACCTATTGTATTTCCAGAGATATTTTTTCTGAGATAGTTCTATGGGACACGCTGAAGGATTGTGGGTCCAAACTACAAAAACAAATAGCGGATCACTGCACAATGTGATTTTGATGGAAAAATGTCTCTGTTGCCTGAAATAGTGCCTCATGAAAATCTGTTCTACATCTACATACATACCCTGCAATACACGGCTAGGTGCATGGCGGAGGGTACACTGTAGCACTACTAGGAATTTTCTTTCCTATTCCACTCCCAAATAGAACGAGGGAAAAAAGAATGTCTATGTACTTCTGTAGGAGCTGTTCAGGTGTTTGTAAATCTAAGTGATTTAACTTTTTCGTTTATTAGTCCTTAGGCATACAAAGTATTTAACCCGTATCTGGTTCACCTGGGTCCCAGAAACCCAAACAAAATGTCTTTTTCCCAGCGCTATGATATTTGTCGTAGCACGAACTTGTCTCTCCATGTACTCTCCTAGCATTCAGTTAGCTATCAGCTCATATTCTTGCAGGTGTATCTTTATTAGTTTTGTTTCTAGAAGATTGGGTCCCGAGGAACCAGTGTACCATTCCTGAAAGTTTTTTTTCCTTTCTTTTTTGTGGCTTATTTTTCAGTATCTTCTATTTATGGTAGAATGCTTCACAAAAGTGAATGAGGAATATGTTACAGATAATCTGATGAAACCAGTGGCCTATGGCAGTCATCTACAGTAGACTAGATATAGCACATGTAAAAGCTTTTGTTTTGTACCATCAGAAAGGAGATACTGATGGTGTGACATGCAGAGAATTCCTCATTGAGCTGGGGACACAACTTTTCTATTAAAAGAAGATTGGATTCACAATTTTTTTTTAGAAAAATTATCAAGAAATCTACGTGTGATATTCCATCCATGACTCCCTCGAAGGCATCAGGAACATTCCATGCTCACAGTGAAGCATGTGCCACTGAATAATAGAGGAAAAGACGCTCAATGTGCCCATCTAAGAAAGAAAGGAAAGAATCACGGGAGTGAACCGATGCCAAACACCATCGTGTTTGGAATGTTCCACTGTTTTATGTCGACTCTGGAGTTTGGATGAATAAAATAACTTAAATTAACTGCTAAAGACATTGTATACTTGAAAACTAACGTTTGGTCCAAATGTGAAGATACAATTGCGTAGCTTACTGTTTGTAACTGATGTGCAGGACTTTGGAAAAGTATTTGTTACACATTTAACATTTTATGCACTTACTGTCGGTTTTTTTTTTTTCTTGGGTTTTTTTTTTTTTTTTTTTTTTTTTTTTTTTTTTTTTTTTTGTAACGTCTTCAATATGTTTACATAAATAAGGAGTGTAATTTTAAAAAAAAGTATTAATATTTAAACTTCATCTGTTTTAACCTAAACTAACTCAAACCTTACGTGGGTCTTTAGGACCCAGGTGTACCTTAGGTTTTACAATTTTTAGGTGTACCATTTACGGGTTAAACTAAGTTAATCTAACCTAAGGACAACGCACGCACACACACACACACACACACACACATACATACACGCCCGAGGGAGTACACGAACCTCCGACGGTGAGCAACCGCGAGCTCAGCAAGCGCCTTAGGGTACGGCCATAGTGAACGGCTCCACGCTCGCTGCTCGGCAGCTTAACTCGGAGCGGTCGGACCGCGCGCTGCAACGGCGCGATGGCAGCTGGTGGCGGCCACAGTGCGCAGCCAACCGCGCGCCGGCTGATGCCAGTACATGACCAAAATTACTTTTCCATTTTCTTGCTGAAAATAATACTGCATGTGTATGAAACTAAGCTACATCACACTCTGGTGTCAGTTTTTCGATAAAAATTCTCCTTCTGCTGTAAAAAAACAAAAACCACCTCTCCCGGTTTTGCGCGTTTTCCTTGACGTAGGGTACTTCTCACTCGATTCTGAGGAAACTAATTGCTGTACATCACTGAGTTTTGCACATATTGCAGACTAACATAACAGCTTCATAAACGAGTGTCTGTTTTTCCGGTATTTGCCGTAGTTATTACGATCCTTAATTTCCAGTTAACCTATCGCATAACATTTGAAGCTTTTGCAGAGAAAAATATAGTCGCTGGCTACTTTTCATTTGGTTAACTTTAGGTTATACATTACTGAGTACGAAATGTAGCCAACATTGTGAAATTGTTTTTAAAGCTGAAAAGAAAGCGATACATCGCTCCAGTATAGCGAACTGGGTGTTGAAATTTGAGGGCGCTTGTGTCGCGCGCTCTCCATCGGCGCGCCATGTGCACAACTACTGAGCCTCTAGCCTGCAGCTCGGTCAGTCAACCATCGTAGTAAAGCACATGTCCGAGCCAACAGGAAATGACTTTAAAAATAGCAAAGTTTACCTGGGACAGATGCCAGTTCTCTAACTCGTTTTAAAGTATTGGTGGTATACCAGTACCCTTACCGGTCGGCCACTCTACCACAGCTGATAATCTGTCAAGTTCCCTAAGAAAATAACTGCGTTGAACCACTGATCTCTATACTACCTGCATGTTGAACTTCAGTGGTCTGAGCGTGTCAGCCATAGATGTTCAAATTTTGTTTCCTGCCAAATTCAAATATAGCAGCTATGAAGTATTATAAGAAAACCTAGAGAAATAATTATCTATTACATCGCATATTGACGAAAAATTCAAATCAGGAGGTAATGACCGATTTTGAGAGGTTGTGTTTGTGGGAGCGTTTAAGGTTCCATTTGTATTAATTAAGATATATGTATATATTTGGTATTACAATCAGGGGCTGAAGGCCCAACAAGACAGTTCAGATAAGTGATGCAAGACAGATGGCCAAGATGAGAGAACCAATTTTCTGAAAGTTAATAATGGTCTGAGGGCCCGAAGCAATTTTTCATAATATCAACATAATATCAACAATAGTAGTAGGCTCGTAATTTAGTAAAAGCAACCCTTTAAAATACAGTAAAAGATACAGTCAGTCCAGCAATTTAAGCGAAAGAGGAAGATTTTAAATGAAAATCAACCCTTGTAAATACGATAGAATTTACAAATGACCCCTGCAATTTAATTGAAAACAGCTCAGCTTAACTATCAAAACCGCACTAAAAAGGGGCTCCAAAATTTATGTGAACACAGCCCTTTAAAAATATAATTACCAAAACACACTAAAGACCAAAAATTTAAGTATGAATTTTAATTTAACTAATAGAATGCTGGTATCGGGAAACTGTGCTCAATGATATCAATAGGGAGATGGCCAATTAAACAACACACAATAAAATTTACAAATGAGCACTGGAATTTAAATGAAAGCACTTCAGCTTAGTTACAGCAAAATCACAATGAGGTGGGGATCTGACTATGCGTTAATTTAATACACCCACACAGGTAAAACAGATGAGGTGACTCAGAACAGGAAGGAGAGTAATAAGGTGCCCAGCGGTCAACAAGAGCTACAGCTCTGACGCGAACGAGCTTACACAAACGCACTGTACGCCAAATTACAACCGGGGGGTGACGATGCCTCACGGCGGGAAAATTTCTGAAGGGAGAAGATTAAAAAAAAAAAAAATAAAATAAAAAAAAGCTATACAACTACCGCCCGTGCAGATGCGAGCTAGCAGAGGAGCACAAACCAGATAAATTCCCCAGTTGCGTTAACCAAGTACTTGCTACTTATATCAAAGAGAAAAGAATAATTCAATTGAACCGAACTAGAAGTGCAGTATAACACATGAATAAACAACTAACGACGCAGACACATGCATCAACGGCCGCTGGAGAACGACCACTGATCCTGACAAATTCACACACACACTAATTTGCGGAGCAGAAACGTATCAGTCACTTAATTTATTTACTTCTTGGATGGATACTTAGGGTTTAACGTCCCGTCGACAGCTTGGTCATTAGAGACGGAGCTAACGCTCGGAGTTTTTGGGTTAGGATGAGGAAGGAAATCGGCCGTGCCCTTTGAAAGGAACCATCCCGGCATATGCCTGGAGTGATTTAGGGAAATCACGGAAAACCTAAATCTGGATGGCCGGAGTTGGATTTGAACCACCATCCACCATCCACCATCCACCATCCAGTGCGTTACCACTGCGCCACCTCGCTCGGTTCTTTACTTCTTACTCCACGACAAGAGCAGGTACCCTTGCGATGGTGTAGGAGGAGGGCGTCAACCAACGCCCGGAAACATTTCATACATCCCAGATGGAAAGCAGCTGGAACGACTCAAGGTGCAGCCGGGGCTGAGTGCGGAGTACCAGTTGTTGACACTCCGACGCTTGGCCGCTAGGAACGATCTTCAGCTCATGACATGCATGACTCCCACCGACAGAGTCCCACCCAGAACAACTTGGATGCACACGCCGTCCCGACCACAACCGGCCCCTTAATCAAAATAACTCGACCCTATCCATGCCATGCCACCCCCCCCTCCCCCTTATCCAAGGACTCATACGCAAGCGACCTAAAGTGGCATGAGAAGTGACAAGCTCAACTTGATTAAGATGGACCTTAAAAAGTTCGTTCGTGGCTAATTCCCGAACTACGATATTAGTGTGTCCACTTAGTTCCATTATAATACATGGACCCAAAAAACGAGGGGAAAGCTTGGAACCAGAGGATGTCTGTCAACCCCTACTAGCATAATTACGTATCTAAAGCGTATCGCCGAATTTACCCTTGAAAGGCTTACTTCCTTTGTTATAATCCGGGAGACAAATCATTGGTATTGACATCGCAGTAGCGTCGTTTCATTGCCTAGCGACTGCCGGTGCCCAGCCAATGAGACAACTTTGACGCACACGCCGGGCCCGGCCACAAATGGCCCTTTCATCAAAATAATTCGACCCTGGCGATGCCATGCTGTGAACTACGTCGTCTGTTATGAATTTATATATATATATAATGACTAAAAAGGCAGTCCCTGCTATCGCCCACAGTAAACCGCGGTCCAGCATTTTGTAAAGCGTCCCACACAATCTAAAAAATTCTGCCAGGTATACTCCGCCCGCCGGACGTAGCGTGGCGCCGAGCAGATCAAGCCAGCCCCTCACGTCCTTCCCCAAAGGCGAGCGAAAGTTGGTGGGAGGGAGAGACTTCCAAGAGCTTCTCTGCCCAGCACGGCCTGACCGTACCCAACACAGAAAACCACTTTTTAGCAGCCAAGCTGCGGCAATAAACATTAAAATCCCGAAATTTTCATATAAACATAGAATGTACTACAATCCCAGGAGCCCATCACGCCTGATGTATCCCCAAAGGCACAGAAATCAAAATATAGAAAGATCTGCAGAGAAAAATGTTACATATTTGAGTAATTAGCGTAAAGAGAAAGATACAGTAACACAAGGTTAGTATGAAAAATAGACTAATTACAGCCCCCATCTCACAATGCAACATATCAAACTGACTGCCTGATACTCTACCCGCCATCCCCACAGCGACCGACGCACTCCTCTCTCCAACTGTCTCGGCGCACCACCGTCGTGCTACACGCGGCAAGGAAGACACCAATCAGAAGACAATTTAAGCGCAGTAGATGAAACAGCGCCACGAGCGGTGCAAGCACAGAGAGATCGATGGTACATTCGCCAGTAATTAAATCAAGAAGATTGTCAATCGAAGAAACAGGAGCCGGGACGGCTCAGAATTCTTTGTAATGTAGTAAATGATGAAAATTCGTTTGCACAATTTAAAAATGGTGGACAACGCGAAATCGTGTACAAAACATATGAATGTCCAAGTACGCTCAGAGCTAAACATCCAGTTTGTATAGACGTCACTGGTTGAAACATCAACAACAAATATGACGGTTTTATATTTTTATTATTGCATGGACCCCTTACCTCCCACTACACTGCCATACTGACTGGGCTACACACAATGTTACGAGCAGAGTCTGCGATTTTGGGCAGAGACAGATACGTCACGAGAAAATGAAACTGCGCCTTGTCCGCTGAACGTCGGTAGTGAATGGGGCAAGCAGCGACCGTGCGGTGAGAAAATTCCCGTGCTCTGCGGCAGCGGTGGCGGGCCCGGCGGCCGCTGAGCTGCTTGTCGGTAATTGGGCTCCGCGGCCGTAACGTTGGCCAGCCTGCGCGGCCGCAGGCTGTCAGCGCGCGCGCCCCGCACAGGGGGAATTCCCCGAGGCTGTTGCTGCAGCCGGCCGCCTCCCTCCTCAGGGACCAAACCGCGGACCCGACCGCGTCTGCGGCCGGACCGCGGTCTCCGCGCTGCGGTCTTTCCTCATTACTTGCCCAACAGGCCACGGTGAACCAACTTCCAGGCTATCACAAAACAGTTAACAGTTTCACCTAGGTGACCAAGTACTGCTACGAACGAACGGCTTGCAGCACTGATAAAAAGTAATAATGGAAAAAAAACTGTTCTCTAGCACGGCATTTCGTGGATTAAGGGGACATGGACGTAAATGGGCTACATTTTCATACCATCCTTTCGTTGCGCATTACTCTTGATCTATAATATAATGCGACATTGTACCAACACTGAATGGCATTAACTCAAGCTGTAATAGGAAATTTACTGAAATATATGTTATTTTGCCTAATAGATGTTTTTATTCGAGGCATGTCCAGAAGGTATGTTCTGTTTGGTTATTTAAAACTAACGGGCACAGATACAGAAAAAATATTGATTTTACAAAAAACTACAATTGTTAAACTACTATTGTACATAGCTTCCGAAATTTTGTAGGCAATTGTCATAGCATGGCAAAAGGTTTTGTGTGCTTTTTTCATAGAATGTTGTCGCCCGTGTATTCAACCATGTGGTAACATGTTCTTTCAGCTCGTCATCGTCGTGGAAGTGCAGTCCACCAAGGACAGATTTTAGGTGTAAGAAGAAGATTACTGTCAATTTTTTTTTCACGATAATGCCCGACCTCACACACTGAATGTAACCAAACAATTCTTACGGAAATTTCAATGGGACCTGTTTGATCATCCTCCATACAGCTCGGACCGCTCTCCTAGCGATTTTCATATCTTGTTAAACCTAAAATCTGTCCTTCGTGGTCAACACTTCAACGATGATAAAGAACTGTTACCACATGGTTGAATACACAGGCAGCAACCTTCTGTGAAGGATGCATGCAGAAACTTGTGGACGCTATGACAAGTGCCTACAAAATTTCGGCAGTTATATGGAAATGTAGTTTAAGAGTTGTAGAATTTTGTGCAATAAAAATTTCTTCTGTACCTGTGTACAATTTCATTTTATTACCAAACGGAACTTACTTTCTGGACGCGCCTCGTAATACGAGTTTGCATTCTGCAGCCATTTTCTGGTGCATCGTCAGTCTAATAGCTCTCCTCATTATGCCTCGTGTTTTGTAGATTGTAGTATATCTGAGAAAACAGAAAAACCCTTATTAGAGTTCATTACTATTTTGTCTAAAATAACCGTTAAAATTATATACAGAATGACAAACATATTTACAATGTGTAAGACATAATACAGTCCCATTCTTCAATTGTTGTCATATCATGAATAGGCATTAGCATTGACAGTACACTTTTATGGACCCAACAAATTGATAATGTGTGTGCAAAAATAACATCCAATCTATATGTGTTGAGAAGAATAGCTCCGTATGTAAACATTAAAACTATGTATTTCGGCCTAATACACCCCTTTCTTTCATACGGGTTTCTATTATGGGGTTGTGCCGCCAAAACCAATGTAGATACAGTTATAAAACTTCAAAAGAGAGCACTGAGAGTAATGGGCAAAGTAGATTCCAGATTTTCATGGAAGAGTTTGTTTTTAGATTTTAAAATTATCACTGTTTATTCTATGTATATGTATGAATCAATTATAAAAACTGTAGAGGATAAGGAATACACTTCGAAATATCGAAGTCCATCAGCATAATACCAGACAAGCACAAGATTTTCACATACTAAGTAGGAGACTGAAAGAAACTGCAAACAGCCCATACACTAAAGGGGCAAATAAATAAAGAAGTTAACAGGGAGAAATTCAAAAAACAATTAAAAGGATGGCTCATTGAACAGTGTTATATATATATATATATATATATATATATATATATATATATATATATATATATATATATATATATATAGTTGTATTGTATACTTATATATTCATTGTAATAACAATTGCTATGCATGTGTATTCATGTTTCATGCAAATAAATGACTAAATTACTAAAAAATCTGTGTTTATGTTCGTGTTTTTGTCTGGGTCATTGCCCTCCAGGCCTTGACCTACTTGCCTACAGGCGTGCGTAGGCGCCACCTGTTCCTACCCGTTCCACCACGCTACGTTTACTGCATCAGCTGGCGCTGCCGCCCAGCCTACCGCAATATTGGCATACCGTCGTTTCTTTTACTATACGCAGGAATAATTCTCATCACGCTTTCATTACTGTTGTCATTCTATGTCCTTATTTTCATACACGCATACAAATACATGTCATCTTATATTGCGAGAATGTGAACGTTTTTTATGTTAATATTAAAAAAATCAATAGTACACAGTACACATAGAAAATGGACAGCCAGTTGCTTTATTCGTCACCCAGGTTTCTTGTTTCCTAACGTAATTCAAAAATTCAGATGTGATACAATGTTTTATCAGTCGTGTTTGTATATGATGTGAAACTTTATATTCTGTGGTTCAAGTAACTTCATTTTTACTTTCCTGAATCAGCGAATAATAAATATATATTTCATCGTTCTTAATAAAAGAGGTAACATTTCTACTACTAAGTGTTCAATGATAAGGAAGGCGATCCACTTTATAATAGGGTCGACGCTTACGTCGCCTTAATATCACAACTTTATTTCTTACAAGTGTGGTCCACTTTTGTCGCCTAATGATTCCCAGCAAGTCCTTCACTACTACCACTACATTTAATTAATATAAAATGGTCAATTTCTGTCGCCCTTTAAGTTTTTCAACTCACCACAGTTACCTACTTAACATAATTGGCCGACTTACTGTCGCCTTATATATCTCCTTGTAATACCACTACTAACAAACTTACGTTTTTTGCCGACTTACTGTCGTTTCGTAAACTTTCTCATATGCTATAGCATTTAGTGCTCCATTGTTCCTTAACATCTCACACATAGAGCAGACCAGACCATCTACCTCCTCCATTATTAAAATCATACTTCGTTTATTTATTCACTTACCTTCTCTTCTTCGGCTTCACTGCTTTATTATTATTCATATATATCATAAACTGTACATAAAGTTCAACTAGTGTTTGTTATTTACCTTTATACCTGATGTCTTTTTGTTGCTGTTTTTCTGTTCTGGCTTTTTACCTTTGTCTTGATGTTATACTTTTATACTTTGTCTGAAGCTTGAGCCTGTGTTTATTTTCGATGTAATAGAACTTTTGGTTCATCTTTAGATTTTCCGTCATCATCGGTTATTTTTTGTTTTGTAGTCCAGTTCGTGTGATAACGAAGAAATTTAAAAACGGTAGATAATAGTTCCGAATGATGACGATGGAAGAACTAACAGCGTGAAAAGAAAGGCAGTAAGCTGTTAGTTAACTCGGGTTCCTGGTAGGCGTCAGCTACCAACCGATGTAAAGAATGTTATCGCCCCAAGAGGTATTTTCCTTCGTACATAATGTTTTATGATGTCTTCTATGTTACGTATTCCTTTGATTACTCCTTTTTCAAATAACCTGAATTGATACTTTCGTTCCTCAAAGCTGAATGAAAAATACTCATAACAATGTTCTACTAAATGAACCTTCCAGACGCAGTCTGCCATGCCAATGTTTATCAATATCTTGATATCCTTGCACCCCTGAATATGTGCCTTTAGTGCTTCTGTTTGATCCATTATTACTGAATTGACTTTGTTTAGTATACTGTCAACTACCATCTTGTGTAATTATACATCATTCCAGGTGCCAAAATTCATTTTACTCGAATGTTTTCTATGATAAGATCCGCAAGTTTTCCTTTGCTGCTTTGTGAAGTGTACATTTGTAGTGTCCTTGGACGGCTGAAAAAAAAAAAAAAAAAAAAAAAAAAAAATAACAACAACTGGGTGTTCATTTCCTTGTTGTGATTTACAGCATCACTTACTTTGACTATCCCCTCCCTTCTTTGTGCTACACATGTTTCAAACTTTTGGTTCAATTCCCTCTTTATGAAACTTGAATCTTTAGCAAGACTGCCCGTTTCAGGTAATTCTTTCACTTTTTGCTCAATTTTGCACAATATACTCTGAAGCGTATTTGAATTGCATTTACAAACAGATTCTACATGGGATACCTTATGATTAAGTGAAACATAATCATTCTTTATTTTCTCTAAATTATTTTGTTGTAACTTGTGTCTGTCACTACATGCTTTGGCGATTTCTGCTTGATCTTGTCTCAGTTTATTAACATAACCATTAACTAATAATATAACATTATTCTGAGCCAGCATGTTTTCATTTATTTTCTTAACCTCAGCATCTACCCTGTGATTAATTTCAGATTTACAAACTTCTAATTCTTCACCCCGTTCCCGTGTTTCCTTATTTATCGTTTTCAAGCTCTGTTCTATGTTGGATTCATTTATTGTTACACTATTTTGTAAATGCTCAAATTTGCTGTTGCTGTTAACCATTTGGTTATTTATTTCATTTAATCTTTTGAGGTCTGCTTTAGACCGTCTACTAACTTATGTGTGTTTCCTTTTACATGTTTTTCTAATCTTTTATGTTTTCTTCTTGCTTGTGTTCTAATCTTCTTCTGTTTACTTCTTGTTTGTGTTCTAATCTTTTTCTGTTTTCTTCTTGTTTGTGTTCTAATCTTTTTATGTTTCCGTCTTGTTTGTGTGTGTTTTCTTTTACATGATTTAACAGTATTTGGTACATGTCCATTATATTATTATATTGGTTAATCTCTCTTTCTTTATTATTTTCTGTCGTCAAAATACCTGATGAGTCAGTTCTATGACTCACCTTACTCAATATTGTTGCCTGCTCATCCGAAATGCAAGCGTCGGATTCATTGTCTCCGAAATTCGCATTCGGATTTTCCACTTCATGTGGTTGAGAGCGGCATGATCTATATTTCGTATAGTAATTAGTTCTACGTTTTGGTTAGTTAAAATATCTACACTGTCACAGCCACTTGCAGAACCAGAATCTGCATTTCCATCTACAATGTTTTCTACATTATCATTTTCCTCATAGGACTGATTAACAAATTTTAAGCTAACATTTTGTGTGTGCGCCATTTGTGGCTGATCCAATGCATCTATACCAGTATTGTGAGCACAATTTCGTTCCCTACTTGTCAGAGAATAGTTTTGTCACTTTCGCTAGCCATGATCTATATTATTATTAATATTACTAACTAGCTTCAACCAGCGGCTCTGCTCGCGTTTTGGTTGATTATGATAGATAAGCTATCTTTCAATAGTATGCTATGAGACTGATTTTGAAGGATGAAATTAAATACAATACCTTCTTTAGAAATAAACATTTTAATCAACATTCAAATAAAACAAATATATGAAGTGCTTAATGATTTACAATAAATAATACATACATTATTCTTTATAGCCTGTGTTGCCATATCTCAACACGTATGGTGAGAGTAAAGTCCAAATTCATTTTAATTTCATTTTAGAGCATTCTGGTAAACTACGCGATTTGTAGTATTGTTTGGAGCGTAAATGTGAGAATTTTTGGGTTGCCCACCCTTGAGCAAGCGACATATAATTGACCATGTGAAAAACATGGATTCCTGCGATTTTTTTGAAAGAGATGTACTAAAAGAAATTTCTTTTTTACTACTTTATTTATTTATTCTCAAATTTCCTTATTCGTATGCTTATCCTTACAGAGAAAGAGCAGAAGACATTGTAGCACGCATAGACCAAAGATATGCTCTGTGGCAAGCCGTTTCGCTGTTTGTAACCTCCTCGCTATAGACTCGCTAACGTCATCGCTGGCCTTCAGTCCGAATTTTTTTAGTAATTTGACTACTTTCAACCACCATATCTTCCATCCCCTTATAGCTTTCGGTATGGAACTTCTATGGGGTAGAACGGGAGACTTCGGTCAACAATTACACACAGATAATTCGTTTGCATTCTGTAGTTTTCGCTGCAGAGCGAAATATTAACACACACACACACACAGACACACACACACGTAGAATTCTATATTCGCCGATAACTTTCCATCCCAATATACCCCAACCCTTTTATCAGTATCAAATCTCAAGCAACAATGCAACCAATGAAACCATTTTCAAAGAGTAAATATAATTTTCAAAGAGTAATTATTGTTCCACATTTCGTGTTATATTCTTCAAATTACTAAATATCTATCAGATCTCTATAAAACCGTGCCTAAAACCTCTCTCAGATATAAATTAGTGACTGTAAAAATATTTAAGGCTCTGCGTCTTGTCGTTCGGACGTGATAAGCATACACCAGACATTCATATATATATACGATCACCATTAAACCGTGCCTAAAGCCTTCCCCGGGTAGACATTAGTAACTGTACAAATTTTTAGCTCTTTATGTCTTGTGGTTCAGACGTGATAAACGTACACCGAACAGACATTCACATTTATAGATACAGATTACGACTGAAATTATTTTACTTATCCCAAGGTTACAAAATACCAGTGTCAGACTCATACTAGCCTCTCTTCTGATGCGTGTGTGCGGCCGTAGTCTGTCGTAGACGCAGCTGTGCGGGTCTCCACTCAGCCGTTGTTTTGCTTTGACTGCTGATCCATGCCACGCTTCCGACAGCTTCTACTCTGTTGACACCTGCGGTACCGACGGCGGCTGGATCTGCTGCCGGCCTGGCCAGTTGATATGAGTGCTGCGCCGTCTCATTGCTAGTTAGCCAGCTGATGCTTTAGGCTACCGCTGGTCAGCCAGTCGTAACTGCTCCGTCGAACTCTGCTCCATACATCCCTCCGTGCCGCGGTGCGCGTGGCTGCTGTTAGTCGCGCCGTCTGGTTACAGCTTACGCCCCGCCGCTCTCGTAGAGATGTGACGTAATCACATGCGCCGCGAACTCGCTATTAACACCTCGCTGCTTTTAATTCCTCTGCGGTTCCTTACTATGCACATATATCACAGGCAACACCATAAATATCTGCGTAGGTCGGTCACTTTTTCATTGATTCACTGTTCAGAGTTCCCGCTAATTTCAAGCCTCATATTCAACGTACGCACCCCAAGTGTACATCCCCACCAGCGAAGCCGTGTACAGGAAAAAGTCTACAGGGGTTGTATTTGACCTGTCCTATAGCATTTTGGTGCCTCTTCCATGTTGTCATGGATGACTCACAACAGTTGGCGTTTCTACTGCAATTACGGTGTACGCGAGGGTTGTAGTTAATCAAATGTTCAAATGTTTGTAAAGCTTATGAGACGTAACTACGGGGTCATCAGTCCCTAAACTTACAAACTACTTATGAACTACTTACGAACTAGGACGGCACAAATATCCATGCCCGAGGAGGGATTCAAACCCCCGACCGTAGTGGCCGTGCAGACCGTGAATAAAGCGCCTCAGTCCCCTCGGCCACCGCGGCCGGCTGTAGTTAATGCCCAATGCACTGTGTGAAGAGTAGAGACTCTTAAAGTTCACCAACATGACGTCTTCTATAGATGTCAACACGCATATGATAGCACCGAGGTCGGAGTCCTTGAAGAGGCTGAAATTGTTAAACTGTTGGTGGGAACTCATCTAATTACGGAATAAAACTGAGGTGCTTCGGATGTCAGCTGATTTATTTAAAGAACGCAGAAAACCAGCAAACCGCATAATAATTTACACTTGCACTTGTTTGAACCGAAAGTTACATATATTGCTAACTTGCATTGTACTAAAATAATTAAACTATTTCTTACAACCGCCTAAGTATGCGACATGTTACTCCTCCGAGTGCATGTTCTGGACTGGATTTCACTTGGAATAAAAATGGTTTATTAAGTATCAACAAAAGTATCATCGCGTTTTGTCGCGTGACCGCCAGTACTAAAACCAATCGGTGCCCAGTGTCTGCCGCTCGGGGACCTCCCTAGAATTCGGGGAAACTTTCCAGTGCTCTTTTCCATGAGAACCAGACCTATTGTACCACCTGTCGTGGTTCTTAACAGCTTTCACCATCTGTCGCCTACTGGTTCTAACCGGCTGCACTGAAGCAATACTCCGATCTTAATGTGATATTACAACTGTCAACTCCAGCATATGTCCAAGCAAATCTGAACGTGTCCTCATACTATTGCGCAGTGACCTCGCATCGGACGGACAGACAGACAGATAATAATTTAAAAAAAAAATGAAAAATTAAAATTTTTGCCTGTGGGAAGGAGCGAACCAAGAACTTCTTACTCCACAACTCCTCACGCTAACCACAGGACCACAACCAGCCTGTGATTACAATTTGTTAGGCGTTGCTTATGTTTCCCATGGGCTGCTCTTTTTTATATTTTGCTTATTTTTTTCATAGTTCCACACAACTTAAAATTTTCTCGGTTGATCTCTGTTCAGGTTTTCACGGCCTATCCACTGCCCTAACTTATAACTAAATCTGAGAGGGGGTGCGATGGGGAGGTTCCCTTGTGAGATGCTTAATTAACTTTCTTTTCTTATCAAATCTCCAGTTTACTTACCGCGGCAGAGAGGAAAGAGCGTAGTCTTCATTGTTTTAGAAACAAACTACAAAGCCAACAGAGCATCTACTTTCTGACCTCAGTTTTTATTGTCTACTGTCTCGAAGCATAGACACCGAAAAATCTTCGCCTTTCGACGCCCTCTCCCTCATAACTACGCACTTTGAATGTTACGGCAGATGTTCTTGACATGGATGCTAAAATTCCCGCATCACCTGTGAGTTTCGATGTATGTTCCCACACAATGTTGGATTTCCAATGAATGCAGTAAACCAGTGTTTTGATCACTCCCCAGCCTCAACCTTTTTCGGCTATTACACGCTTTCCTCTCTGCGACATTCTTGTATTTTGGTACTCTCTTGATATTTTACAAGACAGACGGAAAATAAATCTGCATGCTGCATGAATAACAAGATTTGTCAATGCGAAGAAACATTAGAAGTGGAGGATCTAACAAGAAAAGTACTTGGGCTCGAACAAACATAAATACACCAAAATCGTGTGAGAGTCAATGTAAAGGTCCCATATTGCATTAGTGATACTCCCGAATCTGCGAAACTCTGCAATCGTCCGTTAGAGGCACATGTGCCATGCCGCATTGCACATTGAGCTGCCGGTGCAACAGTTGGGACCAGTAGGTACGGTGCAGTGCGCCTCTGAAGTTGCGTTTTGTGAGGTTATTTGTGTAGTGAAGCCTCAGATGGGTCGGCGATTGGTAATCAATCCTGCTAATGTATTGCGATTGGTTGGGATGAAGTTACGAAAGACTTCTTCGTGAAGATGATATTGGTGTAGAAAATGAATCATTCGCATGTTTTCTGGGATCTATGACAGTGCAGAAATATCACAGATACTGTAGCACTAACACACAGTGATTATGATAGGGATGATAATGTCGAACTATGCATTGCAGGCGGTAGTACGTCGTCAGTGCCACAGGAAGAGTTTCAAAAAAATGTTCACATTTTTGTTAAGCTTAAGGGACTTAATTGCGGGGTCATCAATCCCTGAACTTACAAACTACGTATGAACTACCTTATACTAAAGACGACACAAACATCCATGCCCGAGGGGGGATTAGAACCCCCAAACGTAGCGGCCGTGCAGATTGTGACTGGCGCGCCGCAGACTGCTCGGCCACTGCAGCCGGTAAGGAAGAGTTTCAAAAGGAAAAAATAGAGTTGTGAAATAGAAACAGAACACGGCCCTGTTGGTAATCGCGGTTCTGATCAGGGAAATGCACACCGCATCCCACAAATAAAGTAGCTGCCGCAAGCAGCACGCTACGTGATCAACTTATCATTAAAATTTAAAATATCTACCATAAAGGTTGCCAGCGATTTGAATCTGTTTCTACGTTTATTTATTTATTTTTGCTGCTGTTTATCCACAAATCAAATTGCGAGGGAAAGTTGGTAGTGTGTTAGCTTTATAAAATTCATTTAATACCACAACTGCATTGGGCTCATGAAATCGAATTTCAGTTCGGCTCAATGGTCATAAAATCAAAACTTCTACGCAGCAGCATAAAATTCAGTTAAAAATCATGTGGTGTTTAAGTGTTACCACCGCCGCTAAAATGTAATAGCAACTCACAACCCGTGCGTTATAATTAAATAAAATTCTTTGTTTTGATGTACCACTTACGATTTCTACGTCGTTTCACAAATGTTCAGCCGTTACAGTAGTTTTAGTCATGAACATGCTAAGATACATTTCAGTTCCGAACGATACAAAACGAATCTGTCCAAAATACATTTAAATAATAACCTTCTACTTGCCTTGCACCTATTGACTATACGCAGATGACCTTTCCTGAAACTGTTTACAAATTAAAGTAATACGCTGAAGGAGATAAAAGTATACGGAGATATAGATTTTCACATTTACCTCTGTAATACCACATATACGTTTATTTGATTAATGGAAACCTAAATTAATAACTGCGCGTGAAAACTGTTATGGAATAGATATTACATCGAAGAATTTCCTAATTTTAAAATTAAAGAACACAGTTCGACCTGAGGGATTTGAGAACTTTTACATTCATTGTGACTCCTCTAAGACTGTTCGATTAGGTTGTAACAAAAGGTACTACAAATCTACCATTCAAACGTAAAATGAATTCTCATAGCGCGAGAACAAATTATATAGTCTACTGAATGACCTGTGTTGCCAACAGTGGAATACCGCAGTTTCACACATAGTAACGACAACAAAGCGTAGTTTCTGAACCCGATTTATTGCGCAGGTGCGAAAACTGTTTAGAAGTTATTCACGAAATAAATTGGGATTGGTAGCGTGATTAATCATGTAGTGCCTGATTTTGAACTTAGGCATTTTGTAGCTACTCTAGAAAATTTCGCCGCAATTTCTGGACTTATTCAGAAACATCCGAGGAAACCCACTCCAAGAATTGCAGTAGATTTTGGTCTGAGACGTACCAGGACGCACACAACTCTATGAAAGATACACGTTTCTATTCAGATTCCAGAATCATACCTGCACTTTTAGTCTGTTATTTGGTTTGCTTTGCGAACAATATCGCCTTAGTGTTCAAATGTTCAAATGTTTGTTAAGCTTATGGGACTTAACTACGGGGTCATCAGTCCCTAAACTTACAAACTACTTATGAACTACTTACGAACTAAGACGGCACAAATATCCATGCCCGAGGGGGGATTCGAACCCCCGACCGTAGTGGCCGTGAAGACCGTGACTGGAGCGCCTTAGTCCCCTCGGCCACCGCGGCCGATCGCCTTAGTGATTAATAATGAAAGGTTTAATGTTGGTTGCTTCTGGTTTACAGACGCAGTACATTTCGACCAGTCAGTATTAAAGAATAAACAAAATTAGCGATTTTAGATTTCCAAAATCGCCATTTGTGTCCAGCTAAACTACCGGACTGTTCTGAAGTTAGTATTTAGTCTTCCATATAAAGCAAAAGCTTGGCAATTGTTTTCTTCATTCTGTGTAAAATTTTTGGTTCCATGGTTGATACAGAGACAGAAAAATGTATCAGAATAATAAAAGCAATTACAGTGATAAGAATGCTTTTAGTCAATCCTCAAATGGGGATCATGGAACATGGCATTCTCTTTTTACATCGTATTTTATTTTTTGTGTCACATAACGTGTAATCCCACACTGCACACTGGAGCTGCCTGCTTGCGTTTTTCTTGGTTTCTTCACATGTTCTTTGTTTCCGAAGTGTCGTACATTCAGCTCCGATTCGTTTTGTTATATATGTGGCCGTTTTACCATTCCCAGTCAAGGGAAAAACATTAGCAATTTTGTCATGGAAGCCCTGAATTGCGTTGGAATTGTTCAACAACTCTTAGAGAACCGTAAAAAGTTTGGCTGTAACATGAGTATGAAACTATATTTCTTACATAGCCATCTTGCTAAATTTCTAGAAAATCTTGGTGCTGTTAGCGATGAACTGGGTGAGCGATTCCACCAAAATTTGAAAGTGATGGAGGCAAGGTGTCAAGGTAAATGGGATGTCATTATGATGCCGACCTCTGTTGGAGCATCAAGCGAGAATGTCCCCAGATTGAACATTGTAGGAAAAGTTATAAGCGAAAATTTTTAGCCTAATGTTTTTGGTTTTATTATTTGTATAAACACAATATAACTTTGAATATTATAATAACCTTTGAATAAATAAAATATTCTAATACGTTTGGTTAGTACCCACGTTATTTTCATTTGTATGCCCTATTTGTAGGACTTTTAGGCTAAAGAGAGAGTATCCTGTCGTTTAAAGACTTGACGTGATAAACTGCTGACAATTTGGAATTCAGAGACCAAGTCACATATCTAAGACAACAAAACGGCTGTTCCTCAGTGTAATTAAACCACTAACACTTCTGACAAATATGTTTTAGTTTAGGTGCCTATATCGAAACTTTGGTCACGAACGCCCATTTCATCTTCGATTTGTAACACAGTTATCGCAACCAGCTATCTAAAGTAAATTTCATACGCATGCTCCATAAACTAGACATATACCTAGTTTGATTAGAATCTCGAAATTACATTACACAATACATGGCCACAATGATGAAATGATGAAAATGACATTTAAAAATACGCCAGTGAAATCTAATACCTCATTCGAACCGTTATGAAGTACTGATAACGAATCAAATACGCATACAATATAGAATGCTCAGTAGAAACACGTTATTAGATATATACAGGTACGTAATGCAAATCAACGTAACATCCGATGGAAAAAAAAATGTAAACTTGTAACACCATAACACACTTGTTTAAATATCAAGCTATCCGATAATACATACTAACTTTGTTTAACTGTCACATAAATTAGCAAAATAAGATTGAAGGTTTAATTTGACGTTGCACTGACGAAAGTCAAAATAAACATTGTAACCACAGCTCATCTTATAAACTTTAAAACCCATTTACTAGTATATTACACAAGACACAAAAACTAGAATAATAAATTCAAATATTTAATTTACAAAGATAATTATGACATGTTTATTAGATTTTTGATGATAAATTGTTCCATAATATTAAAATTCATTTGAGCTGAAATCATACTTTTTCATTGAATGGACATTGTACTAAATTCTACTCTTAATAGAAGTGCAAACGGCACTAATACGGAACAAGACAAATCATCGAAACACTAATCGCAATCAGAAAGACAGTAAGACAGTGCTTAAACCTGTCAATAATTTTTGAAATATTAATGGATAAGCACTCTCTGACTCTGATTTTAGCTGACAATCACAAAAAGTAACAATGAAAGCAGGCAGTTCCAGCATTTCCTTGCATAATACAAGTGAATAACAAATGTTTTCTTTCTAAGTGTTTGTGTAATGTATGTGAGAAATAACTTGCGCGCCAACTCGTACTAAATTTAGTGCGGAACTCGGCGGGCCGCTAAGCGGGCTCCGCAGCTGTCGTCGCCGGCAAGTCGCACGCCGCAAAGGCAGTTGCGCTGAGGATTGATCACCCTGTATTACTATGTACCTTCTGTTTGTCGGGGATCATTTATAATTTTCCGTCAATGATGTCTGTAAGAGTCGCTAATCGCTTGTTTCTGTCGCTGACCCTGTCTATAGGGAAACATTAAACAATTTCTTTGATAACATTATACTTTTTGGCCCTCTTTAGGTTACGGTAGTAACACTAAAAGTGGTCATTTGTGATCGTTTTTTGACAGCTCGAAATTTAAATGAAAACAACGGCTTAACTATTCATCTGATACGAAAATTGAATAACCTAATTTGTTTTTTTTTTTTTCCATACCTCGTATCGTTTCAGATTTGCAAAAATAACGGCGATTTTGGGATGTATGTATGTCTGTCCGTCTGTCTGTCCGTAATGTGTTCCCACTTTTTAAGACGAACCGTCCAACCGATCAGCACCAAATTTTACAGACATAAATGTAGGCCTTAAGAGACCGGAACTTCCCTTTTTCAAATTTTTCGGGGGAAAAATACGGCAGAAATAAAAAAAAAAGCCGTTTGTAATATAATTGTAATTTCAAACAAACCGTTCATCTGATACGAAAATTGAATAACCTAATTGGTAGAGGGGAACATTTTCTACAGCTTCGCTCTATTATGTTTTTTTCATATCTTGCATCGTTACAGAGATATTTGCAAAAATAACGGAGATTTGACGCCCTCCATTGATTTTACGAAAACCAGCCGTTCGCAGATGTCACGTGCTATTCCACGCCCAGAAGTCTCTCTGGCATACACCATCTTGCGTTGCGTATTTGATGATTTTTTTTGTTATAACTTGCACGTTGTTATTTCAAAGCAACAGCGCACGGAAGAATTAACAAAAACACGTCGTTCTTCGTACGAAAAATGATAATCTAATGTTTAAAAATGCTATATTAGCACCAGTTAACAACTGTCATCAATAGTACAAAAATTAAGGGCGAATTTCGTAATTGTTCGCCGTAGTGTAGTAGGCAGCGTGTTCGATTGTGATGCACGTGGTTCGGGACCCGCCACTACAAAAAAAAATTTTCTCCTTTTTTCCCTAAAAGGGTTACGTGTTGGGTGCATAGATATTATCACAATAGTAGAATCGTAATCATATCACTATATTTTTTATTATTTCCATTATTATTTTAGTCCGAAATGTTTGCAAAAGATTATAAAACTACAAATTTAAAGTGAGCCGTAAAACACGTCAGTGCGATTTTTTCGTTAAGGAAGGCGTACTTTAAATTTTAACAGCTTCAACTATGACCTGATATCCAGATCATAATGATGCGCACAACCATTTGCTCAACAATCATTGTCACTTTTCTCGGATCTTAATGGCAGTAGGATAATACATAAAATTTTTATTCAATTTTGAACGTAGCTGCTATCAACAACTGTATAAAGCTTCAGATTAACAACCACGCAGAAAAAATGTATTCAAGTATTACTTACAACTGATTAGCTGCGTGCTTGTTTATCTGAAACATTTAGCAGTTATCTGTAAACTTTCAATAGTCTGGAACGGCGTTTGCAGGCAATAGCAGCAAACAATGGAGAAACGTTCCCATAACAGTGATTACAATGAACTGTACTGCCATTCTGTGACCTCAGTTGGAAGACGCCTCGCTGTTTTAGAAGATAACACGTGATTCTCATAACATTTTATGTCCCCTTTAACTTTGAAATTAGTCGACCTACTTGCCCAATCCCCTACTTCGAACAGTGATAACACATTTTTATATCAGTATGTATAAGCTGTGGAATTACCGAAATGTTCTTGACGGCAATCTAATCCTTCGAAAACGCTATTCGCCGCATATAGCAGGGATTGGCCGCTACTCGTCAAGAGTGCCATTAAGCTGCTAACGTATGTAAAACCGATGGGCAAACTTCTTTGGCCTCATTCCAGCAGGACTTCCTGGTTTATTCGAGAAGAAAACTGGCGGTCGGAGAAAGAAGCCTCTAACGGTCTCACAGCTAAGGAATTCGTCACATTGATACGGTATACATAAAGCTGGCTGTGCAAAATACTAGAAGAAGCGGAGAATTCACGGAAAAAATTTAGTTACAAGAGAATACAACACATTCTACAGCCCCATTCGAAATGAGAAAGATGATGAAATCAGTCCTGAGTGCTGCCACTGTATCACTATATCACAGAGCTGTAAGAGCTATTACACGCCTAAATCAAAAATGTCCAAATGTTTGTATAGCTTATGGGACTTAACTACGGGGTCATCAGTCCCTAAACTTACAAACTACTTATGAACTAGCTAATCCTACGGACGGCACATCCATGCCCGAGGGGGGATTCGAAGCCCCGACCGCCGTAGCCGTGCAGACCGTGAGTGGAGCGCCTTAGTCCCCTCGGCCACCGCCGCCGGCTACACGCCTAATATTAATCAAACAGACTCTGATTTGTTGTAGGGATAGAGAGGTCCTTGCTTGACACACATTGCGAGTCATCGTGGTGTAACAGTTGTGTGGGGGCTGACATGGAGCCGTTTATTTCACATATCAATATATTAGGTGTTTAAGAAGTTTTCTTGGTTGGAGAACTGTGTGAGAGAGAGAGGCACGGGAAAGCTCTGCCCCAATTGCAAGTTTAGATCTGATTGGCTCCCGCCTATACTAGTTGTCCGCCAAAACTTTAAGCTTCTTTTATTAATATTTAACTTTCCTATGTCTATTAAAATCATGTGCATACTTTCTGTAATGTTTTTGTGCTAAGCTATATTTCGGTTAATTCAAACATTTAATTATTTGTATATTTTGTAATAAGTTGAACAATGTTAGTCTAGAAGTTTCGTTTGGCACCAAAACGGTGGCTTGTGGCGCGCAGCGAGAGGCGGCGGCAGTCAGTCGAGCGCCGACTGCGATACCTTGTACATTCATGTTAGTTCAGTGCGGGCCAGGGACAGTTTATACGTCATGCAACGTTTATATTTTTAACATTACTCAGTCTGTATATTTGTGCTTGGATATACACTGGCATTTCTTCAATAAAAGCAAGCACTGGCATCCTACAACAGCTAAAGTTATTTGTAGTGCATTACTTTCTAGCCACATCTCAACATCTCTTTCAACATCACTTCAAGTACAACGGATGTGCGACCTGTGTGCTTCACCTGCGCAATGGGACATCAAATACGACAGAAGACACAAGGTTAGTAAAAGAGTGAATTCAGACATGCAAAGAAGCTGCATGTTGACACGGCACCTCGCGTGCAGTGCTGCCCCGTTTACAAACCAGGGCACTGGCACGAAGTGCGTTGGCAACATCGCCGAGGGAAGGCTCGAAAGAGGGGAGGTGTTTTAGGAACTTTGTCAACTATGCACTGACCGACCCTCCTTGTCTTTTTTAAAAAAGAAACCCCGCCACACAGTTCCGCGATAAAGCCCGGGATTGTGGTGTAGCGGCGCAACGAAACAGATCAGACCTGTGGGTCGTAGCATCTGCCGCAGCGCTGCTTCGCGCCCAGGTATGATGGGGCCAGTGTTGCCAACTTTTGGAACATAATGTTGCTAAATGCGCCCTCGAAAGTCGCCAGAAGGCCCTAAAATATTTTCCAATTAAAGAAATTATTATACGCAAGTATTAGTTATATTTTTAATCTACTACAATTGTTTTTAATATTTAAAGATGTAAATTTTGTACTTAACCGTAGCAACATGCGATATTGATTTTTAAAATGTGAATAATGGTAACGTTACTGTATGTTGCCAGTTTCACCTAGAAATATCACAACTATAATATATGGCTCAAAACACGCAGTTTTGAGAGTACTTCCACTTAAAGGTCTTATGAAAACCATCACTATTCATAGTAACTTGTACTGTCATTGTCTTTAAATAATAACCTGCGATAAGTGATAAAAAGTAAATAAATAATGAAAAAAAAAGCCTACACACACACACAAAAAGAAAAAACAGGAAATTATTACGTAAGTAACTTGAACACCATCACACCTAAGCAGGTGCCTCTCAACTGAATGCTGAAAGCCGTTAGCATTAACAATGGGATACTAGACTAAAATTGGGGAAGTCCTTTCCATTTTGCAACCAGAAATCAGATCACGCATTTAGAAGATAGAGAAGGCAGTGCTGGGTACGAAATTGAATGCAATAAAAATACTGTAGTAAGCAGTGGCGGACTAAGGGGGAGAGGGGGGAGGGCGAGGGAGCGGACCGCCCCGGGCCTGGGGCCTCCATATACCTAGAAAGTAAGGATTTATTTTATTTTATTTTTATTTTATTTATTTATTGATTTTTGAGTGCGTTTAACATCTCGTTCTGCAGAGGCCTCCAAATGTCGAAATCTATTTTTTTAGACTGTCCCAAGCCTCTCGTCTTGGGGGGAGGGGGAGGGGGTTCCAATTCTTTTTTATAGTAATGCATGTATTTTTTCCAAGTGGCCGGAGGGGGGGGGGAGGGGGTTCCAATTCTTTTTTATAGTAATGCATGTATTTCCAAGTGGCCGGAGTGGGGGGGGGGTCTCATTTTATTTTGCCGCCGCCCCGGGCCTCCAAAAGCCTTAGTCCTCCACTGACTGTAGGTCACTCAGGTTGACAAAATATTTGATAAAATAATGAAGGCTTTTACGACCGGATGTCATAGTTGCTGGTAGAACTTTAGGGTTATAAGGCCGTGGTCCATAAAACTTCTCAGTTTTTCCTAACGTTTCGTCCAGAGCTGCGCCGGACATCTTCAGAGATCCTTTTACTTCCGTTGAGTCGGCAAATAGTTTCCTAAAACACAAGATTTCAAATTTCAAGACAATTTTGGTTCAATGGCCAGAAGTCGCCAGTTCTGTCGCTAGTCGCTAAAACTTAAATTTTGTCGCTTTCTACGGCCAGAAGTCGCCAGATATACCGACAAAGTCGCGTAATTGGCAACACTGGATGTGTGACGACGAGAGAATCGTTCCTCCCAGATTTTTACTTTCACTGTACAAAGATGTCGGTATCAAAGACCCATAAGCTAATTATTTTAGAAAACAGTGCTACCAGCTGTATTTCAGACGTGGTATGAAATCTCCGATGAGGTACGCTCTCATTTTTCTGTTTCAGTTCTTAAACAGTGCTATTAAGGACGCTGCAGGAAAATAAAGGACACAGGTGGTGATGCGGCTGTTCATTTATTGACGCGTTTCGAAATAATCATCATCAGAATCTAAGCCTTGGGTAAATGTAAATGTTTGTTAAGCTTAAGGGACTCAACTACGGGGTCATCAGTCCCTAAGCTTACAAACAACTTATGAACTAGCTAAGACTAAGGACGACACAAATATCCATGCCCGAGGGGGGATTCGAACCCCCGACCGTAGTGGCCGTGCATACCGTGACTGAAGCGCCTCAGTCCCCTCGGCCACCGCGGCCGGCCCTTGGGTAAAGTTTCATAGTAATCGTATCTCGTGATAGCCCCGCTGAATGGAACATTATCCTAGGCTTAGATTCTGATGATGATTGTTTCAAAACGAGTAAGTCAATGAAGAGCTGCATCACCAACTGTGGTCTTTATATTCAAATGCTTGTATAGCTTATGGAACTTAATTACGGGGTCATTAGTCCCTAAACTTACAAACTACTTATGAACTAACCAATACTAAGAACGGCACAAATATTCATGCCCGAGTGGGGATTCGAACCCCCGATCGTAGTGGCCGTGTAGACCGTGACTGGAGCGCCTCAATCCCCTCGGCCACCGCGGCCGGCTCTTTATATTCCTACAGTGTACCTAATAGCTATACATATTTCCAGAAAATCTTGTCTCTTGACATTTTCATTTCGTTCATACATATTTCTCCTGAAAGAAATTGACTATAGTATTTGAAGACTAGACTTCAGCACTTCCCTGAGGGACACGCGTTTTGCAATTTTTGGAGCCCACCTACGCTTTTTGTGACAGATGGTAACATATGTGTGGCCCTCCCCTCCCTATATATTTTGAAAATTTAATTTTGAAATAGTAGTTTGAAAGTTATTTCTACACTTATGTATTTAACCTCTTGTATTCGTTCATGGAATAAAAAATTAATCAATATTTGTACCAAATTCACAAAAGGTAATTTATCAAACGAACGATAGAAAATTTAAACATCTTAAGTTCATTAACTTGGGACCTATTACTTTATATTATGGCATTAAAAATCTTAGTTTTTTCTTCTCTCCTTGAAATGTTAGAAACATCTGATTTGTCTACATATTTTAAAAAAGAAAATGCATCTCATCATTTACAATGACATTTTCACTTTGCAGTGGAGCGTGCGCTGATATGAAACTTCCTGGAAGAGTGAGTACGCAAATACTGAGCTAGCCCGGCAGTCTGTCCTTACAGCTTTACTTCCGCCAATACCTACTTTCCAAACTTTACAGGAATTACATATTTTTGGAAACATTTTTGTTTCGCTTTTTGTGCAACAGCACTCTTATTTAAATTTATATATAAAGGACAGTCTAGAGCGCTTTTTTAAAAAAATAAAAATTTCCGACTAGTTTCGGACTTCTTTTAGACCATCTTCAGGAAATATAGATCCATTGATGTGGAGCTGGCAGGAAACTTGGAGCTTTCTAGTGCGTCACTGCAGTGACGCATGTCGACCTAGATGAAGCTGCTCCGTTGCTCCCTCCAGAAGGCGCATTGCCGGCATATGATTGGCTGCCGGTCATCCGCTGCCTTCTTCAGGATCGTTCTCGTGCGTCTGTCGTGTGGCGCTAACTTTACGCTACATAAGTTCTTAACAAAACAGTTCACAAAAAATTCATACATCTGATTCTGGTACAAACATCCGGCAAAGTTTATCAGACTGTCATCATTCAAGCTGCCTCGTAGCTGTGACTGACGTACGTTCGTTATTAAAAAAAGAAAAAAAAATTAAAATCACGAACATATTCTGAAAACTTTTTTCGAGGAAATCCTCCCTAGGGCTCGTGAACGTAATATAAATTGTATTTCAATAGTGAATTTTAATTTAAATCTCTAAGTTCCATCTGCAAATGGACAAGTGCACTTTCAATTGAAACATCAAAGGGTCTTGAAAACACCTCGAAAAGGATGCGACGTTGGTAGTATCCTGAAAACGAAAATTGGAAATATATCACACAATAAGCCGCAAGAAACAGAGCCGCATCGCGCTGCAACATGAAACGTAGCGCCGAAACGAGCTCTTCCAAGAATCGTCGAGCAAATTAGGACAGTCCGAGTGTCACTTGGCGCGCCCTTTCCCGCCCTGTTTCCACGAACTGTATTTTCGCTACGCTAAGGATCACTGTTGCTTTGAATTCATATTGATTCCACCTACCAATAACTAACAATTGTTTCCGGGACTGTTTTCAACACAGTTACTGCAGTGATGTGGCGCCTCTCAAGAGTAGCACTTTCATTCTATGCCCTCAAGGATTTGCAACTTTATTTCCAATCTTTGCCTCCCACTACACATTTGACCCTCCACAACCTCCTCCTCTAGTAACATGGAAATTACTCTCTGATGCCGTAAAATATATCCCATGATACTATACCTTTCTGTTGTCAGTATTAGAAATATGTTTCACTCTTCGTCGGTCGTACTTCCTCTTTTCTTACCAGTCAACCTAATTTTGAACACCACATCTCAAATGACTGTATTTCCTTATGTCCTGTTTTTCTTATTGGCTTTGTTTCACTTCCTCCTAACGTTGTCCACCAAATTGACAATATTAGAAATTGTGTCCCTGGCATTAAGTCGAACACTTGACACCGGTAGTCCTTTCTTGGCCATAAATTCCCTGTTTGCCTGTGTCAATCTACTATTTGTCTTCCTTACTATGTCCATAATGAGTTACCTCGTACCGAAGGAAGTAGAATTCCTATACTTAATGTATGTCATGATCACTAGTTATAATGTTCGTCGCTATATTCCACTATTCCTCGGGAATTTGTGCGTCTCAAACCCAAAGTTCCGTTATTCAGCAGACACTGTATTTATCTTAAGTTTCGCCGAGGATTGCATTGTTATTAGCGAATCGTTTTATCCATACCTTTTCATTCTGAAATTTCATGAAACTTTTCTTTATTTCCATCGTTGCTTCTTCGATGTATACTGGTCAAATCAGTTAGGAGATCAGTTGAGATATCCAAGTTATGAAGTATTGTCATGAGCAGAATGAACTAAAATGGTTCGACATCATTCTGCAGGTTCTACAGAGTGGAGACAATAACGTTACGGCAACCGAGATAGCGCTAATAACATAAAGTTGCTGCAGAATTTGTTGGTGTTGACTTCTGTTTACCAAACGCGTCACAGAAGCAGTTGGGTTCAGATAATGTAGTGAGCAGGCCGGCCGCAGTAACCGAGCGGTCTGCGGCCCGCCAGTCACAGTCTGCACGGCCTCTACGGTCGAATCCCCCCTCGGGCTTGGATGTTTGTGTCGTCTTTAGTGTAAGTTAGTTCATGAGTAGTTTGTAATTTTAGGGACTGATTACCCCGTAGTTAAGTCCCTTAAGCTTAACAAACATTTGAACATTTGTACTGAGCAGATAATGCTACAGCATAGAGAGCCATAGGAAGGTTGGAGGCAGGGCAGAGGGAAGTGACTGCAGCTATTGGAGTGTCCAGAAGTGTCAATTCCGGGACCTGGAAGCGTTCCAGACAACGGGAACCATTAAAACATGGCCATGGTCGTCCACGGTTAACATCAACAAGAAATGACAGTTCTTTCTGGTTAACAGCCCGTCCAGACAGTAGGCTGGAGGTAATTCAACTGCAACGCACTAACAGGAAACGCAATATCAACGCAAACAGAAATCGCCTTTGAGAATGTGGCCTCTAGGCACGCAGGCGTATGGCATGTGTCCCATTAAAACCACGACACCAATTAACCCTGAGAAACTGGGCGGAGTAACGAAACTGGGAGTCGTAACGAATGGCATCGGATACTGTTCACAGATGAGTAAAATTAGTCGTTTCCTCATCTGCAGAGAACGTGGAACTTGGAACAATCCTGCTTAAATGCAGGAATGTTGTGCACAAGAGTCAGCAATGAAACGGACGTACGGATCTCTATGTTGTTCAGAATAGTGTTTTGATTGCTCAGACGTTTAGAGATAAGATCGTTCGACGTTTCTTTCTTTCCTATGTTGGTGTCGTAGGAGATGGGTTCCTTCTGGTGGGCGATAACGCTCGCACCCCAGAGCCGGCCTGGTGGACAAGATGTTTGAAGCTGAGGGAATTTAAGAAATGGAATGGCCAACTTGTTCTTAACAAATGGAATGGCCAACTTGTTCACTGGACTTAAATCGATTGAGCATGTCAGGGATGCACTTGGCAGGAACATTGCAGCCTGATAAGCGCCTCCGACAACGGTTGCAGAGCTGGGTATTGCTCATGGAGGAATGGCAAAATATCCCTCAAGAGCTGATTGATAAACTCGTATTCTTCGTACTCTTCATGGCACGTAGGCGTGCATACGTACCAGCCGTCGGAGTTGGTCACGTACCACACTAGTGGGCAACAACTGGTTGTGGGCCCCATGGTGCTTCGCTCTAGGTTAAATCCATGTAAACTTCAATTAAAGTGTTGAGACTGCACAACATCGTACTCAATCTCACAAATAGTTATATATATGTTACAAATATCTGAATAAAATACGTTACTACATGCATGTTGTGTAGAGAATATACTGAACATAAGGGGGAAAGGTTTCATCATTTATATTACGCGTCTTCTAGCTGTTATTGTAGTCTTACTACTCCCTCTTGGTTTTTGTACGTTATATGTTGTTTAATCCTATTTTTCTCAGAATTTTGAACTTACTACACCATTTTCTGGCTTTTTTTAACCTAATCTATTACTGATACCTCTATGAGGATGGGTTGAATTTCTCCTTCTCTCTTTCTTCCATTATAGGCACAATGCTAGGATGTCTCTTTAATGCCTTTACTTTTCCTTAAGCCAAATTGATCATCGAATAAATCCTCAGTTTTGTTTTCTGTTCTTCTGTGTATTATTGTCGTCAGTAACTGGTGTGCATTAGTTATCAAGCTGATTGTATTTCTCACATTTTCATTCCCTTGTTTTCTTCGGGATTATGTGCATGATATTTTCCGGAAAAGCTGATCATACGTCGCCAGTGTGGACACAGAAGCAGCCTCCTAGAAGATCGAAAGACCGGGCGGCCCTGGAAACGGCACACAGCCGGCTAATCCTTCTAACACCAGTACAGCAGATGTTAATAGATGTGAATAATAGGTCCTTTTCATAACCATTCTTAAATAGGACTTTTACTGTCTGATATATACAGTAAATACAAATGTGATATTTTAATCGTACAAGAAATCCACAGAGGTCCCACCAGCTACAGGCCAAATATAAAAGGTATGATGCTGACATTAGAAAGACCCCACGAACAATACAAGAGTGCAGTATTCACAAAGCTGGGATTCATGTTTCGATTAGGAAATAGAAATTTTAACAATTGAATTAAGGGCATGCACATAGACCTCCCTCTACAAGCTACCTGGAGCTTTCACGTTCCACGTAATTTCCAAACCCAGCCAATGAAGTTTGTAATTGGAGATTTCAATAGTCACAGTACGGCATGGGGCTACCAATGAGGAAAAAATCGACGATGGGCGGAGAGTTATGGACACAATCCCAAATTATCAGCCTCTTTCAGCAGTGGACAATGGAGATGTTCATACAACCCAGATAGCTTATTTGTAACAGAACAGATAGCCCATCAATCGCCGGTAGAAGACACGCCACCAAGGACTCAGCATAGACCCATCTCACTGTTAAAGCTGTAGTATGCCGATTTACCATCCCACTTAAGAGGCGGTTCAGTGTCAAGAAGGCACGTTGGGGACTCTTCACAGAAGAACTGGATAGTAAGGTTGATTAGAAAGTCAGCCGCTTGCTCCTACGACACATATATACCGCTTAACAGACGTGTTGACGGAAATACATTCCTAGGGACTGCCGGAGTGATGACAACATAGAAATATTACTAAAAAAGTATGAGGAGCTGTACAATACCGACTCAGACCTTAGGAGAGGACCTGCTCCGAGCGTTAACGACTGCTAGAAGTGGTGTGACGTAGAGAGGTCACTTGATTTCAAACACAACAGCAGACAAGCCTGCAGCCTTCTCACGAACTTGAACAACGACTCAACTAGCTGTAAGACAGTTCATACTAGTGTTACACCAGGAATTGCAGGCATCTTTAGACATAATGAAAAAGAACGTCAGCCAGCGAAGATGATTTAAGGGTCGAACAAATTACTTAGATGGCTAACACACCTGACGAACAACTGCGTCAGCACCATGCAGATTCCCCAGAGTGTGGAGAAAAGCAAGAGTGGTAGCCCTAATGAAACCAGGAAAGGGGCCAACAGATGTCCAAAACTTTTGTCCAGTATCCTTGCTGTGACTCTTGTTCCAGGTCCTCGAGAAGTCCTAAGGCCTGAACAAGCGTGATTTAGGCCAGGACGTTTATGTACTGGGCAAATATTGAATTTAACCCAGCATATTGAAAATGGATACGAACAAAGCAGGTGGCTGGCGTGGCTTTCGTTGATCTTCACGCAGCCTTATGATACCATTAATCACAGTAGACTGGTACATAAGGTTTATTAGGTGACTAAGGTCTTTCACGATTTGTGCAGTGCATATTATAGCATAGGCGGTTTTATGTGAAATTGCAAGGACAAAGCAGCAGATGGAGAATCCAAAAAATGGTCTTGCTCAGGGCAGTGTATTAGCTCCGGCGTTGTTCAACATATACAAAAATGACCAGCCAACGCACCCTGATGTCAGACAGTTCTTATGTGCTGACGACATAGCTTTGGCCGCCCGAGGAAGCACCTTCGAGGAAGTGGAGAAGTTAACGAGATCTTTGGAATTACTTGGTTATTACTATCACTCGAAACACAACCCGTATGAGACGCAAGTCTGCAGTTTCCATCTGAGGAATAAGGAAGCTAAGACAAAACTCCGTGTAAGCTGGAAAGGCCAAAAGAAGGAGCACTGCTACGCTCCAAATACCTAGGGGGGGGGGGGGAGTTGCATAGAATTCTTTCAGTCAAACAACCATGTATAGACACTAAGAAAAAGGTCAGAACTAGGAACAGCATCTTTCGTAAACAGACGAACACAAACTAGGGTGCTGACCCACAAGTGCTTCGAACAACAGCCATGGCACTTGGTCTGTCGGCAGCTGAATATGCCGCACCTGTGCGGAAAAGTTCGTCCCACGTGAAACATATCGACGTGGCCACAAGTGAGTCAGCCCGCATCACATCGAGGTGTTTGAGACACTCGCCGACAGAGAAGATCTACCCTCTCATAGGGGTAGCTTCCCCTTGCATACGGCAAGTAGATGCCGAGGTGGAGAGGAAGAATCGAATGGTAGATAATCGTCATATGGGTACCAACAATAACCTAGGCGGCTCCGATGAGAAAGGCGCTTCCTTTGGACGTCAGAGCCAATTGACGTCACTGGAAGGAGGCAAACCTAACCCTATTTCGGCCCTGAAAGAACAACTTTCAGCGGGAGGTAACAAATCCTTTAAAACCTGTAAGGCTCTCAACAGGCTGAGGAGTGGGGTTACAAATTACAAGTTCAACCTTTCCAGTTGGGGCCACCTAGACGGGGAACCTCTGTGCGCCTGTGGGAATGCCCAGACGGACGACCACGTACTGACATGCTCAAACCTCAGCAAATAGTGTACCGCCCTGGGTTTACAGCTAGCTAATAACAGCAATCTACCTAGCTGATTATTAAGCAAGAAATATCTAAATTTTATTATTTATTACATGTCTCACACTACAATGTAATGGATGGAGCTGTGGACACGAAAAATAAAATAAATACGTCGCCAGTCTCATAGATTGTCCACACCAACTTGATTTCGGTTTATCTGCAACCACAAAATGAATTTCGAAATTCTTATTGAATTTTGTCTATGCCTTTTGCTTCATTTGATATGAAGCCTACTAACTTTAAATTCTAATACAACATCCGGTATATCTTCTAAGTTTATACTTAATGAACCCACCATCGTTCGGTAATTAGTCAGCGTACCAAAATTTTGACATAATATAAATTTTGCCATAGCACAATCATCTCAGTACAGTACATCGAAATCGGAATCAAGTATGTCATTGCCGGTAAATTTAACTGTATTTGGAAAGTATAGTAATATGAACATCTTCGACTGCTAGTTGACTGTCGTCAGTATTCCTGTGAAAAATAATCTTTTTCTATTAACATTCACAAGTCGAGCAGACATTTTTCCAAGAACTGGAACTGGGGTACGAAGCGAGAAAGTTTCCAGCCATTACAGTAAAAGATAATCATTGGTGGTAGAAATGTGAATGAGAAATCACAGTCGTCAGATGGAAAACTGGGTGCTTCTTCCCTGACTAAACGGGTAGTAAAATGCAGTTGAGTTCTTCTTCCAGTAGTGTCACATTACTGTTATTGCAGTCACTATTATGGCAAATATATGTAGTGTATCATTCATTACTAATTCAATAATGTTTTACAACAGGCGTCTATTTAAAGTCATAGTCGACATAGCTCTTTCTGAATGTTAGATTCTTTGTGCCGGCAGCATCCTAAGAAGTAGGGGCTAGATTCTTATCCAACCAAAATTAAGCGTTAAATATTCCGTTATTACTGGTGGTAGATCGATGTCCTTCCAGCCTTAATTCTTTTACCACCAGTGTAAAGCAAGCTCATGTAAGAAATGACTACACATAATTATATTTTCAAAGTTTTCCTACATGTTATCAGAGTATAGAGTGTACGAAAGTGTTGCGTTCAACACTACTTGCATTGTCTCGAGGGGTTGACTACCAATTACGATCTTAAATCAATAAGCCCGAACTCCGGTTTTTTAACCGACTTCAAAAACTGAGGAGGTTCTCAATTCGACTGTATTTTTTATGTTTGTTACCTTAGAACCTTCGACTGTGTGAACTGATTTTGATGATTCTTCGTTTATTTGAAAGATGGTACTTCCCATGTGGTGCCGTTTCAATTTGATCCCATTTTGACAATGGTATCAATAAGAAAACAATATAACTCTTAATTTGCATTAAGTATGTGCCTGACAGAGGGACGAATAACTCAATATAACGCCAACAGATTTCGATTACTCTTTTTTATTGGAAATGATGTATATCAAGGGTTGTTTGATGAGACTTTGGTTAGGTTCTGATTATGGGATCCATGACGAGGTAACGGAACTCTTCAATTCTCAGGAGCAAATTAACGATACTCGGCCGAATCATTTATAGGGTATCCGGATATTTGAGTCAAGTAATTCCCAGTTCAAAACTTTTTTCACGTAAAGCCGCATTTTTGAAAGTCTATTTTTCCGCTCTTCGCAAGGTTTTTTTTTTTTTTTTTTTTTTTTTTTTTTTTTTTTTTTTTTTTTTTTTTCTTTTAACTGTCTCCAAGGTAGATTTCCTCTGTTGAGATAAGCGTTTTTCCCTGAGTTCGTTTGTTTCATTTAAACGGCGCGGTCTCATATGAACAGCACGTTTAGTAGGTCTACCCGTATTCAGAAATATTAGTTATTGTACTTCAGATTCATTGAAAATCATGAAATAATCATTTTAACAAAAAAACTCATAAAACTTTTTCAAAATAAATCAATATGCACTAAATAGTAAAAAAAAATTACTTATTTTTCTACAACTTATTAATCAACTCACTTTTTCTACTCGTCAATATGTAGGTATGATCCATGTGTTTACCTCGCACTTTAAATCTAGCTCAACACATACCTATGAATAACGAACCATGCTCAAAATATGTTTTACAGTTCTCCTAAGTAAAATGAAATGAAAAATATTAGACTACTTAAAAGTCAATCAAGTTATTACGATAGTATAATGTAGTTACAATTATTGTTCAAAGATTGTTATTTTCGGAGTTGGTGTCAGCTAAGGAAACACTACAATATACCCAGAAAAAATAATACGAGAATATTGAGTCCGAAGTCGGATCGAATGTTTCGTTGGCAGAAACCGACTCCAAAAATAACAATAATTGTAACTACATTAGTATAAGTAGTCTAATATTTTTCATTTCATTTTACTTAGGAGAACTGTAAAAAATAACTGATCATTGTTTGTTATTTATAGGTATGTGGTGAGTTTAAGTGGGTCGCTACCTATCTATCTTATTGCGTAGTAAACACATATATCGTACCAAAATATTGATGAGTGGAAAAATTAAGTTGAAAAAAAAAAGTTTGTGAATCTTAAGGGGTCATCAGTTCCAAAACTTACAAACTACTTATGAACTACACAAACATCCATGCCCGACGAGGAACGGCCTCGCGCATCGGAACATAGCGCCTCAATGCGCTTGGCTACTCAGTTGATTATTAAGTTGTAGAAGAATATGAAATTACTATTTAGTGCATATTAATTTGGTTTGGAATAGTTTTTAGTTGATTTTTTATTAAAATTTATGTTTATTGTATCTTGCAGTGCTGTACTGTGTTTTGCTTAGGAAATCAGTAATTTTGCAATGACGTCCTAGTTTTTCCTCAGTAATAGGAGAATGCACTCGAACTTTAATCAGTGGCATCACAATTGTTTACTTTTAAAATTTCTTTTTTCTAAACGTTGTGTAACTTGTGGAAAATTAAATGTTTTTGAAATTACAAAAATCCTTTGTGGTACAAAGTACATATTTTACTTCTGTAGATATTAGCAGTTATTTCCATTTCTGCCGGAGGTGGTTTCTGCGTAATAATAAGGAATATCCACACCACATGTGATGCATATTATTGTAATAACAAATTCATTTTTTTACGAATAGCTATTCCTCCTATACGCATATCGTGAGAGCAGTGAGACGAAACGCACGTAATTTAAATAATAAGTTTGGTAACGAGAACCTGCCACTGATGCAAATTTAACTTCTGGGTATGAGGTCCGCCTGATATGGATAACACAATTCTACTTTTCATCCAAACTAGTTTCGGCACATCTGTGTCATCATCAGTGGCATTTCCATTTATTTATTGCTGTTAAAACAAAACACATTTATTTTACTTCTGTACTATGTGTAAATTTATGCCAAAAAGTCGTGAGTTTTATTTTGTTTTTTACTTTGTTGAAGAGATATGGGAATAATTTACAGAGCTGTTGGACTGCAATATCTGCGCAAATACTATAAAATTTTATTTGAAGAATGCCCAGAGTTTGTGCAGCTATTCGGGGGGCAAAGGGTGGATACTTTGACGAGGCTAAAATATAATCCATATTGTATTGTACTTAATGATAGAGAGAGAAAATGTATTTTTTGTTGGTCTGTTTAGTTTTTACGATGTGTTTGTACATTGAAATATAGTATCTAGTTTTATGCTTAGATGATCGAAAACTTTTGATCGGTAGTTTATAACATAAACTGGAGCGATATTTCTTCTGTAAGAATGCAGAGTCTGGTGGCAGTAACATTCAATAAAATTCTCTCGGGTTTCCAACCGCGTCAAAGAAATACCCTAGCGGTATGACATATATTTTACAACCTATTCACATACCTAACGCATACTCATAAAAATTGCATAAAAATCGGTGCAGTCGTTTCGGAAGAGCATAAACACACGACATTTTTATGTATTACTAGCTGTATACCCGGCGTTGCCCAGGTTTTTATTTATTCTACACTCTCGTAGCCAACCACCCCTTTCCCTCTGTGCATCCATCTCTTTCTCTCTAATCTCTCTGTTCGTTTCCGCATTTCCCTCTCTCGGCAAAGGTTTTTGCAAGGTACCATCTGTCACGTACCATACAAACATTCATGTACCCAGTGTTCTTCCTCTTGGTTGAAAGTTCATGCATACAAACGTTCATCAAGATAGGATTGTCAAAGTCTATAAGTTAAGTACCCTCCAGCATGCACCGAACGAAATTTTATACAGTGACATTCCTCTTGTTTTTAAGTTCAAGCGTGCAATTTTTCATCAATATCGGAACAAAATTAAGGATCTTTATGTAATACAAACACAGGTGACATCGGAAAAAGCACTTTGTTGTTCTGAAATTTTCCAGTTTTATTTCATAGTAATCTTGTCCTGAAGAAAGAAAAATAATAACAATAATAATAATAAAGGATCTGTGAAATCGTTCGAGCCGTTCTCAAGTTATGGCGCGACAAAGGTATTTAGGGATCCGAAACTGTAGATTTCATCAGTCTGTAGGAAACGTCTCCTCCGCCATGCACCTTAATTCTGTCCTATCGCAAAATGCTTTCTTAGCTGACGTCTTCTTCCTATAAACTACATACCGTCAAAATTTCACCATCGTAGGTGCAGTAGTTTTAGAGATTTCGTGTTTAGTCAGTGAGTAAGTGCGTGAGTAACTTTTCGCTTTTATACATATATACATATAGATATCTCTTTAATTATGTGTTCTACAAAAACATTATTTTCCAGATTCGTAGAGTGGAATATTAGGGAACTGCCTGCGAAATGTGTTGTAAATGGATTTGGTAGTAAAGATATTGTACATTACAATCTCATCCTTATTAGGGAGAATTTTCATACATAACATTGTCTTTGACGTCATAGCACCTAAACTATATATCGTAATACGATATTATTTCAGAGGTACATTCAGTGGTGTATATGTAAAATGTCTGCAAAATACGTCTCGAATAGAGTTAGGAGGAAAGACGTAATAATTAAAAACCTCATGCGTGATGAGGCGGTTTTTCATGTACCTAATTGTTTATGACTCCATATCTCATAAACTGTGTGTCATACTATGATAAGATTTTGAACGTACGTTCAGTGGCATGTGTAATATTTCTCGTGAATAGAATTAATAGTGTACGAGTGATAAATTGTAACGTCATGCCAAATGCCGTAATTTTACAGCATGAACGCCGAAAAAGTAGTAAGCAACAAACTTTCTTCCTTTCATCTTTTTGCTGGGGTTGTCAGCGAGAAAAAGTTTCCTAAAGGTTTGAAATTATCTTTAAAGTTTGTTGCAAGCAGCTAAGTGGTCTCCTTCTCAAATAGTGGACCGATAAAGTCACACTATCACGTGCCGCAATACGGGGAAGTTTTCATTGTTAATGACGTCATATCTTCTGAACAATGGGCCCCTTCGCTAAATTCTTTCATAGTTGACGTCTCCTAGCTATACTTTCCTGCCAAATTTCAACTCTTTAGGTGAAGTACTTTTCGAGATTTCGTGTTTAGTCAGTGAGTGAGTGAGTGAGTGAATGAGTGTCCTTACGATTTTATATAGATATAGATTACTTGCTGCTGTATCTGATCATCATCATCATCATCATTAGAGACTGATTATTCCTTTCAGCGTTTAGTCTGGAGCATAGTACCTCTAATAAAATTCCTCCATGATCCTCTATTCAATGCTAACATTGATGCTTCGTCTGATGTTATGCCTTTTACTTCAAAATCATTCTGCACCGAATCTAAGTACTTTCTTCTTGGTCTACCTCGACTCCTCTTACCCTTCGTAGCCGAGCTCATGAGTCTCTTAGGTAACCTTCCATCTCACATGCGTGTAACATGACCCCACCATCTCAGTCTGTTCGCTCTAACTGCTTCATCTATGGTGCTCATTCCCAGCTTTTCTTTGATTTCCTAATTATGAACACCCTCCTGCCATTGTTCCCATCTATTGGTACCTGCAATCATTCTTGCTACTTTCATATATGTAACCTCTATCTTATGAATAAGGTAACCTGTATCCACCCAACTTTCACTCCCATACAAGAAAGTTGGTCGAAAGATAAAGCAGTGCACTGCTAACTTAGTCTTAGTACTTACTTACTTCTTGCAGAAGAGAGTAGAGCTTAGCTGAGCACTCACTGCATTAGCTTTGCTGTACCTCGATTCCAGTTCTTTCGCTATGTTGCCGTCCTGTGAGAAAATACATCCCAGGTACTTGAAACTGTCTACCTGTTCTAACTTTGTTCCTCCTATTTGGCACTTAATCTGTTTGAATCTCTTTCCCACAGACATTACTTTCGTTTTGGAGATGCTGATCTTTATATCATAGCCCTTGCACCTCTGATCGAGCTCTGAAATATTAGTTTGCAACCTTTCAATCGAATCGGCCATTACAACTAAGTCATCCGCATATGCGAGACTGCTTATTTTGTTTTCACCTACTTTAATTCCGCCCTGCCAGTCTACTGTTTTCAGCATATGATCCATGAATAGTATGAACCATGAGATTAATTTGCCATCTACTCTGATTGTGGCAATAATTCGTAGTCTTTTCCTTAACTTTCATTCAGATCTGATGTAGTCCTCATTGAACGAAATAGGTTGTGATGATTGTGAATTTTATCCCTGTGAGTGTTGTGTCGGCCGCCTGCTTGCGTGCGCACCATTGAGGGTCGGCAAGCCCAGCGTGGTGTAGCGGCGAGTGTCCTGCGGCCAGGCCGGCGCGTCGTATGCCTGGTGGCCACCCGCCACCTAAGCCGACAGCGCTTAATAATGGAGGCATTAATTTGTGGCCCTTTGTTGGGCGCGGTAAATACGGACGGAAGCTGTCAGCGCCCCGGGAGGCCGCAATCACGCCACGGGCCATTCTGCTGCCGCCGCCGGGCTGTGTCTTGGGACGTCACACTGGACACACCGCTAAGCAGCCCGCCGCCCACCTGCGGGAAATTAGCCCGCTACACCGCCACTACACACTGGCCGTCTCAATAGACGCCCCACACAACAATCGGGTTCTCCATATACCCTCAGCTATACCCGAGCCGCTGTAACTTTGCACTTGACGTTTACAAATAACAAGTGAAGAGCAAGAAGCGCGAAGCGTTAGTCGCTAGGAACGGTCCAATCACAGCTAGGGTTGCCAGATTGAACACGAGGCAGGCCCGGAGACCAGACGTTCCCCCCCCCCCCCTCCCCAACCAGGATTGTCGTCTTCTGCAGAAAATTGTTTCGGCAAGAAATTAAGAAGCGACTGATACTTCCTTTGTGCAGTAATATTCGCTTTGTGTATTTCTGATTGTAAATGTTTATTCACAGCTTTTACTCCGCCGTACTTAACAGTAAATGAGATACTGCATATTCTGCACTTACACATACACTCATCAGTATCGACTTTTTGTAGCCACTCTTTATAATTTTCTTCCTACAACCATTCTTCACGGAACGAACTTAGATACCGTCTCTTCATTTCACTGTTATTACTCACTAATCTGAGTTAATGTAAGCTTGTCTGTTAACAAACGATCCAAGTATTCCAAAATTTGCCGGTAAACTGATAAACAATGAACTAACGAACACAAATAATAGACGTCGCCAGCTGACACGTTGCCGCAACAGTGTTTGCTTAATAATGCGCTAGCCGATTACTACCGACGCAACAATGAAAAGTTTTCAGAGGAAGAATAGAGAAGTAGCGTTTTGTTGCAATAAGAAATTGACATTTATATAAAGTTATTCATAATTACTAGAGAGGAGCCGGCCGGGAATGGCCGAGCGCACTGAGGCGTCTTGCCAGAGAACCTCCAGAGGTTCGAATCCCTCCCTAGGGCATGGATGTGGTGTTCGTCCTTAGTTTAAGTTACGTTAAGTTCGATGTAGATCGTCGCTACATGAGCATTGTACTTAAAAAGCGTCGTAAAAAAAGGTTAAGATGAAGGTTACATTCAAGCCCGGAGATGAGAGTCATTGGCCCGTAGACCCGGAGAATTCATTCCAAACCCGGGCACTCCGGGCGGCGACCGGAGATCTGGCAACCCTAATCACAGCGCGCTAAACACTTCCGGTGGTCACGTGCCGTGACGTCAAATTTCCGGCTTTGCCGGCTTTCTTCAGTGCTATTGTAAATAAAGTTGTGAATCGAGTTTATCGCGTGTTTATCGCGTGTTTATGTTGTGTGTGCTTCTTTCGCCGTGATTTATTTTACTGTGAGTGGTTTAACTTGACTTCCCAAGTTCAAGTCATTGGATAATGGCACCGAATAGACGTTTGTCTAGTGACGTTTTCTGAGTAAGTTCTCAATTTAGTTTGAATAAAAGCTTCGAAGCTTATGCTCTGAGCAGGAAATTCATTCTCGCTTCAAACGTTTCGAAAGAAGTTACGGTGCAGTGGTTACAAGAAAGAACTATTGCTACAGATGTGTCACTGTCAAAACTTCCTTTATATTCCCTCGTGAAACAGAATAACTCTATTACGCCCACATATGCAGTAGACGAAATCGCAAAGGAGCAGCGTCACAATGTATTAGAATTAGTACGATGTAGCGTGAAGAATTACGTAAGGAACAATAATAAGTCTTTCACTATAACAGACGTGGAAAGGCTGTTGCTTGAAACTGTTGCCAATAAGGATGCTGCATCTTGGGGAGAAAAAGGGTCGAGCACGTTGAAAAACTGATTCGGGAATAATCATGAACAGTTAATGATTTGTGTTGGTAATGACGACTATTTTGAGTGTGACGGCAACAGTTAAGATGGGGAGCTGGATTTAACTGCACCACTGTCGCCGTAAAAAAGCATTCTGGTTTGCTCCGTTATTGAAAGCGTCTGCGTTGTAGTGCTCTTGTCCACATTACTATGCAGTTAATTGCTGCTTTATGGTAGCAGCTCAAGGACGAATTATTATACGCACTTTTTGTAGCTCAATAGCTTAAATTTACGAGATGCAACTGAAAAACGTTACGTCTGTTGTGTATAGACGCTAGTGTTGCAACGTCACTAAAGCAGTGTAGCCAACTCAACTCGCCGTAACGTGAAACGTCAAGGCAATGTTTCAGCGGCCCCGGTATAATTCTAATGTTTCTAAAGCGTATGGGACTTAACTACGGGGTCATCAGTCCCTAAACTTACAAACTACTTATGAACTACTTACGAACTAGGACGGCACAAATATCCATGCCTGAGGGGGGATTCGAACCCCCGACCGTAGTGGCCGTGCAGACCGTGACTGAAGCGCCTCAGTCCCCTCGGCCACCGCGGCCGGCGCCCCGGTATACTAATGTTGTAGCTTCAAGAACAGGAACTCCGAAAAAATCGGAAGATCTTTTTATTAAAACGATTTCCAATCCATGGTGTACAGCAGCAATCAGTTAGAATAAATATTCCTTGAAACCATCTTGATTGCAAATTTTTTATTAGTTTATGGCGCGTTTCGCCCTTTAGCAGGGCATCTTCAGATTATCTGCGTGACAGAATTTACACAAAACTACAAGGCGGAATTACAAACGGTTATAATGGTACATGGGCTTATTTTGTGTTAAGAAGACAGCATAAATGGTAAACAAAGCTTACACAATGCGCTCTCCATGGTGTGACACCGTAAGTTGTTATTGCGGTGTTTCTATTTTTCTGGAATGTTTCTTGGATACGAATTACAGTAATAAGGAATAAGATCTTTTTATTGTGCCAGATAATACGAAATTTCTAGTGAATCCTCCAAAATTTTCGAAATCATCCTTAATTTTCCACTGAATCTTTCGAAATTCTCTAAACTTGCTTCGGGGAGGCGGGAGGGATCGAGTCGCGAAGATTTTGAGAAGGATGTTTCTCATTTGAGGCATGATGACAGATAATCAAAGCCATGACTAAGGATGTTGATTTAGTTGTTCCAGTCTGGGGTGGTACTGGGTGACAAGGAGAACACTCCATTGTGACTGGTTACTGCGATTGGGGGGATTGGTGGTGTGTGGGGATATGGCACAAGAAATCTGTTTGCAGACTAGGTCAGGAGGGTAATGTCTGTCTGTGAAGGCCTTTGTGAGACCTTCGGCATAACGGGTAAGGGACTTCTCATCACTGCAGATTCGCTGTCCACGGGTGGCAAGGCTGTATGGGAGAGATTTTTTAAAAATTTGGAATGAATGACAGCTATCGAAATGCAGGTACTGTTGGTAATTAGTAGGTTTAATGTGGACGAAGAAGGAAGACATTCCTGAGAATGTACGTTCGGAGCAACGCTCCTCCATATAGATGTGAAACATGGTAATTAGTGGTGTGGTGTTGCAGTCAAATTTTGAAAATTAGGACTAGTAAGCTATAGAATGAGGAGCTTGTCCGTTGACACAGTGCAAGAAGAAACATATGGAAAACACCGACAAGAATATGATAGGACGTGGGTTAAGATATTACGGAATAACTGCGGCAGTAGAGAGAGCTTTTTACGGTAAAAATCTGTACGGGTGCAGCGAGCAAATAATTCAGGACGCTAAATGTAACTCTGAATACCAGAATTCTTCTGGTAGAGGAATTCGTGGCACGATGTATTCGATGGCTCGATATTAATCACAATTGCCTTTCGATGGCTCGATATTAATCACAATTGCCTTAGATATGGTCACCGTCGATATCCAAGGTCATGTGCTTTAAGTACTGGAAATGTCACGTTTTTGTTAAAGTGACAGGCAGCAGTGCATGATTCTCTCTATTTATTTTATTTTATTTTTGTTTGGAGTAACATCGAAAATCACAACTGCAGTACGTTCTCGAAGACTTAGCTACAAGGCCGAGGCAGGCTTCCCTTTACAAGTGAATGGGTGTCTCCCTGTATTCTAACCTCCTTCACTGATACACTATAGCTCCATCAGTGATGAGGAAGGCAACAAGCAACTTGAAATCCTTAATCTACATCTACATAGATACTCTGCAAATCGCATTTAAGTGCGTGACAGAGGGTTCATTAACCACTTTCATAACCTTTCTCTACCGTTCCGTTCTCTAATAGAGCGCAGGAAGAAAGAACACCTAAATCGTTCCGTTATCGATCTGATTTCTCTCACTTTATTGGGGTGGCCATGTCTCCCTATGTAGGTGGGTGCTAGCAAAATATGTTCGAATTCAGAAGTAAAAGTCGGTGATTCAAATTTAGCTAATAGATCTCTCTGCAAAGAATAACGTATTGCTTTTAATGATTTCCACCTCACATCACGCAACATTTCCGTGACGCTTTCCCCCCTGTAACGTGATGAAACGAAACGAGCTGCCCTTCTCTGGACCTTCTCAATGTCTTCAGTCAGTTCTACCTGGTGAGTGTCCCACACTGGGCAACAGTACTCTAGAGTGGCCGCACAAATGTGATGTAGGCAGTCTCTTTGGTGCAGCTGTTGCATCTTCAAAGCGTTCTGCAAATGAAACGTTATCTTTGGCTCGCCTTCCCCACAATATTTTCTCTGTGTTCTCTCCAGTCTAACTTGTTCGTAATTGTAACTCCTAGGTATTTGGTAGACACCACGTAATATTTCTGGTTTACAGCCCTCATACTCAGATTTGAGAATCGCTTCTGTACAGTCGGTTGGAACAAAGTACTGTGGAAGCATAACAGGTGCTACCAGTATGTACGGTTTCCGTGGGAAGAAATGTAGAAAAGATCCCCGAATTGCTTGTATCTCGCGTTGAGAAGATGATATACGGCAGTAGTTCGTAATAAATAATATTTAATAAATCAATTGTAGAAATCAGGTACAACTCTAAATAGGGAATCCCTCACTGTTGAGCTATGTACCAGTAAACTCAATCCATCTTATAAAATAGGCTGTATGTGAGTATGTGAGCATGTATGTATGTTCCACATCTCCTCTTAAACTTTGGACCGATTTCAGACAAACTTGATACACATGTTCCTTACTATCGGCTAACAATCACTAACGGGGTTAGAACCACCTATGACACGTACGTAAAGAAATATGACATCATAAACAATGACATTAGTGAAAAACTGCTCCATCATGCGATGATGTTCTACATCTGTTTCTAAACTAATTGGCAGATTTCCACCAAATTTAGTGCAAATATTCTTAAATCAACCACCTACGACACGTAGTTCGTACATCACGTCATAAATAAAGAAAATTCATCATCTTATGGCACGTGACAGCGTGCTTTTATAGGTAAATTATTTGAAAATAAGAGCACTTAACGACTTGCAATAAACTTTAAACATAATATTTTAAATATTTACGAAACTTTTTCTCGCTGACAACCCCAACAGAATTCTGATAGGAATAAAGTTCATCGCATATTGCTTTTCTGTTCATGATGTATATCTAAAGTATTTGGCATAACGTTGAAAGACGACGGTCTGTCGTCTCCCTTTTTTTTTATATAAAATTGTAATTTAATTGATGTCGTTAGATTACCATTTTGTTACGACTAGAACTCCACTGTTTTCAAGGCATGAGGAATGACATTATTTATTTCATGTTTTAAAATATTAGTTTCTGAAATGTTAGTTAATGTTGCTAGGGTTTTGTTACTTTAATAATTTATTATTGTCCCTGAGAGAATGTGTACTTGTTTTACTTTCAAATGGATGTGCGAGATTCTAATGGCTGTCTGAATGTGGGTGGTAATAGATCGCTTTGCATGGTTCTCTCAGGCTCAGAGTCGATAGTTAGTCGTTACCAAAGTGGTTTCTACACCCTTTGTGTACCAGACAGTCGACGAGCCCTCTCAAAGGCGAGTCACGAGATCTTCTCTCCCCACCACCGCTGTACTCGTGGATTTCCCAGTTTCCGGTAGCTTTCCCGCACCTCCTGGCTGCTAGGTACTCACTTTGTGCTCGGACCGCAGTGAGGTAAGGTTCGTTCTGCTCTTGTGCCTACATAGATGTTAGCGATTTGTTGTCTCGCATGTTTAACTTAAACTCTAGAATTTAGATTCATTTTTTGGAATATTCCTTCCGATAGTGCGCGGAAATGTGTCCTAGTTTTTCAATCCAGTGACTTCCAACAGATAAACGTGTTGTATGTGTTACTAGGTGCAGTTTAATAATGGCCTGGTATATTCAAAAGTTTTGAGATTATGTGGCGGTGTACAACCTCTGTGTAAATTCTATCTAGCTTTGTGGGGCCCTATTTCTAACAGACGATATGTTTCTTCTGATTTCCACTAACATTTCGCTATCTTCTCTCCCCACCTATTTTAATTTTACTGTTTCTTCTCCGAACTTTTAGTATGTACTCAGTCATCGTCAGTAATTCTCTCCAAGCCTTGTACAACCTCCTTCAATAGATTGGTTATTAAATTCTACACATTTCTATGGGTTGCATGCCTCAGTTTTTATTTTTATTTTTCCGACTTTGTAATTATTTCACTTTTCCGAATTTTGAACTGGACTTTTCCAGTCTTTGTGAACGCTCCCAATCGCATGTTGCTGCATTTCAGTAGCTTCCTTATGAAATTCTACGCATTTCTAAGAGTTGCATGCCGTAGCTAATGTTTATTTTATTTTTCGGAAACTGAATGTATACATTTTTATCGGTTTTCGGAACCACGTGGGTCAGAACTCGGACTTCAGGGGTTTGCCGCTAGTCACGTGAATTCACGCCACTTATCATAAACCCAGTGCCGAGGTAGTTTAATCACAGATTGCAACTTAAGAATCCGAATTTTAAGCACTTCACCTTCATGTAACGTATCCGTGTATCGCCGTTAGCGTGTTTGCTCGCGGTCTAATCTAAATGCAACTTAACGTTGCTATGCTCACGCACCACCTCAAAATCAGGCACGAAAGACCAGAGCCATCTTCGCAGTTTTATTGTACATTGTGTTGTGTGGTACCTCCGGGTTTACTGAATTTCGCCTACGATAGTGGCGCCTGCTGCTGCCTCGCTTCAGCACACTGAATTTGGTGAGTTTCGCTGTTGCATTGCGTGGGTGTGAGCGAGAGAGTGTTGTTAGTAAATCCATCCCCAGTACCGTTAAGTTTTCTGTAATTTATGTTCAATTCTGGGCATCGTCAGTATTAACTTATGTAAGGAGATGCACTTTTATTGTATTCACATAATTGGTTCCCCATTTTGCTTGTGTTCGACCTGAATAAACAAGTTAAATTCAGTATAATTTTGACTTGCCTATAAATAGTAGTTTTCGAGCACCTTCCCCCATTTTATTTAATATTGTTTTTCACCAATGCTGAGAACAAGCTCAGATGCAATTTTTTTATGTTTAAGTTTTCTCAGCCACCTTTATGAAATAACTTTAATTGTGGTGGTTTGCTTATTAATGACTGTGTGTAATTTAGTGTGAGCTACTACGTATAGCCGGCCGCGGTGGCCGAGGGGACTGAGGCGCTTCAGTCACGGTCTGCACGGCCACTGCGGTCGGGGGTTTGAATCCCCCCTCGGGCATGGATATTTGTGCCGTCTTAGTTCGTAAGTAGTTCATAAGTAGTTTGTACGTTTAGGGATTGATGACCCCGTAGTTAAGTCCCATAAGCTTTACAAACATTTGAACATTTGAACTACTACGTAAACTGGCCACTGTATCATTAACTTCCTGTTATTAGAATAATTTCAACCTAGTTAGTTCTCAATTTGGGCCAGGGAACAAGGTTTTGCAGCAGGGATTGGCCAGTAGTTCACACGGGTCTTTTGCTAATTTTACTGCTAAAATTAAGCTTTTTTTATAACAGTAAATTCTTATCTGGATAACTCCTCCCAGAATTAAGCTTTTGTTTTGTACATGTGTAAACGTTTATCTGGTTTACCGCTGCCACGATTCGTTCTTCTAGCTTACCATCTGTTCAATGAAATAGTTTTTAGCTTCAAAAGCGTGCGGTAATATTTTAAACAATTTCTTTTCCCTCTCAGTGGATGAATGTGTGATATTAGCAGTGCGCATTAATCTATTTCATTTTAAGTTTTCAGCACTCGTGTGTTTCAGTGTAATTTTTTTCATGTTGGATGGTTTATTTTATTTAACTGTTTTTGTATAAAGATCACAGCCATAGTGCATTGCGTGTGAAGTTTTTAGTTCGTGTTTCGTTACGAAATTTTGTTAGACTAATCTTGTGTTTCATTTCATTTGGGCCTGCAGCATTGTTTATGTCTTTTAAGGACATATTGTTAATCTATGTAATGCCAAAATACTGCTTCACTTTATAGATGTTAAAAACTGTTTATTATTATAGCAGTAGGCCTATTTCGACACTGTGGCCATCATCAGGCTATTTCCGTATAACATCGTGGAGGTATAATTTATTACAATGATTGCATATAATTGCAGTGTATATGCTCTTTAGATGGAATATATATTACGTTTATCATTTATTAATTCTTAACGATATCTAAACGATATCGTTGGACGATATGTCAAACTGACAGATTAGCAGTTAAGAATTAATACCTGATAAACGTAATATATATACCATCTAAAGAGCATATACACTGCAATTATATGCAATCATTGTAATAAATTATACCTCCACGATGCCATATGGAAATAGCCTGATGATGGCCACAGTGCCGAAATAGGCCTATTGCTATAATAATAAACAGTTTTTAACATCTATAAAGTGAAGCAGCATTTTGGCATTACCTAGATTAACAACTCTTGTTTTTGTTACTTCTGTCATTCTAAACTACTTGTGACGATGGAGAATAGTTCAGCCTTGTCCGTTTCCACTCGCTCTATGCGATTAAACCAAAGTGAGAACCGTGAAAAGTAGTCTAGGTCAGATCTTTCGACCGAAAGGAAAGAAGTAGCGAATACAGACGGCCGCGTTCCCGTTGAAAACGCGACTAGTTTATACATGGACACGACCAGAAATGAGGGCAGAGGCGAACAAAGCGAACCGCATACCAATATGCAGGTTTCTGCTATTTCGCAAACTAGTTCAACCAGTGTTACTAGGCCCGTGTCCGTTTCTGATACGACTTTAAGCGACATCATGGTTTTCATGAGAGAAATGAAAGCAGGGATGGGAGCGCAGAATGTTTCAGTTCAGGAATTAAAAGCAGGGATGGAAGAGCAGAATGCTTCAGTTCAGACTGATCTTATCAAGGTTTCTGTGCAGTCCAGGGAGGCGCAAAGTAACACCGTTCAGGTTATTAACAATAATCTGGATGGGTTGCGCACCAATATAGTGTGGCTAGTTCAGGAACGGTATGAGGTAGCAATGCATGCTATCTCAGAAAACACGACGAAAATTTCAGAGAATGTAGAAGCTATATCTGCCCTCTCTGACCGTGTAGAAAATAATACCTGCTCTCTTAACGAGAGAGACGATTTGGTAGATGGTCGGGCGACAATGTGCACCGATGAACTGAAAACGCTAACCGATGAACTAGGCGCACGCATTGAGGAGCTGGCTACCTCGGTGGCGCAGCTTCTACAGACCGGGGAAACGGCAGCAGAAAGGGCAGTTCCCGGTGTTGTAAATGAATCTGAGGAAGTTCGCGACTGACTCCGGTTCAATGAACAACAATGGGAAATTAACCGTAGGCGTTACGATGTAGTGGCCAAGCTAGATAACGCATCGCGCGTCTGGAGTAAGACGCCTGCGCAAGTAGAAAACGTCTCCCGAAGTTTGTGTGGAGGTCAGCCCTGTGATTCCAACCGCGGAGATGATTCGGCTTTCGAGGAGGAGGAAGTCGAACCTCTGCGTGCCCGTCCTCCCATAAGAGAAAGACCGAGTCGAATGACTGTGCGGGAGCCGGTGCAGGCATTTGATTATAACCACTTTTTGACAGTAAAAAAGTACCAGGTCTTCCGAAACTCTGCAAGCAGAATACACCCCCGTGCTTGGCTAGAGCAATTTGAGTACTCTCTCCTCCGAGAGTGTGTGTGCGAAAATCTCGAGGGAGAGCCTGCTATGTGGATGCGACCTCTCTTGAGATGTTGCCGCTATCTGGATGATTTTAGCGAGCATTTCCTGTCTGCCTACTTGTCGGAGAGGCAGCAGGAACGAGTAAAAAGTAGCATTTTAGTGATGCCCCACTTTGCAAACAGCAACTGCAGGAGTCTAGGCGAATTCTTCCAAGGAATAATGCTAAGAAAACAGTTCGTCGACTACCGATACCCTCCGCGCGAATTAATTAGAATTTGTGCTTCGAAGTTCCCACAAAATGTGCACAATGCTGTCCTTGCAGGAAGCTGCAAGGAGGACATAGAGTCCTTCTAGGCTTACCTGGAGGACTTTGACGATGATTACAGACCTAGAAGAGATGGCAATGGCCCTTCTAGGAGAAATAATCGGAGTGATAATAACGCTAGGAACAACCTCCAAGCAGAAAGCACTAGCAGCGGGGTCTGGTCCTTCCATTGCTGAAAATCACCAGCAGAAGGGAGACGAGCAAGGTTATTGGCGTGATAAGCGTGCCGACAAACGGCGAAAGTTCGGGAACGGTAATAAAGGCTAACGACCCGACAAAGGCCAGAAAAAACCACGCGATCCGCCAACAGAAGACGTGGAAATCAAGTCCGCTGATCCGCACCACAATCGACCCCAGGACCCCGGCCCTAGCACAAGCCAGTAACATATATGTTTTTTTAAGTTTTGTTTAATTTTCTGTTTTCTAGGGTAGATTTAGTGATTCTTACCAACTATATTGTCACGTTGCAATGGAAGTAGGCTTGACTTCGAAGGCAACTAAACACAGCACTTATACTGAAAGCACGTTTATTACGAACTCAACATACACGCAGCACTGACTGCCTCTCAGGCAGAGTGCTTTGCTATTTATACACAGACAGAATTTACCACAAATTAGAAGAACAGTTAACATAAGAAACAAGTAGAATTTACAAGTGAACATAAGGAAGATGTAGAACCTTCTGGAATTGTAAATTACAAAGAAATAAATTTTTGCCAGTGGGCGGGACTGAACCGGCGACCTGCTCCGCACTCCGTGACGCCATCCCTGCGCCACCCCGGCAGTGGGTGTTCGTGGTCTCTCGCGATAATATGATTTCTGTCTGTAAATTTAAGCTGTATTTTGTATGCCTTTTGCAGTGTTGCTTTAAGTGGTTTGTTCTAATAGTGTATTTTGTTATATGTGTGCTATTTGTATATGTATGTGTTTGTTGTAAAATTTCATTTTGCCATAATGCATCTTTATGTTGCATGCATGTTTTGTGTACTATAAGGGACACACCACTATTGGCGTGGTTAACAGCAACTTGCCAGTTGCACCTGGTCAGCTGTTCGACGTACGTTACCTTGACGCTCTATTTTGTACTTAAAGAATCATTAGTGTGACATATACAATTGTCTCTGTTACCTATAAGGCTGTCCACATCATATAGTCCCTTTTGTGTCCATGTTTTTATCTTTTGTTTCCATCGTGACGATTGATGGTGCAAAATCTAAGTTGTTTAGGCCATGTTAAGTATTTTATTGTGTATGTCATATTTATGTAATTTGTGTCCTGGTTTCTCATTTTAAGTGTGTGTGCACTTCTTCACTGTGCGTGAAGCTAGCCTTGTTTATCGAGTGCTTGAGTTGTCACCTTTACTGTAGATTTTGTATCGGCAATCTCCCCGTTAGGTAGCATGTTAATAATACACCATGGTAGGCGCAGACACCGTAATTCATAGGATTTTTAGTTGCACGTTGATGCACTGTGGTGTTGATGCTTAGGGGTCTAGATATTTTTGTCTATGGATTGTACATTTGAATAATAGGAGGTGTGTGATTCGACCGGTAGACGGTTGCAGCAGAGCACGAACGAAAGGGTTAACCTAAATTTCATTGACAATTTACATCCTGGCTTATTAATAGAACCAACTTGCATTTTTCAGATAAGTTTTGCAGAGCAATTTTGAAAATTAAAGGACCGAGCGTGATATGTGGATAGGCCAGAATCACATTCAGAAGCGAAACAAATTGAGGAACTAATTAAAAAATAAAGGAGTTGAATAACAGCAAGCTCAATGTCAAGGAATTGTTTGCCTAATGTATACGACAAGGGCATCTAACATCGATAGGACGGTAAACCCTGACCATCCTGCCACCACGAATTCTCATTCTTAATTTTGCAGCATGATTGTGGTAAGATTAGGTTACATTGTAAGTCACTAGTACCTTCGATCTCACTTTATTAACTTAGGATTGTTTAGCATATGTGGATTTGTAGTGTTTATTTAATGTGTTTGTACATTTGATCATGTGTTTTCCTTTGTTCTACTTTCAAGATGTATTATCTCGTTCTTTAGTTAATACGTGTAACTGTATTTTCTGGCCTCTGGGTGAGCGATTGGTGTAAGTCTGTTTACAGGCGCTAACCTCCAATTTTGCAGAGTATGGAACCAGACTGGCAGGCTAAAGAAAACTCCCTCCTCGCCTCGTGCGGTAGTTAGATTAATTTGCGCCCGGGCTGTAGGTAGTTAGTTTTTGTAGTTAGCGTTTGCGTAGCGCTGCATAGAGACTTAGTAGTTAGTTTCTGCATAGCACAGCATGCTGCATGGATGAAGGTAGCTTTGCCTCCCTCAAACTAACACTGACATACGAATTGCCCTGTGGGCTGACTTATAGTAACTGTGGACCATGTTTAATTTATTAAGCATATTATTCTCGATGTTATATTAAGTTATAGGATGTTGTTGTTGTTGTTCTTGTTGTGGTCTTCAGTCCGGAGACTGGTTTGATGCAGCTCTCCACAATACCCTATCCTGAGCAAGCCTCTTTATCTCCACATAAGAACGGCAACCTATATCTGTCTTAATCTGCTTACCGTATCCATCTCATCTCTTGATCTTCCTCTGCGGTTTTTACCCCACACACTTCCCTCCAACGCTAAATTCACAATTCCTTGATGTCTAAGAATGTGCCCTACCAATCTATCCCTTCTTTTAGTCAAGGTATGCCAAGGATAACCTATTTTTTCAGTGATATGTACCTCTGTAATTTCAATGTATTATGTCAATTATTGTGTTTTGTGCTTCAATTTGATTTGTAAGAAAATTTTTATATCTGTGAATAATGTATCTTTAATGTTAAAATGTTTTAAGTAATTTGAAGAACTATTCGCCATTTGGCTAATTTAAATGTTAAGATTGTATATCTTAATAAATGTTTTGATTTTAAAATGTTATGGCTAAACATGTCAATTGTATTTTTGTTAAATGTTTATTTGAAAAAGAATTCCAGGGCTCTCCACGATTGTGACATGATGGAGTTCCTTGTAAGTTTCAGGTGTCTTGTCATAACAATGTTTACCAAAGTGTTGACAGATATATGATGGTGCCTGTGGCCGAGACGGAGGCATGAGTCAGGTGGAATTCACACCAGCCTCACACACGGGAGTGGGCCGAGACTAAAGCTGGAGTTACCAGGGGTTTGGCGGGAAGCCAGAAGATGAGCAGCCGACCTGCCATACCTTCATAACAGGTATCCGGTGAGGCGGTCCCAGCCGGCGAGTTTGGATAATTAGCAGCCACACAAAACTGCGCGGCAGGCAGGCTACACAGAGTCGACTACCAAGGTATCGGCTGTCAGCACACACAAAAGACGCGGCAGCGCTGGTACATCGCCGCCAGTTAATCTCTTCCGGTGGCCAGCCTTCGAAGCAGCTTAGCACCCATCGGCCCACCTGCCACATGGAACAAGGGCCGCCAGGTGCACTAACCACAACCTTCTATTCACGTCAGATGTAGTTGAATAGCTGACACATAAATTAAAAAGTATTCTCAAATGTTCAAATGTCTGTAAACCTATCGGACCAAACTGCGTGGTCATCAGTCCGTAGCTTACAAACTACTTAAACCTAGGTAAACTAACCTGTGGACAAACATACACACACCCATGCCCCAGGGAGGACTCGAACCTCCACAGCGAGCAACCGCGCGCTCCGCAGCGAGGTGTTTTAGACTGCTCGGGTACTTCACCGCAGCAAAAAGTATTCTCTTATATGTGCGGGTTTTAGTTTTCTCCCAGTATATTCTAGAAGATTGTCTCCCCTCCTATTCGAGGGCCCTAGGCTACATTACGAACTGCTGAGAACTGTGTTTGTTACCTAAAAACCAGTGTTGAGTGGATGACAATGTGAAGGACAGCATCAGGTGGAAAAGTGGTGTGAGCAGTCAAAACAGTGGACACTCTGGGAGTGTGAAATACGATTCACTTCCTAAGAGGCCCTTTTCCTGTAGCGACTCTGGTTGCCCTCAGCAATGTTAAAATATGACTGTAATGAGATTATGGAGACATTTCATCCATGACTCTTTGCTTGTTTATGTACACAAAAGGACACGTTCAACCATGTGATTTTTTTTTCAATGCCATGTATGTTCTACATTTATGATTTGTCTATCTAGGTTCTTTGTAAATCTTACAGTGTTATACATGTTTTACCAGACCCGTGGCCTCACCAGCCACATTTGCATCTCCATTGATTTAGTTTTTATAGTAATTACTATTTTACGATGTCTTTCTTTGTTGTTGTTTGTATTTGATGAGTTTAAGTGACGTGCCCCAGCTGTCACGTTGCCCATAAGGCAACCACATATTAGCTTAGAAAAGTTTGCTTTCTCTGATGTAGTATAATTACCTCAGCCAACATCAAAATTTTCAATTAACGAAGGGATGATGAAGAAAGTCTGTTGTCTTCCATACATTTTTTATAAAATTGTAATTTATTTGATGTTGCAGGATTACCATTTTAGTAAGAGTAAAACCCCACTCTTTTCGAGGGATGAGGAATAACATTATTCATTTCATGTTTTAAAATATTAGTTTCTGAAATGTTAGTTAATATTTCTAGGATTTTGTTATTTTAATAATTTATTATTGTACCTTGTGAGAATGTGTACTTGTCTTACTTTTAAATGGAAGTACGAGAATCTAATGGCTGTGTGAATGTGGGTGGTAATAGCTCTCTTTGCATGGTTCTCTCTGGCTCAGAGTCGATAGTTAGTCGTTACCAACCTCTGCTTCTGATGCGACCAAAGAGGTTTCTACACCCTTTAGTTCAAAGTCAGTCGACGAGCCTTCTCCAGGGCAAGTCACGAAATCTTATCTCCCCACCACTGCTGTACTCGTGGATTTCCCAGTTTCTGGTAGCTTTCCCGCGCCTCCTGGCCATTAGGTCTTCACTTTGTGCTCGGACCACATGTTTAACTTACACTCTTAAACTTAGATTCACTATTTGGAAAATACATTCCGACCATGCACGGAAATGTGTTCTAGTTTTTCAATCCAGTGAGTCCCAAAAGATAAATGCAGTGTATGTGCTACTAATTGCAGTTTGATACCGGCCTGGTATATTCAAACCTTTTATGATTATGTGGCAGTGTACGAACTCTGTGTAAATTCTTTCCAACTTTGTGGGGCCTGATTTCCAACAGACGATATGTTCATTTTTGTACAGTACATGTAAAACTTTCTTATCATTTCCTTCTGTGAGTGATATGTGTATTCCACGTGGATGGTTCTTAGAACAAAGCCTTCAGCTTTCAGAATTGTTTGTTCCATGCCCATCAGGCAAGTAACTAACCGTATACCCTTCTGATTTCCACTAACATTCCACGATCTTCTCTTCCCGACTATTTTTAACTTTGCTGTTTCTTCGCCAAACTTGTAGTATGCACTAAGTCTTTGGCAGTAATTCTCTCCGAGTCTTGTGAAACCTCCTTCAATAGCTTGATTATGAAATTCTAAACATTTGTATGGGTTGACCGGACTTATTCCATCTGTGTGAACTCTCCGAATCGCATGTTGCTGCATTTCAGTAGCTTCCTTATCAAATTCTACGCAGTTCTAGGGGTTGCATGCCGTAGTTAATTTTCTTTATTTTTCGGAAATTGAATTGATACATTTTTATCGGTTTTCGGAACCACGTGAGTCCGAACTCCGACTTCAGGGTTTTGCCGCTAGTCACCTGAATTCATGCCACTTATCATAAAACCAGTGCCGAGGTAGTTTACTAGCAGATTGCAACTTAAGAATCCGCCGTGATTTTGAGTAATGAATGCAATTTTTAACCACTTCACTTTCTGTGGAGTGCGATCATGTATCGTATCCGCGAATCGCCGTTAGCGTGCTTGCTCTCGGTCTAAACTAAATGCAACTTAACTTTGCTATACTCACGCACCTCCTCAAAATCAGGCACGACAGACCAGAGCCATCTTCGCAGTTTTATTGTATATTGTGTTGTGTGATACCCGTGGGTTTGCTGAATTTCGCCTACGATAGCAGCACCTGCTGCTGCCTCGCTTCAGGACGTTGATTTTGGTGAGTTTCGCTGTTGCATTGCGTGTGTGTCAGTGATGTTTGTAAATCCTCCCCCTTACGTTTTGTGTAATTAATGTTAAATTCAATGCTGAACGTCGTCAGTATTAAATTATGTAAGGAGATGCACTTTTATTGTATTCACATAATTGGTTCCCCATTTTGCTTGTGTTCGACCTGAATAAACAAGTTAAATTCAGTATAATTGTGACTTGCCTATAAATAGTAGTTTTCGGGAACTTTCCCCCTTTTTATTTAATATTGTTTTTCACCAGTGCTGTGAACAAGCTCAGATGCATTTTTTAATGATTAAGTTCCGTTGCGCCATAAATGTTTTCTCAGCCACCTTTATGAAATAACTTTCATTGTGGTGGTTTGTTTATTAATGACTGTTTGTGTGAGCTACTATGTATATTGGCCCTGTATCATTAACTTCTTATTATTAGAGTAATTTGAACCAAGTTAGTTCTCAATTTGGGCCAGGGAACAAGGTTTTTTTTAGCAAGGATTAGCCAGTAGTTCACACGGATCTTCTGTTAATTTTACAGCTAAAATTAAGCTTTTTTATAACAGTAAATTCTTATCTGGATACCTCCTCCTAGAATTTAGCTTTTGTTTCGAACAGTGATGAACTTTAAACTTTAATATTTCTACACTGTAAATTGTAACGTTCTAATGTTATCCACCATGCACAACGACGATTCAGTAGACGCTGACAGTGGCGAAGCGAGCGAACAAGCTTGAAGTAATTACATTCTACAATCTCAAAAAAGGAGCTGTAGATGTTATCGACCGTTCGAAATCAGAATATTATGTTTCAAGAAGAAACCGCTGGCACCTTAGTGTTTTTCAGTTTTATATACTTCCATATCCGGCAGAAAATGTCATGTACTCTGTATAAACAATCGCTTCATTCATTTCGTAAAACTCAGTAAGTATACTTAATTTGCTGGTAAAAGACGTAACATGTGCTGTACAGTTTCAGAAGAAAACAAAGGAACACAGCCGCATGTTACTAGTACAAGAAACAGACTGATAGTGAAGCAAGGCAGTTTTCCACGGAAGGAGAAGTAATTGTTACGTTAAGACTCTTGTGTTAGAAAAAATCTAACACTGCGCACAACTTCAAATAATGCCACAACTAACAAGCTATTGTTGAAATTTGATTGTTGAGTCACAGATTAATTAAATCACGAGATATGAAAGAATGCATTTTTAGATGGTCAGTTCATTAGCTTTCAAATGTCGTGGAATATTCAACTAAAATCGTAAATGTTAGATTTTTTCTAACAACGCGAGTGACCTCGGGTTAATATGCAATTGTACAAAAAATTCTGATTACGGTTATAACCGATCTTGCGATCTCACAACTACTACCTAGTTGCATTTACAATTTTTTTAATTTAATGTCTTTTTCACTGTATTAATGATCCTACAATTATGTCATTGGTGCTCTTAACTACACCGGTGAACAACGCCATCTACCCACCATGTACTCCCTTTTTCCTGCTTCAATGGATGGATTTTTACATTTTCTGCTTTCAAGAATTCAGTGTCTCCTGTGTTATCCGAGGATTTTCATTAGGCCTTGTTCTGCTGCCTATATGCTCCTCTGCGGCCTTCACTACTCTATCTCTCTCAGAGCTACCGATTCTTCTTCTACTGTATTACTTTTCGCCGTTTCAGACAATCCTTGCCTAATGCTCGTTCTAAAACTCTCAACCACCTCTGGTTCCTTCAATTTTTTCAGATTCCATCTCCTTAATTTTCTTCCTTTTTGCAATTTCTTAAGTTTTAATGTGCATTTCATAACCATAAGTCAAACATTTGCGTGAACAGCTTAATGTCTGTTCGTCTGTTTTGATCCGCAACGAGGTCGGAAGCCATCGCCGGCCGCATTCTATCTGGCCACTCTGTGCTGTGCATGATGTTGCGCATCCTTATTTAGTAGCTTGGCGTATCACTTCAGATGTGTCTGCATTTTCCCATTTGAGGCCTAAATTTTTAAACGACTGTGACGAAAGTTATGCTTCCTAGATGGTTCATTTTACGATCATGACAGATAGCTCACCATATATTGTTTGCGTAAGTTTATTCTCTTTTGCTTTCTATATATACAGTAATGTTTCGTACAGCATAGAACTAAGCCACATATGGTAATCCCGTTCTCCACCTCCAGTTATATTTTCATAGCTGTTAAAATTCTTGTACATATATGTAGTACGCACCACATTATAGGTGTTTCTTGCCTCCAGATTATGATGTCTCGAAAGGGCGAAACGCGTCACTGAAATAAAGATAATTTTGTGAGACTGACTTTCGAGACAAATTCATAAACCGTTACTGTACCAGCCACCAGTATGGAATGCAACCAGTTTTACTTCATGAATATTTAAATGTATCCGTTTTTCAACTACACTGCGGTGTAACCAAAGACCTTGTAAAATATATAGACTCACTAACGGCGCTGCTGTCGCGGAATAATTTGAACCTTCTGCCGGCCGCCATTGTTAGAAGATAAATTGTGTTTTATATAGTTACTGTGCTATATATAATCAGTTGACAGTCACGTCTGTAGTGTTTCACTATTTCAGTACACATGAAACACAATGCTGAAGAGCTGCTCAGCGTTTAAGTGGATAAATCTGCTTACGAAATGAATTAAAAGAACGAATAGTGTCTTCTCATTTATACTTCTCAGGAATACAAGTAGCCCTACTGTTTCTGTTCAAAAATAGTTACTCTTGCTTAACAGGCTCTTAGTCAATGACAGGCTTTTACAATACTGGTAGCTCTTAAAAATGAGCTACTTTAGGCAGTACTGGTGGACAGGAAGTTTAAAAACTTTCATTTTGTGATAGTGTAAAATAACTATTTCAAGAGATCAGTTGCCTCACTGCAGTTCGAATTTTTGTTAATGAAATGAATAGTAGTAACTTCTAACACAGAATTTAAACATCATCTACTATACATAGTTGCTGACTTTTGAGCAGTTCATGGTACTGTAAAGTATATGGCTTACAGCACTAAAAATTCTAATATGCATGCTACATACCCTGATGCTAATGTTTGATGTACTTAGTCAAGAAAATGTTATGGCATACTTCGTGTTCGTAAAAGAATTTGGTAGTTGCTCCTTGCTGTATTCACAGGGTAAGACGCTATTTTGTAGTTATATATCTGATGGGATATTTCGTTTTCACAGTCGATTTTTAACATTAGCTGTTTCAGGGAGCCCTGTTTAATGTTTCGATGCTATAAAATATCTAAAAATATTGGGGAATGTAGCAGGCACTCAAACAAACACGTAAAGTGTTGTTAAACTGTTCTGAAATTAATGTTTGTACAAAAGTTTCACCATCGTAGAATATACTGAGAAAGTGGAAAAAAAGTCTGACGATAAATGTTCTTCTGCTGTACTTAGAACGCTAAAAGGCTAAATGTTATAATTCGGTTTACTTAGGAAGAAGAAAAGCTGTTGGCCGATTGCTACACCGTATGTGTGTGTGTGTAAAATAAATAAATAAATAAATAAATAAAATAAAAATAAAAAAAATTAAAAAAAACACGACCGATAGTTGCTGTGTATTCAGAGTCTTAAGTTGTTTTTTAGTTCTATATTTAAAAGATGTATAGTATAGAGGGAAAGAAAATCAGAAAAGTTAACACTTTGTGTTATTTGGGGTCTATTTTAGAAACTGAGAGAAAATCCGACTCAGAGATTAATAAAAGAATTAGCAGTGGACGAAAGGTCATTGGAATGCTTAACTCAGTCCTATGAAGCAGAAATGTAATGAACAGAACAAAAAACTCATATATAAATCTTTATTTGAGAGTGCAGTTCTGTACGGAGCGGAAACCTGGACCATTAACCAGAAGCACACTAAGAAACTACAAGCCTTAGAGACGGATTTCTGTGGAAGATCGGCCAGAATTTCCAGGAAAGATAAAAGAAGAAACGCCGAAGTAATAAAGAGGAAGGAAATAATAGAAAGAATAGATGAGGTGATGGATAGAAAGAAATTACGGTGATACGGGCATATAAGAAGAATAGAGGACACCAGAATACCGAAGCTGGTACTGGAGTGGCAAACTGAGGGGAGAAGAAGAAGAGGACGACCTGTGACCACCTGGATCCAAAATGTACAGCTCCCAATGAGACGACTGGGCGCAGAAGAAGAGGACACACAAGATAGAGACACCTGGAGAAATATAGTGAACTAGCTTAAACCCGCGGCTCCGCTCGCGTGTTGGTTGATTATGATAGATAATGCGCGAAACGTCAAGTCGATTTTTTTTAAAGAGATGTAATAAAGTAAATTTCTTTTTTACTGCTTTATTTATTTATTTATTCTTATATTTCCTTATTCGTATGCTTATCCTTACAGAGAGAGGGCTGAATACATTGTAGGACGCATAAACCAAAGATACGGTCTGTGGCATCACGTTTCGCTGTATGTAACCTCCTTGCTATAGAGTCACAAACGCCGGCCGCGGTGGCCGAGGGGACTAAGGCGCTCCAGTCACGGTCTGCACGGCCACTACGATCGGGGGTTCGAATCCCCCCTCGGGCATGGATATTTGTGCCGTCCTAGTTCGTAAGTAGTTCATAAGTAGTTTGTAAGTTTAGGGACTGATGACCCTGTAGTTACGTCCCGTAGACTATACAAACATTTGAACATAGAGTCACAAACGTCATCGCTGGCCTTCAGTCCGAGCTTTTTTATAATTTGACGACTTTCGTGCCACCCCCTTGTGGCTATTAGCATGAAACAGCTATGGTGTACAACGGGAGACTTTGGACAACAATTACACACAGACCATTCGTTTGCGTTTTGTAGTTTTCGCTGCAGAGCGAAATATTAACACACACACACACACACACACACACACACGTAGAACTTTATATACACGGATAAATTTACATCCTAATATACTCCACCCTTTTATCATTATCAACCCTCAAGCAACCAGTAGACCCATTTTTATTTTATTTTATTTTATTTTATTTTATTTCATTTATTTTATTTTATTTTATTTTTTTTATTTTTTGGTAAATCTTATGGGACTTAACTAAGGGGTCATCAGTTCCTAAAGTTACAAACTACTTATGAACTACTTACGAACTAGGACGGCACAAATATCCATGCCTGAGGGGGGATTCGAACCCCCGACCGTAGTGGCCGTGCAGACCGTGACTGAAGCGTCTCAGTCTCCTCGGCCACCGCGGCCGGCAAACATTTGTAACTGTAGGCCTATAATATTTGTGTTACATTTTCATTAAACATCCAAGTACAAGTGCCATAGCTAAAATTATTCCTTTTCTCAATTTATTTCCAGTTATAATAACATTTGTCCGAAATGATCGAAATTGTACCACCTAACCCTATAGATAATTAGTGTAAAACCTTATGTTCTGGGTGTATTCATTTCTGGGCGAATTACGATGTTGGAGGTAAACCACTGTAATGAGGAAAGTCTCAATAATAATAATAATAAAAATAAATGATAGTTTTCGTAACTTATGTCGAAAGAATACAGCCTCTAATCAAAAGAGTCTCACGCACATTTAAAGTTTACCACCATAATGGCCGCCGATGCACTCTTCAATTTGCCCGCCGTTCGCAGGTGGCCGCTTACGGCACTGCGGGGCGTTGGGTGTAACGGGTTCGCAGGACACCTTGCTACTCCCTTCCTCCCCTCCGCCACTTCCATCCCCGCGCGTGCGTCCTACGGTGCTCGTCACGGGTAGAGCAGGCTGCTACGCCCACGCCTTCGGCCTACAGACTAAATTTGGCCGCGAACTACATTTGCGGGGGAGTTCTTCACTCCGCCCCGAAGCCGCCCTGCCGAGAAGAAAGCTCCGCGTTCCAAGAAGCGCAGGGTGGGCGCAGGGGGCGAATTTCCCGCGCGTACGAGCTGGCAGTGCGTGGAAACCGGCTGAACTGCGAGAAACGTGGAACTAATTTCCCTCCATTACGAAGTGTTCCCGGCCTCTTGCCGCTTTGAAGTGGCGCCACCAATTACAGGCTTCCGGTAAACAGAGGCCGGGCCGCCCCGCAGTGCCGTGCGTCTTATTCGGGAGCCAATTGAAAGCCGGCAGTTGCTTAGCCGGGCGCCTCCGCCCCCGCACCGCCGTCCTCTCCGCGTATTCCATCCGTCGCCTCCGGCTGTGGTGACCTTTTTTCCCGCTCCGCTAGCCTCGCCGCACACAACCGGGGGCTTTGATGTGGGCCCGCTGTACCGGGGTCTGACGACAGTCGGGGGAAGAGTAGCCGCCCAGCTCCCGCGTAGGCCCGCGTCTAATTGTTTTAATTACAAAGCGCCAAACAACTGTCGCCAAATAAGCGGTAAAGCCAGCTAATTAGCGATGTAACAGTTTCGGCTTTCCACTAGTCGTTAGCGCGGGGGCAGCTTTATCTAGCCCGGCGATCCGATTACGCGGAATATAATGAGGTTAAACGAGGCGCGGCCGCAGCCGCGATTGGCTCATTACGCTGTCTTGCCGCTGGACGCGCGCGCGTGTATGGCTGCCCCGTGAACCGGGCACGAGCCTCACGTCGCATCGCTTTGTGGTATGAAAAACGCGGTCTCGAAAAACGCCCAAAGTTACTGTAGCGAGAAGATGATGCACGTGGCAGAAAAGTGATATTCACATGTACACAACCTGCTTCTTCATAGTCTCTTTGTGTTTTCTGCCGCATACTAAAATCAAACTGATTCAGTATTTCGGCTATACAGGGTGAATCACCTAACACTTGTACCACAAATATTACGGAAACGGAAGGTGAGATTGATGTGCGGTTTTGACAGGGTCAGGGAGTAGGATTTTTAGCCGACAAACAGAATGTAATTTTGAGAACTTGCTAATGTAAAGGAACTAATTCACAAAAAACCTCTCCCTTCCCCCCCTTCCGACTACCCCGTGAACACCACCTCCACACACCCCCTCCACTCATGACAACTCAAATGTTCAAATGTTTGTAGAACTTATGGGACTTAACTACGGGATCATCAGTCCCTATGCTTACAAACTACTTATGAACTAGCTAAGACTAAGAACGGCACAAATATACATGCCCGAGGGGGGATTCGAACCCCCGACCGTAGTGGCCGTGCAGACCGTGACTGGAGCGCCTCAGTCCCCTCGGCCACCGCGGCCGGCTATTAAGTTTCAAACTATTTACTTTTCTTCTGCGATACATTTCCCCCTTCTACAACTCTTTCATAAGCTTGTGATGAGGTAAAAACACAACCAAAAAACAAATACATATATGCTTTACCCACATCTAAATACATATATCTTCCATTCTACAGCAATAGAGCAACCAGATTCGCACTGTATTTAAACACAATAAACAGAACCTAGTCTATTCTATTTTATAGCATCGAAACATTAAACAGGGCTGCCTGAAACAGCTAACGTTAAAAATTGACTGTGAAGACGAAATATCCCATTTGATACATAACTATAAAATAGCGTCTTACCCTGTGAATACAGCAAGGAGCAACTACCAAATACTTTTAAGAACACGAAGTATGCCATAACTTTTTCTTAACTAGTACATGCAAACTAGTAACTAGAACAGACTAGTGTATGAATAAATATAGCAATAATACGAATTCTATTCTTGTACTTTTAACTGATTATATACATACATATTTAGTAAAAAAACTATGCAAACAATACAGAAATGATTTATTATTCATTTTTGCAGTTTAATAATGACAAAATTATTTGCTAAATGATCGACTGTATCATATTCAAAACAAACTTACCTGTACAAAGAGTGTTATATCTTCGAATTAAGACATTTATAAATAACAGCAGCTGTAAAAGCACATGCTGGACGCTGGTAAACAGTTGTTTACAGTGCAGTGTAGAACCCAATAGGAAAAGGTGATGTCTTATTGTGACGTAACCATAAAGAGACGCAAGAAATGTAAATTAACCACAAAAATCCGGCCACACAGTCGCAGTAAGTAAATCAACAAATCTCACGTAATCTTACAAATACAAAACACGACCTAAACAACGTGCAATTCGAGTTATTAAAGTATGTTTCCGTCTTCCCAACACAGAGACAGCATCCAACATGACGCTTAAAAGGAAATTGTAACATAATCAATCTGAAAATGATCCGAAAAGGTTTGAAAACCGGTTCATGGAATAAACAATATTTCTAGAATAAGTGACTGGTGCAGTTTTCTTAAATCATATTGAAATTAACAGTCACGGGTTCTGAAACGTCCGTAATGGATAATCCAAACATATTGTAATTTTTTTTAATAATAAAAATAAGATAGTCTAAATCGAAAGTTATTGAGTTCATTACTGGCAACCGGTTTCGGTTCTATAGAACCATCTTCAGGCCTTTGGCACTTTGTTGGCGGACGGTGGTGGTGGCCGGAGCAGTTGACGCCTGCCCTAGCCACTGACAGCGTCCGCCAACAAAGTGCCAAAGGCCTGAAGATGGTTCTATAGAACCGAAACCGGTTGTCAGTAATGAACTCAACAACTTTCGATCTAGACTGTCTTATTTTTATTATTAAAAAATTTTAACATCGCTGTTAAAAATGCTTTCAAAAATTACAGATTGTAATATTACTTATAAAGTGTATTTTTAGGCAAACATACAGTTTTTTAAATGGAACAACGGTTGTTTCTATGATGCACTGGAATTGTTGACACCAGCTGTGAACAAAGAATTTTGAATGACATTTTTATCGCGTTCCGTTTAGCAGCTACAACCGTTCAAAGTTTCGGGGGCGGAGGCTCCGATAGAGTAGCTGACTGGCCGAATGGCTAGACCCTGGGGCACGGCCCACTGTCTCATGACTTCCAGCCAGTCAGCTACACTGTCGTAGCCTCCGCCCCCAAAACTGTGAATGGTTGTAGCTGCCAAACTAAACGCGATAAAAGTCATTCAAAATTATTTGTACACAGCTGGTGTCAAAAATTCCAGTGCATGATAGAAACAGTTACTGTTCCATTTGAAAAATTGTATGTTTGCATTAAAAAAATACACTTTCAAGGTATTTTTACAGCCTGTTTATAGGCTAACAATACGAGTCCTTGACTATCAATCCATTCTCTGAAAACCGCACAAAAATCGCATTTTTCCGTTTCCGCAATAATTTCGGCGCAAGTGTTACGTGATTCACCCCATATAACTGCATGCACTCTTCAGGAACTGAGTTGCGCTGAATACTGATGCTAAACATTATTATTACTATTATTCGTTTATTGAATTTCAACGCACCTGATGGGGCAGGCTAGAAGCGATCTCGGCGAATGAATACGTGAAAGGCAATGACGGCGCGTCCTATGTGTTCACTGGTTTTGTGAAAAAAGCTCGTCATGAAAAAATTTAATAAAGTAAATAAAATAAAAATTTATTCAAACTCTCATTCTTCGTTTCTTTCTTCTATCAAATCATTTTATATGCACAATCAAAGTATTTTCATCGCATGAGAAACATCTTACGTCGAGGAGACAACACGTATACCAGCAGCGTAATATAGGCGGCAGAGAACGCGGCGTTGCAACGCACATACACGGCTGGGGTTCAAATTATGAACCCCCACTTCCCCCCACCCCTCTGCAAAGAGTGGCAAGGGGAAACGCCGCTTTAAACACTGGTGTTTGAGCTGGTAGAGAAGCCAGCTCCTGGTTTCTTGAGCTCTGGCGGTTACGCACGTATGGTCCCGAAGCAAGACAATGAAGTACTGCGCATCTCGCCTTGCTCATGGGCAAACACAGCATGAAGGCGACATACGCCCTTCTTATTTGTTTTGGCGCATTGAAGACGAGACCACATATTAGCCAATGCCTACAGTTTTTGGGTTTACAGAGAAGCTTTTGAAATCAGGTTGATGGACAATTTAATAAACATAGACAACGTATTTTTTCTAGTATGACATGGGAAAAAATACAAACAGGAATTATTTACACACGAGTGGAAAAAACTGTGGAAGCCTTCAGGAGAATTAATTTGATTTAGGAGAATACGGGAGGCAATATTCACATTAAGACTTAGGACAACGAAAGGGAAACCTAAGTTTTTAGCATTTGTGGATTCGGAGAAAGCATTTGGACAATGTAGACTGGAATACAATTTTTCAGGTTCTATAGGATGTAGGAATAAAATATAGGGAGCGAAGAGTTATATGCAGTTTATACAAAAACCAGACAACCAGTCGAAAGGCATTAAAGAGACGTCGTTTTATACAGATATTTTTGTGGTATGCACAAACCAGTATTGAATGACTGCTACATTGTAACCACTGTTGTATATTATTTTTATACAGACATTTTATGATATGCAAAAAGCAGTATTGCAAATACGACATGGACGTAGATATCAGTTATATTTTTTCAAATGACTTCTTACCACTTTTATAATCTGTACAACAAAATAAATATTCTTCTTTGACCCTGCTCCCCCAACGACCTCACCACGAAAATACGACGTTTTTTTATCCCCTTTGTGGTTTTAATATTACATTAGTTTTTGCTGCCATATGGCGCCACATTCTTTTATCTTTGACTTGTATCATGTGTCAGTATGCTACTGTCACTCACAGTCATAAGTAAATTTTATTATAATGACATAGTGCAACTATGCACTCTAAAATTATGTTATTTAGCAACTGATTGACTTTACAAGGTATGTCTTCTCTCTACGTATGGGCGATTTTGCTCTTATGAACGTAACTGCTATATCTTCTTGTTTTATTGTAATAATATGTATGTTTTAAATTTCCGTCATCCCTTTTCTAACAGATGATGGCATTGTAAAAGATGTTTGGACCAGATGACGCTGGCAGAGACCAGCGAAACCAGTCGCCCAAAATAAAACAATCATCAGCGATCTTGGCTTTAATATTTTCAAAAATGTTCAAATGTTTGTATAGCTTATGGGACTTAACTACGGGGTCATCAGTCCATAAACTTACAAACTACTTTTGAACTAGCGTATTCTAAGGACGGCACAAATATCCATGCCCGAGGGGGAATTCGAACCCCCGACCGTAGTGGCCGTGCAGACCGTGACTGGAGCGCCTCAGTCCCCTCAGCCACCGCGGCCAGCCTTTAATATTTATTCCTGAATGAAATTTGTCATAAATAATATATCCCTTTTTTCAACAAACAGATCAGTTCATACATACAATACTTGGAACAAAGAGTATCTTCTCAAGGACTTAAAAGTAAACCATTTTCAATAATATCTAGTAACCATAAAAAATATAACCACAAATAAAAATCAGTGGACCATAAAAATAAGGTTGAGCAATGAAGAGACTGCAGCAGGAGTAGATGAAAAGTAGAGCTAGATCGAAAATGCCATTAAAGACACCCCAGAAGAAATAATAGGCATAAGAACGAACAAAAGAACCGAGGAATGGTTTGACGAAGACTGCAGGTCGGCAAGAGAGGAAAAGAACAGGGAAGGCTGAAAATTCTACAGAGAGAAATCAGAAATAATTTGGAACAATATGGGGAATTAAGGAGAAGAGCTAACAGACTGTGCAAGAGAAAGAAAAGAGAGTGGACTAAGAAGAAATTTCGAGAACTAGAACAGTTAAAGAAACAGTGTGAAATACGAACGTTCTGTCATGCTGTATGCAAAATAAAGAGCATGCTCCAGAGAAGATGGGAAAATGATAATGGGGGATGAACAGATAACAGGAAGATGGGCTGAGTACTTCAAAGATACACCAAATTCCAGCCTAGAAGATGAAGAGACAGCGGCACAGGAGGAAAGAGTGGAACTGGAAGTAGACAGTGATATCAATGACGCAATAAAGCCAACACTACAAGACACCTTCCAGGCTGTGCACAAGATGAAAAATAAGCGAACCGCAGCATAATACCTGAATTAATAAAAACTGGTGGAGAGGCTTTAATAAAAGACCTGCACACTTTAATATCGGATTTATGGGAAACGGAAACTATGACTGATTCCTGGAAAACTAGAATAATAATCCCCATCTATAAGAAAGGAGATAAAATGTATGTCAAAAAATAACATGTTATAAGCTCCGCTTATAACATCTTCACAAGCGTATTACATTAAAGTATACAGAAATACACACAAAGCGTACTAGAATGTGGCTTTCTACAAGACAAAGGAACAACTGATAAAATATTTGTGATAAGACAAATGATGGAAAAGTTCTATGAGTATGACATAGATCTGTATTTCCTCTTCATCGACATCAAACAAGCCTTTGGCAGTATAAACCAGCAAGAACTAAACAGAGTACTGTAAGAAGTTGGCATATGTTCCAAACTAATAAGACTAATTAAAATGACAATGACAGATAGAAGAGTGAAAGTAAAGGCCCTTAGCAGAACAAGTGAAAGATTTGCCTTAAATAAAGGCGTGAAGCGAGATGACAGCCTCTCCACTGTCCTATTTGATATAGCCCTACATAGTGTAGTTAATAAAATCAACAAAAGAGGTATCATATTTATGAAAATCAGCCAGATATGTGCGTATGCTGATGACATTGCTACAGTAGGAAGAAATATCAGAATACTCCAAGAAACATACTGGGCAATGTAAACAGATCCTCTAAAAATCGGCCTCATAGTAAATGAAAGCAAAACAAAATATATGGTAATGTTACAAACTGAAGCCAGAAGGACCCCTAAAGACCTACACACTAATGGGAAATGCTTTCAAAGTATGTGGTCTTTTAACTAATTAGAAACCCTAAAACAAGTGATAACATTATTTGCTATAATAGAAAGAATACAAGCAGGAAATAGGGCTTACTTTGGAAATATACAACTTTTCATAAATAGCCTTATTAGATGAAAAACAAAACTTTTAATATACAATTCTCTAGTCCTACCAGTTATTACATATGGGTCAGAGGCATGGACCCTGACAGAAAGTGACAAAAATGCTCCAAGAACCTTTGAGTGGAAAATACTAGGCAAACATCTATGGTCCTATAAGGGAGGAAGAAGGCTGGAAAAAGATACAACACTGAATTAGATTAATACATGGTAAGGACAAAGTAAATTTTGTAAATCACAGCGAATACGATGGCTAGGACACGTGGAGAGAATGGCAGGGGATAGACTACAAAGCCGGCCGCGGTGGCCGCGGGGACTGAGGCGCTCCAGTCAAGGTCTGCACGGCCACTACGGTCGGGGGTTCGAATCCCCCCTCGGGCATGGATATTTGTGCCGTCCTTAGTATAAGGTAGTTCGTAAGTAGTTTGTAAGTTCAAATGTTTGTTAAGCTTATGGGACTTAACTACGGGGTCATCAGTCCCTAAACCTACAAACTAATTATGAACTACTTACGAACTAGGACGGCACAAGTATCCATGCCCGAGGGGGGATTCGAACTCCCGACCGTAGTGGCCCTGCAGACCATGACTGAAGCGCCTGTTCCCTCGGCCACCGTGGCCGGCACTTACAAGTGGCTTACTCTTACTCTACTGACGAATTTTTCAACAGAACGAAATTATGTATGTATTCATGCTATTAGTATTATCATATTATTGTAAGGAAAAAATCATGTATTCAAGTATTCTAAATTCACAGGGATCTCCTCAATATGGTCTATTGAACGAACAACTAATCTAATCTAAAACACATAGTTGTGAGATAAAATCACGGAGGAGGCAGGCGACCATAATTACTATTAAATAAAGTATGCAATAGGCTGCATAGGTCGCCGTATTGATTAAAGTCACGAAGTGGTTAAAATATGACTTTATTTAACACGTTTCGGCCTGGACCATCATCAGAATCTGTGATAGGGGAAATAGTAATTGTACAGTATAAGAACACAAATATTGCAAAAACACTTTACAAATTTGTTATACAGAAATTCAGCACTTACCCTGCCTACGTAGATTACAAGTACGTCAGTAGCCTACAAATGGATACATGTTGTTTCTGTAACATTAAGGAGCAGACTGTAGACACGGTAAATGTAATACAGGTCTACAGATTTTGGTCACCAGATGGCGTACCGTTCTTGAACATTAAGCCTAGTGGCGCTGTGAAAAGTGAAATTACGCTAGGTAAAATTACAATTTAGCAATACGAAGACAAAAATGTTACTTTTTATAAATGCTTGTTGATACATGTCTTATGGGGTGACAAAAATGAATAAATGCCACATATTGTGTCATGCTACAAATCATGAGTGGGTGTAGAGAATGAATCATAAGGTGCCAAGGCTCGATATTATAAACAAATTAACAGTAATTAATAAACAATATACATACAGAATCGCAAATAATAAAGGTTGTAATGATGAACATCATAACGATGCTCTAACATAATGTTAGCCTTTATTTTTTGTAATTCTATATGTATATTGTTTATTAATTACAGTTAATTTGTTTATAATATCCAGCTCTGCCACCTTATGATTCATTCTCTAGACCCACTCATGATTTGTAGCATGACACAATATGTGGCATTTATTCATTTTCGTTACCCCACAAGGCATGATTTAAAAAGCATTTGTAAAAAGCATTTGTAAAAATTAACATTTTTGTTTTTGTATTGCTAAATTGTAATTTTACCTAGCGTAATTTCACTTGTCACAGCGCCACTAGGTATTATGTTCAAGAACGGCAAGCCATCTGGTGACCAAAATCGGTAGACCTATCTTACCTTTACCGTGTCCTCAGTCTGCTCCTTAATGTTACAAGAACAACATGTATCCATTTGTACTGACGTACTTGTAATCTATGTATGCAGGGCACGTGCTGAATTTCTTTATAACAAATTTGTTAAGTGTTTTTTTGCAATATTTCTGTTCTTATATTGTACAATAACTGTTTCCCCTTTCACAGATTCTGATGATGGTCCAGGCCGAAACACGTCGAAGACATATTTTATAATAATATAGTGAAGACAGTTTACAACTCACCGCAAAGACGTGACGACGAGCTGTGACAGGCACATACAAAACACACACACACATACATCACATTCAGCTATCGGCCATGGCCTTCTTCAGAAAATACAACACTCACGCAATCACACAGGCACACAACACAGTCACACAACCATCACCTCCGACTGCTCACTTCGACTGCATCACCTTCTGGTGATTCGAAGTGCGGCAGTCGGAGGTGATGGTTGTGTGACTGTGTTATGTGCCTGTGTGATTGCGTGAGTGTTCTATTTTCTGAAGAAGGCCATGGCCGATAGCTGAATGTGTTGTATGTGTGTGTCTTTTGTATGTGCCTGTCGCAGCTCGTCGCCGCGTCTTTGCGGTGAGTTGTAAACTGTCCTCACTATATTGTTAATTCCAACCTAAACTTTCCATTAAAGACATATTTTAACCACTTTATGACTTTAATCAATACAGCGCGCTATGCAGACTTTATTTAATAATCCAAAACACGTCGTCAGTCTAAATCCTCGGATCCATTTCCTTTCACGACGTTTTTCATTTCTTCTGGCACATCTTACGAGCTAAGCGCCACCCCACTCCCCCGAACACCACCACTTCACACCCACTGGCAAATTTATTGCTTGGTTCGACCTCCTTTCCGGGACGACATAACACCGTACACCGCGCAGCAGTCGGCCGGCAACTTAACAGTCTGCGAGCGCGAAACTCCCCCATTGCCCGAGCCACTAAATCACTTGCCACTGAACTGAATTACTGGCCGAGTGCGCACCACGCTCTGAGCCGCCGAACGAATGCACGCGGCGGAATCTTTGAGCCGATGCGACGCGATTAATGGGGAGGACGGGGCCGGCGTTCATTAGCCACTCGTTGGGCGCGGCTCGGCGCTAACGACACGTGGGGCGCCTTGTTAGCAGGCGTACCGCGGGTCGAAGCCGGCCCGGGCCGGGTTTAAGTAAAATTGATTATCGACCCCGCGGCAAGAGTTACGGCGGGCGCGAGTTAGCGCACAAAAATACAGCCCGGCGTCGCGCCGATAACTGCGAGAAGCCATTTGTCGCGCTCTGCCGGCGCGGCGTAAGCCGACGACCCCGAAAAATGGCCGCTCACGCCAAAGACCGCACTCTGCCGTTTCCAATCCTCGGCAGGCCGCTCCGTTCCAGTTCTAGAGGTGAATGCTTTCTGGTACGCAGTTCTCTTTTGGTACGACAGGAAGTCCTTCACCATTCACCCTAGCTCCAACCGCTCTCTCATAGAAGGATCTGTACCAAAAGATTCGAAAGTTGCACAGGTCACGCCTATATTCAAGAAAGGCACTAGGAGTAATCCACTAAACTACACGCCTATTTCATTGAGGTCAATTTGCAGCAGGGTTTTACATCTACATCTACATGGGATACTCTGCAAATCACATTTAAGTGTCTGGCAGAGGGTTCATCGAACCACCATTATACTATTTATCTCCCATTCCATTCTCTAATCTCTCTGTTCGAGCTCTGATTTCTCGTATTTTATTCTGATGATCGTTTCTACCTATGTAAGTGGGAGTCAACAATATATTTTCGCATTCGGAGGAGAATGTTGGCGATTGGAGTTTCGCAAGTAGCCCACGCCGCAGCGATAAGCGCCGTTGTTGTAATGATTCCCATCTCAGATCCTGTATCATTTCCGTAACGCTGTCTCCCCTGTATCGTGACAATACAAAACGAGATGCCCTTCTTTGGACTCTTTCGATGTCCTCCGTCAAACCCACCTGATAAGGATCCCACACTGGGCTGCAATACTCCAAAAATGGACGGACAAGCGTAGTGTATGCAGTTTCTTTTGTAGTTCTGTTGCATGTTTTTAAGGGTTCTGCCAATAAAACGCAGTCTCTGGTTCGCCTTTCCCACGATATTATCTACGTGTTCTTTCCAATTCAAGTCTGAAGTAATAGTAATTTCTTGGTATTTTGTGGAGTTTACGGCCTTCACATTTGATTGATTTATCTTGTAAACAAAGTGTAACGGATTTCTTTTCGTACTCATGTGGACGACTTCACACTTCTCATTATTTCGAGTCAATTGCCAGTTTTTACACCATACTGATATCTTATTCAGATCGTTCTGCAGTTGGCTATTCGTGATGTATATATAGAAGAAAGTTTGTAGAGTGAAATAAAAAACAAACACGTGTGTAGGTAGCATAACCATTGCTGCTACTAGTGGCGACTTCTCAAACGTCCTAGACCCACGCTATGGTCTGCTTAGTGCTACCGCCTACCAGCGAAGCAGTTATACTGACAGTGATGGAAACGTTTTTGTGACTCCTTGTTTACTATGTCATATCTCCTGAACTATGAGTCGTAGGTCGTTTTAACCCAACAGAGATTGTTGTCAGATAGTAAGCAATATGTGTACCAATTTCAGCTGAAATTGGTGCATTAGTTTTAGAGGAGATGGAAAAAAAAAAAAAAAAAAAAAAAAAAAAAAAAAAAAAAAAAAAAAACTGCGCTTGATGTAGCAGCTATTCGGAAATTTTATCGTTTATGACGTCATGTCTACTGAAATATGTGTCGTATTATGATGTAAACTCGAAGCTACATTCAGTGGAATATGTGCCTAATGTCTGCAAAATATATCGTAATGGTGTTAGCAGTAAAGACGTAATACATCCCAACATAATGCGTGATGATGCTGTTTTTATTAACAAAATTGTTTATGGCTTCATAGCTCATGAACTATATGTAGAATTGTGATACAGTATCGAAGTGATATGTACGTGTAATGTCTGTGAATTGTCTCGCGAATACAGTTTATAGTGTAAAAGTAATAACTTGTAACGTCGTGCCAAATGCCGTAGATATACATCATGAACAACGGAAAAGTAGTAAGCGATCAACATTTTTCCTTTCATCATTTTTTTCGGGTTGTCAGCGAGAAAAAGTTTCCTAAAGATTTGAAATTATGTTCAAAGTTTATTTGCTCTCATTGTCAAATTGTTGACGAATAAAATTCATCGCAAGATGGAGCAGTTTTCATTGTCTATGACGTGGTATGGTATGAACTATGTTGGTGTTTGGAACCATAGCAATCGATACTTGATCTTAGAGAATATTTTCACAAAGTTTTATAGAAATCGGTCCAGTAGTTTAGGAGGAGATGACGGACATGGATACATACAGACATACCCACATACATACAGCCTATTTTGTAAGATGTGTATGTTATAAAATTAAAGATCCACTCTAACCTTATCTTTTTCTGAAGTGTCGTCAGTTTCACAGACACTGTATTTCGATCCAGAAAGTAGCTGAAGACATTGCTTACAAAATTTAATGGTACTTTAAAGACAAAATCAATTACGAAAACATGAAAAATACGAAATTAATCATGATGTTATACACCTTGTGTGACCTGAGGAGATAAATTTAAATTATTGAAACCTATTATTCCATTACGGCACTACAAGGAAAGTACTTAGGCTCGAACAAACAGAAATACACCAAAATCGTATGATAGATAATGTAAAGGTCCCTTATTGCACTAGTGATAATCCCGCATCTGCAAAACTCTGCAGTCGCCCATTTGAGGCCTCTGCGTGTGCCATGCCGCATTGCACTTTGACCTGCCGGTACGCCAGTAGTGACGGTGCAGTGTGCCTCTGAAGTTGCACTTTGTGACGCTATTTGTTCAGTGAAGCGTCAGATGGGTCGGCGATTGGTAATCAATCCTGCTAATGTATTGCAATTGGTTGAGATGAAATTCCGAATAGCCCTTCTTGGTTAATACGGACTTGGTGTAGAAGAGGCACACTGCACCGTCACTACTGGCGTACCGGCAGGTCAAAGTGCAATGCGGCATGGCACACGCAGAGGCCTCTAATGGGCGACTGCAGAGTTTTGCAGATGCGGGAGTATCACTAGTGTAATAAGGGACCTTTACATTACCTATCATACGATTTTGGTGTATTTCTGTTTGTTCGAGCCTAAGTACTTTACTTGTTAGAGCGGATTCATACGGATTTCTTTATTGTTTTGAAATATGTCACACGTAATTTTACGTAATTACACTTTTATTAATATTAGCGGATGTACAAAATAAATCAAAAATCACTTTTTGACGAGATGGATAATAGAGAATTTTCACAGAGCAATTTCACTTCACTGCTTGTTTATAGCTTTATCTCCATGTCATAACATTTAATTGAGATATCAATGCTTATTTTATAATTCCCTGATTTTATTTTCTAATTATAGATGTTAGTTTGGTGAAAAACTGGCAGAATTAAAGTTGTGAGGACGGATCGTGAGTCGTGTCGGGTTAGCTCAGACAGTAGTGCGCTTGCCTGCGAAAGGAAAAGGTCCCAGTTTCGAGTCCCGATTCCGGCACACAATTTTAATCTGCCAGGAAGTTTCTAATTAGCACAGCTTAACAGCGTACACATGTCCACATGACATATTTTCTTTCTTTGTGTGTGAGGAATGTTTCCTGAAAGTTTGGCCGTAACTTTTTGTAACACCCTGAATAAGTGATGCAGCAGGGTCGTGAAGTTCAGGTGTTAGTGGGTTCTCCAGTAATGTGGAGACAGCAGGTTCGAACCTATTTTAAGAAACATTTTTTTAAACTTATATTATTTATTTGAATTTTCCTGACTGTTTGCTTGTTTGTATACATTCACAAGGCAACGGCTGCACTCTCCTTTACCATGAAGAAAGCGGTACTTCGATACTACAACGAAAATTTATAATCTATTCACAGACTACAATATCCCGTAATTTTGCAATAAAATTATAATGACAATTACCTACCTACATTAAATGTGAAATACATTTGAAATCATTCGACCTTTTAAAAAGGAAATATTTTAATTAAAATTTTCATTGGCTATAACCGTCATTTTGTAAATAAAATAAAGGTATTTATGATTTAGTTGTTAACAGTTTATACATTTGTTTTACTTGTTACCATAAAGGAAATTTTGCCAGCCAACGACACTATAACAATAAAATAAGCAGTTTCCGCTTGGTGGGCAATATGAAGTTTTTATATTTCGTAATTCGCATATGGACTTCGTTCCATGATAGAATTCCGCTCTGATAAAGTTCTATCATAGAACGAAACCGATATGTCAATTTTGAAAAATAAACATCTCATATCGCCCACCAAACTGAAACTGCTTACTTTGTTTTAATTATTTCATTTAAAATATTCTTAAATTTTTAAACGAGTAAAGAAAATAATTTGCTTACCACAGGAAGGGTCGAACACAGATCCACTTTTTCTATTCTTGTGTAGCTTTGTTTCCGTGTGTAAATTGTTTCTTTGCCGACTTGGTATCGTGCTTGACCAGGGTGATGCTTGATTACCGGGCTCAGTTCTTTTTATTACAAAAGCGCTGAGTCATCGCACCGGTGTCCTATGCCTAACAGGCAGCCACACTGCACTCTGAGCTATTCCACCATGCTCCCCCACATTGACTAATATATAAGATATTTATGACTTGCGCTTACAGTCCATTTTCTCGGAATTTTCTAGATAGTGTGCTTTGAAACATACATGAGTGGACACCGTTGGTGTTTAATACTAACATCCGATGACTCATACCAAAATGAATTTGTGAGGTAGAAAGTACTCTTTATCAAGTTCGCCAGTTTTCTCTCCATCAGAGCCATATTTACCTGCATGTCACTTGCAAGTGAACGAACACACCTGTGAAAACCAGAAGGATCGATACGTCAAATTGGTCCTTTTTTGAACCTTTAACTACTTTGCAGGGCAAAAACTTCATCATTATTATTATTGTCCGTTTTTATAATGCAATTTAGTTTACATTTTCCGGTACCCCAAGATCATACATTACAATATTTTACATTAATATTATTATATTATTATTTATTACACATTATTTTATTTTCATTCTCCATTTATTTCTATCTGCCCATAAATTTGCTCTATATTCCTTTTCCGGATAGACATCTGAATTCCTTGGATCCATGTAGTTTTCTTCCTGGTGGCTCCCATTCCCTTATTATCTCTGTTAGTCTTTCCTTTGACATCCTTTTTGTGTGCCCATACCATAAACGTTGTTTTCCTTCTATAAAATCTATAATTGAATTCTTAACATCCATTTTCTTCCTGAAGACTTCATTCCCGATTTTTTACCGCCTAGATATTCCTGCAGATCTTCTCCAAAAGTCTATTTAGTTGCCATCAACCTCTTTTCTATTTGCAATTAAAGTGCCCATACTTGTGATCCATATGTTATGACGCTTTTGATGATTGTATTGAAGATATTTCTTTTTGTTTCCTTTCTGATCTGTTGATCCCATAAGATACCATTTAATGTTCCAATGGTACACTTCCCAGCATTAATTCTTGCATTAATTTCCTTGTCTTGTTTGCCATCTTGTGTGATAGTTGCTCTTAGGTATTTGTATTCTACAGTGTGTTTAATTTTGTCCGTTCCTTCTTCCAGGATTAAAACTTGATTTATGTCTCCCATTACCATGTATTTTGTTTTATTGTTGTTGACCTGAAGTCCCCATTTTTATACTCAAATGTTCAAATGTTTGTTCAGCTTATGGGACTTAATTACGGGGTCATCAGTCCCTAAACTTACAAACTACTTATCAACTACCTTATACTAAGGACGGCACAAATATCCATGCCCGAGGGGGGATTCGAACCCCCGACCGTAATGGCCTGTGACTGAAGCGCCTCAGTCACCTCGGCCACCGCGGCCGGCTTTTTATATTCCTCTATTAATTTCCTTATAATTTATTCTATGTCATCTTCATCCTATGCGAAAATTAACTGGTGTCATAATGCGACATCTACTTGTCTGCAGTGTCTGCTCTCACACGAATCAATTTTTTCCCGAGCCTTCCAAGGAAACTTTTATAAAGCACTTGGTTCACAGTTTGTCCTGCTGGAGCAAATTATGTCAAAACAAAAATAACACTGAAAAATAAATAAAAACAGATCAAAAGTCTTCACTTTCAGCATTATGTAATTGATTTTCTTACTCGGGTAGTAAAGGACAGCAGTATGCCAGTCGATAACTTCTTTATACACAAAGATAAATTTAACAATGCAAACGCTTATCCTGTTGAGTTCTGGTCTTGGAACACAGCTAGTTACAGTATATGACGTAGCTCTGTACAGTCCTTGTATTGGGACAGACGATTCTATTCAAAATTAAAATTCCTCAACTTGATCATTTTGGACTTCGACTCTAGCCATTCCAATAACTTCGAAGTATAATGGAGGTTTCAGTTTTCAATTAAAGAAAATAAATCTTTAAATGTTGCTTGCTAAGTTTTTGTGCAAAATAAAACAAAACTGTTCAAAAGAAATTTAAAGATCGGAGTTGGTATATTTCTCTCGTAGAATATTTTATTCAAACAGCTAAATCTTGTTCAAATTTAGTCAAATGTTTTGTACACCATAGATGTTGTTCATTGGACCAGTTGCAAAATATATCGATTCATAAAAAAAAACTTGAACTCACTGTCTTCCAGTTAATAAAATTGTTGCTCAGATCCTAAAAAAAACTTATAAAATCGTAGAAATTCTAATAAGTTCCAAAATACAGTATCAGCACAATATATAAATGTTAGACCTTCATAACATGTGAAGTAACTGGTTTCGACACATCGACACTTGAAGTAAAATTTCACCATGTATTAGCCTAAGTCAAAAATTCAAATCGTACTTCACACAAAGTCAGATCTATCTCTGAATGACTCAACATGAAGACTGAAAACTGTTTGTAACATACAATTTCTAATAGAATTTATTACAATGTAAATGTTCTTTTTTTCTTTAATTATATTGTAGGAGGTGGCAATGGACTTCCTCCAATATGATCTACGGCCTTGTGGCTGGCTACCCGCGACGACTTGGGGCCAGCTATATTGTCTTTGGTTTCAGCAGATAAGATGCTGTTCTCGTAGGTTGCTCCGTTGTCACCGCACATGACACATAATAAACAACAAATACTCCTTTTAGAAATCATAACATAAACATTTAAAGATAATTTTATTAACAACAGCATAAATAATCATGATTTTACCTGCAAAACAGGCAGTAGCAGCGATAATATTTCGTCTCACTACATATCCTACCCACAAGCTCAGTTTCGCAGGCAACAAAAATAAGAAACTAATGTCAGTTACATAATGAATGCCAGGCGAAGAACAGCTCAATGTATTTTGCTCTATCCACTATTATATTCTTCGTAGCCGATGTTCCACTGGGATACAGATTCAGGTAAAGATGAAATCTATTTGCTTTCCGATCTCATTAACACCCCCCTCCTTCCAGTCAATTTTAGTTCTACATTTTTTTTAATTTATTAAACTTTTACCGTTTATTCGCACTATCTATTAAGCTGTTTTCAGTTGTGTCGAACTATCACGACGTTGGATGGTTCGGGTTTTGGTTGTATTGAGATTGTGTATCTCGTGTAGCTTGCCACTGCATTTTCCAAAATTTTATTCCTTATTTTTCACCATTTTATTGTTTTAGAACCTGCAATAGTTTTTTCGCATAATTTTTTCCGAAGTCCGATTGTTGTGCAATGTCCACCTTTCACTCGCATTCTTTAACCAATAAATCCGCCTTTAAATATAATTGTTACACAAGCCACGAGTTCAACAACTTCCATCCAATGTCGGCGAATAGTTACACGGTTTACAAATAATTTTATTTCAGCTCTACGAGATCTACGACAATGCAGCAAAGGTAACTATTCTTCGAATTCTGTTCTACAAAATATTTTACCGTCAAATAGTTTGGCATTTCATTCATTTCTATTTACCGATTTAAAAAAACTAACTAGAGGATCCATGCGAATACTTCACATCGTTAGTGGAATAACAAAAAATGGAAGTAAAGTTTAATGTTCACGCATGGCTTTCTTCAGAATCAATCAATGCAATTGTTTAAAAGCGCAAATGAAAGATCTCGATCCGCTGAGTGTTGTTAGGCCGAAAAGAATTGCGTACCTTAGGCCTAATTAGAACCGAAGATATCGTAAAACAAACGGATTAAAATATTCAATGCAAGGAAAGAAGGATACCGCGTTTGACTAGAAATAAAGGTTGGAGAGACTTGAGTTAATTCTGATGCTTGACGACAAATCTGCGAATGAATACCTTTCGTTTAAAGCAAAAATGAAGGAAATCGGCTGGTAGAACGGCCTGACCGACCGACTTTAGTTTACAGCAAGGACATCACCATAAGAAATACACAGAAGGAAATCGCGTTTGAGTATAGAAAAAGGAAGGCGAGAGTTACTGATACTGGATGACAGATCTGTGGATAGTTTGGTCTGACCGACTGACTTCAGTTTTCGTATATTTTTTTAATATACAAGGTTTTCGCGACCTCCTACTTCAAAAAATATTCAAACACTGCAGTACGGCATATTTCCACCCAAAATCGTCAGACACGCAATATCACTACAAGCCCCTGATATACTAATTCAGATCCTATGCCCGTGGCCCATCAGAGAGAACAATTTAAACCGTGCTTCTTAATATTACGGAGTACCTAAACCTATACGACCGCTCGCAAAAGATGTGAGATAAAATAATGTAAAAACCCGTTCATTCCAACACACGGTTTTGTTCTTCAGACGAACCTCTTCCATTTCCTTCTGTACTCTCGAATTTTATCATTTAGACTAAGAATTTGCCGTTGTTCTCTGATATTTTGATTTATTAGCCTGTCTTCTCTTGTGCAACCTTTGACTTCTCTCAGGAATTTCATTTCTTGCGCCTGAATACGGCTTTCTTGCATCTTGGTAATCATTCGGAACTCACTTCCATAGAGCAATGTGGGAACTGCGACAGTTTTGTAGAATTTAAGCTGAGTGTCTTACCTGGTGTTCTATTTTTTTTTTTTTTCACGTTACTGTTAATTGTTCGACATACTCGTCTGAATTTAGTGAACTTAAATTAAATATCTTTTCTGTGGCCATATGTCATCTCACATCCGAGGTAACTGGAATGGTTTACTTTCTCTAAAGTCTTCTGATCTCTCACTATTTTCGTTGTAATTACTTCTTTCCCCATGAAGATCAATGTTTTAATTTTTTTGTTTCGAGATGTCCATGTCAAATTTTGCACTTATTTGCTTTTGTAAGTAGATTCCTTTCTGAAAGCCATCTTCTTTATCTGCCAGGATCACTGCATCATCAGCATATAGTAGATTATTTAAAAGACTTCTCCTATCTAGGTAGATACCCTTCTGTAATTCTGTTTTCCATATACTTACTATTTATTAATGTAAATGTTAAATAAAGTTGGAGAGATGAACAGCCTCGCCGTACTCCTTTGTTAGTTGGTATGTCATTAGTGGTTTTTCCTTTCAGATCTAGAGTGATATTCGTATTTTGATATAAACTTTTTATAGCATTTATTAGATGTTTTAGGTATCCGCTATTAGTCATTAACTCTCAAAGTTTCTATCTATTGACATTGTCAAAAGCTTTCCTAAAATAAAAATAAAAGTAATGTATGTTTCTGTGTTAAACACTCTTTGTTTTTGTATTATTTGCTGTAAAGTAGAAAGTCCTTTCCTAAAACCCGTTTGTTCCTGACGCAGAATTGCTTCTATTTACGTTTTTAAGTCTTGTATTTAAATTCTGCTGAAAGGTGCTTATAAGATGAACATTAACTAGAGCAAAGCTAGGGTAATGGAGTGCAGTCTAAGAAAATCGGGTGATGCTGAAGGAATTAGATTAGGTAACGAAGCAATAAAGGAGGTAGATGAGTTTTGTTACTTGGGCAGTAAAATAACAAATGGTGGTCGCAGTACAGAGGACATAAAATGCAGAATGGCAATGGGAAGAAAAGCATTTCTGAAAAAGAGAAATTTGCTAACATCGAATATCAATTTAAATGCAAGGAAGTCTTTTCTGAAGGCATTTGTGTGGAGTGTTGCCTTGTATGGGAGTGAAACATGGACGATAAGCTGTGCGGACAGGAAATGCATAGAGGCTTTTGAAATGTGGTGCTACAGAAGAATGCTGAAGATTAGGTGGGTACATCTCATAACTAATGAAGAAGTACTGAACAGAATTGGTGAGAAAAGGAATTTTTTTCATATCCTGACTAAAAGAAGGGATCGCTTGGTAGGACACAATCTTAGACATCGAGGAATCATAAATTTAGCATTGGAGGGAAGTGTGTGGGGTAAAAATCGCAGAGGAAGACCAAGAGACGCGGCAATAGTAAACATATTCAAGTGGATGTGTGTTGTCGTTCTTATGTGGAGATGAAGAGGCTTGCTCAGGATAGGGTATTGTGGAGAGCTGCATCAAATCAGTCTCCGGACTGAAGACCATAATAATAATATTTAAATTCTTAGCATACCTTATATATAAGCGGCTTAAGTCTGTGTCAGTCTGTCGCTATTAGAACTGCGGATGCGAATAGCAAATGTTTTGCCGTGAAGTGTGTCAGTTTGTCGCATGCGCAAGTCTGCTATCGATTCCATAAGCACTTAAGCTAAGCGCATACAAAATTTTATAGCTTACGTGTGTGTTTTGGTTAACAAACTTCACTTATTCTTTTCATTCCACTCGAGGGTGTGGAGCGGGCTGTTTGAGATCCGGCCCATTAAGAGTCGCAGTTCTATTCAGCCAATTATCAGGCCTTACAACCAAGGGAAACCTTGGTCGGAACCGGGGGATTGGGACTAATTTAATTTATCTCTCGGACGTTGCCCCAGGCTTCGAATGGATTATCGGGAGAGCACGAGAGAACTCACGACAAACAAGGATCGGACGCCCGAGTTACTCTAAGCTCGTGCAGATCAGCTCGACCAACAGTGGACAAGCTTGAAGCCGCACCCATCCAATGCGACGTGCTTTGCTTTGTGGCCGATAGCAATTATAATTGTTTTCCCTTGAAGTAACGGCGAGAGATTTTCATCGCTGTTTGATAGATATTGGTGTTAGAATCAATTTTTAAAAATATTTTTAGACTAATACTATTACGATGAGTGACAGAAATATGTTGCAACTGTACAAAGACAGAGTACAATACAGAATACAGATTTATATTATACTTATTTCGTTTGTGGCTTGGTATCCTGGACCATATCAAAATTTTATTAGAGAATCCAGTTGAATCTTCAGGATGGAGATACCGATGGTCCTATATTGTATTCATTCCACCGATGTGTTGATGTATTAGAGAACTTAAAACCGATGTAAGAACATCGATGTTTCCCACTAAACACCAATGTCTATCTAACAGGGAAGAATATCTAGCAACCCTAGCACAGAGCTTTAATCTTTCGCTGTTACGTCACGGAAAATCTTTTATAATACCTATCGGCGACAAATTGACTTGTTGCCAACTCGTAGGATAATTATGAAGCCTTACGGTAATTTCGATGTACGATAGTACATTGTACGACACTGGTCAAACATACGACAATGTCTTTCCGGCTGGAGATACCATGCATATTAAGTACACTTAGTTCAATACAATTAGTCGATACAACTAAGGTAAGTGAAATGACATTAATCATAAAACGATAACTTTGTATGATAGTTGTTGCCAACACTATATACGAAGTAAATATCGGTTGTCGTTATGGTTGGCATCGCTGTAAATAAAATCGATGCGGTATCTGGCTACGCGACAGTCGCACTTTCGATAGATATTGTCTGCATGCATTCTTGTAAATTACGCATTGTTGCAATTGCCGTGGTGTCCCGTCTTTTGTTGGTGCGTTTCGCTTACAATTTGCGAGTTCTTGTTCGGGTGTCGGTTTAAAACTGGAATTTACCTATTGCTAATCAAAATGTGTGACGCAGGAAGTGAGTGTGATGAGTACCTAAGCAAAAGAAAAAGCTGTGCAACTCCGGAAAAGAAGAAAAGAATGATGGGAGACAGTACAAAGAAACCTCTACACAGGAAACATAAGTACATGAAAGAATGGGAACAAAATCCAGAACTTCGTGGTTGGATTGGACCGGTTAAGGATGATGTTTTTCGTGCGCAGTGTGTGTTGTGCAAATCTGTTTTTACGGCGGAACTATCAGTGTTAAAAACTCCTGCAAAAGGTGCTAAGCACCAAAAACTGAAAAACAGTCTCTGATTCGGACGAACTCAGATAAAATTGCTCCGGTGCAGCACCTCAGCTATTGACAGCAGGAAAACTGCATTGCAAAAAAAAAAAAAAAAAATAAATAAATAAATAAATAAATAAATAAATAAATGAATAAAAAAAAAATAAAAAAAATAAAAAAAATTGGTAAGAGAGTCTGTAATACGGTCATGTGCTTTCTGGCCGAATGTAATGTTTCTCTAAGACTTGCACCTAAATTAGCTACCCCCGGAAAGACGAATTGTAGTGACTCTGAAATTGCTAAGTCAGTTAAATTACGTCGTACTAAAGCTAAAAATATTGTGAAAAATGTGATTGGTCAGTGTGCCAGTGAAGAATTAACAGACATTTTGAACACTGTGAAATTCAGCGTCTTAATCGACGTATCCACAGATACCAGCAGCGTGAAAAGCTTGTGCATACGTGAGAGATATTACAGTGGCAAACATACAAAGTTTTTGAAATTAGCTGAGGTGTACCCCCACGGAGGCAATGAAGCGTCTCATATAGGCGCTACTGCAGAACTGCTGTACAATGCAGTCATTTCAGTGTTCAGAGATGCTGACATTCGATATCGGAAACATAATAGGTTTTGCAAGTGACGGAGGCAACTCTATGTTCGGCATAAACTCTGGTGTGGCCAAGACGATGCAAAATGAACGTCCAGGTATCACTCTGGTAAAGTGCATTTGCCATTCTCTGCATATATGCGGAAGTGAAGCTTGCAAAACGTTACCTAGAATGCTCGAGGATTTGTGCAGGAACATATATGGGGTGTTCAAAAACAGTGCAAAACGGCAAGCACAGTTCAAGGAATTCCAAGATTTTCGTAATACAGACCCTTATACAATCCAGAAACCATTTCAAACTAGATGGTTATCATTATCGCAAGTGGTTTATCGGATTATAGAACAGTGGGAACCCCTAAAACTTTACTTTTCAGAAAGTGCTTTCGAAGAACGTCTGCTGTCTGTACTAGGTATTTCAGCAGCAATGAATGACCCACAGACGAAAATTTACTTCTATTTCCTTCGGTGGATTCTACCAAGGTTCTCCGGCCTGAATGAACTTTTTCAAGGTAAAAAAAACGCTTATTACTGTGCCACACAACAAGATGTCCTCCACCTACAAAAGTATTTTAATGAGTACATGAATGAAGACTATCTGAAGCATGCAAACGCCAAGGATCTAAATCCAGCTGACAAAAGTCACTTCAAACCACTAGAATAAATATATCTGGGTGCGAAAGTCATGTGGGAGTTTAGTAGACTAGATCTTCACCACAAAGTTCTGACAACAGATGTGCGTATTCGCTGTCGTGATTTTCTCGTTAGGGGATGTTGACAATTAAAGGAAAGGTTCGATTTCAGTGACGACTCTCCTTTTGCTCTAGTGGCCTCTCTCCACCCTAGAAAAAAAGCAACCACCTCATATTCATCAAAACTTCAATCTCTTTTTCCTCTCATTTCCAGTGTGCCTAGAATTATTAATGCCAGTGAAAACACTACTGTCCAGAAAATAGATGATCAATGGAGAAAATTATCAGTGAGTAACACTGCTAGTGAAATAAAAAATATACCAAAACCTGATAGCTTCTGGAGTGCTGTTAAAGAAATGTGCGATGTTGACGGAAGCAATGATTTTAAAGAACTAGCTCAGTTTGCACTGTCAGTGATTTCTTTGCCCCACAGCACCGCTTCTTGTGAAAGAGTTTTTTTTCTAAAGTGAGTTTAGTAAAAACCAAGATAAGAAGTTGGCTGACATTAGAAACAGTAACTGTGTTCATTCCGTCATCTCAACTTGTGCAAGAATGTGGTGGCTCGGAACATTTTCAAATCACTGAAAAGATGCTGAACTCAATGTCTACTAATAGGTATAGTTCTGTAGCAGATGAAGGAGATGATGGACTTTCTGTTTAATACAACGAGAAAAAGTCTGCTAAACCTGTCTCTGGTAATCAACATTGTAAGTAACGAATATAAGAACTTTATCATCTGACTTATGTTTCTATAATAATGACTACTGCTTGTTACTACTTGTCTTTGGCGCGATTATTTAATAACCTAAAGTGTCAGTTTTCCTAGTATCATTTTGGTCATTTACAAGGAACGGTGTATATCGAACTAACGGCATCAGTGTAGCGTAATATTTCTTTTTGTTTAAAAAATCTCACGGAATGGTATGTGGATGCGTCAATGTAAATGGATCAGTTTTTATTGTAACCTTTTTTTTTTTTTTTTTTTTTTTTTTTTTTTTTTTTTTTTTTTTTTTAATTTTTAGTCTGATGTACGATAATTCTGAGTCAAAATCTATAAGTCTAAGTATGTAGTACGATGATTTCGCATTTACGAGTTGGCAACCCTGAAACTGACAAACTTAAGATTGAAACAATTTAAGACTAAACGCAAAGTGAGCTTGTCAGGGGGAAGATTAACAATGTTTACAATGACAATAATCTCTAATTTAGTAACTACATATTTGTGTGATTTCTCTTAAAAATGCCTCCTAAAAGATACAGCACTGAAGAGGAGAGAAAAGAAGCTAAGCTGCAAAGAAACTGCATTCTCGTCAAAAATAAAATAATAATAATAAGTCAACTGAACCGAGAAATACAAGGCTTGCTTCAGTCGCAAAACAAATGCGTCTCTATCAGCAAAATGAAACAGCAGAGCATAGAAAAACAAGGCTTGCATCATATGCCACACAAATTCATAATATCTAGAACAGCAGTTAATTACGTCGACTGCCGCGCTTTTACTAGTATCTTATACTAGCTTAAACCCGCGGCTCCGTTCGCGTGTTGGTTGATTATTATACATAAGCTATCTTTCAGTAGTGTCCCATGAGACTGGTTTTCAAGGATGAAATACAACACCTTCTTTAGAAACAAACATTTTTAATCAATATTATCAGGAAAGTAAGTAGTGTAGATGAAATGACACCTAAAAATGCACTAGTTTCGAAGAATACAATCACGAAATTCAACAATATAATGATTGTAATAATATCACAGATCGATCACTTGATGTAATGCGCGAAACGTTAAATCGATTTTTTTAAAAAGAGATGTATTAAAAGAAATTTCTTTTTTACTGCTTTATTTATTTATTCTTACATTTCCTTATTTGTATGCTTATTCTTACAGAGAAAAAGCTGAAGACGTAGCACGCATAGACCAAAGATATGGTCTGTAGCATTACGTTTCGCTGTATGTAACCTCCTTGCTATAGAGTCGCAAATGTCATCGCTGGTCTTCAGTCTGAATTTTTTTGTAATTTGACGACTTTCAACCACCATATCTTCCACCCCCTTGTAGCTATCGGCATGGAACTGCTATGGTGTACAACGGGAGACTTCGGACAACAATTACACACAGACCATTCGTTTGCGAATGCAGTTTTCGCTGCAGAGCGAAATATTAAGACACGTAGAAATTTATATACACCGATAACTTTCCATCCCAATATACTCCACCATTTTCTCATGATCAACCCTCAAGCAACACTGCAACCAATAAAACCATTTTCAAAGAGGAAATATAATTTTCAAAGAGTAATTATTGTTCCGTATTTCGCGTTATATTCTTCAAATTACTAAATATCTATCAGATCCCTATAAAATCGTGCCTAAAACCTTCCTCAGGTATAAAACAGTAACTGTACAACAAAAATGTTCAAATGTTTGTAAAGGTTATGGGACTTAACTACGGGGTCATCAGTCCCTAAGCTTACAGACTACTTATGAACTAGCTAATCCTAAGGACGGCACAAATATCCATGCCCGAGGGGGGATTCGAACCCCCGACCGTAGTGGCCGTGCAGACCGTGACTGGAGCGCCTCAGTCCCCTCGGCCACCGCGGCCGGCGTAACTGTACAAATATTTAAGTCTCTGCATCTTGTCGTTCGGACGTGATAAGCGTACACCGAACACACATTCATATTAATATACGAGGCGCGTCCAGAAAATAAGTTCCGTTTGGTAATAAAATGAAATTGTACACAGATACAGAAGAAATTTTTATTGCACAAAATTCTACAATTCTTAAACTACTTCTCCACATAACTGCCGAAAATTTGCGTGCATTTGTCATAGCGTGGCACCAGGTTTTGTGTACCTTCTTCATAGAAATCTGCCGCCTGTGTCTTCAACCAGTAGGAAACAGTTTCTTTCGTGAAATTTGGGGGCTGTCCATAGCGAGAACACTAACTGTAAACCTACGGTTCTTCTCGATCTTGTCATCAACCGTGTGAACCAGTTCTTCTGTAATTTAAGGTGGACGCCCACTTCGTTCTTCATCGTGCACATCACTATGCCCGACATTGAACTGTCGAACCCATCTTCTTACCATCGCATCAGTCATCGTATTTGGTCCGTAAACATCGCAAATTTGCCGATAAATTTCACTTGGTTTCACTTTCCTCGCATTCAGAAACCGAATTACCGACCTGATTTCACAGACGGCGGGATTTTCAATCAACAGTTGTAAGGCGGACAGCCGACTTCGGTTTATTGGGAGAATTTTGGGAAGATGTGCTTCACCTGTAAAGGAGACCGCGTATAAAACGCTTGTACGACCACGTCTTGAGTAGTGCTCAAGTGTTTGGGACCCGCAGCATATCAGTTTAAAGGAAGACATAGAGGCGGTTCAGAGGCGAGCAGCTAGATTTGTTACCGGTAGGTTCGACCAATGCGCGATTGCCACGGAAATGCTCCGGCAACTCAATTGGGGATCGCTGGAAGAAAGATGACGTTCTTTTCGTGAATTTCTGTTAATTAAATTTAGAGGGCCGGAATTTGAAGCTGAGTGTAGTACGATCTTGCTGCCGCCTACTTACATTTCGCGTAAAGATCACAAAGACAAGATAGTAGAAATTAGGGCTGGTACGGAGACATGTAGGCATTCTTTTTTTCCTCGTTCAATTTGGGAGTGGAATAGGAAAGGAAATGCCTAGTAGTGGTACAGTGTACCCTCCGCCACGCAACTTACGGTGAATTGCTAAGTATGTATCTAAATGTAGATGAACGCCGACATTTCAAACAAGCACAACAAAGCGTGCGTAACTGACAGCGATCTCCAAATGGCGCACGTTCTTCTCCTTGATACACATCGCCTACAGCGCATGTGCGGAACTGCAATCGCAGCGCTACAGCGGAAATAAATCGAAACGAAACTTACTTTCTGGATACGGATAAGTAGCCATCCGATCCCCATAAAACCGTGTCGAAAGCCTCTCTCTGGTAGACATTAGTAACTGTACAAATTTTTAGCTCTTTCTGACTTCTGTTTCAGACGTGATAAACGTACACCGAACAGAAATTCACGTTTATAGATATAGATTGTGACTGTCCTCTCTACGTGCATAATGGAGATGGGTGTTTTTTGACGACTGATGACCAGCACTCATTATATCTGAAGCGCGATTAACAAACTCTGTGTAGTAGGCTAAGAATGTAACACTGCTATTATACCGCAGTGAATATCTGCTTTTAATTAAGCCGACAGAGCGCAGTACTTTGTCAGAGAATGACATGGTCGGCAGGGCGGCCGTTCGCGCTGCCCCTCGCCTAACAGACTGACATCTGTCTGCGATAACGGGTTTGCGCACAATGCAGACCAATCAGCCGTGGTCCCCCTTCCCCCCTCCTTCTCCCCCGCAAAATGCCGCTAAATACGGTCGTCGGCCTGCACACAGGCGCAATTACCGTTATGCTACTCTTTGATTTGCTTTCTATTGCCGGCGGAATTCAGTCGGCGCAGAAAGGGATTATCAACTGTCGCCCGCCAGGGGCTTATTTCTCCGCCCCGCGCTGACTGACGAGATGTCAACATAAAGCTTAAGCTGCCGCGAGGGGGCTCCACGTCATTAGGGCTCATTCAGCACGGCGGCACAAAGTGCGGTACTTGTCTCGGACAGTGACAAATGCCAGACACGGGGCTGACGACCTCTTGTCGTTTAAAGGCTTTGTAACGAGCCCACTAAATCATCTCACGGTTGTCGTTTTTATTTACATTTTTACGTCTACTATTGACATTCATTTAGTAACGCAATACCTACGGCCGTCATCATGGTTATCGGAAAATGAAGGTGACAGATACACGAAAATCACGCTGCAGGGCAGTGGCCGACCGCACTAAGGAGCCTCGCTCAGGAGCGCGCATTTACTCGCCGTCGGAGGTTCGAGTCCTCCCTGGGGCATGTGTGTGTGTGTGTGTGTGTGTGTGTGTGTGTGTGTGTGTGCCTTAGGTTACTTCAAGTTAATTTACGAATTCAAAATATTTAAACATCCAACCGTTTCAGGTCATTGAAGTAAATCCTATGGCAAATATGAAAATTTGTGCTGGACCGGGATTAGAACCTAGATTTCCCGCTTTGGGCCGGCGGTCGTCTTAACCAAGTAGGCTATCCAGGCACGCTTCCCTTCCAACCCAAATTCTCATCCTGTAGCACCTTACGACTGTAGTACTCCCTGTCCCTTGATTCTACTTGCTCGCGGCTATACTGGATTCCCGCAAGGGATCGAGCGTATTAATACGTCTGCATTGAAATTGTCAATTGCCTGTTGGGGCAGATATGTAATTATTTATATGGTGTCTGTTCTTTTTTGGACAAATAAACAATCAGAGGTGTAGATAAGGGGGGAGGGACGAAGGGGTTCAATCCCCCCCCCCCCCAGAATATTTTTTTTTTCTTTTTACTCGTGCCAGAAAAATCTTGTGTAATGAATATGAGAGACTGAAAACTTTGCCAAGCAAGGGAGATACAAGGATGTCCGTAAGTTGTAATTGATGCTTAGTTGAGCTTTGGCTTCTTACTTGATGTCGGGACACTGTCTTGATGTCTTATTGGTGGCCTTCGTGAGGCCTAGGCAAGCGTTGCACACAACTTATTAAAAAAAATAATAATTGCCCAGGTAACTACCACCTAACCATCAGCAACAATAAACAAATATTGTTGAATTCCAGCCAGAAACATGCTCCAGAGACTGTTCAAAGTGCCGTGCGAGGCTTGCCCAGCGTGTAACGAAGGTCACCGAGTCTTATGTTTACTACGGCTACCAATTCAGTGATCTGCTAACTTTATTACTACAGTAGGGTGGCAAACTTGTACGTAACACACACAAATATATTTTTTACGAGTCATGTTCCCATCCTCTGCTTACCTTCGTCCCACTACTGTAAATGCACAGTAATATCATGTTGTAATCTTTAAAGTGTCATTTCGCCAAAGCAGTATTACAAATAAGCGACGGATGTCTAACATTGGAGGCGACAGTGGACACGATATAACGCTGTAAGGTTTACTAGTTGGTTTGAACATGATTTGCATTTGAGCTAACACTTCCGCATTTTCGAATCGTGTTATGAGAAGAACATGTTATGTACAGTTAAACATTAACAACTAGGCAAAGACTTTCTACCATTTTCTTGTGTTGCCAACATAATCATGAGAGGTCGACGGGATGATAGGTAAAATTAACCGTTACGTACAGTTAAAGCAGAAGTAGTTATCTGAAAAACACTAACAAGAATAAAGCTATGTGCTATCCACAACAAATAACACATTTATAACGGTGACACTATTAAAAGAAAAGCCGAAATTGATCGAAACTGGAAACAGATTAATAAAAACAGGAAACGCGACTTATTAGTGTGTGCGTCAATGCAGACTATAGGCTTCGTAAGAACTCTCAAAACAATAGGGGTACGTGTTATCCACTATGACAACACTTTTATAATGACCATACTACTGAAACAAAATCCGAAGTTGAATGAATTTGGTAACAGATTAATAATAACAGCAAATCAATGCAACTCATTACTGTATGTGTTACTCAAGCTTAAAAAATTTCAGCCATATACAAAACACGAATTTCGTACATGTCAAAACTAAGGACAGCATAGTTACGTCAGTTCATCCGTATTTTTACACCGTTTTTTGTAATAACTCCCACGACTGCTCGCACGTTATAGTATAGGAATATGGAGGCGAGACTTCACTGACACCAATGATACTGTATAGGGCATTGCCGTTCTAGTAATATATGTCTGTGGCCCCAACCAACGACCTTAAATTTCATAGAGTGGCTAACACACGAGCTACAGCGCTCTTTGCGGCAACCTTCGTAAACTCAGCCGCCGTATTTTTGATGGTCAATAGACGCGAGAGTAGTCTGTCCATAGTATGTTGTTGTTGAGCTTGAAAGTATTTTGTGTATATTGTATTTAGTGTGTATTGCCTGTACAATTTTTGCTTCAAAAGTATGCGTAAACTGAGTTCAGCATTTAAAACCACAGCCGGCCGCGGTGGCCGAGGAGACTGAGGCGCTCCAGTCACGGTCTACACGGCCACTACGGTCGGGGGTTCGAATCCCCCCTAGGGCATGGATATTTGTGCCGTCCTAGTTCGTAAGTAGTTCATAAGTAGTTTGTAAGTTTAGGGACTGATGACCCCGTAGTTAAGTCCCATAGACTTTACAAACATTTGAACATTTTAAAACCACAAATCGAAGTGATAAAACGAGAAGTACTTTTTGCAAGAGCATCAAATGTTTTGCCTTGTTTCATCTCAGTCAGTCTGTACTCTAACAAAATTCCTGACTAATGGCACTCAGCTGCGCCAAGAGTGAAGCTTCAGATGACCCGTCCTGCAATTTCGCCTTAAAAATGCTCAGTTTTCTACCTCGTGTGGTTTGAGATATTTCTTCTTATGTCGCTCCTGTGATTAACGAAACCACACTTTTGAGTGTCAACACCTTCTTTAAAAGTATTTTCATTTGTTGTTGACACTACTTGATCGAGTATGGTTGACATACAACCAGTGCAAAGTGTGGAAGCAGTAGTGACAGCCAGAAATTTTTCGCTTGTACATGTCTGTATTCTTTGCAACAAATATGTACTTATTTCAGCTTGGAAACAACGTTATATCGGTGTAGAATTCTTTTGTAGCAGCTGAACTAGGCGCATTTTTATTGGAATATCCTCTTGTCACTTTCGTCTTTGTATTCAAATTTCACATACCAAACATTACTTATTTCAGCATGGCAACAAGGAATCTTATTAACGACATCTTATTTCGACGTGGAATGCTTATGTAGCAGATAACCTAGGTGCATTTTTAAATGTAATATTTTGTTGTCACTTTCGTCTTTGTACGCAAATTTCGTCCACCAAAGTTCACAACTAAACTCTTTAACAGCAACTTCACAAGTTTGTAGACATACGTTTAGTAAAAACAAGATAGATGTATACTAGACTATATGAAACAGTTGTTACAACACATTAACAACAGATGCAAATTCATGGTTATGATTGTTCGTCATAACAAGTACTAACTGTATGTTTCGCACTCGTTAAGACGATATACTTGCATTAAAATCCACACAAATATTTTCTCAGCGACACTTTCGTTGTTATTGCAACCGCAACCGGAACTGTAGTTCTGATACGTTTCTGATATTTCATTAACGTATTTTTTAAAAAATATACTACCAGACTCGTCAATTCGCAGCTTCGAAAAAGTGTGACGGAGCTTGATGCATATCCGTATTTAACTGTCAATCTTTATTTTAAACGTGGAACTGTAAATAGTACAGTTCTCTAGCGGGTGTGGCATATGATATGGACGGCTGCGGTGGCCGATGGGACTAAGGCGCTCCAGTCACGGTCTGCACGGCCACTACGGTCGGGGGTTCGAATCCCCTACTCGGGCATGGATATTTGTGCCGTCCTAGTTCATAAGTAGTTTGTAAGTTTAGGGACTGATGACCCCGTAGTTAAGTCCCATAGACTATACAAACATTTGAACTTTTTTGTTTTTTGTTTTGTTTTTGCATATGATATACCGATACCCCAAATAATATGGCGGACGCCAGTTCAGTTTGCCTCAAATATGGCGGATCTACGGCCACTCTATGAAATTTAAGCTCGTTGGCTCCAACAGTCCGAAAAGAAGACACCATATAAACAATTATACATCTGCCCCCAACAGGAAATTGAAATGTCCTAACATATTGCATCCTGCTGCATGATCTTACCATTGTTGCACAGCGCAGAATTCCTGACTGAAAAATGTCGATATTGAAGTCACCAGAACGAAGACCGTTTCCAATCTAAATATTAATTTGTGTCTATCTACTAGAAGTATGAACGTCAGTTGCTATCGGGGTAAGACTGGTTGTCAGTTTGTACATGTGATCAAGACTAAAAATTTGTGTGGTACAAGCTACAAACACTGTTGAGTTTTATCTTTCTATGTTTCTGTCTACACACAGTTTACGAATAAATTTACCTAAGCTCAGGGACATTTAGTTGTTGTTATAAATGTCAAACAATGAAACAGTTTTTTTGTTACCACCTGGTGTCGGTGTATGGTGACAAAAAGGATGTTTCACTCAATTTGTCGTCTAAGAGTTGAATACATTACATTGTACGCTGCTTGTGACTGGAAAAGAAAGCTTCATCCGTCGACTGCACTGGTAGATGTGGTCCTTCGCAGATAATTCTAAGAGTTGGATGAAATGGTGCCCTGTTCTCACAAATATCACGAATAGTTAAAAGTGAAATAGATAATGACAAATATAATTTTCACCTTGTAAGTGGCTTGATATTTAAAGCACCTCAGACCTCATTTCAGAGTTCAACGTTTCGTAACGAAAACCTATCATTCACCTGAATGTAAAGTGACATTGCGGAATAAGACGTCTTGACAAGCATTTGCAATTGAGACGTTCTTTCTAGAGGCTTTGTTTTGAACGACAGTGTAATTGGAGTATCATTGTGTAGATTTGGTTGTCCTCTTATTATCGTGGAATTGATATTTTTTTGGATAAATCTTTTTCAATTTTTTTCACTTCCCCTGTTACGATTACCTAATGTTAGACTGCAGCTTCAAGCACATAGCCTTCTTTGATGAAGAAAATACGTAGCCTCATATTTATTCATGAAAACTCAGAAACGAAGAAACTGAAATGGTGGCCGAGGGGACTGAGGCGCTTCAGTCACGGTCTGCTCGGCCACTACGGTCGGGGATTCGAATCCCCCCTCGGGCATGGATATTTGTGCCGTCCTAGTTCGTAAGTAGTTCATAAGTAGTTTGTAAGTTTAGGGACTGATGACCCCGTAGTTAAGTCCCATAAGCTGTACAAACGTTTCGTTTTGAAACTGAAATGAATTCTGCCTCGGAAAGGTAAACTTTTATAAATGAGACCATACGCAGTGATATATTTATATCTTTCGCACGAAATGGAGCCATCCACTCTAGGTCTAGTGCGAAAGTGAGGAAGCTTTTAGCCCAACACCAAGACATTAAGCTGAAGAGGTCGCCTTACTCAAGTCCTTGAGGTGGGTTAATTATGTGATAGAGCTTAAAAGTAAAATCTTGTCATTTAGTAAGACTCCGCCGTGAGATTCGCGTACGGCAGTTCCAGAGCCGCGAAGTGCACGCGTGTGGTAACTTGGAGGCAGCCGCGCATCCTCAGAGTATGCGCATATACGGCGCGAGTGCTGAGAGATATTGCCCACCTCTCAGAGGTGCTTGCAAGGCAGCAGTTCCCAGCTTTTCGAGTAGTGCGCGCTGTGCTTCCTGCAAAGCTTTTATCTACTCTACCTGGGACCACCTTCTTTTCCTTGAAACAACGTGAGATAGTTCGCAAATGTGACGGCAATAAGAACGAACTCTACAAGGGTTTACCAGATATGTTGGTAAAAGTACTTTATTCCATCAAAAACATAAAATGTACAAAAAAGCAAGTCTCGCGACGAATTCCTTCCACCATAAAAAATCGTGAGATCTCATGGGAAACCAAGTCGGTTATTTTAGTTAGTGTTCATGGAAACAGCTATTCAACACCTAGTCATAAATGGTTATCTAATTAGTCATCTACCAACATCTGTAATGACTATATCAAAATTGTACATCTTTATTTATATAATAAATACAATGACTTGGCAATCGCATCATAATATGACATTATAATAAATAGGAGGCGCGTCCAGAAAGTAAGATCCGTTTGGTAATAAAATGAAATTGTACACAGATACAGAAGAAATTTTTATTGCACAAAATTCTACAACTCTTAAACTACTTTTCCACATAACTGCCGAAATTTTACAGGCATTCGTCATAGCGTGGCACCAGGTTTTGTATATCTTTTTCATAGAAATCTGCCACCTGTGTCTTCAACCACTTGGAAACAGTTTCTTTCAGTTCGTCGTCATTGGTGAAGTGAAGACCGCCAAGGAAAGACTTGAGATATAAGAACAGATGAAAGTCGCGTGAGCCAGTTCTTCTGTAACCAGAGGTGGACGCCCACTTCGTTCTTCATCGTGCACATCACTATGCCCGCCATTGAACTGTAGGGCCCATCTTCTCACCATCGAGTCACTCATCGCATTTGGTCCGTAAACATCCAAATTTCTCGATAAATTTCACTTGGTTTCAGTTTTCTCGCATTCAGAAACCGAGTCACCGACCTGATTTCACAGGCGGCGGGATTTCCAGTCAACGCCGACATTTCAAATAAGCACAACAAAGCGTACCTAATTGACAGCGATCTCCAAATGGCGCACGTTCTTCTCCTTGATGCACTTCGTCTACAGTGCATGTGCGGAACTGCAATCGCAGTGCTGCAGCGGAGATAAATTTACTTTCTGGACGCGCCTCGTATAATGGTCTGGTGCATATCGTCATAATATCAAGAACTATAATTTATATTCCATTATGCAACCAAAGCTAATCACATAATAAAGAAGTACGCTCAATTGTGCATAAAGTTTTTTTTTTTTTTTTTTTTTTAAATATTACTTTATGCTGCCATGGGAAACCAAGTAGGTTATTTTAGTTAGTTTTCATATAACCACTTATTTGTTACCTAATTAGGAATCTACTAAAATTTATAGTGTCTATATTGGCATTATACATCTTTAATTCTATAATAAACATAATGACTTCGCTATCGCACCATAATAGATTGACATCAGAATACATATAATGTTCGGGCAATTACATATTTATATGTAATTTATATTCCACTATGCAACCAAACGTAATCACGTAGGAATGAAATACCTCACATTTGTATGAAGTATTTTAAATATTAGTTTACGTTGCCATGCGATTTCCAAGTCATTATATTTATTATAGAAATAAAGATGTAAAATTTTGATATAGTCATTACAGATTTTGGTAGATAAGTAATTAGCTAAAAATTACGACGAGGTGTTCAATTGTTGGTTCCATGAACACTAACTAAAATATCCTACTTGGTTTCCCCTTTTTATGGTGGAAGGAATTTGTCGCGAGACTTTCATTTTTGTACATTTCATGTTGTTGATCGGATATCACTTCTTTTTTTAGGTAGCTCTTCACGGAAATTTTTTTTTACATCAGTCACGGCTTTTCTTAAAACCCATTTCCTGTCTCTTTGATTTGGTGTGTTTTCGTTTAGTTTGATGTAACAGTATTTGAAAGTCGATTATATTGTCATTGTTCAATCGTTTCATCAAGTACAGTACTACAACCTGTGGTGGACAAACCACAAAAATATCAGCAAGTTGGTGTTGTATTTCGCATCAGTTTGTGAACTTCAAATTATACGAAAGTTGCCGATAAGGTACATTTTCCTGTAGGGCCTATAAGCAGTAGTTATTATTTTGCCTCGTATTTATTGAATGATCAGTTTATTTCATACTAGAGTAATTCAAAATTAGTTTTTTAGTGCATAAAAAGAAGACTTGCTTTATACTGCACACGATTGTACGGTATGAAAATGCATAAATCTTTCTCCTAAAATCAGTACAATTAAAACTTGTGAGAGGAAAATCAAGTCTGAGTGCGTTAATAATAACTTTGAAATAAAAGAGGAATTTCTATAATTTTCATCATTGTAGGGTCCAGCCGGAAGAGCTGTTGGACATGATGATGATAATTTCGTGTGACAGTTTTGGACGCTAGACCCCATCTGGGATTGTGTTAGGCGTATCTGGTGGTAGTCTTTTGGTGACGCCACTTAGGCGACTTGCGCGTCGATGATGATGAAATGATGATGTGGACGACACAACACCTTGTGCCCGAGTGGAGAAAATCTGCGATCTGACCGAGAAGTGAACCGAAACCCCCTGCGGGGCAATCTACCACGCTGTCCACTGGACTGCGGAGACGGACGCTTTTGGAAAACAAGCGCGTTTTGGCATAATTATTTAGTGAACTTGCAGTATAATGCACGCTGCATTAGTTCCGTATTTCATTCCACACATTTTTCTGAGATACAACTTAATAACTTTTATTTCAAGAACGTCTGTTTATTTTTGGATATAATCCTCCTCCTTTTCTTCTCTGGTATCATCTGTTGTACATCAGCAACGGATTTTCTTAAAGGCCACTGCCTATCCTTTTTTTAAATTTTACTCAGAGGCTTTGATGAAACGGTTTTGAGCATACATATCGACACCACTTTAGCACTCGCACTAACACCAATATTGCACTAATGTCCCCCACACATTCGTCCAATATTCTTTTGATGAAGAAGATGTGGCGTCGAGGCTGAGCCCCAGACCAGGAAGGTTAGAATAAAGGGAGGTGACGTTACATGTGCTGAGAACAGGCAGTGGTTCAAGCCAAATTAGCCATACTGTTGTGCCCGAAACAAAGATTTCTCGGTTAAAACCCTGTATGAATATTGCATATTTACGTTAAGCAACTAAATTGACAGTCACATTGGAATATTTACTTACATATGAAATACATTTCAACACGACTAGTTATCCTGTACACAAATACTAAGCCCAGTGTTTTGAACACAAACAAATGCCGGAGTGCCCAGTTTGCTGGATTCACTTTTTCAGTGTTAGGGCATCTCCAGAGATTCTAACCTCCTTGCATACAACTCATAGACTTTCATAGTTAATACGTCTGTCGCACATCGATGGTATGAAAACATCGGACAGTTGATATTTCTCTATTGAAGATTCAACTCGACAATCCAAAAAAAAAGTGGCAGCGACGACGAATAAGACACTTAGGAAAATTCGGAAAACCAGTCACATAGAATAAGAGGCGTAGTACAGTCTATCACAGACAGTCGCGAAACTCTGTAGGGAAAAAGTGCAACCAAAGCTATACTAGTGCTCCTAGCAGCCAGTAGGGAATAACACAGGAATGGCATGATACCAACTGAGAAGTTGCCGTTTTTAATGCTGTTATTTTCATATTTACTAGTCACTGAACGTTGCTGTGAACGTTTAGTACAAAAACATCATTAAAGTAATATCACTGCTTCTGCAGTTGTCGCTGCAATAGCGGATTCGTAATCATATAGTCCAAAGAGTTTGTGAAAGCAGAAATGAACTACAACCTGATACTTAAGATTATGCTCACGTGATCGGTACGTACTGTCTCGTTGCACGAGTTTTGTTTTGGCGGATTCCGTTTATTCTAAATTTTCAAAACTACATATAATGAGACGCGCTAATATTAACAGATTATGTATGGACATATTATTTATTTGTAGCTGCACATTCACTTCATTAAACAAGGTGGTAACCGCCAAAATATGTTGGTATACAAGTCAATAATGTTTGTGAAACTGAGGTATGAAACTAAGCTGGCTCTAATGAAATAGTTTATTAACTGCTACTGGAAGCACACGGCAGTGATATTATGAAATAGAAATATAGTATTTGCGATTCCGATTAATAGCAGACGTTTCGAGGTGTGCGAATTATTAAAGATTTACTTCTATGCCTAAAAGTATAATTAACCACCATAAATGTACACTTGTTTTCGTAACATTATTCTCTTACTTCTGAGCATCCTTTGCAAATGAGAGATTTCCGAATTATTAGTTACTACAATTTAGAGCGCCACCAAAGCTCGTAAATACGAAGGTATTTTGAAAGTGTTGCTTCACTCCAAACACATTCATTACTCAATCGTTTCGCGGTATGTTTTTACGACCCAGCCGCTTGGCAGCGCTGCGGTCGCGAAGTTGCAGAAATTCACTGCGAGTTTCGCGACTCTTATGTTAGACTCTGGGGTTAGTCTTTCGTGTTGGCCATGAAGTAAATAATTAATTTTGTTCCTGCTCTGCAGTTGACAGGTTCTTCTATGCACCCCTCTTAAAGCGAACATTTAGTTGCCAACATTTGCACACTACGTCAACGACGTAAGTAAAATTTAGCCTTTACATCAAAACTCTAAATGTGGTGTAATTACATCAATTTATTCCTATTTCTTGTGACTGTTATATCCGTACACAAGTAATTGATGATACGTTGATTAAAATGACTGGGAGATTAATAATACTGCGATCGGTAGTGCCAGTTCAGTAATGGGTGTCATTGGTTCGGCCGAGGAATGTTTGTTTTGGTAACCAAAACATTGATACTCTCCGACGTCGATGTTTTCCTTTCGATGTTCATCGTACAACGATATCTTTGAATTTATGTAAACATTGATGTTACCATCAATTTTTTTATTTATTTATTTATATATTTTTAAATATCTGTCATCCCTGTAGCAGTAGTTGGTAGTCCTTCAGTTTTTGACGTTCACATTATATTAGAGATCAAGACTTAAATCGTCAAAAAATCTGTTTCGTTTTACCACTCTTATTGGCTATATACATTCATGAGTATAGTATTGTGCACATCCACAGAAACCATCTTTCGAATTATGTAAGTGTCATTGGCCTGCTGATAAAATTATCGTAGAAAATCGGTACTTCAATTTTCAAGTTCGCGGACAATGGCGTTCCCACATCTCTGCCGTGCTGTGGTTTTAAGTCAGCTTCCGGTCTAACGTTATTTCCCCGCGTCATGTGACGGAATTTTCGACAGTACGAGCAAAGTTTTTTCATTTGTAACTGAAATCAAGATAGAATTTACGTGTCATTGGTACTGTTTCCATTTGCAGCAATTTAAGCTATATCGTACCAGTTATTCTTCATTCTCTAATCAGGTGCCACATGTCATTTCTGACAACTCTTCACCTACAGTTAGTAAAAAGGTGACGGTTATGTTAAAATAAGAAGAAACTATACGCCCCTAGGAACCGAACCCGGGACCTCCCGGACGTGAACCCAATACTTTAACAAAAGACCATTACCAATTCAATGATCACAACCACAAGATAACAGATACTCTTCCGTCAAGCGAAAGATGTGTTCGGGAACGGAATTAATATTTACAGATGTTTTAAGTTTTCCTTCTACAACAGGCTAAACACTATCCAAATAAAAAATTTGTCGTTTGTGTGTCTGATAAAAGTACCTTAGAATTTTGATGATCGGTGAGTCAGTGACAGAATTAGCGATTTTCTACAGCTAATATTTCGTAAACTATAAGGTGTAAAATTGTATAATTTGAAAATATAGATACTTATAGTAGATACTCTTGGTAACCGAAGAGTCAGTCTTCTAGCTGTCGAAATTCAGTCAGAGCCCGAGTATAGTGAAATTTATGGTGATTCTCGTGTATGACTGTGATGGTTTTATTCTAATACGTTACCTTCCTCCATGGTAAACCGTCAGTACACAGTACTACTGTTCGTTTTTGGAGCATCACCTGTGACCAGCTTTGCGAAAGAAACGACAACAGTATCTTCACAACCCATCCATCATTTTTCACGACAATGCGCGGGCGCATACAATGCAACCTGTGGCTGCTCTGTTGGGTCGTTGGGACTGGGAAGTACACCAACCACCATAGTCACCATAGTTCTTGTGATTTTTATTTGATTTAGAAGATGAAGGAACAGTTTCATGGCAATCGCGACATAATTGTTCCAGAGATTCGACTGGCAGCAGACCGCTCCATTCACGCCATCATAAGAACAAGCTCTGCTAACGGTATAGTCCTCCTACCACATCGCTGACAACTCGTTCTAGACAACGCTGGTGACTACTTTGAAGGACAGTAACAGTAACGCTTTTGTATCGGTTGTGAATAAATAGTTGCCACGATTTAAGTTCCAACCCTTGTATGATTAAATGCCGCTTGTGAGGTGGTGAGTCAAAACCTCCTGAATAACCTCAATTTCGAAATAAATTTGGAATCGTCTGCCCATAGGACTGATCATGAGATAAAAGAGCTAGTCGAACAACAATTATGTTTTTGTATCGTGGTTGACTATGTGCCAGTAGAAGTTTTCTTCGGGTATTTCATAATGCCTGTGTACAGGGGATGTAGGAAATAATGCAGTATGTTACATTTTGTTGTAGGCGTACGTGTTAACACTGAGACGCCACCGCAATTCACGACTGTCCTATGACGTCTTGGACGAATAAAACAGGAGTGGTATTGTGTTCTCTTTATGGAATTGTCATAGGCCTTCTGCTATTTCTAACATTTATAAATCAATTGCTAAAAACGAGCTATTCCCGGGTGTTTATTAATTCGTACCTTGCGTTACACCATCTCTTCCTCTTCCTTCTCTCTGATCACATGCATTTCTTCTCCTCCTACTCCTATTATATCTGTACCTCTTCCACCCCAGGCCATCTCCTCATGCTCCGGTCTACGAAAAATAACGTGCATTTCCACTATTGATAGTGACCGGTGGAACAGGTTTCTTTGGCATGCCTCATAATGTGGTTTGCGCGGTATGGAAACCTTCTCCAAGAAAAACATACATACATCCACCAACTTTCATGGTCATCGCTCAAAAGGTGTAAAAGTGTGTGTTAGCTTTTGTGTAAGTTTAAGTAATATATAAGTCTAGGGGCTGAATACCATAGCAGTTTGGTCCTGAAGGTTTTCAAACATTTGATTCTGAAAGTCGCAAAATTTCATCAACATCATAATGATTGTGGGGACTGGCGTCGAAGTTGCAAATAAAATAGAAAGTCTTTTGTGAAGTGCCCTGCGCCATACACCGTACGAAATCTTGGATAAACAACGATATTCCTTTTGTTTTGAAAGTGTGTAAAGTTCAATCGCCGGCCGCGGTGGCCGAGGAGACTGAGGCGCTCCAGTCACGGTCTGCACGACCACTACGGTCGGGGGTCCGAATCCCCCCTCGGGCATGGATATTTGTGCCGTCCTTAGTATAAGGTAGTTGATAAGTAGTTTGTAAGTTTAGGGACTGATGACCCCGTAGTTAAGTCCAAAGCTTAACAAACATTTGAACATTTTTGAAAGTTCAATCATTATCGAAATACAAAAGTAGACTACTGTCGAAGTCTGTTGTAAATTACTCTCCACGAAGCACCGTATGAAATATTATGCAAACCTTGCTCTAGTCTTAACGTAAAGTGTGGAAAATTGCATCAACATAGGAGTAAAACTGTAGAACTGTAGTTTTTTTTTTAATTCCATAGGTTTGTTTGTCAACCTCCTCTTTCATTCTCTCTCTGTTCAACTGCTCCGAAGTTTATTTATCTATTCTTTCCCCTTCCCCCTCTCCTATCCCATACATACGGTTCGTTAGTGGGCACTTACGTGGCAAGCATGGGGCCCCGATCCAATGCATTCGTCTTCCTTCCCTTCCTGGACTGGATTTCCTTCCGCACACTCCTTCCCCTCTTCACCGGTGGACTGATGACCTTATCATTTGTCCCCCTGTCCCAAACAAACAATCAGTCAACCAACCAGCCATCGCCATCGCCCACTTTAAAAATTACGTTTTGTACTAACCTGCATGCTGATCAAGTGAAATTGTGCGGTAGTTTAAAGCAAGTGCAACCTTTCGTGGTAATCGGTTAGAAGGTGTCAAAGACAACATTAAGGTATTCTCCACAACGCAATGTAGACAGTGGTATTCGTCTTGTTTTCAAGATCAAAAGTGTATTTTTTTAAATCCTAATAAAACAACATATTTGTGCCATAGTCCGTTGTAAAGTACTGGTCCGTTGTGCACCTTCCTCTTCTTTGAAGTCAAGTGACCAAAAACACGAAGAACGGCATAAAACTGTAGATTTATATGAACTACAAACACTCGGGATCTGCTTGAAAGGTAAAGAAAATATATATTACTTATTTTCAGTATACACCATATATCTGTCCATATGTTTATTTGCGCACTGTGTAATAATATGGAGTAAGTAAGTCAGTAACATTTCTAGCTTTATGATAAAATCATTAAAAAAATGACTTATCTCTATTGGCGGTATAGAATAGATATATTTATATGCTACATCTATTGAAGTATTAAGCCTATGTTTATTAGAGTTTAAGTTTGTGATACGTTGGGACTTGAAAGCTGTCAAATGTCTTCAACTTTCATTTTGGTTAACCATCAGATGTTATTTATTTTGCTCAGAGGTATGGGTTTAGATCTTGGATCATTATCAAGATACAACTGAGCAAAACCAGCTTATTATAACCAAATTTGAAATGAAAATCTCGTTATATCCATCTGTAGTCTATCAAAGTTTTCACTTAATTTGTGGTTACAAGAAGCTGATCTCGATTTTTTGTGACTTTGTAATGATCCAAGAGCTACACCGGTAGCTCTGAAGGAAACTAACAACAGCTGACGGTCAACCACAATGAAACATAAAAAACGTTTGTTGGTTTACACTGTAAGTCACGCAAGAACCAGTTTAAAAAAAGCACGCCGTTTTATAAGCGCAATTGAATGGTTTTATCGGTTTGTGTGTAGTAGACCGAAGAAAGTACAAACGAATTACCGAAAGTGATTGATTGATTAGATAAATTATTAATTTATAGCTATTGCATTTTTCTCCAAGAATACAGTGAAAAGGTTCGAATGGATGTAGTTATTCGGAAACGAAGGGACTAATTACAAAACATATTTAGGAATACCGCATTTATCGCTCTTAGGGTTTATAACTGTTCACAACCGTATTTTTCTAGAAGACAATGTGACAGAATGTAACAAACATTGATCTCATTACCCGGATTGAGTTACGTAATTATAAAAATATCACAGATCAAGAACATCAGTTCCATTAGTTTCATTACGTATTTCTATGCATAACTCACTTCACAAACATTTCATAAACATTCACTTGTGTTTTAAAGAAGACAGAACACAAAGTAAAGGTCTCAGTGGGGATGAAGAAAATCCTTGCTGACACGTGCTAAGCGAGCGCCACTTGCTCACTTCCACAAATTCAGCTCGTGGGTGCTTAGCTCAGCGGCCCGCAGACGCTGGTGGGTAAACGACGTTTAATTTACATCCACTTATTTATTCAGCGCCCCGTCGTTAGTTGATACAGAGAGTAGGCGTCAACAGGCGCGACCCCTTCATTAGCGCGTTAACTTGCCTTTGGTGTGCACTTTCTCCTACAATTAACATGTAGGCGAAATCTCCTGGTTTACATCCAGCTGGCTGTGTTTACACTCCACGACTTTACGATGAGTGTGACTCTCTTCGCTCTTGCCATCGTAATGTAGCGGAACTTAAAAGCAACCTGCAAGGTACAAGCCAGACCACCTTTCCTTAACATTATACGGTTGCATAGTCGACATCCACGTAACAAGACAAATGACATCGATAAAACTGTAATCTGCACTTCTACTTTTTGTGTGCAAAAGTTTGTGACCTGTTTACTGTCGCACTGTCGCACGATGGAAATTAATAAACAATACGTAATTATAGTTGGAACTAGCCGAATTGGGAATTCCGTTATCTAAATCGCCAGGGAATTCAATATTCCGGGCTACAGTACTTCTCACAACAGACGACGCAAGGACCAACGATCTCCACTTAATGAACGAGAGCAGTGGTATTCGCAGACGAGCAACTGAGTGAAACAATGGTTGAAATGTGTAGAACGTGACATAAGTAGCAGTTGACACAGTGTGGCGTTATTTGGTGTTAATGGGCTATGGAAACAGATTTGAGTGCCATCGCTATCAGCACCATATCGCCCACATAGCCTCCCCTGGGATGCTGCCTTTATTGGTTCAATCTTAGCCTACTAGAAGGATGATTAGGGTTTAACGTCCCGTCCACAACGTGGTCATAGATTACGAGCTGGAACCCTTTTTGTAATGGGTAATGATGGAATCCCCAGAAAACCGAAATATGGATCGTCCGGGGTGGATTTAAACCACCCTCCTCCAGTAAAGGACTTAGTGTGTAACCAATTAGCCAGCTCGCTTGGTCTACCACTAGAACGCCCGGTGGGGGTCAAATAACCCTTTGTCATTTTAGGATGGGAATGTCTTCGATGCTTAAAATACTTTGCTCCTGTGATTTTCTGACGATGTTTAAGTTACCATAATAATTTTGATTTCTAACTGCAAATTTTTAAGATTTTTACACATTTACCATTAGTTCCGATGGCGGTCAATTGGCCGTTTCTCACAACTGTGTGATTCATCCGGTTTAATTTGCGCTTTTGTTAGCCAATAATGATCAGTTTCACACATTGCTGCCTATAGTGGCTCCTATATGTTTTATTATTTTTTTTTTTATTTTTTATTTTTACTTTTTTATTGTTTTTATTATTATTTTTCTGGTACCAGTCAGAAGTTCTCGTTCTCAGAAACACCTGATTTCATATATTTTGATAGCTGACAGAAGAAGGAACACCTAATGTAACGAAACGAAAAACTTGCCAACTTCGATTGTGCAACAAAACCAAAACTAGGGGCAGGTCTTTCATGTGTAAAAAATCTGCATGTGGTTCGTCTCTAAGTAAACGGATATGCAAAATGTGCACGTGAACAGCCTAGTGAAGCAGTACTTATTTGTTGCAGAAAGAAGTCTAGCTTATGACTAATCAAACAATCCTGCGAAAATAACGTTATATCGTGTAAAACAGAAGGATTGAAAATGTAAGCAATTTCATTGATCAATAATATGGTGTCAAATTTTTATCAGCTTCAAATAAGAATTTGCCTACATTATTATTATTACCCATGTAGAAAACAGTAAAATCATTATTAATGACAATACATACGAAATATCTTTACATTTTCTAAAACAAAGCATTTTAAAATATGGTCAATTGACCTCCATTGGGCGTTCCAGGGGGTAGATATAAGCTGGGCGTTCTAGTGCTAGACTAATGGTAAATCATGGGTTAGGTATGTGAATCCAGACATGCGTTAGTAAAAGCGGATTGTAGGATCAGAATGTGGTACAGATCTCACGAATTCGTAAAACCAAGTTCTTATCAAGACATTGGTTGTGACTTCATAATCATGTGGGATCGTTTCGCATGGAACTAAATCGATCGTGGACTGGCTACTTAAGAAAGGACATTACATATAATGCCATTCTTTTGATTGGTGTAAGAAAAAGACGCACGAAATCACCAAGGAAGTTAATTAGATATTAGTTCACTCATTAATAATGTTTTGTTAACGGGTAAATTCATCATTTTTCAGGGGTACATCGTCCACATGGTTATTTTCAACTGGCATAAGCTACCATCGTTGCCCGTATTTTGTATTTATTGCTGTGTTATGTGAGTCAAATTCCTTCATCCCTCTCCGCCCATCGGTATCTACCTTACACTCTATCCATTTCAGTTTCGTTCTCATGCAAGTCAATATTTATGACGTCATATTTCCTTCACTATTTGTGTTACAATAATATATCCAGGTTCGTAAAGAGGAGAAATAAGAAAATGTGTTGCGAAAAGTGTTGCGAATAGAATTGGTAGTAAAAACGTCATATCATCTGCAGTATGTCGTACTGTGATGTAGATTCGAACGAACACTATCTACAAAATACGTTGCGAAACTTGATAGTAGTGAAGACGTTATAAATCGAAAATTTAAGCATGATGGCGTGGTTTTTGATTTGCCAACTTCATTATAACCTGATAACTCATGAAATTTGTGTCGTACTATGATTTGATTTCCGAGGCAGATTCAGTGATCTACATGTGTGTTGTCTATAAAATGTCTTACGAATACAATTTGTGGTGTAGATGTGTTAAATTGTAACGTCATATAGAATGCCGTAGATGTACTACATGAAAAGTTGAAAAACAAGTGAGCTATAAACTTCTTTACCTGCATTATTTATCATTTTGTTGGGGTTGTCACCGAAAAAAAAATTGTTAAGGATTAAAAGACGATTGAAATTATATGTAAAGTATGTGGCAAGTCGCTAAGTTCTCATAATCTAAAATACTGGAAGAATAAACTCATGTTATTTGTGGATCTCATAGAGGGAATTTTTCATTGTTTATGACGATACCTGCACTGTAAATCGTACGCTATTTTTGTCCTCCACAAGGTTTGTGTCGTTCTGTAATTAGTTACGTTGAAATCAGTTTTGGAGGAGATGTGGAATATTTTCGCATGGTTAGCTTTTCGCAAGTTTTGTTGTTCATGATGTATATCCAGAACGGTGTGTTGTAGGTGGTTTACAATCCCACAGAGATTGTTGCGTGGTAGAAAGGAGTTTTCGTAAGAAGTTGGAAGTTTGGTTGAAATTAGACCAGTAGTTGAGGAGAAGATGTGGACTTATACACACACACACACACACACACACACACACACACACACACATACAAACGCACACACATACACATGCATATACCTATATTTCTATAAAGTGTATGGATTTTGATGTTTGTAATTCGCACCTTCTGGCCAAGTCAGTAATGGATTTATTACTTTAAAGTTTGCCTACATACTCTTTTAAGACGAGGACCTCATGTGGAGTCATCAGCTATCAATGAATCACGTGGTTTGGCTGTCAGCTCACCCCGTTCTAATGTGTGCCGCTCTGAAGGCACGGAATACCCGTACTAGCAGTAAGTTGCTTGAGACGCAGAACCTCATCCCACTGCCCTCTCTCACAAAGTAAGGCGTGTCCAAACAGACTGCAGGCAGGAAATTAAAAATCTTGGCTAGGAGGAAATGAGTTAAGAAAACACTGTTTTAATTTCCCATCGAATTTATATTACCGAATCTGCTTCCCCATTTATCTCTGGCCCTTAATCCGTCGCAATATAATTTCCAACACTGCGCGCGTAAAACAAATTCAATTAAGGAGAGCATTTATAAGACATGGAACTTCCTACGACAATTCAAAATTGAGAAAACGGGTGACCAGTGTACGAGGTTCCTAAACCATAATGCCTAACATACCTCGAGTAACCTGGTGGAAATCTTAATATGAAGTAGGTTTGCAGGAATTCATTTTACTACGAAGTATGTAATCGTAATGTTTTGCAGTTCGACACCCAGATTTTCTGCCACGAGTCAGTCTGTGTGCATTGTGTGTTTGAAACTAAAGTGTGCTCCATAAATTACGATTGGGTGAATCGTATGTGATTACTAGTATAACACAGGCGAGCTTAAATGCGCATGGTGAATAAGGAGCCCTGTTTACGATTAAATGTAGTCGAGGTATTATTCAAATATATTATATCTTTTCCTTCAGTTTAAGCTTGTAACCTTTAACTCTTCTTGCGATTCGTGGCATTAGCCGTGTATTCAGTGTACGTTTGGTTGTATAGCTGAGACAATACAGTCCGCGGTGGAGTTGCCGAGCGTTACCAGGCGCCTAGCTGCAGAGCGCGCCGCTGCTCGCCGTCGGAGGCTCGAGTCCTCCCTCTGGCATGGGTGTATTTGTTGTCCTTAGCATAAGTTAGATAAATAGCCTATAATTATATTTTTAGTTCATTGCCACATATTTGTTCCACTTAATCCATCGTGATTGCTTCCACGTAATCTTTTGCTTCTATTGATAAAAGTCCACCTTCGAATTAAAGTCGAATTAAATTTCGTTTCCATGATTGTTGCGTTGTGAGAGGAGCCAACATCTAGTGACAAAATATCTCTATCAAATTAATTCCTTTCGTGGGACCTGAAACATAAAACTGCATAATTTTGAGTTAAATAATAGTTGACGACACTCTAACGTCCAAAAAAGAAAACGAGAAAATTACAATTGTGGTCCCCTACAATGAAAATCAAATGCAGCGAAATTGAGGCAGATACTTCCTGTGAATTGGTCTGGGTAGAGGTTATACCTGACCACCGAAATAAATTAATAATTGGATCTTTTTATCGGCCCCCTGACTCAGACGATGCGGTCGCAGAAATGTTCAAAGAAAGCTTGAATCATATTTCAAATAGGTATCCGAAGCATACTGTTATAATCGGTGGCGACTTTAATTTACCCTCGATATGTTGGCATAATTACGTATTCAAAACCGGGGGCAAATATAAAACATCGTCCGAACTAGTTCTGAATGCTTTTTCTGAAAACTACTTTGAACAGTTAGTTCATGAACCCACTAGAATAGTACGTGGTTGCGAAAATACTCTTGATCTCCTAGCAACAAATAATCCCGAGATAGTAAAGAGCATCAAAACAGATACAGGGATTAGCGAACATCGAGTTGTAGTAGCGAGACTTAATATCGAAATAACCAAATGCACCAAAAATAAACGAAAAATATATCTATTCAATAAAGCAGATAAAAATTCGCTTCACGCTTTCCTGAGTGATAGCCTCCAGTCCTTCAAAACTAAAAATGCGAGTGTAGATCAGTTGTGGCTTACTTTCAAAGACATAATATCAGTAGCAATCGAGAGATTTATACCAAATAAATTAATAAAAGAGGGGGCTGACTCCCGTGGTACACTAAACAGGTCATATCACTGTTGCAAAAACAAAGAAAAACGCATGCAAAATTTAAAAAGACACAGAATCCGCAAGACTGGCACTCTTTTACTGAAACTCGCAACCTAGCGCGGACTTCAATGCGAGAATCTTATAGTTGTTTCCACAACGAAATCCTGTCTCGTAATCTTGCAGAAAATCCAAAGAAATTCTGGACATATGTGAAGTACACTAGTGGCAAAACACAAACAATACCATCACTACGCGATAGCAATTGTAATACTACCGACGACAGTACTGCTAAGGCAGAATTACTAAACACAGCTTTCCGAAATTCTTTCACCAAAGAAGACGAAGTGAACACTCCAGTATTCAATCCAAGAACAGCTGCCAGCATGCGAAACTTAGAAGTAAACGTTCCTGGAGTAGTAAAGTAACTTAAGTCACTAAACAAAAATAAATCTTCCGGGCCAGATTGTATACCAACTAGATTCCTCTCAGAGTATGCTGATGCAATAGCTCCGTACTTAGCTATAATTTACAACCGATCACTCAGCGAAAGATCCGTACCCAAAGACTGGAAAGTTGCCCAAGATACTCCAATATTCAAGAAAGGCAATAGGAGTGATCCCCAAAATTACAGGCCTATCTCATTGACGTCGATTTGCAGTAAGATTTTGGAACATATACTTTGATTGCGGCGTGATCTGTTTGCGAAGTTTCAATCACCGACTTTTAGTTCTGAATGTGAAAATATTTTGCTAGCACCCACCTACTTAGGGAGACATGACCACCCCAATAAAAAAAGAGAAATCAGATCGAAAACGGAACGATTTAGGTGTTCTTTCTTCCCGCGCGCTTAGAGAATGGAACGGTAGAGAAAAGTTATGAAAGTGGTTAATGAACCCTCTGCCAGGCACTTAAATGTGATTTTCAGAGTATCTATGCAGATGTAGATGAAACAGAAAATTATAATTTACAAGGAAGAGTATAGGCCTAAATTTCAATGGCACTAGTTTCAGTGAGAGTAGTTCAACTTGTTTTCTTAGGTTCCTTTTGAAACACACACTCTAAACGGTAAATGTTCTTTTATAAACTGCCTACTATTTACGACTAGGAGCAGTTTAAATGTCACTGGCAATATTCTTGCTTCGTAGCTAAGTACATAGAAATCGTCAAACATTCTGAATAGACACACAATTAAGACTTTGTGAGAAGGAAAACTGCAAATATCATTTCTACTTGTCTCAGTGATAGTAATTTGAGCTCCCCTGTTAGCTTGCTGTACAATTAAACTATCGGAAGTCGCAACGTACTCGCGAAAAGCTGCTGAATACAGTATAATAGGCATTAATATTATGTCTCAGAATCCGTTACAAATAATAATAAAAAATAAATAAATAAATAACTTTCACAACATTCGAACCTAATTTTCTGAACTTTCATAATAAGTCCATCACCCAGAAGACTTTCAGGCAGTAACAAATAATTTTGTGATTAATATGTCTGCTCAGTGCCTCCATCGTTATTTCACCATTCACTGATATTTGTTGGACAATTGTTGTAGCAAATTGAAGTGTTTATGGTAAATCTTCAGCGTACTAATGTCTTGAAATACACTGCTCAAAACAATTGGGGGATGAGGTGAGATATCACACACAGTATGTATATGTTAAAGAATTTTATTCAGATATTGGTTACAATTGTAATTGTTTTGTCTGACTGGACAGATTCTCGTGAAATATCTTCCACTCCATCAGGCCGTCTGGTACAGCAACCAAAGCAAATATAACTTCTAATAAAAGAAAGTCTTGGATGCAATGATTAAGTTTCATTAACGCGTTTCCCGTTTATGGTGCATCATTAGAGTCTGGAAAATGCGTTAAAGGAAATAAATATTTGCAACCATATTAGAAGCAAGAAATTGTGATTTTTGTTTGAAAGAGTACAACATTTTGCTGTCTCAACACTTTACGTGAGGTTTATATATATATATATATATATATATATATATATATATATATAGAAAGAAAGAGAGAGAGAGAGAGACAGACAGACAGAGAGAGAGAGAGAGAGAGAGAGAGAGAGAGAGAGAGAGAGAGAGAGAAGACAGACAGGCAGGCAGGCAGGCAGGCAGAAAGACAGAGAGAGAGAGAGAGACAGACAGACAGACAGACAGAGAGAGAGAGAAAGACAGAGAGAGAGAGAGAGAGAGAGGCACCACTGGGCTACCACAATAGAGAATAATACATTCTCGTTGTCCTCTGATATGGTGTGTGATCACCTCGGACGGTCAGTACAGTTGCACACCTGCGTGGCATCCAGAGTATGAGGTTATCAGCTGGGGTGGAATAGCCGTGCGCACTGAAGCGCCGTGCTGCGGTGCGCACGGCCGTTCGCCGTCCCGGGTTCGAGTCCTCCCTCGGGCATTGGTGTCTATCCTGTCCTTAGGATACATAGTTTAATTAGTTTGTAAGCTACGGACTAATAACCGAGGAGTTAAGTCCCATAGGTTTAGAAACATTTGAACATTTTTCAGTATCAATCAGTTCCTGAGGGATATTTGGCCGTTGTTCCAAGACTGGAATATCCAGCTCTGTAACCGTTGTGGGAGGTGCTGGTCTGGCTGCAGTGCGTCTGCCAAGTGCAGCCCAGAGGTGCTCAGTCGGGTCAAGCACAGTGAACAAGCTGGCCACTGCATTCGTTCAGTTCCCTCAGCTTCAAGCATGTTGTCCAGCAGTGTAGCTGTGTGGCACCAGCGTAGGGCACAATAAAATGTCGAAGGATCTGGTCTCTATACCTGTGAGCAGTCCAAGCGCCGTTCTGAACATTATAGAGTTCAGTACGTCCGCCGATACTGACTCCTGTCCACACCATTCGTCTCCATATAAGTAGGCTTGTTCCACGTTCTCTACGGATTAGGGAACGACAATTGTAAGGCTAAACACAAAGTCTTGGCTCATCTCTGAACAGATACCCGTCTCGGTAGCTGTAAGGGGGTGGAAGATATAGTGGTTCAAAGTCGTCAGCTTATATAAAGTTTGGACTTAATATCAGCGATTACCTTTCGCACTATAATACAGCAAAGAGGTTATATACAGCGAAACGTGATGAACATTCTTCAGTTGTTTTTCTGCGACAATCGTACAAATGAAGAAAAATGAGTGCATACATCAGTTTAAAAAGTAATACTACCAAGAAAGATGCCAAAGCGTAATAAAGAAATTTCGCGTTCTCGATCTGTTTCTAAAAGACAGGAAACGGCGCTAAAAGTGAATCTACAGACAATAGAAACTCGAAATTTGTAGATGTTGTTTATATTACACTGTAGGCATCAGCGATTTTTCGATATTCCTACCCCTAAGGGGGTAAAATAGGGGATGAACGGTTTTTGGAAAATACGTTTCTATTTAGGCAGTTTTGAAGCAAGAAATACAAAACTTCGGATTTAGAGTTTTGATTGGAATTTTAAAAACACGTGCTTCGATACTTTTGGAAATTCAAACATTTAGCAGGGGAAATAAGGAAAAACTTTCAAGACTATCTAAAAAAAAAAAAAAAAAAAAAAAAAAAAAAAAAAAAAAAAAAAAAAAAAAAAAAAAAAAAAAAAAAAAAAAATCTTTCAAGACTATTTTGATGCTAGAAATGCGAAAATTTTGATTTGGAACGATTGTTAGAATAAAAAAAAGTGTTTCGGGCTGTTTTGAATTCTGCAATCGATGGTGCAATAGGGGGTGGCGAGTTGTATCAAAATAATTAGGAAAGCATTTTTAAAGCTAAATCTTTGAAAATTTATATTTAGATGTAGAAACAACCAATGTAGATCATGGGTGCGAAGCAGCGTGAATTAATCAAGTAATAAATAGACCCGAGGCATTTTGCTCTGATTGTTGCCAGCATGATATTAAAGTACGTGGGAAGCAGGTTGCTAGTCTTACTTGCCCAGGGCCCCACTGGGTTTTCCTAACGGTTGAGGGACTAACCGGTGGATTTGGCAGTCTTTGCCGTCTGAGCACAAAGGTGGCCACGACTCAGAATATGTCCGAGATGTCCAACCTAATTCCAAAGTTACTGGTACCCCCAACTGTCAGGACCACATGCTTGGCCATTCATATGTTGCCCATGAACTAGGACATGACTACAGGAATCCACACCATGAACCACGTTGAAAACAGTAGACTGGCAGGGCAGGATTAAAATAGGTCAAAACAAAATAAGCAGTCTCGCATATGCGGATGACTTAGTTGTAATAGCAGATTCGATTGAAAAGTTGTAAACTAATATTTCAGAGCTCGATCAGAGGTGTAAGGATTATGATATGAAGATCAGCATCTCCAAAACGAAAGTAATGCATGTGGGAAAGAGATTTAAACAAGTTGAGTGCCAAATAGGAGGAACAGAGTTAGAACAGGTAGATAGTTTCAAGTACCTGGGATGTATTTTCACACAGGATGGCAACATAGCGAAAGAACTGGAATCGAGGTGCAGCAAAGCTAATTCAGTGAGTGCTTAACTAAGATCTACTCTCTTCTGCAAGAATGAAGGCAGTACCAAGACTAAGTTAGCAGTGCACAGCTCTATCTTTCGACAAACTTTGTTGCGTGGGAGTAAAAGTTGGGTGGATACAGGTTACCTTATTCATAAGGTAGTGGTTACAGATATGAAAGTGGCAAGAATGATTGCCGTTTCTAATAGATGGGAACAATGGCAGGAAGGTGTCCATAATGAGGAAATCAAAGAAGAACTTTGAGTGAACACCATAGATGAAGCAGTTAGAGGGAACAGACTGAGATGGTGGGGTCATGTTACACGAAGCCAGTTTACCTAAGACACTCATGAGCTGGGCAGCGGAGGGGAAGAGGAGTCGAGGTAGACCAAGAAGAAAGCACTTACAAGGAATGTACTTGGGCTCGAACAAAAACATATACACCAAAATCGTATGAGAGATAATGTAAAGGTCTCTTAATACACTAATGATACTCCCGCATCTGCAAAACTCTGCAATCGTCCGTTAGAGGCCTCTCCGTGTGCCACTCCACATTGCACTTTGACCTGTCGGTTCGCCAGTAGGGACGGTGCAGTGTGCCTCCGATGTTGCGTTTTGTGACGTTATTTTTTGGTGAAGCGTTAGTTGGGGAGGCGATTGGTAATCAATCCTGATAATGTATTACAATTGATTGAGATGAAGTTACGAAGAATCCTTCTTCGTGAAGATGGTATTAGTATAGAAGATGAATCATTCGTATGCTTTCTCGTATCTGTTATGGTACAGAAATATGAGCGTAACTTAAATAATGTTGTAACACTAACACATAATGATGATAATAGGGATGATATCGACGAACAACGCATTGCAAGCGGTAGTGCTACGGTAAGTGCGGGAAGGGGCGATGGAAGCTGTGGCAGTGAATAACAACAATCTTCCGAGAAGAAGGTTAAAGTTACAACTATCATCACAGCTTTTGATGACAATACGCTAGAGAACATGTACGATGATTATTACATAAGTTATAGATATCTGCATTACGTACGGCGTCTACAGTTACATCTACAGTGCTATCTGGAGCATGATTGCAGAGTTTTGCATAAAAACGACACCCGCCAGCACATTGAGATGTACGTAGAGATCCTGTAAGCCGCGGTGGAGTAGCCGAGCGGTCTAACGCGTCTCGCTGCGGAGCGTGCGGTTGCTCGCCGTGGAGGTTCGAGTCCTCCCTGGGGCATTGGTGTGTGTGTGTTGTCCTTAGGTCAGTTTACCTAGGTTTAAGTGGTTTGTAAGCTACGGACTGATGACCACGCAGTTTGGTCCGATAGATTTACAAACAAACAAACAAAAGATCCTATAAGCAAACATTCATACATATATGTTTGTTCGAGCCCATGCACTTTCCTTGTTAGAATTGATGCAGAATTATTTTGAAGTAAAATGCATAACATCAGACGAGGCATTAAAGTTACCACTGAATAGGGGATCATGGAGGAATCTTGCAGAAAATCCAAAGAAATTCTGGTCATATGTGAAGTACACTAGCGGCAAAACACAAACAATACCATCACTACGCGATAGCAATGGTAATACTACCGATGACAGTACTGCTAAGGCAGAATTATTAAACACAGTTTTCCGAATTTCGTTCACCAAAGAAGACGAAGTGAACGCCCCAGTATTCAATCCAAGAACAGCTGCCAGCATGCGAAACTTAGAAGTAGATGTTCCTGGAGTAGTAAAACAACTTAAGTCACTAAACAAAAATAAATCTTCCGGGCCAGATTGTATACCAACTACATTCCTCTCAGAGTATGCTGATGCAATAGCTCCGTACTTAGCTATCACTTACAACCGATCACTCAGCGAAAGATCCGTACCCAAAGACTGGAAAGTTGCCCAAATTACTCCAATATTCAAGAAAGGCAACAGGAGTGATCCCCAAAATTACAGGCCTATCTCATTGACGTCGATTTGCAGTAGGATTTTGGAACATATACTTTGTTCGAATATTATGAACTACCTCGAAGAGAACGATCTATTAACCAGTAGTCAACACGGATTCAGAAAGTATCACTCTTGCGAAACACAGCTTGCCCTTTATTGACATGAAGCGTTAAGTGCCATCGACAAAAGGATCTGAAATCGAATCCATATTTCCGGGTTTCCGGAAGGCTTTTCACACTGTACCCCACAAGCCGCTTCTATTGAAATTGCGTGCGTATGGAATATCTCCCCAATTGCGCGGTTGGATTCACGATTTCCTATCAGAAAGAACACAGTTCGTTGTAATTGACGGTAAGTCATCGAGTAAAACAGAAGTGATATCTGGCGTTCCACAGGGAAGCGTTTTAGGTCCATTACTCTTCCTCGTGTTTATAAACGATTTAGGAGACAATCTGAATAGCTCCCTTAGACTGTTCGCAGATGATGCTGTCGTTTATCGGTTAGTGCAGTCATCAGAGGATCAAAAGGAACTGCAAAGCGATTTAGACAAAATTTCTGCATGGTGCGAAAACTGGCAATTGACACTAAATAAAGAAATGTGTGTAGTAATACACATGACCACTAAAAGAAATCCGCTGAACTTCAATTACGCGATAAATCAGTCAAACCTTAAGGTCGTAGATTCCACCAAATACCTAGGAGTTACAATTACGAACAACTTTGACTGGAGAGAACACACAGAAAATATTGTGGGGAAGGCGAACCAAAGGTTACGTTTCATCGGCAGAACGCTTCGAAGATGCACCAGCTCCACCAAAGAGACTGGCTACATCAATGTGCGTCCTCTCAAGGAGTACTGTTGCCCCTTATGGGACCCTCACCAGGTGGGACTGACGGAAGACATTGAGAAGGTTCAGAGAAGGGCAATTCGTTTTGTTTTATCACGTTACGGGGAGGGAAGCGTCACGGAAATGTTGCACGAATTGGGGTGGAAATCATTAAAAGAAAGACGTTATTCATTGCGGCGTGATCTTATTGCGAGTTTCAATCACCGACTTTTACTTATGAATGTGAAAATATTTTGCTAGCACCCACCTACTTAGGGAGACATGACCATCCTAATAAAATAAGAGAAATCAGATCGAAAACGGAACGATTTAGGTGTTCTTTCTTCCCGCGCGCTATTAGAGAATGGAACGGTAGAGAAAAGTTATGAAAGTGGTTAATGATCCCTCTGCCAGGCACTTAAATGTGATTTGCAGAGTATCTATGTAGATGTAGATGTAAGTAGTCTGTAAGTTTAGGGATTGATGACCCCGTAGTTAAGTCCCATAGGCTTAACAAATATTTGAACATTTGAACTATGCTCCAGACTTAACGCTGAAAGGTATAATCAGTCTCTAATGATGATGATGATGATAAATAAATGGGATTGCAAACAGAACGTTGGCAATCCTATTCATACGGTGCTGTGAAACATTCGCGTATTCCCAAGCTCCGCTGAGTGTTTGTATTGCTACAACCGCTCCTGGCAGTCAACCGCACAGGTCTCAATCTGGGTGCTATTATATATGGCTGCGCTCCTGACGGCTGCCTCTTCAGCTTTGTCTCTCGGGTTTCGTGCCGTCGGTGTGTTAGCTCGTACCGCTCACTCGGGCTGACGTTTCGTCGCGCTGCATTCCACCAGAAGAGTGCCGCGTCGGGGTAGGGAGCACGTAGGGCGAGCTTTTACCTCTGGCCGCCGCGTGCGAAGCCCGCAGCTGCGAAAACAGCCTCCCACCAGGCAGCAGGCAGCACCGCCCCACCGGCGTCGGGTTACCGGCGAGCACGGACGCCTCCCCGCGTCCGGCGCTCTGCTGTGTGTGTGTGTGTGTGTGTGTGTGTGTGTGTGTGTGTGAACCACCTAAGGCTTCTGCTGCGGGCGCGGCCCCCCTGTTGATGTTGCTCACCTCTCAGCCAGATGCAGGTAATCCTTCCAGACGGCCGGCGTGAGTGCATGCTGAGAGAGCTTCAGGGGAGCCGGAACGCCCTGTCTCGCTGGTGCTAAATTTGCGAACTCCGTGTACCTTTTTTTCTCTGCAACTCTTACAGCAACAAGTCTGAAAATTTGACAGCTGGTTTTAGCATACGTGTGTGCAAGCATTTTTTTTACACTTAAGCCATTGTTACTTGGTGAAAATTTCATATACAGGGTGTCCAGAAAAGGGGTCCCAGATTTCAAAATCAAATATCTCGAAAACAAAGATTGATAGAGGAGTGCAGTAAACGGTATGTTTATTGTGAAAGGTGTAAGAAGTTTATACAGCAGTTTGAAAGAATAGTTACAAAAGCTGCTAACAGAAGGCGCTGTAATCGCCATACATAATACGTAGTATAAATAGTGATCCGAAGCACAGAGCGCTCAGTTCCACTATTGAAACGTGAAAGGAGGTTAGCGTACCGAAGGAAGAGATTAAAACCATATACTCCATTGAACAACGCGTTTTTCTGGTGCTAAGAGTACCACAGTTTAGAAGAGAGTCCTACGGCAACAAGGCGAAGTTTTCAGGCAAGATTTAACGTTCCAAAAGGACCCGATGAGAAAACCAGTCGTACGCTCTTCGCAAAATTTCAACGAACAGGCAGCGTAACTGATGATCTAGTGGGGCATCTTGGCAGCAAGCAAACCGCAGTTACGACTGAAAATATCGCCACAGTTTCTGGAATTATTCAGCGAAATACAATGTCATCCGTCCGTAGAATTGCATCTGAGACTGGTTTGAAGCGTTCCAGCACGCAGAAAATACTAAAAATGTTCGTATAGTCTATGGGACTTATCTACGAGGTCATCAGTCCCTAAACTTACAAACTACTTATGAACTACTTACGAACTACTTACTAACTAGGACGGCACAAATATCCATGCCCGAGGGGGGATTCGAACCCCCAACCGTAGTGGCCGTGCAGACCGTGACTGGAGCGCCTTACTCCCCTCGGCCACCGCGGCCGGCGCAGAAAATACTGAGAAAGAGCCTACGCATATTTCCATTCAAAATTCAATCGCACCAGGCCATACCCGTAAGAAATGTGCAACAAAGTGTTGCCTTTGCTCATCAGATGATCAGGATTTGATGTTGGCTGCATCTGGTTTACAGATGAAGCACACTTCCATCTGAATGGATACGTGGCTGCAGTATGCAGCAGAGGCACTATTGGCCCTTTTTACATTCGAGAAACGGTCATTGGTGCACGTTACGTTGCAATTTTGAGGGAAGGAAGAGATAGACCTAGGGAGAAGCTACTGCGAAGCGTTGCCGGTTTGCTAGTTAATTATAAAAGATGATTCTTATGTAATTCAAAGGGGGCTTTGTCATAGATGAGCACAAAATAAGTATCATCTGTGTACGCTGCTGTTACTAGCGGTTAAACGAAGTGGAGATTTTCACATGTAAGGGGATAAATACGACGTGAAAAGTACAAATTTAACACGACAGCCATCTAGCGGTAGAACGGGTGGAACTACGTGGTCGACCATGTTCTCAGCAGTGGAAATCAAAATTTGGCTTTAACGAAATAACGTTATTTATATCCTGAAAGAAAAAGTTGGTTGTCAACTGCTGCTGCCACCAGAGAATTCAAGGCGCTTCCTGATCTCCAGTTACTTCAATTTGAATAGCAATGACTTCCTCATTTTTTCAGGTTTCCTCTTCACTCTTTCTTACTCTTTGTCTCATACCGTTCAAATAAAATATTTTCAGGGTCCAGGTACGAACTAATAATCTGTTTACCAATAAATTCCAATGACACCTTAAAAATGTGAGTTTCGTAACTTTGTAAATATAATTCGTTAAATTTGACTACAGGAAATAATATTATTGTGAAAATTTACAAATACTTCTTACATTATTATCAAAAGTGTCCATCACAGTAATTAGTGCCATATTGTTCTTCTTGTTGCCCTTCCTTCTTTAATATCGTAATAGCGGGTCTATATTTATTCATTTTTAACGATAATCCATCTCATCCTGTCCTCTCTGTACGTCGCTTCCATCCGAATCTTGATCCATTTTAGATGCATTTTCATGGAGCTCAATCTTTACGACGTCATATCTCCTGAATATCATACAATCCTACAATCCGATTTGAGTTAATACTAAACACGTAATAAACAGCAAACGTTTGTGTAATGAGGCAGATTTTCATGCATTTCATTTCTTTTTTGTGCCTCTATAACGATTGTTTCCTGATCGCAAAGTATAATTGCATCAAATTTGATTGAAACAGGCCCATCAGTTTCATTGCTTATGATGTACTACTTCCTGAATTACGTGTTGTAGGTAGTTCTTATTCCAAGAGCGATTGTTGACTAATAGTAAGGAATATGTGTACCAAGTCTGGTTTACATCGCTCCGGTAGTTCAGAATAAGATACTGAGCACATATACATCCATCCATTGTATTAGATATATAGATTCAGCTCCAAACTTCGGTGAATATTTGTGATGGTTTTAACATCAGCAACAGTGAAAAATCGTTACAATATCATTAATCAGATAACCACCATTTAATTAGATAATAACACCACTGAAACTCCATTTCAAACTCTTACTTCCAAGTTACGCTTTCTTAGGCCCATGAGTCCACATGTATTTTTTCGAACAATTAGTGTTTATTCTGGAGGCAACCCACTTGGACAACATTTTATTCTGACATGGAGGTCTAGGAGCTTTTTTGCGTGTAAGTTTTAGGAATATGGATCGTCTAAAAACACGTTACAACTTTCAAGTATCAACAAAATCAGTGACACTATACTGTTTTTAAATCGATTCCCAATAAAAAATTTAACAAGATGACACCTAACAAACTCCGAACGTGGAGAAAATGAAAGCCGGGACTCAATATGCCACTAAGATCAAAAAGTGACATGTAAACTCATTTGACTGCTACGATATTGGCATCAACCGAAAGAGCAAAATATTTAACATAGAGAAAATAAATCCATGCATTCTATATCCAATATTTTCTTAAATCGGAAGATTTGAATACGAGCAAATCACAATTAACTTTTTTGATAGAACGTAGAACTTTAAAAACTTAAGTAAAAATACATCTAATTGCAATATCTTCGTAAATTTTACACCATTGTAATCGTAAAATTACACAATATTTTTTAGTATAAAAAATTGAAAATGATGTCAGTAGTCACGTAGAAATGTACCCATGCACCCATCTTCTGGTCCGCCGAAACTGGATCAGTAAACACATCAACATATGCTCTCACAGGTTACGGCGTTCCTTTTTCTAATCATACTTTACACATTTCCACTATGGACTATGCAACTATTCTGACACAGTGTGGTTGCGAAACCATCGTACCCTCTTCGAAACAAGCCAGTGCTCATCGTAGGCTTTTGATGGCGTATGACACACTTCATTCAGAAGTCGGAGAGACAGTCAAACGAACTATTCCAACGAATTATTTTCTTCCATTGAACCTTACTCCCGATTTCACACGTTCTGCACCACGTTTTCGTCTTGCGGAAATTCGGAAGTCAGATGTTTGGTTTCGGTATGTGAGATCGCCCTGTAATGTCCCCCCCCCCCCCGCCCTCCCGCAGGATCTTATCATGTATTGCGATATTTTGAATTTGACAGTTTGCCCGAATGCAGGACTGAGCTAGGAAGTGGACGGTAAACATGCTCACTCTTTCCATATATTAGTAAAAGTGTGCCAGTTGTTACATTATTCATTCACATTAATAAATGAAGAAGTATGATTAATGAAGACGGGGTGGCAACTACTCTTGAAGTTGTTTCATCAAGGAATTTTCGCTGCAGTGACACTGTTTTCAACCCAGAAGTCGCCTGTCATCGAAAGTTAATTAAGAAATGAGAAACGACTTTCGACTTGTCAGCTTTCCATCCATCGCAGTGTCAGCTGCGAGGTGGCTTTCATCACGGCCGCTGCAAGAACCTTCTATCATCTTAATTCCTAGTTCATGAAATACGTAAGTGCTTTTTCGCATAATCATAACATTTTGAGACACACTTTCTACCCTTACTCTCCACTCTCCGTTTCTTTCCCCCTGATACACTACTTTTACATATCATTCAGTACAAGTTACCACGATAGCATAAAAAATATGGTGGCACTTCCTATTTGCCTGTCATTCAATCGCTGTTGCTGTGGACTTTAGTCCGGAGATGGGTTTGAAGCAGCTCTCTACCAAACTCTATTTGAGTAAGCATCTTTATTTTGTCATTTCCTTGACGTCTAGAATGAGTCGTACCAATCGATGCCTCCTTTTAGTCATGCCACATATTTCTTTTCAACCCAATTCTGTCCAGTATCTTATGACTTTACGCTGTTACCTTCACCGCATTTATCAAAGCTAAGTTTAAAGCAAGTGTGACTTTACACTGAAATAACATACTTTTTGGCCATTTTACGGTTCTTATTTAGTAGTTAGGCTAGACGTCAGGGTTGATCAGTACATGCCTCAGCAACTGCCTTAGTTGCAGGTACTATCTTTTACCTGTGATCCTGAAGTTAAAAACACTCGATGCATAGGCTGTAGTTTGAGAAACAAATAAGAAATATTACTTAAAATAACTAGTTCATTAACAAAAAGGATTTTATTCTACCGTTTGCAAATGACGTAGACAGAGTCAGAGAATTAGTTGCCGGCCGCGGTGGCCGAGGAGACTGAGGCGCTTCAGTCACGGTCTGCACGGCCACTACGGACGGGGGTTCGAATCCCCCCTCGGGCATGGATATTTGTGCCGTCCTAGATCGTAAGTAGTTCATAAGTAGTTTGTAAGTTTAGGGACTGATGACCCCGTAGTTAAGTCCCATAAGCTTTAAAAAAAAAAAAAAAAAAAAAAAAAAAAAAAAAAAAAAAAAATTGTTCATGTACATCAAATATATTAAGGCAGTGCCTTCAATTAGTGTTCGTAAACTTTTCTTCTTTGCGCTTATTCAAACGGATATTTTGCCTATTGCTGTTTACAGCGTACGCCGACAATGACGCTATGGTTGACGAGAGCGTCATAAAGGCTTACGACATTAATACCTAGGTGGCTCTGCTTCCAATTGCTCTGTTCAAAAATGTTCAAATGTTTGTAAATCTATCGGACCAAACTGCGTGGTCATCAGTCCGTAGCTTACAAACTACTTAAACCTAGGTAAACTAACCTAAGGACAAACACACACACCGATGCCCCAGGGAGGACTCGAACCTCCACGGCGAGCAACCGCGCGCTCCGCAGCGAGACGCTTTAGATCGCTCGGCTACTCCACCGCGGCTACAACTGCTCTGATCAGACATCGCGCAGAGAGTTCGCGAACTTCGCGCAACGAGAATGGTGTTTCCGTGTTGAAAATGACGCATTTTGAGAATTTATTGCGAAGCGCAAATATTTATGTAGGTATTTTTGTGATGTTCCAGAAACTGTGAGACTGATGAATGGTTTGCGTCTGTGTACTGGTTGGCGCACTGTATGGGGCACAGCATCTTATAACCTCTAAAATACGACAATTGTGAGACGCAGAAGCTGTCCAAACATCACAAAAAATACTTGTGTACATTTTGCACTTGAGACTGCGAATAAATTCTCAAATATCGTCAGGCGAGACATGGATAAATACATGAGCAGCGTTTCGTTATTGAAATAATGAATGACACCATTATACGATTGTCGAAAAAATCGATTATAATAAATGAAATTGCGTCGAAAGTTTCTACTTTCTATGAAGTTACCAGTTTCATTTACGCTTGGCACTAAAAATAGTACAAATTCAGTAAACCTTTACCACATAATAAAGCTCCTCACGGGTATTTTCGTGCCTATTATGTTCATGTATCAAATGAAAACTACAAAAATGCAAGAGAGAAACTTAAAGCCAATATTCCCTTAAAACATTATTTCCTGCATTGTCAACTTTTTTTTTTTTTTTTTTTTCTTTTTTTTTTCAATTCCTCACAATAAATCGAAGTTGTGGGTACCTACTTTAGCTGGCAACCGACGTATCAGATGCGTCCACTTTTTGAACCAATTTTTGTAGGAAAAATAGTGCGTCTTATATGCCGGCAAATACAGGTAACATACAACTGGCGGACTACCTGTGCTATCCCGACACGACTCACGATGCCGTCTCACAACTTTACTTCCGGCAGTACCTCGCCTCATACTTTCCAAACTTCACAGAAGCTCTCCTGCGAACCATGCAAGACTAGCACTCCTGGAAGAAAGGATATGGTGGAGACATGGCTTAGCCACAGCCTAAGGGACGTTTCCAGAATGAAACTTTCACTCTGCAGCGAAGTGTGCGCTGATATGAAACTTCCTGGCAGATTACAATTTTGTGCCGGAACCGGGACTCGAACCTGGGACCTTTGACTTTCGCGGGCAAGCGCACTACCGACTGTGCTATCCCGACATGACTCACGATGCCGCCTCACAACTTTACTTCCGCCAGTACCTCGCCTCCTACTTTCGAAACTTCACAGAAGCACTCCTGCGAACCATGCTTTCATGGTTTCTGCATTACGTATGGCGTCTACAATTACATCTACAGTGCTATCTAGAGCATGGTTGCAAAGCTTTGCAGAAAAACGACACCCACCAGCACATTGAGCTGTACGTAGAGATCCTGTAACGAAACGTTCGCCGCGGTGGAGTTGCGAAGCGGTCTAAAGCGTCTCGCTTTGCGGTTGCTCGCCGTGGAGGTTAGAGTCCTCCCTGGGGCATGGGTGTGTGTGTTGTCCTTAGGTTACTTTACCTAGGTTTAAGTAGTTTGTAAGTTACTGACTGGTGACCACGCAGTTTGGTCCGATAGATTTACAAACATTGGAAGATTTTGACGAACAACTCATTGCAAGCGGTAGTGCTACGCTAAGCGCGGGAAGAGGCGATGGAAGGAGTGGCAGTGAATACCAACGATCATTCCGGAAGAAGGTTAAATTTGCAACTATCATCACGGTTTTTGATGACGATTCGGTAGAGAACATGTACGACGATTATTACATAAGTTAGATGAGACTTCCTGGCAGATTAAAATTGTGTGCCGGAACCGGGACTCGAACCTGGGACCTTTGCCTTTCGCGGGCAAGCGCACAGCCGACTGTGCTATCCCGACACGACTCACGATGCCGCCTCACAATTTTACTTCTGCCAGTACCTCGCCTCCTACTTTCCAAACTTCACAGAAGCTCTCCTGCGAACCATACAAGATATCTAAATTACGTATGGCGTCTACAGTTACATCTACAGTGCTATCTAGAGCATGGTTGCGCCTCTTTGCAGAAAAACGACACCCACCAGCACATTGAGGTGTACGTAGAGATCCTGTAACCAAATGTTCATACAGATATGTTTGTTCGAGCCCGTGTACTTGTGAGACGCGCCACCACTAAACGAGAGCGGGAGACGTCGACAGACACGGTAGGTGGCAGCACAGACAAATATATACAGACGGGAAACGTCCGTAAAGGTCCGGTCCTACGCTCCGTGGTGCGGGGAGGGAGGGTTTCGAGCAGTTCCGTAATATGTCCCATGATTGCGCTGCGGTCAGAAGCAGCCCTTTAAACTGGCCAGAGCAGGCGGCAGGTAGCGGCTGTCCCCACCACCACTTCCCACTTCGGACACAGCCGTGGCCTCGTGGCAGGCGGCACAAGCTCTCCTCTCAGCCTCCCTTCCACGCTACCCTCAGAAGTGCCTCTAGTGTGGTCTACCGGTACTAAGCCAGGGAACCGCCTGACACCTGCTAGCATCTTACGGAACTACGATGGGAGCGTAGGACAGTGGTTTAGAGGGGGCTGCTTCTCTGTATATGTTACTCTGTGGTAGCAGCTACGCCGGCGGCGATGCTGCTGCAGCAGTGGTGTCAAAGTCGCCGCCGCCACCCCTTTGTGCGGCATGGCCCCCGGCAGAGCGGGGGCCCGCCCGCCAGGGGGTGTGTCACGTATTCTATCAGCGCCTCCTCTGGGCTAAGCCGAGCCACCGCGCCGCCCTTCTTGCATGCGAATAAACCCCGCCCACGGCTAAATAAAGGCGCCACCCCCGCTGCCGGCTTACCCGACACTCCACCACTTTTTTTCCCCTCCACCCACCCCCTCCTTGTGCCGTGTTCCCGAGAGAACCAAAGTTTGCCAAGTTATTATGAAGCGCCCACGCGTTCGGCGCTGATAAAACTTTACGCTTCTGCTCTTCCAAAGTGAGAGAAAGGAGACATTCGCCTGGCCAACAGCACAATTTCCTCCGTGACAGGCCTTTATTAACAGGCGCCACTAGCCTTCTGGCCTCTTATCGGCCGCGGAGCAATTGCCTGTCGTCGTTGTCACGCCGTCCGCTATGCGTTATCTCGAAACCGGTGGGGCTAAGCGATCTACTAGCTGCACCACTGCTGGGAGTTCGTCAAGCCAACTTCTCTAGCCCTGAAAACTACCCTCACTTGTGGCAGTGCTAAATGTTACAACATCGGCACTATACCCATCTGAAGTGTCATTTATGAAATTGCAGGGTGCTGGTTTTTTAGAAACAGAAACGTCTTTCAATATTATAGTGTAGGTATTTCACTTATCTGTCTATGCAACTGATTTAATAAAATATGCTATTGCCATATGCATTTCGCCTTTATTTGGAAGGCATCATCAGTGGCCTGTAATATATACATGATTATGATTTACAATATTTTATATTTACATTTCTCAGTATTTTTAGGTTATGAACAGATCTGATGCGTTATTTTGGTATAGTATTGATGTCTGGACGTTGTACTTACAATATTTCATGGATATAGCTTTACATATGGTGCTCATTGGTTGCTTCTGGCAGTTCTGCTTCAATTCTATGCATTTTTCTGTGTTTGTTGTTCCAGCACTTCACAGTTAGCACCACTAGGCACATGCCATTTTTGTTTGTGTTGTGTTTTTGTTTTTTCTGTTGCCAACTGTTGAGTATGTGTTTGTCCTATCTTTTCTTTGTGTTAGAATCACAGAATTTAAGGGGCAAAAGTACAGTGTATATAAAACGTTCTTGAAAAGTGACAAAATGTAATATATAAATACGTTATTCAGTCTCATTTTCATAATATAAGGGACTATATCAAGCATTAAGTTTATATAACAAAAAATTCTTAGATACAATAATTGTGCCATTCTTTAAAGAACGTTATACAATATCTTTTCATTTCTGTTTTCATATTTTAGTTTGACTATTTCGAACACCTTTCTATGTGAACGTTACCCCATTAATGAGGCCGACTTCTGCAGCAAAATGCGCGCTCTTTTACCATATATAACCCGTGGAGGTTTAAACTCGTCCACATAACGTGTTCCATTTAATTGACTCCCCATGAAAAAATGTTGATGAGCTTCAGACATTTTTTTTTTGTGTGTAGCGAGATATGAGGCATTATATATTGATTTAGTTCTATCTGTATGTAAAATTCTAAGTATCTATGTTGTGCATGAGGCTCCAAATATCTATTAGTGTGTACTGTGATGTGCTCCCACTGGCCCTGGCTTCCACAGAATGAATGAAATTTTGTATGTAAGAAACTTTAGGAAGTGCTATGCACGCCTCATCTGTTTTGTGTCGCCGTTGCTTTCAAACTCTCGGCGTTGAATGTCTCTGGGCGAGAGGTAGGTTTGCCAACTGCTGAGCAGAACCCAGTCTTAGCAAAGATTCCTAATGTAGCTTGCTTTTTACCTCCTTGGCTGGGGGTTAGTCAGGTTACCTGCCTGACGAACGGTGACGCTCTCTGGGCTCCCCTCCACTATCCCTCCTCGATAATGGCTAGGCAGTGGTGAGGAGAGCTATTCATTTGGTTCTTGGTTCCTGGTAGGGTAAGTACCTGTGGGTTTGGTTCTGCTGTGGCCTGACTTAGTTAAGGCTCCATAGTTGTACTTATGCCTTTTCACGAGTTTAATTCTGGGAGTAGCAGCTACACTATGTGTAGTAGTACGATTTTGCTTAATTTCGTACAGGATTGCTAATTTTATGTCGATTTTTGTTGGAAACTGATTACGAAGCTCTGATGGTGTTTCGTTAGCATAGTTCTTGCACTTTATAACTTTTAAATCATTTCTTCGCCTGTTTAAATGTGTTCAGTGTCTTTCGCATTCTTATCGTAGTTGAATTGTAATATTTTCGGGGACTTGCCAGCCTATACTGTTCGTATTCTGTCGACAGAAAACGTGGACGACATCAGACTAAGCCTTCAGCTTTTCCATCATTCAGTGTACATGAGTGGTTAATAATTGTATAGCTAATTTGCTAATGTGTCTCCTAGTGAGTGTAGCGTGATAACTTTCCCTGAAAATTGTCCATTCCAACATGTAATCTGTGTACTTGTCGGTCCATGTGTGTGCTGATTAGCGTGTTCCCTGTCGTGGTTATTACCATTAAATAGATATTTTTCCTCTGTGTAGAAAGAAACGTCTATCATGTTTATAATTTTCATGAAATAGAATTATTTCACTTCTTTGAATTTTTGTGACCAAACTCTGTATTGTGCTGTAGCAATCTGTAACCTTGCTTATCTAATAGATATCATTCCTCTGACCAGAAAGAATGGTTACACGACATATTTCGCAATCTTATTCTCTTCCAAATTGATTTTGTTAACGTTTTGCATATTTTGTGTTTCGTCTTAGTAGAGTGCTGTATTGATCTAACAACTTTAACCTTCTGTAGTTATCTTCTCCCTGTGCTAAACGAATGCCAGAGCGACCGTTTTTAGATATTATTTCACGAAATCTTGATTGAATGTATAGTTAGAAGTTCTAGGGAAACTGTAACTTCCATCTGTACACCGCACTTTGTGGTCTTAAACCAAGTGCGTTTGGTTCTGATAGTTGATCATCAGCCTAAGCCATTAGATTGACACGTTATGGAAGCGAAGTACTATTTCATTGTGTGCGAGTGAACCTTCGATCTGCATTCTCTGCATTGCTTGGCTGTCGTCTTGGTGTATTGGTGTCGGATCCTTGGTAAGTATCTGCATGGCTAGGCGTATGAATCGGCGTGTGAATGTGTTTCAATTCCTCCGTTCCCCCCTATGCAACGTGATCGTAAATGAACCTGTACTCAACTTTGCATGTAGGCAATTTTAGGGCCATGTAACTGTGGATATTTTGAATATTTTTTAAGGTGTGTTTTTATTGTAATTAAAAAAAATGGTCTTCTCCTTGTTGTTATTGTTTTGAACAATAAATTAATTTGTTAACTCTAATCCTTTTGTGCTAATTTATATTCCCCCATCATGATTTATTTTGGATTAATGTGGGGTAATTTGTTCATGTATCTTGTGTCTCTGCTCCCTTATGGAGTAGAGAAAATTTCCGTTTCTGTTGCCAACATTTATTTTTTATTTAGATCCATGACTGCGGATCATTATTTAATCGTGTGCAGTTTCCTCTAAAGATTACAGTAAAGGTAGAACTGTTTGCTTAACTTATAGAATGAGAGTTTTGCTTAAGGGAACTGTATACTTCCGCCGGTGTGTGAATATCGCCGTAATTAGATTTTGTGAGCAAGCTATCAATTGTTAACTTCAAAAACACGGCTAGTTAACAGACAAAAGAACAGCGGGCGAGTTTCAAGGTTCAGCCACTACCAGCAGCTACCGAAAAGGTTTCTCTGTTCATCTCCTGCAGTGGAGTTCCAGCCGAATCCACATTTCATTTTGTAACCAACAGATGGGAAAGGCCGAGCGGTCTGGAGCGCCACTTTTCGGATCGAGTGGCCTCCCGCATCGGAGGTTCAAATCCTTCCTCGGGCATGGATGTGTGTGTTGTCCTTAGGTTAGTTGAAGTAGTTTGTATGTCTAGGGACTTACGACAAAATTAGTGTAGTCCCATAGAATTACAAACATTTGAACATTTTTGAACTTAGTGACCATTATAAGTGTTTACAGACTAGGAGATGGCCCAGTAACATGCCGAAACTGGTCTCAAATGCACGAATATAAACGCGATCTTTGTGTGATTAACAATTAAAATTAATTTGCGATTGCTGGATCATAGGCAATGTTGTCAAAATTATTGTCGCTGTGGATATATCCGTACATACTTTTCACAGTTCAGGTACTATTTCAGCTATCCACAGGAATAGTAACTAACAGTATCTAGGCAGTTCCTGTACGTTTTGTTTTTTGGTGGAACCTAAGACGACAGTCTTCAGACGTGTAATATAAAAAGTCTGTATGCAGTGTAAAATGTAGGGTGTGAGAACGTGAAAGAAACTGTCAGTGTAGCAACTGCTGTCACACTACCTGAAATACTCTGGAAATATGGCGTAGATTTTGAGGAATGAAGGAGATGCCACCTGGGGGACAGTAGATATACCCTCTGATAATCGTGCACAGTGGCATATCAGCTAGAGCTCCATCAGCGTATACCATTTAATAAGGAGTATTTACAGACAAAAGATACAGTCTAATATCAAAGTGTGAAGCAAACATACACCATGCCGCGGTGGCGTACTCGTACTTCCTGCGGGTAACTGAGCAAGTTGTGGCCTTCCTAGTGAGTGCATGGTGCTTGGGGGAACAAGTTGGCGGTTCTGCGTCATTTGTACAACGATGCTGGTTGCAAAGGTCAAGGTGCATTCTCACACCCACGACGTCCGCCAAGAGCGTTGTAGTCAGTGGCGTAACTATAGGGGGGGGGATGAGGGAGATAGAACCTCCCCCCTCCAGGACCCGAAAAGAAAAAGAGAGAGAGAGAGAGAGAGAGAGAGAGAGAGAGAGAGAGAGAGAGAGAGAGAGAGAGAGTAAAGAAAAGTCGTATAACAGCAATCTGGTAAAGGTAAGGATTGGAAACTTGGGATGTTTTTCAATCAGCTTTCATTGGAAGGGAGTGAATTAGTTTCTTCAGCGGGAGTGGTAGATGGGAGTCTGTCTGGAAACTGACTAAAATTTTGCTCGTCAAGCAGATCTATTCCTTCCCACCCCCTCCCAAAACCAAGCCAAAACCAATCGTAGTTACGCTACTGGTTGTAGTGTAAGGTCTCCAGTGACAGATCATGAATACCCGTTCTCCACTGCTTATAACCGCTTGTCAACAATTCGTTTCGACACTTCTGGGCTCACACTGCAGTAGCTTATATATGTAGTATATACTGTAGTATATACACATTCATGGTCCCTATTTCATTATAAAATCGTACATTTGTGTCTTCATGAAAAACCCTTCTTTATATATAATCAGACAGAGGTATGAATTCCTTTTTTGGTCCATGCATACCTTAGAGTTGAACTACCCTCCTGGACAGTAAAATTGCTATACTACGAAAATGACCGTGCTACAGACGCGAAATTTAACCGACAGGAAGAAGATGCTGTGATATGCAAATGATTACCTTTTCACAGCATTCACACAAGGTTGGCGCCAGTGGTGACACCTACAACGTGCTGACATTAGGAGAGTTTCCAGCCGATTTCTCTTATGTGGAGGAGTGTACAGGACAAAGAAAACATTTGACATTTAATGTAATGTAATAAATCGAACAAGTGGTGAGTGGACTTCAGCAGTCGAACAGGGAAGTGTTACGATGGCGTAAGCCGGCATTGTCGCGAAGCAGAGTGGGTCGGGTGCACAGCAAAATTAAGTAGCTCAAAGCGAACTTCAAGTGCCGCAAGTGTGTCGGCAGCCGCGCGTGCTACACAACCACTCCGAACAGTGGTGTTGCTTGAGGGAAGAAGCAGCACGTTACCAAAAAACAGGACTCAATCACGTGTAGCAAGTCAGCTAGCCTACATCGATGAAATGCAAACCAACAGGGTAAACTCCGGCATATAAATACTGAAGGAAAAGGCAGGCTAGGCAGTGTCGGAGTCAGGGATTCATCCACGGCTAAAGAGCGAGTGTCAACCGTGGCTGGGCAGATACCTGATGACCGGACTGTGCCACTCGTCGCTGCTAATGTTAATCTTTAGTTGAGTTGGGCACAGGTTCCGAGCTCTGCAGTGAGGCGGCTAGGTCGCTGCGGTCTACACGGCTTCCTGGGCGGGGAGTAGCGACTAGAGCAGAGGTGGGCAATGAGCGAGCTGCACTCTCGGAGCCGCCTGCCTGAGCGGGAGCAGAGCCGCGAGCAGCTGGCGTCCATCACGTAGTTCCTGCTGAAAAGACTAGATGGCGTTATGCGCAGCCAACGCGCTGACGTAGCTGCAGAAATGCACCTGCCTAAGTGCGTTATAAAATAACGTATAACGATAATAGTGCAAACTCGAATGAACAGATTCCGCTGCTAGGGGTATCTCCTGAAAAATGCTGTTATGTTTATAAGTGAGTAACTTATAAACGTAATACTGGAACCTCTTCTCTAAAATGTCCTGCGCATGCAGTCGAGCTGGCAAATATCTTAAAAAGATAAGCGCACCGCTAACAGTGCCATCTGTTAGTTCGAATTTTGTACCTCAGGGTTATCGTTATAATCTATGATATTACGTTATGGTGCAGTGGAGTTGAAATAGCTAGTCAATTCGGCGCGGTAAAGCGGCGTTCTATTTTCCGGTTCAACTCTAGTTGGGAGTGTGATTACTTGTTCACTGAAAGCGAAGGAGGAGTAAAATGTTTGGTATGTGGTAAAATACTAGGCATCAAAAAGTACAATTTAGAACGCCACTATAGAACACATCACTTCAACCAGTATGGAAGTGTAGAAGGTGAAATGCGACTTAATCTTCTTAATAATCTACGCGAGGAAGGAAGTAAAGTAGAGGTGTGTATTATAATTCTGTACCTACTTACGAGATAACTTCATCTCAGTGTTTTGTTTAATAAAGCCAATTTTCCTTTGAATTGACAACTCCGTTAATTTCTTACACAGAAATGTGTTGCCTCATCCTCCGATGCAGCTGTTCGTGCTAGTTAATAGCTTTGCTGATAGCCCGTACTTCCCGACCATTTTGTGACGGTGAATTTGTGAAGCATAGTTTGGAATTCCTTTGCAGCTGAACTATGTCTACAGTTATCACGTTCTTTTGCAAGTTTAAGTCTGTCGCGGCATACTATAACTCGCCGTGTCGAACGTTTGTCAGGTGCGCCAGCAAGCATGCAGACCTCTACCGGCAACTAGGATAACTACCGGCCCAGCGCGAACGCTGCTCTGTTTCCGGCCTGAGCCGGAGCGCTGCTCATTGAGCTAGAGTCTACAAGGACGGTGAGCAACGGGCCTCTACCTCAACGGGGTGCTGCTGGGCATCGAACCAGCACTGGGCGCAGTGAGGCAGCAGCAAGCAGCGCTGCATTGACCCAAGAGCGCAGTACGTACGCAAGGACGCACCCATAATAGGAGCGCTCGTGGCCGTCGAGAAATACAGGCCTGAGCGCGCACTTCATGTTACGTAAGCAATGTAGTTCCGAGCCGGCGCGAACGCTAGCCGATTGGCCGGCCGCTGGGGCACTGCCCACTGCGTTATAGCGAGCAGCCACTGAGCTAGCGATCGCGCTGGCTCGGAACTACCTTGCTTACGTCGCATGATGTGCGCGCTCAGGCCTGTATTTCCCTTGGCCGCGAGGAGCGCTCTCGTGACCTGTGTAATAGAGCCCTGTATTGGGAGAGTACAGCCAACCGGGCGAGCGCCGCCATTGTAGGCCTATCTGGCAATAGCAGCGCTATGCGCGGCGCTGTTAAATTAACATTTATGATGAAGATAGCCGGTCTGTACCTCGACGTGATATGACAACAAGTTAAGTAAACAATCAACTTAAGTTTTTAATCGTTTCATCACCTCTACAGCGAATATTAAGGAAAAATTGAGATCAAGACCTTTACTTTTGAGCAAACTATTTGTAAAATTGTTTCGTGCTAAAATTTAAACCCTGCACCAAATGCACTGCTTTTGCAATAAGCAACGTTCCTGCTTTCAAATTAGCTAGGGACTCACGTTTTTATCTCAAATATATTGGTATCTATCAAAGTAGATGTAATTAATACATGTTGCTTTCCATTAATCTGGTGCCTAATGTTGTTAGGTGTTGTGTGCTAACCTACATGTGATATTATCACATAACGTTAACTGAACTAACATTTTGGGAAGTTTAAGTTTTTACACATTGTTATCGCACTGCAGGGTACTTCAGTAAAAAAAAAAAAAAAAAAAAAAAAAAAAAAAAAAAAAAAAAAAAAAAAAAAAAAAAAAACCTATCTTAAAATTCGAGTTTTGGAGATCTATTAAATTGGCGGTTTCATTTACCGCCCAAACTTTGGTAATATGCCAAGTATAAATACGAAATTTGGCAAATACGGCACATTATGTTAGATTTACATGTATTTATATCTTTTAAAATATCTTTTCTCTTACATGTTTGTCCGTCCAACATTGCTCGCAAGAAACTTGTATGAACAGATAAACCTAGAAGTTTACTCGTTATTTTTGTGTTCCAACTTCGTCGCCGCTTTTGTGTCCCAGCCTCGTCGTAGGTGTCGGTGGCCGAGTGGAACGAGACCGACACAGTAACAAGACAGCACGCCGGTGCAGGTACGGAGGGGAGCAGCCAGAAACTACAAACACTAGAGTAAATTAGAAAGAGATATATTTTGCACAGAATGTAACAATACTTAACTTTTACATAGTACTGCAGAATGTTGATACATAGTTGTTAGAGGCCTGCCTAGTGCCTGTACAATAGCAAAGTCTTCACTGGTGCATATCTGATTACGAAGTTCCTAACTCGTTGCTATCTCAGTCCGAAGTGACCGGTGACTTCCGTGGTGGCCACGAGCGGGGTTGCCGCAGAGGGCGCTCGTGGCTGTCGTCGTGAGAACGCCGCGCCGTGCGTGCATGGCGGCGCGCGGCGAAAGCAGGTGGCGCGCACTTTGTACTTGTGCGACACCACACCCCTCCCCCCCAAACCGCCTCGCCGTCGTGGCGTAGGGCTGAGGGCCACGGCGACGGCACTGGGAGGAGGGCCTGGGCGGGGGCGTTACTGGTGGGACGGGCGTCGTAGCTGAGGCCGGGATCGAGACGCCGTCCGCGCCCCGGCATCTGCCTTGAGATCCTCCAGGGAACCCGCCGAAACCTGGGGAAGGGCGCCCGCCCCCGCCCAGAGGGAGCAGGTCATCGTCTTCTGAGGTGCGTGGCCCAGGCGGCGGCTGCACGCACGGTCCCGGAGTCCCTCTCGGTGACGCTGTCATCTGCGGCGGCGACAGCGGCGGCGTCGCGTCGATCTCCATTGGGACGATCTCGTAGTCCGGGGACGCTGGACCCGTTGACGAACGATGTGGTTGTGCTCCCTGCCGGTGAACTGGGTCTGGAATCAAGAAACCGGAGACAGGATCGCGCGGTCTGTGCAGGCGCAATTGGTTTGCGTGGCGCCGCAGCTCCGACCCTGTGGAAGAACGTACAACATACATATTGCGCCCGAGCACGCGCTGAATGATGCCCGGCATCCATAGTTTCTTCTTGTTTCCAGCAAACACCCTGTACAGCACCGGCGTAGAAACCTGAAAACGCGTAGCGCCATACGAACCGACTCGGTGCGTGGGAGGCTGCAGCAGGTGAAGGAGAGTGCGGTGACGGCGGCCGTGTAGCAGCTCGGCAGGAGACGGGCCGTCACGTGGCATGCACCGATACGTAGACAGGAAAATTTGAAGAGCTTGCTGCCTGGAGTGCTGACCTTTCATCTTCTCCATGTGAGACTTGAATGTTCGAACGAAACGTTCTGCTTCACCATTGGACTGAGGGTGAAAAGGTGCGGTGGTGATATGCTGAATGCCATTCACACGACAAAACTGTTGAAATTCCGCACTAACAAATTGAGGTCCATTGTCACTGACGATAGTTTCAGGCAAACCTTCGATGCAAAACACTGATGTTAAGGCACTGATTGTACTAGAAGCTGTCGTTGAGTTCATGGCAATCACAAAAGGAAACTTGCTGAAAGCGTCTACAACGATTAACCAGCGCGTATTCCAGAAAGGTCCGTCAAAGTCAATGTGTAAACGTTGCCATGGTCCCTTGGGGCGTGGCCAGTCTGAAAAACGTTGCGGAGGAGCCGCCTGATGCTCCGCACAAACAGTACACTGTGACGTCATGTTCTCTATCTGAGCGTCCATACCAACCCAGGTACAATGACGTCTGGCCAATTGCTTTGTCCTAACAATGCCCCAATGTCCTTGATGCAGGAGGCGTAACACTTCTCGTTGCAGGGAACGAGGAACAATCACTCTTGCTTGGTCGTTGTCGGTATGCAACAACAGTACACCCTGACTTAAAGACAATGCATGACGTTGCACAAAATAACGTCGAACCAGAGGCCGATCAATGTCTTTGGCTCTGGCAGGCCACCCTGAGGGAACAAAACGTGCTACCACACTTAGATCCGCATCCGCAGCTGTTTCCTGTGCAACCCGACGAGAGTTCAAAGGGAATCAAACATGCATCACTGAGTAGTGCACACTTTAAGTTGGTAAAGGCAACTTGGCAATCGTTAGACCACACAAAAGGAACATTCTTCCTACGTAAGTGATGCAGTGGAGCTGCAATCTGAGAGGCATTGGGAATAAACCTGAAATAATAGTTAAGCTTTCCCATCACTGCTTGCAATTCATGCACATTCTTAGGAGGAGGCAAGTCTTTGATTGCTCGAAGATGTGACTGTAAGGGATGAATTCCTTGGGCATTAATCACATGGCCTAGGTACTTTATTTTAGTTTGAAAAAACTGAACACTTTGCTTTATTGCAACGTAGACCTGCTGCAGTCAAAACTTTGAAAAGGCACTCCAGGTTTGCTAAATGTTCTTCAACTGTACGTCCGGATACCACAATATCATCTAAGTAGTTCGAACAACACGGTACAGAAACTGTCAGCTGTTCCAAAAAGCGCTGAAAAATAGCGGGAGCGGAAGAACTGCCAAAGGGTAGGCGTTGAAATTGAAAAAGGCCCATGTGAGTATTAATGACGAAAAATTTTTTTGACTCGTCATCAAGCGGAATTTGTAAGTATGCCTCTGCTAAATCAATCTTAGAAAAGAAACGAGACTGTCCTAATTTGTCCAACAGTTCCTCAGGTCTGGGCAGGGGATAAGTGTCGACAATTGTTTGACTGTTCACTGTTGATTTAAAGTCCGCACAGAGACGAAGTTTTCCTGACGGCTTGGGTATAATTACTATAGGCGAGGCCCACTGACTCGCAGAAACAGGAGAAATCACCCCACTATCGTGCCAACGTTTAAGTTCTTCGGCAACTGAATCACGCAATGCGATAGGCACTGGTCTAGCTTTACGAAATTTTGGAACTGCAGATTCTTTTAAAGTTACATGTGCCACGAAGTCTTTTGCACAACCTAGTTCCGGCGAAAACAAGTCACTATATTTGTCACATAAGGCATTGATTTTGTCCTGAGGCACTATTGACGAAATTTGAAGCACATCTCTTTGAATTGATAAACCAAACAAGTCAAAAGCATCTAGTCCAAAAATGTTCTGTGTCGATTTGGCCTGAAGAACAACAAAAGCAACTGTTTTCGTAACACCTTGAAAAGAGGCAGGCAGGCTACACGTTCCTAGCACGGGAATATTTTGACCTGTATAAGCTGTTAACACTTGTTGACACAGCGATAATTTTGGCGAACCCAGAAGTTCATAAGTATCTTTATTAATTAAGGTAACAGCGGAACCAGTGTCGAGCTGAAATTGCACAGTCTTATTGTCAATGGAAAGATTCACAAAAAGTTTTTGCTTTCGGCGCTCGACAGGTGGGCGAATGTGGGCAACGTCTGCTACGGTTTGTTTACTGCGCTTGCGCGGGCCGCGTAATGAAGGAAGCGGCGCAGACTCGGCACGCAGCGGATTAACAACACTGTCACTAGATGACACTACCGCCGGATCGGCGTCCGCGCAAGCCTGCGAAGCTACTCCACTAAAATTACTTTGAGTAGCTACACCAATTCTACTGTCACTAGCTACACAGTACTGGGCACTATTACAAGGAGCAGTTGCAGAAGGCACTATTTTCACTACAGGAATGCACTGTTCATAGTCATTTTGCTTGTCCCGAACCCTTTTCCGTTGCACTGTTTTACGCGCTCGTCGGCGCTTGCTACGTGGTGCACTATATAGTTTTGCCATAGGCGCAGAACTACTTTCTTGCAATTGAGATCCAAGGAAAGCACTGTTCAATTCCACAGCCCGTATAACATTTACAGAATGAACTGTTCTCGCACTCTGCGAAGCACTGTTTCTAACGGTACCATCCTTTGAGTTTTTAATTTGCATACACACAGACTGTACATGTCCTGATTTGCCACAATGATAACAGGTTGCTTTGCGACTAGGGCAATGAGCACGCTTATGGCGAGACACACACTGGGGGCAAGATTTACGTACATTTTTCTGAAATGAGCGTTGGCGCCCGTTATGCAAATTACTGTGTCGAACACTACGGGGCGACCTTTGCGTCGCACTTTTACTTTGGCTACTGTTCACTGTCTGTTCAGCACGGCCTGTACTATTGTAAGAATCACTAGTGCTACACTGAGAACTACGGCTAGGAAAGCGTCTGTTACGGCGCACTGAATTTACACTGTGGCTTTGCATTTCTACATCTGCTAAGTCAAAAGTATCATGCGCATCTATAAGCTGCAGTACACTGTCTAATGAAGGGTCTGACTGTTTCAGAATTGCTGCCCTAATTCTGGGGTCCTGAATGTTCTGCGTAATCGCATCTCGCAACATAACGTCACTATAAGAAAGTCCACAAGAGCAAGTAAATTTACATTGGCGGGTTAAGCCCTTCAATTCCGTAATCCACTCTTGGTGTGACTGCTGCAGTAATTTTTTAAGTCTGAAAAATCGATACCGTGCAGCGGCTACAAGAACTTTTCTCTCATAATGAGCATTTAGTGCCTCTACTATTTGTTCAAAGTCTACATGACGAGGAGATGCTTGCGGGAATAGTTTCTGCAGTAATACGAAGGTTTTGGGGCCCACCACGGACAATAAAAGATGCTTAACAGTCTGACCTGTAAGTTGATGAGCCGCGACGAGTTCTTGAAACTGTGCGAAATAGTCGCTCCATTCTTCCTCACTTTCGTTGTACTGGCGAAACGTAGGAAGCCTTGCGGCGGCGGGTGTGGGCTGCTGAAGCGGCGGCTGTTGTTGTTGGTTAGCTGCCTGCGCTGTGAGATGGGACATCGCCTGGAGTAGCTGGGTAATTTGCGCCGTCTGTAACTGAATAATTTCCATTAAGTTTGGGTTCGGGGTAGTGGCCATGCTGACCGATTAGTCGCCGCGTATACAAGTAAATTAGTACAAAACACAAATGCAAGATAAATGAGGACGCTCTGCAACAAAAAAAGTCCACAAAACACGTAACAAAATATCTTTCCCCAAAATTCTTATAATAAGGGTGGGTGGGCGGGAGCAATTTCTGCGTGCTCCGACTGCTGCTGTCTGGCTGCTGCAAGCGGGCTGGTCCAAGGTTCTATCACTCCTCGTCGCCACTTTTGTGTCCCAACTTCGTCGCCGCTTTTGTGTCCCAGCCTCGTCGTAGGTGTCGGTGGCCGAGTGGAACGAGACCGACACAGTAACAAGACAGCACGCCGGTGCAGGTACGGAGGGGAGCAGCCAGAAACTACAAACACTAGAGTAAATTAGAAAGAGATATATTTTGCACAGAATGTAACAATACTTAACTTTTACATAGTACTGCAGAATGTTGATACATAGTTGTTAGAGGCCTGCCTAGTGCCTGTACAATAGCAAAGTCTTCACTGGTGCATATCTGATTACGAAGGTCCTAACTCGTTGCTATCTCAGTCCGAAGTGACCGGTGACTTCCGTGGTGGCCACGAGCGGGGTTGCCGCAGAGGGCGCTCGTGGCTGTCGTCGTGAGAACGCCGCGCCGTGCGTGCATGGCGGCGCGCGGCGAAAGCAGGTGGCGCGCACTTTGTACTTGTGCGACACCACAGTTATTTCAATACAAATTTACTTACTTCGCAAGATTTTGCAGTCTCGTATGGAAATGCATTTTTTCTTCCAATGCGGTGTACCTATAATTCGCGTCTTTTCGCATCTCTTTCGCCCTGTGGAATGCGTAAAACTTGCTACCTCGAACTGTCTTAGTATAAAAATTCACTGCCAACAATGCGGCATTTTTCACCACATAAAAATGGAATATGCTATGTTAAGCTCTTAATTTGATACATAATGAGTCTACACATTTCTAACACTTCTAAATGCTGAAATAACAGCGCCGGCCGCCGTGGCCGAGGGGACTGAGGCGCTCCAGTCACGGTCTGCACGGCCACTACGGTCGGGGGTTCGAATCCCCCCTCGGGCATGGATATTTGTGCCGTTCTTAGGATTAGCTAGTTCATAAGTAGTTTGTAAGTTTAGGGACCGATGACCACGTAGTTAAGCCCCATAGATTCTACAAAAAAAAAAAAAAAAAAAAAAAAAAAAAAAAAAAAAAAAAAAAAAAAAAAAAAAAAACAGCTAGTTAAGTAAAATATGCCATTTACGCCGATGGATTGCTTAGGCCTAAAATGGCGGACGTGCCCCACCCGCGCTCAACTGACCAATAGCAGCCGGCGGTTGTCGGCAAGCCACACATAAAAGGCTGGCGCTACTCTCTCTACTGTGTAAGGGCGGAGCAACAGCTGGAGGCGGAAGGCGACCGGGGTTCAACACCCGCACCATACCCCCGTTCTACGATCGTCGGTCGGCTACGAGGTCGGCGAGGCCAGGCGTGGCGCGGCGCACAGGACGGGCAGAGGCGACGTCGCTTAGTGCAGACTCCGCTGGGCTTACGTGAGCTGCGGCCAGCGAGCTGAGGCGTCAGTTCCCGACTCCAGCGGGGCAGAACGGAGTCAGCAGCATCGTCAGCGAGCAGCCGGCGCGGTGCGTGACAATACGCGCACACTCTCCACTGGCATTCTGGTTGTAAAAATATTTCAATAAATGTTATCGTCGATTAAACCGCTGTTTTATTGTTGCCCTCTCCCAGGTTGAGTAGAGCTCACAGCCGACAGATGCATCGCTATCCTGACGAAATGTCGCAATGACAAATGATAAGAAATAGGCAAAAACAGCAGATGCCTCAAGTGAACACTCTTACAATCACAGGCAACACTTTACCCATACACAAACAGCAGTTGACCGGCGTTGCTTGGTGAACCGCTGATGTGATGCCTCGTGTAATGATGAGCAATGCATACCACCAAGTTTTCGACTTTGATAAAGGTTAGCAGAATATGAAATCGGTGGTTTCAGGAGGGCAATATGGAACATCGTGCTGGATCCCAACGGCCTCGTATCACTAGCAGTCGATATGACAGGCATCTTATCCGTATGGCTGTAACGGATCGTGCAGCCACGTCTCAATGTCCGAGTCAACAGATGGGGAAGTTTGCAAGACAACAACCATCTGATATAATTACATAGGATTCGGCGGTCAGAGTCAGATGACATAAAAGTTTTCTAGGTGATGTACCGCGCCATGATGTAAGAAGGCTATTATTTTAATAATTGACATTTCGGCCAACGTTACAGTGGCCGAAACGCGGTACAACACCCTTGTCATGTCGTCAACAACCGTCTGCACGAACAGTTCGACGACGTTTGCAGCAGCATGGACTATCAGCTCCGAGACCTTTGATGCTGCATCACAAACAGGAGCGCCTGTGATGGTGTACGCAACGACGAACCTGGGTGCACGAATGGCAAAACGTCATTTTTTCGGTTGAATCCAGGTTCTGTTTACAGCATCATGATCATTACATCTGTGTTTGGCGACATCGCGGTGAACGCACATTAGAAGCGTGTATTCGTCATCGCCTTACTAATGTATCACCCGGCTTGATGGATAGGGGTGCCATTGGTTACACGTCTCGGTCACCTCTTATTAGCATCGACGGCACTTTGAAAACTCCCCGTCACATTTCAGCTGTGTTACGACCTGTAGCTCTACCCTTCATTCGATCCCTGCGCAACCCTACGTTTCAGCATGACCGCATGTTGAAGGTCCTTTACTGGATATGGAAAATAATCGACTGCTGCCCTGGCCAGCACATTCTCCAGATCTCTCACCAACTGAGAACGTCTGGTCAATGGTGTCCGAGCAAGTGGTTCGTCACAATACGCCAGTCACTACTCTTGGTGAACTGTGGTACCGTGTTGAAGCTGCCTGGGCATCTGTTTGAATCAATGCCAGACATATCAACGCCGTTATTACGGCCAGAGGTGGTTCTTCTGAGTACTGATTTCTCAGCATCTATGCACACAAATTGCGTGAAAATGTAATCACATGCCAGTTCTAGTATAATATATTTGTCCAATGACTACCCGTTTATCATCTGCATTTCTTCTTGGTGTAGCAGTAGAGTAATATAAATAATAGACAAACAAGAGGTGGGATATATATATATATATATATATATATATATATATATATATATATATATATATATATATATATATGGTGTTTCAAAAGGAATGACATGAATTTAAACTCAAAGCTTAGTTGTTTATAGTGTACCTATTACTGCTCCAACAACAATTTATCTCTCCAATTATTTTATTGCAGTATATAAACTGGAGAGAGAACTTCTTGTTCGTAGCAGTATTATGTACACCGTAAACTACTAAGCATTGAGTTTAAATTCAGGTCATTCGTTTTGAAACACCATATATATTTACCAGCGCTTGTTTGTCTTTTATTTATATTTTCTTTTTTTGTAATCTACTACACTGTGAAATGGAAACCACAGTGAACGTGTACATAGTCGCGTTAGGCTTTTTTTGTAGCTCAGTACCAATTGCCCCCTACCATACTTACAGAAAACACCTATCGGTATAGGCAGCGCATTGTAACAGTCTTATACGGACGATGCTTCAAACCCACCTCCATCCATGCAGATACAGGTTTTCCGAGAATCCCCTAAGTCACTCTAGGCAAAGTGACTTTTTTTGAAAACTTTATGGAGAACTAATCCATTCTGGGTATTGGGCTGCGTCATTTTTAAAACGCTTAGCAAAGGAACTGCAATTCCTTTGCTGTTTTAAAAATGATGTGGCTTAGTATCCAGAATTGTTTTGTTCAGAATGACAGGGAGTTCATTATGCGAGAAACTATCATCAGTGACTGTTACATTGGAGGATCGACCATCCAACGAGAGATTCATGAAAGTTCCATGATTAGAGCCAGAAGACAACGCGCTGGACGTTTCACATTCTTGATTAATACTTCGTTAATAGGGTCATTGCGTTGCATTGGGACTTCTTCTTTGGGGGCAAATTGAAATAGTCTGTATACCGGAACCAGCCCACTACGCTTGATGAGCTTAAATGGGTGAGGTAGCCGGTTCTATTTCCGTTAAGACAATACAGGATGTGATGGCAAATTTTATTGTGCGTTTGCACCACCTCCTTACTCCGAGTTGTAAGCATTTCGAAAAGTATTGTAGTCTGATTACAAAGGTGATCGGCAACGAAAGAATTTGATTATGCACTCTGATACTGTACGAGCAGCACTGCGTTTAGAGCCATAACTATTTTGAACTTTTGGTGAAAAGACATTCTTACAGCTTTCATAACAAAGTGCTTTTGAGAAATAATAATAATAATGATAATGTTCAAATTTTTGTAAATCTTTGGGACTTAACTACTATGGTTATCAGTCCCTTGGATTACTAACTACTTAAACTAACCTAAAAACAACATACATACCGATATCAGTGGGAGAACTCGAACCTCCGTAGCCGTGCAACCGCGCGCTCCGCAGCATGGTGCTTTAGAACGCTCGGCCATTCCACCGCGCCACTCGTCTATCGATCTTCGTTTTCGTGATATTTAATTTTTAAATCAGGGATTCCTTCGCTGCACTCCCTATACGTAAGTCTATCAGAGTGACAGTAAGTCAGAACTCAACACTGTCACAAAGCAAGTCTGGAGTAGGAGTTTTTACTGTGCTATTGTTGTTACTTTCCTATAGTAATGGCACGCTCCACACATGGCTTGCTACTACGACCATTCTGCAACCAACGCTCTTTGTAAGTACAAGATACCTTAAAAGGTGTATCTAGAAAGTATTTAAATAACGGAGGTGCTGTTTTCAGACACCTATAGAACCGTGCTGCATCTGAGCAACAGGAACTCTTATTGTTTCTTGTGTCTGGAGGTTTATTTTCTAATGAACTGACGTTTCAACGGAAAAACAAGGAGAAATTTTCGTATCTCACCTTTCTGCCACCCGTAATCGTTTTCGGGAGAGAACTGACTCTAGAGCTGAAACAACTTTTCTCATCGTCTTTAACTGCATTTAATGGAGCTAAGAGAGTAAACTGCCCGTTTTCTTTGCTGATGGTCACGGAGCGCACATAAAATTTAGCACGAACAGTAAACTGAAGCTGTTGGACTCTTAAAGAAAATGTTAGAAATATAGTCGACGAATTTGATAATTATGTCCAGCAGCTAGGGGAAAGTTTGAGAAGCACCTAGCCGTTTTACAATATTGTGATTTAAGTCGTAATTAATAAAAGACAACTACGTGAAGTATGGGGTACATGATTGGGTAAACTAATATTCTGTTTCATTTCACTGTACTGGTTAATCTCCAAGCCACTTTTTAGATTTCACATTAACTGCAGTTGAAGGTGCCACAAAACCGTAATATAAAAAGAGCTCTAAGTTATAAAATCATACGGATTTACGAAGAGACTTCAAAAATTTAGTAACATACTATGAGGGTAGGTGAAGTAACTTTCACTGCCTTCTGTATTACACTACAAAGTGACTTATACATGATACTATATTTCAACGCAGTTTCAAAACTTTGTATACATCGATACGAATCTCGTACTGATAATTTGCTTATCCGAAGATTTAAATATAAATCTTGCTTCCAGAACTATTCGCGAACCTTTCCTTGAAAATTCTCATCCTTGGTATACAAAATATCTATTGCGAATCATTTTTTTGATTGACAGGATAAGGTTTTCGATGGCTGATATTGATGGCCTCGTTACCCGTCGTAAAAAGAATTGTTATGATTTAAATGTATAAGAAAATCAAAATACTGCGAAAGAAACGTGAGAAATTACATTTTGTTCTTTTTTGAAAATATGTACCAAATTTCACAGTCATCGAACAAACTCAAGTAATCATTGCACCGTACGTAATTTCTAAGTTGACAGTGATGTTTCTCTTGTTTCCAAAGTCAGGTGTGCCGGCCGCAGTGGCCGAGGGGACTGAGGCGCTCCAGTCACGGTCTGCACGGCCACTACTGTCGGGGGTTCGAATCCCCCCTCGGGCATGGATATTTGTGCCGTTCTTAGTATAAGCTAGTTCATAAGTAGTTTGTAAGTTTAGGGACTGATGACCCCGTAGTTAAGTCCCATAAGCTATACAAACATATGAAATTTGAACGTCAGGTGTGAAAAATTTTATCTAGGACGGAAAAAATCTATAGATTTGTGCCGGAGTTGTAACGTACGTTACGTCATGGACATAGGAACTACTATGTACACAGTGTGGTCCTTTTGTTATTAAGGTTAAGTGCGCATAATTGTATGCCACTCAGATGAACGGTATGGTAACGCATAAAATTCGTATATAATCTGAATGGTCCATTCCCTGAATATATCATCATTTAGATTTTTGTCGATATTTCGTCGTTACCTTCCGCGTCCTATTGTGAATCTAAACTATCCAGGGAAGACCTCGAACACACACAAAAATTGCATCAAAATTGGTCAAGCGTTTAGGAGTTCAGTAACACATACACTTGCCGAGTTAATCGCTATTCACGCCATCCTACAACTGTTTGTTTAATCATTGAGGCAAATCTCGCACCAGTTGTCAAATATAAAAAATGTTATATCAGAAAGACATGATTTGGAACGACATTAACGCATTATGAAGTTCAGTAAAAAAGGAAACGTTAAAATAGGGCGCTAGACCTCGACGACTCAACCTCTAAATGTCCAAATAATAAAACAACTACTAACACCTATAAAATTCATTGAAAAATACTTGCAGTAGATGTGAATTATCAAAGTTCGGTCGTCGATTGTTAAAAATGCTGCTGTGATGACGCAAGTTGTGAAATAACACACAGCAGCTGTCACATATCAAAGATTACCCATGTGCTTCGCAAATGTCATAGGTGACATAAGATAGTATTGTCCTGACATCTTACATATTATGCGACTAGTCATCCACTAAAATTTAAGCTACTATAAATGGAATACATCTCTAAGTTACTAATCATTACTGAAACTAAACGTCAATATTTAAAACTGGAGAAAATGTCACTGCTTCTCATGGAGGAGATTTCCAAATGACGTAGTCTAACGGCAGATGACTTTTATAAGTATTTCAGTTCTATGATTTCCACATTTCGTAGCTGAGTCGTCGAAATCCACCGCCCTATTTTAATATTTCCTTGTTTCACGAACTTGGTAATGGGATAATGTCGTCCGGGAACATGTCATGCTGACATAAAGTTTTTTATATGTAACAACTGGTGCGTGATTTACCTCAGTAAAACGTATAGAGATTTGAATGGATAAAAGGAAATGGTATTTACATTTTACCATGCATTTTCTATTTTATTTTGTTTTATTTACTTGTTTTTCATTACAACCTTCCTTGACCTTCAGTGAATGTTAATATAATCCCTTGAAGCGATAAATGTGAAATAAGTTACGTAAAATATCTACATACTGCTGACAATAGACTGGAAAAGACAATGATCATCTTATTTGTCGTGGACTTCAGTTTTATGAATACACTGGACCTAGATGTTCTTGATTTTTTATTTCGGTTAGTTCTGGCTTAAAAGATAGTTTATTACATCTGTAAAAGATCGTTCAAATGTTGCAAGAATGATTCTACACGAATAGCACCCTTAGTCTCGGCATAATAGGCCGTTCATCTGGAACGAAGAAAAATGAAAACGGTAATATTAAATGTTAGATAAGACACTTTAATTGTAAATCCGTCCATATGTTTCTGGATAATAAGAATAAAATTGATGTGTAAATCATAAGTTAATTCATTCGTTGCTTCTGAATCCCTATCTTCAAAGATGAGTAGCATAGAATAATGTAGTAAAACAAGTATTGTTAGTATCTACATGACAATGATCAACATTAAAATGACATTCCCATCTTTGAGAAAGGCTTGTGACAAAAGAAAACAATTTACTTGAAATGTTAAAAAAAAAAAAAAACGAAATACCATCCTCCTGGAAGGACGTCAGGCTCATCTGACGAAAAACAGAGCATGTTATACAAATACGGGAAGTTATTGAGACGTGGGGGCATAAGACCAAATGGTGGCAACGTAGATTGCTGAAAGGGTCAGGTATAAATAAGAACAACGATATTGGTAGTTTCAAATACGTTTCTGGGAAATATGTAACGGAATTTTCTACTATAAAGATCATGTTGAAATGCTTGTTAAGGTTAAGGGACTTAACTGCGGGGTCCATCAGTCCCTAAACGTATAAACTACTTATGAACTACCTTATACTAAAGACGACACAAATATCCATGCCGGAGGAGGGAATCGAACCCCCGACCGTAGCGGCCGTGCAGACTGTGACTGGCGCACCGCAGACCGTTCTGCCACTGCGGCCGGCTACTACAATGTAATGCTATCACAAATCGCCCTAAAACTCTGTGGATGCATTGCAGTATTACAAAAATTTGTTTCTATGGTATTACAAAATAACTAGTTTCCGACTTCGTTTTTTAAACTGCAACACCGAAACGCATTGAAAAACTTCAATACGGTATCATTACTCAGTCACTATGATAGCATCAAAATACCTTCTACTACTATACGTTGCAGCAGGTAAGTTTTATAACAGACATAGGTCGGTCCAGAAAAGTGATTGGATTTCGTTTCTGTAACTTCTCCGGTCCATTTCGTATGCCTCTTGGCTTATGGCGTAGTCTGCGAATAAAAGTCGACAGAAGTACGAGCCACAAGCCTTAATCCCAACGTCGCTGCCGGCACGTGTTCAACACGAGCATAACGTGTACCTTACGACCGTCGGAAAGTGTTCGTAAAGAGCGGGACGCCCTCCGCTGTCCGTATTTACATATTCTCGTAAAACACCGCGTGTGTTTGTGTGTGTGTGTGTGTGGAGAGCCTCCGCAGTTTATTGCCAACTGCTCCACCGCATTATATGGAAATAACTGTCAGCCGAAACTACCGTAGGGTGAAATACGAAAAGTCAGGTCGGCGTGGTTTGCGGCCAGTGCCAGATTCCTCGCGCGACTCTGCGGCGGCTACGGCGCTACTAAAAGGCCAGGGGTCAGCCGGGATGTGTGTGCGGGAGGTGCGGCGGCCACCCGGCCGAGGGATTTTGTCAGTAAGCTGAAGAAAAATAGCAAGGAAATGGTAAATATGGGTCTACATTTCACTTCCGTTCGCTCGAGCCCCTACAAGCATATAGAGTTTCTGCAGTGCGGCTGCCACAAATTTATGTAGACGATATAATATTACATCGCCGATTACATACGTAAGCCATAGACAGTGGTGTTGCTCTTTGTTCCGCTCTCGTTCTCGTTTCTCATCTCTGACCTTTGTCTTCCCATTCTATTATCTTCTCCTGGCAAGGAATGAGAACGATGAGCGATGAAAATCTTTATTCTTTTTGTTTGATCGTGGATGAGATCAGAGGTATTTTTGTTGGCTGCTCTCAATTATGTAAGTGTTGTTGTTGTTGTAGTCTTCAGTCCGCAGACTGGTTTGATGCAGCTCTCCACGCTACCCTGTCCTGTGCAAGTCTCTTCATCTAATAATACTTTCGGCAACCTACATCCCTTTGAATCTGCTTTCTATATTCGTCCCTCGGTCTCCCTCTACGATTTTTACCGCACACGTTTCCTTCTAATGCTAAGTTGACAATTCCTTGATGTCTCAGAATGTGTCCCACCAATATATCCCTTCTCTTAGTCAAGATATGCCAGAAACTCCTTTTCTCCCCGATTTGGTTAAGCACCTCCTCATTAGTTACGTGATCTACCCATCTAATTTTCATCATTCGCCTGTAGCACCACATTTCAAAAGCTTCTATCATCTTTTCATCTGAAAGCCTTATCGTCCACGTTTCACTCCCATACAATGCTACATTCCAGACAAATGCTTTCAGAAAGGACTTCCTAATATTTAAATTAATATTCGATGTTAACAAGTTTCGTTTCTTTAGAAACGATTTTCTTCCCATAGCCTTTCTGCATTTTATATCTTCTTCACTTCGGCCATCAGAAGTTATCTTGCTACCCAAATAACAAAATTCATCTACTACTTTTATTGTCTCATTACCTAATCTAATTTCTTCAGCATCGCCAGATTTTTGACATTACATTACATTACCTTCGTTTTACTCTTGTTAATGTTCATCTTATATCTTCCTTTCAAGACACTGTCCATCCCATTCAATTGCTCTTCTAGATCTTTTGCGGTCTCTGACAGAGTTACTATGTCATCGGCAAACTGCAATGTTTTTATTTCTTCTCCCTGCACTTTAATGCCCTCTCCAAATTTCTCCTTCCATTCCTTCGCTCCCTGCTCAGTCTGCAGATTGAACATCATTGGGGAATGTAGTAGTGTTGTAGTGAGCAAAATTTATTTTTATTTTTTTCTAATTAAATACTAAAATTCAGAATTCGGAAAAACTGGTGTACAATATTATTTCATACCTAAATATCCATTTTTCATTTTTTTATAAATGACTATTAGCAGTAATTCTTTAGTAATTGTAGGTTCATACCATTATTGGGCGCCATTATGCGAGCCATGAAGACTCGCGAGAATTTTGGTAAAACAGTAATGATAATCAAATAGAAAATTAACAGTTTATGAATATAATTTTATCTCCACATTAACAGTTTAATTCAAAAATAATGATAGGTGAAATTTATCTACTAATCTACTGCGATAGTAACTTCAGTTTAAAAGGGAAAATACTTAACAGAGAATATGTAGGTAGATTTCCGCCTGTTATAGTGTTGCTCGCCAAACTCTTTTACGTAATTTAAAGTAAAATAAATTATTATAGGTTGCTTTGCTTTTCTTGTTAGTCGTGTTCGTAATGCCAACTGTTTTTGCTACGACGCGACGTAACGTGCGCCAATAATAAAATTTTATCCCTGTGTTACCAACCTACATCCGGCCGCGCGGTCCTCTGGACGCGTATAGTGAAATTTAACCTGATTTTCAGCAAATCTTAAAAAGTCACCTAATCTTGACATACAACTGAGACGGGCAACGCTATAAAGTACGACACAATTCAAAATCGTGTGAGAAATTCTTGCTGTGCAACCCATCCGCCTATTTGATTGTGATTACTTGTTCACAGTTAATCCAAAAGAGCGTACTATAAACAATCGGAAGTAAAGCTGTGAGGACTCACCGGGAAGAGTGCCGGAGTAGCTCAATCAAGTGCCCGCGAAAGTCAAAGGATCGAGGTTCGAATCACGGACCTGGCACAAAGTAATAATTTGCCACCAAACTTCATATCAACAAGCACTCCGCTGCAGAGTGAAAATATATTGCAGGAGACATCCCCTAGGCAAGAAAATAAAAGAGACGTTTGGTGACAAGAAAGGCAACTGCACGAATATCAAGTGCTCAGATGCAAATCCAGTATAAAGCAAAGAAGAAAAAGCTGAAAGGTGAAAGGAACATACTTAGGACTTTCAATTTTAAACATGGCTTTTAAGACAGCAACCATTCGTGAAATATAAGGTTAACACTGAAAAAAAACACAGCTCACTTGACCACTGTTTAGGCTGCGACTAGGAAAGCCTTCATCAGAAGTAAAAAATTGAGATTCATGTAACGAAGTCAGAAAACCGTGTGCGACCAGCCATTTACGTGGCATGGGACTGACAGGCAAACACGCCGTCGATGCCATAACATGGCCGTGATATCATTACAAATTTCTTGGAAAGGATACAGCTAAAGTCATATGAGATGAGACATTATAAGATACAGGAGATCAGAAGATGACGTCTCAGTGACTTCGAAACCGGTCGTCCTACGAAATAAAAACGTTATCTTGGCTGGAAACCTGTATAAATTGACTTAGATCGCCCAACGAGTTCCATAAAAAAGGTAAAGCAGTCAACAATCCGAAGATTGGTTTGAACACCACAGTGCTTTACTAGGCATGGTCCTGTTTGGAGGTGGTATGCCGTTGCCTTCCTCCGACCTTCGAACTGACTTACACAGCCAGTTATAGGGGGACCTACAGTTTAACGTGGGTTCCGAACCACGGCACGAGTTCTATATTTGTTATTAAATTGAGGAATTCACATAGTATGCTGGATACAGTACGTCGAAAGGCTATTTAGTACCAGATGGCGCGTTATGGCATCGACGTCATGTTTGCCGGTCAGTACGATGGCACCTACACACGCGACCCATAGCGGCGCGTTTAGCCAGCACCACCTAGAGAGAAGACGCGGCGCTTTCGTGTGACGTCAGGCAGAGTAGGATGCGTGCGCACAGCTGACTGGGTAGCCTCTGGGGCACGGCCCACTATGCCGAAACAGCGAGCCTGTCAGCTATGCGCGCGCAACCTACTCGGCCTTCTCTCTTGGTGGTGGTGGTTTAGCCACGTCAACCATCAGTTATGTTTCTAATTTTGTTACGTGCAAACTACATTTGTAACTTTAAAGTGAGCTCTGTTGTCCAAGAACCATTTTCTGACTATCAAAATATCCAGGGGTGTACCCTCGGCCCGCGGAGCGCCCCCTCCGTGGTCCGCGCCCCGCGCCGTGGTCGCGCAGTGGAACCGATTGCGACGGCGTCTGAGATGACGTCGATGTGAGGGCTCTGTCCGCCGTGGTCGTCACTACGTTACGTTTGCTAGATTTACTCTTAATTAACCCAATCGCTGGTTCCCAAGCTTTGTTAAGATTATAGCCACAGTCACGGTTTATGAGTTCGTCACTAGTGCGAATTTCAATGGCCTCTCTAACGACCTAGTTCCAGTATCTCGACGTCTGTACCAGAATCCTAGTGTGTTTTCTGACTGTTCATTACATGTAACTCAATGTTCACTTATGATGAAGGCTTCCCTAGTCGTAGCCGAAACTTTGGCCAAGTAAGCAATTACTGGTTTGCATCCGTTGAGCTGTGTTTTTTTAAGTGTTAATTTCTACTTAAAGCTTTTACAATAAACTTGAATGATGTATTGTAGATAGGAAGTAGATGATGATGAGATAGCAGACACAATCGAGAAGAATCCGACAGATCTCTGTAACATTTGGGACGAAACAAGGTCCCTTTAGTAGATGATACTACCTCTGAACTGCTGAAAAGGTTTGCAGAGCCAGTCATCAAGACAAGGCACCAAGCTGCTGAGGTCATCGGCTACCAGGCTTACAAACTACTAATTCATACTGAGAACAACACACACATATGGTGAACGGCGGACTCGAACCTCCGAAGGGATTGGCCACGCAAAGCGCAACAGGCCCCTTAGTCTGTGTCACCATTCCCGCACGGAGTTGTAGTTTTTCTTCGTTGTTATTCAGTCTGAACCCTAAACAAAATATTAAGCAAACTCAGGAGGAATATTGGAAGAAATCTTTTTGACAGTGCTGAAAGAAAAACAATCTCGCAAGTTCTGAAGGTAGCAGGGACAAATTAAAAAAAATGAATAAAAAAAATAAGAAAAAGAGGAAGCGAAGAGTTTTATTCCAGTTGTATAAAACCGGACAGCATTTCAGCAGTTTTTGGAGTCGAAGAACTTAAAAATATTTGCGATGGATTTAAGTCACGGTTGTTTGATGTTTTTTGTTTTTTAGCTTATGGGACTTAACTACGGGGTCATCAGTCCCTAAACTTACAAACTACTTACGAACTAGGACGGCACAAATATCCATGCCCGATGGGGGACTCGAACCCCCGACCGTAGTAGCCGTGCAGACCGTGACTGGAGCACCTCAGTCCCCTCGGCCACCGCGGCCGGCGTCACGGTTGTAGCCCTTCGCTAATGTTAATCAATCTGTACACTGAGCAAGCTCAAGCTGTGATGGTACGCAAAGGTAAATCTGGAGAAGGAATTAAAGTTAATGGAGAAGAAATAAAAACTTTGTGGTTTGCCGACGACATTGTAATATCGTCGAAAACAGCAGAGGAGCTGGAAGGGTAGTGTCTTGAAAGGTGGCTGTAAGGCAAGCATTAACAACAGCAAAACAAGGGTAATGGAATGTAGACTTTTTCTAGAGGCGATGCAGAAGGAATTACATTAGGCAGCGAGACAATAAATGTAGTAGATGATTTATTTTGGTAGAAATATAATTTTTGATCGTAGAAGTAAAGGAAATACCAAATGCAGAATGGCTAAGGGATGAAAAGCGTTTCTGAAGAAACGGAAATTTATGACTTTCCGAATGTAATTTAAATCTTACGAAGTTCTTTCTGAAAGCATTTGTCTGCAGTGTAGCATTGTGCAGTAGTGAAACGTGAACAATAAGGAGAAGAGGCAGAAAGATGATAGAAGCATTTCAGTTGTGTTACACAAGAATGTTGATTATAATGTGGGTTCATCGCATAACTAATGAAGAGGAACTGAACGGAACTGGTGAGAAACGAAATTTCTGGCTTATTTTGACTAAGACAAGGAATAGATTACTGTGACCCATTCTGAGACATCAACGACTCGTCCTTTAACATTGAAAGAAAGTGTGTGGGGTAAAATTCACAGATACCGACAGACGAATACAGTAAGCTGGTTCACAAGGATGGAGGTTGGAGTTCTTATTGCGAGATGAAGAGGCTTTGCAAAGAACTGTGTACTGTGGAGAGCTGCAACATTCTCAGACCACAACAAAAAGAAAAGGCTGTAGCCTAGCCATATCTCCGGAATATACTTTCTTCTAGGAATGCTAATCTTTGTAATTTTCGCAGGAGAACGACTGTGAAGTCTGGAAAGTAGGGGCGAGATGTTAGTGAAAGCAAAGTAGTGAGAAGGGGTCGAGAAAGATTTCGGGATAGGTCAATCCGTAGAGCGCTTGCCCGCGAAAAGCAAACGTCCCAAATTGGAATTCCGGTTCCGGCGGTACACAGTTGTCTTCTGCGAGGGAGTTTCAAGCAAACTGTTACCAACATGCAGAGCTGTACTGCTCAAACACTAGGCGTCTGCAGTCTCAGAGTCGTCCTATAGTACTTCTAAGGCCTCGAAACTATACAGAATCGAATTTCCAAGTACAGAACTGCATCAAACCATCTAAATAACTTACAAATGTGTTAATGTACTAAACACTTCACTTCAAGCACGTAAGCCAGAAAAAGTTTAGAAATAGTTACACATTGGGTTTAAAGCTTGCTGGAAGTCGCAAAAGCTCTCACTATCAAACAACGGATGAATATTTGCTCTACATTGTTGTTGTTGTGAATTAGAAATATCTAACATAACTGCCCTTTCAGGGCGCCGAAATAACTTCAACGGCAAAATTGTAACTTTGTGCCGCACCGGGTCACGAACCCAGACTTTGAACAGTGATCGTTTTAAGCATTAGGCAGTCAGAACACCTCTCGTCCTTACCAAATTTCCAACGTATCACATACAACTACTTTAGTGCGTCCTATCTACTCCTCTTCTTACTTGCAACCTCATCTGGATTCCCGCAATGTACCCATCTTAATTGTGCTTTCTCATGGATATTATCGTTTGCTTGTTTGAAGCATAAATACAATTATGGATAAGGTATCTATTCTTTCGGACATGTGGACATATGAAAACATATGGACTCAATATCTACAGTTTAGTATTTATCCCACTGGAGCGATTGTTGTACAATTGCTTTTTATACTAGGAACAGGAATAACTTGCACAAGGATTTAAAGGCACTTACTTTGGCTCAGAAATGTATTCAGAAATACACATTTTCAATAATATGCCAGCAGTCAGAAAAAAATTAACTCACAATAAAGCAGAAGTTATTGATGGATATTAATGAATATTATATGCCATACGTCAGTACTAATTTTGTGGAGTAACATGATTATTGTAAATAAGTGTTTTAAAAACATCCTAAGAATTATAATATACACCAAGTATATTTAGTTTGTAAGCCTCGGGAGCGATAACCTCAGCAGTTTGGTGCCTTAGATTTACAAACCTCTAAACATTTTTTGAAAGGCTAAGAGCCTTACTCCCTACTTAATTAAACACTGCGTGTCATTCAAGCCATTCGTTTCTTGTTACACCTTCCGCCTCTAATCATCACGCTAGCCACTGGACGTTAAATGCTAATCATCCTTTGATCTTTTTCTCCTGCATGTATTCTGAACAAGTTGTCTCTTACTTTTCGTTCTCTATATCTCACCCCTGTTATCACTGAAATTTTAAAGAGTTTACTGCAGTCAACATTCTCAAAACCTTCCAATTTACAAGAGCTAAACGCAGGTTTCCTTTCCTTATCCTATCTTCTAAGATTAATCGTAGCATTAGTACATTCTGGCGTGTTCCTACATTTCTATTAAATCCGATCTGCTCGGCCACAAGAGCAGATTCTCTCAGTCTTTCCATTCTGCTGTAAATAATTCATGTTAGAATTTCGGAACCATGAATTATTAAACAGGCAAATCTCTACTATTCACACGTATACTTACCTACTTTCTTTGGAATTTCGTTACAGTATACGTGAATTTTAAGGGTACTTCATCTGTTTCAGCCATCTTCACACCAAGTGGAATAATTTCCAAAGACAACAGCGGCTCCAAGTAAATGTCAACTTTAGGTACCTTGCTTCGACTTTTCACACTATCATATTTCCTATCTCATCTTCATCTAGTTCTTCTCTTTCTACAATACTGCCTACAAGTACATTTCTGTTGTACAGCTCCTCTAAAAATTGCATCCCACAATACAATTTTCTGTTTTCTCCTTAGGACTGGTTATTTTTACCAAGCGTCTCTTTTAGTTTCCTGTAGGCGTTATCTTTCTCGTAATATCGGATGATTCTAAGGACTCACGTTTGTACCCCTGATTCGTTATTTTGCACTTCGTGTCAACCTCATATTTCTGTTTCCTATCTTTCCATCAAATAAAATGTCTCTCCTGTGATATCAAAGGATTTTCTACCACGTTTCCTCTTTCTACCTATTTGATCCCAAGCGACCTTTGTATTTGATTTATGAAAGCTACTCATTCGTCTACTATGTTACTTCCCACTGTTTCTGTCAATATATGGGTAACGCTCCCTCTGAAACTCTCGTGAATCTCATGTTCATTCAGTTTGTCCAACTTTCATCTACTTACTTTCCTATTTTTGCAAGTACTTCAATACTGTGTGCTCTAGGTTTTCCCCGAGAAATTTCTTGTAAATTCTCGAGCCATACGTCGGATGTTATTGTGGTGAATGCACAACATTTCGTCGGAGAAACCCACCGTCATCTTCAGATGCGACGGACAAGCCTGAAGATTTCATTCAGTTGCGCCATCGAAATATTGCGCAGTTACCACAACAACATCCGACGTATGGCCACAGAAAAACTGAAATCTTGGTCTTATCATCATAAAAGCACACATGTTCCAGTGCCATCGATCTCATTCACGTATAGAACTATCTTTGATGATTCTTAAAGTATTAATAATGATTAAATTATGCTTTGTTCAAAATTCTATCAGCGGTTTCCATTTTCATTCTTTCTTCCCGGTCCAATTCCCCTTCTATTTGCCTTTCCATTACTCTTATTACTACTGAGATCTAGTTACACCGTAGAACCAATTTATTGTATCCCCTTCTTCAATTTTGCAATTCATTCATCATCGGTGGAGTAAGTTGGCATGTAATAGTTAACTACTATTGAATTTGTGGGTTGGATTGATAATATATTGTCCATGGTTTTCATATTAGCTTTCCATCAGTCCTATTCTCATTATTGTTATTAAAGCTACTCCTTCATCACGCCTAACTGATTTTCTATCTATATTTCTGTACCAATCTGAATGGAAGTAAAATGTTTGGCAAGGTTGGAGATCTATTCTTTCCTATAATTTGTTAATGCAAAAAAGACCATCTTTACTACTGGTTTCGGTGGACATAAGGTGTCATCATCAGATCTTGTATAATGTTAATCGTTTTCACTCACATGCTAACCAATGGTTATGATCTGTTAATAATAAGCAAGAATGGATTATTGCAGTGTACGTCTGCCGAAATCGATAGTAAAGTATTTTGAAGTGACGTTATGCAACTAGTTCGATTCCTCCCCTCTCCTCCCCTCCCCCCCCCCACCCATGAGTCTCGAGACATGTAAGAAATATATCTTACTTACCAATTAACAAATCAGTCAAAATCACATTAATCGTTGATTCCCTTGGATACTTATTACTGTTATTTTGTTGTATTTAACTAACGGAAGTCCCCTTCATCCTTCCACCGAAGTTCACTGATCCTCACTGTACCTGAATGCAACATTTAAATTTCCTTTTTTAAACTTTTTTACCTGTCTATACGATTAAGGGTTCTAACAGTCAACGCTCCGATTCGTAGAATGCCAGGTTCGTTTTTCCTGATGGCGATATCCTTCTTAATTGTCCACTCCCGGAGATCCGAATGCCGGTTTATTACTCCTTCGGAATATTTTCCCCCTAATAGGATGTCATCATCATATACCCATACAGGAGAGCTGCATGACATCGAATGTAACAACTGCCGTTCACCCTTGCTATCAACCGTTCGCAATAAGTACATGGCAAAGCCACGCCTTTAAATATGTAAGGCGCTTAGGGGCGAGGAGAAGGATGTAAACCGGGAGTCATGTAAACTCTAAGGGGGAGGAGGGCATATGGGGAGTTTCGGCAAATGTCATGTATTTTTTGTTATTTAATTTTTTTTATTAATTGTGCAAAAAACTGCTTAAATTTGCGAGAAAATTGTTCCTCTTCAAAAATATGGCTACATCCTTCTAATTTCAATCGCGGTTATGTGAACGCCATACACTAGCCCCTCGAATTTGTAACTGCCAGCAGCTAGCTAAACGAATGAAGCAACGAACGCTGCCTGCGGCTGACGAACTAGGTGGCGGCTAAGGAAGAAGTGACAAAGTTGTGGAATGCAGCGAAGCAGAGTTCCTCGAAAAGGGGAGTACTTGGTGCCGCACGTTCACCATTAGCAAGAACAGCTTCTCGGAGAAGCGGCGGAGAAAAGAGCCCGAACTACTCTGGCATTCCTGAGTAAGGTAGTGTAAACACCTTTCTCCCTAAAAGTTTGTCGTGTTTTTTTTTTTTTTTTTTTTTTTTTGGGGGGGGGGGGGCGATCCTTTCAGTCAATTTACTAAGGACAGCAGCCAAGATTGCTTCTGGAATTTCTATTTAGGTAACCGGTTTCGGCAGTTTAATTGCCATCTTTAAATATTTCATTTCATTCGTCAGATCATTACAATTAAAAACTTTTCAAAACTCATCTGCCAGCAATACTGTTGGCTTATCATCATATCATCGTCCTGTGATAAGATGTAGTCACTAAGCTAAAACGTAAGAAAACAAAATCATATGATTATAAGCCTACAATAATGGTGACAAATGAGTGAGTTTTTAAAAGTTTTCAGTTGTGGTGATTTGAGGAATGAAACGAAAGATCTGAAGATGGCAGTTATACTGCAGAAAACGATTATCTAAATAATGAGTGCCTTCCTTTCTATTTGATACACAATACATCTAGAGATCGGGATAAGCAGGGAGAATACTAAATTACCTATTGTGTGTGTGTTTTCTCCAGCGACAGATTTTCATAACACCGAAAATAAAGAGAAGAACTTTGTAAGAGGTGCATAAAATTTTATTCCTTGATAAATCAGAAAATGATCGCGTTATTTTATAAATGAATACCGGTTTCGGGCTGCTAATGGGCCATCCTCAAATCTGCGTGCCTCCGGCTGTGACTGATTTATTGTTTAACTAGCTTATATGCCCGTGCTTCGCAACGTATGTTAAAGAAGGACATGTGCGTATCATGGCTTTGTAGGGTTCCAGACCTCAGTCAGTTAAAATCCCTGTTGGATCGCTCTGTCACTGAATTCAGTTGCCTTAGCCAATATGTCAAATGTAAGTGAAAGTAATATCAATGTAAGTAAAAGTCATTGTCCGAAACGCTGTATCTTCATAAACATGTCAAATGTAAGTAAAAGTCATCATTCGAAACGATGTATCTTCATAATGTTTTGATTCCAAAATGAAACATGCCAAAAGAAGCAAAGAAATGTCGTTAAGTATTTAATACACAAAGCTAAATCAGTAACACTATGTTCAATGTTTGTTGGTATTCGCAGAGATAAGATTGCTTAATTCTGTCACAGATGCTCGCTTCCTTGCTACACTACCCCGTACGTATTTCATAGCAGTTGCAGGTCTCTATCGCTTGCTTGCTGTACTATGCCGTCTATACTTCAGGCATAGCCTACATGTAAATATTTTCCCGTGATCTCAATTTTATGAAACGAAGTTGCTCTATGCAAATCCGTGAAGTAGCTTAGGAGTTATGTGTTTCTAATAGATGCACAGACAGTTACTGAAAACACTTCTCATTATGATGTGTCTTTTTTCCGTGATCTGATTTTGATGAAATCATCGCTATATATATGTTGCCCCCACCTTAGCACCTTAGTACAAGTTTCCTGTGAAAACCGCATGAAATGTGTTAGTGGTTTTTTTTTTTTTTTTTTTTTTTTTTTTTTTTTTTTTTTTTTTTTTTTTTTTTTTTTGATAAATTTGCAAAACGTGTTACAAATAGGCTTTCCTTCATGAATATGATGTAGCTCACATCATACATCAGTGATATTCACCATTTTAAACATTTATTTCATGATCATTCATATCTCTTGACAATGTACTGAGGCTGAAATGTAATCAGTAATATGTATTTCATTAATGAAGTAAAACATTACTGAACAATTATTATTCTTACGGTAGGCTCTCTTTCCGCTAGATGCACTGTTGTCGCTCCAACCGTGTGACTTAAACTTCTATATAGTTGTACGTATACATTTGACTGTGATATCAGAGTGTATCTATTGTTTCTTTGCTGCATTACGCCGTTCTTTCCTAGCATGAAATACACCTAAAACTTCAAATTACGATAAATTTTACTTTCCTGATCTGATTTTGATGAAATGGAGCCTATATGTTGCCCCAGACTATTACCAATTTATCTGTGATACCTTATGAATGTTCATTTAGTACTTTTAGATATTTGCTGTACTACACCACGCTTATAAGCATAGTGCGCACATAGAACTTCGAAGTGCGATATATTTTCTTTCCCTGATCCGATTTTGATGAAAAGAAGCCTACGTTATGCTTCAAGCTATTCTAAAATTACGTGTGAAGCCCCACGAATGTTCTTGTAATACTTTTGGAGATTACTCTTTACAAATGACACATGAAATTGCTATCAGAAAAATGATTAAATTCTGATATCCTACTTTTTCAGATCTGATATGAAGCGTATATGAAACCGCACGACACCCTCACGTTACCTGTGGAAAACTTCTGAAAATTCGACTACTAGTTTTGGAGATTAACGCGATGAAAGCGAAAGGCAGATATGACGGTTGTGGTCAAAGAACGTTAAATTGTGATATTATTTTTACAGTGATCCGATTTTTATAAAACTACGTAGGCTGGAGTTACTTGTCAAAACCCCATGCGAATTCGTGAAATAGTTTTGGAGATAAGTGGTTTCTAATAGATGAACAGACAGACACGGCGGTCACTGGAAACACTTAAAATTACGACATCTCTTCTTTTTTTTCGTGATTCTATCTTGACGAAATCATGGCTAGATCATGAACCTATCTTCTCATATGTTTCCTGTGAAAACCGTATGACAATTCGTGCAGTGATTGAAGCGAACAGCGACAGGCCTGCATTTACAGATTTATTATTCGTAAAGATGTGTTGTACAATTGTATAATTTTGTAGGAATATATTTATTTGCTTAAGTGCTGTATGTCGGTAAAATCCGTTGCGAATACGGTTAGTAGTAAAGAATTAATACGTGATGCTTGATGGGGCGGTTTTCCATGACCTCTTTACGTTCTCATATCTCATGAACTACGTGTCGTACCGTTACTCTTTACGTTCTCATATCTCATAAACTACGTGTCGTACTGTGATACAATTTCGAAAGTACATTCGGCTTTAAGTGTGTATACCGTCTGCAAAATTTCCTGCGAGTACAATTTGTAGTGTAGCACTTATAAACTGTAACGACATACCGAATGCCATAGTTTTGCTCCATTGACAGCGGAAAAGTAGTAAGTGAGAAACTTTTTTCCTTTCATTATTTTGCTATGGTTGTCAGCGAGAAAAAGTCTAATAAAGGTTTGAAATTATGTTTAAAGTTCGTTGCAAGTCGCTAAGTACTCTCATTTTCATATAGTGTATTCATAAAATGTCTTCGCATTATTTGGCAGTTTCTTGCAACTCTTATTGTTTATGATGTTATATCTCCTGAACCATACGTTGTATGAGGTTAGAACTCTTACAGCAATTGTTATCTCACATAAGAAATATGTGTACCAAATTTAGTTGAAATTGGTCCATTAGCTTAGGAGCAGATGTAGAATATTATCGCATGATGTGGCTGTTTTTCACGACTGTCATTGTTTATGACATCATATCTCCTTACGTATGTGTGTAGGTGGTTTTTACACCGACAGCGATTGTTGCCTGATAGTAAGGATCATGTGTACCAAGGTTGGTTGAAATCGGTCCAGTAGTTTAGGAGTTGTGGAACAGACACACACGCATGCGCGCACACACACACACACACACACACACACACACACACACACACTCACACACACACACTATTTTATAGGATGTAAGATATGTAATGAAAGATCACTGATTATTCCTGACGATGTTGTCAGAATTTTAACTGAATTAGGAAAAAGAAAGAACTGGAATATTCCGGATAAGAAGAAAATAGGGGCAAAATTTCACAGAAACTAGAAGTACTGTATGATCAAAATCCATAATTCCATAATGGGACTGAATTAGAATGTATAGTGTTTTACCATATGATTTTAGTAGTTCATTTATTATTAAAGTATGTTATTATTCCATATTATGTGATTCTAGATTACATTATGTCTCAACTATTCTCAAAATATCAAGAAAACAACTTTTTTTAACTAAATTCAACGCAATCAAACATAGATAAAACATTTGCACTAGATATCCATTTTGCGAAAAAAATAAAATAAAATAAAACACGTGAGACTAAGAGGAAAGGGATTTACCCATATCTCACGTCATCTTACCAAGGGGGGGGGGGGGGAGAGGAGGGACGAATAATCGCCTCACGTAATTAATGGACGTCCCTATAAGTGATGTTAGAAGGCCAGATCACTTAATCATGCCGAGCTGAAAATGCTGATTCACCTCCTCAGGAACCACACTGATACCTCTCCAAGGACATTCCACATACTGTTACCGTAGTTTTCCAGTACTAATATTGCTTTTCGGTTTGAGTTCAAGGTTTTAAATTTCTGGCATTTAAAAAAAAGCTATCAAACTTTGTATCGCTTTGAAATCTTATCAATTTCTGATCGACTATATCTTCTGCTTCGATCAGTATTGTAGATAGTTTGATGTTTCCTAGCCTTGTGTGTGTGTGGGTGTTGTATGTATGTAATTATATATTCCTACATCCGAATGCAAACAGACAAGTTAATGACTGAAATTCAAATTTAAAACCCCATAAATTTGTACTAGAATGGGGTGGTAATTATTGTCTCTGAAGTAATTGTTGTGTTTAAAGTGTGACACTTGTTACACATTCGCTGTGCAAAATGTCGTTATAGCATATTGCTGAAATTAATGTACTTAATTTTGATTCATATGCATTTTGTCAGACTCTGTAAGTGCATGTGGCCAGCATGAGCTGTTCTTTCACTATTGTAGTGAATTATTCATTAAACTATTAATTGTGTTTTAGTAAAATTAAGATGTCTTGCATTGAAAACAACAACATAAAACGTATATTCACTGATTTATGACCTTCTTTAACCCAGCACTCCTTTTAAGTAACACGAAACTCTTTCTTGGACACAAACATGTCTCACGCTCTAGCCAGAAAACATTACAAATGTAGAGATTTGTATTATTCTTACAACACACGTAATAATTCGTGCGTGAATCCTCACAGTCTCCCGTCTCTACGTACTCAGCTCCAGTATTCTGTTAGATATTATTATTTATTATTTGCCCTGAAAAAAAATTCATTACAGCATTTCGAATATTATGATTTCACTCAATATAGCTTTTGAGAATCCCGTCCAGTTTTAACTGACAGCGTGTGCTCGTAATGGCGGCTCACCATCCACGCTGATTGTTCTCTTATTGTTGGCTATGACATATTCTGAAAAATACTCGATAGATGATAAATCCTTCGACCATAGATACTGGTAGACTGGGAATAGCATCGTCATTATGGCACCAACATCTCTGCAGCTACGCCATTGCTTTGCCAATAGTCACGTGGTAGTGTACGATTGTGATACAGCTTCGCCGAGGATTATACAGAGCCTTTTGTCAAGACAAGTAACATTAAATTTCAAGTGAAAGTATTATTAGTTTAATATGATGGCATTTCTTGGAAACTGTGGAGTTGCTTATTAAAGTCGGCTAATGTTTGACAAGTCACGTGGTCCTATGTTTAAACCATGGCATGTGTGTAGCCGCTCTACTGTTTGTCCGGTCTGTTAGTATCTATAGTCGAAGGATAAATGTAAATACGTAATAAACGGCGGTACACTTAAAATATCCTATTTTTATCAGTATTTCACATCATACAGACCTCTGCCACTCTTCATTAATACCATAATTTTTTATCAATCGATTATATAGATGTTCTTTTTCCATTTATGACCATACCATTCCATGAACAAATGTATAATAATAACCTAACTACATTCATTACAATTAGTATTAATACTGTATCAATGCCTCATGGAATTCCATGTTAACAAACATGTCAATGCCTCAGGAAAAGGTATATCTTTGTTCAAAAAAACGAGCAGATTGTCATTCCAGTGGCGTTTCTTATAAAAAGAATATTAAGTCTTCAAGGGGGACATTGCAATAGCCGCCTCATCTTGGAACACTCTAACTTTACTGTTATTACTGTCCACAAGTTCATTAAAACACAAAACGAGTGGAAGAACCGAACTAACTTTCTTGAATATACCTATGTATGAGGAATCTCGTATGAAAGACACTGAAGTCCATTTTTCCCATTTTATGATTCCGATCTTTTCTGATAGTGTTCTCCGTGTGGATTCAGAGCGTAGCCTCTCTGGAAAAAAAAAAAAAAAAAAAAAAAAAAAAAAAAAAAAAAAAAAAAAACCACCTCTAAATTGCCAAAATGCTAAAAAAAGTAAGTTAAAAGTGCGACTTTGCTCAAAAAGCGCCCTTGTCCAACCAAGTGCTCTTTGAAAAGCAGTCAACTCCATCAGTAGCACAACACAAGATACACGGTATTCTTTCTATTTTAATCACTTGCATGCCTTCTGTATTGGCGCTGTACTGCGGTCGGGGGTTCCAATCCCCCCTTCGGGCATGAATATTTGTGCCGTCCTTAGTATTAGCTAGTTCATAAGTGGTTTGCAAGTTTAGGGACTGATGACTCCGTAGTTAAGTCCCATAAGCTCTACGAATTTGTTTTTTTGAACCCTTGTTCGCGGAGCGATTACACTACCTCAACGTTCGTGTGGTTCACACCCGAATGATCACTTACAGATTTTATAGTTGTTGCTGTCTACAGTGATTCGTCACCAATTTTATAATCACACTGCAGTAGATCTTTCCTGTCATTTCGGGTCCGAATACTACATTTACGTAACTCTACCGTCAACTGGTAGTCCCTATACCCTCTACAGTTTTTTCTGTGATTCGCTTGTCTCGTCCCGCTACCATTTGACAACCGCATCATCTGGAAAATACATCTTAGAGCCAGTAACGATATCCAATAAATTGTTTATCCATTGTAAACTATAACTGTTTTGCAACACATGCATATTTTGTGTCTTTAAGGACGACGTGCTGAGTCCTATAAGCAAGTAAGGCAACGGTATGCCCTGCAGAGAATCTGAAAGCAGCCTGAAAACTAGTCCGAATTTCGGTAAGCTCATAATATTGTACTCTGTAAGAGATGTGGGCGCTGATGCAAGGGCCTTATTAAGGGAGGAACAGCGGCAACGGCGTTCCAGGGCCTCAAAGCAGACGATGTGCGTCCACTCAGATTTTATTTTGTGCACTGGCTAATCTGACATAGGTATAATACCTAACGCCTGGCACGGCTGATACCATAGGACTGTGTTCCCTCAACTTCCCTGACTGAATTTTCACGTAAATGTATTAGGTGTACACGAATTGGGCAGCAGAGTGTACATTTTATCAAGCCACGGGCCTCCACATGGGTTTCCCAGCCGTGGCTGTTGCCCTGCTTTTTATGGACGAGTAGAGCGAGGTGAGTTCCACCAGGTTTATTTATATGAACGAGACTTTCTGTCTCTAAATAAATTATAATACACGAGCTTAAAGTATCTTCAGTAGCTCGGCAACAAACAGTCCTAAGTTACCTTGAACACCTGGTGCCACGTACATTTTGTAACGTATTAATAAATTCACCATCTCACTATTGACGAAGAACTTCTCCATAGAGCATCAGAATGAAAAAATTCCCAGCATCTGTTTTTTTTTTTTTTTTTTTTTTTTTTTTTTTTTAATTGTAGCAACTGTCTGTGGAACTCCTCACGCCCTCATTATGTACCGGATGTAAGACATAGTACGTTGAAATGTGCAGGCTGTTATTCCCAGTATCCGTAATTTCTAGTGTCCTTTCATTAACGATAAGAGAAATGGAAAACGGATGCCCTAATGACTCATCCACTTGCCTGGTAACTACGAGGTCCAAGAAATGTAAGCATCCATTCTTTTATATTTCCATTGTAAATTGGATAGTTTCTTGGATCAAATTTACATGTTGTCTTTGTAAAAGAGTAAATAAAATAATAAAAGAGTAGGAAGGTTTGTAATCTATATTTGAGTCGGACTTGACAAGATCATATACATGGTGTTCATTTCAACTGATGACATTCAAATATCACACAAACTACACGTAGGAGCAAACATAAGTTCAATACTAATTTGTTTGTATCGGCCGAAATCTAATGGCGACTATGAAATCTTCAATGTTACTTTACTCTCAACAGTATATACCTTCAACATATCGATCAGGAAACTACCTGTTGTGGCTTTGGGTCCGGGGGTCGAAGCGAATGTTCCTCATGCTTATCCAATTAAAGTAAATGGTCAGATGCAGCAATTTTAACTGCAGTACTCGCAGTGATTGTACACAAGTGATTGTACACAAAATACAAGCATATCTTTGGAAATGTCAGCACAAGCGTTACGTATACGGTCGATCATGTCTTTATAGTCTGTTGGCATTTGCAGCTACACCTTACTTTTTTAATATCCTCACAGAAAGAAATCTAATGTCGTCAAATAGAGTAACCTAGTAGACCAGTTAATAGGTCCACCTCTGACGAACTACCGACCATTGTATACATGGTCTAATAATTCGCGTGCTTTACTTGGGTAACGCACTGGGCACCAGTATAGGTAAAACCTCATATGTCGCTGAACATCCAGGGCAAAATTGTGGATTGGTTTCAGTAGTTCCTGTTCCAAAAACGTCCAAGAGCGTTGACGATCGATTTGCCTTAACCAGATAGGATTGTCTACACTCCAATAATTTTGGTGTTGAAGCTGGCATGACTTGTGAAGGTAGACTAATGGGAAAACGGTACCATGGGAAAAACGTGGGGTTCACTTGCATTTGTTGAAGTGCCCATTTAAAAAATATTATCCAGTTTTCGAAATGGTTTCCATGGAACTCTTGATGCTGTGACGCGTAGTATGAACGATACTTATGAAGATGCAATATGTTGCAAATACTACTGATGGAGTTGCCACAATCGCAGTGTACTTGCCAAACACTTATGTGTGGATTGTGCTGTACTGCTCCTAGTACGGTTGTTTCATTAGCTTCCCCTGTAACTCGTTTGTTTCATTTCAGCATGGTAGACTGTACACTTCCACCAGACATAAAAGCATACACAATCTACTAATAGGCCAGACGAGAGGAAAATTCTCTGGAAAACGCTCGGCATACTTGGAAATAGCAGTGTCAACATTTCTCTTGCATTCACCGTAACTCAGGATGATTTTAAGTTTTTCTTCTGTGGGTGTAGCTTGTATCGTTTATTCACACCTCGTGTCTTCGAATAGTAGCAGGTGTGCAGGAAGTTAACACTGTAATGTATAGAGTTGCTTTAAGTTCTATGTCTGCTAGATACAAGTGTTCCGGTCACACACAGCCGGCCGCGGTGGCCGAGGAGACTGAGGCGCTCCAGTCACGGTCTGCACGGCCACTACGGTCGGGGGTTCGAATCCCCCCTCGGGCATGGATATTTGTGCCGTCCTTAGTCTTAGTTAGTTCATAAGTAGTTTGTAAGTTTAGGGACTGATGACCCCGTAGTTAAGTCCCATAGACTATACAAACATTTGATTTTTTTTTTTTTTTTTTTTTTTTTTTTTTTTTTTTTTTTGTTCCGGTCACAGTGTACTGCGTGATACGATATTTTGTAGTTCGCTACCCGTCCACAGTGGCGCATCGACTCGTCCCATGTTTGGTATGCAGAAGGCTACAACGTTGCGGACGGGGTTTCCAGGTAAACGCTATGAATTACTGGCGTGTCCTACTCTCGCAGTGTGAATGTTTGGTGCCCCATGCCATTGAATATTAAATGGACATTGATCTGCATGCTGTGAATACAGTTGTGGACTCAATCTACTGATTGCAGCGCCATCTGTGGCGAAACGGAAAAATTAAGACGAAACGTATTTTTGAGTGCAATAAAGTGTTAAATAAAAAGCAGTAATAAATAAAAAGTGAATAGTATTTGAAGTAAAAATGAAAACTTACTTCAGCTCAGAGGTACAGGGGAGTAAAAACCTGGGACTGCGTTCTAACAGTGTGTCGACCAAGTAACGCTGCAGATGCTGCAGGCCATTGTCTCACCGGATATTCATATGTGGGGGAACGGTACAAGGAGTCCATCGCTCTCTTCACAAAGCCGGCCGCGATGGCCGAGCGGTGTGCGGCGCGCCAGCCACGTTCTGTACGGTCACTACAGTCGGGGGTTCTAATCCCTCCTCGGGCATGGATATTTGTGCCGTCCTTAGTGTTAGCTTGTTCATAAGTAGTTTGTAAGTTTAGGGACTGATGACCCCGTAGTTAAGCCCATAAGCTCTACAAACATTTTAACATCTGAATCTCTCCACAAACGGAAGCTGTTGATTCAGCGATGAGGCCATCAACCAGTCACGTGTAACTACAGACCGACAAACGTGACCTGCTCTTACATCTCAAAAGCAACGTGACGAGAAGCCAATAACCTGGTGTATTGACCTCCAGAGCAACGTGACGATCGATCTTTCTAGAAACTGCACAAAGTGAGATCCTTCACCTCCAGCCAGGTCCATCACAAACAAACCACTGCCAAGAAGACGCCGCGAGATATAGATAGATAGATAGAGAGAGAGAGAGAGAGAGAGAGAGAGAGAGAGAGAGAGAAAGTCGTCAGTAGTGGCGTTTGGCATTAGCATCAGCAGCAGCAGTGTTAGAAGTGGGAATTTTATTCATGATCAGTCATTGCTGGCGACAGTTGAAGCTAGAAGATAGAAGAGAGAGAGAGAGAGAGAAAGAGAGAGAGAGAGAGAGAATAGTCTTATTTTGTATATGATTGCAATATCTGTTTGAGGGTGATAGAGCCGCGGTGGAGTTGCCGAGCGGTCTAAAGCGTCTCGCTGCGAAGGTTCGAGTCCTCCCTGGGGCATGGGTGTGTGTGTTTGTCCGTAGGTTAGTTTACCTAGGCTTAAGTAGTTTGTAAGCTACGGACTGATGACCACGCAGTTTGGTCCGATAGATTTACAAACATTTGAACATTTTGAGGGTGATAGAAATGGTTGATGTCAGATATAAAGAACATATGAGAGCTTGCAAATGTGATACAAACCATTCGACATTTGCCGAAAATCTAAAACAGAATCACACACCAACCTCCAGAGAAGATGACATGAAAATAATTAGAATAAATAATTATAAAAAAACACTGCTTACGCTGCTAGATAAAATAGTTACATAGCTCAATCCCTCACACCCTCATTAAACCTCCTCCCCACCTTCACAGATCATTTAAATCAAAACAAAAATCAACTAAACACCATTTCTGCCACCCTCATACAGATATTTCAATCATACACACACAAAATAAGACTCTCTCTCTCTTTCTCTGACTCTCTCCCTCACACTCCTTCTTATTCTTCTGTTTCAAGTAACATTCTTACTCTTTCACTTTGTTCACACACAAACGTTAGCAACCAACATACATTTCGTTATGTTGGCAACAAAAGAAAATGTCCACAATCGTGCGAAAAAATTATGTTAGTCTTACAATGAGCAACATGTCGCCTTGACCAGATGGAGATAACAGCAGAAGATAGATGAAAAGACATCGAAAATGTAAGTTGAAACATCTTCCCTCACGTTAACAAATACGTGAACTCGTTATAATCTCGAAACAATACAGGTCACACACAGACACACATACAAAAAAAAAAAAAAAAAAAAAAAAAAAAAAAACACCTGCTCACACTTCAAGAAAAGTATCATATACAGAAAACAAAAGCTGAAAAGAATATTTTGCTGAATGATCAAGTAAACGTATCCAACATTTCACTACTTACGCTGTTAGATAAAATAGTTACATAGCTCAATCCCTCATAGCCTCATTAAACCTCACCCCTCCCCCTTTCACAGATCACTTAAATCAAAACAAAAATCAACTAAACACCATTTCTACCACCCTCATACAGATATTTCAATCATACACACACAAAATAAGACTATTTTGTCTGTCTGTCTCTCTCTCTCTCTTTCTCTGACTCTCCCTCACTCTCCTTATTCTTCTGTTTCAAATAACATTCTTCCTCTTTCACTGTGTTCACACAAACGTTAGAAACAAAACGTTGGCAACAAAAGAAATGAAACACTGAAATACAGAAAGTAAATCATGGTTGCTAAACATCTCCAAAATTTACACCAAAGTGCGAAAAAAGTATGTTAGTTTCACAATGTGCAACATGTGGCCCTGATCAGACGGATCTAACAACAGAAGATTGTTGAAAAGACATCGAACATGTAAATAAAAATTTCTTCCCTCACGTAAACAAATACGTGAACTCATTATAATCTCGAAACAATACAGGTGAAATAAATAAATAAAAATGTACTTGTAGTCCACATTGAAGATGCCTTTAACCCCTTAATGCCCAATGTCGCAAATTCGTATCATACCGTTTTGATGGTTATAAACAGAAGGATAAGTGTTTTTGAGTGCCAGTTCTGATAGATGCCGAATCTACAAGAAGCTACTCTGGATGGTGTAGGGACTTCTATAGAAGTTTCATGTTTGCGCATTTGTTCACGAGACAATGAAGTTATCGTCCTTTTTTTTTTTTTTTTTTTTTTTTTGGAGAATTACGGTATAATAAGGAGGTAATTTTGGTTCTGAAAATTATTTATGTATTCTTTAATATCTGTGGCGTTACGTAAATCACATTTTCATGTAATAATGTTGTTGGAAGTATAAGTGAATTTCAAAATACGATTTGTGTAAAGTATGCATCAATGGGCATTTTCGTACTTTTTTGTGCCCGTGAAAAAATTGTAAATGGATAGTTCTTTCGATGTACACTACCAGACTACTTCAGCTGCAAATTATGGATCTTTTAATTGACAATTGCTGGTTGTTATACGGCGAGATTGTGAGAGCCTCAAAGTTCTCCATAATGAACAAAATGATCTGCTGGAATTCAATTCCAGAATAACAGAGGCACTCTGTAAACGAGGAAAAGATGTAACAAAGAAAAAGAGAGGTAGTCCTTCAACCAGTATACAGACTGAACTGCAGCGTAAGAAGCATCGGGGTCCAGCAGCATCTTTGCCAGATAGGACTACCCGCACTGATGCACTAGGTTATTGGCCTCAAGATAAAGGAACAAGGCAAAGATGTAAAAACTATACAAGGCAGGCAGTGTTTATTTGTAGCAAATGTAACGTAAATCTCTGTTTGAACAAGAGAAAAAAACTGTTTCCGCGAATTTCGTGAATATGGTTACATGTAATATGTATAGTCAAATTGAAAGCAACAATGTAATTTCGATTTTTAGTTATAGAAATTCAATGTGTACTAACCTATTGTCACATACTGTACCATTCAAATGTTAAATGAAATGTTGTACTAAATAAAGTCTTGTGTTTTCTTTCTCAAAAGCCTGTTGTCGCAAATATACGACATACCTAATTACTCCAGTTCAGTAAACATCAAATATTTGACATCATATAATTTCTAGCATATGTCCATGGGTAACAAAATCTACATCTACGTCTACATAGACACTCTGAAAATCACATTTAAGTGCCTGCCAGAGGGTTCATTAACTACTTTCATAAGTTTTCTGTACCGTTCCATTCTCTAATAGCGCGAAAGAAAGAACACCTAAATCGTTCTGTTTTCGATCTGATTTCTCTTATTTTATTGGAATGGTCATGTCTCCCTAACTAGGTGGGTGCTAGCAAAATATTTTCACGTTCCGAAGTAAAAGTCGGTAATTGAAACTTCGCAAACAGATTACGCCGCAATGAATAACGTCTTTCTTTTAATGATTTCCACCCAGATTCGTGCAACATTTCCGTGACGCTTCCCCCCCCCCCCCCCCGTAACGTGATAAAACAAAACGAGCTGCCCTTCTCTGAACCTTCTCAATATCTTCCGTCAGTCCCACCTGGTGAGGGTCCCACAAGAGGCAACAGTACGCCAGGAGAGGACGCACAAGTGTGATGTACGCAGTGCCTTTGGTGGAGCTGGTGCATCTTCGAAGCGTTCTGCCGATGAAACGTAACCTTTGGTTCGCCTTCCCCACAATATTTTCCATGTATTCTCTCCAGTCAAAGTTGTTCGTAATTGTAACTCCTAGGTATTTGGTAGAATTTACGACCTTAAGGTTTATCGCGTAATTGAAGTTCAGCGGACTTCTTTTTGTGGTCATGTGTATTGCTTCACACTTTTCTTTATTTAGTGTCAATTGCCAATTTTCGCACCATGCAGAAATTTTGTCTAAATCGCTTTGCAGTTGCTTTTGATCCTCTGTTGACTTCACTAACCGATAAACGACAGCATTATCCGCGAACAGTCTAAGGGAGCTATTCAGATTGTCTCCTAAATCGTTTATAAACACGAGGAAGACTAGGGGACCTATAACGCTTCCCTCTGGAACGCCAGATATCCTTTTTTACTCGATGACTTACCATCAATTACAACGAACTGTGTCCTTTCTGATAGGAAATCATGAATCCAATCGCACAGTTGGGGAGATATTCCATAAGCACGCAATTTCATTAGAAGCCGCTTGTGGGATACAGTTACAAAAGCCTTCCGGAAATTCAGAAATATGGAATCGATTTGAGATCCCTTGTCGATGGCAGTTAACACTCCATGGGAATAAAGGGCAAGCTGTGTTTCGCAAGAGTGATACTTTCTGAATCCGTGTTGACTATTGGTTAATAGGTCGTTCTCTTCGAGGTAGTTCATAATATTCGAACAAAGTATATGTTCCAAAATCCTACTGCAAATCGACGTCAGTGAGATTGGCCTGTAATTTTGGGCAATGGCGGGTGGTGATAATGTGCTAATGTGCTGCAGCAGACTGTAAATATATTACTAAAATTATGCCATTTCTCTTCGAATGCAAGCGAGAAATCGCTGTAGAATTACACCATTTCTCTTGGAATACGAGTTAGATATCACAATGAAATTATGCCAATTCCTTTCCAATGCGTATTAGTATGCTAGTAATAAGGATGAAAACGCATACTGGAGCGCTCTCGCCGCGATAGCTGGAAACCAGATCCATGTGCTGAAGTGGGATTCAGCCGCGCTGGTACGTGCGCAGACAGGCGTCGCAGTCGTCTGTTCGCTAGTGACGTCAGGCCTGGCGACTCATGTGTGCTGAGACCTACTGCAGCACCAGATCAATATTTCTCTTCGCGCTGCGAGTGACGGTTTCGGAAGATAGTATATGACGAATATTGCGGCATAAGAGTCGAATAGCGCGCTGTGAGGCTTGTATTTAAATACCTCTGAGTCTAAATTTTTAATTTCTGTAAATAAAATTAATATTTTTAAACTTTATATTTACTACCTGCAGTGAATACATGCATTTGGCAGCGCTGTTGTAGATTCCCCTGAAGGTCTTACTTTCAATATAGTATTAATTGATATTTAATTAAAGGCAAGGCAAGGTTGACTTTTTTATTTTAGTATATTTTGTTTCCTGTTTATTTTTGTAATATTGTAGCACACTGGTCAAATTCTTGAATATTGGAGTAACTTGGGCAACTTTCCAGTCTCTGGGTACGGATCTTTCGCTGAGCGATCGGTTGTAAATTATAGCTAAATTTGATTTTCCGTGCCATGTGAAAATTAATTCGGGCATTAAAGGGGTTAACATAAGAGGTGAAACGCGTCTGGGAGAAATAAAATCAATGGCAGTAAACAAAAGGCGATGATTTCACCTTAAAAACGAAGACTTTTTCAAAGAAATCAGAAAATAACAGCAACCAGTCACCTTTCGTATGTATTTATTACCACAACCTGTTTCGACCTGCCTGGCAGTTCATCATCAGGCGGTGAACATGCTTTAGATATTGCTTATAACATTGTGGAACACGTTTGGCTGTGGTGAGATAGAAAATTATTATGTGTGCGCTTTGTCATTGGCACTAAATTTCAATATTTGCAAGTTTAAATTGTATTCCAAACAGCTAATTACAGTTGGTTCACATTTCTGATTGATGGTATGTGATTTTTCAAGCATTTTAGTGCTCAAGCTCAAGCACAAAAATGTCAAAATATGTTTTCACACAAACAATAAAAAACAAAACAAAATACTTCACAACACTAAATCAACCAACACACCTTTTCAAAAATCTGGCATATACAAATTAAAGTGTGATAGCTGCTCATGCTACTATATAGGACAAACAGGAAGGAATTTTGAAATACGATACAAAGAACATATTGATGCGCTCCGTTTAAAAAATTTAAACAAGTCAAGCTTTGCAGCCCATCTGGCTGAAAACAGCCATTCCATTACAAACATAAAAACCAATCTCCAAATACTACACACTGCAGACAAAGGAATAAAGATGGACCTTTTTGAACAATAAAGCACCACACACCATCTTAAATGAACAAACAGAACTGTCAAACAACTCTTTCTACAAAAATTTTAAAGACTCTTTAAGCCTGAGGAAACCAAACATACATATACATACTTAGATCACATAACACCTACCCCCCCCCCCCCTTTCGCCATTCCCAAATGCTACTCCAACCACAGATGTTTAATCTTATAAATGCAATCTATGCATTTTTCCTCACGTGTAACAATAATGCTACCAGTACAGTAATAAGAAATAAAGAAGCCACCACTGTAAGAAAATATTGTAAATAGAAATGTATGAACACTTAAACCATTGAAACTGTAACTGGTACTTTAAAATGATATCTATGAATCAACTGTGATCTTTGACAATTATCTGTACATATCTCTGAATTGTTTATGTTTGTAAAACATGTGGAAAGCGAGTGCTGTGTTATGTGTGCATCTATTGAGCACTAAAATGCTTGAAAAATCATATACCATCAATCAGAAATGTGAACCAACTGTAAGTAGCTGTTTGGAATACAATTTAAACTTGCAGATATTGAAATTTAGTGCCAATGACAAAGCTCACACATAATAATTTTCTACCTCACCACAGCCAAACGTGTTCCACAATGTTATAAGCAATATCTAAAGCATGTACACCGCCTGATGATGAACTGCCAGGCAGTTCGAAACCGGTTGTGGTAATAAATACCTACGAAACGTGACTGGTTGCTGTTATTTTCTGATTTCTTTAATCAACACAGTCGCAGGTTCCACACTTCCAGAATGGATACAAGTTTGAAGACTTTTTTTTTATTATTTACTTTTTTTTTTTTACACGACTAGCTTTTTTCCGGGGGTCAGTGAACCAGAGAACACACAGGACGCCCCGCCACTGGCCGTAGCTGTGCATCAGTTTTCTGAGAGGGCACAGCCCGGCGCTGGGCGCTTGTCAGGGAACTGCAGCTTGGAACGGCGGTCACGTCGGCTGTCGGCACGTAGTCAGCGTTTAGGGCCGCGCATGCGCAGACGCCGCCAGCCGCCGCATCTGCCGCTGTATGAATGCGGCTTTCCGCTCCTGTTATTAGCATCTGCTACCGGTATTTACTTTTATGGCCGTGTCGCAAAAACTGGTCCTGTCGTAGTTTCCGCGAAATTGCGCGGCGTTTTGCGGCCACTGGTCTGTAAAACCGGCGCGCAGACAAACCGCAGCACGGGGCAGCACAAAAGCGCCGTCCGTCGTGACCGGCGCTCTGAGGAAAGTTTGCCGTCCGGCGGGCAAGAACCGCCCAGAGCGATACCAGCGGGATACCGGGAGGAATTGCAGCCGTTGTGATAAGTAAAGCCACCACTAATAGCGCGCGCGTGTGTAGTTGTGCAAATATCGCAATGTCGCAAGTAGTGCAGCATCCAGAAAACACGCATGACTTGTAACGTCACAGCTGCGTCCACCTAATCCTCGATGGGCGAAGTTGCCGTTATATTCTATTTTCTGCTTAATCATTTAGTAATTGTCCCTATGATTTGACAGTATGGGATGCATTACTAGGTTGATCCATAACAATAAACTTTGTTGAATGAATGAAGCAGTCAACAATCCGAAGAATTGTTTGTACCCCAAAGTGCTTTACTAGGCATGGTACTGTTTAGAGGTGGTATGCCGTTGCCTTCCTCCGACCTTCGAACTGACTTACCCAGCCAGTTATAGTGGGACTTACAGTTTAACGTGGGTTCCGAACCATGGTGCTACTCGGTATTTTTCACATAAGCAAGAATGCCAGAGGTGAAAGAAGTGGAAAGAGACAGATAAAAATCCGAGGCGCTGGCGGGGATCGAACCCGGGACTTTTGGATTTGTAGTCTGGCACTCTACCACTGTGCAACCGATGCACACAAACTTTGTTAACTTCCTTTATTATGGAACGACAAATGTTGAAAACTCTTCCTTTAAATACACTGATTAAATAACCGCGTGCCACTACGATGAATGTCTACGAGTCCACACAGAAACATTTCAATACGCTACTGCAACCGAAACCACATATGCGATACGACTGAAGGGCAAAACTTTAGCCACAGCTAAACGCAGGTTACGGACGCACTGTCAACATGCTACTGCCTCGCTCTGCGGTCGGCGGGAGACTGACGCACACCGACCAACAAACAAAAAACATTCCAACCAAAGCATTGTTGCCAGCAGCTATCGCTGCATGCAACGATAGCTATCGTTCGACCAAAACGTACCAAAGAGGTTACTAACCTAAAACCCCGTATCCTCACAGACTCTTCCGAGATTTCTTCACCATTCAGATATTAACCCTCGCAATACTGGGAGGGGCTGGGGATTTACCTATGCCAATCCTTTAAATGTACAGGGTATTCATTTTAAGGTTCAAAACAAACGCTGTTCTACTAATTTTTTGTTTATTTACTAAATAGTTTTCGGCTTATTAGGCCATCATCAGGTAAGTTGTTGACATGCGTCGACAAAGACGCTATTGCTTCGGTTCTCAAAGATGTAAAACGAAGATACAACATACAAATTACTCGGTCTTTGCATATAACATTTGTTGGAATTACAAACAATATCTGTTGCCATGTAGAATTATGTTCACGTAATCAGCGGCCTCCTTAACATTTTTACATTGTAATTTGCGAGTGAACAAGGTGAAGCACATTACATATCAAATATTAATGAATTAAAAACTATGTTAACATTATTGACACTGTATCATATGGTGAGATCGTCACTTAAGGTGTACATTAAATTCTAACCTGATTTTACAATTTATTTATTTGACAGCATCTGGCAAGATTCACACATTTAAATTACATTTCATATTACTGTGCAATTTATTTATCACAAAGTCTAAAAGTAAACATGGTTGGAATGCGGACTCTACATGTGACATTAAGATGATCTGTGGTAGGTAGCTGTTTTGTTTACATTATGTGAAGCTTAACAGTGGGGATGTGTTCAACTGTACCTGGTCATTTAGCACTAGCTGGGGATTTTTGGCTAAATGTTTGTTAATTTACAGTGCTTCTAACAGGTTTAGTTTCCTGTGAAGCACTTCTGTGTGGACCTGGTCGCTGTGTCCTCCTTTCAGAACGTGATCAGCAAAGGTGGAGTCTGCTTTCTGCATTAAGTAACAGTGGGCTTTATAAAATCACATGCAATGACTGCAGCAAACTGTATAATAGGTCAAACAGGCAGCGCAACTGAAATTAGACTGACTGAACATGAACGTAGCTGGAGAGACTCCACCTTTGCTGACCACGTTCTGAAAGAAGGATACAGCTACCAGGTCCACACAGAAGTGCTTCACATAGCCAACAAAGGCAGGAAACTGAACCTGTTGGAAGCACTGGAAATAAACAAACATTTAGCAAATGTCTGTAAATCTATCGGACGAAACTGCGTGGTTATCAGTCCGTAGCTTACAAACTACTTAAACCTAGGTGAACTAACCTACGGCAAACACACACACCCATGCCCCAAGGAGAAATCGAACGTCCACGGCGAGCAACCGCGCGCTCCGCAGCGATGTGCTTTACACCGCTCGGCTACTCCACCGCGGCAAAACATTTAGTCAAAAATCCCCAGCTAGTGCTAAATGACCAGATACAGTTGAGCACATCCCCACTGTTAAGCTACACATAATGTACACAAAACAGCTACCTACCACAGACCATCTTAATGTCACATGTAGAGTCCCTATTCCAGCCATGTTTACTTTTAGACTTTATGATAAAACAATATATATATTAAATTGCACAGTAATATGAAATGTAATTTAAATATGTGAATCTTACCACATGCTGTCAAATAAGTAAATTGTAAAACCAGGTTAGAAAACGAATTTAATGTACACCTTAAGTGACGATCTCAAGATATGATACAGTGTCAATAATGTTAAAATAGTTTTTAATTCATTAATATTTGGTATGTAATGTGTTTCACCTTGTTCACTCGCAAATTACAATGTAAAAATGTTAAGGAGGCCGCTGATTACGTGAACATAATTCTACATGGCAACAGATATTGTTTGTAATTCCAACAAATGTCATATGCAAAGACCGAGTAATCTGCGTGTTGTATCTTCGATTTACCATCTTTGAGAACCGAATCAGTAGCGTCTTTGTCGGCGCATGTAAACAGTTTACTTGATGATGTCCTAATAAGGCGAAAAGTAGTTAGTAAATAAAAAAAAATAATAGTAGAATCGAAACAGTTTGTTTGTTTTCAATCTTAAATATGGAAACGTTCTACCAAGAAGCGACTGAAAATCCATTTATAAGTATTCATTTTAGCTGAAGACAATCAAATATCACAGAAGCTACACGCCCAATCTGTAACAATACGAAATTATTGGCATCCAATGACATTATACTCGCTCCCACCCCCACCAAACGCTGTGCTTGGATGGCAACATTGAAATGTTCTATGGGAACTCCCGATTTTATGATACTTTACGATTGAAGGGCAAAAACTACTGACACCAAATGAGTTTGTGACACAACCGTGACTAATCGAACAGTCATGGGCCACTACTTGTGGCACCCGTGCTAGCCTAAGGACAAAACTTGGACCGAAACTCCCCAAAGATTTATCCAAACACGAAATAAATTGTGGAAGGCGATAACTATGTTTGAAATAGGTGTAGCCTATAGCAGTAAAAGTAATCTGATTACTATGATACAAAAAATTAACTTAGGTAATCTTGTAATACTATTTTTGTGATAATTAAAAGTTATTAACCAGATGTTTCATTAATAAAAATTTATACACGGTCGCCAGCCTAATGAGGCATAAGAATACCAACAAGTGATAAATTAACAATGCAGTTAAATTTAGAAGCTTGGTGCAGAATAAATAAAGGGTCGAAGAAACTTTGTCACCAGTTTCATAAGGGATAAAAAACATACCAATCACAAAATTAAGAAAGATTTAAATGAAAGCAGTAATTACTTAAATTATGGTAACGGTAAGACTCACATCATCAGTTACTTTCTGTTACTATAGAATATAGCGTGGAATGCAGTATGGCAGTGCAAGTGACACTCAGAAACAAAGTTACCGAAAGGCTTATAATTAGTGGTAAAAAAATCTACTGATGTTATGGTCAGTGATGTTCCTAATGTTCTGTGTAAATAAGTGAGAAATTTGTTATGACTATGACTTATAATCAAAAATCTACTAAAAGAACACTGACTAGTATGTATCACTTTGTTGAAAATAGTGAAATCTTTCTCCCTACCATGAAACTAATGATTTTGTTACAGTTAACTATCTAATTAACACTTTGCTGAATAGATTCATGAATTAAATCTGCTAACATGGGGTCTAGAATGAGGTCATCAAACTGTACTGACAATTTTTGGTACACTGTAATAAATTTTGACTAATACCATACATAAGTTTCTGTCTGATCTATTTCAATTATATGAACTGATTTAAATTAGTTATGTAACTTATTCCTACCAATACTATTGTGCAAGAGCAATGAAATTTATAGTTGCATCACTGTATATTGTACTAAGAAGATTCTAAAAAAAAATTACATTATAAAATTTGATTCCTGCGTTTAGGAAAAAAAAAAAAAAAGAAGAAAATAGGATGACTCCGTTAATAATTCTTTTCAGGAGAATCCCTATTAGGTTATGTGACTTGGGATAAATTAGGGTTACGTGCACACTACTGTTAACAGAAATGTAACCTCTATTGAAAAACATTCAAAACACAAGTTAAAACTCTCAACGACCAGTTTAGAAACAGTAACAATAAATATTGTTCCTGATATTAATGCGGAGTAGTGGCGAGGTGGCGGCGCAGCGTATACAGCACAGACTTCATCTTTATGCAGTTTGTGAGCCTATATTATAACAGCGATTTCCAGTAGCTTCTATTTAGCTCCATATACAGACAGTAAAAGCGTCACCATTGCATCTGCACCTTCACCGAGGCCATTGTACACAGATTGGTCTTCTGCCTCAAGTGAAACAAATGTTTGGGCAGAATACAGTAGCACACGTCTGCCACTACGTCTTGCTGCTGTGCCCTCAGGTTCACTACTGCTGTGAGCTCCCACCACAGACTGACTGCTGTGAATGCCAACCTTCGACTGACTACTCCGACTCCGTTAGCTGCGCGCCAACACCACCTTTTCATATACCACGGAATTCCGTTTACATTGGAATCACTACATGTTTTACATTCATGCTGGTAGTGAGATATTACAAATTTACATAAAATTCACATACATAAAAGATTCAAAAATAAAATTGACATTATCAAGCCAATTAAAATTAGAAAAAATAATATGCAAAAAGAAACATGATATAGATATTCATACAACATACAAAGCACATGAAGTTGCGACATCATATACCGTACAATAGTGGAATCGATTGTAACATGAATGAAATTTAAAGTATTACGTACCATAAAATGAAATATTATTATCAAAAAATGGCCAAAATTGGACAATGGCGTTATAAGTTTTGACATCAAATGAAATGACCCAGGCCCCTCCAACTCGGGTGCTTCGCGAGCACCGGCGGTCACAGGAAAAAGCACAGGTGCTCTGCTGCAGCGCCGGTTCTGTGGGGCACGAGAGGCAGGCACAGCGCTGAGGTAGCAGGGGAACGTGTTGACGCCGCGGCGGAGCGGTCGAGCGCATTGAGGCGCTAAGTTACGATGCGCGTGGCCGTTCCCTGTCGGGGGTTCGAATCCCCCCTGGGCATGGATGTTTGTGTCGTCTTTAGTATCAGCTAGTTCATAAGTAGTTTTTAAGTTTAGGGACATGACCCCGTAGTTAAGTCCCTTAAGCTTAACAACATTTGGACATTTTTATTTATTATTATTATTTTGAACGTGTTGACAACGCGCGGAGCGAGGCGAGAGTCGTGTTGTTTGTGAATTATTAAACCAATAATAATGATATCAATTTCTGTTTGTAGACAGGAAGTTTTATTGCGCTCCTTATTTTATACAAATTTTCAACATTCTTTGCTGATCTTTGGCATCGCATTGAAGAAACTAATTTTCTCATATTAGGTACAATGGTTTTGGCAGTTACAATTCGAAATACAGCTTGCAACAATTCATTAAACTTGACCTTGTTTTTATTTCGTTAATATTCATGATTGAAAACATTTGTTCACAAAGGAACGTTGCATCCTTTGCGTGCACAGAAAGAGACATCATAAAAAAGTTTGAGTGCAGTTTAATTTTATTTCTTCAAACCTATCTTAGAAATTTTTATGTAATAACTGTGTACTCTCGAATGTGGCCATAAGTACAATTTTAAAAAAAGGTATATATTTGGTTTTCTTCAGATCATGGCAATAGTGCTTTTAATTTAGTAATTTGTTCCCTTCTGTCTGTCCCTTCAATCCCCTCGCGTGTTACGGAATTTTTATTTTCGTAGTGACAGCGCTTTTATATTTACGGTACAGTGTTATATTAAACATTGTGGTTTCCCATCAGGCTTAAAAAATATTTCTATTAAGCATTAAAAATGTTACACATAGATCCGAAACTTTTGTGCTCATTAATGTATTCGTGCTTTCTCGTCGTCAGTCAGTTCCTATTATCGTTCTGGCGTGGATTGCTTACTGGCAATTTGTGGAAGCTACGGACTGATGACCACGCAGTTTGGTCCGATAGATTTACAAACATTTGAACATTTCAAACATTTGAGGAAGGTGCAAGTGGCTGGCAAGGGCGCTGGCTGAGACACGATGTACTCAAAACAGAACACACTTTTATTTTACACAGAAATTCTTCCATAGTGGAAACAAAAGAACATAACAGTAATTATCTTTTCACAGTCACTGCTGTATCATGAAAACAGTAACAAAAATCGAACTTGGTACAATGTTCTGTTCATGTCTAACATTCAATAGTAGACAAGATCTCCGTGACTTGAGTATATACAATAAAACTTAAAACAGCCAGCAGCGGGCCACATACTAATACAGACAACTTTTCCTGTAGACCACTCTTCCAGGGCACGTCTACCACACAACTAACTCTTCACTTCACATAGCTTGCTTAGCTAACGTCGGCTGGCGGTGGCGCTGCGAACTTCATGAGGGCGTGGCAACCACCTTGCGATCTCATTGGAGGCCGCTGGCAGCGAGTCTCTTACTTCTTCTTCCGTTGTGTGGTGCCAAGCTTGCCTTGGTGGTTAGGACACCACACACATGCTAAACCTTCGCAAGACAGAATAACAGTGACGTATTTGATAAGGATCAGAACGGATATTCAGCGCACCCAAGAATACGCGAGAGCGAGCGTTGTCTCTGTCACACACGCGCTGCGACACGGCGAATGGTGGGGGGAAGCACCGGGACCACACAGCGCGGGACCGAGGCGCGCAAGCACTTAAGTGCTTTAGTTGGAGAGGCCTGAAATAACCCTAGGGAAGACACTTCTGTGAAGAAGAGTTCTGTTACCGCTTTGCTAACGAATGAGCACTTAACAACAACTGTATATACGTTGTCCTATTGTCAGAATGGCAAGCTTTAACTACAAAGTACCATTTTATTGTCAGAATAGCATTTTAAAAGGAACCAAAGTATACAATATTGCTACTGTGCACTAGGTGGCTCGGCGAGTGTTGACTGCGGCAGTAAGACGCTTCGCAGTGTCGGCGTGGATCTCTGATTACGCAGGCGGCGTATCTTTTTCTTGCTCGTCAGTCGAACAGCGCTCGGCGTCGAGGTTAGTACTGTGCGTTAACAGGCTGTAAATCCTGCGGAATTACCTCGTGGTGGTGCTGTGTGATTTTCCCATCTTCTCCGTGCAGAAGTGTTGTGCTTCGATCAGAGGTAGCGGCGCGGTGTGTAGGCGGTGGGTCCTTGCCCTGGTGTCGACTCGACGGCCTTCGGGCTGCAAGTCTTCGAGCGGCAGAACCTTTGACGGAGATCACAGGTGACATTCACGACCAGAACGAATCCTATCGTTCTTGTTCAGTCATACTGGGTGTTTTCGATCTTCTTACCGAACACTGTTACTGGCATCCAGATTCTTCCTGTTTGAAACAACATTCTTACCCTTCACTTTGATCACACATACAGGTTAGCAACCGACATTCATTTTGTAATGTTGGCAACAAAACGGAACACAAAATGCAGAAAGTAAATCACGGCTGCTAAAACACCTCCAAAATGTGTACAACTGTGCGATATAGTGTGTTAGTTATACAATGTGAATCATGTGGCTTTGACCGGATGGAGGAAACAGCAGAAGATATTTGAAAAGAAAACGAAAATGTAAGTTAAAACTTCTTCCCTTCTGTAAACAAATACGTGAACTGTTTATAATTTCGAAACAATACATGTCACAAAAATTGTACTTGTAGATCCCACTGAAGATACCATTAAATTTAAAAAGGAAACGCGTCTGGGAGAAATAAAATCAACTGCAGCAAACAAAAGGCGCTTCTTTGAACTTTCAAAAACGAAGAATTTCGACGCTTGCTGCGGAAAGTGGCCACCCAAACTTGTTAAGAAAAAAAAAAGTGTTTTTAAATTGTCATTCTTCGTCACGTTCTCCTATCAGATCATTCTGTATGCCAATCCAAAGTATTTTTATCGCATTGGAAACGTTTTACGTCGCGGAGACAGTACGTATACGAGTCGTAGCGCTGACGCTTAATATAGGTGACAGTGGCTGCAGTGTTGCAATGCGCATGCGTGGTTAAGGTTCAAATTCTCTTCTGAACTCCCTGGATGCAGCATATGGGTGCTCCCGCTGCAGGGAGGGACGAGAGGAAACGCCGCTTTTACCAATGGCGTTGGAGCTGTTTGAGACACCAGCCCCTGGCTGCTCGAGCTCTCCCGGTTACACACGAATGGTCCCAAAGCAAGACATTGGAGCTACTGCGTACCTCGCCATGCGCATGCAAAAGTCTTTTATATTTGTTTTTGGCGCATTGATTATTCATAAAAACACGTCATATTTGTTAAACTATCTTATAACTACAAATTTAAGACACATCAACTGTAAATGCCTTCTGAAGGTGCTATAATGAGTAACAATAAAAGTCACTGATCTCCACCTAGCAAGAACAGCGGTGTGGTTAGCGGCATCGCACTGCACTGTCGAAGGTAGTGGTTGCAAGCATTTTTAAACCCAATATTCTTTTTAGCAGATACGGGAACAACCATGGCTTCTGTATTGTTACTTCCCACACTGGTTTGGACTATTTGCAAATGTGTCTCGATTTTGGGGGTAACTGACATTTATACCCTTCAAATGTAACAAATATTTAACTGTTTGAAAAGATGTGGAGGAGGGCAGCCTTTGCGCATGCGTAAGGTCACGAAGGGGAGAGGGGGGGTGCTACTACTTACAGCGTCACGTGACCCGAAGGTAGCTTGTCCCTTCGTCGTAATAGATTCATTTTGTTACAGTCACTTAACAATGTACTTACTGTGTTTTAGTGTGCGCGTGGAACAAACCGAGGTAAGACATTTTGCAGATCTTTTAACGAAAATATATCCAAAGGGGGTGAGGGCAATAGTGGCGCTTTCCCCGGATGCCACTCGCGGAAGTGTGCCAAATTGTCTCTTTCGACGCCAAAACATCGACGTGCCGAACCGCTGGGGGGGAGGGGGGAGTGGGGATGATGGGGGGCGGAGTAGAAGTGAAAAGTGAGCCCCCAGTCATCTGAAGTACCAGCCGCCACTGGCTACGACGTTTCTGCTATTTCATTAGCAGCTCAAAACCCGGTGTTGGCCGGGTATTTATTTATTCAATACTCAGCTTAGGACATCTTCTGTTAGGGCCTTAGCCAAGTACAAATAGTGCAGTCGCAAAACATAGCACGTAATTTGAAAAATTCATCAGCTATTTTGTTAGAACGTAATTTGAAAACTGTCATCAGTAATTTTGTTTCTGAAACTATTCTCAATGGAAAGTAATTCAAACTTATACCCATTGTGACACGACTATGGTCACTGGAGTACGTCTCAGTTTATGCCTGTGTCAAAGGAACCACGGGTTCTGATACTGTTGCGCTTTATTAATGCCAAGCGGCAACACATGACTATAGCTCACGGTTAAATTATGAGACTCGCGATTCATTGTTTCTCAGCATTTCTCTGCCCCCTTTCTGCTCATCACTGTGACTAATAATCGAGCATTACCTTCGTCTGTTAACCCGGTAATACAATCTCATATTATTGGACAAAGAATGAGACGAAAAAATTGGATGAAATATTGGTCTTATTCTTTGACAAAGATATTGGATAAAACGGTAAAAGGGATATTACACTATCATCCAATATTTGGTAAAAGTTGCTTCAAAATGGCGGTGTTACACTCAGCTGTTGTTTATAAAATGTTTAAACGATTGTAATCGTATGGGATCAAACTACATTCGTCATAAGCCCCTAGTATTACAAACTACTTAAACTAAGTTAAACTAACCTAAGGAGAACACACACATCCATGCCCGAGGAAGGATTCGAGCCTCCAACGCGAGAGTCCGCGCGATCCGTAACGTGGCGCTCCAGATCGCTCGGCTACTCCCGCGCGGCTGTTGTTTATACTACAGTTGCGTTGCGCTGCAACTAAAAGAGAAGGGGGCAAAGAGAAAAGAAAACTCACTTGAAGCCGTAGGTGTCACGGCGAGATAAATAAGCGTTGAATAAAATTTTTATTCTTCGGCATTACAGCCGGGCCGTAATTCACTGCTAATTATTGTGTAGCTCCCCATTCTTCATAATTTTCAATACAGAAACAGTAATGGCTGCCGCAAACATTGCATACGAATAAGATTGTAAGTTGATGGAGTAAATTTCATTAAATAAGATTTTACATAGAAAATGTCAGCACTGACAAAGAGGAAAATTTAAGTTACTAATGACGTTATTCACAATGTAAGGGGTAAAAACATAGCTGATAAAGTAAATAGGCTCCATTTACGTCCTTACAAAACTTCTCTGACGTGTTTATATGTACATATTTTTGCCTGCATACAAATATCGATGTTTTGAATGTTGTTTCACTTCCTAGCACTTAGCAGACAAAGTTGACCAAAATCATACATTATAAAGTCTGCTTTTGCCGTAAATAAGATTTAGGGGTATTACATCAAGTATTGTAGTTAGCATAACATCACTTTAACCGCAGGGTATTCGGCAAAGTGAATTGACTAACGAACAGTGTGATTTGGCCTTGTCGCATGTTATACAAGGAACCCCCTCTTATTTATACATACCTATCAATTTTGTTGTTGCTGAAAGCACTACACAAACTTGCCACTAGTAGACATGCTTACGAATACGAACGCTATGTCAAACATAGCCTTCATATAAAAGAGTTGTAGTAGCAAGGTAGCTGTACTACTATTAGCGCTCCGAGCGGGAACATTTCTCCCTACAGGAAACAGAAGACGAGCGGTTTCTCGGGTTTTCGGCCGCGTTAAGTCGTTAAAATTCCACGAGCTTTCTGCCAAGTACTCATTGGCCTTTGTCAAGTGACATGACTGCATGGTGGTTGCTGGTGCGGCCTTATATACGCTAGCGACCGGCCATGACGTTACTGGTGTCTGTGCCATTTTCTTGTATAATGTTGTTTTGTCTCGGTGGCCGACGGCGTGCCCGCTTCAGCTTGACGATAGACGTATTCCACGCCGCGTTGAGTTACAGGCCGCCGTCTCTATTGAGGTATTACTGATTTTAATTTCTGTTGCTTCCTTAATTCCGCAATCCCAGAAACCGTTGGTTTGAGCCCGACCGAGGTATCATCAAACTTGATTAGGTGACCGTTTTCTAACGCATGTTCTGCTAAAGCTGACATCTATGGGTAGCGTAGACGAATCACATCTCATGTTCCTTCCTACGGGTTTTCAAACAGTTTGTGCAATGTAATACTTACCACACTAACACGGTAACCTGCAGACTCCAGGTGTTCTGAGGCCTGCTGCATCTTTAACTGCCCTCAGTAATTGACGAATTTTCGCCTGAGGTTTGAAAACGGATTTGATGTTTATCTTTTCAGCAGGCGGCTTATCTAGCTTGACACAGAGCCACAGAATGGCAAGAAAGCAAGCTTCCTTTCCTGTTCCTTGTCCGTGTTCTTACTGTGACTTTTATCTGAAGTCACGTCATTTATTTCATGGTGACTGTATCCGTTGTCCCTGAACACTCTGCGTAGGTGGTTCAATTCGTGAGGCAGGCTGCTGGCAGCTGATACTGTTCTTGCATGATGCACCAGTGTCTGTAATACAGTGCACTTCTGTGATGATAGTTGTTGCGCCGGCCGCGGTCACGGTCACGGTCTGCACGGCCACTACTGTCGGGGGCTAGAATCCCACCTCGGGCATGGATATTTGTGCCGTCCTTAGTGTTAGCTAGTTCATAAGTAGTTTGTAAGTTTAGGGTCGGATGACCCAGCTGTTAAGTCCCATAATCTCTACAAATATTTGAACATTTGATTTGATGGCTGTTGGCGTGCAAGTACAGATCTGTATCAACAGGTTTTCTGTAGAAGCTGTGACCAAGACAACCATTTTGTTTCCGACGGACAACATCGAGGAAGGGCAGCGCGTTGTCTTTTTCTATCTCCAAGGTGGATGTTTTTGTTATTGCTATTTAGATGCCCCAAGAACTCTCCAAGCTTTTCTCCCCCGCGACGCCAAATGACGTACCGGAAGAAACACCTATATTTTAATGCTGCTCTTTCTAAGGCCACATCCTCGAATTTCTCCATGAAGAGGTTTGCAATAGCTGGAACCAACGGACTTCCCATCAAATGTTCAAATGTTTTTATAGCTTTTGGGACAACTACGTGGTCATCAGTCCCTAAACTTAGAAACTACTTATGAACTAGCTAAGGACGGCACAAATATCCATGCCCAAGGGGGGGGGGGATTCGAACCCCCGACCGTAATGGCCGTGCGGTACGTGACTGACGCGCCACAGTCCCCTCGGCCACCGCGGCCGGCACGGACTTACCATCACAACGCCGTTGTATATAAAATAGAAAGACGTAAGAGTGTGCTTAAAAAACTGACAAGCAACACCGCATGTAATACCAGCAAAAATGAATGTGGGACATACGACAAGGCTATACATCATGAAAGCGCAGTGCAGTTTGGCGTTAATGGGCCTATGGAAGCAGAAGACAGGCTCGAATGTGTTTGCTAACACCATGACCTTGTGACTGCCGTGTCGAGAAATGGGCGAACGGCAGACAGGCTCAGAGCCATCACCAAGCTAACGTTTCCTGGAATTTCCCGTCGCGCCCGCAAATTCCCGTTACGCGAGATTTTGCCAACGGTGCGAAAACGCGCGCCATCGCAGGCTACAAAGCGGAAAACCAGTGGGAGCTGTGGGACGGGTCTGTTTGTAGAACTGCAGGTCTCCTCTGATTCATTTTCCGCGGGTTACGTGGGTCTAACTAAACGCGAACTCCGCCTCCCCCCCCCCCCACACGTACACATACAGAGTTCCGCAAATAAGGTTTCAGCGCCAATAGTTCGCCGTCTCATAAGCGAGACACGGTGTTCATCGTGCCGCTAACAGACGTGCGATACCAACCGACACGTGCGTCCGTCGTTGTAATTTCAAAAGTATAATGAGAGTTTGTTATCAACAGAGAAAAAAATCTCACTGACGTGATTTAAGGCCCACTTTAGATTTGTAATTTTAAAAGTTTTTGCAAACATTTTGGACCAAAATAATGATCTAAATAATAATAAATTAATAATAGTGTCTCAAACCCTTTTAGGAAAAAAAAGTAGCTAGTGACGGGTTTCAAACCACCGACCTTTCGCATCACACTCCAGCACCTTGCCCAATACGCTACGGCTATATATCGAAACATATGTTCTATTATCTCATACTATTGATGGCCGTTGTTAACTGATGTTAATATGGCATTTGTAGACATTAGATTATCATTTATCGTACGAAGAACGATGTGTTTTTGTTAATTCCTCAGTGTGCCGTTGCTTTGAAATGACACCGTGTAAGTTACAAAAGAAAATCATCAAATACGTGAGGAATGTCACGTGGCATCTGCGAACGGCTGGTTTTCGTTAATTCAATGGAGGATATCAAATATCCGTTATTTTTGCAAATATGTCTCAAACGATACGAGATATGAAAAAAACATAAGGGAGCTAAGTTGTAGAGAATTTTCTCCTTTATCAATTCGATTATTCAATTTTCGTGTCAGATGAACGGTTCGTTTGCAATTACAATTATATTACAAACTTATTTTTTCTGCCGTATTTTTTGTCCGAAAAATTTGAAAAAGGGAGGTTCTGGTCTCTGGCGGCCTACAATCATGTCTGTAAAATTTGGTGCTGATCGGTTGAACGGTTCGTTTTAAAAACTGGGAACACGTTACGGACAGACAGACGGACGGACGGACAGACAGACATACATCCCAAAATCGCCGTTATTTTTCCAAATATCTTTGAAACACGACGAGATATGAAGAAAACATAACAGAGCAAAGTTGTAGAGAATTTTTTCCTCTACAAATTCGATTATTCAATTTTCGTGTCCGATGAATAGTTAAGCCGTTATTTTCATTTAAATTTCGAGTTGTCAAAAGACGATCGCAAAGGCCCACTTTGAGTGTTACTACCGTAACCTAAATTGGGCCAAAAGCTATCTATTAATACATAAACAACTAGGTCTTAATATTAAAAAGTAGTGAGTGCTATCGGTAGAAAATCTCAAACTGATTCCTTATTACAAGATTTACAGAAGGTCTTCGTTTGTCACAAACGATTGTTAAACAAATAGTGTGAGTACGTATCTCATTTGTGCGACGGATTCTTGATTTCCTGTCAGAAAGCTTACTGGTGCTAGTAATAGGGGGAAATCATTAGTGATATAGAAGCGATGTCTGCCGAACCAAAAGGAAATTTCGTAGGCCACCTGCTCTCTCTTCCTAATTATACAGGTGTCAATTATGTAGGAGAAATAAATTATAGTCAAATGTTCATTAGTGAAACCATTTCATAAAAAGATTGGAAGGCATAATGTAGACAACTTTAATCCTATTACTTTGCCATCAGTTTCGGTAAAATTATTGAAAAGGCTGTGTGTTAAAGGTCAATTGATGATTTCAGTATCCATAATTTGCTGTTAGATATACGTTTTGGTATCAAAAATGGTTTAACAACCGTAAATGCCTTTGTCACTTTTCTTTGTGAGGCTCTCGATGGATTGAATAAAAAACCGACAAAACTAGGCGTATTCTTTTATTTAACAAAAACGTCTGATAGTGTTTATCATAATATATTGTTGCAGAAATTTGAACATTCTGGAGTTTGGGGAGTATCTCACAATTGGGTCATCTCTTTCAGACAGCAGGAGGTAGTTCTCAGCAGTGTCGAAAACAGCTGTGATGTGCACTCGCAATAAGGCATGTTCATATGGTTGCTGCCACAGGGTTCTGTTCTGAGTCGACTGTTGTTTCTCATATTAATGATATGTCTTCTAGTATGAACGGTAATTCTATTTCTGTTTGCTGAGGACACTAGCTTAGTAGTGAAGGATGTTGTTGGCAATACTGATGCAGTATCAAATAATACAGTTAAAGAAAGTTTATGATTTGTAGAAAATTATGTGATGCTGAATCACAATAAGACTCAGATTTTACCGCTTATAACACACAATTTAAAATAACTGACATTTCAGTTACACAGGAAGGGCACATTATAAGTGAGATTCAACGGTTAAAATTTCTAGCCTGTCAGATCCGTAGTAAACTATCGTGGAAAGTCCACGTCGAAGACCTTATACAAAAACTAAATGCTGCATATTTTACCATTCTAACAGTTCCTGAAATAATTCTTAGTTCAACACGCAAAGAAGTCAGCTTAATTTCGTACGCTTATATGGGGTAGCTCCTCTGATTCAAGAAAGGTTATTTATTGCGCAGAAACGGGCGGTTCAAGCAATATGTGGGGTAAACCCGCGTATCTATTTCGGATCAATCTGTAGTAATCTGGGAATTCTGACAATGGGCATCTTTACATATTACGTATAATGTCGTTTGTTGTTAATATTATCGGGTTATTACCAAGTGTTAGCAGCTTTCACTCAGATAATGAGATACAGAAATCTAATCAGCATTTGGATCACACCTTCTCAACCTTTCTGCAGAAAGGCGCGAAGTATTCTGCCACAGTTTTCAATAAGTTGCCACAAAAATTCGAAAAATTTAGTACTAACCCACGCACTTTACTGGTTAAGCTGGGAATTTTCATGCCTCACTGCTTCTATTATGTCAACGTATTCTTGGAAAAATTAAAATAATTTAGCTAATTTTCTTGATATGTTGTTGGTTCTGTCTACTTACGCCTGGATCTGTCGTAAACTTGTTTTGCTACACGTTTCACTTTATCAGTCACTATCCGTTAGTTAAACCTGATGTGCTGATTGGTTCCATGAAAATGGATACTTGCTCCTTAATTCGGTAATACGGAAATAATAAAAATAAATAAATATACAAACTCAGCATTTTAATTTGAAATATCTCGTAAATATTGCATTCTTTGCGAAGCAAAGAATGCAATTGGTTAGAAGGCCGCTAAAGAAACTAGTTACACTACTTCTCCCTGCCCGCTTAGTTTTGATCAACGGTATCCTACACTTAACCAGTCATGATTGAAAGAGGGGATCATAAACGTTCAAATAAGTGCAGCTCGTTTTGTGTTATTGGGATATGGGGGAGAAAGTGTTAGGGAAAAGATATTCGAGTTGTGCCAATGGAAACAAAGACATTTTCGCGGCGAGTTCTGTTGACGTTCTCTTCCGAATGGGAAACACGTCTACACATATTTATCATAATAAAAGCAGAAAACTCAGAGGTCGAATGGTAAGGTGTAGTTTAGCTGTTTATTTTTGCCACGCTCTACTTGATTTTGAAACGATTCTGAAATAGTGTAGAAGTGGTCCCATGAACACTACACTGAACATATAAATTTGGTAATTACATGGCATGTTTTTCCTGATGGAAAGCAATCTTAACAATTTGTAGCGTATATCAACTATGTGTTGCGACCTATTAGTCTGTCGCATTACCAATTCAAATGCGTCACGTGGTGACTTTAAAATCTCAGAATAAAACAGAATAAAAAATGGAAGCGCGTATTATAAATGTCAGTATTTTTATAGTATTACTTTTCGGTCCATAATTTAAAATGAGAATTCTTACACGTTACTATATTAACTCAAAATATTTAATGAATTTATATATTTACGTTACACCCAGTGAAAATGTTTCTTTTTTCACGATCTTGTTTCAGTAGTTACATTCCAAGACCTATCAAATTAATAAATCATACCGAGCTTACCGTTCAATTTACATCTTTTTTTCTTGAAAAAGATAATAATATTCCCGGTATTCAAAGTTCTCACGCAAAACGATTCTCAAAAACAATAATTTGTTTCATATCAAGTTTCTTATGTAATTGTATATTACTGTTAGCAGCTTTGTAGTAATTGCATCTTTGTATTTATAATCTTACTCGAGAAAAATTTTACAAAAACATTGTGGGTCGCATTACTAAAAAACATTGGGAACCACTTACGCACAAACCTTATTTTTGGGATTTTAAGGCAAGATCGCAAATATTTATTTACTTTCAAATACCCCTTTCGACGATTTACATTGTCATCTTCAGATTTCATGCCATGCTTCAATTACAATCTTAAGAGACCTTTACATAGCGCACGATTGTGCCTCGGTAGTCCAATAGATTTACAAACATTTGATCATTTGAAGTCCTTTACATCAGGATAAGAGAGTCATGGTTCCACGAGGTCCCCATTATTTATTCTTTTTTTTTCTTATTTACATGAATAAACACACTACTGTAATATGAATCTGTCCTTCTGTATCGTCGTAACGGGTAATTGTCAGTAAACAGACATCTTTAATCTTGGATAAATATAACGAAAATTAATGTGTACACATTATATATAAGAATGAATTACAGAATAGTCATGTAGGTCAGTGGTTTTCAACCCAGGGTGTGGGGGTTCAGCAAAGTCATGCTCAAAGCTCGCCATCACAGAAGCAAGTATTTGCACTATAAAATAAGGGTTCAGCAACATCAAAAATGCATGTCTACGTTAAATAAATTTAATGTTAAAATTATGGAGTTCCTTGTGTAACATTAATTATGAATTGAACAGATCATATATTCATGTCATAAACTTTGGCCGAAGCTGAAGTTTTCACAACGTTAAAACATTGCAAATACATCAAAATGACAAACTGTCAAAAGAATACAAAGATGTGTTGTGAGATAAAGAATTACGAATACAATGTCAGCGAAACATGAATGGGAAAAACTAAAACAATTGTGTCTGCTCAAGGCAGGTCATACCCAAAAAGCAAACTTAGATCATAGATTGTTTTATGATACGGTGTGTTAACGATGAATATGCGCAAAGTCTAAAAAACTGTTTTCAGGAACCAAACGATAGGTAGAAGAACATGATAAAGAGTTACTCTGAAAAATTCGAAACAATGTAGTCCTTTACAAACTGCCTATACATTGGAACCTTTTTTAATGAGCATATTTCGCATCGGAGTCTTGACTGAACTGCGAACCATTTGTTCAGCAAAATATATTTTTTCTGCCGGAAATCATGTAAAAACAGGTTATTTATTCCATTCCGAAAAATACACAAAAATCAACTTTTTTTTTTTTTTTTTTTTTTTGGTGTGGAGGGAGGGTGAGTTGCCACAGATTTCTATTTAGAAGTGGATCGCCAGAATAATTTTACTTGGAACGGGGTCGCATATTCGAATAGGTTTAAAACACTGATGCAGGTCATGGATGAATTAACCACGAGTGAACTATTGCACTAGACGGTGTTACAAGTGTGCTGGCAGGTACTGCTAGAGGGAAATGAATCCTGCAGAGGTGCCGGACTGCGGGACGAACTTCCCCAGTGGGAGGAGAGGGTGCCGAGCTCTTCGCAGGGGCGGGCAAGGGGCGGAGGTTGGGAGGAGAGGTCACGGCGCAGGCGCTAAGGAAATTGCCGGTTTTAAAACGGAGCCGTAAAAGAGAGCCGTGTTATCTTTACTGCGCGGCGCGCTGCAGAGTAGCCTACAAGCCAGGCGCCCCGCCTGCCAGTTCGCTCCTGTCAGTCCTTCCCGCCGCCTGCTCACTTCCTGCGAGTGTACTGGAAGCGCCTTGTCTTTCTTACAATTGGACGGTCCTACCAGCCTAAGTATCCGGCTGCCGTGTTTACTGGCGACTCTCTCACGTGTAACATATCTTGTCCTGCGAGCGTATGTTATAAACTGACATAATGTCAGGCAGGAGTGCAACTGGAATAATGTGATAGGGAATACACATGTATAGTTGAAACATTTTTTACTCTTTTAATACTTCATATGTAATACAGATTAGTGTGAAAGTTACAGAACTATCAGTTTAATAAGTCATGGGTGCAAAATACTAACACGAATTATTTACAGACGAATGGAAAAACTTGTGGAATCCAACCTCGGGGAAGATCAGTTTGGATTTAGGAGAAATGTAGGAACACGAGAGGCAATATTCACATTACGACTTATCTTAGAAGATAGGCTGAGGAAAGGAAAACCTACGTTTTTAGCGTTTGACGATTTGGAGAAAGCTTTTGACAATATCGACTGGAGTTCACTCTTCCAAATTCTGAAGGTATCAGGGGTAAAATACAGGGAGCGACGAGTTATATTCAACTTATATAAAAACCAGAGAGCGGTTATTAGAGTCGATGGGCAAAAAAGGGATGCAGAGGTTAGGAAGGGAGTAAGACAGGCATGTAGCCTTTCCCCAATCTGTACATTGAGCAGACAGTGAAGGAATGGAAGGAGAAATTTGGAGAAGGCATTAAAGTGCAGGGAGAAGAAATAAAAACATTGCGGTTTTCCGATGACAGTAATTCTGTCAGAGACCGCTAAAGATCTGGAAGAACAATAGAATGGGATGGACAGTGTCTTGAAAGGAAGATATAAGATGAAATTTAACAAGAGTAAAATGAAGGTAATGGAATGTAATGTCAGAAAATCAGTCGATGCTGAAGGAATTAGATTAGGTAATGAGACAATAAAAGTAGTAGATGGATTTTGTTATTTGGGTAGCAAGATAACATCTAATGGCCGAAGCAAAGAAGATATAAAATGCAGAATGGCTATGGGAAGAAAAGCGTTTCTAAAGAAGCGAAACTTGTTAACATCTAATATTAATTTAAATGTTAGGAAGTCCTTTCTGAAAGCATTTGTCTGGAGTGTAGCATTGTATGGGAGTGAAACGTGTACAATAAGGAGTTCAGACAAAAGATTATAGAAGCTTTTGAAATGTGGTGCTACACACGACTGATGAAAATTATATGGGTAGAACACGTAAGTAATGAGTAGTAGTAATGGGGAGAAAAGGAATTTCTGGCGTATTCTGACTAAGAGAAGGGATAGGTTGGTGGGAAATATCCTGAGACATCAAGGAATCGTCAACTTAGCATTAGAAGGAAGCGTGTATGGTAAAAATCGTAGAGGGAGACCGAGGGACGAATACAGTAAGCAGATTCAAAAGGATGTTGGTTGCCGAACGTATTCTCAGATGAAGAGACTTGTACAGGGCAGGGTGGCGTGGAGAGCCGCATCAAACCAGTCTGCCGACTGAAGACCATAACAACAACATGTAATGCACAACCAGTTTCGACGTACTATGCCTTCATTCTCAAGTGCTCCACAATAAGCAAAACATTATAAGAATACAAAGTTAACACAAAAATATAAAATAAGATATTAAAATTTTGGAAATGATCAGAAGAAAATTATAAAATGTGATCCTGTTTGCACCATTATGGCCAGCGGGTGTTTTAGGACCAAGTTGTACAGTAGCCTGTGCCTTAGAATGTCATTCCTATTCAATCTAAAAGTGTAAAATGAAAAATTGTGTATTTCCTTCCCTTATTATTCAACTGGTAAAATTTTGCATGATGAACAGCAGTTTGTTGAATGCAACAGGTCTCTTCAACATATGATACAATGCATTGTACCCATGTCATGATTTTTGAATAGCCAGATTCGTAAATTATAGGTTGGGATAAATCCACATTATATGCACTTACTTCAACTTCAGGATTAAGTCTATTTTTCACAAACACAGTATTAAAGTTTTGAATTGATTGATAAATAGCGATGTCCGATTTTCACTGTAACTTTTATACCATTTGCGACAAGGTTGGCTACACACGTTTAAATTACTAATTATACGTCCAAATCATTCCCTACGGCGCGCGGTTACGAAAACTTTCGCAGATTTTATACTGCCATAAGAAGTTCACAACGACGCAACGAGAAAATGAAGGTAACAACTCGCTATTTTTTTAATATGCTGACTGTTGAAATACTTACCGCTTTTGTCGTAGTAAATTGATTCCTTCAAGTCAGTTTCCTTCATCAAAATTAATTCCAATCTTTTTTCCGTCTATCGCGTTTCAAAAATATTACCCTTTTGTATTTTTCGTAGTTTTCCGATTTTAACTATAATAAAAAGGCAATAATATTAAAAGAGACTGCTTTAAATCTTTAAAAATTCCGACTTTTAATGCGATCTCCTCATTTATTTGCCTGTTAGTGCTTTTCAAATGCTCAAATAACTTCTTCAAATAGTTTCAATAGTTCAAGTAGTGGTTTCAGAGGAAACACTCTTTCATATCCCGTCATGTGATGGGGTAAAATTGTCCACATTTTATATACGAAATCATGAGATTTGATGTTCTGTCGTCAGAAAGCCTCTTCATATCCTCATAAGAATGGCAACCCACATCCATTTGAATCTTACTTTTTTTCGTCTCTTGGTGTCCCTCTACGATTTTTGCCTCACACATTTCCAATGCTAAATTCACGATTCCTTGGTGTCTAAGAATGTGTCCTAACAATCGATCCCTCATTTTAATCAAGGTATGCTAGAAATTCCTTTTCTTCCCAAATCTGTTCAGTACCTTCTCACTGATTACGCCTTCTACCCTAATCTTCAGCATTCTTCTGTACCACCACATTTCCAAAGCCTCTATAGTCTTCCTGTCTCCACTACGTATTTAACGTCAATGTTTCACAATGCAAGGCAACACTACACACAATTGCCTTCAGAAAAGACTTCCTTACAACTATATTACTATTATATGATAGCAAAAGTCTCTTTTTCAAAACCGTTTTTCTTTCCATCGCCATTCTGCTTTTTTACAGCGGCTGTACTTCAGAAACCATATGATATTTTACTGTCCAAGTACCAAAACTTATTCACCTCATTTATTGTTTCATTACCTAATCTAATTCCTTCAGCATCGGCTGATTATCTTAGACTGCATTCCATTACACGCCTTTTGCTCTTGTTAATGTTCAGCTTATAAGCTCTTTTTGACACACTGTTCATTCCGTTCAATTGCTCTTCCAGGTCCATTGCAGTATCTGAGTAAACATCGAAATGCAATGTTTCTATTTCTTCCCTGTAAACTTTATATTCCTTCTCCGAGTTTCTCCTTGCTTTTCTTCATAGCTTGCTCAAAGTACAAATCGAATAACACTGGAATATACCATGGAAATTTATGTAAATTCCCAATGAGCAAGGATAATATTTTCCACTCGTATTCCATATTATTCCAATTAATCTGCAGATTTTTACCACGTCACATTTCTAACACCCACTCCATATAGCCATGCTCTGATATTGGTATAAGGAGAAGACAATGTCGAACTGCTTGTATTGTGTCCATCATTATATGTTAGAAAACTCTTATTTTTTATCATCAAAGTTTCAGCTAGTGATAAACTTTATATTCGGAAAGATATATGTCATATACAATTGTCTGTACCTGTCTCCGGTTTACCCGCCACCGCATTTGTCTACAGAGCACTGTGTCAGAATCCTTTTCTTTCCTTATAGGGCGTTGCAGTTTCTCCTACCTTCTCAGATTTCATTACCCCTTCCACTTGTATTAAACACGGCTTCAAATGTGTTGAATTAATCAATATCATTCTTAATGCTGTCTGTTTTTTTATCACAGCCATTATCCGTTTAATACCGCTATTTTATCAGTAATGCTAATAACTATTGTTGTGATGTAAGACAAGGGCTTTAATCCAGCCAATATTCAGTCTCTGCACGTTGTAAGCCATATTCCATTAAAAGTTTGCTAGAAAGCGGACAAAAATACTATATATTTCAGCGCGCTTCCTTTTCCTATGGAGGTTGTCATTTAAGTTCCCTTCCACGGGAAGAGACGCGTCAGAGATGCTCCTTCACTGCCATAATGAAGGCAGGAATGTGAGAAAGAGACTCCTTTCTAGAAGATAAGGAACAAAAACAGAATGGCAAATCACTTGAAAACTCATCAGCGATCGCGGAACCCACGACAGAGTCACAAATCTGTTTCCACATTCCGCAAGCTCGTATCTTATTAGCAGTACGACAGTGGAGCGCTGTACAAAAATTCCTTCCGATAGTTGAGGACTGAGCATCTATTCCAGGATGAACAGAGCGCTCTGTAGGCCTATATCTAAGGACTCTGTATAGACAACGTGTTGATTCTTAATTGGGAATTTTGATTTACAAATACAGGTTTTCAGAATGAAACTTTCACTCTGAAGCGGAGTGTGCACTGATATGAAACTTCCTGGCAGATTAAACTGTTTGCCGGAACCGCCTGCCCTTCGGCTAAGGTCCCAGGTTCAAGTCCCGTTTCCGGCACACAATTTTAATCCACCAGGAAGTTTCTATACGGGTTTTGTTTGTTTTCTGTTGCCAGCGACGGATTTCATACGTAGCCACGCTCTCTAGCACCATCCTCTTCATTTAAGAGAAGCACTTGCACTTATTTGCTGTCTTTGTCTTCCCCTACAACAGAATTTCATGGCGACACCCTTCTAATACGTAAAGCTTCACGAGGCAACCCTGTTTCTAAAATTAGTGAAAGACATTATATTGTACAAAATTTTATTTTAGATATATACTGAAGTACGGCATAATTACACGTTAATCAATTATTATCAGATAGTACACATTTCATTGTTACTATAAATTCAATGACGAGCATCACAGAGCCATCTTATTATCTCCGAAACAGAACAAATTCATACATATTTCCTCATATAACTATCAGTTTACAACTATTTTACTTGGATTATTATTTTGTGGATACAGTTATGTACGGTTTTACTTAAGTGGAATGAAATCATGAAATTCTGCAAGTCTAACACTTGGTGGTTAATTTGAAAGTAAGGATGTTCTTCACGTCTCTTTGTTCATCCTCTTCAACAAGGTGATGTTCCCAAGTAATTAAAAGCCAAGAATATATATTGTCATTTACCTAGCCTTCAGAAATACCCATCCAATCCCCATTTCAGCTGTACCATTTTCTAAAATTGTTATTATATGCACTTTCTAAAGTCAACGGAATCATTAAACATCCTTATTTTTGTGGGTTTCTTTTAGTGATGGTATGACTGCACAGAGCATGTTCAAATGTTTGTTAAGCTTATGGGACTTAACTACGGGGTCATCAGTCCCTAAACTTACAAACTACTTATGAACTACTTACGAACTAGCACGGCACAAATATCCATGCCCGAGGGGGGATTCGAACCCCCGACCGTAGTGGCCGTGCTGACCGTGACTGGAGCTCCTCAGTCACCTCGGCCACCGCGGCCGGCTGCACAGAGCAAAGTGAGAATTTTAAGTTCTACCTGATCTTTATTTCGCGTTATTGAAGTTTCATAATCTTCTCTCTGCGCAACGTGAATAATAGATTCTGATGAGGAGGGAGGGACTGTGGGCTGCGGAGAGCGAACGAAGCAAGCTCCGCGCACCGACTCTCAACACAAGCCGAGCAGGGAGAAAAGCCAACACTAGCTAACGCAATGCTGGCAACATGCCAAATTCATATTCCAAGTGGCGCTTACAGTGCTATCGATAATTCGCCGTAAGAAGTGATATATATTTCCACAGCCGTAGCATGATGGCCAAGTACCCGGGCATCCACCTGAATGTCGTCAATGTCGTCAATGAGGATGGTCCAAGCCCTGACACCCTTCTTCCGCAGCATGGACCTCAAGGTTAAAATCAAACAACAACTCTTCAAAGCGAAGATAGAACCTTCACTTTTATACGGGTAGTACGTCCTGGGGAACCGCGAACGGAACAAACTTTAAGGACCTTCAAGTGCGTCAGAACTATTGCCTCCGCTGGTATGTCTGAGCCATATGGTGGAGTAGAACGCCTATACTCCAACGTTTCCAACGCAATTGTTTCACTGACATCCCTTCCGTCTTTCTCTATTTTTCTACATAATCTCCATATTAATTTAGACATGTGCAATATCGTTCAATAACCTTTCGTTTGCCTAAGTCGTAGAAATCGGCCACCTGCGCAGATAACCAGTCTTTAACACAATTCTGTACAACATTGTTCTACTCACATCCGGGAAATTCACTTCTAAACCTGAAATAGTGAATCGTCAATTATCATGAATTTTGTCGTCAACTGCATGTGCCAACTCGACTGAAATCATGGAGGTTGACCGTAGCGTGGTACATCGTGCACATTTCCCCATGATTCATTAAAGGCTCATACCCACTTGCTCACTTTACTGTCACTCAATATGTTAGGACAGTACAGTTCAGTAATCTGCCGATGAATATCTGCCGCTGAAATGTTTTCTGCAGACGACAACCGTTACAATCGGCGGACTGACTGTCTTGAACATTGTGAACGGACATTGTCAACAGCACACAGCAACAGTAACAACGATACTGGCGGAGTTTAACGCGCAAGGTATGCCAGGAGTCGGAGCGTGCGTGTTTTGTCCTTGGCTCCGCTTTCAAATATTTACGACGAATCGGACTTTTGGAATAAGCCTCGTACATATAGTAGGGAACGTATAGCCGCAAATTTGGCATAAATACCGGGTGCCACGATCGATTATGGCAGACTGAAATTACGTCGTAATGGGAAACTAGGCCCAGCAGTTCACCCCCCTCACAGCAATAATAAACTGCCCACAGCGTAACAGGGACCCATGACCAGTCGCATGTGCGAGACGAATAAAGAGATAGTCTCCCCTAATTTCCACACTAAAGTAGTAAACTAGCCAAAGGCGATAGCACTCCGTCACGGCAAGACATAAAATTAAAGTTTCACTCTAGTAAATACAGAAGGACTTTTTCAACATTCGTGATATCGTATGTAAAAAGTGAAATGAAGGTGCTCGCTGCTACTAATTTCCTATCCTTTCTCACAAAAAATTAAAAGAACCGGCCATATACACTACCCTGTTGCAATAAAAAGGTTGGTACACAATGGAAAAATTGCGGTTTTAGCGACATTGTTACCAATTTTTTTTGGGTTCACCCGGTAATGTGTTACCACTTGGCCGGCCGCGGTGGCCGAGGGGATTGAGGCGCTCCAGTCACGATATGCACGGCCACTACGGTCGGGGGTTCGAATCCCCCCCCTCGGGCATGGATATTTGTGCCGTCCTTAGGATTAGCTAGTTCATAAGTAGTTTGTAAGTTTAGGGACTGATGACCCCGTAGTTAAGTCCCATAAGCTATACAAACATTTGAACATTTTTTGATGACACACACAACCATTCCTGAGGAAGAACTCTGACATCCGGCGATATCGGCAACTCAGTCCGTACCATGAGGCCTTAGACCACTGTTTTTTTCTGTTCTCCAGGTAAGTTGATGCCTTGCGATTCTGGGTTGTTCGTTGAGTATTTGGCTCTTTTTTATTTATTTTTTTCAGAGGCCTTTAAGCGTTCTGACCGGCTAGACTATTCGGCAATTCACCTTAGTATTGACAGAAACTACGGAAGTAGTGAATCGGTCTCAGGGTTTTCACCTTAACTTCAATAACATGTTGATTATAAACATCACGATCTTCTTTTGTTAACGAAAGCATATGGGCAACCTCTCAGCACATGTCGTTCCTGCAGGCTGTAGTACTTTATGTTATCTGGTGTTACAAAACACGCCCAGAGTTTCCATTTCCAGTAAAAGCAAATGTGATGCATTCTTCAAATTTATTTCTGTTTAAGTGCTGACCTTTTGAGGATGTCTAAAATTCGGTAATATCGTCAGAATTACAGACAGCCTATTAGAAAAATAATTGTAGAATCCGCCGTCGGGGAAGTTCAGTTGGGATTTAAAAGAAATGTAGGAAAACGTGAGGCAATACCTTAAGATTTACCTTAGAAGTATAGATTAAATAACGGCAAACCTGTATTTCAGCTGTGATAGATTCGGAGACCGTTTTTGGCACAAACTCTTTCAAATTCTGAAGATACGTGGGGTTAAATATTGGAAACGAAATGTTATGCACAACTTGTACAGTATCTGAGGGTGGGGGTTAAAATCGGAGAGAGAGAGAGAGAGAGACAGAGAAAGACAGAGAGAGGGAGGGAGCAACACATGAATACAGTAAGCCGTTCTTCAATTCAAATGTTTGTAAATCTAAAGGTTTCAACTACGTTGATCACCAGTTCCTAGACTGACAAACTACTTAAAGTAATTATGCTGAGTACATCACAAATACGCATATCACAGGGAAGAGTGACGGCGAGCAACGCGCCCTCTGCAGCCAGGCGCCTTAGAAAGCTCGACCACTCCACCGCAGCGAGCCGTTCCTACACAATGACGCTTGCTCATGGTAGGATAGCCTAGAGAGCAATATCAAGCCAGACTTTCGACTGAAGACCTCCACACACACACATACACACACACACACACACACACACACACACACACAACAACAACGACAAAACACAGGTCAGAGAAATCTGTTTTCGCAAACTGTAAGTATACAGTTGTAATCATCTGTTGTCCAAACTGAATCTAAATGAAAATTTAGTTTTATTCTTCTGGAGTACATGAATTCGAGTTACATGTTCATGTAGGCAATAAGGAGCAAGGTGACCCAGTGGTAACACACTTGCCTCGAAGTTCCGAGAAGTAAATCGGCCATGCACTTTGAAAACAACTGTTCCGGCATTTACCTGGAGTGATTTGGGGGAATAATGGAAAACCTAAATTTGTATAACCGGGAGTGGATTTAAACCCACCTCCGGTTATCCAAACTTAGATTTTCCATGATTTACCTAAATCACTGAAGACAAATGCCGAAATGCTTCTTTTCAAATGGTACGTGCGATTTCCTTTCTCATACTTACCCAAACGTTCTGAGAGTGAGCTCCGGCTTTAACGAACACGCAGCCGTCGGGAGTTTAAACCGCAGGAAATAGTTTGACAAGTTGAGCGAAATATCAGAAGACACATGACATCCGAATGGCACATGGCAGCTTTGGGTCTTGACTCAAACATGGAAAGTAGCAGTCTGGCGCTCTCGCTACCTTTCCACTCGATTGAGAAATGATTCAAAGGAAGGGGAACATGTAAACTAGTGACAGAAACTTGTAGTAATTTCCTCTTGTTTATGACGAAAACTGTATGGCACGAGTTGCAGTGAATATACGAGTGTGACAGTATCGAGAGGTAGTTGCTACTAGCAAGAGGAGCATGCAGATAATATTGTGAGCCAGTGAGCAGAACACCTGGTCAGCCAAAGCGAATGAGCTGGGAACGTTGGCGTGCCGGTGGCTGTTTGCCTTCCGGGAAAGGACAGCTGGTGAGTGTGATATCGCGCGCCTGTGTTTGCGGGCCAGGCGCCAGTGAATTTAATCCACTGTGGCGCGGGAGCAGTCTCCAGGTGCTCCAGCGGAGGGGCGGATATTCAGTGAGAAACGGTTTGGGACGACTTAAAGCAGAATTTCTTGCTAAGACATACCCTAACGGCTCTCGCGACTCGCTGACGCCAGACATCGGCCATGAACCCTCTAGTTCACTGTCCTGTGAAGACGACGCTTCAGAGATGCTCATTATCCAGACGTCAGCTCATGTTTGGATGAGTTGGTGCCATGTGGTAAGTGGCTGTATACTGACTCTTCGTCAGAGACGCTTTGATGTCACATAAAAGAACCTACACGATTGGCGTTGTTTTTAAAACGACAAAACACATTAGCTTTTTGCTGTTTCTGCCCACATTTTTTACGTGGATGAAGCGCAAAACGCTAAAGGAAACGGACGCGTCTCTTTTCTTTGGCGATGCGCCGAACTGTGCGCAACTTAGACGCCGCTATGAAGTTGCGACTTGTCAGTTGTTGGTAACAAGTTTGCATTAGTAAGACCTCGTTATCAGGTGGCGGTGGCTGCTCTACAACAGCATCAAAAAGGTTGCATACTCGTGGTTACGATCAGGGTCTAAATAACTTCACTTTTCAAGTTAAATTTATAACGCGGCAGCAAATCAAATGTTCAAATGTTTGTTAAGCTTATGGGACTTAACTACGGGGTCATCAGTCCCTAAACTTACAAACTACTTATGAACTACTTACAACTAAGGACGGCACAAATATCCATGCCCGAGGGGGGATTCGAACCCCCGACCGTAGTGGCCGTGCTGACCGTGACTGGAGCGCCTCAGTCACCTCGGCCACCGCGGCCGGCACGCGGCAGCACCTTGCAACTGTTTTTAACCTTTCTTTCTTAGTAACAATAGATCGGCAGTGTTACAGTCGTGTGAATCAATTCCGGTTGAGTTTCAAAGGTGAATCGAGAAGAGGGAATAATCTACGTTATCTTTTATCGTATTCCTTGGCATCTTTGCCATACTCTAGTTCAGTGTTTCCCAAGGATTTTGAATATCCCCCCCCCTTTTCCAGCTAAAAACATTTTGGCTACCCCGCACCCCATCCCACCCCATCCCACCCCCTACAACTATGTGTGTAATTTCCAACTCAACGAATCGAATTTAATTTTCTTTTGTTGATATTTCTTGCGAAAAAAATACAGTTCGTGCATTGTAGAATATATAGCCCGTTTCTCTGAATAGAATACATTTTATACGAATTCCGAGAGAAACAAATATGTGTTGTATAACGGGATTTCGCATTGCAGGTAATGCTCAGAAACGAATTATGTTTGTTCACCCATGCGCTACTATATAGCCAATTTGTAAAAAGTCTCATTTCTAAAAAAATACTGACTGTATCTTGTAAATTTAGCTGTCGTCTGGTACCTGAAAACAGTTTACAGGCCTTTCATTTGTTCATTGTTAACACGTTGTGTTATTCTATTGAACTGAGAATTGATGATTAACAAGGAATCACTTTTCTCGGGCAAACGTTATTACATTACAGAACTCTTAGTATTAAGACATTCTATGACATTTTTCTTTCATCGCGCAACTGCTAACTGCTTCCTCCTGTCACGGTGACCCCATGAACAAGACCTTTTTGATACCCCTGCTGGTCGCGACAAACGGGCTGAAAAACTTTGCAATAGGTACATACTGTCAGCATCAATTACTTGCTGAATTAATATTGTCAACGTTTTTGCTGTCTTTATTCAGTACAGGCGGATTAATACTTTTAAACTCTGGAAATTGATCTCATTTTGCTTACCTTATTATTGATTATTATTGGGGATAACTTTGTAAATTTCAGTTGTAATATTTATGTCGAAGAACTGTACATCGACTCATGGCCACTTATTATTAGATCAGACATTTTCTAGAGTCAGTTTACAGGATGTGCAATTCTTATGTCATGGCCTAGAGACAGTAATTAGGTAGCTAACATCCCTATAAATGACCAGCAAGACTACTCCAAACCGGCCGCGAAAGCCTAGCGTTCTGCGTCGCGTCAGTCACGTTCTGCACGGCCACTACCGTCGGGGGTTCGAATTCCCCGTGGGGCAAGGATATTTGTGACGTCCTTAGTATTAGCTAGTTCATAAGTAGTTTTTAAGTTTAGGGACTGACGGCCCCGTAGTTAAGTCCCATAAGCTTTATAAATATTTGATTTGAACTACTCCAAAAAGTCAACCATTAAGTAATTTTGAGCAGAGTTGAGTCGTCTGGCTGCGCCCTTGATGCTACTACGTGTCGCCCAGTTTGGAAAGGTCCGCCATACAGTATGTAATATTTCTGGCTTACAGCCATCATATTCAGATTTGAGAATAGCTCCCGTTCAGCAGGTTGGAACCAGTAGGCGACAGATGGTACAGGTAGTGTGAGAAGCATATCAGGTGCTACCTGTAGGTTAGATTGCTGTGGAAAGGAATATAGAAAAGATCCCCGAGTTGCCTGTACCTCACACTGATTGGCTGATGTATACGGCGGTCGCCCGCTAAAATGCGATCATATTTTGATTAGTATTTAATTAACTAATCATTGAACACAGGTGAAATTCTGAGTAGGGACCCCTCAATGTTGAGCTATGTCACAATAAAATAAGATGTATAAAAATGAATTGTAAATCGGAACAAAATGCTAACTAAAAGACAGACGATGCGCGTGGGCCATGTTTTGGCGCCTGCCAGAGCGAGAGGATCCTACGCGAGTTGAGCTGCCGAGTTTAGTTCAGATGCGGTGTTCAGACTGTGAAGACGTAACAGATTTGCCGCTCAGACTGAGAACACACACTTCAGTACAGAAATATTGTACGGTCACAACAGATTAATTTTTTATTTAATAATTATTAATGTAGGGACAAGAAACAATATAGTTCATTATGTGTGGTTTGCTAATTCTCTGCGGTTGTAATTAATAAATTAGCTGGAACCCCATCATCTTAAGTTCATCAGTTAATAGAAAAACAGTCCCTACCTATCGACCATAAAATCAGTCTCAAGAGCAAGAACCAACGACCAGAGTGCAGCTTTCTGTGGTGGGACAGTTACTGAAGAACAAGACGACGTGTTGATGAAATAACCTTCAGAACTGACGCGTGCTACTCAGTGAGGAAGCAGCAGCTAGGCGCCTCGTATTCCGTAGTCTTGTTACAACTGGTAAGGGGTTCACGGCGTTCATAGTAATATGGAGGAGGTTCTCTTAAAAGAAAAACAATAAGAAGAGAATAGGTAGGGCTGTCGCCTATGTTGAAATTAGAGAGAGAACCAACTGCTAGCTCTCGCAATCGTAATATGAATTCAAAGTTAAGCCCACCTCAATTTTCATTTTTCTTTTACCCGCCGTAAGTATCATGGTTTCATGACACGACTATGCAGAAACACTCGATAATCGATATGTTTAGACCACAGCTGATAAATTTGATGGTGGAAGAAAGCACCAGCAGCTGTGTAACAATTATTTATTTATTTATTTATTTAATTTCGCAACCGATTTCGGTGTTACAATTACATCATCTTCAGGCGCCTAACCAAAAAAGACAAATACAACAGTTACAATGCTATAAAACAACAATTGCATCATAAAGTCGGTGTACAAAAATTGTCAAGCAATAAACATGCCACATATAAGAAAAAAGTATTACTATTCTCTAACAATAAACTTATTACAAGGTCATTAAGTAAACAGATAAGTCTTATTTATTATTTATTTTCGTTACACCATCTATGGGTTACGTTTACACAACTTTCCTCAAATCTACAGTTGTCTTCCTTCCTCTTTCACCAGTACTCCTTCATCCGTTGGCTCACTCGTGCACGTTCACCTGCCGAGAACACTCTTGTTCTTCCTCGTTTTCTCTTCGAAGGAATCCTCCACCTCCGCAACCTTTTTCCTAAAGATGTAACTGTTCAAAATTTCTTCTGTTGCGATCCCGCATTTTTCTAGGTGCCTGTGCACTTCTTTCACTTATGGAACTTGTGTCTTCCTGTTCTCCTGGAAGAGAAGAATCTTGTTGGCGAGCGTCTCTGACTTCATTCTTTTAATATGTCCATAGAAAGACAGATAAGAGTCTATTACACCTTTTTTTGTGTGCACGTTATAGTTAAGGAGAAATGAAATGATAATAAAGGGAATGTGTTTAGTATCATGTGTTATTAAAATGATGACATAATATATTTATATACAAAATACCATAAAACTATTATTATTGAAGGCTTTAGCCCAACTTTTTTCAACCATACGCAAAGCATTATCAGGCTAATAAATCATTTTGCCTTAATTTTTATTGGTCCAGCGACAAATACACCATCGTGCAGTTATATTTTCGTTTTCCCAGTCAGTTTTAGCATAAAACAGAAAAAAATGTTTTTATGTCTGTTCATAGAATACAACCATTAAAAGTATGGCCATTAAAGCTAATAACGTCAAAGATAGAACAACTTAAAAGGTCTGTCTAGAAGAGATGAGGCTATATATCCCATACACATTACCTACTGGGTAGTGTACACATTGAATAACTTTAATATTCGGACACTGAGATATTTTTAGTTTGCTGTGTTATAACTGTATTCCGAACAAACAAAAATAGAATATAACGAAATATTATATGAAGGTACATGTCTTGTAAATAACAGTATGAACGTAAAACAGTTGTTAAGGAATGCGATTAAAATAAACCACTCTTCGAGGATCGTGTTACTTTAATATCCGGACAGATGGCAGTGTCGCCCTTGTCACCGTTCACGCCGGGGTGAGTAGGCCTGCTTCTAGTCACAAGGCAGGTGTGTGTTTACAAGCGCGGTGGACTGTACAGACGGTACGATGCCGCGCAAAGCTAATACCAGCTTTGAGATACAACTTTTGATTTTTCACAATGCGAAAGGAAAACCATATCAACAAATTGCTGCCATGCTCAACATGAGTAAGAGTACTGTGGCAGATATTGTCAGGCGTTTCAAAAACGAGGAGCGTATAGACTCCATATTACAAAAGGGCCAGCCACTGAAGTTGGATGCTCGTGACAAGAGGAAGCTAATACGAAAAATAAAGAAGAGATTAGCACGTGAGCTTCTAAACGAGACTGAACGAGACTGGAAAGAAGGTACATTCTCAAACGATTCGCAGAGCATTGAAAGAAAAAGGATGCAATGGAAGAGTGGCTAGGAAGAAACCGTATTGTGAATGAACAGAATCGACAGAAAAGATTGGACTTTGCTAGGGAGTTTATTACGAAGGATTCAATGTGGTGGAATGACGTCATTTTTTCCGACGAAAGTAAATTTCAGGTTTGTGGGTCGGATGGACGAAGCACGGTGTGGCAGAAGAAGAATGCGGAATTTACAGTCGCAAATATTAAACCAACTGTAAAGCACGGAGGTGGCAGCGTCCTTGTCTGGGGCTGTATATCGACATTTGGACCGGGAGAATTGGTGTTCATCGACAATACTATGTTCAAATGTTTGTTAAGTTATGGGACTTAACTACGGGGTCATCAGTCACTAAACTTAAAAACTACTTATCAACTACCTTATACTAAGGACGGCACAAATATCCATGCCCGAGGGGGGATTCGAACCCCGACCGTAGTGGCCGTGCAGACCGTGACTGGAGCGCCTCAGTCCCCTCGGCCGGCAATACTATGTCTATTTGAACATATGAAAGAACAATTTACGAAAAAGTGCTGAAACCATGGGGATATCAAACACCTACAAATTTTACCAGGACAATGACCCGAAACATAAGGCTCGCATTGTGCAGGAATATTTATTGTACAGCTGCCCCAAAGTCCTACAACCACCACCTCAGTCACCAGATGTCAACCCGATTGACAATGTGTGGGGAGAACTGAATGGACGTATTAGAAGTACACCAATATCTTCCAAAGAAAGTCTGAAGCGTCGACTAAAAGAAGAATGGGACGGCCTACGTGCGGACTATTTACAAAATATCATTAGCAGAACGCCGCAGCGTTTGAATGATGTGATAAAACAGAATGGCTGCCCAACAAGATATTGAAACATTTATTTTCCATAAAACTTTGTCTTGAAATGCTTAGTACTGCAAAGTGTCCGAATATTAAAGTAACGTGAATATAGGACCGAGTAGTATTTAAATTGTATCATTAAGGAAGTTATGTATCTTAATAAAATGTATATTATTACTTAGAAGACCCATCACGTAATGTAATAATTGGTTATATGTTCTGTTATAAATAAAGATATGATGTTCCATGTCACAGTGTCCAAATATTAAGGTTATTCACTGTATACAGGGTGTTACAAAAAGGTACGGCCAAACTTTCATGAAACATTCCTCACACACAAAGAAAGAAAATAAGTTATGTGGACATGTGTCCGGAAACGCTTAATTTCAATGGTAGAGCACATTTTATTACTTCTCTTCAAATCACATTAATCATGGAATGGAAACACACAGCAACAGAACGTACCAGCGCGACTTTAAACACTTTGTTACAGGAAATATTCAAAATGTCCTCCGTTATCGAGGATACATGCATCCACCCTCCGTGGCATGGAATCCTTGATGCGCTGATGCAGCCCTGGAGAATGGTGTATTGTATCACAGCCGTCCACGATACGAGCACGAAGAGTCTCTACATTACCTGCCTTGCCGGCCGCGGTGGCCGAGGGGACTGAGGCGCTTCAGTCACGGTCTGCGCGGCCACTACGGTCGGGGGTTTGAATCCCCCCTCGGGCATGGATATTTGTGCCGTCCTTAGTTGTAGCTAGTTCATAAGTAGTTTGTAAGTTTAGGGACTGATGACCCCGTAGTTAAGTCCCATAAGATTTACAAACATTTGATTTGATTTTACCTGCCTTAAATTGGGGCAACTGTCGGTGAATCGAGGAAGTACAGTACATACTAACGAAAAAATTGGGTATTTTGACAATTGTCTGCACGAATTATTTCAATTTACATTTAAAGAGAAAAACTAAAATGAGCTCTAACATGGAAATTAAGCGTTTCCCGACACATGTACACATAACATATTTTCTTTCTTTGTGTGTGATGAATGTTTCCTGAAAGTTTGGCAGTACCTTTTTGTAACACCCTGTCTATGCACAAAAGTCTGTTGAAAAACTTGAGTCAGTATGGGTGACTTAAACCTGAGGTGGGCGGTGGAGGGGTAGAATCATTTATGTAGCGAAATTAAATAAATGTTAGAAAGGTGAACAGGTGGGGCTTAACAGCTTTCACGTAATTGCAAAACGACATATTGACCATAGCTGTTTATTTTTATCTCAATGCTACCAGTTTTCAGTTAGTTTACTATTATGAAGCGTTAGCAGAGTTTAACTAATAGATTAACATGTCGTAACACAAAAATTCAAAATTGTAAAATAAGTATTTGTTGTCATTACTGTACTCCTTATTGATATTACCACAGTGGCTGACTGCTACAAAGTGAATATTTATTTTAAAATTTTGAATTATTGTGTTACGACATGTAAGCTATTAGTTAAACTCTGCTAACGCATTGAGCATTGAGAAAAAATAAAGAGCTATAGTCAATATGTAGTTTTGCTAATACAGTAGAGTCTCCATTATCCGATCTTCGGTTATCCGACCTTCCGTGTTATCCGACCCTTTCACCGCGCCGGGACTGTACACAGTAGCCGTGCACCAGCCTACAGGTCAGTGACTGTACGTGTTGTATGTTTTGGTGCGCGTCATTATCATTCACTTGGTCGTCGCCGTCTGCTACTCCTCACTCTTCAATGCTAACGTAGATCTGTAGTAGGAGCGGACGTGTTGCGCTTTGTTTATAAACACTTGTGATGGCTTCAAAATGGATAAAGTGGTCGTTTCAATGTAAGGAAAACTTAAAGCTTTAGAAAGAATAGACAATGGTGAAACTTTTAAAAAGTGGAGCAAGAATATAACGTCGGGAAAATAACACTTGGAGACTGGAAAAGGAACCGCAATGAAATTGTTTCCAGAAAATAACCTCGACTGTTGTTAAAGATCGGAAAACCATGAAAAAATGTGATTATGAAAACGTGAAGCTTTTTTCCTGTAGTTTTCTGAACATAGAGAAAGGTGTACCCATGTCGGGACCTATTTTGCAGGAAAAGCGTTAAAGTTTCGTAACGAAGTAAACTAAGGTGATACTCATATCACTTTTCTTTGAGTGCCTTCTAATGTATTTGAACGTTATATTCAGTTCTTGTTCACGTATTATATGTTCAAATAAATTTTGTACTCTTTTTATGTTTATTTTATTTTATTTTATTTTGGCCCACTCTAGATTACGGTAGTAATACTAAAAGTGGGCCTTTGCAATCGTCTATTGACAGCTCGAAATTTAAATGAAAATAACGGCTTAACTATTCATCTGACATGAAAATTGAATAACCTAATTGGTAGGGGAGAAAATTCTCTACAATTTAGCTCCCTTAAGTTTCTTTCATATCTTGTATCGTTTGAGACGTATTTGCAAAAATAACGGAGATTTGACACCCTCCATTGAATTAACGAAAACCAGCCGTTCTGAGATGTCACGTGACATTCCTCGCCCAGAACTCTCTGTGGCAAACACCATCTTGCGTTGCGTATTTGATGATTTTCTTGCCAGCCGCGGTGGCCGAGGGGACTGAGGCGCTCCAGTCACGGTCTACACGACCACTACGGTCGGGGGGTTCGAATCCCCCCTCGGGCATTGATATTTGTGCCGTACTTAGGATAAGCTGATTGATAAGTACTTTGTAAGTTTAGGGACTGATGACCCCGTAGTTAAGTCCCATAAGCTATACAAATATTAGAACACTTTTTAGATGACTCTCTTATTGTAACTTACACGTTGTCATTTCAAAGCAATGGCTTACTGAATAATTAACAAAAATGCATCGTTCTTCGTACGATAAATGATAATCTAGTGTCTACAAATGCCATATTAGCATCAGTTAACAGAGGCCATCAATACTATAAGATTAAAGGACTCATCTTTTCATTGAGATCCTTACTTGAAAAATTTATAAACTACATCATTAGAAACAAAACTACAACATTAGAAGAATTTGTGATGTATATTAAAGAAGAACACAACAAATTACAGAAGCTACCCAAATACAAACAACAATTTCAAAATTTCCTCTTTCATAAAATCAAAAATTCAAATGTTTGTTAAGCATATGGGACTTAACTACGGGGTCATCAATCCCTAAACTTACAAAATATATACGAAATAGGACGGCACAAATATCCATGCCCGGGGGGGGGGGGATTCGAACCCCCGATCGTAGTGGCCGTGCTGACCGTGACTGGAGCGCCTCAGTCACCTGGGCCACGGCGGCCGGCTCCTCTTTCATACCCTGAAATAAGAATGTAAAAAAGTTAAATGTGAGAAGGTATCACAAGTTGTGCAACAATAATTTTTTGAAGCTATAACAAACCAACAGAAGATGAACAACATATTGAAAATATAAAATAGAGTTCAGGAGCAATAGTAGATAATTTGTTTTTACATGTTGTGTATAAATGCTTTGTATAATAATAATAAAAGGTTGGAAAAAAAGTAGCGTAGTGGGCAAGGCGTTGGACTATGATGCTAAAGGCCAGCGGTTCGGAACCCGCCAGTACCTAATTTTTTTTTCCTAAAAGGGTTTCATACACTCTTCTTAATTAATTTTTTATTATTTTGGTCCAAAATGTATCCAAAAAGTTATAAAACTACAAATCTAAAGTGGGCGATTTTTTTTTTCCGTGTTATCCGACCTTCCCGCTTATCCGACCTTGCCGCAGCCGGTTTAGGTCGGATAATTGAGACTCTTCTGTAGATGTTAACGCAGCTGGCGGTACTTTCTGCCACCATCATACGCAGAAACAGCCTTCGCGACTGAGTAAACCTGCGCGTTGATGAGCGAAGAGCGGCGACCGTGAAATCCAAATGGGTCGTCGCCCCCTGAGGACGCAGTCGCCAGACGGTGTTGCCTCGTCTGTGCCCGGTGGCGGCGGACAGATTAGCCGCGCGGCCCCGCGGTCGCCCAGCGGCCTTTGTGGGCCTGCGCCGCGTCGCCCACGACAAACAGCCCAGTGGGCCCAGCGCGGCCGGCGCGGCCCAACACCGCTGTGTAGTGAGTGTGCCTGCCGCGCCACTTGCTGCGCTCACCCGCTATTTACACTGGCCGCGTCCACCGCTTTAACGCGTAATTGAACCCAACGACCGACCGAGCAAGTGCGCCAGTCCAGGGGCACCGCATTTAGGCCCCACGGAAAGACGCAAACTGGTACTCTTATTAGCAGCAGTCAAAATAATACAGAATGCTGCTAATGAGGCACTTCTCTATACGCATCTACATACTTACTCCTAAATCCACCCAAAGGTGTGCTTCTCTGTTCCACTCCCATATAGAACGGGGGAAAAAGAATGCTTGTAAGCATCCGTACGAGCCATGATCTCTCTTGTCGTCTTTACGGGAAATGTAGGTTGGCGGCAGTAGAATCGTTCGGCAGTCCGCCTCAAATTCCCGCTCTTTAAATCCCTTCAATTGATATTCTCGAAAGGTCGCCTTCTCTGCAGCGACTCCCATTTGAATTCCGGGAGCATTTCAGTTACACTCGTGGACTGATCGAATCTACCAGTTACAAACCTAGCCGGCCGCCTGTAAATTTTGAAGTTTTAAGAAAAAAAATATTTGCCGTTGTTTTTACACACAGTTAGGTGTATGAATGTGAAATATGGCGAAATCTTTTTTTTAATGTTCTTTTAAAAAATTATTTAATGTTGCTTTTAAGCAACATTTGTTCTTATAGGCAAAGTTGCCATAGAAACAAATTCCAATAAATATAAGCTTAATTTAGCAAAATGTTGGTTTACTCGTCACATTTAAGAGCTTAGATGTCTCATCTCAGCATTTTGTTTACAGTTTATAAATGTCCAATTTTACATTAAATAATTAACAAAATTTTGTCTATATAGTAGTAAAAATTTGACTCATTACACAGTTCAACTTTCACGTATCATTCTTGTCACAGATCACTGTATGCTGATACTTTTCGTTATGTAGGCTTGTGAAACATAATTAGTTTCCATGAATGATGTGGAAACACTTCCTGTTTACAGGTAGACACAGATGTACTTTACACTTGGTGCAGACAAGTTATGTAATGTTCTTGATGCACACTTTTCAAAATGTTCAAATGTTTGTAAAGCTTATGGGACTTAACTACGGGGTCATCAGTCCCTAAACTTACAAACTACTTATGAACTACTTACGAACTAGGACGGCACAAATATCCATGCCCGAGGGGGGATTCGAACCCCCGACCGTAGTGGCCGTGCTGACCGTGACTGGAGCGCCTCAGTCACCTCGGCCACCGCGGCCGGCGATGCACACTTTACACCGGCCTTTCTTCTCCAGCATATCTGCAAAATGGTACATCAATTAATTCCCATTCAGATGCAGAATACCATCTACAAGTTCCCATGGACTCAACTCATGCATATGTCGATATAGAATTTATACATTTCCTGTCAAACCAGTGTACTAAATCCACACTGTTTGTTGTCTCTACTCTCCAGCCACAACAGTCACATCCAGTCTTCTTTAGTTCAGCTTCACTTTTCAGAGGACTTTTTCCGATCCTGTCTGTCCTTATTGTGCCAGAGAATACACTGCCCCTTTCTATGAGGGCAATTGCTAATGGTATAGATGAAAACCAACTATCTGTAAACACTTTGAAATGCTGTTTCTCTGGTAATGTTTCTGTCAATGACAAAACAATATCCCCAGACATACCTAGTGCTCTATCACTGCATGCAGTACAACACCAACAAATTGTTGTATTTCGTTTTCTGTTTGTCTGCAAAGAAAATGAATCTTTCTGCAAAGAATAGATGTTTGACTGATCAGCAATGAGTTCAAACACATCATTCAGAAATGCTTTATAATACTCTAGTTATCCTTTCCATTCTGTGCCATGGACCACAAAATCACGCAATTAATGTTTTGTTATTCTGACAGTTATCCATACCTCCGCCACAAAATCATGCAATTAATCAGTTATTCTGACAGTTATCCATACCTCAGGAATTTCATTCTCATTTTCTTGCCCCTCTCTAATTGCCGGAATGTCAGCCCCGTCCCCCGTTTCCATGGCGTGAATGATATTCATAATGGCTCTTTCAGAAAGAGCTTTAGAACTTTCACCTACTTCGATACTTTCACCTTCATCCCCAGTGTCCGATAAATCATCATCTGGGATATCAATGTATGAATTGAACTTATCGTCAGGTAAGTCCACTATAAATTCTAGGTCAGCATCAGTCAGAAAGTCAGACATAATGACGCAATGTTTAACAGAGGCAAAGATTTTGAAATTACATCTGTAAAGCAAAATTTAAAGCACCTATATAAATAGATTTTTTATGGGAGGTCTAAATTAAGTAAGTTCCACTGAAATCCACTGTTGTTTAGAAGCAACATAACATTTTTCTCAGTTTATCTTATCTGTAAATTATTGTGCAAGAAATATTAATGGAGTAGCTAAGGATGATTGTCACAGTATATGAAAATTATTTCACTGCAAACAAAAGTGTTAAACTCACGTATTTTAGATGGTTTCTATTGTCAATTCAGGACAATATAGACCGCAGCAAATCCAAATTTTCAACAATTGTTTCCAGCTTTCTGCACGTGATTTCATGCCATCTATTGTCAACAACAGATACTACTGGTATGAGACTTCGAGTAAACGGTGGAAAAGAATTGTTACATGTGATATTATTTGTAGCAGACCTACAGAAAGATAATTTTGCTTGTAAACGATGCTGGTAAAGAAAGTGTTAAACCGATATGGCGGGGATCTGGTGAGCAATAATGAAATGAAATGTTTGTTAAGATTATGCGATTTAACTGCGGGGTCATCAGTCCCTAAACTTACAAACTACTTATAAACTAACTTATACTAAAGACACCACAAACATCCATGCCTGAGAGGGGATTGAACCCCGAAGGGAAACGGCATCGTACATCGTAGCATAGCGCCTCATGCGCTCGGCCACTCCACCGTGGCGGTGAGCAATACTCAAGACGGGGTCGTACAAGCGTTTTAAATGCTTCCTCCTTAACAGAGGAATCACACCATCCCAAACCTCCCAATAAACCGAAGTCGACCACTCAACTTCCCCACGGCTGTCTCTATATGCTCGTTCCATTTCATACTGCTGTACAGCGTTACACCTAGATATTTAATTGACGCGACTACTAATGGTATAATCGAACATTACGGGATTGATTCTCCTAGTCACCTGCATCACCTTACATTTCTCTACATTTAGCGCTAGTTAGCATTCCTAGCATCAGCTAGAACGTTTGTAAGACTCATTCTGCATTTATACAGGCATTCAATGTCGACACCCTCTTGTACACTACAGCATCATCAGCAAACAGCCGCAAACTCACTCTGTCTGTCAGATTATTTATATAGCTATAAAATAATAGCGTCCTGTCACACTTCCCTAGGGCAGCCCTGACGGTTCCCTAGATCCTGATAAACACCGCCAACGAGGACAACCTACTGGGTTCCATTAAGTAGTCTTAGAGCCACTCGAGTTCCTCTTCCATAAGATCGTGCCTTTGTTAGCAATCTATCGTGCGGTACCGTGTCAAACGCCTTTCTATATCTACATCCATAATTCGCAAGCCACCTGACGGTGTGTACCTTGACTACCACTATAGGTTCTCCCTCCTATTCCAGTCTCGTATTGTTAGCGGAAAAAAAGATTGTCGATATGCCTCTGTGTGGCCTCTAATCTCTCTCATTTTATCCTCATGATCTCTTCGCGAGATATACATAGGAGGGAGCAATATTCTGCTTGACTTTTAGGTAGAGGTATATTCTCGAAACTTCGAAAAAAGCCCGTACCTAGCTATAGAGCGTCCTGTTGAATACTCTTCCACTGGAGTTTATCGATCACCTCCGTTACGCTTTCACGATTACCAAATGATCCTGTAACGAAGTGCGCTGCTCTCTGTTGGATCTTTCCTACTGCATCAACCGCACCTGGTTGAAATGTTTCAAATGTTTGTATAGTTTATGGGACTTAACTACGGGGTCATCAGTCACTAAACCTACAAAATACTTATGAACTACTTACGACGGCACAAATATCCATGCCCGAGGGGGGATTCGAACCCCCGACCGTAGTGACCGTGCAGACCGTGACTGGAGCGCCTAAGTCTCCTCGGCCACCGCGGCCGGCAAAACATCCGCACCTGGTACGGATCCCACACCGGTGAGCAGTATTGAAGCTGTGGGCGAACAAGTGTACTGTAACCTACTTCTTTTATTTTCGGACTGCATTTCCTTAGAATTCTTCCAATGAATCTTAGTCTGGCATCTGCTTTACTGACGATTAATTTTATATGGTCGTCCCATTTTAAATCACTTATAATGCCTACTCCCAGATAATTTACGGAATTAACTGCTTCCATTTGCTGACGTGCTAGAGTGTAGCTGAATGATAAAGGATCTTTCTTTCTACGTAATCGTAGAACATTACACTTGTCTACATTGAGATTCAATTGTCTTTCCTGCATCATGCTTGTGTGTTCCTTGAGTGCACTGCGGCTCGCTAGTCAGTTGACTTGTAATAGTCCAATCGGTAGGTCGTGAGTGTACGATAGGTTTTACCAATGCAGAAAAAGCCGACTTGTTCAACAGAAGAAAATTAAATTCGTTGCCTTTGAAATAACACATATATTTGTCCTATGGTTTGGGTAGGTGGGAGGGGGGGGGGGGAATCGCCAAAATATTTTTAGTTGGAATGGGAAAGCGTATTCAAAAAGGTTGGAAACAGTTCTTTAAACCGATCTGGTGAGGATCCCAAACACTTGAGGAATACAGAAGACGGGGTCGTACAATCGTTTTATATGCAGTCTCCTTTACAGACAAATCACACCTTCCCAAAAGTCAGCCAATAAACCGAAGTTGACCATTCTCTTCGCCATGATTGTCTTTATATGCTCGTCCATTTTGACCATTCGTGTTCCCTGTCATTGTCTTTATATGCTCGTCCATTTCGTGCAGCGTTACACCTAAATGTTTAATTGACGCGACTTTGTCAACCAGCACACTATAGCAGTATTCGAATATTACGAAATTTTTCTCCTACTCACGTGCATCACCTTACATATATTTAGCGCAAATTGCCATTTCTCGCACCACCTAGAAATTTGGTCCATGTCATCCTACGTCCTACTAGTAATTCAATGACGACATCTTCCAGTACACCACAGCATCATCAGCGAACACTCTGACCGTTAGATCATTTATATACATAGAAAATAATAACGGTCTTATCACTATCCTAGGACACCCCTGACGATACTCTAGTCTCTGATGAACACTCTCCATCGACTACAACGTACTGGGTTCTATTATTTGTTTTCGAGCCACTCACATATGAGGGTACCTGTTCCATGCGCTTCGTTAGCAGGCTATAGTGCGGTACCGTGTCAAACGTCTTGCGGAAATCGAGAAATATGCAGTCTGCCTGCTGCCCTTCATCCATAGCACCCAAGATGTCATGAGAGTAAAGGGCAAGCTCGTTTGGCACTATCGATACTTGCTAAAGCCGTGCTGATTAAAGGATAAAAGCTTTTCCATCTCAGAAATTAACTATATTAGAACTGAGAATATATACAAGAATTCTACAGCAAATCGATGTCAAAGATATAGGTCTGTAATTTCGTGGGTCCGTTCTTTTTTTTGGCTATCTATACACTATCAACATATTACCACAGTCTAACATACAAAGTCACGATCACTCTCAGATTTTTGTTATACAGTGCGACAGAAGCGCTCCAAGCGTTCGTCACGCTACATCTCGGACAAATGCGAATAGATGTTTTGTTCCAGGTTGCTGGAGTGTTTTTTACAATTACACTTATGGGATTTCGCTGCGGGGTCATCAGTCCCTAAACTTACAAACTACTTATGAACTAACTTATACTAAAGATAACACAAGCATCCATGCCAGAGGGCGTATTCGAATCCCCGACGGGGAACGGCCTCGCGCGCTTTGCCACTCCTCCGCGGCACGAGGTTATTCCTTAGATTGTTGGAACAAAACAAGTACATGCAGTAATGGGATCAGATGCCACGGTGTATGGAGCGCTTCACTTACGTTCACAGGGCACACGAGTAGTCCTAGGTAGGCAACTGAAGCAAGTGGTGCAAGTGGTACCTTTGCATAACAATCACGTTGTTGATACTGCAGGCACTGTTTACTATTGTTGTTCAAAATGTTCAAATGTTTGTAAACCTATTGCACCAAACTGCTATGGTCATCAGTTCCTAGACTTACAAACTACTTTAACTTACGCTAAGGCCAACATGCACACCATGCTTGAGGGAGGAATCGAACATCCAACGCACGCTGCGGAGCAAGGCGTTGTAGAGCGTTCAGCAACTCAACGGTGCTACTGTTATTGTCTCTTGTGTACGGTACACTTTGTGATACTTTACAAATTTTCATCGTAGGAGTATGGAGAGAGTGTGCACATTTTGCGCTTCTGTGATATAATGCGAAAGCTACTTTGCCGAATATCATCGTCGGTATCCTAATCGTAGGATTCCGAGTGCCAAAACATTTAGTGGAACATATCTAACTTTGCTAGAAACTGGTACTCTTCCCAATATTCACTCCGAAAGATATCGTGACGTTCAAGAAGAGGAAACCATTCTCAATCTAGTACAGTGCAGTCCTCGTCTAGTACAAGACACCTTGCTACTCGATTGTACGTTCCTTCATGAGAATGGACAGTATCATTTTCATGTGCTGAAAGTCCACCATTTAGAACCACATGTCTTTTGCCAAACGTTTGTGCTTTTGTAACTGATTAAGTGGAAATGGGCAGTTCTATCGCTTCATAAATGTTCAGTGCGGGGGAAACCTTTATAAGTGTGACGTGAACGATATGCATAATACGCGTGTCTGCGCATATGAAAATCTCCATGCCTCGGTTGTATCTCAATTTCAGAACAGATTCATTTTCAATATCCAATTTGGTTTTTTCTGTGACTGGTTACTACGGCCGTTTATTCTCGCGAAAAATTTAAATTGTCAGAAGACCTCAGCTTCTTGAAAATATTCCTCTGGAAACAAGACGGCAAAGGTGCGTCCAACATCATGGGGCATCTGCACACTTGTACCATGTGGTAACAGCTTATCTTAGACAGCAATTCCCACAGAGATGGATAGGTCGCGGGAGCCCTATCAACTGGCCTGCCAGATCCGCACATTTAACACTCCAAAATTACTGCAGCTGAGGTGGATGAATGACATCGTGTACGAAGTTAAGGTGGATACACGAAAAGAATTGATACACTAAATTTTCCATGCCACAACGTCAAGAAGGTAACAGCATGTGAAATTACAAAATGCTACTCGCGTGGTTCACTCCCGTGCGAATTTTTGCCATCAAATACAGAGAGGGATTTTGAACACTCTTAATGCAAGACACTATATAAAATTGTTTAAATTAATTATTATGTGAATTTACTTAGTGCGATCCTACAATAAAAGTGTTTTCTGCCATATTCCTGAGTTTTTCAACTACTGTAGCTCCTTAAATTTGGACTTGACCAGATTGCTTTATTTACTTTTTTTGTTCCAAATAACTGAAGGAATACCTTCCAGAAAACGGAAGAAAATCTCGTGACTCACCCTGTAACATAAGGTTTACAATAAGGAACGTATGTAATGCCATAAATATGGGAAATCAATAAAATATAACTCCACATTTGTCTTTCTTAGGTTTCCTAAAACAAAAGGTGTGTAACGCTACGTTACGTAACAGTTTATTTAAGGCCGTCGTTTATCCTGCAGGTATTTACGAATGGAGTCCGTTTTCTATTAACATAAAAATGGCTGTAAACACGAGAAGAGCTGACCTTTCAGGAATGTTAAGGTTTCTTCATTGCTATTTCAGACAAATCAGTAAGTGTGGAACAAAGGAAATTTTATGGACTGCTTAACTACATTATTTAATGTTCCAAATTAACCAGAGTTATATTTGAGTCAATAAAACGTCGAAAGCAATAAAACTATTTTACAAGATAAAATAAGCCAATTCCACAATATTGTCCCTATATCTTACCCAGAATCGGCAAGGATTTTGAAAGGTCTTTTCTAAGCAAAAATAATTACACTCAAAAGTGTATCCTTGTATCAAAATCACTAGTAACGTGTAAAAGTGTGCTGATCATTGACTTCGCACCGACTTCTTAAGCCTCAAAGTAAGTACCAATCATAGTAACAAAAAGCATTATAGAAATTTATATTTGCTATGTGTTCATTTGCTCTTACTTTCAGTGGTATAAGCTGCAAATATACACATTTTTGTAAGTACTTCTTCACGAATAAACTGTTGCATGTATCACTGAATCAGTGACTTTCGGCACTATTTATATTTATTTCACGATTATTGATGTCTCTTTATATTTTGCTAATACTTGTAATCCAAACGTTATTGTAACTATTTCGTTCATTACAAAATTAATTATAGACGAACATGATAATCACGGCGCCTTGCCCACCGCTAAGAGCACTAGTTCACATTTCAACTGTTGGTCGGTAACAACTTTCACAGCAGTGAGTGTCGCGACTGTATATGTTAGACCGTGATATTACCTATTACCTCCTCAAAACAAAATTTGCAATACGAATTGACTAATGGCAGGCACCGCCCCTAAATTTATGAATAAGAAATGTTTCAATATCTTGGCTTTTCAGGACATTCGATTAAACTGACTGGAAAGTTGAAAACTTTTGCCGGACGGGAAGTTGAACGCGAGTTTTCACTTTGTGCTATCGGTACCCTTAACTTTTAGGCTAACCGGATACGATTGTCGTCAAGCCAAAGCAACGTATGTCACAATAAAGTTATAGTTCCCAATGTCTGTTACTTACACTTGCTCGCAGCTTTATGAATATTGCCGCAAATTATCTCTTACCTACTTCTGTATTTACAGAGATGTGGACATTTGCCTGCTATATTCGACCAATGCGAAAATAAATAAATAAATATAAAAAATAAAATAAATCGTTGAGACGTGTGTACTATGATTCATGAAAAATACTTGGAAGGTATGTATGTTCTGATAATATTATTTCAAATACACAATTTCCTACAAAAATCATTCTCATCATTTGTTGCTAACAAAAAGCAACTAAAACGTCTTTGGCATCCTTGAGTGTAACTTTCACATATTGAGTAATAGCAGACGTTCGTCATCTGGAAATAATTCTCTACATCCGTAAGAGATGGATTAATTAAATATCATTGAAGGTTGGGAAAAAAAATAAAAACAAGAATACGTTTAGTTTTTATTTGATAATTTAAAGAAAATAACCTTGATAATAAGAGCCATACATAGGTGCGCCTGTACGACAGCGAAAGAGAGAGAGAGATTACTTCAATTTCACAGCAGCGAAAGAATTTTCCCCTTTCTGGAAATAGTATTTAATCACGAAAATTCGTGTATTTGACATTACCTATAGTTACTACTTCACACAGAGTGAGAAAATTATTTAATTGTAGCGGTGGCAAAAAATGTTTATTGTAACTGAAGAACAGACTAGTTCATAATTTGGAGTCTGAGTAATCCGGAAAAAAGGAGGGATGCAATGTGGAGTGAGAGAACAGAGAATAAGGAGATTCTTAACATTTGAAATTGTAATGACTATGTAAGAGTTTTCCTCTTGGAACAATATTCTCTGTCATTGACCCCGACAAAAAAAGTTCAAATGTTTGTAGAGCTTATGGGACTTAACTACGGGGTCATCAGTCCCTAAACTTACAAACTACTTATGAACTAGCAGATACTAAGGACGGCAGAAATATCCATGCACGAGGGGGGATTCCAACCCCCGACCGTAGTGGCCGTGCAGACCTTGACTGGCGCGCTGCAGACTGCTCGGCCACCGCGGATCCCGTCACCCCCTCCAAAAATTACCAAAAATTCATTTGTAACTGCTTGGATACATAGTGTTACATATGCAAGAAGCAGGTCCCTGAAATTATAAGTCGCGGAGTTCTACGGAATCACTTCGACAGCTACATTGAGTTACTCGTATCATCTATGTTTCTTTATATTAGTATACCTCCTTTGCCATGTAAGAGTATTCAGTCACATTGTACCATTGCATTAAGAGTTACTTTATGAAATCATCAGAGGCACAATAGTGACTTTACTGCATCGGGTATATCATGGAAGCACTATATAGCTGACCAGCTATGAGCGGCTTGTTGCAATAGTACATAATAATTGTAAGGAATTTCTTTTTAAATATTTTTCTCATTATATACACAAAATATATTAATCATGATAATTTTTATAGCTTCAAATAAAAAAAGTTAATGAACGGACTCACACTAATATTCATATTTTAATCAGATTATTTCATAGACAGCGCCATCACAATTTTTGTTCGAATATTTAATCAGTAACAGTCACGTCACACATGACCAGTGACACATACTTGTTCAAATACAGAGTCGGTTTCACGTTTCAACGACAAGTAGTCTAGTATCATGATGACGATAGCATTTTGGAGCAATGGTTTTAGAAATAATTGAACGTTGTGGCATATTATAATTAAACCTTATTTCGTTCATATTGGACTGTGTTAAAGAACTGCGGCTGTTAATGACAATAGAATTTCAAATAAAAGCAATTGTCTGCATCAACCACTCTTTTTATTACTGCCACTACTCATCTTCAGGTGGAACAATGGTTTTGTTTACATTAATACTTCCAGGATCCAGCTACTTCTTATCTCGGATTTGAAAATGTTCATATGTTTGTATAGTCTATGGGACTTAACTACGGGGTCATCCGTCCCTAAACTTACAAACTACCTATGAACTACTTACGAACTAGGACGGCACAAATTTCCATGCCCGAGGGGGGATTCGAACCCCCGACCGTAGTGGCTGTGCAGACCGTGACTGGAGCGCCTCAGTCCCCTCGGCCACCGCGGCCGGCTCTCGGATTTGATTTTGCTGCAAAACGCATACAAACTGTTGTTAATGTATCTAGGTACAAAGATTATAAATTTAAGTACAGACAGTTAGTCTACACACTGGAACAAATTGTAAGTGACCAAATCAATACTTTGTACTTAAATCTAGTAGAGGCCTTAGAAATAAACAACCATCTGGCTAACAGTCTAGGCTTAATATTAAACGATCACCACATCTGAACATACCCTAATCCTCAAAATATCCAATGAAATTCACCAGGCCAGTACTTTTGTCTAAAAATTAATTTACTGATATGAAGTTGTAAATATAATTTAAATTTGTTACAGCCACTGTTTATCTACTTTCTGTGTTAATACCAGTCTAGCTTTCCGATGTATCACACCATTATTCTGTACTCTGTCATTACAGTAATACTTTACTTAATTGTTACCCCTCTAATTGAAGATGTTTATTTTCACCGTTTTTTCAGTTCCAATGCATACCTCCTATTTGTTAAGCTTCACAATTATCCAATTAATCCACCTAGACCCTCCTATTCCACTCCTATATTTTTGTCTATATGTTTCAAAATTCAAATGTTTGTTAAGCTTATGGGACTTAACTGCGGGGTTATCAGTCCCTAAACTTACAAACTACTTATGAAGTACCTTATACTAAAGACAGCACAAATATCGATGCACGAGGGGGGATTCAAACCCTCGATGGAGAACGGCCTCGAGCATCGAAGCATAGCGCCTCAATCCACTCGTTCACTCGGCCGCAGCTGTCTACTTGTTTATTTAATTATAATATTGTCCCAGGTTTCTAATATTTATTCTATATTTATTAGATTTTGTGTCACCTTGTATTTTGAACAACCCTTCAAACATTTTCTTTAATTTTATTTTATTCACTTTAGTAACTGTTGTAAGAATTTATGTTTGCACTGTTTCTCGATGTATAGTGTGATCCTTTTGCAGTACTATTAATTTGGAGATATCATTTAAATATTTATTTATACTATAACTGCTCCGTCAAAGAAGATAATCTATTTTTCTGTCTGTAACATTTCTTCTGGTTTATTGACAACGCAAGTACTTTGAGGAAACTTCAATAAATGTCTCCCGATGGCCTAAGAAGCCGAAAATCTATCAACAAAATAAACAGACCTGTAGAACCAACACAAAATTGTGTATTTTAATTTTTATAATGACTTTGTCGTACGAAGAAGCGACGGAGGAATAAGTCAACATAAACCAAAACCATTGTTCCGCCTGGAGATGAGAGTTAATTTATGAAATGATCAGTCTCTAAAAGACTCGTGGGAGTAATGAAAAGAGTGACTGATGCAGTCACTTACTATTATTTGAAGTTTTATCATATACTATAATTTGATGTCTAAGGATCGCATGAATAATCGAAGGTAATCATCATAAGTTGCAGAGCAGTCAGTCTTGCCCCATAAACGCCGTAATGGAAGTAACTGCGCTACAAACGAGGCGTGTCGGATGTCGCTCACAATCCCTTTGCCACCCGTTCCTCTAGATTTCGTAGGGAACGGTATCAACACGCAGAGCGTGGACGATACGTAATCGGCTCGCAGCTATGGACAAACGACGTCCGCCGCGCCTCTTTCCGTGCTCGGCTTTCCGGCGGGCGGCGGCCAGGGCGGTATCTGTCAGATGATCTGCGATGTGTGGCGCGTGAGCAGCAGCCGCCGCCGTGGCACGCGAGCCCAGCCCGCTGCGGCGCGTCGCGTGTCTGCCGGCCACCAGCGCCAAACACTGTGCGCCGCTGTTCACTTCGCGGCCGAGCTTCCCGGCCGCCACACCACCGTGCTCTGCTATTCCGGCCACAAGTTGGGCTAGCGCCGGGCAAAGTGCCGGCCCGCTTTTGAAATTCCGAGTGACTCGTCAGCCGGCTCGTGCCTACAGCAGCGGCAGCCTTCTACGCGTCTCGTAAAGCATTCATCTCGGCCGGGATTAATTGAACAGGCCCTTCTGACCTCGGCCACTAGACTTTTAAAGGGTCTCCGCCGTCTTCAGAAGAACAGAGAGAGATACCATGTTACACAGAGAGCTATGTCTGCCTTCTATGTTACTTTAAAAATATAATTTTCATTGCACTACGATTATTTATTACCTGTGAAGTTGTGATTCCTTAATTTCTCCTGGCGAATAACAACTTCGAAAAACTTACGGGTATGCTGCCAGGTACCAAAATCGACGACGGCCGATATTTCGGCAGGAGACCACCCTGCTATTTTTCAAGGCGAAGCTGCAGTACAGAAAGCAATGTGAAACGATCTTTAAAAACCTCGGTTTTCAATGAGTAAACAGTAAAGACAACACACACCGAGCAAGCAAGCACACAGCGCCGACACGACCAAAGATGAAACCGGACAGAATATCGATAATAAACAACAGTTCTCGACAGATGAGGTCGGATTAGTTTTCTCCCTCTGTTTTTGACAAGTGAGAGAGCAGGATCCCAAGCGGAAGTTAGGCAGAAGGCGCCATACCTATTCATAAGGTTGTCACCTAATTTTATTTCTATCGCTTCCTTGATAACATAGTCCCAGTAGTTGAAAGTGCATGCCAGAAATTCCGTTTTGTCATATTCTATAGGGTGACCTGTGACAAGACAGTGTTCGGCCACAGCACATTTGTTTGGCTGTTGCAAACGTGTGTGACGTTTATGCTCAGTACAACGGTCCTCAACAGTCCTAATAGTTTGACCAACAGCTACACAGCTACATGGGATTAAGTAGTTTATAAGCCCACCTTACGCAAACCGAGATCATACTTAACGGATCCCAACAGTGCCTTAATTTTAGAAGGTGGACGAAACACACATTTTACATTCTTTTTACGCAAAATGCTACTAATCGTATTGGAAGTGCTGCCAACGTTATGGCAGAAAGACCACTGACGTGGGTGCCGACTCAGTGTTATCATCACTAGCCCGTTGCACATGTGGTCGATAGCGCAACGCTCTTTTAACCCGCCCTTCACCATAGCCATTCTGTCGAAAAGTTACCTCCAGATGAGACAGCTCAGCGGGCAAACTTTCTGGATCAGAAATGACATGAGGCCTGTGCACTTTATTTGTTAGTACAACTTATGACCAATAAGACTCATCATTTCAATGTTGAAATCGCATCCGAAGTGCCTGACAATTAATTAAAAGTCAAACGCGGCTTCCCTCCACGCCCACGTTTTGAAGCAGCACTTCAGTACGAGCTCAGTGAACAACGATTCTGTGCATTACTTTCAACCAAACATGTGCGGGATAATTCTCCAAAGACGTGACACATACTCTTTCGCTTTATAGATTACTAGCTGAAAACCAGCGCTGCACGGGTATTTATTTATTTATTTCTGCCATTTTTTCAGGTATATATTCATTTGTATAACGGCCGTATGTCTGTAAAATCTCTTAGGAATACAATAAGTAGTAAAGAAGTAGTAGATTAAAATTGGTGCTTGATGGAGCGTTACTGCTTATGTGCCCATATCTCATGAACTACGTGTCGTACTGTAATTCAATTTCGCAGGTACATCCAACTATATATGTGTATACTGTCTGTAAAATTTCCTGCGGCTACAATTTGTAGTGTACAAATTATAAATTGTAACGTCATAACGAATGCCGTAATTTTACCCAGTAAACAACAAAGTAGTAAGCGAGAAATTATTTCCTTTCATCATTTTACTATGGTTGCCAGCGTGAAAAAGTTTAATAAAGGTTTGAAATTATGTTTAATGTTCGTTGAAAGTCGCTAAGTGCTGTCATTCTCATACTGTGTATTTCGAAAGTCTCGCCGCATTATATGGCACTTTTTACGATGTCTATTGGTTATGACGTAATATGTTTTGAACCATGTGCCGTATGTGATTCTTAACATTGCAGTAATTGTTACCTCACAGTAAGTAATGTGTGTACCAAATTTGGTTGAAATCGGTCCAATGGTTTAGGAGAAAATGAGCAGCATTGTCACAAAATGTAGCAGTTTTCCGCCCATCTCATTGTTTATGCCGTCATATCTCGTGAAATATATATCGTATGTTATTCTAACACTTACGGCGACTGTCCTCGTGGATTGAAGCTTACGTGTACAAAGTTTCATAGAGATTGGAACAAAACTGTAGATTTGTATGCAACACGTACAAACAGACGGACACTCTGCTTTATATATTAGATCTTTGACTGTCATCTTATAAACAACAACAAACTAGCTGAATCTTTTATGACGAAGCAATTCTTTATTTGCCCTGTGATAATGACGGAGATTTATACTAGTGTTCGATTCTTTCTTCATTCAGTTATGCTCCGATCACAATAAGTATATCAAAAACTGGATGAACTGCGTCTGAATAAGTTAGTGGATAGAAGACATAAGAAACAACGACTAACCAGCAAGGAGGCTACGTCACAAGTAAGGACATCAGCTGAAAATGTGAACTCGTCTCCTAGCAGCTGCAAGCAAAAAATTAGTGAGGTGAATGGTGCATACTGCAGTGATGAACCTCGGTTTCTCGCCGATCCTGCACTTCTAAAATGATGTGTTCATGGCAAACCGAGAATCCAAATGATTCACTTACATTCACTCATATGGAAACGATGCCCTAAAATCACATTTGCACGTGTTACAGTTCTCAGAATTGCAACTTATGATTAACTTCTTGTATTTAATGATGGGAACGTTGGGAGGATGAAGATATTAGAAAGAATGTGCTTCAAGAAAGGGAATTTTACTCAAGACATCCTGAGACAAGTAGATTTATAGTACGTCTTTGCAGCTGAAAAGTCAGTTGAAGACCTGGTAAAGGAAGGAAGACAGATAAGAGAAACCAGAAAAGAAGCCTTGTAGGGAAAGATGACCCAAAGTACAAGTGTGGTACCTTCTGAAGAAGTGACGTAAGAAAAAAAAATATTAGGTTGGACTTTAAATTGAGCGGCCGCGGTGGCCGAGGAGACTAAGGCGCTCCAGTCACGGTCTGCACGGCCACTACGGTCGGGGGTTCGAATCCCCCCTCGGGCATGGATATTTGTGCCGTCTGTAGTATTAGCTAGTTCATAAGTAGTTTGTAAGTTTAGGGACTGATGGTCCCGTAGTCAAGTCCCATAAGCTCTACAAACATTTGATTTTTTTTTACTTTAAATTGCGTTTCCTGAAGAGAGGTATTTTTTATCAAGTTTATGCAGGTTTTCCACGTATTCTATGATTCCTAAAATTACGAAATACTGTACACATATTACTGTAAACCTAATAAACATTGTAACAAGAGCAAATTTTGAAATTCTAATTGCAATCTGTGATATGGGGCAAAGTGCTTGGAATTTTGCATGAATTTAAAATTTATTTGTGGGTTATAATTTTAAAAAAAGGGTAATTCCCTTATTTGATCTAATCCAAAAACACACGATCTTACCTTACTACATATAAAGAGATGAAACCGAGAAATTTTTGTAGAAATGTCTTCAATACTTTCTGAGAAAAAGAAACATACATTATTTCTTGAAAATAAAACTCCAAATTTCATTTAAGAAAAAGTTGAATATATATAATGAAATTATATGTAAATGTGTTACTTTCATGTAAAGTGTGGTACAAAATTTTATCCCCTTATCTCCAAAACTGTTAATTTGGTGCATTTTTTGATATAGTGTATGTTTTTTATCAACGTCCCCTCTTAAATACATTATTACTAACATTATAAATTCGAAAGAAGCTCTCTTACGCATTCACGACTAAACCGTGCCGGCCGCGGTGGCCGAGGGGGCTAAGGCGCTCCAGTCACGGTCTGCACGGCCACTACGGTCGGGGGTTCGAATCCCCCCTCGGGCATGGATATTTGTGCCGTCCTAGTTCGTAAGTAGTTTGTAAGTTTAGGGACTGATGACCCCGTAGTTAAGTCCCATAGACTATACAAATATTTGAACTTTTTTGTTGTTGACTAAAGCGTTTTACTGATTTCGATGAAACTGGGTCTGGAGAAAGCTTGAACGCTGAAGAACATTACTTGAAACACTCTCGCGGTATTCTGCTGATATTAGAAGCATCAAATAATATTTACGTTGATAGTACCTAATGGATATGGCTGACGAAAAAAAAAAAAAAAAAAAGTTCGAATGTTTGTAAATCTATCTGACGAAACTGCGTGGTCATCAATCCGTAGCTTACAAACTACTTAAACAGAGGTAAACTAACCTAAGGACAAACACACGCACCCATGCCCCAGGGAGGATTCGAACCTCCACGGCGAGCAACCACGCGCTCCGCAGCGAGACGCTGTAGACCGCTCGGCTACTCCACCGCAGCGATATGGCTGATGACCGTTGATGTAGTTGCGGGAGTTGTTTCAATCGGTCTTTGTCCCCTTTTCACTAATAATTAAAGAACATTAAATATGTCATAGGAGAAGTTCCAATTTGAATCCACTGCAGGTTTCATTAGTAGAACCTATATGTTTGTAACAAGCCAGAAATAACTGAAATAGTCACGACCTCCGTCTAATAATATATATCGCAAAATATCACGTTACAATCACACGCTTATGAGGGGACTGATGACCTAGCTGTTTAGTCCCCTCAAAACCAACAAAAACATCACACGCTTATGGCACCATGCAGTTTAGTAACCTGCCGTACTAAAACAACTCTGGCACGGTTGACGTGAAAGCCGGATTCATCATTCCCTCACACGCAGATCACAATAACAGGTGTGTCATAATCGACAATTCGCTAGGAGAGGACACACACCACAGCCATCATAAATACGTTGCAAGTTATTTTACTTGAAGCACACCCGCCATAACGATACACAACAACCGCTTACTCACTTACTGTGCCAACAAATGGCGCTATCGACGACCAGTATCGATATGATCGAAATGTTCGCCTGTATGTCTACCAATTGAGGGACGCTGACCTATAGATCCTTTGTAATTTAAGATCTTGTCTGATGTTGATCGCAATCAACAGATCGCGGGTTCGATTCCAGATAAGTTCTCTGGTTTTTATCTGTAACTTTTCAGTTCTTTCACTTTTGTTACTGATGTGAAAAATATCGAATAGCACCGTGGTTTGGAATCAGCGTAAAACTGTAGATCACCCTATAACTGGCTGGGCAAGACAGTTCGAAGATCCGAAGAAGGCAACGGCTTACCACCTCAAATAGCAACATGCCTATTAAGCACTGTGGTCTTCAAACCAATCTTACAATAGTTGATGGTTCTAATTTTATATTTCAGTTACTTCGGCCGCCATAATTATTTTGGTACCCAAAAAACAAAACGTGCAACGTACTTTTATTGTTTCGTATCCTAAACTATTTCCTTCAGTATCGCGTTTCTTAGACTACATTCCATTGCCCCTGCTTTTCTTTACTTACACACTAATAACGGTTGTATGTTTTTTTCCCACTTCAGTGACTCGATAATTAGTGAGAGAACTGAAAAGTTACAGATTAAAACCGGAGAACTTATCTGGAATCGAACCCGCAATCTGTTGATTGCGATCAACATCAGACAAGATCTTAAATTACAAAGGATCTATAGGTCAGCGTCCCTCAATTGGTAGACATACAGGCGAACATTTCGATCATATCGATACTGGTCGTCGATAGCGCCATTTGTTGGCATAGTAAGTGAGTAAGCGGTTGTTGTGTATCGTTATGGCGGGTGTGCTTCAAGTAAAATAACTTGCAACGTATTTATGACGGCTGTGGTGTGTGTCCTCTCCTAGCGAATTGTTTAGTTTCGCGTCGTACGAAGGACTTACACCCAATGGCGTCTCGTACAAAATTTGACCAGTGTACTACAATATTACAAAAATAAACAGGAAACAAAATATACTAAAATAAAAAGTCAACCTTTGTAAGATTGCCCTTAATTAAATTTCAATTAATATTGTATTGACAGTAAGACATTTAGGGGAATGTGTGACAGCGATGACAACCGCATGTATTCACTGCAGGTAGTAAATATAACGTTTAAAAATATTAATTTTATTTACAGAAATTGAAAATTTAGACTCAGAAGTATTTGAATACAAGTCTCACACAGGTAGGTTTGAGAGACAACGCGCAAGACGCCTGAGCCAACGCGCTATTTGACTCTGTATGCCGCAATATTCGATGTATACTATTCTTCCGCAGCCGTTACACGCAGCGCGAAGAGAAATATTGATCTGGTGCTGCAGTCGGTCTCAGCACACATGAGTCGCCAGGCCTGACATCAAGACTGCGCATGCACACTAGCGAACAGACGACTGCGCCGCCTCTCTGCGCACCTACCAGCGCGACTGAATCCCACCTCAGCACACGGAGCTGGTTTCCAGAAATCGCGGCGAGAACGCTCCAAAACGCGTTTTCATCCTTATTACTAGCATCCTAATACGCAATGGAAGGGAATTGGCATAATTTTATTGTGATATCTGGCTCGTATTACAAGAGAAAGGATGTAATTTTACAGCGATTTATCGCTTGCATTCGAAGAGAAATGGCATAATTTTAGTAATATATTTACAGTGTGCTGCACATTATCACCAGCCGCCACTGCGTTCACCTGCATTCAATTGGTTGTTGTCGGACCGCAAAATATCCTTTGTTAATGAGATGGGGAGGTGTGATGTTGTGCGCTATGCTCCTCAAGCGCCCCCAGCCAGTGCGGGGTATTTTTGAGCCATCCCGAAACGAGCGTTAACGCCGAAATTAATTAAGGAAGACATGCAGCCGTCCGATCTGCATATTCAAATTTGGTGGCAGTCTCGCGGGGGGTGTTTAGGCCCCTGACCGCCAGCTGGCAGCACTTGCAGAGGGGCTGCGCTCCCCACGGAATGCTCGCTGGCTTTTTAGGGGAGGCGAGGCAGCGCGCTCACTCCGTAGGCTGTCTACACGAGTTCGAGCACCGATGCTAAGGCGCGCAAAAACCTACAGCACCTTTCATTTATCCGCCCGCTGAGATACTGCCGATGATAATTTTTAGAGAGTACTTCAAAGACGTCGAACTGCGATCGAACTGAAAAAAAAATCTCTCAACGATTACCAAGTAAAAAGAGAAATATCTGATTACACGGAGATGCTTCAGCCCGCTTAAATATTGATATCGTTGGAAATATGACCTTAAACGGACTACTTACTGAACCCGACATAACTACAAACATCAGCACGTTACACACTTTACCGCGAAAGTCATTGATAGTTACATAAAATACTACAACTCTGTTTCTATCGGAAAGTAAAATATCGTACCCACACATATACAGAATGAGGCATTTAACACTAGAACAGCCGGACTTCGCTAACTCCGTAAAACGGCTGTGGTTTGTATATAGTACTAGCTTAAACCCGCGGCTCCGCTCGCGTGTTGGTTGATTATGATAGATAAGCTATCTTTCAGTAGTGTGCTATAAGACTGGTTTTGAAGGATGACATGAAATACAATACCTTCTTTAGAAACAAACATTTTTAATCAACATTATCAGGAGGGTGAGGAATGTAGATCAAATCACACGTAAAAATGCACTCTTTTCGAAGAATCCATTCTCGAAATTCAACAATAATGATTGTAATAATGTCACAGATCGATCACTTGATGTAATGCGCGAAACGTCAAATCGATTTTTAAAGGGATTAAAGGAAATTTCTTATTTCCTGCTTTATTTATTGTTATATTTCCTTATTCGTATGCTTATCCTTACAGAGAAAGAACTGAAGACTTGTATCACGCATAGACCAAAGATATGGTCTGTGGCATCACGTTTCGCTGTATGTAACCTCGTTGCTATAGAGTCGCAAACGTCATCGTCGGTCTTAAGTCCGAATTTTTTTTTTTTTTTTTTATATATATATATATATAATTTAACGACTTTAAACCACCATATCTTCCACCTCCTTATAACTATCGGCATGGAAGTGCTATGGTGTACAACGGGACACTTCGAACAACAATTACACACAGACCATTCGTTTACGCTCTGTAGTTTTCGCTGCAGATCGAAATATTAACACACATACACACACAGATACACACATTTAGAATTTTATATACACCAATAACACTCCGTCCCAATATACTCGACCCTTTTATCATTATCAACCCTCAAGCAACAATGCAACCAATAAAACCATTTTCAAAGAATAAATATAATTTTCCAAGAGTAATTATTGTTCCGCATTTCGCGTTATATTCTTCAATTATTAAATATCTATCAGATCGCTATAAAACAGTACCTAAAATCTTTCTCAGGTATAAATTAGTAACTGCACAAATATTTAAGTCTCTGCGTCTTGTCGTTACACTGAAGAGACATTCACATTTATATATATATATATATATATATATATATATATATATATATATATGTAGATAAATAGCTATCCGATCGCCATAAAACCGTGCCTAAAGCGTTCCCCGGGTATTCATTAGTAACTATACAAATTTTTAGCTATTTATGTCTTGTGGTTCAGACGTGATAAACGTACACCGAACAGACATTCACATTTATGGATATACGAGGTATGCCACAAAGTAAGTTCCGTTTGGTTATATAAAACAAACGTGTACAGATACAGAAAAAATATTTATTGTACAAAAATATACAACTATTAAACTACTTTTCTACATAGCTTCCGAAATTTTGTAGGTATTTGTCATAGCGTGGCAGAAGTCTTTGCTTGCCTGCTTCGTAGAAGGTTGCCGGCTGTGTATTCAACCATGTGGTAACATGTTCTTTCATCGCTGAAGTGTTGACCACAATGGACAGGTTTTAGGTGTAAGAAGAAAGTCGCTAGGAACGGAGGATGATCAAACACGTCCCAGGAAATTTCCGTAAGAGTTATTTGGTCACATTCGCCTTGTGAGGTCGGGAGGCAACGTGAAGGGAAGAAGAAGATTCATTTCATCTGTTCTTACACCTAAAATCTGTCCTTGGTGGTCAACACTTCGACGATGATGAGCTGAAAGAACATGTTTGCCACATAGCTCAATACACAGGCGGCAACCTTCTATGAAAAAGGCACACAAAAGTTGTCCCACACTATGAAAAGTGCTTACAAAATTTCGGAAGTTACGTAGAAAAGTAGTTGAACAGTTGCAGATTTTTATACAATAAATGTTTTTTCTGTATCTGTTCACGTTTGGTTTATATAACCAAACGGAACTTACTTTCTGGATATTCCTCGTAAATGTGCATTGGTCATGGCCAGGTTAAGTATGTTGTGCAGAAGTTGGACAGGCCATCGACGAGTTGCTGCTTTGACAATATATTTTCAGCACATTTGGTCGATGCAATCTATCCCTGCTTTGGTCTATTGTAAAATGCAACTGTTTCAGAAACTTATTGGTGGATGTTTTGTCGATGTCACACCCCGAATGCATGGAACTTGGGACCAACACGTGTTTCTTTTTCAGCGAGTTTCAGTAGGGCAAAGAAGTTGTTTGTGGTGATATTTTTTGTCTCTTGCCAAGAAAAGGAGCTATCAGTTTCATAACAACATGCTCCCCAAGAGAACAATTAGCGGGCCGTGTTTCATCTTTACCAAGGCTAGGTTTTATGCTAAGAACGATTTTTAACCTCACGTGCCATCTATTACATTATCCCAAAATTGTCTGGATTACTAGACATATACCGAATAAACGGGCATCGAACTTTTCAGGGGTAAATTTCTTCATCAACCGTCATATTTTCATTTGGTTTGTACTTCGCTATGCAATTCTTCCGGAATTTGTTCAAAAATTCGGACGCCAAACAAAACTTGTCTTCAAATTTCCTGTGTTCCCTGGTCGCCCGTAAATCAAATCTCAGAAATTTCATCTACTCTTTGAATCTGTTCTTTGACATAATATCTTTGAACAGTGATCACAATATCTTCGAACAAAAATGTCCTCATATCCGTTTCACCGTGGACATACAGAATAGCGATAAAAGCATCTAGTTCTTCCAAACATTGTTTATGAGCTTACTCTAAGCTTCTGTTTCAGTGCAGGTTTTGATGAGCCTCATTATTGGTTCAGAGAAATAATGTCGCCACGGTAACAACGGGGAATCATCTTTCACAGATCGTTTGGCGATTCTCGATGAATGCTTTAGAGTGTAGCGAAAGGTTAAGATCTTAACCTCCCCCTGAACACTGTAAATTTTTGAGATTTCATAAACAACGAAGTAACGTACTACGTCTCATTACAGGAAGGTAATGAATTTGTGTAATTTTAGGTGCACCGAGATGAGCAGGAAAGAGAAAAATAGTTGTGCGCAGTCCGCGCGTGACTACTGTGGGGTTAAATGTCCTTGCAATACTTCAAAGTCGATTTTTCAAGATTTTATAAAGTTGAAACCAATAACTCTGGCTAGAATGCATTTGGTGCCTCTCCTGTGTGTCGCTCGGGATAGAAACCCCAGTTCGCCCCCTGCCCTCTCCCGAAGAGACAGCAATGGGCCGCTTCTTTGTAAAAAAAAAAAAAAAAATAAAAAAAAAAAAAAAATAAAAAAAAATAAAAAATAAAAAAAATAAAAAATGATGAGAGACGTTGGGATGCATGTCAGCCGATTCTGACGCACATATACAGGTACAGGCACTGTCAGAAACCTCGCGCATAGTCAATATTTCTGCTAACTATATACATGTGACATTGTTCAGACAGTATGCACATACAGCACTGAATGTGCGTTTGAAGTTATACTGTAGTACGCCACATAGTTCACAAATCATCTCATCATACACAATACGGTTCATGAAAAATTAACAGAAAACAACTCAGCAATCACAGGAGACAGGTAGGTGATGAATTCATGTAATATTTAGGTGCACCGAAATGAGCAGAAAAGAGAAAAATAGTTTTGCGCAGTCGCTCGCGACTACTGTGGGGTTAAATGTCCTTGGAAATCTTGAAAGTCGATTTTTTTTCAAAGTTTTTGAAAGTTGGAACCAATAGCTCTGGCTAGAATCCATTTGGTGCCTCTCGGGTGTGTCGCTCAGGGCAGATACCCTAGTTTGCCCCCATCCCTTTGAGAGAGAAATGGGCTGCTTCTTTGTAAACAATTAGTGATGAGAGATGTTAGGTTGCATGCGAGCCGATTCTGACGCACACATACAGGTGCAGCCACTGTCAGAGACCTCGCGGCATAGTAAATATGTTTACCCTGAGTGGGACTGCGCGCGTAGCCGTCGCACTGCGACCAGCAGCTCTGGAGCGTCGGACAAAGCCGCCGGCAAGTTGAAATTTCGGTTCTCCGCTGGCAAAGGCCGCGCGAGCCGGCACTGCTCAAACGCCGTTGCTCTTCCTTAACGAGACAACGCGGCGGGCCTCCTGCCGCCACGCGGAGCGAAAAGCGGCGCCGCCAGTTACACAGACGTCAGCCCGGTTGCCGGCGCGCACTGACGCGGACCGAGCAACACAGCGGCCCGCAACGCGGCGCCGCGCTTTGCTGCGTCTAGCGCGGTGCGAGCTTTCAAAGCGGCGAGCGGCCGCCTGGCGTTACAAACACCGAGGTCCCGCCTGTGCAGCACCTTTCCGCTCGAAAACTCTTCACGCTGTCGGCACTGCGAAAGCACGGTTAGCGCTTCAACGAAAACAGAAATTATTTCTGAGACCGTTATGGAGAACAGCGATCTTACAAGTAATTATTAATTCAAGTAACAAGGCACTGTAGATCGCAATTTCTTTTGTTCCACAGGTAACCGTTTTCCGTCATTTACATGACCATCATCAGACCACAACTGTTATGATACATAACATACAGGGTGTTACAAAAAGGTACGGCCAAACTTTCAGGAAACATTCCTCACACAAAAAGAAAGAAAATATTTTATGTGGACATGTGTCCGGAAACGCTAATTTCCATGTTAGAGCTCATTTTATTACTTCTCTTAAAATCACATTAATCATGGAATGGAAAACACAGCAACAGAACGTACCAGCGGACTTCAAACACATTGTTACAGGAAATGTTCAAAATGTCCTCCGTTAGCGAGGATACATGCATCCACCCTCCGTTGCATGGAATCCCTGATGCAGCCCTTGAGAATGGAGTATTGTATCACAGCAGTCCACCATACGGCCGGCCGCGGTGGCCGAGGGGACTGAGGCGCTCCATTCACGGTATGCATGGCCGCTACGGTCGGGGGTTTGAATCCCCCATCGGGTGTGGATATTTGTGCCGTCCTTAGAATTAGTTAGTTCATAAATAGTTTGTAAGTTTAGGGACTGATGACCCTGTAGTTAAGTCCAATAAGCTATACAAACATTTGAACATTTACACCATACGAGAACGAAGAGTCTCTACATTTGGTACCGGGGTTGCGTAGACAAGAACTTTCAAATGCCCCCAAAAATGAAAGTCAAGAGGGTTGAGGTCAGGAGAGCGTGGAGGCCACGAAATTGGTCTCTACCAATCCATTGGTCACCGAATCTGTTGTTGAGAAGCGTACGAACACGTCGACTGAAATGTGCAGGAGCTCCATCGTGCATAAACCACATGTTGTGTCGTACTTGTAAAGCCACATGTTCTAGCAGCACAGGGAGAGTATCCCGTATGAAATCATGATAACGTGCTCCAGTGACCTTAGGTGGAAGAACATGAGGCCCAATCAAGACTTCACCAACAATTCCTGCCCATTTCCTTCAATTGGGCCAACTGGCGGGGAATCGAGGAAGTACAGTACATACTAACGAAACGATTGGGTATTTTGACAATTGACTGCACGAATTATTTCAATTTACATTTAAAGAGAAATAATAAAATGAGCTCTAGCATGGAAATTAAGCGTATCCGGACACATGTCCACATAACATATTTTCTTTCTGTGTGAGTGAGAAATGTTTCCTGAAAGTTTGGCCGTACCGTTTTGTAACACCCTATATTGTTAGAGTATTTAAAATGAGAATAAAATGTACCCGTACAGTTGGCCACTTGTTGTTTTCAGCTGGAGCTGCCTAAAGTTTTAAAGTTGACTTTAACCACTGTAGTCTCCAACCTCTAATGTAAATATTGGCCAGTCTGGTGTAAGCTATAATGGAAGTTGTACGACAATGGATTTCAGTATGCAACAAACCATAACATTATATAGAATGGTTAATCAGGTCGAAAATTGGAAAATGATTTAAAAGTACATATATATGGTCATAAAAAGACATATATCCGACATGGAAACAGAAAAACATGTTATGGTTTTGTTATGATTTGGTAAACAGAAATCGGAGGTAATATTTTGTCAGTCTATGAAATAAAATATTACTGTCATTTTGTCAGAACTAAAAGAAACACCAGATGTAATACATCTATATGTTGCAGCAAAACTTGTGTTTATTTTAGTTCTGCCATGATGACAATAATAGTTTAATATATAAACTGTCAATGATAAATTATTACCTCCGATTTCAGTTTTTCAAATCATAACAAAACCATAACCTGGTTTTCTGTTTCCATATACTACATACGTCTTTTATATGATGATGTATAATGTACTTTGAATCTTTTCACATTTTCGACTAACCATTTTTGAATAATGATTCTATATAATGATTTGAACTGTTGCATATTGAAATCAATTGTTGTATAATCACCGTTAGAACTGATACCCGATTGGCCAACATTTAAATTAGATGGTGGAGCTTACAATATTTAAAGGATGACTGCACCTATTTCTGCAGCAGTCAACATTAAACCTTTAGGCAGCTCCAGCTGAAAATAACCAGTGGCCAACATTACGGGTATATTTTATTCTTAATTTAAATACCCAGTTTAGAAATAATTTATCCCTCTAATATTATGTATCAATACAGTTGTCGTCTCATTTTATTTATTTATGAAAAATAAAAAAATAATGTGGTCTGATGATAGTCATAAGTGACCGAAACCGCTTACCAGGGAAATAAAAAAAAAATTGCGATCTACAGTGCCTTGTTACTTGAATTAATGAAAACAGAATTCATATCCAATACACAGGATGTTTCCGTAAGAGCGTTTACACGCAGGACATAGAGGATGTACCGCGGGGAAATCTGAGGCAAGGAAACTGGTTTCAGCGAAACCAGATTAGGAGAAAATTCAAATGTAAATCCATTGGACCAAACTGCTATGGTCATCAGTCCTTATACTCACAAACTACTTAAACTAACTGAAACTAACCGAAGGACAGCACACACAATCATGCCCCAGGGAGGACTGGAACCTCTTACGGCGAGCAACCGCGCGCTCTTCAGCAAAACGCGTTAGTGCCCTCGGCCACTCCATCGCGGTGCGTAAGGACCTAATAGGGATACCATCATATCACCATCTATTATTTTTATTGACACTAGAATTTACACTGGAACCTCTTATTTTTGTCACACCTTTGTTCTTATTTCAATGTAAAATCGTAAATTACGTAATTAAACTGGTATGGGATTACTTTCACACCACAGAATAAAAGCGATCACAAGAACATTTAGGTTCATACTTTAATAAAATTTATTAATTATTGTTGGACTGCACACAAAAGATAAGACATGATCCACACACAGCCAATGCTAATCAACGATTAACTCCTGCTAATTAAAAGTCCAAGATATTCTTAATTTCCTGCTAAAGAATGCACACACAAAGAAATCTGTATTTTAATTTGTGTCTTTGACATCTACATTCTATGTTTTACTGCAAATAATGAAAAAAATTAATGAATATTTAAAATCTTAAGAAAGAAGGAAAAAAATATAATTTCTCATGTTGATTTAACCATAAGTATAAACTCCATCTCGTCGAAATACGACCAAATCTGTTTACAAAGAAACGAAACTCAGTTTAAAACAAAGTTCTTTGGAATTTATTGGTAGGCAGATTCTTAGTTCCTACCTCAGAGCTGGAAATGTATAGTTGTTTTCTGAATGCTATGAGAAAAGTTGTAAGAAATAGAGAAGAGATAAGAGAATATGGGAGTCAGATCTATTCGAAACAGAGTAATTATAATTAGGAACGTTGATGAATTCTCTGTTTCCATATACTACATATGTCTTTTATATGACGATGTATAATGTACTTAAAATCCTTTTACTTCTTTGACGTGATTAACTATTCTATATAATGATTTGGATTGTTTCATGCTGAAATCCATTGTTGTATAACCACTGTCGACCACAAAGTTATTCTTTCAGGATAACACGCGAGATGGCAGAAAGGAACGTCGTGGTATACCTCTAGCTTTCGCGGTAGATCCTCGTCCTATACTCTCTGTAGATACGAAAACATCCACTTCCTTTAAAAAATATTAATGGCTCGGTCACACATGATTTTTTTTACTGTACATCTATAGCAATGCGACTGTCGAATTATAAAATGTCATTAGGCTCGTTGTATAAATAATATTGAATAAATTCTACAATTAATATTGGAAATCGGTATTTTGTGTTCATGTATTTATTTAACGCCAAAAAACAACGCTATTTAGTTATTGCGATATTTTGATTTCCTCTTCAGATACTATAATCGACCTAGAAGTTCAAAGTTTTCTACCGCTAAACTACTCTTTGGCTAAACCTGTACCTCTTGCAATGCTTCGTCGTCTAGTACCCCCTTTGCCTATGAAAATTCAACTTCCCTTAACCACTCCTAACGACATGATTTTTGTTTTCATGTATATCTGTATCAAAGGTCTTTCAAATTATATGTTTCATTGGCATCCTCGTATAATTAATATTACAAAACGGCACTTCATTTGACTTGTTCGCGGATTTATATGATGGCTAGTGGATGGCTTTTTGTAGCCATGTTGTCAAACATTGTCAAAAATCACGGAAAAGGAGAAGGGAACAATATTAGTTCAAGAGCCAGATAAAAAGCTCTGATTAGAAAAGGTATAAGACAAGGCTGCCGTCTACTGTCAAATGACAATCGCAATGAAGGGATTTCTTCAGTAGTGCGATAATATTCTGGGTTAATTATATCCATACCTACTAGAAAAAACTAAGTAATTTGTGACGTGCGTGTGCATGCGCGTGCGCGCGCGTGCGCGCGCGTGTGTGTGTGTGTGTGTGTGAGAGAGAGAGAGAGAGTCCCAAATCCCCTGCTAAAGTACTGGAATGATTTCAACCAAACTTGGTACTCGTAATCCTTCTGTTAACACCTTTACTGTAACATAACAATCATTGTGAACGGAAGGGACGGTGGTGAATAATGGCAGGATATCCAGCAACGAACGAGTTTTAGTTTTCTTCATCTCCTGTATGAGAACGAGTGCACTTAGGGACTTTTAAAAAAACCGTGGATACTTTCAAACATTTAGTTCTTCCTGACAACCCTGCAATATTATGAAAGGAAGAAGTTTATCGTTTACTTCTTTTCCGGTGTTCATGCAGTAAAACGATCACAATCCATACAAGATTAAAATTTACTACTGCTACACAGCTAACTATATACATGTGACGTTCTTTAGATAGTATGCACATACAGCACTGAATGTACGTTTGAAGTTGTATTGTAGTACGCCACATAGTTCACGAGACATCAGAAACAATACGGTTCATTAAAAACCGCTCCGCCACAAATGACGCACTACTTTAACACGTATACACTGCTAACCCTATTCACGCTAACTTTCAGATATTACTAAGATATGTCACTAAAGGTGCCTTCAAAATAAAATCACAGTACGATTCATACTTCAAAACGTGACGTCATAAAAAATGAGATACATGAGAAAACCGCCTCATCCCACATATACTACTGGTGGCCATGGAAAGCAAACAAACGACCATACGGCACAAGGATGACACCCTCCGACGTATAGTGCAACCATATAGGAAGTATTTTGCTGAGCGATTTATGTTAATTGACATTGGACACATTTTGCGAATACGTCTTAAAGATGACATCGCAAGATTAGAATGGTCAGCATGATCTGTGCTGAAAGTGCTTGTGATACATTGAAAAGGACCGTCTTTGGACGAGATAACCCACCAACCAATCTGAACTGTTTACGTTGAGAAGCCATTGACGAGTGGGACAATCTATTGCATAATATGCCACCACGAGTACATGTGTGCATCAGTGCAAGAGGACTTGTTATCGAGTATTAGGGTTAGGTTGCAATCTGGAATACAACTTCAGAAGGCCAATACCTTTTTTTCATCATTAATAAATAAAAGTTAAAGGCAGTTTTTTTATGCTGCCACACCTGGCCTCACCTGGGTAAGTATTCATTCAATTTTTCTGTTAGTCCATCACGACTTGCGTCCTCCTTCTGGCCCTCCACTCCTCTCGACCTTATTCTTCTCTTCGTCCTCCTGCTGCCCTCTACCCTTCTGTCATTGCACAGGGCATGTGTGAGCATTGAAGGGTTGGGGAAGAGATTATGGGTGAGAGAGGGAGGAACAGACAAAGTGGAAGAATGAAAAGAGTGGAATAGAGAATGAACATACAAAAAGGGGGCGTCGCTGTGCGAGGACAAAAAAAGAGGTGGAAAGCTGTAGAAAAAAGTTTGTCTGCTGCTTACAGTCATCAACAATTGTTTTAGGAACCTTAGATTTCATTTCACTGTATCGGTTTCTGTAGTTTATGGGCCGTTGCTATAGTGTGGGGCACACGTTCTTGATTATAGTGGATTGGAAGCTTTTCTGGTGCTAATATAATAGCTTGAAAAACTTGAACTGGCAATAATGGACTTCTGCAGCAGCACCATACGGTATTCTTGTGCCTGATTATCCATTTGTGATGAATACAAGAAGAAAGAATAAATATATATTCTACACACTTCACGTACACATTTCTTCTTACAAATCTCTTCACTCATCTTACTCTCCTTTAATCTATACCATATTCTCCTCACCCTTCGTGCCAATCATCCCCTCTTCTCTCTGCAACCTTTCTTTCCCCCTTACAACTGTCTCTCTCTCTCTCTCTCTCTCTCTCTCTCTCTCTCTCTCTCTCTCTCTCTCTCTCTCTCCTACATCTCCTTACCACTCTGCCAGTCTGTACCCAATGTCTCATGCCAACCCTCCTCCCCTTCTCTTTGTCCATCTCTTATGTCTCTTCCTACCCAGTATATTCAGCCCAGTAGCTCCGCCCCCTCCCTCGCCCTCGCTCTTCCATGTCATCTATATCTGTTTCTTCCTCTCCACTCTCTCTTCTCGTCTCCACTCTCTTTTTATGCCTATCTCTGACACCAAAATCTATGTGTGTATATTATCTGTGTCCATCTCTTTCTATCCTCGCTCTAATATCATTTCCTCCTCCTCTTCTTTGTCCATCTCCTAGCCGCCCCTCTGCCCATATCTTTCTTTCATGTCTCTCTCTCCAATTATTTCTCCCCCTCTCTTACCATTCTTTCAGACCAATTCCACTCGGTCCTTTGTCCATACATACCCTTCCCTCGCCTGTATCTGACCCTTTATTCATACCCTCATCCTTTCTGTTCTGCTGTCCCCTAACCGTCTAACTCTCCCTCTCCTGTGCACCTCATCTTTCTCATTCTGTCCATCCAGACCTCTCACTTCTTATTGCCTCTGAGGCATAGACTGCCCTGGAGGACTTGTCGATAATGCAGGTGCCGGCCGCGGTGGCCGAGGGGACTAAGGCGCTGCAGTCACGGTCTGCACGGCCACTACGGTCGGGGGTTCGAATCTCACCTCGGGCATGGATATTTGTGCCGTCCTAGTTCGTAAGTAGTTCATAAGTAGTTTGTAAGTTTAGGGACTGATGACCCCGTAGTTAAGTCCCATAGACTTTACAAACATTTGAACATTTGATAATGCAGGTTGTTACTATTTTCACACAACACATTGGTTGTGCAGGACAGCCTATATGACAGGGGCTGGAAAACGCACTTTCTCTGTATCTCCGCTCTTATGGGAGCTAGGAGGTCATAAACCGCACGGTACAAATTCTCCTGCTACAATCAGTACGTGTACCAAATTTGGTTGAGATCGATTGATTGATTTCGGAGTTGATATGTTCATACATATAACATTGAGCCCTTATGTAATATATAAAAATGAATGTTTGTGTGTTCGTATTTTATGCGCGGCCGTACCATTCACCCAATTGTGATGAAAGTTTGTTAACATATTGCTTGCGCTTTCGTGAAGGTCATACGCACCATTAAATGACTATACGACAAATAGTTCAGGAGATATGACATAATAAACAATGAAATGCGTGGATAAGTACTACATCATGCGACGACTGCTTCTAAGCCACTGTAACGATTTCAAACACATTTGATACACATATTCCTTCCACGACGTAACAATTGACGTAGTGGTGAGAACTGCTTACGACATATAGTTCAGGATATATAACTCATAAATAATTATATAGTTCAAACCCCTTGGCATCATGCGACATGTGAATAAGGAAACCTTATTCATCCTAAAATCTTCATGACATTTTGGACACTTGACAAGAGGGAGGCCACTGTTACATAAAATTTGAATGGTGCATGACGGAGGATACTTTACATATGGACTTCGTCAGATTCTAGAGTTGTATTCCGATCCTGATGAAATCTTTAAATATGATTGAACAATTCAGTTTATCAGTGCAGTGTTAATGTATTCAGATTACCTACAATCATTTCAATTCATTAACGTGACTAAACAGTTAATTTTCAGATTTCGGCGAAATTTCGAACGAAATAAAATTTCTGAAAATTCTAGCAGCTGTCTCTGGAAGTTACGTTACATTTTCCAGGGGGATAATCATGAAAGATACATTTTAAACATAAATATTGTTCACACTATGTGAATTTTATGTAAGCAATTTAAAGAAAGAAAATGTTTTTAATATGTTGTAGTGGAAAGCATGCTCCATTCAGATTTTTAAATGGTTTTTGGGATGTCAGCTTTGATGCATACCAAGCGTATCGAATCATTGGGGTGAAAACCAGCGGCAGAAGGAATTTGTTGTTACCAACGTATGGTTTAATGGGAATTTAAAAATAAATCAATATATATAAATTAATGTTTGTTTGTATGTCTTTTTTGTTCATATTTTGTACTTGGCCACACCGGTTGCAATAAAACTTTGTTAACTCAAATGTTCAAATGTTTGTTAAGTCTATGGGACTTAACTACGGAGTCATCAGTCCCTAAACTTACAAACTACTTATGAACTACTTACGAACTAGGACGGCACAAATATCCATGCCCGAAGGGGGATTCGAACCCCCAACCGTAGTGGCCGTGCAGACCGTGACTGGAGCGCCTTAGTCTCCTCGGCCAGCGCGGCCGGCCTTTGTTAACTCATTGCTTGCACTTGCGCGAAGGTTATAGGCATACTAAAATCCATATGGTGCATGACGGAGAGTGCTTTACAATTAGTTAATTCGTTTCTTAGGCTTTCACGCTAAAATGATTGGACGAATATTAATGTAATTTGGGACAAAGGTAGGTTATATCCTGATTAATTCATGAGCTACCTTTGGTAAGTTTCCATAGGCGCATGGCGGAGGGTACATTACAATAAACATCCAAATTTTACCAATTTTACTGGTCACCATGAAAATCAGCACATAAATGTATGTTTCCATGAAGAAGATTTTTATAATCCGCAAGCCAGTGAAATTAGCTTGGCGGAGAGTACGTTGCGACTTCGACACCGTTTGACCAGTCACCATGAAACTTGGTGCATATATGTATGATTTCATATAGAGGAGGGGTAGGAGTAGTTGCAGGAGGAGATGGACGGAAAGTGGAGGGAGGAGACGAACAGAGGGAGGGGAGAGGAGGAGACGGAGAGAAACAGAGGGGAGAAAAATAGAGAGAGGGGAGATGGTGACAGACAGGTGAAAGCAGATGAACAGAGGCTCAGGGAGCAGTAAATGGACAGAGGGACAGGAGGAGACGTGGGACGTAGCAGGTGAATCGAGAGAACGGAAAGGAGGAGCTGGAGTAAGTTAAGACTGGATTAAATAAGTACCCGGGCGACGCCCCAGATTTGTGACTGGATAGGGGATTTCCTGGCAGAGGACACAGTTCGTAGTAATCGATGGTAAGGCTTCTACTAAAACAGAGGTGATATCGGGCTTTCCACAGGGTAGTGTTATTGGTCCTCTGCTGTTCCTTATTTACATAAACGATTTAGGGGAAAATCTAAGTAGCTCTCTTAGGTTGTTTGCAGATGACGCCGTCGTTCACCGTATAGTTAAATCATCTGAAGATCATAAACCAACTGCAGAACGATCTGAATAAAATATCAGTATGGTGTAAAAATTGGCAATTGTCTGTAAATAATGAGAAGTGTGAAGTCGTCCACATGAGTACGAAAAGGATTCCGTTAAACTTTGTTTACAAGATAAATCAATCAAAAGTGAAGGCCGTAAACTCCACAAAATCCCTAGGAATTACTATTCAAAAATGTTCAAATGTTTGTAAATCTATCGGACCAGACAGCGTGGTCATCAGTCCGTAGCTTACAAACTACCTAAGCCTAGGTAAACTAACCTAAGGACAAACACACACACCCATGCCCCAGGGAGGACTCGAACCTCCACGGCGAGCAACCGCGCGCTCCGCAGCGAGACGCTTTAGACCGCTCTGCTACTCCATCGCGGCGAATTACTATTACTTCAGACTTTATTTGGAAAGAACACGTAAATAATGTCGTGGGAAAGGCGAACCAGAGACTGCGTTTTATTGGTAGAACCCTTAAAAGGTGCAACAGCACTAGTAAAAAAAAAAAAAAAAAACTGGATACACTAGCTTGTCCGTCCTTTTTTGGAGTATTGCTGCCCAGTGTGGGATCCTTATCAGGTGGGTACGACGGAGGACATCAAAAGAGACCAAAGGAGGACAGCTCGTTTCGTATCGTCACGATACAGGGGAGACAGCGTTACGGAAATGATACAGGATCTGGGATGGGAATCATTACAACAACGGCGCCTACCCCTGCGCCGTGGGCTACTTGCGAAACTCAAATTGGGAACGTTCTCCTCCGAATGCGAAAATATATTGTTGACTTGTTAACAAACTTTCATCACAATCGGGTGAATGGTACGGTCGCGCATAAAATACGAACACACAAACATTTATTTTTATATATTACATAAGGACTGCATGTTTATATGTATGAACATATCAACTCCGAAATCAATCAATCGATTTCAACCAAATTTTGTACACATACTGCTTGTAGCAGGTAGAAATGATCATCAGAAAAAACACGAGAAATCAGAGCTCGAACGGAGAGATTCAGGTGTTAATTTCTTCCCGCGCGCTATTCGAGACTGGAATGTGAGATAAATAGTATTATGGTGGTTCGATGAACCCTATGCCAGGCACTTAAATGTGATTTGCAGAGTAACCCATGTAGATGTAGATGTAGACGCCGGGTTTGTAATATATATTACATTTTTTATGTAGAACTCATGAGAGCCCATACACAATAATTTATTGATATGTGTGTGTATGTGTGTGTGTGTGTGTGTGTGTGTGTGTGTGTGTGTGTGTGTGCGTGTGTGTGTTGAAGTGGAGTAGGATAAACGCCGCCCCTTGCCACCCACGCCGTGTCGTCGGCATGTAGTGTTGTGCGACGTAAGCAGCCGCTGGTGGTCTGCGGCCAGTGCCAGCGCCGGTGCTCCGCGGCCGCAGAACAGCTGTTGGGGCGGTATTGAGCCGTCGGCGGACACGCTGCGGTTTAATATGGCAGCGCCTAAATAATGGATTACCGGTCACGTCGCCGCCCCCGCGGCTAATGGCCGACCGCCGGAGCGCCGTCTCCTGCACCGCATGCCTGAGGCGACCGCAATACCACTGTGCAGGCGCCGTATCAGCCCCACTCACTGCGTCGTTCGCTCTCCTTATAACTGTATCAGGTGCAGTACCCCAACGTAGGTTTGCAGCTGAGGGCCTTTCCTATCTTTGCCTTCAATTCCACGTATATGTTACATCCAACAACGTTGTATGTCGTTGCAAGTAATTCCTTCCCTCAATAAAGCCTTCTGCTATTGATCCATATACAGAGTGTTTCACTATGTGTGTTTGCCTCTATAACTTATAAAACAATAGGTGACGGTAAATTTTAATTCGGTAGGTCAACACAAGAAATGTTACACTTTCTGCGGAGCTATGAACATAGTTTATTGTATCATTTCCAGAGTTACATCACAAATGTAAAATTTTTTAAATGGAACAATAGTTTTTTTTCTATCGTGTAATGGATTCGTTTAAATCAGCTGCGTCCAAATCAATTTAAACTACATTCCTATCACTATTAGTTTGGGATCTACAACCCTTCAAAGTTCCCGGGGCGGAGCGTAGCTGACTGGCCGAGTGGCTATCCCCTGGGGCACGGCCCACTGTCTCATGACCACCAGCCAGTCAGCTACGCTGTCGTAGCCTCCGTCCCCTAAATGTTGAAGGGTTGTAGCTCCCAAACCAACAGTGATAGGAATGTAGTCTAAATTGATTTGGACGCAGCTGGTTTAAACGAATGCAATACACGATAGAAAAAACTATTGTTCTATTTAAAAATTATATATTTGTGGTGTAACTGTTTGGAAAATGATACAATAAACTATGTTCGTAGCTCCGCAGAGAGTGTAACATTTCTTGTGTTGACCTACCGCATTAAAATTTCCCGTCACCTATTATTTTATAAGTTACAGAGGCAAACACACTTAGTGAAACGCCCTCTATATATACAGGGTGTCCCAGCGGTCTCGTCCACCAAAAATATCTCTGGAACAATAACAGCTATTGGAAAACGAAAGCAAATGTGTTTTTTAACACAAACTTATGCTTTTTTTTTTTTTTTTTTTTTTTTTTTTTTTAATGGACACCCTATATTTTTTTCTTCTGCAATCCATAGCATGACAAATCACGTAAACAATGGCGTTGATTGCATCGCAATATTCCAATTAAATCCCGAGATATTGCGACGCAAATTTGACGCTTGAAAAACCAGAAATGCGCTGCTAGCGCACGTCCTGAGGCTCAGGCGTGAACTCCATGCTGCCCGTAATAGCGATGTGATTGACATGCGTAATCGCACTTGCATACTTATCAAGAGGTCCGAAACGAATAATACGGTCTGCTGCCATCAACTCTCATAAGCACATAATGGTTTCCCTCTTGCACGTTTTATTTGTCTACGTACACAATATGAACCAGTATCGATCGGTATACACCGGTCAGGTTGTCTTATTTATTCTGCACACCGAAAATAAGGTTTATCGAATACGTTAAATGACCCATTGTATCTTTCATGCACTCGTTCATCCAGGGCATAGCTCTACCTAGACACGTGTCCAACGTAGTTCCCACTACAGCCACAGTTACCACTTCGCCTTGTTTGTGATTTTCGACCCATGCCATCTCCTGTACTCCACCACCCTCCGAGCATCCCATTTGTTATTGCTTTGGCGTGCAGTACACCGCTTGCCAGTGTAGTCGTGCACCAGAGTAATCTAGTGACGGCACAGAGGTAGTACACATTGTGAATAAACGTTGTGTTGTGGAACTTATACTGCATTATGTACACACATGAAGATATGGTAGAAATGCTGCTGATCTACGGAGAATGTACGTTGACGGGAAATACGTTATTAGATTGCTTGTTTGTTTATAGTACTGTTAGAGAACATTTTGATTATTACGTTAATATGTCTGTTTTCTACTCTACTCTACGTAACTTTACTGTACACTGCTGTAGGCGGGCGAAATTCTGTTCAGGCAGAACGACTGTACAGAAGATGACTCTAACAAGCCATAGCCTTCACGCCGGACGTTTGTTCGTCTCACATCTCGTCTACGTGAAACGGGAAGCTTATATCCAAGACCTAGACATCGGCCTAGAACACGCACAGATGAACGTGCTGAAGTTGCTGTACTCGCTATCGTAGCTGTGAATCCTCACATCAGCACACGTCAAATTGAACGTGAAGTTGGTGTGTCGAAATCAAGTGCACAGCGTATTCTTCAACGTCATAAATTTTATCCTTACCATGTTCATTTACACACACACACATACACACACACACACACACACAGAAGTAACAACCACACAGATGGTATATACTTTAAAGAAATAGAAACAGTACAGTTTGGTCGAGATTCGAATCCGGTTCCACCGCTTGCCAGCCACTTACCTGGGCTGCTGTTCTATCGATGCGATCGGCGAAATGCATTTACCACGTGGGAACATAGGCGGCAGTTGTAGGTACAATCCTTTTTTCCCTCTCGATTTGCGGCCCCCATACAATAGGATGAAGAAGGCTCAACATAAATTCTGAGTTGATTGATCGTCATAAAATGTAGTGTTTTAATGGAGGGGGGCTGGGGGAAGAACCGGAAGCTGTCCTGACAATCACTAAGGTAACAATCAAATTGGAGCTACGTAACTCCGTTAGAAGACAGCACGTACAATATTGGACCAAAGTCTACAAACAAAACCATGGTAAAGGTAATGATGCCTAAGCCATGTCTTACAAGAAGCTCTGTAATCCTGGATTTTAACAGGAAGGGCATTCAAAATGATCAAATATTTTTATAGCTTATGGGACTTAACTACGGGGTCATCAGTCCCTAAACTTACAAACTACTTATGAATTAACTAATATTAAGGACGGCACAAATATCCATTCTCCAGGGGGCATTCGAATCCCCGACCGTAGTGGCCGTGCGGACCGTGACTGAAGCGCCTCAGTCCCCTTGGCCACCGCGGCCGGCGAAGGGCATTAAACTCATGGTTAGATTGATGACAGGCCATAGGAACTACAAAAACCACTTATATACAATGTACGATCTGTGATGACGGCAATGAAACCGCATCACACATAATTTTCGAATGCATTGCATTGGAGAACAAGAGGCACAGAACATTCGTGACAACGAGAACCTAAGAGACTGTCTAGTAAAGAACTGGTAAATGGACTCCTAGCACTGATTACGGGCATCGGTTGACTTTACTAGATACGCAGGGAGCGATAACGCACAATAAACTCTGATTCGGTGCGGGCAGTGGCTGGTTGGACCAAAACAGTTTTGGCTTCCCTGGTAAAAATTAATCAAGGAATCAATGGGGCAGGGATGAGACATGATATCTTAAGAGTCCTTCTTTTTAGGTTTTTCGCAAGCGACCTTCCAAATTTGAGCCGAATTGGTTGGCCGTTTTTTAGGCCTTCGTCCCTTTTTATTTTATTTTTAGACCCAAATATCTACAAGCACAACAGGCAATGGTACTTTTTGTCGGTGGTTGATCTGGAGGTCCTGCAAGTAACGAGTCAACAAGGACGTCTTATCTTCTGTGTTTGGTATACCGACAAAATTCCGTTACATACAGCAGCGTATATGGTGCTATTTACCACTATACTCACGAGCTACTGGGAATCTTTCCGTAATGATAAATAACTTAATCAGAAGTGTCAACTGAGGTAGCATAAGATAGAAAATAAATTACCACTGATTAAAGAGTGCAGCATCATTAGATGGCTATCGTCTTTCCGGTATGGTGAATCAAACCTTTCTGCGTATGACGTCACAGGGAGTTTGTCCGAGCACAACTATAAATATTGCTTTTTTGCGCAGGGGGAATATGACGACAGCAGAGTAGTTCCCGGCGTCAGACGTGACTTCATTATGAATTACGGCACGCGATCGTCGTTTCAGTATCAACGTGAGACAAATCAGTCTGAGGATGATATTGGAAAGATCGAAACCGGCGAACTTATTATAAAATAAAGTGCAAAACCTTTTTGTGAACTAGACTGATATTTTCATGTTAAAACATAATACCAGTTCGCTGCCTTCAAAAAGGAAACAATGTTTTCCAAACTCATTAACTGAAAATCGCACTAGCGTATTTTACGGCTTGCTTTAGAGTCGCCTGTAGTTTTTAATTTCGGACAAAAATAATAAAAATAGAAATATAAATGTCGGGTTCAGTTCTTCCATAGAACCAACCAGACATTTGCTCTATTGTAGTTTTTTATGAACATTTTACTGTTTTAATTTTGACCAGCCATCAATTTAATATCTATCAACTAGCACATAATTTTATATATAACTATCAGCAAGTACGCCTATCAGATTTTATGTGGAGCACTATAATGTCAATGATACCAGATGATCACACGATAGAGTGTCGATACCGATCGTCTTGAATAAATAAAATAAAAGTTGAGATCTTGGCATGTGTCCTATTTATTTTCATTACCTTTTTCCTTTAAAATATCATCACCTGTCTTGCTTTGGTAGTTGCTTCTAAGTTTATTTTCTTTGTCTCTGCAGGTTACGAATGACTGTAGCCTGGAAGGAACGCAGCGAACATATGGCGTGCAGAAATCGATCACGTGACATCCCTCGCCCGAAACTATCTTTTGCTTTCTGTATTTGATAATTTCCTTATTATAACTCAAGCCTTGTGTTTTCAAAACAGTGGCGCACTGAAATTTATGAAAAACACGTCCTTCTTACGAAAATGAATTCTAATATAATGTCTAAACATGCCATGTTAGCAGATAACGCCTTCCATCAATGGGACGGGCATTACTAACTACTCTCGCAGCTGTTCGGCATAGCCTAATGCTTGGCAAATTAGTGTGTGATGCACGAACATCTTAGACGGTGGTTCGAAATTTACCGGGCACGGTGGCTCAGAGCGCTCGGTCAGACGGTTGCCGGCGTGGTAGCTCAGAGAGTTCGATGCCGTATGTAACGAAAAAACAGTCAGCGACGAAACGATCAAAATAAAACAAAGGATCTAACCGAAGAACCAATGAAAAATAACTGTGCAAAATGCTCAACGAACAATCCAGACCAAACATGAACAAACGACCGCAAAGAAAAACAGAAACAAGGTAATTAATTGCTCTACTCTTCCGATTCATTAAGGATGCCACGGAAATCTAGGACAAAATTTATATATATGAAACTACCAGTATCAGCACATTGTTTAGAATGTTCATTATCACAGTATCGGCAACGTTGTTGTGCAAAAGCTTCACAAGCCCATTGTTCAATACGTTGTTACGTAGTTCAGGGCATGTTCACGAAATAGAACAAATGCACATTTTAGCAAGAGCACTAAACATTGCAAAACAAAGCTTTATTTAATTAATAAGAGTTGTCAAAACCATAGTAGGTGCCAAGGCAAAGAGAGAGACTGGTAATGGCGGGTTTCCAACTGCCGACCATACGCACAATAACCAAAAATGTTCAAATGTTTGTTAAGCTTATTGGACTTAACTACGGGGTCATCAGTCCCTAAACTTACAAACTACTTATGAACTAGGACGGCACAAATATCCATGCCCGAGGGGGGATTCGAACCCCCGACCGTAGTGGCCGTGCTGACCGTGACTGGAGCGCCTCAGTCACCTCGGCCACCGCGGCCGGCGCACAATAACCCAACGCGCTGTCACTACACAACGGCGTGCAAGTACGAAAGTCTCTCTAAATTCTTGTTCTACTGGTGGCACTTGTTAATTGTTAAAATGACGTTTTTAAACAGTAGATATTAATTTATTGTACTATGAACGATGTGTTTTTTGTTAATTCTTCACTGTGCCATTGTTTGGAAATGACCTCGAGCAAATTATAATAAGCAAGTCATAAAATACAGAGAGGAAGATGGCGTATGCCAGAGAGAGTTCTGGGCGAGGAATGTCACGTTACATATCCTAACGACTAGTTTACATAAAATGAAGTGACGTAGTGAAATCGCCGTTATTTTTGCAAATATCTGCAACGGTGCGAGCTACGAGAAAAACATGAGAGGGAAGTCGTAGTGAATTTTCTCCCCTACAAATTCGTTTATTCTAGTTTCGTGTCAGATGAACGGTTTATCTGCAGTTTCCTGCTGTGAAAAGGGCATCCCAAATAAACTTTTTTTAGTGTTATTAGCCTATTTTTTGTCCTAAATATTTTAGAAATGAAGGTTCTGGTCGATGGCGGCCAACAATTATGTCAGCAAAATTTGGTGCCGATCGGTTGAATGGTTCGACCTGCAAAGTGGAAACACGTTACGGACAGTCATCGTTACATAGCCGTTATTTTTCGTATTATTTATTATTATTTCATTTTTGCAAGTATCTCTGAAACGTTGCAAAAAAGATACAGGTAAGAAAAAAAAATACAGACAGCAAAGTAGTCGAGAATTTTCTCCTCTACAAACTCGTTTATTCAATTTTCGCGTCAAATTAACGGTGAAGCTGTTATTTTCATTTAAATTTCTAGATGTTAAAAGGCAATCGCAAAAGCCCACTTTTAGTGTCACTACCCTTTGTTTGTACTCTTTTTCATTGAAATGTTTGTAAACCTGTGAGACGAAACTGGCGAGGTCATCGGTCTCTGTACTTACTCTATTTAAACTAACTAATGCGAAGAACAAACACGCACCAATGACCCATGGAGAGCGGCCGCGCAATCCGTACCAAGGCGCCTTAGACCGCACGGCCAATACCGCGCTGTAGTCTGTTTTTTGATTAGTCAAAATGTTCAAATGTCTGTAAATCTATCGGACCAAACTGCGTGGTCATCAGTCCGTAGCTTACAAACTATTTACACCTAGGTAAACTAACCTAAGGACAAACACCCACACCCATGCCCCAGGAAGGACTCGAACTCTCACGGCGAGCAACCGCGCGCTCTGCAGCGAGACGCTTTAGACCGCGCGGCTACTCCACCGCAGCTTTGATTAGTCTAGTTATCATTTTCCTTGTACACCTTTCCTCTACCTTTGAGTAATCAGCAATCCAAATGATATTGCAGAACGTGTAACTGTTTCATAAGGATTCCAATTTTCTCTTCCTCGGATGAATTCGAGTGTGGTTTTCAGCGCGGTAACTTTCTATATCAAATATGTCTGAAAAGGTCACCCGCAAAAACGCTGCTTGGTGTTCGCCTATTGTTAGCGCTAGCAACATGAGGTGAAAAGTTTTGGCTTACCCTCGAGCACCGCCCACTTGTATAGCCATTACTGAATCTCTCCCTCGTTACAAAGCAAAAACAAAGTTTGAACGAGAAACTGGAACTGACGCAAAGGTAAATTGTGGGAATCGAATAACTCCATTTGCAAAAAAATGTTAACTGGGCAGAAATAAATGCTCAGCTAATGGCACAATTTTTATGTCCACTTCGGATTTCACACGCAAAAAAAAGTCTTTTTCTGGAACGTTCCTAAAGTTTTTTATACGCTTTAAGCATATACGATTCAGTTCAAACATTTCACGAAGTTGGTTAAAACACTATCCGTTGTCGACATATGATGGTTTAAAGAAGTAGTAAATTTAGGTCGTGCTGGGAATAGTCGGGCGTATAAACAACAGAGGAATTAAAATTTAATATTTTGCAGTTGATAATCGTCTCGTTGTTACGTTCAGTGTTAAGTAAGTATAGCAAAGTAATCATAAAGGCGGCGTTATTAATATTATTTCATGAAGAAATTTAGTAGACGTTCTAATTTGTAATCCCGGTCAACTAGAGCTACACTCCTGGCAATTAAAATTGCTACACCACGAAGATGACGTGCTACAGACGCGAAATTCAATCGACAGGAAGACGATTCTGTGATATGCAAATGATTAGCTTTTCAGAGCATTACACAAGGTTGGCGCCGGTGGCTACACCTACAAGGTGCTGACATGAGGAAAGTTTCCAACCGATTTCTCATACACAAACAGCAGTTGACCGGCGTTGCCTGGTGAAACGTTGTTCTGATGCCTCGTGTAAGGAGGAGAAATGCGTGCCATCATGTTTCCGACTTTGATAAAGGTCGGATTGTAGCCTATCGCGATTGCGGTTTATCGTATCGCAACATTTCTGCTTGCTTTAGTCGCGATCCAATGACTGTTGGCAGAATATTGAATCGGTGTGCAATACGTAATGCCGTGCTGGATCCCAACGGCATCGCATCACTAGCAGTTGAGATGACAGGGATCATATCCGCATGGCTGTAACGGCTCGCGTAGCCACGTCGCGATCCCTGAGTCAACATATGGGAACGTTTGCAAGACAATAACCATCTGCACGAATAGTTCGACGACGTTTGCAACAGCATTGACTATCAGCTTGGAGACCATGGCTGCGGTTACCCCTGACGCTGCATCACAGACAGGAGCGCCTGTGAGGATGTAGAAACGGACGAACCTAGATGCACGAATGGCAAAACTTCATTTTCGGATGAATCCAGGTTCTGTTTACAGCATCATGTTGGTCGCAATCGTGTTAGGTGACATCGCGGTGAACGCACATTGGAAGCGTGTATTTGTCATCGCCATACTGGCGTTTCACCCCGCGTGTTGGTATGGGGTGCCATTGGTTACCTCCTGTTCGCATCGACGGCACTTTGAACAATGGTCGTTACATTTCAGATGAATTACAACCTGTGGCTCTACCCTTCATTCGATTCCTGCGAAACCCTACATTTCAGCAGCATAATGTACGACCGAAAGTTGCAGGTCCTGTACGGGGCTTTCTGGATACGGAAAATGTATGACTGCTGCCCTGGCCAGCACAGTCTCCAGATCTCTCACCAATGAAAACGTCTGGTAAATGGTGACCGAGAAACTGGCTCGACACAATACGCCAGTCACTACTCTTGATGACTGTGGTATCTTGTTGAAGCTGCATGGGCATCTGTACCTGGACACGCCATCCAAGCACTGTTTGACTCAATGCCCATGCGTATCAAGGCCGTTATTACGGCCAGAGGTGTTGTGGGTACTGATTTCTGTGGATGTATGCACCCAAATTGCGTGAAAATGTAACCACATGTCAGTTCTTGTATAATATATTTGTCAAATGAATACCCGTTAATCATCTGCATATCTTCTTGCTGTAGCAATTTCAATGGCCAGTAGTGTACTGAAATAGGGTAGAATAAAACTGGGAATCAGATTAAAAAAAAAAATAAAACCAGAGAATTCCTAACAAACCCATGGTTTTTATTAATGCTTGCAACCCGCGCGGGCTTTGCACGGACAGAAGACCCTATAGAAGCCAGCATGTTTTTCTGTCGTAGTTTTGTATCACGCCGATGCAGCTAGCATGTATGCAACATTAAAAGGTGCCTTATATTTATCCTACGCTTTATGAAACAATAACCACATTGTCACATGTACAGTAATGTTCGTAAGTCAGAGAATCTATAGCTTTTCCTAAGAATATTCATTACTCCTTTTCGCGGATTTTTCCTCGCAACATTCACCGACTGCCCCGCAACTAAATGAATTATACACCAAAAAGTCACTCATAAATCACATCGTTATCTTGCTGCATCCCTTATTTCCTCCATAAGTGTTTCGCCCTATATATGTCTAACCAGCAACCCACGACGAAAACAGCGACTCCATCAAGTGTTTGTACATGTTATGTGTTTTTCTGCAGTTGTCTTATCGGTTCAAATAACAATTTTTTAAAGCAGTTACTGTACTGCTGGCTATAAGTAGGAAAATGTATGGAATCTGGCTCAGTTTCTGAAATCAATCAATGTCATAGCTCTTGTGGCGGTAGCAATGTCGTCAATTGACTAGGCCATCGGCGCCAACACAAGGGGATTAATTTTATTATGTACAAAGATATACATCAATATTTTTAGATAAAATTTCTGTGCCATTTTTCAATTTTTTCTTACTATTACATTTCTATTATCAAAACTGAGTTTGTTAAGAAAATTGGAAGCGAAGCTACTCGTGGAAACTTAGGCACATGAGCTAACTTTCACAGTAACTTAATTCTAATTTCATCAAAATAAAAATGAAAACATAGATTTCGTTAAATTCAGTTAGGTAAAGTACCCTCCGCCATGCACCGAAAGAAGTTTCTTGTAGACAGCAGCCTTCCTTTTGTTTTGCAAGTCATGTATGCAAAATGCCGCCATAAATGAAAGTCAAGAGGGTTGAGGTCAGGAGAGCGTGGAGGCCATGGAATTGGTCCGCCTCTACCAATCCATCGGTCACCGAATCTGTTGTTGAGAAGCGTACTAACACGTCGAGTGAAATGTGCAGGAGCTCCATCGTGCATGAGCACATGTTGTGTCGTACTTGTAAAGGTACATGTTCTAGCAGCACAGGTAGAGTATGCCGTATGAAATCATGATAACGTGCTCCAGGGAGCGTAGGTGGAAGAACATGAGACTCAATCAAGACATCACCAACAATTCCTGCCCCAACTTTCACAGAAAATCTATGTTGATGACGTGATTGCACAATTCTGTGCGGATTCTCGTCAGCCCACATATGTTGATTTTAAAAATTTACAATTTGATTACGTTGGAATGAAGCCTCATCCGTAAAACACTAAAATGAGCTCTAACATGAAAATTAAGTGTTTCCGGACACATCTCCACATAACATATTTTCTTTCATTGTGTGTGAGGAATGTTGCCTGAAAGTTGGGCCGTACCTTTTTTGTAACGCCCTGTACATCGACCAACATCCTCATCAGAGCTTACAGGCAAGAGTAATAAATAAAGTCCATAAAATGTCACTTGTCTTGATGAAAACATAAAAACAGTTAATGGTTTATAACATGCTCTTCTTAAAGTATCATATATCTGTTTGAAGTAACCTGAATGTAAATTTGCTTGTAAAATTGTTTTATCAGAACTTGAGAAACAGCAACGCTTCATTGCATGGATATCGGCGACAGAGACAGCTGCGAAGAGACTCCAAACTGGGTCACAAGAGATGCTGAAGAGATTAGAGGAAACAAGTGAATTAGGCGGTGCAGCAGGGAGAGGGTTATTGATGTAGCTGCAGCTGTAGCCGACAGTGCTGCACGTGTTTCAAATTCTGCAGCCAGTGGCACGGGAATTGTCTCTCCTCTAGTCAACAGTGCAAGGAATTTTGAGGCGCATTGTACACTGGTCTCCCTTCAAGGCGCGGCACGGTAGCACAATGGTATAATGACCCAATCCGAAGGACGCGAGTTCGATGCCTTCCATGTCCTATGACTTCTTTCTAACAATCACGCTGATGTGAAAAATGTCGGGTAACACAGTGGTTTTAATTCCACGACAAACTGTGGATCCCCTTATAGCTGGCTGGGTAAGTCGCTTCGAAGATCAGAGGAAGGCATACCACCTCCAAAATGAAATACGCTAAGTATAGCACTGTTGTGTCCAAACCAATCTTCAGATTGTTGACTACTTTACCTTACCGCTACAAGATTCATGACGCCCACCAAATACAGACCCAAGATACGCCACGACTGTGCCTCTTGATTGTGGCACGCATGGAAATAAATGACCCATGGCCACGGAATTCACAGTAATGTCGCATATGGAACTCTAAAAAAACATGTTTGTATAGTCTATGGGACTTAACTACGGGGTCATCAGACCCTAAACTTACAAACTACTTATGAACTACTTACGAACCAGGACGGCACAAATATCCATGCCCGAGGGGGGATTCGAACCCCCGACCGTAGTGGCCGTGCAGACCATGAGTGGAGCGCCTTAGTCCCCTCGGCCACCGCGGCCGGCATGGAACTCTACTCCCTCGCACGTCGTGTAGGAACATCCACTGCCCTAATCTTTGCATGGTGTGATTTCATAAGTTCCTTTATTCTCAGTGCATTTTTCTTGGTGGCACAGACACACCTAGGAGCTTTTATGTGTGCAATTACAGCTGCAACCTCTAAAGACCCTCCTAGTGCAGCACGCAATTCCGGCTTTGCAAGAACAGGACTCCACTCTACTATTTTCGAGCAAGATGGGGCAGGTGAAACAAATGTTTCGAGAAATCTTCGATGACGACTACTTCACCTCGAGGCACTTTCAAGATGTATCGGTTTTCAGATTCCCGCCCCCCCCCCCCTTATGTAAATCAAGTGAATTCTAGTTATGCGGATATTTCAAGGATCGGTCAATCAGGGATGTATCCAACTGTTCCTGGTCTGAATAATAACATGACGACATATCGCTCACATTTCACCGGATACATTAGGGGCAAATGTCGACCATTACGTTTTAGTGATGCAGCATGTTTCTCAGTTGGCAGCGACCCTGTTGCACACATGCTGTAACTTACGACCACACCTTAATTAATGTGCCAGAACACACGTTTTCATGTGTGTGATCGAGACTCTCCTGTTGCTGCATCCACACCACATTTTGACTGCAACTACTGGTGACAAAAAGTGGAACCATATAAGTTGTTCCAGCATACTCCGTGAGCACAATGATTACCGAGCGTATCTACGATGTTTCAGCTCTCTGCGATGTATACAGCCCCAACTGGAGCACCAGAAACACCAATTTCGAACCAGCAACAGTGCACACTTTAACCACACAGTGCATGTGCCGGAACCGTCGCCTGCACTGTAGTGTGTCGTCTTAGTATATATATATATATATATATATATATATATATATATATATATATATATATATATGCGGACAACGTTTAGGAGTACATGTGATTGATATGTATACCTGTAAGAATTAACTGGGCTAGCCGAGCAGTCTGGGGCGTCACGTGACGGATCACGCCGCCTCCCGCGTTGGAGGTTCGAATACGTAGTTTGTAAGACTAGGGGCTGATGACTAACATAGTTTGGTTTGGTCCCATAGAATTTCAAACTTCAAACTTACTTTTTTGTTTGTTTGTTTTTCTTCCAGGTGGGAACCCTTTATTATACTCACTCCAAAAACCTTATTTCATGGTTCTTGGGAAACGGTGTACATTCCTGAGGTGTATAGATAAAATATGGTTCTTTTATTGATGTTCCAATTGCCTAGAACCTGGGGTGAGCAATGGGAGGATGGGGCCGGCCGCGGTGGCCGAGGGGACTGCGGCGCGCCAGTCACGGTCTGCACGGCCACTGCGGGGGGGGGGGGGTTCGAATCCCCCCTCGGGCATGGATATTTGTGCCGTCCTTTGTAGTAGCTAGTTCATAAGTCGTTTGTAAGTTTAGGGACTGATGACCCCGTAGTTAAGTCCCATAAGCTCTACAAACATTTGAACATTTAGGAGGGTGGGAGAACTTCCTTATTGGAAAGCCGTACTAGTTCACAGTATCTTCGACATAACTCGCCTATCCATTAGTCGTGGCGTAAGACCGTGTGGTGGGGATATCCTCATACCCCTTATTGTACTAGTCGGTGAAGGTTTGGGAACTGTAAGTAAAACCTGCGTCAGTATCCCCACAATTTTACTACCACAGTCCCTGAGATACCCATACATGTAGCCTTTAGAACATACTAACAGATTACCTTCCATAACGAAAGTTTGTGCGCCCAACTACTGTATGAATTTCTAAATTTGGTAATTCGCAGCAATCAGCTGGCGTTGAAAATTTTTATCTTTATTTTTTCCGATCTAGACTTCGGCCATTTAGTAGCTATTACTAATGTATATATATATATATATATATATATATATATATATATATGCTGCATTGATAATGTGTGGTTACTGGCCGAAATCCAGATCTGCAAAAATACAGATAAAAATTTCCAGTAAACGACTGATTGCTGTCGATTACGCACTTTAGATATTAAATTCATCTGAATTATACACTACCCAACACAATTTGGGGATCATATGCAGTAAATACTCGTATATTTTCACGCATTTTATTCTGATATTGGTTACAATTGTAACTTGTGCCTTATAGCAATATCTTGCTATCTCTTTTCTTTAGGTTTACAGGGCATTATCATAAAGCGATACACCACTGAGCTACCGTAATAATGAAACAGTCACTTTCGTTGCCCTCTACTATGCTATATAGTAGCTAGTACTATGCTATATGCTTAGCTACTATAATTCAGCCCACAAGGCAATTCGTCATGTCAGGTCATAGTCTGCGTTAGTTTTAGCGAGGTAAAGCTACCTTTATTCATGCAGCATGCAGCGCTATGCAAAAACTAACTACCAAGCCATTATGCAGCGCTACGCAAACACTAACTACTATACCACTACCTACAGCCCGGGCGAAAATTATGCTAACTACCACGCTTTGTGGGAACGGAAGTTTCTTGAGCCCTCAGGTCTAGTTTCATACGCTGCAAATTCGAGGTTACTGCCTGCAAATAGACTTACACCAATCGCTCACACAGAGGCGAGAAAACACAGTTACACATATTAATTAAAAACGAGATAATACATCTTGGACGCGGAACAAAAAAGAAAACACATGGTCAAATGTACAAACACATAAAATGAACACTACTAATCCACACATGTTAAACAATCCTAAGTTAATAAAGTGATATCTAAGATCTAAGATTTTAGTGACTTACAATGTAACCTAATCTTACCACAATCATGCTGCAAAATTAAGAATGAGAATTAGTGGTTACAGGAAAATCAGGGTTTACCGATGTTAGACAGTCACGTGTTCTCGTTGTACACGTGGCGGACAGTTGCTTGACATTGAGCTTGCCCTTCTTCAACTTTATTTTATTTTCTTTCCACATATTTTTCTGCTTCTGAATGTGATTCTGGCCTCTTTCACAGATAACGCTCGGTCCTTTAATTTACAAAATTGTCCTGCAAAACTTATCTGAAGTAGTCCAAATTGGTTCTATGACTAAGCCAGGGTGTATATTACCAATGAAATTTAGATGAACTCCTTCTTTCGTGCTGTGCCGCGGCAGTCTACCGGTCGAATCGCAGACCTCCTGTTACTCAAACGGACAATCCGGACAAAATTATCTTTACCCCTAAGCAGCAACACGACAGTGCATCAACGTGCAACTAAAAGTCCTATGTATTACGGCGTTGGCGCCTACCACGGCGTCTTATTAACATGCTACCTAACGGGGAGATCGCCAAAACAGAAGCTACAGTAAATGTGACAACTCAAGCCTTCGATAAACAAGGCTAGCTTCATGCACGGTGAAGAGGAGCACACACACTTAAAACTACAACAGAGACACAGATTACATAAACAAGATATACACAATAAAATACTTAACATGGCCTAAACAACTTAGATTATGCACCATCAATCCTCACGATGGAAACAAAAGATAAAAATTGCACTGACGTGTTTCACGGCCTACTTGAGATTTGTAGTTTTATAAGTATTTGCAAACATTTTGGACGAAAGTAATAATGTAAATAATAAAAAATTACTTAATAAGTGTGTCTGCAACCATTTTATTGAAAAGAAATTAGGTAGTGGTGGGTTCCGAAGCACTTACCTTCAGCATCACAGACGAACGCCTTGCCCACTACGCTACAGCTAACAATCGGAATGTGTCTTCTTTATCTCGTACTATTGATGACCGTTACTAACTAATGCTAATATGGCATTTGTAGGCACTAGATTATCATTCATCGTATGAAAAACGACGTGTTTTTGATAATTCTTCAGTGCGCCGTTGCTTTGAAATGACAACGTGTAAGTTACAATAAGAAAATCATCAAATACGCAGCGCAAGATGGCGTATGCCAGAGAGAGTTCTGGGCGAGGAATGTCATGTGACATCTCCGAACGGCTGGTTTTCGTTAATTCATTGCGGGGTGTCCAATTTCCGTTATTTTTGCAAATATCTCTCAAACGATACGATATATGAAAAGAAAAAAAAAAAAAAAAAAACCATAAGGGAGTAAATTTGTACAGAATTTTCTCCTCTAAAAATTCAGTTATTCAATTTTCACGTCACATGAACGGTTTATTTGCAATTAAAATTACATTTCAAACGGCTTTTGTTTTGTATTACTAACTTATTTCTCGTCCAAAATATTTGAAAAAGCGAGGTTCTGGTCTCTGGTAGCCAACAATTATGACTCTAAAATTTGGTGCCGATGGGCTTACGGATCGACCTAAAATGTAGGAACACGTTACAGACAGACAGACATCGTCAAATCGCCGTTATTTTGGCAAATATCTCTGCAACGATGCAAGATATGAGAAAAACATAATAGAGCGAAGTTGAAGAGAATTTTCCCCTTTACCAATTAGGTTATTCAATTTTCGGTTCATTTTCAAATACAATTATATTACAAAAGGCTTTTTTTGCTATTACTGCCGAATTTTTTGTCCCAAAAATTTGGGAATGAGAGGTTCTGATCTCTGGCAGCCTACAATTATGTCTGTAATATTTGGTGCTGATCGGTTGAACGGTTCGTCTTAAAAAGTGTGAACACGTTACGGACAGACAGACAGACATCACAAAATCGCCGTTATTTTTGCAAATATCTTTGAAAGGATACGAGATATGAGAAAAACATATGTGAGCAAGCTCTGGAGAATTTTCTCCTCTACAAATTCGGTTATTCAATTTTCGTGTCAGATGAACGGTTAAGCCGTTATTTTCATTTAAAATTCGAGCTGTCAATAAACGATCGCAAAGGCCCACTTTTAGTGTTACTACCGTAACCTAAATTGGGCCAAAAACATGGACAAAAAAGGGACTATGTGACGTGGGCAGTCTTACAGCTAACAGAGACACTTGGCTATGTCACACTAATAATACTTAAGTACAATACGGAACGTCAAGATAACATACGTCGAACAGCTGACCTGGTGGATCTGGAAAGTTGATGTTAACCACGCCAATAGCGGCGTGCATCTTATAGTACACATAATATGCATACGACATGAAGACGCATTATGAAGGAATGAAATCGCACCCCAAACACATACATATACACAATTAAAACAAACCACTTAAAGAAACATACGGCATACAAAATCAGCATAAATTTACAAACACAAAGCAAACAGTTGGTAAGAATAACATTAAATCTACCCTAGAAAACATAGAAACTTAGAATGTATGTTACTGGCTAGTGTTAGGGCCGGGTTCTTTTGGTTGGTTATGTCGTGGATCAGTGGACCTGATTTCCACGTCTTCTGTTGGCGGGTCCACATGGCTTTTTCTGGCCTTTATCAGGTCGGTAGCCCTTATTACTGTTCCCGAACCTTCGCCGTTTGTTTGCTCGCTTATCACGCTAATAACCTTGCTCGTTCATCCGCTGTGGCTGCTTTTCTGCATTGGAAGGACCGGACTCCCCGCTGCTAGTGCTTTCCGCCTGGCGGATGTTCCTAGCGGTATTGTCGCTCCGGTTACTTCTCCTAGAAGAGCCGTTGTCGTCTCTTCTAGGTCCGAAATCATCTTCAGGTAAGCCTGGAAGGATTCAGTGTCCTCAATGCAGCTTCCCTCTAGGATTGCATTGCACACATTTCGTGGGAGCTTCCACGCGCAAATTCTAATTAATTCGCGCGGAGGGTATGGGTAGTCGCGGAATTGATTTATCAGCATCATTCCTTAAAGAATTCGCCAAGACTCCTGCAATTGCTGTTTGCAAAGTGGGGCATCGCTAAAATGCTAGTTTTTACTAGTTCATGCTGCTTTTCCGACCAGTAGGCAGTCAGGAAATGCTCCCTAAAATCGTCATAGTAGCGGCAATATCTCAAGAGAGGTCGCATCCACGTGGCGGGCTGTCTCTCGAGATATCCGCACACATACTCGATTTTCTGCCCTTCTGGCCAGTTTGGAGGCAGTAATCGAATTGTTCTAGCCACGCACTGGGGGTGTATCCCGCCTTCAGAGTTTCAGAAGACCTGGTACTTTTTTACTGTCAGAAAGTGGTTATAATCAAATTTCTGCACTGGCTCTTGCAAAGGAACTCGACGCGGTCTTTCTCTTATGGGAGGACGGGCACACAGAGTACCGACTTTCTCTTTCTCGAAAGCCGAATCATCTCCGTGGTCAGAACGACAGGGTTGACATCCACGCAAACTGAGGGAGGCATTTTCTAATCGCGCTGGAGGCTCGTCGACTGGCTTGTAACCAAAGAGTGTAGAAACCTCTTTGGTCGCATCAGCAGCAGGGGTTGATAACGACTAACTATCTACTCTGAGCCAGAGAGAACATGCAAAGCGAGCTCTTACTACTCACATTCAGACAGCCATTAGATTCTCACAGCTCCACGTAAAATTAAAACAAGTACACATTCTCACAGGGATAGTGGCGTAGCGGAGAAGCCGTACTTATTGCCACATTCATAACCACAATAATAATTTTTTACAATAACAAAATCCTGGCCATATTAACTAACATTTCAGAAACTAATATTTTAAAACATGAAACAAAAAAAAATTCTATTCCACATGCCTCGAAAAGAGTGGGGTTCTAGCTTTAACAAAATGCTAATCTAGCAACATCAAATAAATTACAATTTTATAAAAAATATATGGAAGACGACAGACGGTCGTCTTTCAGACTTCAGAGTGGGATAACGTTGGTCTAGAAACATGTCGATCTGACAATTTTTTATAACTGACAACTGGTGAGAGAATTGGCTTCATATATGTTACAGTTGTGTGATGGCGTCAAAAATGAATATTCATAAGGCTATCCTTGCCATAGCGTCGGGTAATTTATGTTGTTATTGCATTGAACTACTTGCTCACTACACTTTATCAACGAAACTGCTTGTGTAATCACCAGTCGGTAATCACCAGTCAATAACAAACCCCTCGCCCCTCCCCCTCTCCTACAGCTTTGTGTTTTAACTACTATCTCGGTTGCTGTAATATTATTGTCTGCACTCCATAGAACCGACAGAAAGATGGCGAACCATTCAGTTCATTCTGTCGATGACAGTACTTCATAACCTCTACAGGGTGTTACGAGAAGGTATGGCCAAAATTTTGAGAAAACATTTCTCACACACAAAGAAAGAAAATATGTTGCGTGGACATCTGTCCAGAAACGCTTAATTTCAATGTTAGCGCTCATTTTATTACTTCTCTTCAAATCACGTTAATCATGGAATGGAAACACACAGTTACAGAATGTACCACCGTAACTTTAAACACTTCGTTACAGGGAATGTTCAAAATGTCCTCCGTTAGCGAGGATACATGCATCCACCCTCCGTCGCATGGAATAACAGATGCTCTGATGCAGCACTGGAGAATGGCAAATTGTATCACAGCCGAGCACAAAGAGTCTCTACATTTTGTACCGGGATTGCGTAGACAAGAGCTTTCAAATGCCCCCTTAAATGAAAATCAAGACGGTTGAGGCCAGGAGAGTTTGGAGGACATGGAATTGGTCCACCTCTACCAATTCCACGCTTATCGAAACTGTTGTTGAGAAACGTACGAACACGTCGACTGAAATGTGCAGGAGCTCCATCGTGTATGAACCACATGTTGTGTCGTACTTGTAAAGGCACATATTCTATCAGCACAGGTAGAGTATCCCGTATTAAATAATGATAACGTGCTCCAGTGAGCGTGGGTGGAAGAACATGAGGCCTAATCAAGACATCACCAACAATTCCTGCCCAAACGTTCACAGAAAATCTGTGTTGATGACGCGATTGCACAATTGCGTGCGTATTCTCGTCAACCCACACATGTTGATTGTGAAAATTTACAATTTGATCACGTTGGAAGGAAGCCTCATCCGTAAATACTAAAATGAGCTGTAACACGGAATTTAAGCGTTTCCGGACACACTTCCACATAACTTTTTTTTTTTTTTTTTTTTTTTTTTTTTTTTTTTTTTTTTTTTTTTTTTTTGAAGAATGTTCCTGAAAGTATGGCCATATGTTTTTGTAACACCCTGGATATCTGATCTGATCTCTTGTCTTGAGCAGTGTATTTTTGGTATTTTTGGGAACGCATGGAGAAGAGTGCTTCTCCTTTTTCGGCGACTGTAAGACGAATGTTGAGATGAAATTATCATGGGAGTCTCCACTGCCAACACTACAGAATTTGCTTGAACAAAAGACGCGGGCTAAAACCACAGAAGACGCACTTGGTTGCAGAGTCCCAGTGAAAGACGCGTGATTTATAGGGGAGGTAGGCGACGCGGCAGCGCGAAATCTCCGGGCTTCGGCAGACTGCGCGCCCGTCAGCTGGGTTGGACCCGCGCCGGCCGGCAGACAGTATTAAAAGTGGCCGGCTGCGGCGGCGGCGGCGGCAGCTGCGGCGCTCGGCAGCTGTTTCCGCACTGTACGGTGCGCGGCGGCCACGTCAGCGCCACAGCGCCGCCGGCACCGCCGCCGATCTGGCGTCCGTCGCGAGCGGCGCTCGTCTTCCTGCATACTGTATGCGGGAACTACTCGAACTCACCGCGGGGCAATGTCTCGTCGGGTCACAGGCGCAAAGTTAGGTATCGCACCAGAGACAGTTGCGGTGGTCTACAGTCCTGAGACAAGTTTGCTGTAGCTCTCCACGTTACCCTGCCCTGTGCAAGCCTCTTCATCTGATAATGAGTACGACAATCTTTAACCCTTTCAAACTGTTTACTGTATTCGTCTCTCACAGTGGCGGCGCATACTATGTGTCCACTGTTTTAGTGGACCCCCGAAAAAAAAAAAAAAAAAAAAAAAAAAAAAAAAAAAAAAAAAAAAAACACCATTCTTCGTTTCTTTCTTCTAGCGGATCATTTTATTTGCAAATTCTAAGTATTTTTATCGTATGAAGAACTTTTTACGCAGCTGAGACAACATGTTACGTCGTAGCGCGGTCGCCTTCTATAGGCGGCAGTGGCCGCCGCGTTGCAATGCGCATGCGCAGCTCAGGTTCAAATTCTCTTCTGAACCCCTGGAGGAAACATGTGCGCACTCCCGCGGCAGGCAGGGACGAGGGGAAACCCAGCTTTTAACATTGGCGTTGGAGCTGGTAGAGACGACGGCTCCGGGCTACTCTGGCGGTTGAGAAAGAATGGTCCTGAAGCAAAGACAATAGAGCTACAGCGCACGTTGCGTTGCGCATCGGCAAATCCTCCGTTAAGGCAACATCCGCCTTTCATATCTGGTTTTGGTGCATTGAAGATTCATCGAATGAACGTCGTATTTGGTATAACTATAAACTGAACACGCGTCAACAATAAAAGCCTTCAGAAAAATGTTCAAACATTTGTAGAGCTTATGGGACTTAACTACCGGGTCATCAGTCCCTAAACTTACAAACTACTTATGAACTAGCTCATACTAAGGACGGCACAAATATCCAAGCCCGAGGGGGGATTCGAATCCCCGACCGTAGTGGCCGTGCAGACTGACTGACGCGCCGCAGAACGCTCGGCCACCGCGGTCGGCAAAACCCCTTCAGAAGATCCGATCATGAATAATAATGACGTCAATACTTTCCAACTATCAAGAACAACCACGAGGGTTGCGGCATTACGTTGTGCCGTGAAAGGCAGTAGGTCTTAGACGGAGTGCAACCAATTTTTTAAAGCCAATTTTCTTCATAACAGATACGGAACATTTGTATTGTTACTTGCCACGTATCTTTGGACGATTTAGCAAATGTGTGTCGATTTTGAGGGTAAATGACGTTTTACACTCTGTTGTAACAAATATTTAACTGTTTGAAAAGATCTGGGAGCGAGCAGCCTTTGCGCATGCGAAATATTAGGAGTGAGTACTGCTTACGTGACCCGAAAGTAGCTTTCGACCGTAACAGTTCTACTTTGTTACAGTCATTAATCAGTCTAATCAGTTACTTATTGTGATTTAGTGTTCATGTGCATTATCTTTTTGGTGTTTATTACCAAAGAAAAATGAACAATAGTCAGTATCCTTGAGAAACAAATTTCTCAGCTTTAAGCTTGGAACAAAAGTGTGAAACATGCTTGGAAGGCTGACGCCTCAGCTGGAGTTGAAGCAAGCGCAAACAAGCCAAGGTAAGACATTTTAACGAAAATATGTCTAAGGTTGGGGGGGGGGGAGAGGGCGCCACTACAAGATTCGGCACCCAAAGAAGTGAACCACCAGTTCACCAGCAGCAGCAGTCGTCTTCCTCTACAATTCATAACCCACACATTTTTTTTTATGCTAAGTTAAAAATTCTTTGGAAGGGTAAGAAGAGTAGAAAAGGAGTCACTAGTAGGTTTTTAACTAATTAAGGTCGCTGAGGAGAGAAATGTGTCATTATACCATCACATAGCCTCAGTTAAGGTTAAGATGGATTCGTGTCGGTGCAACTTTCCAGTCGTAGGAAAACAGGGGTGGTTCTATTGTTTTACAGTGAATACATTATACAGTCCATTGGTGGAATGCTCGATTATGTCATGTTCAGGACAGCTAACCGACAGATGATGACTAAGTATTAATGTCGGATGAATAGTTGCATCGCTGCAGGAGAGGAAGGGACTTGGGTGCTCTGCAAGACAAGTTCAAACAGGGTGTGGTACATGCAAAATGTAGTTATTTAAACGTGAAGCGAAAAGAAGGGAGTGCACTAGGGAGGTGTCTCACCCGAGCCCGTATTTTTAACAAACGGGGAATCACTAGCTTTATGCGGTACCAGACGCAGTGGTAATAGTGGAAAGCTGCTACGAGCAAGGAAGGCTTGTTGAAGCAAAACGTATAGAATCGATCAGCAGTTGATTTTTAGATAACAGAAACTTCTGTCACTTGATGGGACCAACTTACCGTTAACCACTTGTTGTAACGGGTACAAGACGTTAAATTTTACGCAGCCACAGTTTTATGGGCCACATGTGAGTGAGGTACTACCAGTGGAGGATCAAACGTGAGTGAATAACATCTTGCACCCCGAGCTTTTGCATTCGCTGGACTGTCTGGTAGCTGCACAATCAGGACACAGTACCATCGAGCAGCTGTAGCAGCATGTAACCAGATTAGTGAATAACAACGAAGAACTGTAATAACGTTTAGTGAAGCTTTACGAAATGCCGCAATAATACTTCTTATATGCGTTCCGGTAAACTGAAACCCACGACCATAGACATTGAGACGTATTGAACAGCAAGTATTTATGAGGTAGTGCTCAAGTGAAGTGGCGTATGGACGTATACGCTCATCTGTGCTTAGGACCTTGTGATGTAGACTTGACTAGCTGAGAACCCTACGATGCCAGCTGCCGCCGCGGAGCGGCCGAGCGCTGTGCTACGATGCGCAAGGCCGTTCCCCGTCGGGGGTTGGAATCCCCCTCCCCCCTCGAGCGTGGATACTTGTGCCGTCTTTAGTATAAGGTAGTTCATAAGTATTTTGTAAGTTTTGTTAATCTCTACAAACATTTGAACATTTTTGATGCCCGACTATTTATTTATTTATTCCACTCTTAGTACTTCTGTCCCTTCTGTCTCTGTTTATTTCATCTCTTCAAGAAAACATGTTGTATGTATGGAGAAATATACAAGAAATAAGGCTGTAAACTCCCCTTACTAATCGGTTGATTAATCCGGTGATAGATTAACGTTAAAATTACCCGTGTGTTGCCTACAATAAAACCTGGACAAGGCTATCAATACCGAAGAAAAAAATATTGTGCAAACGAAAACCAACAAATGAGGGAAAGCTGCCTCAAAGAACTATCACACCAGATAGACCGTTCCTCCTACTCTGATTACTAATTGGATTTAATTTCAGAAGATAAGTATTGCAAATTATAGGAAGTAACAAACAATGAAACAGTACAAATTTGAAAAAAAAAATTACACGGTTGTCAATGGGACACCCAGGGTGATTTGTATTTAACCAAGACAATTATGAATGAGTAATCACACACCTTAGTGTTGCACAACAGAAAATTGGCAAAGACTTTTGCAATTGAATAACTTTTACGAAAACTGATACTTTGGATATATCAATTGATAGTAAGAGACAAAATAAACTACGTAATAATTTTCAAATGAACTTGTTTAGCTCGGAAACAGTGTTGGATCGGAGACCAATGTTGCACTCAATTATTAACGTTCCTTGACTAACACTCACCTGTATGACAATTACACAGTGGGTAGCAAAACACTTGAATGACAGAATAATTAATATTAAGATTACCAAGAAAGAGAATATTCAGAATAACTAGCAATTATGTAGATCACAATACTTGGACAACGCTGAAATACGAACCAACAAAGCAAATCAACTTAACACATAAAATTTACACCAATGAAATATTAAATGGTAATGAACCAATTGTTTCAGAATTAATTTTTTTTTGTTTAGCTACTTAATTGTGCCAGCTTTGTTTATAAGAAACTAAGTAGTTCTGTTATTCCAAAAATAAAATATGTTGAAATTAGCGTTAAAATTTAATCTTCGGTTATTTAAAATTGTTCTTTATAGCTTGTCACTGAATTTAATATTCTTTTCACTTTCAACGACACTCGGGAAATTTCTGGAAAAGATAGGACACTACTTGGTGACAATGTCTTAGGACAATGACATGGTAGTTCTTTAAATTTTATGTTATTATTAGAAAAAATAGTTTCTCAAGCACAAAACTTTGTAACGCCTTACAAAATGTTTACCTCTGTGTGGTTGGAAATTATTGGAGCAGTCTTACACTGTGTTTTCGTTGTTGAAGAGTAGGATGGGCCGACTCCGACAATGCTGCAGGTTACAATATAGGCACGGATCCAAAGTGAGCAATTTGAGGGCAGAATCTTGACATACACAGATGAACTGCCGTGCGCCCCCGCTCATGTTGGAAGCATGTGCGCTAATTATTCAACCCCAACACAGGGCCTGATAACTGCAAAGATCGTGGCGCTACACTCTCCCGCGCACTTGCTAGCGTCCGAACTGTTCAAACGACAGAGCTCGACTCTGCGACTCCTCAGCTACTACTACTGCTCCCGCGCTGTTGCTCCAAAGACCACATACCACACACACCAAAGATGTTTTCTATTTTCCCTATCGACGATTACCCATATACATAAATAATAAATTAGTTAAATAAACTTAAACTAATCAGTACTACAATCTAAATCAGTTACGATAATAAACTTCAACAAAATTCATATGCATTTAAAATGTAATACTTATTTGAATAACACATCTGGATCCTAACGTCACAAGCCCATCTTGCATAATGTAGAAAATTATAATTCCGGTACCCAAATACAGAAAGGTAGTAATCAAAATAATGATATCTAAGATTCATACTTTCATTTAATTCAAAATATGACTATAATCAATACTTTGTGTGACTTGACCAGGGTCTAAAATGAATAAATTCTTTTTTGAGTCGACTCCTGAGAAAGCGACATAATTTTGTCCGTTGAAGAAATATTGAAACGTCAACTGCACTATGCAGTATTTCATAGATCGCCCTGTGATTTAATAATCGTGATAGAAAATGCAAGTCTCACTGGAAACTACAGTCTATTGAAGTTAAAAGGAAGATCTGTTGGAAATAATGGGTACTCGTTGGGTGTACACTGTTTCATTCTCTCCTTTCCTTAGAGCTGTATGGAAGACTATTGCTTTCACCTGTAGTCGTGTGCGGATCACAGTTCAAAGTTAGTTCAAATTTGTCAACAGCACTCCATCTTTCAGGAATATCCTTAAGCTGACTGGAATACAGGAGTGTCTTAATAGTACATATGTAAATATATTAAAACGTGGTGCATGATGTGAGTGATTTTTACCCATGGCAGTATATAAACTCTCATATTTATTGTATTTTATTTTATACAAATGTATTATTTTACAGATGTATATATTCATTTGTATACGTTCTGTATATCGATAAAATCTCTTGCGAATACAGTTAGCAGTGAAGAAGTAATAGATTAAAAGCTGCTGCTTGATGGGGCGGTTTCCGTGAAATTTACTGTTTATGACCACATGTCTTAAGAACAATGTGTATTGTAATGTAATGAAATTTCGAAGATACGTTTACCGGTAAGTTTGTATATTGTCTGTGAAATATCATGCAAGTACAATAGGCAGTGTAGAAATTATAAATTGTTACGTCATACCGAATGCCGTATTTTAGTCTATGAACAGTGGGAAAGTTGTAAGCGAGAAACTCTCTTCCTTTCATCATTTTACCGTGTTTGCCAGCGGGAAGATGTATAATAAAGGTTTAAAATTATCTTAAATGTTTGTTGGAAGTCGCTGAGTACTTTCATTCTCATATATAGTATGAATAACGTCTCGTCGCATTATGTGGCAATTTGTTTGCGATTGCTATTGTTTATGACGTTATATCTCCTGAACCACGTGTGGTATGTGGTTCTTACCCCGACGGCAATTGTTACCTCGCGGTAAGGAATATGTGCACCACATTTGTTTGCAATCGGTCCAATGGGTTAGGAGAATATGTGCAGCATTGTCGCTTCACGCAGCGGTTTTTCAGGCATTTCATTGTTTATGAAGTCATATCTCGTGACCTATGTCTTGTGTGTGTTTCTTACACTTACGGCGGCCGTCCTCATGGATTGAAGCTTATGTGTGCGAAATTTCATAAAAGATTGGAACAAAAGTGTAGATTTGTATGCAATACGTAGCCTACAAAAAAAAAAAAAAAAAAAAAAAAAAAAAAAAAAAAAAAAAAAAAAAAAAACACGCCATAATATAACGTGAAGTCTTGTGCCAAGTGCCTCAGCGTCCAATTTGAACATAGCGAGAGGAGCAGGGATCTCTGCGCAGTTTGGCTGGAGCTGGAACCGCCTGACTTGTGGGAAACTGTGATCCAAAACTTTATCAACATTTTTATTTTTTGGACATCCAGTAGTATATACTTTAATTTTACCAAGATTCGGTATTATTTCACACATTGTTTGTCAAGAAAGAGGAAAAATTGAATCATTTGGAACCATTGGCATGATTTACGCAATGTGCTTGATTATTAAACACAACGATGAAATGTTAGGCCTCGCAGAGGTACTGAGAAACAAGTAATCGTGTACCTATTAGTTTAAGCGTGAGTAACAGTCATGTTGTGACACCGGATGGGTATAGTGGATCAGTATCGTAACCCCTGGTTTCTTCGACTACTATACAGTTATAATTTTCTAAATCTGACAAGAAGGCCACTTGGCTATAGATTTTTTCGATAGCTGTAAGACGTGGAGTTCAGAAGTAACAATCAGCCAAAGCCATTCGACGCAGCGCACAAAAAAATTCTCGAGAAAATCGACTTTGAAGTACTGATAAGTACCAATTATTGGAACAGTTATGTCAAGTGCTCGTGTGGCTCAGTGGTTCGGATCCTGCCGTGACAGATTTTCTTTTTTTTTTTTTTTCGTTGTCTTCTAATACTAACACAATTTTAATATGTAATGGCAATTTTAGGAAAAGTGCACGTATTTCTGTTTATTCGTAATTTTCCATATTTTATAGAAGGTTGTTAATAACTGTTTGCATCAAAAAATATAAGTTACAGTTTTTACGGTATTGGCTTCACTATTAGTTGACGATGGTTGTCTTTGATTGATCAGTTTGTGAAGTGCTACGACACTCTATTTGGAAAGTCATCTCCATAGCTACTAATCTCTTTCCAAGCAGCCAACCTATTCAATCATCGTTATATGTAAGAAGCTTTCCAGCTCGTCTACATACACATAAAGAAACGCTGACACAATGCATGGAATTAGAGATTCCAAAATGTTTTATATAACTGAACTAGAAAACGATAGTAATGTATTTGGCAGTGGGCGTAGAACCACCGTTTCTATGGTTTTGAGCCCACAAAACTAACACCTGACCTACATCGACTGATGCTGCAATCGTTTTTATTAATGGCACTTACGTGTACTTTGCAAAACTTCACAGTCGAATTTCTCGAGAATTTTTGGGAGTTTTGTCGAATGTCTTTGGCTGATTGTTACTTTACCTCTGAACACGTAGCATACGTATAAATAAACTCTACAATCCGATACCCATGTGGTCTTCTTGTGAAACGTACTACAGTGGTCATAATCGAGTCACCATGGGCATATTCTTGAATTAAATTACATTTAAAACAGTTTCAGTTATATTAGATGATTTTGAAATAGGTTACCGAATTGTAGAGGTCGGTGGGGGCGGCAAAATCAGAATACCTCGCTGGCGGCAAATGTGGAAATCAGTTACTGTATACTGAAACAGTCGAACAATACAAACATGCAAACGTAGGCTTCCGCGGCTGTTGTCACTATCAATAAAATTCTTCTGGGTATGAAACCGCGTCGTCATTTTATAAATGAATTAATGCTGGAATTTATAAAATGACGACGCGGTTTCATACCCAGAAGAATTTTATTGATAATACAAACATGATTACCAACTTAGTATACGGGGTGAGTCACCTAACATTACCACTGGGAATGTTTTGTAAACCATAACAAATACTGAATAACTAATTCCACAGACCGAAAGTGAGGAGTAGGGCGGTATAATTGGTTAATGCAAGCCATTAAAAATGAACGGAAGTAGGATTTCTAACACAAACCTAAGGTATTTATAATAAAAACATTTAATAATTTTTAACACAGCTGAAAATAGAAAAAAAGTAAATTAATGCCGTTTGTTACATTGTAAAATTTTAATTACACCAAGAGTTATTGTAACCTAAAGTTGACCCTTGAAACCCCAGACGTTCAGTCGCTTGTTGTAACAAACAAGTTCCATGATCAGCTATCAGCTTCTGTAGGGGTACGTTTACGAAGACTACAATGTTTACGAGTTTGGCTGTAATGTAATGTACTGGTTTGTTCTAGTTGTGTCAGTGTCTGCATGTAGCGCGTAAAGTTACTGTTATTCTGAATTAGTCTTTGTACTCGGAATAACTGTAGTGTTATCAGACGTTTGTGATAGTGTACTGAACAGTATAAGTAACAACAAAGTACGCACAGTAGTAAAGTAAGAAGGTGAACGATTTTAAACAGATCGGAAGTCTAACAGTGTATACAGTTTGGTAAAAACTGTGAAACTGGTTTATTCTGACTATGGAAAGGCAGAGATAATATTAATGGGGAGTGTAGAAAAATGCAGTTGCAGCCTGCGGATTGTATGCAGAGATCATCCAAGGCGTCGCACATTTGAAATTATTTACAAACAGTTGTATGCAACAGGTATGGTAGTAGCACTTAACTAAACCATCACAGGAGAAGCAGGTGCAGTTGGAGTGTCAGCTGCTGTTGCCGCGGACCCACATTTGAGTTCACGTGACATTTCTAGAGGCAGTGCAATGAGTCAAAGCAGTGCAATGCGAATACTCCATACACAGGATTGAACTGCTGAGGATTTACTCAACTGTCAAATTTAGATTACAATAACTACTGATGTAATTAATATTTTACAACGTAGCAAACGGCATTGGTCAAGTATTGTTTTCTCTTTTCAGGTGTGCTAAAAATAACAACAGGTTTCCGTAAATAAATAAGAAACAGAGGTTTGTGTTAAAAATCATACTTCCTTGCATTTTAATCGTTTCTATCAACCAATTACACCAGACGCACTCCTCACTTTCGATATATGGAATTAATTATTAGTATTTGTGTTTTACATAATATTTCGGATGATAATGTTAGGTGACTCACACTGTATTTTTTATTTTTATTTATTTATTTTTTATTTTTTTAAGCCAACACACGTGACGTGCTGAGAGCAGCTTCAGTGCTGCTATTCAGCCGAGTGTATTTACAATTTTGACAAATCGTTAAAAACATAGGAAGGTGTTAAAATTTGTTAAATTTAAACACTGATATGGAGAGTAAAATGGAAAGAACAGACATAGAGCAAAGAATTTAAAGTAAAACATATTCAGAATTAAAACAGCCACGGTGGTTGAAATCAATTTGGTGGAGCACACTAGACGATGACTAAGACACTGTTTAAAACACATGGCAACACTAATATTCTGTCCGATCGGTGGCTGCTTAAATATTAATACACCACTTGAGCACGAAGCACAAACACCGGCACAACACTAAATGGCGCACTGTTAAAACATGTCGATACAGGGGCACCGCAGTGGGAAAAGAGGAGGAAGGGGACAGTGGAAGAGAGGGAGAAGGGAGGAGAGGGAATGCACAAGGGTTCAGTGTAAGAAGGAGCTGGGAGAGGAGAGCCAAGCATTGGAGTGGTCGGGGTGGGGGGGGGGGGAGTGAAATGTACAAATACGGGGATGGACTAAGGTTGAAAGGAGGGGTAGATGTCTAGATGGAGGTCGTCATCTGGAAGAGTGACTTGACAGAAGTTACTTTCAGAGAGGACGCGAAGAGTGTGGAGGTGAAAGGAGGGAGCGATAATAAGGTATTGGCGTGGCAGAGGCCCAGGATGCAGCAACAGATTCTATTTCATGGGAGGCGGAGGTGTTCAAAGAACTTCAGAAGGCGAGGAAAGGAAATCAAATCGTAAAGGATCCGCATGGGGGACGGGAGGCGGATACGCTAAGTGAGGCGGAGGGCGTGGCGTTCTAGGATCTGGAGGGATTCAGAGTGGGCAGGGAGAGCGAAGACCCAGGCGGGATGGAAGCAACAGAGGATAGGATGCCTGATGGATCGGTAAGTGGAGAGGATGGTGGACTTGAGGGTGTTGAGGCAGGAAAGAGGTTTTTCACTGATTGGAGGTGCGGTTTCCAGGAGAGGGAGCGGTCAAGGATGAGGCCAAGGTACTTGAGGGTTTTCGTTTGCGGGATGGGACGGCCATGGAGTGAGAGGTAGAGGTCGTGGTGACGGAAGGAAGGGGTGGTGTGACAAGATGATTGCCTGGGATTTTGTGGGGTAGGAGCCACTGGTTGCATCAGGAGGAGAATTCGGAGAGATGAGTGTGAAGGAAATGTTGGGAGCGGACGAGGGAAGTGGCTATGGCAAGGAAGGCGGTGTCGTCGGCGTGTTGGACAGGAGGCTGTGGTTGTGGCACCTCAGTTGAATAGGGGGCAGAGGATGGAGCTCTGGGGCACCCAGGCGGAGGGAAAAAAGACGGGAGTTAGTGACATAGGAGGGGCACCCTGTACATGACGCGGTAGCTATTTATCTCCTACTAACACACGTATTTATCTGACCCCTGCCACTACAATGGCGGTTGGCACAAGTGTCTAATTATCCCTGCGACAGCAGCGCCGTCAATGAATCTACATATTTTTACAAGGTCTTTGATCGCCGCTCTATGAAATGTGAGCTCGCTGGCGTTGACAAGTTTGCCTGTACAGCTCGCAGAGCGCAGTGGCGCGCACACAGCCACGGCGGCGTCTGCGGCGCGCGCATGCGCATGCGCAGCTCGCCGCCTGGCGCAGACAGCCCCAGCCGCCGGACAATGCTGGGCTCCCCCACCGCCACCGCCATCAGCCGCATCTGTCGCGGGCCGCCATTTCACGCGCCGCCGCCCGCCAAAAGACGCCAAATTAATTTTCCGTCTCATCTGGCGCCGCGCGATCGGCTCCGATTCCTGCCCCGCGATTGAGATTTACTCTCCGGGGCACTATTGGGCCGGCTGCTCAAAAGAAATAGTTGCGAGCGCGGCCGGCGGCGGCGCCCCCCTGCCGGCCATCAGCACTCGTGCCGGCGCACCCTTTGTCCGCCGATGCCCCGGCTTACATTCGAGAGCTCCTCTCGCCTATTCGAAATGGAGCCTGCCTTATTACCCTCCTCAATCCTATTTGTTCCGTTTTTGTGTTTGGCACTTGGGAAACACCCTGATCCGGATGTAATTCCGGGTGCCGCAGTGCGAATAGAAACTTTAATTTATTCATCCGGTGCTGTGAAGCCGAGTGCGCAGCCTTTCGGTTAAGAGCGGTGAGCTCCGAGCGAGAGGAGGGGTGCCTTTTTTTCTGGGGTGCAGATAACGGTGTGAGTGGGGATGGGTGCAGGGTGTGGGGAGACTGCGAAATTGCAGTGCACAGAGGGCGGACTGTCAATTTCAGGTTACACTTTTCAAAAGTATATGTTTCCAATAAAGATGAAACATCTATGAAAAGCTAATAGCGATGAGATTGAAATCCTTCTTAAAATGAACTATATAAAATTTAGTTCAATAACTTTTTTTGTGTAAAGAAAACGAATTTCCTGTACCAGTCTGTGATCTTAATTTTCCTCAATAATGAAAATAAACAATCTAGAGCACTAAAACTATATTTATTTGTTACGGCGTTTCGGCATCTACCATCATCAGTACTAAAGACCTCTGAACTGCAAGATGACTGTAAATAAGAAATGAAGTGTCTACATTAAATTGATTCAATAAGAATGAAAACCATCTAGAGCGCTAAAACAATGTTTATTTATTACGGCGTTTCGGCATCTGCCATCTCAGAACCAAAAATTTCTGAACTTGGAAAGAAAAGTGCAGAGTGAATAATAAAATCTCACTACTGGCGATCCTACTAGGTAGAGATTTTATTACTGACGTTTTGTAAGTTCAGTGGTTTGTTGTTGTGATGACGGAAGATGCAGTAACGCCGTAATAAATATCATTTTAGCGATCTAGACGGTTTTTTATTCATATTGAATAACTTTAATAAAGACAATCGCCAAGCTTTTTTTCTCTTTTTTAAATTTCGATTTTATTTTTTCGTATTCATATTTCGACCTTTACAGTCATCTGTCATTGATTCTAATCTAATACTAAGGTTGAGCATTCAAGAATCCGATGATTGTTCTCAACACCACAGTGCTTTATTAGACATGGTCTTCAGTATTTTAAACATGCCTCACCAACGGGTTCCGGGTTGCAGATTAATAATCAGCCAACCTGTTGCAACAATAGTGGTTTGGTAAGCTATGACCGAAATTTCGGACGACAAAAATAAAATTAATTCAATTTCGTTGGCTGAGGTTGACAGAAGTGCTCTTTCTGCCTACTTCTGCTACCTGTAATAATGTATCTAGTGACTTGAGCAGTAAAGGCAGACTGGCCTGAAAATTTGTGCCTGTCAATTTATGACAGCTAGCACAATATTTGTAATATTTAAAACGAAAAACGAGTGGCACATGAATTAGATAACTGAGATACGAATACTCCACCAAAGTCATTTACGATTTTCTTGCACTACAAATGATATGTACCGTTGTTCAAATCAAATGTTCAAATGTTTGTATAGCTTATGGGACTTAACTACAGGGTCATCAGTCCCTAAACTTACAAACTACTTATGAACTAGCTAATCCTAAGGACGGCACAAATATCCATGCCCGAGGGGGGATTCGAATCCCCGACCATAGTGGCCGTGCAGACCGTGACTGGAGCGCCTCAGTCCCCTCGGCCACCGCGGCCGGCTGTATCGTTGTGCTATTTCACAAACCAACCTCCACTTCCTAGAATTACGTATATATTCCAAGCCCTCACGGTTTTCGTTTAAACTGTACGAGCATTGTGATAGCTATTTCAAATACACAAACACAATTTTTTTTAGGTCTGTATGAGGTTAGGAATTTGTTTGGGATTAGGAGAAATTGCATTACACTTTTAGTCAGTTTAATAAACATGTTTTATTTTATTATTGTTATTATTTTTTAATATTTAAATGACAATATTTTGATTTTTGGTCTATTGCTTGTGAAATTTTTAAATCGATTCCCAACATTATCATGAGATTACAGCAGATATATGGTAACTTTCTGGTTAACTACAGTTTTCTTCTACTCCTTCGTATATCTTGTAAAAAGAACACGAAGGTAAAAACTAAGACAGATTGGAGTTAACAGGGAGTCCAGCATGAAACTTTCTTAGGTCGAAATATTCGTGGCAGGAAAAGAGACAGATCAGGTCTACCATGTTCTGAGATAATGAATGTTTCAAAACTCATCGGGAAGCTATCAAATGTAATTTCCTGCCACGAATTTAAATTAAAATTTTCGCACATTTTGCAACCAAATGGTAGGAATGCAACAAAGAGACAGGGAGAGTCGGTGACCAGCATGTCGGGTCATGTAATATCCGAGTCTCGGCGACTATGCCACGCCGCTACTATCCTTCGGTCATCACAAGCAAACTTTCTTACCCAAATAACAAAACTAATCTACTACTTTTATTGTATCCTACAGCATAGCCTGATTTCCTTACACTGAATTCCTTTAATTTTTTTTTTTTTTTTTTTTTTTTTTTTTTTTTTTTTTTTTTTTGATAACCTCTTTGCTATTATAGATTATAGTGTCAAAAGTAGTCGCTGGCCTTCCGTCCGAATTTTATATAAGCTGACGACTATTAAGCAGTCTATCTTCCACCCTCTTATAGCTATCGATACGGAACTGCTATGTTGTACAACACAGAGAGATCGTTCGTCTCCAATGCGTAGTTTTTGCTGAAGAGCAAAATATTGACACCCACACGTAGAATTTTAATAAGCACGGTAACTTTTAACTCCCTTACCTTCCATCCCCTTATCGTTATCAACCCTCTACCACCATAGTGCACAAGGAGTGACCGATTCCTACTACCACATACAAACACTATTCGTTTACCATGTGTAATTTTGGGTACAGACTGAAATATAGGCACAAACACTTCAATTTTTATATATGTTGACTATCACTGCAATGAAAGTTTTGCATGGAAATTACACAGACCGCTGTTTCGTGCGGTAAGAATCGATCGAGATTTAAGGTGTTCCATGTTAGGCGGAAGTCGTTTTAGTGTCAGATGTGCGCTGTGACTACGATCGCAGACAACTGCCGTCCGTGGCTGCTTATGCAGTCGTGGCAGCTGATTTACGAGCGACGGTTATCTGAGGTCTACAAACGCAGCGGCGGCGCGCAGTTGAGCCGGGTGCTAGCGCACGGGAGCACGGTCACACGACCGCGAATAGCGTGCGTGGCCGGAGATATCCGCTAAACGAGCAGCCAGAGATAAGGCGGCTTGTCCGTAACCACCCACGCCGACAGGCCAGGTGTTAACACGCTCGTTACTCCGGCACGTGTTTTGTCGCCTACAGGCGTGAGCAGAACTCCAACGTTCATATTTTATACCAGGGCAGACATGACGTTCGGTACGCAATTAACGCTGCAATGATTTAAGGATACAGGGTACTTTATGTAAAAATCAACACCTACTTCTTTCAAGCACTGTTCATAATGTATATGATTTACAGATTTTTTTGTTGATATCAGGTACTGCAATACACTTTTAAACAAATTGAGTGTATTTTGGATATTTTTGAACCTGCTTATGGTTATTAAGAAATTACAAAGAAATTGATGCAATTTTTCCCCCCAAATGCGTCCTCAAATTTAATACTACGTTTTACATTTGAAGGAGACCAAATTTTTGCCTGATATGTATGACATAATGGCTCAGCTACTATACCTATTTAATCCCACCTATTATGTATAGTACAAGGGTAAAAAAATATCAAATCTTACATTTTAATTTTTACATTTTTTCTCATAATATTTTTTGTTCCACAATTCAGTTGGTTTTGCAATAAAACTCAGGTATAGTATATACGGAAGGACCACTGAAAGTTACGGAAAAAAGAAGAGCAATTCTTGATAAGCTTTAGGAAATATTTGTACCTGAAAGCTGAAAAATACAGCTTACCGGAAATGGCGATTGAAGATATGAGTCCAAGTAATCTGTGCCTCAGAACATTTCTGAAGCATAATCTCCATCCTGCAACATTTCATTCCCAAACTTCCTCTTGGCCTTCGTTTTAGCACTTCAAGCTACTTTGGTAACTTGAAGAGCTAATCTTTCAGCTTCATGCAGCCGTTGTCTGTCACATGCAAGCGATTGTTCTTCCACATTGGAGCCACATTTTATGCCGAAATTTCTTAGGACTTCCGTCTTTCCTATCACTCCATCACTGAAACATAGCACTGCATCTATTACAAAAATTTTCAATATATTTACTCCTACAAAAACACTCTTGGGTAACCTTTCCCATATGCAATTATTGATACTTTCATTTCTATTTTGATAATCTTTTACAGACACTAGAAACCTGCACTGTTACCAACAAATGCAATGTGTCATACGTATAATCGCTGAAAACAGGAAGTTCACAGTTCCTTTCGAAATAAAACTGGTTTCTGTAACAGAAATAAAGGCGACGTGGCGGTACACATGACCGTAACTTTAAATGTCATTTTTCGTTTGTAATCCTATAATGTATACATCAATATGATCAGAAAAGACTACAGAATTTAATAAAGTCATAAAAACATTTCGATTTTTCCACCACTTTTAAGTACCCTATATCCTTAAGAGCAGTCGGAATGCCCTATCTCGCCAATGTTAAATTTGCTAACTTCATTTACCTTTCTCTCTGCAAGTTATTTATAAAACTCTGAAATTTTGGCAGCTGTTTTCAGCACATATTGTTAGCTCAGTGAACTAGAACGATTGTTTCCTTTTTGTTGATTTATATTTACGAACTTTTTGCCATTAATCTATTTTATATTGGAAAAAATTTGAACATAAATTTCACTGATTCAGAGAATAAGCCAGGTTTTGTCTTGATTCTAGTTCAGTAGCCTCTCTTAACTGTTATATAGGATTTGTGAAAATGTGAATGTTATTGGTATAGTAGTTAGTCAGATAAAGGTACGTATTACAGTAAAAATGTCAAATGACAGAAAATGCGATTATAGTAATTTATTATGAAAACTCACAGATACCTCTTATTCTATTATCAAAAGTGACCAGCAAGTATTCAAGGTCATCGTCTGGAAGCTTTCTTTTCCCTGCTGCCCTTGCTTTTTTTCGCATTAAATTCAGCCACATACTGAGCCTTCCTTACTTCAACGTTGTCCAGAAGTCGATGGACTATGGTGGTGGTGATATCAGGAACAATGCCAAAGCTTTCCACGACCTTCAGCATACCCATATGACCTTCTTTAAAATGAAATCAGAATCACTGACACTTAATTTCAAATTTTTATGCCAACAAATACTATCATAGGTACACGAGTCCATACGATAATGGTACCACCGGGAAGATCAATGATCCTACAACTGACGTACGAAATCCACAGTCTTCTATATCTAATATTTTAGGAAATGTGAAGATTTAAATGTGTAAACATTGCTAGTTGGGTAATTTTCCTCGGCGCACATGTAATTTTGAAAAATGAAATAAAAATACTTCGTATTAGAAGTTCTTAAAAATTTTGAACCAAGCAGAAAACGTCAAATTACTTTATAAGCTTAAAAACGGAAGATATGATTTTTAGCATTTTGCGGCATTCCAACTACCCTTGAAACTGGTCAGACTGAAGTCAAACTGCAACGAAATATTATCGGAGAAGGGGGAACACGTATGGACCGAAGTTTGGCCGAGTTTGTGAAAATGTCGGGTTATCGGAAAGGTGTTAAAAAAGAATAGATAAGATTTTGTTGTTGTAAAATACTTTCTATTGTTACTTTAGAATACGATACAAATGATGGAATACTGTAACACAAAATACATTTAAGAAAATATCTAAGAAATGATATTCGTTACTTTACGAGTACATACTCTAATGTACATTTAGAAAACCAAGAAGGCACACAGCCTTGAACAATGAAAACTATGGACAGTAGTGATTTGCTTCATAAAACATATTCCACTAAAATTTCCATCACGCCTAAGCTGATTTTAAAAAGCACTGTGAAAAAATGCACGCCCATAATTTTGATCACGACTTTTATATATATATATGAAGACGCATCTACGTACGCATTAATGAAACTCTAAGGTTTTTTAAATAGAGTGTACGTGGGACAAGCAACGGTTAGGCCCATTTATAGCATTAGCCTGCAACTGTCGTCACACTCTACGATTTCAATTCAATCTTGCATTCTGCGAGCACGGAATAATTCCAACGGGTTTGCAGAGGGGTGGCCGAGTTACCCGGACTGTCGGATTCCCGATGTCGAGTTTTCGGGACTCCACTGCAGTGTGAAAATTGATCTATTGTTGGCGCTGGCCGTGGCGGAGCGCCGAGGGCATTGAGGCTCTATGTTCCGCGAGGCAGTTCCCCGTCGGGGGATGTTTGTGCTATCTTTAGTATAAGTTAGCATATAAGTAGTTTGTAAGTTTAGGGATTGATGACCCCGCAGTTAAGTCCCATAAGCTTTACATTTGATTTTGTTGGTGCTGTAAGCATCATAACTTGATGTGACAAATGAATCATACAATAACTATGGTGTAAATTAGATTTTAAACAAACTGTACTATTCAGTGCGCATGGGTGTACAGGTATGATACTGCTAGTTTCGTAAGTCGCTTTCACCACGGCCAGGTCATATCACATCGGATGGACAAAAAAATTGGATTTCAATTGTTCTGAGTTCAATAAACGCATAAAACGCTTAAACGATATTGGTGTTTGACTATCCTGAGGCCATAAACCGCGTAATAGGCATCACTCAAAATGAAATCATATTTCCGTGTGACTGGCGCAAGAAATATTAAAAACACTATCTACCGTTTTCAGCAACAAGTTGAAGTCGAGAAACAGCATATTCCACAGATGATAAAGTTGTTTCCTGGTCATTGTTAGAATGTGTCGCGCATCTCAGTAAATTAGCTTACTACGCCTGTTTTCATTCATTGCTTTAATATGGGATGATATTCTGGGGCAATTCAACATTGAGTAAAAAAGTATTCATTGCAGAAAAGCGTGTAATCAGAATAATTGCTGGTGCCCACCCATGAGCATCCTGCAGACGTTTATTTAGAGATCTAGGGATCAACACTGTAGCTTCACAATATTGAAATTCACTCATGAAATTTGTTATTAACAATCCGACCCAATTCAAGAGTAATAGCAGTGTGCATAGCTACAACACTAGGAGAAAGGATGATATTCACTATTCAATGTTAAATCTAACTTTGGCTCAGAAAGGGGTGAATTATGCTGCCACAAAAGTACCTTCAAAAGTCTGACAATAGCCAACTACTATTTAAAAAGAAATTAAAGGAATTTCTTAATGGCAACTCCTTCTACAATGTAGATGATTTTTTGGATAAAACTTAAAAAAAATAAATAAATAAAAATAAGATAAAAAATGTAATAAAAATCCATAGAATATTGATTGTCAAATGTAGACAACATTTACTAAACTGACATGTCCTACATCAGTGGCGTAACTATGGGGGGATGGGGGGGGGGGAAAGAACCTCCCCCTCCAGAACCAGAAAAGAAAAAAGAAAAAAAAAAAAAAAAAAAAAAAGAGAGAGAGGAAAAAAGTAAAGAAAAAGAAATAGTATAACAACAATTTGGTAAAGATTGGAAACTTGGTGTTTTACCATAAGCTTTCATTGGAAGGGAGTGAATTAGTTTCTTCGCGGGGAGTGGTAGATGGTAGTCTGTCTGGAAACTGATTAAAATTTTGCTCGTCAAGCAGATCTATCCCCCACCCCCCAAAGCCAAGTCCTAGTTACGCCACTATTCCACATCATTACGAAATGTAGTATATATAATCTATGGTACAAGTATTAATCCAATCTAATCTACTATGCAGCTGTTTTTATCTACTTTTCAACGAAACGGTGTTAGTTATCTAAAATATCTTAATGATTCACCATCTCTCTTTAACGATTACACAATTTCAATGAAAACAGAAAGAACAATTCATACACGAACCGAAAACAAATTATGTAATCTCCTTGCTGTCTTTGTGTACTGCTGAACTGAATGGTTTAAAGGAAGACATGTAAACTGTTCTACATTAGATTTGGTATTGTCATTTTCGTTTGTGTTGCTGGCTTGGTAGCTCAGTGACAGAGTGACAGACTATGAATTCCGTCGGCGTGGTAGTGCAGCGAGCTCAGAGAGCTCGACGCCTTTTGAGGTAAAATAATAGTAATAATAATAATACAGAATTTAACGAACCCACGTCCGCAGAAGACCGAGCTGCCAGAAGAAAAGTAAATAAAAATGAAAGGTCGTGGGTTCGATCGCAATGAGGTACTACACTTTTTATCTGTTACTTTTCACTTCTTTCACCTTCGGAAATGTTGTGAAAAATATCGAGTAGCATCATGGTTCAGAATCTACGTTCAACTGTCTGTGTAAGTCAGTTCGAAGTTCCGAGGAAGGCATACCACCTCCAAACAGTAGTGGCCGGCCATGTAGTGCTCGAACCAAAAAAAAAGTTCAAATGTTTGTATAGCGCCACGGTGGAGTAGCCGAGCGGTCGAAAGCGTCTCGCTGCGGAGCGCGCGGTTGCTCGCCGTGGAGGCTCGAGTCCTCCCTGGGGCATGGGTGTGTGTGTTTGTCTGTAGGTTAGTTTACCTAGGTTTAAGTAGTTTGTAAGCTACGGACTGATGACCACGCAGTTTGGTCCGATAGATCTACAAACATTTGAACATTTTTTTGTTTGTATAGCTTATGGGACTTAACTACGGGGTCATCAGTCCCTAAACTAACAAACTACTTATGAACTAGCTAACACTAAGGACGGCACAAATATCCATGCCCGAGGGGGGATTCGAACCCCTCGACCGTAGTGGCCGTGCAGACCGTGTCTGGCGCGCCGCAGTCCCCTCGGCCATCGCGGCCGGCGCTCGAACCAATCTTCGGATTATTCATTGCTCAATTTTTTTAATTTCGATGAACATGCGAGCTTATATCAGATGGTAAGGGAAGTCAAATATGAATTCCTGGAGGGAAGACGACATTCCTTCCGATAAACACATATCGATAAATTTTTGATGTTTGGCAGTTTAAAGCTGATTGCAGAAAGATTCTACTGACGCTAACTTACCTTTTGCATAATGGCCACAAATATAAGAGAAATGAGGTCTCGTACGGTGGGCATACCAGCAGTCGTTTGCCTGGCTCTGTCTAAGAGTGAAAAAGGAGATTAAATGGCTCGTGGTACTATAAAACGGAGTTATTGAGCTAACTAGCTACAACAATTACAGTGTCTGAAAAACTGCCGTGTTCGCGTCACTAGGAGGAACATTGCTAGTCACGTGGTATCTGAGAGATAGATGGTCAACATTCCACAGTCAGGTTTAATTAACCTCAGATGTTGTAGTGAATAAGTAACCAATACGAGGGTAAAAACATGTAACTATTTCAATAGTAGCAACTGAACATTTATTTTATGACAATTAACAGACCATTTAGGCCTCCTGAATGCTTGGGTTGCCTATTCCGGGAATACGTACCTGTGAGATCCTACGCCAGCGTCCTAGTATGACAGTTGTTGCTCTTCTGATAATGAAGTAGTGCTATGTACGAAACTAAGAATCGTCTGATACCTCATAAAGGTAGTTCCCAGTAAAATTCAGTACGTAGATGAAATTAATCGAAAATGGAGCGCCGGCAGTCAAAATTTTCTCTTGACTTGCCGAACTAGAGAAGCGTCGTCTCTTGGGGTAAGTAATTTTCCGGTTCCAGGAATTAATTATTCTTATAAATTAGCTTTATGGTGAATAGCCACAAAGACTGTTCCAGCCGTTAATTTTAATATTGGGGCAAGCGTCTGCTTCTTGGCGGAGGAACACTATAGTTGTTCCTACTTTCATTAGTCGCTAAGGGACGAAGTTGTGCGAATTAATAAACCTGCCTAACTTCTGCTCCCCAATTAACAGATATGCGTACTTGAAAATCCTCTGCTGCTACGAGCGTTGCCAGTATCGAAGCTTCTCTATTCTGTTAGGGATTTCTGCTTGTAGTTTAATGAATGAAAATGATAGCATCAGGGTCAAACTACAGACCTCAAGTCGGACACTTAAGTTAAAATAAATGGTCATTGTTTTCTGCAATTGACGTACTGAAAGGTGATGTAGCCTTTTACACTCGACAATACATACATAAGATATAAAACAAAACCAGGGACTGACAACGTCTTGTTAGAGGAGAAGATAAATATCTACTCGTCCAGCCCTTAATGAGAGAGATTGAACTTATAATAATGTAGTTATCTTTTAGCCAAGAGAATGATAAACTGATCCCAGGCAGTGACATCACTAGTGATACAACAAGAGCATTCTATAAGCAAACCGTTGCATTTGTATAGAGCCCTGGACGTCAGATTTGTGCCTCGAGACCATGAAATTTTTGGCTGCTGTAGTACACCCCTGGCCATTAAACTTGCTACACCACAAAGATGACATGCTACAGACAAGAAATATAACCGACAGGAACAATATGTTGTGATATGCAAATGATTAGCTTTTCAGAGCATTCACACAAGGTTGCCGGCGGTGGCGACACCTACAACGTACTAACATGAGGAAAGTTTCCAACCGATTTCTCATACACAAAAAGCAGTTGACCGGCGTTGCCGGGCGAAACGTTGTTGTGATGTCTCGTGTAAGGGGGAGAAATGCGTTCCACCAAGTTTCCGACTTTGATAAAGGTTGGATTGTACCATATCGCGATTGCGGTATATGGCATAGCGACATCGCTGCTCGCGTTGGTCGCGATCCAATGACTGTTAGCAGAATATGGAATCGGTGGGTTCAGGAGGGCAATACGGAACGCCGTGCTGGATCCCAACGGCCTCCTACCACTAGCAGTCGAGATAACAGGCATCTTATCTGCATGGCTGTAACGGAAATTGCAGTAAAGTCTCGATCCCTAACAGGCAGCAACCATCTGCACGAACAGTTCGCAGCAGTTTGCAGCAGCAAGGACTATCAGCTCGGACACCATGGCTGCGGTTACCCTTGACGCTGCATCGCAGACAGGAGCATCGCGCCGTTGCCCAACGCGCCCGGTCAGAGGACTGAACGACCTCCATCTATAATAAACAAGCTGAGCCAAAGACATATCCAACAACAACGAACAAGCAAGATCAGCGACCGCAATGAACAGAACAGCCCATAGAAAGGAGGGAAAAAAAGCGACCTAAAGCGCTTCGCTGCAGAGGCCCGGTTGCTCGACGTCGGAGGTTCGAGTGCTGACTGGGGCATGGGTGTGTGTCTTGTCCTTGAGGTTAGTTTAACTTCGTTTACGTAGTTTGTAAGCTATGGACTGATGTCCACTCACATTGGTCCGAGGGGCGCCTGCGATGGCGTTTCGAAACGACGAACCTGAGTGCACGAATGGGTCAAAGTCTTTTTTTTTTTTTTTTTTTTTTTTTTTTTTCCGGATGAATCCAGGTTCTGTTTAAAACATCATGATGGTCGCATCCGTGTTTGGCGACGTCGCGGCGAACGCACAGTGGAAGCGTGTGTTCGTCATCGCCATACTGGCCTATATCACCCAGAGTGATGCTATTGCTTTACACGGCTCGGTCACCTCTTGTTCGCATCGACGGCACTTTGAACTGTGGCCATTAAATTTTAGATGTGTTACGACCCGTGGCTCTACCCTTCATTCGATTCCTGCGATACCTTGCAATTCAACAGGATAATGCACTTCAATCGTTCCATTTTCTATCTGATTTCTTACTTTATTTGGATGGTCATTCACATTCAGAAATAAAAGTCGGTGATTGAAATTTCGCAAATAGATCTCGCCGCAACAAATGACGTCTTTCTTTTAATGATTTCCACCTCAAATCGTGCAACATTTCCGAGACGCTTTCCCCATATAACGTGACAAAACGAGCTGCCCTTTTTTGAACCTTCTCAGTGTCTTCCGTCAGTCCCACCTGGTGAGGGTCTCAGACTGAGCATCAGCACTCCAGTGATGTAGGCAGTTTCTTTGGTAGAGCTGTTGCATCTTCGGAGCATTCTGCCAACGAAACGTAACCTTTGGTACGTCTTCCCCACAGTATTTTCTATGTGTGCTCTCCAGTCTAAGTTGTTCGTAATTACAAACTACTTATGAACTACCTTATACTAAAGACACAACAAACAAACATGCCCGAGGTGGGATTCGAGCCCCCGACGGGGAACGGCCTCACGCATCGCAGCATAGCGCCTCAATGCGCTCGGCCGCTCCGCCGCGGCATTTTGTGTTAATTGCTAATTTTCGCACCATGTAGTAATTTTGAGTAAATCGCTTTGCAGTTGCTTTTAATCCTCTCTTGACTTCACTAACTGATAAACGACAGCATCATCCTCTAACAGCCTAAGGGAGCTATTCAGATTATCTGCTAAATCGTTTATAAACACAAGGAAGATTAGGGGACCTATAACGTATCCCTGGGGAACGTGATATATCACTTCTGCTTTACTCGATGAGTTATCTTCAATTAATACGAACTGTGTACTTTCTGATAGGAAATCGCGAATCCAGTAGCACAACTGGGGCGATATTCCGTAAGCACTCAATTTCATTAGAAGTGCAAAAGCCTTCCGGAAATCCAGAAATATGTAATCGATTTGAGATCCCTTGTCGATGGCACTTACCACTTCATGTGAATAAAGGGCAAGAGCAAAATTAAAGCGGTACAGCTTGTCACTTCCCTGTTTTGCAAATTTGTGCAAATTGGTACAGTAAAACTAATAAGGTACAGTAAAACTAATAAGTGTTACAAAACACATTTATTATTCATTAATTAAAACTTCCGGGCTACGTAATCGAGAGAGATGACGTTGGTCAAAGATAGCTTCATAGTCGGCAGCACGTGACAAGTGGTGGCGCCATCTATGCCCTCTATATAAGCAGGACCTCCACCGCCTAGTAGGCAGTCGTCGACTCACCCTTGAAGATGTTACCCGCAGTAGGCAACGAAACGTCGGGAGTAAGAAGTTTTATTGATGGACCACGGCAACGTAGCCGCGAAGTTTTAATTAATGACGAGCCTACATTCTATGATATGACATTTATTATGTTTCGTCGTGTTAGATATTTTGCTTAGGCGTTTAAAAGTCGTCTTTCGACTCACCTGAATGGATAACGCACTCCACTAGATTGTTAGTTGCAGAGCCACCACACTCGGCGAGGAACGTCTAGGTCGCTTCCATCCGAAAGCATCAACTCCGAACATCCGGCTTCTACATCTGAAATAGTCTTGTGTAGTTCGCGAACGAACTAGTTCGGAAGAGTGTTCCCACAGGCGATCTACGCGAACTAGTTCGCAGATCCCTCGCCTCTTAGTTCGTCCGCTCCTTTTCCAAAGACTGACGGGTAACAGTGAGAGGACACGAGAGCGCGCAGGTTCGCGTGATTCCCTCTTGCCAGTTGCCGTCATTTCGAGCTGAGATGCTGCTCAGCTGTAGTTTTAGTAGCGGTAGCAAAAGTCAAATGAACGGACTAACTAAAAAGAGCGACCTATTTTGCGGCCGAGCTGCGAACTAAAATGAGAGCTACCGGTCGCGAACTAAAATATGCGTCCAGAATGAAACCTTCACTCTGCAGCGGAGTGTGCGCTGATATGAAACTTCCTGGCATATTAAAATTGTGTGGCGTAACCGGGACTCGAAACTGGGACCTTTGCCTTTCGCGGGCTAGTCTTGCATGGTTCGCAGGAGAGCTTCTGTGAAGTTCGGAAAATAGGAGCCGAGGTACTGGCGGAATTAAAGTTGTGAGGCGGCATCGTGAGTCGTGTAGGGATAGCACAGTCGGTAGTGCGCTTGCCTGCGAAAGGCAAAGGTCCCAGGTTCGAGTCACGGTTCCGGCACACAATTTTAATCTGCCAGGAAGTTTTGTTTTAAAATATGCATGATAGGTTGCAAACTTAAATATGCGCGATAGGTCGGGAACTAATATGTGCGCGATACGTCGGGAATATAATTAAAAATCATGTGTTGGCCTTCTGCTGATGAGAGCCATTTCGAGGTTAGCGTCTGCCTGCTAGATTACATAGTTCAGTGCTACGAAATTTCTGCCTTGAAGTATTCTGCACTCTGTGTATCTGACTAATAAATTCCATAATGCAAAGATATAGAGATAACTCTAAACTTAAACGCGAGAAATTATCCACAAACTGTTTCTTTTGGTTTGCGTGATATCGTTAGCGGCTCAAGGAGCAAGCGCATGAAGCAGCTAGGTGGGGGAAACTTCTCCCTCCACCCGTATGCGCAGTCCACGCCGCTCAGCCGTCACTGGGAGCGGACGAACTAAAAGAACGAACTAGTTTGCGGCAGAGCAGCGAACTAAAGTGAGCGCTCCCGATCGCGAACTATTATGCGCAAGTATAATCTGAAACTACTGGTGATGGCCTCATAACAAGCCTGCCAGATTGTCACTTCCCTGTTTGGGGGTGCAAAATGGTATAGTAAAACTAATAAGTGTTACAAAACACATTTATTATTCATTAATTAAAACTTCTCGGCTACGTTGCCGTGGTCCATCAATAAAACTTCTTACTCCCAACGTTTCTTTGCCTACTGCGGGTAACATCTTCAAGGGTGAGTAGACGACTGCCTATTAGGCGCTGGAGGTCCTGCTTATATAGAGGGAATATATGGCGCCACCATTTGTCACGTGGTACCGAATATTACAGGTAACTGACAGAGATGACGTTGGTCAAAGTTAGCTTCATAGTCGGCAGCACGTGATAACTGGTGGCGCCATCTATGCCCTCTATATAAGCAGGACCTCCAGCGCCTAGTAGGCAGTCGTCGACTCACCCTTGCAGATGTTACCCGCAGTAGGCAACGAAACGTCGGGAGCAAGAAGTTTTATTGGTGGACCACGGCAACGTAGCCGGGAAGTTTTAACACCTTGACTGCGGTTTATGTAAACCATTCCATATCTTAGAATGCCAGACATTCTGCTTGCAGGAGTAAGCCGAGCTGCACTTGGTTTCCTTATCTTCTGTCTAGCATAAAAAAATTGTATGCTCTTTAAAATGAGCAATGAGGTTCCCTGTCCTTATAAAACAATCGGTTGAAGAATCTTCAAACTAGAAATAATTTGACGCAGTTCTTGTTGCACAAAGACTGGATCATTATTTGAATTGTCGATTTCGTCGTCCTCGCTGTCATTATCAATAAAATGTTTCTCAAATTCATGTAAAATTTCGTCCAGCGTAAGAGAGCGTGAAGCCATGTCCGTTCATTTACCTACTGTGAGAGCGGACACCACTTCCTACTTGTCCAGTTTCTTACTTGGATGAGACCAGTCGGCCGATTTAGAACCTAAATTTACAAGATCTATAGGCTGTTTTAGACACTAGATTTATCAAATAAGGCATTGAAGGTGGATATAGCCCGACAATAAACTTAATTTTGTGTTTAAAAGTACGAAAACAAAGATCACGTCAAATGACGTCATTGGCATTCTACAGAAGTTTCGATATCTAGCTCTTTATTCACACGAAGTGATGGGTGCTATCGACAAAGGTTCGCAAATCGATTCCGTATTTCTTGATTTCCAGAAAGCTTTTGACACCGTACCTCACAAACGGCTTTTAATCAAATTGCGTGGTTATGGTCTATAGCCCCAAATTTGCGATTGGATAGGGGATTTCTTGTCAGAGAGGACACAGTTCATAGTAATCGATGGTAAGGCATCGACTAAAACAGAGATGATATCGGGGCGTTCCACAGGGTAGTGTTATTGGTCCTCTGCTATTCCTTATTTATATAAACGATTTAGGGGAAAATCTAAGTAGATCTCTTAGGTTGTTTGCAGATTACGCCGTCATTTACCGTCTTGTAAAATCATCTGAAGATCGAAACCAACTGCAGAACGATCTGAATAAGATATCAGTATGGTGTAAAAATTGGCAATTGACTCTAAATAATGAGAAGTGTGAAGTCGTCCACATGAGTACGAAAAGAAATCCGTTAAACTTTGTTTACAACATAAATCAATCAAATGTGAAGGCCGTAAACTCCACAAAATACCTAGGAATTACTATTAGTTCAGACCTAAACTGGAAAGAATACGTAGATAATATCGTGGGAAAGACGAACCAGAGACTGCGTTTTATTGGCAGAACCCTTAAAAGAAGCAACAGAACTACTAAAGAAACTGCATACACTGCGCTTGTCCGTCCATTTTTGGAGTATTGCAGCCCAGTGTGGGATCCTTATCAGATGGGTTTGACGGAGGACATCGAAAGAGTCCAAAGAAGGGCAGCTCGTTTCGTATTGTCACGATACAGGGGAGACAGCGTTAAGGAAATGATACAGGATCTGGGATGGGAATCATTACAACAACGGCGCTTAACGCCGCGGCGTGGGCTACTTGCGAAACTCCAATCGCCAACATTCTCCTCCGAATGCGAAAATATATTGTTGACTCCACTTACATAGGTATAAATGATCATCAGAATAAAATAAGAGAAATCAGAGCTCGAACAGAGAGATTCAGGTGTTCTTTATTCCCGCGCTACTCGAGAATGGAATGGGAGATAAAATAGTATAATTGTGGTTCGATGTACCCTCTGCCAGGCACTTAAATGTGATTTGTAGAGTATCCCATGTAGATGTAGATGTAGATATCCCGTCAATTGACGTGATTGGCAGTCATAGTGTTAATTAATGAAGTTGCCGGCCGTGAAAGCCTACATTCTATGAGATGACATTTATTATTTTTCGGCGCGTTAGATATTTTGCTTAGGCGTTTAAAAGTCGTCTTTTGACTCACCTTGAATGGATAACGCACTCCACTAGAGTGTTACTTGCAGAGCCACCTCACTCGGCGAGGAACGTCTACGTGGCTTCCATCCGACAGCATTAACTCCGAACATCCGGCTTCTGCATCTGAAACTACCGGTGACGGCATCATAATAAGCCTGCGACCCCGTGACCCGGTTCTTTGAACGCGGTCGTGAAGTACGTCATACGCGGGCGCGCATGAATTGGGAAGATAGAGGGTGCGCGTGGCGGGTCGGCGTGCTGCGGACAGCCGGCTGTCGATACGGCCGAGCGGCAGGGGTGGCTCCCCACCTGGCTGTTTGTCGGCGGTCTATGCCTGTGACCCGGTGATCCGCGTGACTCACTCGCCCCTGACGAGCCGCATCTTTGTCCCCGCGCGTCTGTCGCTGACGAGGGCAGCTGCCCCTCGCCGCCCCTGAAGCTCCGCGGCACTATGAAATCCATTTCGTCAAGGCCACTGCCTGATTCTATCAAACGGCCGACCCCTTTACCGTTTTATTAATGTAATCACGCTGTTCCCCCAACACAGAGGATGTCACTCGATGTTCACCCCCCCCCCCCCATCTACAGTAGACGACACCGGATTAATTACACGCTAAGGTTCTTAGGCATAATAATTTGTGCGTGCGGCTGTAAATTATTATATTAAAATCTCATAAACAGCTCAACACAGAGGACAAAATGTAATTTTCTGACGCAGGCGCTTCATAGCATCCAATTATATACGGCGATATGGCCAGGTTACATGTTGGGCGACTGCAGATACTTTGACAGGCGTAATCAAACCTCAAAGAAAAATAAAGTTCTGCTGTTACCGGTCACTGTTATTTTACTTAACTTGCACACTTCGTTTCGAAGGATTACACCTCCATAATAATAATAATAATAATAACCGAGCGAGGTGGCGCAGTGGTAACGCACTGGACTCGCATTCAGGAGGATGGTGGTTCAAATACACCTCCGACCATCCAGATTTAGGTTTTCTGTGATTTCCCTAAATCTCTCGAAGCAAATGCCGGGATGGTTCCTTTCAAAAGGGCACGGCCGATTTCCTTCCCCATCCTTACCCAAAACTCCGAGCGTTAGCTCCGTCTCTAATGACCAAGCTGTCGACGGGACGTTAAACCCTAAGCTTCCTTCCTTCCATTAAAAATAATAAAATAATAAAATTAAATTCATAGATGAAATTTCGGAACCATTCTTAATTAAAACAGGAGTAAGACAAGGAGACGCGATCTCGCCACTATTACTCAACATAGTTTTAGACAAAATAATGAAAGAATGGGAAATCGAACTAAGGAAACAAAACTTCTGGAAGCCAATTGAACTAGGAAGAGGTAAAGGAAAATTGAACATCCCATTTGCAGATGACCTAGCAATTATAACTTACATTGAAGAAACCGCAATAAAACAAATTGAGATCCTGAAAGAACGTGCAGAGAAGGTTGGCCTACAAATCTCCTTTGAGAAGACTGAATTTATTTGCTCCAAATTAGATATTCCGAAACTCAAAAGAAATTATGGTGAAATCAACAAACACCGTAAGTATCTTGGCGAAGTTATTGAACCAACAAGAATCGAGAAAATAGCACGAAACAACCGATTACAAAACATGAAGAAAGCATTCCGACTTGTTCAATACATATATAACAAAAAATGCCTGCCAAAAGGAACTAAAATCAGATACTACAACACAGTTATCAATCCTACAGTCACATATGCAACGCTCTCACTGAATAGAAAACTAGATTTACTAGAAATTAAGAAAGTAGAGAGAAAAATTGTTAGGAAAATTCTGGGACCACGATACATGCAAGATGGATACCGACTACAGACCATCACGACAACCGAAAACTATCAAATATCAAAACTGACATCAGAAAGAGACGAATTAAATTTTATTGATACCTACACAGATTACGTGGAAACAGGTTAACTAAACGTCTACTGGACCATGTGGCATCACTTAAAGTAACAATACCCTGGCTAACTGAAGTTAAGAAGGATTTGACAAAAGCAAAAAGTGACATAAGAAACACATCAGACAGAGATACATTCAGAAGAAAAATTGACAAGTGAAAGTTTACTTCAGAGATGGCACCAAAACCATACCGACCAAAGTGGACCGAAGAAAGAAAGAAGGCCTTTGGGGCGAAAATGAAGAAATATTGGTAAAATAAGAAGAATCTTAAAATATTGATAAATCACCTGCTTATCGTTCTCCCATGGGGACATTCGCTAATAATAATAATAATAATAAAAAGTTCAGTTGTTTGTTATGCTTATGGAACTGAATTGCAGGGCCATCAATCCCTAAGCTTACAAACTACTCATAAGTTAACTTACACTAAAGACAGCACAAACATGCATACACGAGGGAGGATTCAAACCCCCGACGGGGAACGGCCTCATGCATCTGAGCATAGCGTCTCAATGCGCTCGGCCACTACGCCGCGGCCCTCCATAATCGGATAAATTTTTTGTGTGTTTATATGACTTATGTGTGTATGTACGTCCGTGGACGTGTGGTATTAAATTGGATTAGATTAAACTAGTACTTGTTCTAAAGATCATAAATACTAGTTTTCGTAATGATATAGAAAGTGTCAGTTTAGTAAAACATGATATTCATTCTTTAAAATTTTTTTAGTTTTATTTCCATGTTATTATATTTTGTAATTTTTATTTTATTATTTATTTATTTATGCATTTATTTTACCTGGTAACATTATGCCTTTCAGTCCCTCTCTTACACTTAACCATACTTACTCGAAGTGATCATTACAGACAATGTATAATACCATTCAGAAATTGTCTCGTTACAGATTGTGACTTATTCACATCAAGCATAGAGATAAGACGATAAAATGTGGTGAAAGAGATACAGAAAAGGAAGAGAAATAGAATAGTAATATTCAAAGCTATGGTAGTGAGAAGGGATAAAGAACTGAGAGGAGAGCAACAATGGAGGTTATGCCGCCGTTAATATGTGAATTTTCAGTTTCCTCTTGAATATCGAATGGTTTGGTGTGAGACATATATCACACGGCAGTGTGTTTCACAGTCATATGTCTGAGATGGAGAACGACACGGAGAAATATTTAGTGTTGTGTGAAGGTAGAGCCAAGACGCTAGACGTATCCGATCTGGTATTGCTGTTGTGGTATGATGATAGCTGTTTAATGTGAGAAGTAAAGTATTGGGAACACTGGTAACTGTGAAATCGAATGTAGTAAGCACAGAGTTTGAATATCGCGCCACTTATGTGAGCGCATCCAACCCAGCTGGGTATATGAAGGACTGACACGATCGTGTAACCGTATTTTGCACACGTACCTAAAGTAAGCATTCATCACTAGCTCGAGGCGTCTCGAATTTTCACTATTTGTGCCGTTTTGAACTACATCACACTACTAAAGATTTGGCAAGTGTTTGGACTAATTTTTAACTTGGGTTGGAATTATTTTTTTAAATTTATGGATTGCATGTAGGGATGAGAGCGATTTCCTGCAAGCTACAATATTTTATTGTTCGCAGTTTAGGTGTTCATCCAAGATTATCCCAAGGTCTTTCACTGTTTTTTGATATGGTAATTGGGTACCACTGAGGTGTATTTCACGGACTGTTTGACGAAAATACCGGCTGATTAGCTTTGGATGAGAAATGAGGATGACCTGGGCTTTATTGGGGTTTAACTTATGACCTAGGTTTTGTGCCCATCGTGAAACAGAGCAAAGAACTACATTCATACAATCATCGATGTTCTTAGGGCTGGTACTTATGTACAGTTGGATGTCGTCGGCATATGGATGGTAGTTGCAAGAATGAATCACTGAAGAAATATCATTGATTTACAGTGAAAAGAGTAATTAACCAAGGACGGAGCCTTGGGGAAATCCAGAGCTCACTTCCTCCATGATGACTTCTCCGACCCACAAATGACTTGTTGACTTCTGTTTTTGAGGTAGCTGTCGAACCATTGTATTGCGCTGTTTGAGAAATTCAGCTGTTTCATTTTAATAAGTACTATATCAAAGTCAACCATATGACATGCCTTACTAAAGTCAAGCAGTGTTATCATGGTAGCTTCACGTCTGTCCATAGCATGTTTAATGTTGTCGATTACTTTGAGTAACGCAGTTGCTGTACTCTGGTGCTTTAGGATGCCTGATTGATATTTATCATGGATATTATAAGTTTTGAGGTAATCCGGCAGCTGTTCATGAACGATATATTCTAAGGCTTTAGACATTGTCGGTAATATGCTGATCGGTCTGTAGTCACGTGGCGACTATGGGTTATCAGTCTTCGGTATAGGTTGAATTAAATTTTGCTTCCACTAAGTAGGATATGTACTACTGACAAGAGAGATGTTGAATGTCTGTGAGAACTGGAATAATAGGGTCAACAAAGTTTTTAATGATGCCTACCCTCACTCCGTCATTTCCTACTGCCTCAGAAGAGATTCTCGTAATTGCCTTGCGTATTGTGTCTGTAGAGACGTGTTTTAGGAAGAACTTGTCTGTTGAGAGTGTGATATCCTGGAGCTGATAATTCGTTGCTGCTTGACAGTTTACAGCTGTTGAAAAGAAATCGTTTAATTCGTCTGCAGAGGTCTGAAGAACAGTGTCAGATTTTTGCTTCCCTATGCCGAAACTTCACAGCATTTTCCACATATGCCGCATTGGACGGAGCGCGCATGTCTGTTTACGCGTTCCTCACACTTTGCTTGTCTCTGTTTCGAAGTATTCTGTACGCCTCATACAGCTCAGGAATTGGGTTTCGCTTGAAGGCTCTGTGTGCAGCATCGTATTTTTTCATTAACTGTCGTAATTCAGTGGAAAGCCAAAGAGCGGGAGTTCCCTTTACCTTTACAGAGCGTTTAGGGGCATGTTTGTAATACAGTGTAAACATTCTGCGACATAATTCATGAACTGTACCGTCTAATGTCTGTTCATTGCTTATGTCATTCCAGTGGATGTTAGAGCAAACCTTTTGAAAAGCATCATGGTTACCTTTTTGTAAGTTTCTGTAGATTAATAAGTGATATTTTCATCTGGTAGTCTGAAGCAGAGAGTTCCTGAGCAGACGTCTGACAGCGCGAATTATTTTATCTGGTCGCTTTGTTGCTATTATATCTATGAATGTATGGCTGTGTTTCGTGTCATGGGTTGGATCGAGTGGTATTATGTTGATATCATTGGAGTCGAACAGTCTTCTAGTTTCTCTGTAGACGGAGATTTTAGCTGTAATTCGATTTTTGTGTTACCCGTAACGATTGTTTTTGCGTACTGTGACACGAGCGATGAAAGGTCTGACTGAAAGGAGGATAGAGCGCCGGCGTTACGTGTTTTATAGATTATGCCAATTAGCAATTTCTGATAGAAAGTATTTATTTCGAAATGTGTGAACTCTGCTTCTCTTTCACCATTTGCATCTGATGTGCATAGTATATAGCAGGTTTCAGATCAGATTGTTTCTAAAATTACTAACTTCTAAGTAAAAATTCATCTTGCAACAAATTATTAATTCACCTGCTGAGTAAAAGGACTTCTCATTCGGATATTCTATCAATGTATTTTCAAATGCTGGCTGGCTATCTGTCATACATTTGATATATTTGGTAAGTAACCAATGATTTTTGTGGCAACATAATTCATCCCCTTCTCTGTCAAAGTTAGATTTAACCTTGAATATTTTAGATGTCCCATTCTCCTAGTGTTGTAGCTATTCAGACAGCTATTAGTTTTAAATTGTGTATCTGAAATAAGTATCTGCAAGGTGATCTTTCGTGTGTTCCAGAAATTATTCTAATTACACACTTTTGTACACTGAATACTTTTTCGCCCAATGATAATTAACCCCCAAATATGATGTCATATGAAAGCAGAGAATAACAGTAGACATAGTAAGCTGATTAAATAAGACGCTTGTAACCAAAATTTGCAAAAACGTATGTTTGTGTGTGTTCGTGTGTGTGTGTGTGTGTGTGTGTGTGTGTGTTTGTGTGTTAAGAATTTAAAGTTACGTGTGGCACTGTCTTTTATGGAAACACAACCACTACTTCATTACCTGGCTCTGTACAAGTCTTCCACTGCACATACAACGTAAATATAAATGCGAAAATGTAAACACTAAAACAGCGTACTTCTAGTTGTCACTGGTTGTTTTTTCTGTAAATAAAAAACACATGTATCTAAAATGACATTTTTCACTCTGCAGCGCAGTGTAGGCTGATATGAAACGTCCTGGTGGTGAAGAATAAAATATCAGTCATCACCATTCCCTAGGCTTCGACTAAACAATATCTCCAACACGCTCTTTTTTGCAGGAGTGCTAGTCCTGCAAAGTTCGCAGGGGAACTTGAAGTTTCAAAAGTAGGAGGCGAGGTTTCGAAGATGTGAGGACGATCTCTGAAGCGTACCGGTATAGTTCAATAGGCAGCTAGCCTGCTAAAGGCATAGGTCCTAGTTTATAATCCAGGTTCCGGCACATATTTTCAATCCGCGAGGACGTTTAAAATTTACATGTAAACTGCCACACTTTATAAACGAAGACAGTGTTCAATAGATTGAGAGAAAAGAAAAATGATTTATACCGGGTTAAATAATAATAATAATAAGGTTTCCGGTACTTTAAGATACGATAGTACACATCGAAACACAAAAGTTAGTCCAATAATCATGGAGCGTGAAACGCGTCTAAACAGTGCAAACTTTCGTTTCCTGAAAGATAGGCCGGGAAGGACGAAATTCATGGCAACGAGAACGACGAAACACAATTAACGAAACTCACCTACCACCTTTATTGTTTCGTTAGCTAATCTAATTCCTTCAGCATCGCCTGATTTTCGTAGACTGCATTCCAATATCCTTGCATTCCTGGCAAGACATAATCCTTCTCTGCGGCGTAAGGAATTACGGCTAATGAAGGATACCCGTTTTTTTCTGCAGTACTTACTGGCACGCAGTGCAGACGCAACCCTGTAGTATCTGCACATCGTCCATTGGAGTGGCGTAGTGAACCCGTAACCAGGCGTCAAAGAAATTTAGATCTGCGGAACGAACAGGCCAAAGTATGGAGCCTCTCCGACCACCGGTCCTTAAATGTCGGCCTCAGATGTTCGTGCTCATTGTATTGATGCGCTTTCATGCATGACCCATAACAGTAATCGTTACTGATGTGACACACGCTCCAGCAAGTTTGGCAATACGTTAATCACAAAGTCCAGATAATGCACCCCATTTAACCTGTACGGTAGAACGTATGGCTCTATTGATCTCTCGCCGGCTACCCTAATATCTGAAACTAATCGTCGAGCAGCTCTTCCTATAAAAGTTTTTTATCGAAAAAAGTATGCATTTCCGGACCCATGGTCATTGGACTACATTTTTTTATTTAGTTTTGATACCAAAGTATTCAAAACTGCTTTAGAACACTCAGTTTACATGATATTTTTATCTGTATTTATCTTCCATTTGTAAGAAACAATCATTTTTACAAAATGTGGCAGTTTCTATGCATTGTTTCACGAAAAAGAAAAGAGGCTGTGGACTTGGGTGTATGCTATTTTAGTTATTTCATTTCTTCTATGCCTTTACAAATGCAAGTTGAGTAATACCGTTTCGCATATTTCCCTTATACATGATAACACAGGTTACCCTGACGTCGTTCCATAACGCACACGTGACACCAACATACACAAAAGTATTGATATGTTGTTATGGTGGTCTTCAGTCCGGAGACTGGTTTGATGTAGCTCTCCACCCAACTCTATCCAGAGCAACCCTCTTCATCTAATTTTTTTTGAATCTGCTTACTGTATTCATTTTTTGGTCTCTCTCTGCGTTTTTTTCCCCGAAAACATTACCTCCAATGCAAAATTCACGATTCCGTGATTAAGAATGTGTCGTACCAATCGATCCTTTCTTTTAGTCAAGGTATGCCAAAAACTACTTTTCTCTCCAAATCTGTTCAGTATCTCCTCATTAGTTACACGATCCACCCTCCTAATATTCAGCACTCTTCTGTAGCACTACATTTCAAAAGCCTCTATCCTCTTCCGGCCCGCACTGTTAATCGTCCATGTTTCAATTCCATACAAGGCAGCACTCCACACAAATGTCTTCAGAAAGGACTTTCTTATGCTTAAATTCATATTCCATGTTAACAAATTTTTCTTTTTCAAAAACGCTTTTCTTCCCATTGCCATTCTGTATTTTATAGCCTTTGTACTGTGACCATCATGTTTTGTTTTACTGCCCAAGTTGTTGTGGCGTGAAGTCAGCGCCACACGCCAGACTCACGAGAACGATCGTGGAGAAGGCTGTGGATGACTGGCAGCCAATCACACGCCGGTGCTGCGCATCCTAGAGGGAAAAACCTAGGAGCGCGCCCTGTACAAGCTGCTATATCTAGGCCGACATGCGTCTGGAAGAGCCCATCTGAACTCGGTTACGAAATAGGCAGTCACTAGTACTCACCACAGCTAGCATAGTACCAGAAGACGCCGCCGCGAGGAGAGACATTATAGAAGTTGAGTACTTGGTGTAACTTTCAGTAAATAAAACTTGTATTACTAATAAGTATAGCTGTTTTAGATGTCAACGCATCCCAAGCGTCCTGGATAGAAAGATAGGCCGGAAGGACGAAATACATGGGGACGAGGACGACGAAACACAAATAACAAAACTTACCTACCACCTTTATTGTTTCGTTACCTAATCTAATTCCTTCAGCGTCGCCAGATTTTCGTAGACTGCATTCCAATATCCTTGTTTTAATATTGTTGATGTTCATCTTATATGCTACTTTCAACACACTGCCCATTCCGTTAAATTGCTCTTCAAGGTCCTTAGCTGTCTCTGATAGAATTACAATGTCATCAGCAAAACACTACGTTTTTCTTATTTCTTCACCATGAATTTTAATTCTTTCTCCAAAATTCTCCTTTATTTCCTTGATGGCTTGCTCAATGTACAAATTGAATAAAACTGGTCAAGGGCTACAGTCCTGTCTTACTCCCTTACTAACCACTGTATCACTTTCATCCCCTTCAACTCTGACAACTGCCGTCTGGTCTTTGTACAAGTTGTAGATATCCTTCCGTCCCCTATACTTTATTCCTGCTTACTTCAGAATTTGAGAGTGTGCATTCCAATCGACATTGTAAAAGCTTTCTCCAAATCTACAAAAGCTAGAAATGTAGGTTTACCTTTGCTTAGTCTGCCTTCTAAGACAAAGCGTAAAGTGAGTATCTCTTCCTGTGTTCCTACATTTCTCCTGAATCCAAACTGATATTCCCCGACATCAGCTTCTACATGTTCTTTTTATCCTTCTGTATTTAATCCGCGTTAAAATTCTGCAGACGTGACTTATTAAACTGATGGTTCTGTAATTTTCACATCAGTCTGTGCCTGCTTCCTATGGAATGGGGATTATTACCTTTTTTTTAAGTTGAGGGTATTTCTCCAGTCTCATACATCTTACACACTAGGTAAAATAAGGATATGTTAAAATAATGATATTTTAACTCGGAAGTGGAGGGTGCTCTGATTTTATATTTCTCGACACATTAAAACTGTGTATCATACCAGCAGTCGAAGCCACGACTTTTGCCTATCGGAGGAAAGCGTTCTGACTGCTGAGCTACCTGTGGACACCTCACATCCCCTGGCCGAAGTACATCTGTAAGAACTGACTGTGAACCGTGCCCATGTTTCTCAGAGGGCAGAACGCTTATTTGCAAATGACAAATGGCCTGGGTTCGAATCCCGGTGTGACACACTAATTTAGTTTGCCAGGAAGTTTCAAATCAGCGCACACTCCACTGCGAGTGAAAATTTCATCCTCCAGTTGTTGCTGAAACGACAGTATTGTGCTCACTAGCAGTTTAAGACATCATTGCAGGATATGTTCAAGTGGTACTGTAGAAGTGTGCAGTTTGGAATGAACGTGAGACTTTTTATCAGTTACACGCAGTTGCGGAATCAGCATACCCCTTGAAAACAAAGTAACTTATGAGACAAGAGATTGCGTATACAGAACGACAGAAAGCACCATAACTACCAGCAGCACCACATAGTCAGACATACTCAATGCCACACTTAATCCGTAGCGAAAAAATCCGGCAGCAACTGGCACTAATTATGTCCCTCCAGTGTTACACTACGGACAGAATTCCAGACAGAACTTAAACAAAAATTTTCAGCTCTAAATTGTAATAATATTATTGCACTTAACTTAGACTATTCGGAGATAACTTGGAGAAACTATAATTTTGCATAAAGAAGGCAAGTTCCCCCTAGACAAACATACTTGAAATATATGAACCAACGGTATACTTGCATAATAGTCACGCTGGAATTAATGGGTTTCGACAGGCCTGCATCAGCTTACACTTAGAAAAAAAAGTAACGGTAAATTAGAATTTATCGAAAAGAATCCTTAAATGACACACTAATCATAGCCACGTCCCAACATCACATCACATCAACCATTACACAACATGATCCACCTATTGCTTCCAGTCCCCATGTTCCACGGAGATTGGTACCTAACGCAATGAAAAAATCAGCCACAAGTAATTTATTTGATTACAACTGTATCGACAAAATTCCCAATAAAACTGCAACTAGTAAGGCAGATTCCTATTGTATTCAGTACACTATATAGACAAACCGAAAAGTAAATGTTACAGTTTACCTTCTATAGCTAAAAGTTAAGAAGAGTTTAAATAAATGTTTGTAGAGGTTATGGGACTCAACTATGAAGTTATCAGTCCCTAAAATTACAAAATACTTATGAACTAACTTATACTAAAGACAGCACAAACATCCATGTCCGAGGGGGGGGGGGGATTCGCACCCCCGACGGGGAACGGCCTCGCGCATCGTAGCATAGTGCCTCAATGAGCTCGGCCGATCCGCCACGGCGAAAATATTGCTAAAGAATTTTTAAATGCTTACATAATTTGGTCGAACTGTCAACAGAGATGACTTTTACAGTCAATAACCGATAACTTGAGAAGATGACATGTTTACCTTAGTTCAGTCTCATCTATGGTAACAATTTATGTACTGCAAAATAGAAATATAGTCGGAAATCTGCGTGGTTCTGTAATTAATGAATGATTCGAATGCAGGCTGAAACGTGTTTTCTTTTGGTAATACAAAGAAGGGAAGCGTTATTAATTTGTTTTTCTCCCGAAAAAAAAAACGATGTTTGTACAGCTTATGGGACTTAACTAAGGGGTCATCAGTCCCTAAACTTACAAACTACTTATGAACTACTTACGAACTAGGACGGCACAAATATCCATGCCCGAGGGGACATTCGAACCCCCGACCGTAGTAGCCGTGCAGACCGTAACTGAAGCGCCTCAGTCCCCGCGGCCGGCCGTTATTAATTAGCTAGGGTTTTTTTTTTTTTTTTTTTTTTTTTTTTTTTTTTTTTTTTTTTTTTTTTTTTACGAACCTGAGATTTATACATCTGGCTAATAGAGATGACGTTATCGTGAATAAACAATTGCAGCTAGGAAGAGTGCCTATTTCCTATTTCATTGGGTTTTTAAATGAAGTCAGTACTGTATCTCTCGATTCTGATGATGAATAGTGGTAATATTGGTTATTTTTATTTATTTATTATTTATGGTACTGGAAAAGCTATCAGAAGAAAATTTCGGACAGGTACAAAGCCTTGTCGGAAAATTCGAACATAGTGCAAATTATAACATGTAGGCTTTCACGGCAAAAATCATAATTTTCGAATTCACCGTCATAGCTGACGATAGAAACGACGTATTTCGTTTCACCGATGAGAATAAAATTTGATACATTACTTTATTTTTTATGCTCCGCAATCCACCGTATGGTGCATGTCGGAGGTTACAACATACTTCGAAGCCAGTTAACTGATCAATGGATGCCATTGCCGTTTTATCGATGACAATGAAACTTCGCACTTATATGAATGTTTTCGCAGACTTTTTACCCTCTTCAGGCCACAGAACTATGGGTGACGTAGAGTAACTTCGACATCGTTCGATCAGTCGCCAAGAAAGTTGACAATGTCTTTTATTTTGTGGATAGTTGGTAGCAAAGTGCTACCTTTATAATCCGACCACATAGTAGACTAAAATTATACGAAAAATGATCATTACAGCTACTGCATGACAGAGCAACTCGAAAGATCTGTCTAATGACCCGTATACTAATGATTCCAACCAATTTATTCATTCATTTGACTTTTATTCCGAATTACCGTTCCTCTGCAAAGACAATGTGTATGATCGGCCACATGGGAAGGAGGAGGAGCAGATAAACTAACAACGGACCTGAAATGGAAGAAAAATGGAGAAGGAAGAGACGCGCAGAAGAATGAAGAGGAGATTCACAGTCAGGGGTAAGAGATATTCAACGAGTGGGATGAAGGTAATGGATAGGAGGATGAACTGGAAAAAGAGAGGGGGCAGGATGAGTTGGACAAAAAAGTTCAAAATTACACACTAGTTTAAACTAAACCAACTTAAACTAAAAACAACAAACACACCCATACTCAAGGAAGTTCTCGAATATGTATCGGTATAGAGGGGGAGGAGTAAACGGATAGAGAGAAGACATGAAAAGGAGAATATGATGTTGTGAGGGGCTGATTTGTAGCAATTTGCTTGCTCTTTCATATTCTGTGAGATTCCTTTTACTACGTCATGAAGAGCATGCCGTAATATGTGGATTGAGTAAACCATAGAGCATATGGTCCGGTGAACAAGTACACCGTGGAAAACTTTTACCATATTTCTATCTGAAATCTCATTGGCTCTCACTGTACTCTCGGTCGGCCAGAAACCTCCGGCAATGTTATTAATATTTAGGATACCACAATTTATTTAAATATTTATGTTTATATTGTGTAATTGTCTTGCGTTAAGCTATGTTTACGTTGTTTAGAAAAGTTATTGTTAGTGTAATAGAAAGGTGACAGGCGTAACACTCTAGAAAGTTCTGTCGGCGCCAAATTTAGCCACTGCCGCATAGCGTTACCCCTGCCGCAGCCAGCCGAGCTAGCGGCCTCTGACAGTGAATACCTGTGTGAGAGTCGAGTGATTTCACCGCGTAAAATGTATCATGAAATTGTTAAATATTTGTCAATACAATTGTGGCTTCCTGTACAGGAACAGTGGCTTGCAGAAAAAAAGACACTAGAATCCCGAAATATCGTGTGACAAAATGCATTGTAGAATTGTGAAACCTAGTCACATTAAACTACCATTTCATGTTCACGTGGGAAAACAAAGGATCTGCGGTCTGACTGCTGCTTCTGCGAAGGGTCAACAATAGTCAATGAAGAAATCAGTTTAGTGAAAAGAAAATTTCGATCCCATACACTGACGAGGTAGGAATCAATACGACCTCTCATGTGATTCTTCTATAAAAAAAAAAAAATAGGAAGAATGGCACGAAGTGTCTTGGTAAAAAGAAAGGGCCGCGGCGGAATAGCCGTGTGCACTGGGCGACGTGATGCAGTGCGTGCGGTCGTTCGCCGTCGGGGGTTCGAGTCCTCCCTAGGATTTAGATGTGTGTGTGTGTTGTCCTAAGTTTAGTTTAACTTAGTTTATGTAGTTTGTAAGCCTAGGAACTAATAACCTAGCAGTTATGCCCCATAGATTTACATACATTTGAACATTTGATTTTTACAAGGAAAGGAAAAATTCTGATTACATCACGTACTAACTCACGTTCAAATATTTTTCTTAAACTGTAAAGCAGTTAACATTTCTTTTTCAATTTTACCCCTCCGTAGTGTACATCCAATTGCCATACACTGCCGAGATCGTTAGAACGAAATATAAGGGTTTGGCGTGCTAGGTTTCTGACTTATAGAAAACCAGGTAATCCTTTCACAATGTTGACTGATTTTCTGAGGGAATTTCAGAGGGAGACTTAGGCAACAATTGACAGGAACGGGGTAAATAAAACAGTGGAAGAGGAATGGGTAGCTTTAAGGGATGAAACAGTCAAGGCAGCAGAGGACCAAATAGGTAAAAAGGCGAGGCCTACAAAAAGTACTTGGATATCACAGGAAATACTAAATTCAATTGATGAAAGGAAAAGATAGATAACAGTAAACCAAGCAGGTAAAATGGACGACAGACGACAAAGAAATGAGATTGATAGGAAGTGCAAAAGGACTAAGCAGGAATGGCTAGAAGCCAAATGCTAATCTGTGGACGATTGTATAACTAGGAGAAAAATAGTTGAGTTTAGTTATTTGGATAGTAAAATAATATTTGATGGTCGCAATATAGAGGATATAAAATGAAGAATGGCAATGGAAAGAAAAGGTTTTTTGAAGAAGCGAAATTTGTTAACATCTAATATTAATTTAACTGTAAGGAAGTCTTTTCAGAAGGCATTTGTGTGGAGTGTTGCCTTGTACATGAGTGAAACATGGACGATTAACAGTTCGCACAGGAAGAAGCTGAAACAGGAGTGAAACATGGACGATAAACTGTTCGGACAGGAAGAAGATAGAGGCTTTGGAAATGTGGTGTTATAGAATAATGCTAAATATTGGGTGGGTAGATCGTTTAACTAATGAAGTGGTACTGAACAGTGTTGGTGAAAAAATTAATCGATCAATATGACACATTCTTAGACGTTAAGGAATCGTAAATTTGGAATTGGAGGGAAATGTGAGCGGTAAAAATTTAGGAGACCAAGATGGATTTGGTTTGGCGTTCTTATGAGAATAGAATAGGGTCGAGAGCTGCATCAAACCTGTCTCTGGTGTGAAGACCGCAACAACATGTCTCATTCAAATGATACACTCGCTACCATCTGCCGTCTCATCCCACGTATTACGTTATTCTTTTCCTTCTGTCATATCAGAATACAATTAATTTAACTTAGATGACTTAAAAGCCAGGAACGTCACACATTCTGTGCAACAGAACTGGAGTACAAAGTTCGCACAATGCGGCGTTTACAGCTCGTACCAATGGTCAACGAGAAAGTCTGCGGCGCGTACGTCATGTCACGTGATCAAGGTAGTCCCAGGCCGACGTGATCGCTAGCTGACTGGCTGGCGGCTGGGACACAGTCCTCTGTCTCATAGTGGTCAGGTAGTCAGCTGTCCCAGGCATTCCTGGATCCCATGAGTTGTGTGCGTACCGCGGCAGTGGCGGATTAAGGCTGTCGGAGGCCCGGGGCGGAGGCAGTACAAAATGAGGCCCTCTCTTCACTTGGAAATACATGTATTACTATATATATGGCGTCTATTCCGAAAGAACAGACGTCACTTCTGATCCTGCAGTTGTTATTGTTTTCATATTCATAGGACATATGATTTCAACTACGAATGGGCAAAGCTGAAAATTTGTACACAGACGGGATTCGAACCGGGTCTCCTGCTTTCTAGGCAGTTGCGCTGACCCCCACACCACACCACACAGTGGTCACCTCACCTGCCAGGACTACCTAAACTCGCCTCCCCTCAGATGCAAATTCCCAGGAAGTTTGATGCCCTTACTCTTACGGGAATTAGTGCATAGTGACTACGAGTCTGAGTACTGTGGGCAGGGTAAAGCTGGAAATTTGTGTCTGACAGGAGGCACGCTTAGATAGTCCTTGCAGGTGCGGTGATCACTGTGTTCCCAGTGGAGTGGGGATCAGCGCAACTGCCTAGGAAGCAGGAGACCCGTGTTAGAATCCCGGCTGGGTACACATATTCAGCTTTGCCCATTCGCAGTTGATGTCATATATATTCTGTGAGTATGAAGACTATAAAAAAAGTAACTTTTGGGATTTGGAGGCCCCCAGGTCAGGAAGCACGGGCCAAAGAAAATAGCTTTCGAGATTTTGAGGCTCAAGAACGAGAAGCCAAGAGCAAGCTAAAAAAAAAAAAAAATAATAATAATAAAAAAAAAAAAATAATAATAATAATAAATATAAAAAAACACCTGCTTTCGAGGTATCTAGATGCCCTCCCCTGCAGACGAGAGGCTCGGAGCGATCCGCCCCCCTCCCCACCTAAATCCGCCACTGCACCGCAGCCTGTCTTTCTCGTTGGCTCGGCTTGGCTACTTGGCTACAGTGGCGAGAACGAAGCGTGGCGCACGGACGGTCACACGGACGGCAGTGTTTCTTTGTGATCCTCCGTGGCGTCGCTGCGGAGAGGCAGTGTGCGCGGTCGGAGATACGGGGCAGCGGCCGATATCCGTGGTTTACGGCGCGGCGCGGCGCGGCGCGGCGCGGCGCGGCGCGGCGGCCCGCGGCTATCGAGCCGCTAAATGAAACTCATGCAAATGCCGCCGCAGCCGCAGCCGCAGCCTCTAATCTGGCCGCTTACTCATCGGGAGATAGCGCGGAATGAGCGCGCTCGCCGCCCAGATCGCCGCCCCACTCGTCGCGTACTTCAGGATTCAGCAGATTAAAACCGGCCAAGAAATTAGAACTTTCCCGCGCTCCCTCTAGCATCTGTGGCTAATTCCTTTTTTATTTTTTTGTTTATATTCCTTGCTTGAAACTTCGTTTACGTCAGTGCAACAAGCATTGACATAAAATACGAAGAAAACCGTTGATAGTTGCAAGTCCTTTACTGACGCTTAAATAAAACCGGCACACCAGTAAAGTTTCATTCCGAAACGTTTCTAAATCTAAGGGAACAACTATTTTGGTCGTCGGTTCCTAGCTTTAAGAATTACTTGTGTTGAGTGAGATAAAGATTATGAATAAATTAGTGAAACAAAATACAGTAACAAATGAAAAGTGAATAATGAATGAAGGTCCAAAAAGAACAACCCTTAGTTCATTTGAGGAGCGCTAGTTAGTAAAAACCTGCGACAGCATTCTGACAGTGCGTCCTCCAGATAACGGTGCAAGATTCTGCAGATCATTGTCTCACCTGCTATTCACGTGTGTCGGAACGCGACAAGGTGTCAGTCGCTGTCTCCACAAGCGGAAGACGCTAATCGACCAACCACCTCACGTGAAACCGCAGACGCCGGACGCAGTGGCCGAGCAGTCTGCGGCGTACCACTCACAGTCTGCACGGCTGCAAGGTCGGAGGTTCGAATCCTCCATCGGGCATGGGTATTTGTGTTGTCCTTAGCGTAAGTTTAAGTTACTCAAGTAATTAGTGTGTAAGTCTATCGACTGATAACCACGCAGTTTGGTCGCATAAAGCCTCACACACATTTGAACTTTTTTTTTTGAAACCACAGACTGTCAAACGTGAACAGCTCTTACCTCCCGAAGCGACGTGACCAGAAGCCAATAACTTAGTTTATTGACATGCAGAGTAACGGTCGAGCGTTCTAGAAACTGTACAACTTAACGGAAGAGACAACGAATCCAAAGCCATTCACTTCCAGGCAGGTCCATCAAATTAATACCAACGCCAAGAAGGCGCTGCGGGAGCTAGAAGTGGCAGTAGCAGAGTTAGCAGCAGTAGCAGAAGTTGGAGTTTGAGTCCAGCCACAACCAGTTGAAGATGGAAGAATCTGGTCGCCAGTTACAGCGTTTGGGAAGGAGATCAAGAACAGCATAAGTGCTTATCCAGGATGAATGATCAGAACGACAGTATGTGGTCTGATCGTGAAAGTCACCTGTGATTTCTGTCACAGGTTCTGCTAATCGAAGACTTGAAGCCCGAACGCCGTCGTGTCGACCCAAGAGCAAGGTCGCATATTCTCCACGCCAAGCCTCTGGTCGAAGCACAACACAACACACGGAGAAGATGGGAAAATCACACAGCAACGCCAGGAGGTAATTACGCAGGATATAGGGCCTGTTAACGCACAGTACTAGTTTGGATGTCGAGCGCTGTTCAACTGGCCTCAAATGTTCAAATGTTTGTAAAGCCTTATGGGAATTAATTGCGGGGTCATCAGTCCCCCGCCGGCCGCGGTGGCCGAGGGGACTAAGGCGCTCCCGTCACGGTCTGCATGGCCACTACGGTCGGGGGTTCGAATCCCCCCTCGGGCACGGATATTTGTGCCGTCCTTAGTCTTAGCTAGTTGATAAGTAGTTTGTAAGCTTAGGGACTGATGACCCCGCAGTTAAGTCCCATAAGTTCTACAAACATTTGAACATTTTTGATTTGTCATCAGTACCTAAATTTATAAACTACTTATGAACTAGCTTATACTAAACACGGCACAAACATCCATGCCCGAGGGGGGATTCGAACACCTGAGGGGGACGGCCTGACGCATCACGGCCTCAAAGCACTCGGCCGCTCCGTCACGGCTCAACAGACCTGCAAGAAGCAGATACACTGTCAGCGTATCAGAGATCCATTGTCGACGCTGCGAAACGCTTCTGTGAACCTTACCGCTACTGCCAACACTCACACTAATTAATTGTTTACTAAATATATTTTGTGTAAATGGTTTTTTTTTTCATTTACGACTCATATCCGGTCCAGGAAAGAGATCCCACAACCCACATATATACAATATTTCTTGTAAAATGCTATCCTGACAATTTGTAGTTAAAGATTGCCATCTTTACAATAGACTGGGGCTCATGAATGTACATATTTAACAAAAACTAATGTTCTTTTTTTATGGACACCCTACATTATTTCTTCAGAAATCTTTAGCATGACAATTCACTTAGACAATGGCGTTGATTGCATCGCAATACGCAAATTACATCGCGAGATATCGCGAAGCGAAGTTGACGCTTATAATACTCGAAACGCGCGGTTATCCCACGTCCTGAGCAGCGTGGGGTCCTCACCTGAGTCTCAGGACGTGCGCTAGCCGCGTGTTCGCGTATTACAAGTTTCAACTTCGCTACGCAATATTTCGGGATATAATTTGCGTATTGTGATGCAATCCTCGCCATTGTCTATGTTAATTGTAATGCTCCAGCCTTACATTAATACCGGTGAAAATCGTTTTACATTAGCTGTTGTTGTCCCAGAGATATTTTGGGTCTGCAAGATAGCTGGGACACCCCGTATAACCACTCGCTCAGCGAACTTCCGTATCCAAAGACTGGAAACTTGCACAGGTCATTCCAGTTTCCAAGAAAGGCAGTAGGAATGATCCGCAGAAGTACAGTCCTACATCACTGACGTCGCTTCACACCAGGATTATAGAACAAATACTTTCCTCAAATCATACAATGTAGACTTTCACGGCCGGCGTTGTCTTCAGGTAAAATTTCCGGGCTAATGGGCCGTGGTCCAGATGTAAAACTTCCTCCCGACTTTTCGTCTACAACTGCGGGAGACATCTTCATGGGTCTTCCGGCAACTGCCACTGCGGGCCGATGGGCTCTCGCATTTATAGAGGGCTTTGAGGGCACCACCATACGTCACGTGACGCTGACGTTGTAGCTATCTCTGGGTGACGTCTTCATTCTCGATTAAAAATAACCGATTGTCGTTTTCTTGATGCAGTGTCGACATATGGATGACCACAAAGTCAGCATCACGTGACGTATGGTGGTGCCCTTTATGCCCTCTATAAATGCGAGAGCCCCTCGGCCCACAGTAGCAGTAGCCGGAAGACCCTTGAAGATGTCTCCCCCAGTTGGAGACGAAACGTCGGGAGGAAGTTCTTATATCTCCACCACAGCCCATCAGCCCGGAAATTTTACCTGAAGACTTTCCTCAAATATTATGAACTACCCATTGACCCACAGTCAACACGGATTCAGAAAGTATTGTTCTTGTGAAATACAGCTTTACGCACATGATTTGGTGAACGCTATTGACAAGGGTTCGCAAATATATTTCGTGTTTCTAAATTTCCGGAAGGCTTTTGACACTGTCCTCACAAGCGATTTCTAATAAAACTGCGTGCATACAGAATATCACTACAGTTGTGCAACTGGATTCGTGATTTACTGACTGATAGAACACAGTACGTTGTCACGACGGACGGAAAACCACCGAGTAGAACAGAAGTGACATTTGGCATTCCCCATGAAAGTGTCATTGGGCCCCTACTGTTCCTTACTTTTATAAATGATTTAGGAGACAATGGAAGAAGCTGTCTTGGACTGTTCGCGGATGATGCGTCACTAATCGGTTAGTCAAGTCACCAGAAGATCAAAAGCAACTGCAAAATGATTTCGATATCTGCATAGTGCAAAATGGCAGTTGACTTTTATTAACGTTGTCTGAGGTCATCCATATGACCACTAAAAGAAATCCGTTATACTTCGGATGCACGTTAAATCAGTCAGGGCTACAATCCGTAAATTCACGAAATACGTAGGAGTAATAATTACGAACAAATTAATTGGAAAGAATACACACAAAATTATATAGTTAAGGTGAACCAAAGACTATGTTTCATTGGCAGCACAGTTTTAAGATGCAACAGCTCTACTAAAGTAACCGCCTGCACTCCACTTGTGCGTCCTATTTTCTAGTATTGCTGCACATTGTGGGATCCACACCAGGTGGGAATGACGGACGATTTGGAGGAAGATTTGAGGAGGGCAGCTCGTTTTGTATTATCGCGATATGGTGGAGAAAGACTCACGAATATGATGCACTAGTTCGGGCTAGATGGGGTGGAAATCATTATAAGCTAGGCGTTATTTGTTACGGCGAGATGTACACTACTGGCCATTAAAATTCCTACACCAAGAAGAAATGCAGATGATAAACGGGTATTCATTGGCCAAATATATTATTCTAGAACTGATATGTGCTTACATATTCATGCATTTTGGGTACATAGATCCTGAGAAATCGGAACACAGAACAACCACCTCTGGCTGTTATAACGGTCATGATACGCCTGGGCATTGAGTCAAACAGAGCTTGGATGGTGTGTACCGGTACAGATGCCCATGCAGCTTCAACATGATACCACAGTTCATCAGGAGTAGTGATTGCCGTATTGTGACGAGCCAGTTGCTCGGCCACCATTGACCAGACGTATTCTGTTGGAGAGAGATCTGGAGAGCGTGCTGGACAGGGCAGCAGTCGAACATTTTCCGTATCCACAAAGGCCCGTACAGGACCTGCAACATGCGGTCGTGCATTACCCTGCTGAAATGCAGGGTTGCGCTGGGAGCGAATGAAGGGTAGAGCCACGGGTCGTAACACATCTGAAATGTAACGGCCACTGTTGAAAGTGCCGTCGATGCGAACAAGAGGTGACCGAGATGTGTAACCAATGGCACCCCATAACATCACGCGGGGTGAAACGCCAGTATGGCGATGACGAATACACGCTTCCAATGTGCGTTCACCGCGATGTTGCCAAACACGTATGCGACCATCATGATGCCATAAACAGAACCTGCATTCATACGAAAAAATGAAGTTTTGGCATTCGTGCACCCAGGTACGTCGGTGTGTACACTATCGCAGGCGCTCCTGTCTGTGATACAACGTCAAGGGTAACCGCAGCCATGGTCTCCGAGCTGACAGTCCAGCAAACGTCGTCGAACTGTTCGCGCAGATGGTTGTTGTCTTGCAAACTTTCCCATCTCTTGACTCGGGGATTGAGACGTGGCTGCACTGCTAGTGATACAAGACCGTTTGGATCCAGCAAGGCTTTCCGTATTGCCATCCTGAACCCACCGATTGCATATTCTGCTAACGGTCATTGAATTGCGACAACCCGAGGAGCAATGTGGCGATACGGTAAACCGCAATAGCGATAGGCTAAAATTACGATCTTTATCAAAGTCAGAAAAGTGATAGTACGCATTTCTCCTCCTAACACGAGGCACCACAACAAAGTTTCACCAGGCAACGCCGGTGAACTTCTGTTTGTGTATGAGAAATCGGTTGGAAACTTTCCTCATGGCAGCACGTTGTAGGTGTCGCCACTCGTGCCAACCTTGTGTGAATGCTCTGAAAGGCTAATCATTTGCATAGTAGATAATCTTCTTCCTGTCGGATAAATTTCACGTCTGTAGCACGTCATCTTCGTGGTGTAGCAATTTTAATGGCCAGAAGTGTAGTTAATAGGTCGCGCCATGATCCTGACGGTTTTATTTATTTATTTATTTTTATTTCCGCTGTTATAGTTTTCAGATAATGAGCCAAAAGTGCGTAGAGGCCTTAGAAAAAATACGTATAATTCGCAACAGAGATTGTTTTTCAATTCACTGTTGGTACATGAAGCCAACGAACTTTGGTGTAACGTATACATAAAACCGATGGGGATTCCAAAACACTACAGCAATACTGAAGACGGGGTCGTACAATAGTTGTATTGCGGTCTTCTTTGCAGACAATTTTTTTGCAATAATCTGCAATGTTTGCTATGTTTCTTCCACCAACTTTCTCTCCAGAATGCGAACAGATATTGGTAGTACGTAGAGAGAATTGGTCATCATAATGAAATAAGATAAATTAGACCAAAAACAGGAAGATTTAAGCGTTCGTTTCTCCAACGATCTATTAGAGAATGGAGCTATAGAGAAATATCACAAAAGAGGTACGATGAACCCTCTGCCATGCACTTCAATGGGACTTCCAGATTATCATGTAGATGTAGTGATCAAGCTGCCAAGTTTCTGACGAAACCCGCGGTATGCTGGAAATGAGTGAAAGTATAGGTGATCCACTGCGAGCTGATGTGAGCCCAGTGTCAGAGTACCGGTGATCGGATCGGCGCGTCACCAGTCCTCGGGCGAGTGTCTGGCCTGGCCGGGTGCGTGCGGCGGCGGCGGCGGCCATCAGGGCCCCCTGGGGCGACGCATTACCATCGACCGGCGCGCCGCGCAGCGCAGCCGTTACGACCGACGCGCCGCCTCCGATCACCCGGCGACACAGCACCGCACTTTCTTGTGTCGCCCAAACCGTGACCATCTGTTCCCGCAGGCCTCCCGAGGCCGAGAAACTCCTCCCTACCGCCGCCTCGCGCGAGTTTCGCATTACGGCAGACACCTGCAGATAAAGAGAAACAACCGCCTGGTGGATGATATGCACGTGGACGCATCTTTTCACCCTTATTCTGCGTTCGAGTGCAAAATTACTTTAGAAGTACGATATGTAGTGAAGTGTTTCTCGATAGAACTGCACAAACTTTCTTTAGAGAAGTCTGAAGGAGCGAACAATGCGGCGACTAGAGCTGCAAAGGCACATAATCTATATTTATAAATGTGAATGTCTGATCTGTGTACGTTTATCACATCAGAAACATAAGACATAAAGAGCTAAAAATTTGTACAGTTCAAAAAACGTTCAAACGTTTGTTAAGCTTAAGGGACTTAACTACGGGGTCATCAGTTCCTAAACTTACAGACTACTTATGAACTACCTACAACTAAGGACGGCACAAATATCCATGCCCGAGGGGGGATTCGAACCCTCGACCATAGTGGTCGTGCAGACCGTGACTGAAGCGCCTCAGTCCCCTCGACCACCGCGGCCGGCATTTGTACAGTTACTAATGTCTATCTGGGGAAGGCCTTAGGTACGGTTTTATGGCGATCGGATAGCTATTATATATATATATATATATATATATATATATATATATATATATATATATATATATTAATGTGAATGTCTGTTCAGTGTGAGTATATCGCGTCCGAACGACAATACACAGAGACTTAAATATTTGTACAGTTACTAATTTATACCTGAGGAAGGTTTTAGGCACGGTCTTATAGCGATCTGATAGATATTTAGTAATTTAAAGAATATAACGCGAAATGCGGAACAAAAATTACTCTTTGAAAATGGTATTATTGGTTGCTGTGTTGCTTGAGGGATGATAATGATTAAATGGTGGAGTATATTGAAATGCTAAGTTATCGGTGTATATAAAATTCTACGAGTGTGTGTGTTAATATTTCGCTCTGCAGCGAAAACTACAAATAGCAAACGAATGGTCTGTGTGTAATTTTTGTCCGGAGTCTCCCTTTGTGCACCACAGCAGTTCCTTGTCGACAGCTATTAGGGGGTGGAAGATGTGGTCGTTGAAAGTCGTTAAATTATAAAAAGTTCGGAATGAATACCAGCGAAGACGTTTGCGACTCTATAGCAAGGAGGTTACATACAGAGAAACGTGATGCCACATACCATGTCTTTGGTCTATGCGTGCTACAATGTCTTCATTCTTTCTTTATAAGGATAGGCATACGAATTAGGATATATAATCAACCAACACGCTAGTGGAGCCGCAGGTTTAAGCTAGTAAATAATAAACTGGAGCAACAGTAAAAGCAGATAAAAATATTACTATAGTTATCATGAAACATTATAATTATATAGAAAAAGCACTGAAATTCTTCCAGAATAACAGTGTCATAGCCATACAACAGAATCCAACTAACAGATTCAATGAAAAAATCAAACAATGTTGAAGAAATGTAAGGAATTTCGTCAGATCAAGATTTAAATCCTGCATTAATATGAATTCCAGAACAACCAAAGATCCATAAGGAACTGATCCCGATAAGTCCTGTCATTAACTGGATGAATAGCCTATCCTATATAGTAAATAAGAAGCTAAATTAATAACCGAATTATGTGTAGACATGAAAATATACATAGTAAATAAATCTAGGTTATTAGTACATAAAATAAAAGATATACAGGTTCTCCAATGAGGAAGGAAAGTTACCAATCTATACACAAATGTACCAGTAAAGGAAACAATTGAAATAATAAAGAAAAAAATACTAATATATCATGGAAAACTATCCAGTATTCAAACATACAAAATAACTGAATTACTACACTAAATATAGCACAAAATATTTTGAATTTGAAAACAAAAGTTACAAATAATCAAATGGAGTAGCAATGGGAAATTGCATCACAGGCATCGCAGGCACAAAAAAATTTCAATTCCAACTGGACAACATTAAACAAAATTATTTATTACTACAGATATGTAGATGACACCCTACTAGTTGTAAATAAAAACAAAAATGACATGAAAAGTATTCACAATAAATTGAACAGACTACACACAAAAGTAAAATGAACAAAACAAATCAATAAACATTTTAGATCTAACAATAAGATCTAATAACTATCGCCATACATTCCAGATTTTTAGGAAACCTATCACAACATACATTATTATCAACAATCCCTCATGCCACCCAAAGTCACATAAACTTGCATTCTTCAAATAAATGATGAACAGAATCACAAACTTGCGACTTGATACTGAACCAACACAAAATAATTCGTTGAACCCAGCATACTGTACAACCAAAGCATTCAACAGAAAAGTCAAATGGTAAATTCATAAATAAAATTGGTAAGGGAAGAAAAAGACCCTATAAAGTACACCATACTTACATAACAACAGCAAACATTGGCCAAATTACAAATCAGATTAACAACATGTTTCATACAAATAAAGTGAAAACTGCTTTCCGCACCAACAACACTATAGAAACAAAAATACAATAAGGTAAAACGAAAATCTCAAATTTCTCGAAATCTGGAATTTATAAAATCACATGTGACGAGTTTAATTTTACATTGGGCAAACAGGTCCAAACTTCAAAATTTGGTTTAAGGAACACACACAAAATTGCGAAAGTAATCAGTCAACATTTTTCATACACTTACGTGACCATAAGCACAAAGCATATCAAATAGAAAAACTATGAAAATTCTACATCATGTACACAAGGGAATCGTAATGTGTATTGTGGAAGAACTTGAAATATAAATCACAATGGATGCATTTACAGCCAAAATTTTTAAGAAGGAAGCAAATTTAAAGCACAAACGATATTTAGAAAACTTTATTGATTTCATGAAAGAAGAAGGATAACTTTCGACACTTCAAGCTGTAAACAACAAAGTTATTAACATAAATTATATCGTTAAAATAAACATCTAATACTATAATCTGCTTATACAACCACAGACATTAATGTACATAAATTTCAAGCCTTAACATACACCATTTTTATTCATAGTTTACATCACTGAAATTTCATCAAATAAAAAAAAGTATATACTATCTGTAAACAGACAATGTCAATGGAGTGATCTGTACAGCAAAATTAATAATAGTGCGAAAAAAATAACTTGCTCAAAAGATTTTATAATATATATAAGCAAACAAAAGCACCCCTGGACGTTAAACTGTAAGGAGAAATCGGAAATATTAGAAATGACAAACAGCCGAAAAAATCGTCGTCATTAAATAAGACCTACAAATAAAATAAAAGTCCATTACTTAATGTAAGAAATGTTTTAAAGAAAGTATAAATAATATATTCCCAAGTGCGAATATGTATCAACATCACCTGTATGATTGCGGAACATTAATGTGCACAAGAATATTACTGTACTTTCCACTGATAAGGGTAATGCTGCCGTTGTAGAGAAGAGGGGATTACCACAAGAAGCTCATGACCTCCTCGATTCTACGACTCACAAATAGCTGAAAAAGGATCCTACAGCGAAAGTGTTAAATACTTTTAATGGATTAATAAAAAGGTCCTCCATTCCCACATTGGATTAGAAACATGTTCGTAACAGAAGCTTACCCTCCACGATTATATGGGTTGCCCAAAGTATATAAACCAAATGTTCCATTTAGGCCGCTAGTTAATGCTACTGGGTCTCCGACACAAGAGCTGGCTGGCTAGACATCTCGCCTCCAAGTTGCAGCCTCATATAGGTAAAACTGACAAGCACATCGAAAATTCTATACATTTTATTGAAAATCGAGAAGTATCTCTGTCAGTCCAAGGTCTTTCGTTGTCAGTATCGATGCAGTATCATTGTTTACCAGGGTACCTGTTGACAAAGTTCTTTCTTACATAACTGACATGTTCGCATCTGATATAGCAGCTTGGTTCTGACATTGAGTATCCACGACTAATTTTTAATATAACAGTGAAATTTATGAACAAATTGAAGGGGTACTCGTTTGACTCCTCCTATTGTTAATTTATATCTGAAATTTTTTGTACAACAAGCGCTGCAGTAGGCCATAACAGTCCCTCAAAGTTTTAACGTACGTGGTTGATACTTTTGTGGTATGAAATCACGGTGGAGAAGAATTGATTTGCTACTTGGTGCACTTAAACAATAGCAGTTCTGAGATACAATTTACTACAGAAGAAAAAAAATTATGGAAATTGAATTTTTGGATGTAATAGTCATAAAACAGGCACGTGGGACCTTAGATCATAAGGAATATAGAAAAGATAAGGATTGGTGCCTCGATAAGGATTCGAACCGTCATATTAGACATAAGAGAGGGGTAATCAGAACATTGGTGAATGGAGCAAATAATATATGTGATGCAATTTATTGGAAAGATGAATTAAACCACTTGCGATCGTCTTTCAAGAAAAATAGATACGCTGATGAAGAGAAAGGCTGATCACTCCATCCTAGAAGAAAAGTTTCCGAAACCATGCGATATCGACAAGTGTCGACTGGAAACGTTTTTCTTCCATTTACGCAAAAATACCACGGAACGTACTGTCAAAGCTGTGGCCAGAACTACGAAAAAAGTTCAAAGATGCACGAAGGCCCATGGTAACGCCTGTGGGTGTATAATATTCCGTATAGCAGTGGCATGGTAAAGAAGTGTTAATACCCGCTAATGGAACATCAAGGAAATTTTCGACTGTGACACATCGACAAGTCAGCTGTAACGCAATACGTCTTTTGAAATGATGATCATGAGATATAATTTAGCCAAACGAGTATGTTAGCCAAGCCGTCATTATTATACACACAGTATGGAGTAGCCATAGAGATCTAAAGGTACCACAATAATTTCAACGGAAAAGAAGAAGTTTTAATGTCAAATATGATATGGCGGTCGACTTTGCACCAACGATGCGACCAGAGATTACTTGTAATCGAGAAAGAGATGACCCTGGTCAGAGATAGCTTCGCACGTGACAAGTGGTGTCTCCTTCTATGCGCTCTATATAAGCACGACGTCCAGCGACTAACAGCTAGTCGTCGACTCCGGTCTGAAGATGTTGCCCGCAGTAGGCACCCAAACGTCGTAAGAAGTTTCATAGATGGACCACGGCATCTTAGCCTGGAAGTTTTAATTAATGACTCGTTGTCGTTGTATTATTCATTGTCATAATCACTCAAACTCTGCAGCTGTGTTTCTGCTATTTTCCTTCTTTTAAAGTGCCACAATCTTTCCTTCTGTTCCCTCACCATTGACACCTCCCTAAATATGTCGTCTTGAATGCTTCGTTCGGGCTTGTAATACATAAACCGGGAAATTTTAACGGAGGAATATAAGGTATGGTGAAAACTGAGCAAATTTTTTACTATTAAGGATTGATCCCGGGAGGAGCTTTTGCATTTCCACTGTCTCCTTTCCTCGCTGCTGTCATCTCTTACTGTGTAAGAATTGTTGTAGTTGAAATGTGTTTAAAACAAGTATTAAGAAGTTTGTAATCCCATAGGACCAAACTATTCTGTTCATCAGGCACTAGAGATATAAAACTACTTTAAGAAACTTAAACATATCCTAAGGCAATACACACACCCATGCCCGAGGGAGGACTCGAAATTCCAACGGGAGTAGCCGCGCAGTCCTTAACATAGCATCTAGAACATCATGACCACTCTCGAGCGGCTGAAGAAGTGTTGCAAGTAAACTGTAAGTAATATTAAATGTGAAAAGTCTTGTGTTACTCAGCTCACATAGTGCACTAAGGTCTTTGTGTTACATCTAGGGAGCGACGCTAACCTACTCAAGGAAACCAGACGGCGACCAGTACTGATCACATGCGGCGTGCCGAAAGTCAACACTATAGATAGCCGCATGCCGGAACGAGACCAAGGAGCGGCAACCAACCTACCTAGGGCAAAGAGACCCGGTTTGGAAAGGTTGTAAATCTGTGGAGGAACTTCCGACAGGAGCAGCATGTCCAGATAAACCCTGATGGAAAGTGTCAGTTCCACAGTTCAGTACAGTTCCAGATATGGCTCCTGTTCGAGTGCTGGGCAGTGCAGTTCTAGTCCGCACTGGTGCTGGCAACGTACAGCCCTCACGGCCATCGCGAGTTGCCATCGGCCAGCACTAAGTTCTAAACATAGAGTCCGGCCAAATGTAAGACGGCGGCACCAGAAGGCAACATGACGTTACTTACCCAGAGAAGTTGCATGGAGGATGTGGCCGTACTGTAAGCATCTCCTATGGACAAGCAGCCCAACGACAGCAAATGGCAAGAATGGAGGATGCGAATTCGAGTACTGTGTCATAAACCCCTCTACAACACATCCTGGGAGCACATATACAAGGAGGATGCGCCACCATACGAATCACGCGTTATACACTCTCCACTAGGCCATCACCAGGACAACATAAACGACGAGGATATGCCACCATACGAGTCCTGTGTTATGCACTCCGCACTACACCACCTTTCGAGACAATATATACGCCAGTACCCCACCATACGAGTCCTGTGTTATACACCCCCTCTACACCACCACCCGGGAGTATGAAAGGAGAAAACGCCACCATACGAGTCCCGCGTTATATTCACTACACCGTCACCAGGACAACATATACGACGAGGATATGCCACCATACGAGTCCTGTGTTATACACTCCACACTATGCCACCTTACAAGACAATACCCCACCATACGAGACCTGCGTTATACACCCCTCTCTACACCACCACCCGGAAGTATACAAGGAGGATACGCCACATACGAGTCCTGCGTTATACACTATGCCATCACCAGGACAACATATACGACGAGGATATACTGTGTTATACATCCCTACTACACCACCACTCGAGACAACATATACGACGATACCCTACCATACAAGTCCCGGATGATACACTCCTCACTACGCTACCACCCGGGACAACAAATACGACGAGGTTATGCGACCATGCGCAGATGGGCAGGTGTTCGAAGTGTCTTCCTTGCATCTGGTGCAGTACTGTGCACGTCTCGGCAATGAAGTTCGAATTGTTTCGAAAATCCCTGGATAATTTCGGAAATCTTGACAAGCACGTACAAGTCTCCGCTCCGCTCAGCTGTTCACTTCGCTTTAAGCTGACCCCAGTAATCCGAAAGATGTATATCAGGTGATCTTGGAGGCCAAGATCGTGTAGTTTCAACCGTGTAAGTGTGCGCCATTCTTTTTGATACACCCTATGTAAGTATACGCAATGTCTTTTTACCTCCGTAAACTTAAAAAAATATGTTGTAATATTTTACTTAATTTGAAGCTGTACGGTACCTCAGAAGCTTGACGATAATAAAATGAATCCTTTATCGATAGAAGGTATCAAGCTAGTGGATTTAAATAAAATCGGACGATAAGACTCATAGCGTTCGGAACGAGGCCTCTCGGCATAGCAGGAACGTTTGGTACTCAAACGTCATGATTTTTTCGAGTGTGTGTTGATAACGATAATGATTTTGTAATACGGCGTTTCTATATAATTTTCTCATGGTTTTTCAGTTATATTTTCAGGTATTTTCTGTGGTTACTTTGTATATCCGTGCAGTGTATTTTGTAAAAGCGGCTAAACACCTGTTTTTTGTGATTTTTAAGCATAAGTACAGTAACTTTGAAACTCTGGATTTCCACTGCAGAGAACGTAGGTTTACCATTCGCTTTCTACAGCGATCCAGCGATCCAGTTCGGCTAGGTAACATTATGGTGATCACCTAAAAAAGTCAGCCGTATTTAAAGGGCCCCACATGGCTCTCAGTGCGGCTCTCAAATAAGAACCGATTAACAGCTGCATCGGATGACCAGATGCTACGCACAATGCGTATCTTAAAAGCGTTATTTAGCATTTCTGACAGGCTGTAAGATTATTAGATCCAACTTCATGTGCCATAGTATTTAATATACGAGTTATTTTAACAATGAAACGTCGATAATTAGGCTGTTGTTTGAATAATGTCATACACAAGAGGGCTCGTTAGTTTGGAGCAACAGGAATAGGAACGACGAGTAAACTACGTCAACTGTGAGAAACAGGTAAGAAATTTTATTCCGCTTACGCTTAGCGAAATCTTTCCTTGTTTCTTAAGTCACTCTCTACCTTATTCCTGGGTGTTTTTCACTATTATTTACAAAGCAATACCTGCAATTAGAATGAAATAGTTACACATAGACAATACATTCATTCCTTTGGTTTTATATAATGAGATAAGCATTCAAGGCATTCTTGTCGCGACTTTGTGTTCAACGTTTACCATTCTCATCATAAATGTTTCTACAAGTTATTTTATAATTGGGGCATCCGCAGCTGAGTAAATACATTTTCTTTTATGAATTTATCAATTGTTTTAAAAAAAATAGATTGTATGACTTTATATAATAAAAGAAACTAATTTGGAAATTGAAATAGAAATGTCCTCTTATGAAACAATCAATAAATTCTGGAGCCGCTTCAGCTGTTTTTATTGAGATCCTTTTATGTACAGGTCCACAACCGGTTTCGCGTCAGTAGAGACGCATCTTCAGGTGTTACTGTGTTAAATAACAAAACAATAATTAAAATTACAGGACCAATAACTTAATAAACGCGATACATGAATTGAACAAGGTATTACTTACAAATTTTTTATTCTCTCGTCATAATTCGCTACTGAGTCCCAACATTCTAGTTGGTTTCATCCGTCAATTGGTTAAAATTCAATAGGGCCAAATACATGGGTCCAAGTCCAAAATCAAATGGTTGTCTTTCAGGATAAAAAACGTGGATGTTAAAATGTGGGACATGTAGTCGCGTGATTTTGACCACCGTATTTTCGATAAAACCTGAAGGTAAAAAGAAAGACACGTGACAAATTTGTGTCTATAGTCATAAAATAAATCATAGGGGAAGAGTAGTTGATGGAGGGGGGGGGAGGGTTGCACCTATGTCAGTTGACAAAATCAAGTAATCGTTAGGAATGGGGAGCTTTAAAACTTGTTAAAATGACTTACCCGTAGATTGGCAATGCAGTGAAGGTGGCCATTGTAAAAATAAACTGAAGGTCTGTAATTAGAAACATCAAGTTGTAGCAGACCTATGGAGGCGTAGAGGAGTGCACTGCGAAGTGGCGAAGTAAACTGAACGCGGGCTGTGGTGCGGCGTGTGGAGGAAAACAAACTTGCGCATGCGCGCTGTAGTATGGTGCCTGGACTGTCAGTCAGAGAAAACAACTGAAGGTTGGGGCTCGTATTACAAAATTGAAACACAAGAACTGGCGTGTAATTTAATTGTTAGGAACATGTAGGTTGGGGTAATATTTCTGGCGGTGATAATCTTTGTAGAAAAATTCTCGAAAGACCCTGAATGTCATTCGGCAAAATTTGTAAATATAAAATGAAGATGTTCATTCTGGCATGGAGCTGAGTGAAGGGACATTCAATTTAGATTCAGATAATCAAAATTAGCCAGAATGGAACGGTGTTTTAACTCGGTTTGGTTATTCAGTGTTTGAGCAGCTGACTGTTTTAAAGATCTTATGATCTGCACTTCTTCCAGAATATTTAGGATGTTACCTTTACTCTCTTTGTGTAGAATAGTTAGGTTGTTTTCTATACTGGATATTGTGTGTTTGGTTTCCCTTAAATGTACGGTGATGGCGGACTTTGAGTTAGTCAATTTTGTATGTTCTTTAAAACGGACGTCGAAGCCTCGTCCTGTCTGTCCAATATACTTTTGTGGGCAGTCATTACAGGTGATTGAATACAGTCAGCTGCTCAAACACTGAATAACCAAACCGAGTTAAAACACCGTTCCATTCTGGCTAATTTTGATTATCTGAATCTAAATTGAATGTCCCTTCACTCAGCTCCATGCCAGAATGAACATCTTCATTTTATATTTACAAATTTTGCCGAATGACATTCAGGGTCTTTCGAGAATTTTTCTACAAAGATTATCACCGCCAGAAATATTACCCCAACCTACATGTTCCTAACAATTAAATTACACGCCAGTTCTTGTGTTTCAATTTTGTAATACGAGCCCCAACCTTCAGTTGTTTTCTCTGACTGACAGTCCAGGCACCATACTACAGCGCGCATGCGCAAGTTTGTTTTCCTCCACACGCCGCACCACAGCCCGCGTTCAGTTTACTTCGCCACTTCGCAGTGCACTCCTCTACGCCTCCATAGGTCTGCTACAACTTGATGTTTCTAATTACAGACCTTCAGTTTATTTTTACAATGGCCACCTTCACTGCATTGCCAATCTACGGGTAAGTCATTTTAACAAGTTTTAAAGCTCCCCATTCCTAACGATTACTTGATTTTGTCAACTGACATAGGTGCAACCCTCCCCCCCCCTCCATCAACTACTCTTCCCCTATGATTTATTTTATGACTATAGACACAAATTTGTCACGTGTCTTTCTTTTTACCTTCAGGTTTTATCGAAAATACGGTGGTCAAAATCACGCGACTACATGTCCCACATTTTAACATCCACGTTTTTTATCCTGAAAGACAACCATTTGATTTTGGACTTGGACCCATGTATTTGGCCCTATTGAATTTTAACCAATTGACGGATGAAACCAACTAGAATGTTGGGACTCAGTAGCGAATTATGACGAGAGAATAAAAAATTTGTAAGTAATACCTTGTTCAATTCATGTATCGCGTTTATTAAGTTATTGGTCCTGTAATTTTAATTATTGTTTTGTTATTTAACACAGTAACACCTGAAGATGCGTCTCTACTGACGCGAAACCGGTTGTGGACCTGTACATAAAAGGATCTCAATAAAAACAGCTGAAGCGGCTCCAGAATTTATTGATTGTTTCATAAGAGGACATTTCTATTTCAATTTCCAAATTAGTTTCTTTTATTATATAAAGTCATACAATCTATTTTTTTTAAAACAATTGATAAATTCATAAAAGAAAAAAAAAATGTTTCTCTTATCATTTAAATAGAAGTTAGAATCGAATTTGCACTGCTATTGCTCACTTGTGAAGTTTTCCGCAGATGGTGCGTTCCTCTTTTCAGTCACAGGGAAAGATTAGTTTGCTCTGTTCGTTTGTCTGATTGGGAACTTTATGTCCACAGTTTAGAAAATTAATTTATGAATGTTCGCGTTTGCAGTAAGTTTAATGCTGTGTTTACATATTGTAGATTTATGTGTTAGAGGTAACGCCAATGAAATCATTCATTAAGAATAATGCATTCACGGAAAAAAACATCGAAATGTAGCATCATCAAAATTTTAATAGCACTTACAGATGCTAAAATACAAAATCACTCCGGACGAGTGGTGCTTTCATTCTGCATTTCGCTTAAGACAGGAAAACAAAACGACCTACGTTAGCTCCTGAAGATGAGAGCACCTCAAATAACTATCCCCGGACTTCATTTACATTGCTCGTGTTGCTCTCGTGGCATCTGGAAATTATTCGTAACTACGCTTTCGTCCAACTCATAGTTACAGAAATGCGATTAAGACTGAATGGTCTACAATAGATAGTTATCAACTAAGTCAACACGGTGGCAGGCTTCGCGCCGCCCCTTCCTAGCAGCGATTCCATCAGCGTTAACCAGCGCGACGAACACAGACGATGAGCAAACGCATCCTGCTCGTCGAATCCTGCATCTGGCTTGGCAACATTACGTTTGGCAACTCTGTCACCGATGAGTTCCTTCCTAGTTCCCATAGAACTAAGCTCATATACTGATATGATTTTCTGGTCATTTCCATGCAATATGTTGTTTTTTGTAAACCTATTGGACGGAAATGCTATGGTTATCAGTCTCTATAATTACAAATTACTTAAACTAACCTAAGCACAACACAACATCCATACCCCAGGGAGGACTCGAACCTCCGTCGTTTGCTATACTCCGGTTCCTCGCGTCACTTGAGTATCAGTGAATGCGGATCTATCCAACACAACGTTGTTGATATGGTAACTTATACATCTCCATACCCACTATACTTACCACTGTCCATTCACCTGACGATTGTTTTTAATTCTCTAACTTTTGTTCTGGAACTTTTTTCCCCACCTCCTTTAACATCTGACGATGCGTTTGTATTGATTATATCCTCTGATTTTATCTAGTATAATCCGCTGATAATCGTGTGTTTTAATACAACATAACTAATGCCAACCATCTGTTTATGAGGTATGTTTACGCCCTCAAATCACTGTGTTCTGTTGTTATTGTAGTCGACAGGTCCACGGCATGATACTGATGTATTCTGTATATTTCCCCTGTTATAGTTTTCTGATGATGTGCCGAAAGTGAGAAAACGCGTTACTATATACTTCGCAATAGAGACTGATTTTCAATTCCAATATGGAGTCACTGTTGGTACAGAAGGTCAAGGAACTTTGGAGTAAGGTGGGGATTCCAAACACATCAGCAATAATCAAGACGTGGCCGTACAAGCAATGGATATTCGGTTGAAACACGTCCACTAAATGTGTGGTCGTGTTCCATTTTTGAGTTATTCATGCACCTATAGTGTTTCTGCACCATTAATATTGCCTGTTAGTATGTTAATTATTTTTATTATGTTTATCAATGATCAATGCCCCATGTTTATATATGTTTCCACCCATGTGATTGAACTTGCGTGTTCATGTGAACGTGGAAGGTTCTTTTTAAAGTTGACTGTCTACCGCACAATGGCTTACAGTCGCTGTCTCGCGCTTTATGGCCTCCTTTACTTTAGTTAAGAACGCATGGCTTCGTTTGTCGTCTGCGCTGGCATCTGCTAGGTGGCCAGAGACAAGCTTACTTGGCAAGAAGGCGAGGTGGCTGTGTTCTTACTGTGGTGCCAACCTAATCTTGGACGATAGATGTGACAAGAGACCTCTCTGGGAGCCGTTGAAGAGGGTATTATCTTCCTCAGGTAGAGACGGTTGGTAGACACTATGCTCTGAACGCGCTCTGTATGGTTTTTTAGCGCGCTCTACATCCGTTGTGTGGTGGGGAAGGTTTTGGCGAGGCCTTAGGGCTTCATTCTTTCTACGACCGTGGAAGTAAGTACTTCGTCGAATCATGCTGAGGGTAAGGTATCCTGTTAGAACTATTCTTTCTTTGTGATCAGGCAGTCTTGGTTTATCAGTGATAGTTTTCTTGAGTAATTCTTTCGCTATGCAAGGTGAAGTGTTTCTTAATTTAAAGAACAAGAGTAATTTGGTGTACATTTAGTATTTGCATTTTCATTCTGGTGATGATTTTGTGTCTGGCATTTCTCAAGTTAGATTCTGTGTGGCCTTCAGCCTTTGTGTAAACTTAGTATGTTTAAATTTTCTTGTTGTTTTTAACTAATGTTTGCACATCACGTCGGTATCTGCGAGTATGCTAAATATTTCTCAGATTTTCTAGTTTGATCCCATCTTTCCTGTCTTGTATGATCAATTGGAACACGTGCTTTCATAACAGTCATTACTTTGCCCGTCAGCCATGCATTTATTAACACTAGCCTTCTTCTATATGAATTCTCGTGTGTGCTTTACTGGCTTATTCTAAGTTAACTTATTTTGTAAATACCTCGTGGTTGCACACCACGTGTTACTTAAGAATAGTATGCCCAGAACATGAGTTGGTTTAGTGCATAGTGATTTTAAATTTGTGCTTCAAGACACCCGCCATATCGTCAAAAACGCCACCACCGCTTCTTTTGTCGCTGCTACTAAGTGATCCCGCGTGAGTAAAGTGTCACAAGCATTATGCGCGTGTCTGTGAATGAATGAGTGTGTTTTCCTCTTGCCATTGTGAATTTTCAAATTTCCTCACATGTTACCTCCATATTCATAAAGGGCAAAAACAATTTTATCTCCCCACATTTATTTGCTTGCTCACTTTATAGAATAGATGATGATTTAAAGTATCAAACCCATGCTTTATAATTTCATGCTCCTCGTTCCATGTTAAATTATCTATTCCTTTACTTTTAACATTGATTTTGTGTTTGTTAAAACGTTGGCTGCTCCCTTAAGAAGTGAGCAGTTAGATAAGTTTCCGTTGCGCAAATACTGTGGCCACTCGCAAAGTAATTTAGAGCAGCAGTGAGCGTTTTAACTTGCATTTGCAGATCTCGACTGCCCGAGATCCTGCTTAGAAAACATAACAGGCCACTTTCAGAGTCTCCTTTACAGACGAAAATTCTTGCAATAATCTCAAGTCGACCATCTGCATTTCCCACAAGTCCGCGTGGCTGACTGTCGATGCAAAGGATTTGGAGTTCGATTCCCGGCGGGAGACTTGGTGTTGTGTGTTGGTACTCACCATCACTTTCATCATCATCATCGAAAGCAAGTCGCAAGAATGGCGTCTATAGAAAGTCTTTCAGTAACCAACCGAACCCCTGTGGATATATCCCAGCCACGAAAAGCTATACGATCGTTCCATTTCACGACTAATATGTTTACATGCTCGTTCCATTACGTATCGCTGCAGCGCTACGCCTATATATTAAACTGACTCGACTGGGTCAAGCAGCACACTACTAATGCTGTATTCAAAGAAAATGGGATTGTTGCTCCTCCTCATATGCATAACCTTACATTTGTCTACATTTAAGGCTAGCTGCCATTCCTCACACCACCTGAAAGTTTGATGAAATTCATCCGGGACCTACCACAGTCATTCAATTACGACACCTTTCTGTATACCACAACATCATCAGCAAACAACCGCAGTGTACACTGTCTGTCCATCAGATTATTTATGTCCATAGAAATCACACTTGCCTGGAGCACTCTTAACGATAGCCGAGCCTATGATGAACAATCGCCATCGAAGACAACGTACTGAGATCTGTTTATTAGTCTTCGACCCATTCACATATGCTCGTACCTTTGTTAGCAGTGTGCATTGTGGTAACGAGTCGAATATACTCAGTCTGCCTGTTGATCTTCACCCATAGCTCGCGAGGTATCATGAGAGAAAAGGGCAAGCTGAGTATCACACGATCAATGCTTCCTAAAGCCGTGCTGATACATGGACAGAAGCGTTTCCCGGAACTTCACTATATTAGAACTGAGAACATGTTCAAGAATTCTACTGCAAATTGATGTTAAAGATTGCGTGTTTGTGGGTTCGTTCTTATGCCTTTCTTATGTACCAGTTATCTGCGTCTTTTTCTCAGTTGCTTGGAAAATTGCCCTGGATTAAAGATTCGCATTAAATTCTAGCTAAATAAAGGGCCAATGCCACCGAGTGCTCTTTGTAAAACCTAATTGGTACACCGTCTGAACCTGATGACTTGTTTTCAACTCTCTCAGCTGCTTCTCTACACAATCAGTGTCTATTACTATGTCCTTCATTTGGGAGTCAGTGCGATGATGAAATGTTATATGTGCATGGTCCACCTTCTTAAATCTTCGGCCTTCATTTCGCTGTCATCTATCACCATCCTAAAATGATCAACGAGTGACTGGATTTTACCGATTTTACATAGAACCATAATTTTTTTTTTTTTTTTTTTTTTTTTTTTTTTTTTTTTTTTTTTTTTTTTTTTGGTTCTCCGCAAGATGTTTTGCTAACGGATCACGGTGGTAGTTATTCCATGCTTCGCTCATCAGTCTTTTTATAGCCATGTGAATCTGTATTTTTTGCCTTCTTTGATTTGCTTGACACTTTTCGAAGCGATAGTGCAACTGCCTTTGCATTCTAAGCATTTTTCAAATATTATCGTTAAACCACGGTGGGTCCTTCGTATATTTAATCCACTTTGTCGGCACATATTTCTCCAGTGCTTTATTTACAGTACAATTAAATTTTGCCCATAATTCTTCGACGTCCACAGTACCGCAAGAAAAACAATGTCCACTCATTCCGTAAGTGGAACACCAGCAATTGCTTATATGTTCATTCTAGCAAGAACACTCTCTCAGGCTTCTTGGCAGATTATCACCTTTGGTGGCCATTGTCGCTATGTCGACATCATTATCACTGTCTCTACAGTGACATCATTTACAAGCTGTGATGTGTTTGTAACTATGACGATTTGGTCTGACGATTTAGTTGCTCAAAGCAGTGAGCGGTTGTTCACAAGACTGCTTGTAATGAAAGCATTGCGTTCTTTTCAACCGGTCACTTCAACAACTGGTTTATGCCAAACCACTCGCACAGAAAAGATATTTATCAGTTGTGATAAAACCATTCAGACAAAAAATATGCTTGGAAGTATAATGTCATCTTGCTTAGTTTAGGCTATCTTAAGATTTACTAAAAGAATGCACACACTTCGTGCCGATATCGCTACGTTGGTAGTCTATTCAGGATTACCGGTTTCGGCAATTTACAAAATAGTAAACTTAAATAATAGCATAAATGACAGTGTAAAAACGATAAACCAATTTTTCAACATATACCAAAAGTGTACTAGGGCCTGCACACGATATTTTCGTAATAAAGGGAGAATTGCACAGGTTGTCTCTCGCAATACAAACACTGATAAAACACGAATAAAGTCATTAATAAAATCAATGAGAAATTCTCTGCTAAGATCGTTGCTCAATTCAGAATATAGATTGAGGGTAAACTGGAAAAAGAGAAAGGTAGCGAAAACTGAACATCAAATTTAGTGATAACGTAGTAAGATTAATTATTAAATAACTGTGATACACTATATATTTGTTCCAAAATAATATAATTATATTTTGTTATAAACTAGCTTTTGGCTTTTTAGGCTATCTTCAGAGAAACTTAATACCTCAGATTATCAACATTATATCACCTACTGCATTTGAGTACAAAGATTTTACAAAAAATTGAGTTCAGTCATAGACTGCGTGATCTTTAATTATTTTATGAGAAACAGACACGCTCAACCAATTAGAGCAAAACAGTAACTAAGAAATAACAAAAAATTAAATTACAACACATAAGCTGAAACAAACATATGGCCCAGTGAGTGTGTCAGTAAGTACAGTTGTATATTAACTTATATATAAAAACAAAAAAGGAGGGAGAACAAGTGAGTAAGACATGGACAATGAAATTTGAGTGGTGGACAATTAGGTACGTGTGGAGTATATGAATATGGAACAATTGTATATTAACTTATATATAAGAACAAAACAGGAGGGAGAACAAGTGAAAGACATGAACAATGAAATTTGAGTGGTGGACAATTACGTACGTTTGGAGTATATGAATATGGAACAAAGCAGCATATTAAAGTATATAACCTATATTAGATTTTACTGTATTTCAAAAGAATGGTGGGTAGCAGAAGGAAGGGAAGACATTGGAATGTGGGTGAGAAACATTATCAATTTCAGCATGCATGGTGGCAACATTATACTTAATAGCTGTTACTTTAAGAAGAGTGAATACTGGAATTAGGTTTGATAATTGAGAATTAAGTTTTGATTCTCAGCTTGGTGTTTCTTGATAGAGGGAATTTCAAACAATGTTAGCTTTCTGCCTTTATTCGCTATGCGGAGAATTGTAGTTTTTGTTGTTGGTTGGGTGTTTAAGGGGGACAAAACTGAATTGTCATCAGTCTCCCTATGCGGAGAACATGACATCGAATGTCAAAAGCATAATATTAATTGAAGGCGTGTTCTGAAAAGATGGAATCTCTGTTAATTTAAATTTAGGTTGGAAATGTGTTTATTTCCGTCAACATTTGCACATTTATAAGTTTAATTACGTGTTTCGATCACTTGGACCATCTTCAGATCTTATAGTTGCGTCCGCAACTAGTCTGGCTGAGTGCTAATTGGTACTCATTTGAAATAATACAATGCTGTTGCGGACACTCTCCAGTCGATCATCTCGACTATAATGGGCTGGATAAGTTTATGACTCGTTCTGCAAACTGTAGATACTTGGTGTTTAATGATGCACATTTATAACTTAGTAAATTTTCGTGTTTCACTTTCTGGCAAGTGAATCTTCTCTGACGGTGGCACATATTGGTAGATCGTCAGAAAAGCTCGCCAGCAAACATAAGTCTAGGAAATACACTCCAGCCTTTTATAATAGGAATACTATTGCCAACTTGCTCTTCAGCAGCAAAGACAAGATTCCACCTTGGAAAGGAGTGACATATATAGGGCCTCTTGCAATCTTTGTAGCAAAGTATATGTAGGTCAATAAGCTACGACTATAACTACTATACTAATTGAACATGGGAGGAGTTAAAAAAGACTCTTCTCATGTTCAGATGATATGTCTATAAAACTTTTGGTAGCACACGAATTAAAAACGATACATACAGATATACACAGTGCTAGTTGTAGTGAACAAAGTGTGCTGACCACATTCAAGGAAATACTGGTGTCACAGGATTCCATTGCCACCAAAGCAGACAAGGGAAACAATTTAGTAGTACTCAACAAGTCGGACTACATTGGAAAAGTGTTTAAATTTCTCAGCTCTGTAGAACTGCCCCAATCACCATATGGTCCCACTATGAAACTCGCCGTGGAAGTATAGAATTTGATTAAAACTTACCAATCCTCATTCACGGACACTGAAATAAAATACTTAACAAATATGCATCCATTAGCACCTGGACTTTATGGATTGCCCAAACTTAACAAAGAAGTCATTCGAATAATACCTGTCGTATCTGTAGTTTCAGCTCCTTGTCATAAGTTAACCAGAGAATTAGATTCAGCCATAAAAAAAAAAAATAAATAAAATAAAAAAATAATAAATAAAATTAAACCAAAATGTGGCATATATAAAGATCTTGAGTTTGTAGGAAAATTAAAATACGTAGACATCCCAGCTATTGCCAAGTTGGTTTCTTTCGATGTAAACAGCATGTTTTCTACCATTTCTGTTGGAGAATCTATGGAAATTTTAATATAGTGGTTGTATAAAAGTAGAATAAACCAATTTGGAATTGATGATATATAATTTGCAACAGAAGCTTTCTTCAGATAAATTCATTTCCATTGGCAACAAAATCTGTACACTCAGATGGGTTAGCAATGGGGTCCCTTCTCTGTCCTCCACAATCAGAAATGTTTATGGAAAATTTCGAAGAAACATTTCTAATGTACACCTGGACTAGGTATGTTGATGATGTACTGTCGCTGTACAATGGTACAAAAAGACAATTAGAAACGTTCTTCCAAAATTTAAATTCACAACACACTAAAATTTATTTCACAGAGGAGGTTGGAGGAGACTCGACCAACTACTTTGACTTGACCATAGACATCAGTCAGAAAAGCATACATTTAAAATATATAGAAAATCTACTTCCACAGACAAAGCAATACCTGCCAATTCCCAGCATCCAGCAACTCATAAACATGCAGCCTTCCATAGCACGGTGAATCGTCTATTATCTATACCTCAGACCAAGACAAATTTCGAGAATGAACTGGAAATAATTAAATGAATTGCATTCAACAATGGTTATAGCCATATCCTGATTGAAAGTATACTTTGAAAGAAAAAGAGATATAGGATAATACCACTTTTGTACCCTCCTCAGAAGATACATAATTACACAGACAAAACATGGGCACCAATGTTGTATGTTGGTAAAACGTGAGACAGGAATGCCAGCAAACTGAAGTCCAGAAAATACACCCCAGCCTGTTATAATAGGAATAGTATTGAGGAATACTATTGCCAACTTGCTCTTCAATAGCAAAGACAAAATTCCACAATTTGGAAAGGAGTGGCGTATATTATATCTCATGAAATCGTTGTGGCAAAGTATAGGTAGGTCAATTACGTATGGCTATAAGTACTAGACTGGTTGAATTTGTGAGGATTTGAAGACTAAAAAAGAGAAATTCCACTTTTGCATAACATGCCTTTATGACTTTAAATGTTATGTTTTGCACAGAGCGAATAAAGGCATAAAACTAACATTGCTTGGAATTCTCTCTGTCAAGAACTATCAAGCTCAGAAACCAAACCTCATCGTCAATGATCAGACCCAATTTCAGTATTCGCTCTTATTAAAGTAACAGCTATTAGATATAATCCTGGCACTGTGTTACTCTTACCATTTTTGTAAAAACAAGTGAATTTAAATATAGGTTATATAATTTAATGTGCTCCTTTCTTCCATATTCACATATTCTAAATATTTCTAACTGTCACATTTCATTGTTTATAGCTTCCTCACACTCCTGTTCTATCACCTACTTTGTTCGTATATATAAGTTAATTTAATATACAATTGTACTTACTGGTACACTCACTGGGCCATATGTTTGTTTCATCTTATTTATTGAAATTTAATTTATAGTTATTTCTTAGTTACTGTTTTCCTCTAATTTGTTGAGCGTCTCTGTTTCTTATAAAATACTTAAAGGTTACAAAGTCTACGACGGGAGATATATCTTTATAAAATCTTTGTACTCCAAACGTAGTAGCTTGTGTGATGTGGATAATCTGCAGTATTGTCTACAAATCCGAGAGATACTTTAAAATAAAATAAATATTATTGTGGAACCAATATTCAGGGTGTTACAAAAAGGTTAGGCCAAACTTTCAGGAAACATTCCTCACACACAAAAAATATGTTATGTGGACATGCGTCCGGAAATGCTTAGTTTCCATGTTAGAGCTCATTTTAGTATTTCTTCATGATGAGGCTTCATTCCAAAGTGATCAAATTGTGAATTTTCACAATCAACATGTGTGGGCTGATGAGAATCCGCACGCAATTGTGCAATCACGTCATCAACACAGATTTTATGTGAACGTTTGGGCAGGAATTGTTGGTGATGTCTTGTTGGTGATGTCTTGATTTGGCCTCATGTTCTTCCACCTATGCTCACTGCAGCACGTTATCATGATTTCATACGGGATACTCTACCTGTGCTGCTAGAACATGTGCCTTTCCAAGTACGACAGAACATTTGGTTCATGCACGATGGAGTTCCTGCACATTTCAGTCGCCGTGTCCGTACGCTTCTCTACAACAAATTTGGTGACCGATGAATTCGTAGAGGCTGACCAATTCTATGACCTCCACGCTCTTCTGACCTCAACCCTCTTGACTATGATTTATGGGGGCATTTGAAAGCTCTTGTCTACGCAACCCCGGTACCAAATGTACAGAATCTTCGTGCTCGTATTGTGGACGGCTGTGATACAATACGCCATTCTCGAGGGCTGCATCAACGCATAAGTGATTCCATGCGACTGAGGGTGGATACATGTATCCTCGCTAACGGAGGACATTTTGAACATTCCCTGTAACAAAGTGTTTGAAGTCACGCTGGTACGTTCTGTTACTGTGTGTTTCCATTCCATGATTAATGTGATTTGAAGAGAAGTAATAAAATGAGATCTAACGTGGAAATTAAGCGTTTCCGGACACATGTCCACATATATTTTCTTTCTTTGGTGTGAGGAATGTTTCCTGAAAGTTTGGCAGTACCTTTTTGTAACACCCTGTATATTGTATCACAGTTATTCAGCATGTCTATGTTCCATCAAGAACCAAGAAAGAGTCCACGAAAAATAAGATAAATTAAGTAATTCAACTACTTTGGAAGCCAAAAAAAAAAAAAAAAAAAAAAAAAAAAAAAAAAAAAAAAAAAAAAAACGGTGAAGGACGATGCAAGGACGACATAATAAGCAAACAGACGGAGCATTACTGAATTACTCAGTAGGAATCGAATATTGCTGTTAATATGGGGAGTAAATTTTGGAGTATATAAGTTTGGGCATAGCATTATAGGGTAATGAGACAGTGGGAAAACTCGTAAGAAAGTGTCTACTTGTGCGATATTAGACCAACGCTCTGAACGCCGAAAACAAACACCAATGAGAAAAGACCACCCTCATGAACCACAGACATTGCCGAGTTGGGGTGGCTTACGTGCCTCAAAGAAACAGATAGCCATACCTTAGGTGCAACCACAGGCGGCGGGGTATTTGTGGAGAGGCCATTCAATGGTGTGGTTCCTGTAGAGGTGCAGCAACCTTTTCAGCCATTGACTTGTAACATAAGCTAACATGGCTTTGCCATGCAGTTACTTCGAACGGCTGAAAGCAAGGGGAAACTATTGTGACGGCCGTTCGCCTGCATACCCGCACGACAAGACGTTTAGCCACGCTGCCGCGGGTCGGGTTATATAGGTGCCGCAGGCAGGATGCGAGAACACACGGGGCGGCCAAAGACAAACACGGAACCAACATAAACCGACGGAGCCGCCGCGTGTCCAGGAAGCCTCTAATGCGTCGTGCTAGGAGTGTCCTGCAGCCAGAGGCCGCTAGCAGAGCAGTCATGCGGAGCCACGCCTCTGGCTGCGATTGGTCCGACCTTCCTATAAAGAACCGGCCGGCAGACACCGACGCCAGTAAAACTTAGGCGACGCCCTGGAGCAGTTCCGCGAACCAGCCGCAGTCGGAACAGACGATGCACTGCGGCAGCTAACAGACGGCAGCAGCAACAGAAGCCGCGCCAGCAGGAAGAGGAGCACAGCACCCTCCACAAACCCACCGGCTACCTCAACCCCTGGAGGAAGCAACAACGGCGAAAAATCGCCTCGCCAATGAGTGGCAACGCACGAGAAACCCGGCTCTAAAGGCGACGCTGAATCGCATGAGGAGGGAGATCAAGGCCGGCATCAGGAGTGGGCGGAGATGATCCCTCAACTGAATGTGGAGGATGAAAAGATTCATCAGAAGAACGATGAAAATACCACCGCTGCAAGTCGGGGATGCTTTCGTAAGCGAGCCGCATACGAGACAAAACCGCCTCGCGATCGTATTTGCCGCGAATTTCACCGCAGTGGAAGACCCGATCGACGCTGCACACGCCGCAGAAGTCGAAGAACGCCTTCCACGATACCTGGCAGCACGTGATCCGAACGACAGGATTGAAGAAATTGCTACCGACGAAGTCAAACAAGAACTCCGTTAACTCCACCGCCGAAAAGCCGCTGGCCACGACAACATAACAAACGACTTGCTGATGGACCTTCCTTAGCCAGTCATCGTGAATACGACGTCCATCTTCAAAGAAATACTGCGCACACTTTCCAAGCGTTTGGAAGCACGCGGAGGTAGTAGTCCTGCGCAAGCCTGGCAAAGATGCAAGGGTGGCGAAGAATTACCGGCCGATAAGTTTTCTGCCGACGATGTCTAAACTGTTTGAGCGACTTTACCAGAAGTATGAAATAAATCGCAATTTGCGATGTTATGGCTTCACTGTATGAGGTTTAGATGGAATACCAAACTGTGGCGAATGAAAATTTGTGTCCGGCCGGGATTCGAACCCGGGATCTCCTGCTTACTAGGCACACGGGTTGACCACTCCGCCACCAAGGACACAGTGACCAGCCCGACTGCCACAGTTTGCTATTCCATCTAAACCTCATTCAGTGAAGCCATAACATCGCAAATTGCGATTTATTTCATTCATTTGAACGCTGTAATTCGTCAAAAATATATATAATTTACCAGAAGTGCCTGCTGCAACACGTCGACGCAGAAGGCCTGCTCCCGGACGAACAGTTTGGATTCCGCAGCAAACATTCCACCACGCATCAGCTGCTGCGTCTGGCGAATGAGGCGTCATTATTTAGGCGCTCTCATGCTCGATATGTCACGAACCTTCGACTCAGTGTGGTACTAAGGCACGTACACTGGTGGTTCCCGTGTCACACGTGAGTCTCCTGCAGGACAGGAAGTTTCACGTTCGGGCAGACAGTGGAATTTCCACGGAGCGCTGAGTAATACCGGATGTACCACAAGGCTCGGTCATCGGCCCGACCCTCTACTCGCTATACACAGCAGATCTCCCGCGCACAGAGCCTGTGAAATTAGCTCTGTACGCGGACGATACGGCCGTCTACGACAGCAGCGCGAACAATAGCGAGTTGCATCGAAGACTTGAGGCAGCAACGGCGGCCTTGGAACAATGGGCCAAGAAATGGCACCTGCCTACAACTCGGAAAAAAAGACAGGTAATAATCATCATGCTCCGACGCATTCCACAGGATATGCCGCATCTGATTGTACGAGGACAACCTGTCCAATGGAGCAACAACGCAAAGTGTCTTGGCGTCACGTTAGATCAAAGATTAATCTGGCGGCGACACATAGAGGTTCTGCGGAAGAAAGTACTGGGTCGCCTCAAGATGCTGTACCCCGTCATCAATCGCACTTCATCGCTGCCAGAAAACTTTGGACTCACACTGTACAAGGCAACTATATGAGCCCTGATCGCGTATGCAGCAGTAGTATGGGGGAACGCAGCCGAAGTCCACATCCGATGTCTCCGGATCGTCAAAAACCTGCTCTAAGGATGGCGCTGCATCTACCCAGCGACTTGCCGACAGAGGAACTTCACGTCCTAGACGACATACCCTACCTCACGCATCGGTACCAGGTCACCGCAACAAAGTTTTACCAGAAGGCCAGCAACTCGCGCAACCAGCTACTGCGCGATCTCGGCCGCAAACCACGCTGGCGAGCGAGCAACTCTGCGCTGGCCTGATCTGTTGAGGCAGCAACACTAATGCGTCCCAACACTTACCATACCTGATGTCACCGGCAACGACAAAATTTGACAACCGAAAGAAGATCAAACAAGTTCAACCCGACTCTAGAAGGAAGAACGTACATCTACGTTGAAGACTTCTCCAATATGCTGGCGCAATAAATTGCTTCGCTTAAGGATGCAAAGCAACCGACGCCAGTTCACCTCGGCGCTTCACGGGATACTGAATACTCACCGGACGGAAAACTTCGGCTACGCTCTGGCCTACTCTGGACTTCGTATTTCGGACTTTGTGTTACCAGTGCTTACCGTCGACCGGCTACGGACTTTGACTTTCTCAGACGGCTACTCCTCGTGCACTTCTCTCGTTGTAAGGAACTTTGCTTGCCTGTGGGACTTGTGATAGTGCTATCATCTTCATTCAGGGGACTTAGATTTTGTCAGATTGTGCAACCTAGGAACTTTGCTATACTCCAGAAGCGGAGCTTTATTACTTCATCGTATTTATTCTACTGTAGAATTTACCAATTGATGTGTGTTGTGTGAATGTCACATTTAGTCACAACAGAAACTACAGTCAGTTTTCCGAGGACATGTAGCTCTACTGTACTGTACTGATTGCATCCTCTCGGGTAATATATTCCGGAGGTAAAATAGTCCCCCATTCGGACCTCTCAGCGGAGACTACTCAGGAGGATGTCAAGAAAACAAAACAGGCATTCTAGGGATCGAAGTATGGAATATTTTATCCCTTAATCGAGTATATAAGTTAGAAAATTTGGAAAGAGAAATTGATTGGTTGAAGTTAGATACGGTGGGAATTAGTGAAGATCGGTTGCAGATGAACAGGATTTTTCGACCAGTGAGCACAGGATTATAAATACAAAATCATTTGGTGGTAATGAAGGAGTAGGTCTGATAATGAATAAGATAATAGGAATGGGGGTGAGTTACTATGAATAGTATAGTGGAGACATTATCTAGAGGAGATAGCCACAAAGCCAAGTTTATATGCCAACTAGCTTTGCCATGACGAAGAGATCGAAGAAATATATGAGGAAATGAAAGAAACTATTGAGACAGTTAAAGGAGAAGAAAACTTAATTGCGTTGGGGGACTGGAACTCGGCAGTAGGAAAGGGAATAGAAAGAAAAGTCGTAGGTGAACATGGACTGGGAAAAAGGAATGAAAGAATTTTGTGCAGAGCACTTAGTTAAATCACTGTGAAATAACATTACATATGTGGAAGAGACCAGGAAGCACTGGAATATCAGATTGACAGATGGTAAGGCAAATGTTTAGAAATCAGTTTTTAAATTGTAAGACATATCAATGGGCAGATAAAGACCCTGACCATAACTTATTGGTTATGGACAGTAGATTAAAATTTAAGAGACTGAAGAAACGGTAGATGATTGCATAGGACAAAATGAAGGAAGCAGAGGTGGTTAAGAGTTTTAGAGGAAGCATTAGGCAAGGAGTTTCTGAAACGGTGGAAAGTAATACAGTAGAAGAATTGCACATAGCTCTGAGAGATAGAGTAGTGAAGGCCGCAGGGGATCATATAGGCAGAAGAACAAGTTCTAATAGAAAACCTTGTATATCACAGGAGATACAGAATTAAAGAAAATAAAATATAAAAATCCATCAAGTGAAAAAGGCAAATGAGAATACAGACGTATGAATAATGAGGTTCACAGGAAGTGCAGACTGACTAAGCGGAAGTGGCTTGAGGAGAAATGAAAGAACGTAGGAGAATAATAACTAGGGTTAAAATTTTAACAAGGGAAAATCGTATAGGAATATCAATAATGGAGGATAGGTAACAACTCACCGTAAAGAGGCTAGCTGGGCTGCTGACAGACACGAAAGTATATAATCACATCAACACAACTTAAATTTACGGCCATGGCCTTCGTCAGAAAAAGAAACAAACATTCACACACTCACTCAGACAACTTTACACACACAGATATCATGTCCACTCCAGCAACATTCTAGCTTGCTTCAGATTTTCGATCTTAGTCCTCTGTAAGCTTTAGTAATACTGTATTCATCATAAACTGGCTGACAGTATATCACACCTAAGCATGTGTAATGTTTCAGGGCTCTTCATAACTACCAAGGGATGTGGTTCAGGGATAATATACTGCTCTTATACAGGAGAGCGGCGGTCTAAACCCACCTCTGAGCATGCTAATTCTATGATATTTCCCTAATTTATTCCAGGAAAATGCTGGAATGTTTCCTTTAAAAGAGCGCGAATGTCACCTTTCCCCACCCCTGATAAAAATATTCTGGCCTGTGGAGCGATCACTAATTATTCCAGGAATATGCTGGAATGTTTCCCCACCCCTCACAGAAAATATTCGAGCATGTGGACAGTCTCTTATGACAACAATGTCGACATGACATTAAACCCTAATGTGCCTCTCTTTCCTTAGAAACATCTGACAGAACAATTTTTTTTTTTTTTTTTTTACAAATCCATAATGGTACTTTGTTAATGTTACACCTGAAATCTTAGCATCACAATAAGGGGAGACCGGGGCTAGTTGGCCTAAGGGGTAGCTAAGTTGGCACACAGCTTCTGTTTCAACTGCTTTAAGGACTGAGAGCTGGTATCACAACAGTCATACACACTAAATACGTTGTATTTTCCACTGGTGTTTCGGTACGCTGAAAAAGACAGGAAAGGTCTTCATAGTTTCTGTTTCGTAAGCTATTGTTTTCCGTGTAGCTCTAGAATATCTCTGGACTTTTAAACAGCTGTGACTGGTAGAGGGGACAATATTGTATTAAAGTTCTGAACTACTTCGTAAAACGTTTTGTGGAACAGTTGGGCTAGTTGGCATCTTGGTTCAGGGGCATAGTGGACACGGCTTATGCTAACTTACCCCTCACTCGCATTTTTTCCGTTTCTTTAACTACTTTTATTTTGTACAAGATTAAGAATGAGGAATTACAAGAGACAGACGGAGAGAGGAAATCATCCTGCTGAGAATGCAAAGAATGCCATACGTGCTCACATTATCGAAAACCTAGCCTAACCGCCACTGTAGAACAATTCAGCAACGCTGTATGGCGCTTTGTTAGATATTGTCAGAAAATGAGAGAACATGATGCTATTAAGGATGAAGTTTGCGATGTTTCAAATAGATCTAAAACAATTAGCACTGGGACGTACCTCCTTTGCTTCTTTCGTTATTAATCCCTAGGCTTACAAACTATTTAAACTGTTTTACGCTAACCTAAGTACAATACACACACGCCTATTCCCGAGGGAGGACTCAAACCTCTTACGGCGAGCAACTGCGCTATTCGCAGGAAGATGCCTTTGAACGCTCGGCCAATCCATCGTGGCTCTTAGCATTGCAACTCAGGTGAAAAATAAGGGAAAACATAGGCAAAATATTTCAGAAATGACGTAACGAGGAACCGTCAGACACAATAAGGTTTGCTGTTTCTGAGTATAGCCTCGATTTCTCCTTTTGTACAGACACTGAATAGGTATTCGAGCCCAACCCTTCACGATCTCAAGAGTGCCCAACCATAACGACACCTAAAGAGAACAGGGTGAATGTAGAAGAAAATTCAGAGCAATGGTGAAAGAAAAGAAAATTTTGCCATGATCAGTTATTCCTGACGCTATTTGGTACAACTAAAGCAAATTGTGCGCAAAGTAAAACCGCCTATTCAATTAAGAATTTGACCTAAATGCTTGGTGGACTTGTGATTCGATGTTTTCATTGTTATTTTCTATTTGATATTCATGTCACTTTATTCATTTTTGACTAAATAATACTATTACTGTTGACCATACAAATCATTATTTGTCATGCACATTCTATTGAAATAAAAATGTTGTATTTACTAACTTACCTTTACTCCTCTGAAACTATCAATCATGTCAACTTTAATCATTTCTGCGTTACCAAAAAAAGGTAACTCAGTTAAACGTTAAAGCGTTACTGTAGGACAACTTAATGGAAGTTAACGTTAGTTAGTTTGTAAAAGTACTGTGCATCCGAGAAAACTCGCTTTTAGTCTCGAAATTTATATATTTGCGGTTGTTGTAGTATTGAAGTGAGCAATTAAATAAAACGTATTATCCTATCTGATGTATAAAAAAAAAATGGTTTGGTTGGGCAACTTTAAGTAGGACTGGGAGTAAAAATAAGAACTAATGTTACTCGGACACTCTATCCTGGCACTCGGCTGCGAGCTTAACAAAATGAGGACTAATCACATACCAGGTAGTAAAGTTGTAAAACCGCCATCGCTAGAGTCGTTCGCTTTGGCGGAAAAGTGTTCAGTTAGACGATTAGTCTTCTTGTACATAATGAAAATTATGTCATTTGTTGATGCTCGCGGCGACCACCAGGACTTAGTGTCCTAGTTATAAATAAAGCTTAATTTGAAATAATAATAATAACTGAGTTATAAAAAAATTCAAGGGAGACTCAAAATACGTAACTTCACTAAATCTCATTTGACATAAGGTACAGATTGCCTTTTAAAACATTAACAAATTAAAATTCTCGTCTGACTGTCAGACATGTTTGGGAGTCAAAATATCTTTTCTCCTTAGGAAAAAGACGCTCCACTGCAGCAGTTGAAGGTGTAATGGTAATATATTTTATAAAAATGACTATTAAAATATTTTCCCCAGAAATACCATGTCGTTAAATGAATATTTTGATTTCATGTCCAGCCACATTTTCATTAGATTCTGTGCTTTACTTGGTTAACATATTTGGCCTGTGGTCTCCTAAAATTGAATGACAAAATTAAAAAAAAAAAAAATCTTGCACAGAAGGTACGTTACAAATAAAAAACGAAACGCGCCTGGTGTAAATTATTCATTTAATTGCAGTCAGCATAAGAGGTGGAAACTAATATAATTAAAATTATATGCTAATTTCCTGAGTAGGTGTGTCAGCCATATCTCGATTCTCGCAGTCTTCATTATAGATTGTTTATTGCATTATCGATGCAATTCAGATTTGTTCCTGTCAGCTATAACAAAGTTCAATGAGAATATTGTAACGAAAATTAACTTTTCCTGCCTTCCTGTCCCTATTCACCACTAATACCTACGGTAGGCAGATACTCCACAAGTTAGAACATTAAAAATATTCATTTGTTTACTACGTCATCGCTGAACGTACTATTAATCAACAGGGACACAAGACAAACATTTATTTTCGTTGAAACTCTCTCGTTCACCATTGTTATCGGTGTTGGAAAGAAGAAGTTGGTACAAAAATAACGGACTTAAGACAAGTTAACGGAAGTTAAAGAGTCCGTTAATGTTTTTCGAATTAACGTAAAAGTTAACCCGTCACTCAGAAAGTTAACTTCGTTAATTAACGATTAACGGACTTGTGTCCAGCTCTGCACTGGGTGACACGAGCAGTCGGCAAACTTGCAGTACACTTACAACGGCGGCGAGAAAGACTTGTTTACAAGGTGTTGATATCTTTGTTTTGACACGTGAAGCTATCATATCTGACACACACTTTATTATACATGATCTTGTATTATTTCTTTTCTTTCAATGGCATGAGATGGTGTATACCATAAAAATTTGTAGTGAAGGCGAAAACAGACAATTCTGTGGGTAAAATGTTTTTGAGAATCAATTTATTTTCATTTTTGTAATGAATTACTGCATGTACTTTGTATCTTAAACTACCCTACCTATATTAATGTCAAATTACCCTACAACCTTGGGCCTGAAAGGGATAAATAGTATAAGCAACATTAGGAACATGTTACGGCCTTGTCTTACCCCTGAAACTACCCTGAACCATGGTCTCAATTTGCCGCCAATTCCAACTGTTGCCTGACAATCTACGTACAGACCTTTAATTTCTTGGAGAAGTTTGCCTCCTGTTCCATTCTCTTGCAGAACTGACAATAGCAGCCTCTAGATCTATAAAATATAGTTACAATTTTCATTACCAAAGCCAAGGATAACCGATATCGGTAACAACGGTCATATCACTGGTAAGTACTACAGAAAAAGTTGAAAAATTATAAAGTAAAAACCATGCCTCAACTGAGAATGATCTGTTAAGGCCCACTGACGCAAGTACGGCCGCAACAGCAGGAGGGCTCGAATGGCATCTTTTGCTGCTGCGTTGTCGACATCACTTCACTTCCATCGCCAATTATACAATGAATTCACGACAGATATACATCGTGCTCGGCGTCGAATATGGTCCATAAACGACAACCGCTCTGCGGCCCAGCAATTACCTCTGCTGCGCGCTGCGAAACGATTGCCGCGATACATTACGTCAGTCTCCTGCGACGATATCGACACAGGGAGATTAAACTGTGGCCCGAAACGCAGAGGCATCCGCTAATGGAAATCCGATTGCCGACGCGGCCGCGCTGTTAGTACAGCGCAGCCAGGGCCGGCAAAAGCCCCGTCCCGACCACACGCGCCGGGCCCATCAGGGTCCGGGCGTCCTGGCCAGCGGGCCACACTGGCCATCTGGGAATACCAGGCCACTCGCATTGCTAGACACTCGTTACACTGTTGGCTACCCGTCAATTCCCCAGCCTGACAGAACTTCCTGTATTGGGGTACCAATAGAACTAATTAGTCATATTCCCTCAAGGCATTTACTGCGAGAGTGGAACATTGCTGTGTGCTGCGGCAGGTGTTCTGTTATCAATCTTCCCAACACACTGAAATTATGCTGTCGTGCAGAGATTTTTTTTTTTTACTGGATTCTTTCCTTTTTACAGAAATGCTGTCACTGGAAGAAATCTCCAGGCGCAGACAGTACCCTCCGTCTTTCCAGGAGAACTATAGAAGGTTATGTTTCTTCATAGATTTTGAAAATTTCATGTTGAATGGTAGGTACAATACATAAGGAGCGTCGTCGAAAAATGTTGTTTGAGAAGGGGGCAACAGTCAGACTGTATTTTCATTTAGATTATTAACGATGGACCCTTTAGATCTCAATGTAATTTTAGGAAATTGAAGCAGTCACTTTATTTTGATTTGGTATTTGTTTATTTCATGAACCGAACCAAATAAATCGTTCAAATGTTTGTGTATCTGTGGGAACAAACTGCTGAGGTCATCGGTCGCTATACTTACAAACTACTGAAACTAGCATACTAAAGACAAAACACACAGCAGTTCCCCAGGGAGAATTCATTTCATGCTCATCGATAGTTAACGTTGTAAATTCCTCTGCGAGATACGTGTATTTGCTGCGTAAACGAGCGATTTAGTGAAATATGCGTTTTATATTTTCACTGAACATTCATTATGTTGTGGCGTCGACATTGGCCACAACGCTGGCGGTCACCACACGCCGCCACGCCACGGAAAGACGAAAATGCTACAACTCGCGTCAGACTACTTCGACCGCTGGGGGCGCCTCAAGTCTCGTACCTCTCTACCTTGCGCCGCGCGCCGGCCAATCAGAAGAAGAGGGATTGCCAAGATATGCCGGCGGACATCAGCCACGACTGGCAGTATGGCGGAGGACGAGGAGCGAGAACGAAAAAAGGATGCAAAATATTAAATGAGTCAGTTAAATATTTTAATTTTTTGCGGCACTTCGTTTACTTGGCTGTGCTTTCGATCAATTATTTTGTGCATCTGTGGGGTTTGTTCACTTTGATTACTGGGTTTGAGGCAATATTATTGACGGTGGTCAGTTCTACAGTTGACAATTACATTTCATTGTGACAGACCTTTTACATGTTTTACGCAGTGGTTTTTTCTGGACAATGAACTTTTCTCACGACTGAAAGTTACATTTTGCTCTTGAAGACTTTTCATGTCTGCTGTTGGTATTAACGGACTAATGTGGAATGAAATAAGCAATGTTTAAATGAATTTCTTAAATCAGCTACTATGTAAGGCCCCCATTTACAAAGTGTAAATATTAATTAATAGTCAATTATCCTCGTTAAACGAAAACTATCTATTTTCGTCAATATCATTAATATTCTGAGATTTAAGCAAAGTTGGAAGTAAAGTTGTGAGGCGGCATCGTGAGTCGTTTCGGGATAGCACAGTCGGTAGTGCGCTTGCCCGCAAAAGGCAAAGGTCCCAGGTTCGAGTCCCGGTTCCGGCACACAATTTTAATCTACCAAGAAGTTTCAAAATATTTATTGTTTACATATATTACTCGTTTACTTGTTTCCTTGCTAATAAGGCTTTTAAAATTACATTTGTATCGAATGTATGGTTTTAAAGTAGCAGAGTTACATCGCCGACCGCGGTGGCCGAGGGGAATGAGGCGCTACAGTCACGGTCTGCACGGCCACTACGGTCGGGGGTTCGAATTCCCCATCGGGTATGGATATTTGTGCCGTCCTTAGTATTAGATAGTTCATAAGTAGTTTGTAAGTTTAGGGACTGATGACCCCGTAGTTAAGTCCCATAAGCTATACAAACATTTGGAACATTTTTGAAGAGTTACATCATACCCTTTGAGGAAAATATTTCGTGAATTTCCTTGCACTGACTGCTGCATTCGTAACTGCAGTAAAACTCTAAACATGAAGAAACATCGCATGGGTCAATGCTGCAGTGGTTTCACCGGGTGGCGTCTTGATCCCACTAAGGATGGGGTTTATTTAAACGATTTTATGCTTCATTTTCTTGTAATTTTACCAGTTATTAAACTACATATATATATTGCTGAATTGTAATCTCCAGGATCATAATTACATTAGAATCAGTCCGCAGAAAATGCGTTTAAAATCTATCATTTTATATAGTATAGTGATCCAGTTACTTAAAATCCTGCAGGTTCAGAGGGGGTGAGTAGTAAGTGGATCATAGAAGTTACTGTGCGTTCCACTACTAGCAACTTCGACCAGACATTTTCTAGGAACAAAGTCTCGGATTATGCGCATTTATGCATTTCAGTTTTCTCATACTTTTGTTGTCCGAAAATTCGCTTGATGCAGCTTATCACGTAACTTCATTGTGTTCTATCTCGTCAACTCCGAGTAACTAATGTAGTGATATCAATTTCAACCTGTCTACTATATCTTCGTTCTGTAATTATTACTTTCTTCCAACAATAAACTAGTGATGAATAACAATATGTCCTATCAGTCGATCCCATTTTAGGAAATGAATTCCGTTTCTCTAAAATTCTACACGATATCGTCTCACAATATACCTATTACATTATCACCATTATTCTGTAGCACCTTATTTCAAAATTTTGTATATCCCCTAATGTATAGACAGTGTATCGGGCACGTTTTGCTTCCATAGAATGCTAAAATAGAGCAAATAATTTGAGGCTTTCAGGAGAGTCTTTCTGAAACTTATATCTACAAGACATCCCAAGGATACATATTTCTGCTCCCTACAGTAAACGATTTTTGAAGAGATAAAATTATGCCCTTTCTTGTCCGCCCCGAAGCTCAGACGGCGGTATCGCTGACTACCGGGCAGGGAATTCGTGTTCGATTCCCGGCAAGGGATAGGGTGTGCTGTGTTGTCCTTACCCTCAGTTTCATCATCATCGACGTGCACGTCACCGAAATGGCGTCAATTGAAAAGACTTGAGCTAGTCGGCCAAACAATCAACACGCGATCTACCAGCCAAAAGGGCCGCACGATCTTTCTTTCTTTCTTTCTTTCTTTCTTTCTTTCTTTCTTTCTTTCTTTTTTTTTTTTTTTTTTTTTTTTTTTTTTTTTTTTTTTTTTTTTTTTTCGAGGCTTATGGGACTTAACAGCGGAGTCATAAGTCACCAACTACTTATGAACTAGTTTTTTTTTCTTAAATGGCCTGTCTTATGACGGGTTGGTCATTTTGAGGAAATGGAGACAGAGTGGACGTGTAGCGTGAGTTGTGCAACGATGCTGAAATGGTCACGGGAGCATTATCACAACCGCAGATGTGATACTGGACGAGCATTATTACACCCGCAGATGTTATACTGGACCACGACCACGTATGGCAGACGACCCTCAAGATCGAAGTGTTGTGAGGGCAGTAGTGGTAGATCGTACAGAGGCATAGATTAGAGGCTTTTGAATCTCGGAAGTGTCGGCAGAAACTGCTGCCAACTGTTTTCCTGGCAGTATATATTCGATGTTAACAAATTTTCTCTCGTTCAGAAACGCTTTTTTGCCATTGTCAATCTACGTTTTAATCATACCCACTACAGCCATAATATGCATAATTAATCAATTAATCTCCAAGACAGCGAAACTCGTTTAATACTTAGTCTCTCATTTCGTATTCAGATTCCCACACAAACGCCTGATTTGGTATATCTTAAACTTTTTCTGAGTCAATTCCTTAAACTATTCTTCAAATCCTTTGTTGCCATTTCAATTTTTCCAATTTTTTATCCCACGTTTCCCTTTCGGTTCTTTTACTGCTTGCGTAATATACATACTGAATGACCTCGAATATCCACTACAGGCATGTCTCACACCCTTCTGACCTTCTTAATCACTGCTTACCCTTCATGCCTGTGGACGTTTTAATTCCGTATATAGTCTGTACAACATGTAATTTACTTTCCGCTCATTGTATTTAATTCCTTATACTTCCAGAAAGACAGTTTTCTAGTGGACTTTTTCAATTGTTTTCTCCAAATACACAAAACATAACATAGTTATGACTCTCTTCGACTAACATACGTAGAGAGAATTGCCTCACGTATTTCTGCTAATCTTCCTGATTATAGCCTTCTGACACTTTTCTATTCTTTCTTACAATATTTTGTGGTATCATTTTACACCGATGGCTCATTACCGAAATGATTCTAAATCCTCATCTCCAATTGCGATTGGCCAAACTATACTTCAGTTATTAATTTTTCACAGGACACCCCTAAAAATGTATTATATATATTTGGTTATTTAACCTGACCAGATTAGGGCCATAGGGCCCTCTCTTACGTCTGATCAGGAATAACATAAACAAATGATTTCATTACAAAGAACACTGTATTAATAATAACAATATATGATAATACTAATACTAATAATGATAATAATAACACAAAAACCAAAGTAATACTAGTAATAAGAAGAAATATTTACTTGGAGATAGATTCTTAACACATTTGAATTAAGTTTAATATAAACAGAAGTGGGAAAATGATTAGTGAAAGAGGAGAAGATTGAAAAATGACAGTGCCAATGGATGTGAGGAAGTGGAGACATATATTAATAAAGATCTCTGCTGACGAAAGGAAAGGGAAACATTTATGGGGGGAGGAGGAATTGACAACAGTGGGCTACAGACTGGTAAGTGGAGAAAAAGATGGCTATTGTGACAGAAGGTGAACCCTTAGCTGTCTTTTAAAGTTTTGAATTGATTTTATCCCTCTTAACGTTTGAGGAAGATTGTTCCACAGACGTGTTTCCGATACAGAAAATGATTTAGAGAAAATTGCAGTGTTATGTGATGGTACAGAGATAGTTTTATTTTGGTGGGAGCGTGTATTTCCGTTGTGCTGTTCAGATAGTAATATAATCGTTGAGGATAAGTAAGAAGGTTTGCAATGATTGAGAAAGCGATGCAGCAAACATAATGTATGATAGCTTCGACGCTTATCTGCCCGTAGTCAAGATAACTGCTGGTATGCGGGACTGATATGGTCGTAGAAACGTAAGTTACAAATGTATCGGATAGAAGAATTCATCGCCAGCTCCAGCACAGGTGAATTTTCGTGTGACAGTCCTTGCAGAATAGCATTACCATGATCTAGATTGGGAAGTATTAGTGTCTCAACGAGCTTCTTTTTCAGCTGCAAAGGAAATGCTTTTTTGGTATTTCGAAGTGAATGAAGTGATACATATACCTTCTTACAGACTGTCGTTGTGTGCTCTGTCCAGTCCAAGTGCTGATCAAATGTTACTCCTAAGTTTTTTGTTGAATGAGAAAAGTGTATTTGTCGTTAAGTATTAAAGGTGGAAGAGTTTCTCTGAGCTGTGGAGTGATGAAGTCTTTTATGGGCCACTAAGATTGCCTGCGTTTTTGATGGATTCAGTTTCAAGCTCACGCTATGTGCCCATCTTGATAGTGAAAGTAAGTTCGAGTTTACATGCTGGATGGCTGTGCTTAGGTTTTTAGGACTTTCACTGAGATATAATTGTAGGTCATCAGCATATAGAAGATAGATGTTCTAAGTTATTGCTCGTAACATTAGAGGTGATTTTGTGGAATTTGCAATTGACTCGCGGTATACAAAACGCTCTTAAATCGATTACCTTCCGATGCAGTAAGTATATACGCAGTTCTTACAGCCATCTGGAACTCGTAGGGTACTACAAAAACGTCGGTCTCACTGCTAGCTAGACTGAAGCAGGTCTTCTGCCGTGGTTACTATACAGGATTTTACGAGCCTTACCTCCGACAAGCAGCACTACGGGCTGAATAATTTCACTTATCGGTAAAGCTGTACCTTGTACTGGAAAACATAAAAGCTGTCGAGGATGTTTTCCGCTTCTATCACGCTTACGGCAAAAATTACGACCTCGCTCAGTTTTAGAGCGTGCACGAAAGCCATTACCACTGCCATGTTAGTAGCAAACCGTGTTCCGACATGGCACGGCGGAGTGAAGCGTTTACCTTACGTAACGTTTCCGTGACCGAAGATGAATGATGCAACCACCGCATAGGAAGCAGTGGGGTGCGGTTGGCGATTACAGCCGTGTCGTTAATTCTGGCGCTCGGTGATCCACGCGACCGGCGGCCGCGCTATAATATTTCACTCAGATTGCTCGTAATGATGTTGTTTACATAGATATTTTACGTCTACTGATCGGCGCACCAGATTGGGCAGTAAATTAAGTGCTGGCCTACATAGTGATTTACAATTCCGAACTGGAATCACATAATGTTTAATAAATGTGGAACAAAAAATATCGCTGTTATGACATGCCAGTTCAAGAAGTGATGTGTGTATGTCGTACTTTGCAGCTATTCGATGTGATGGCATTTGGACACGAAAAAGCGTTATCAACAAGCATTATGAAGGCCGTCACGAAACTAATGCAAAGTTGGCGCCAGCTGTGTACTGACGTATGTAACGCGTTTTTCCTGGATACTAATATTCTGTAAATTTCTTTTGTTTAGCAAATAGGAATGGATTAGAAGGTGGAACGAGCAGTTATACTATTCTTGAAAAAGGAAGGGTGCGGTCTTCCTAATGCGCTGAAAAGTATCTCTGGAGACAGTACTGTTGACAAGACTGATTTGCAGAAACTGATGAAGAAGTTTAGAGGAAAAGAAACCAGCACTTAACACTTCAACGCATGACTTTTTATTTGAAACTATTTAAACTATCACGGTTAATGTATAGTGCGTATAATATTGAAAACAAATTCCTTATAATTATATTGCACTAAGAGCAACAAAAAGTTCATAGCTGGTCAGCTACATAGTGGTTCAATTATGTACTCAATACAGTAAATGTCACTATTATACTTCTCATCTTTCCAGAAAGTAACTCATAATGCAACAGTAGTATGTGATTGACTACTTTTACATGGCAAAGGAGGAATACTTAAGTAAACAAATGCAAATGTTAGTAGTAACTGCGGCTAACTAACTTATTCAGTAACACTCTGCAATTCATGATTTGTAGGAGGAGCTACTTGCATATGTAACACTGTGTACAATATTTAATGAAAGTGGTAAAATGTTGATCAGTTCGAGAGATAATCGAAAAACTAAGGTATGTAGCTGATAAGATACACTATGCATTAGATTAAGAAAAACTTTACAATGGGAGGCCAATATCTGCAACCAAAATCTGGATGAATTGATTCGTACATGCAGACGCAACACAGTTCTTGAGTTTGTAACATGGTAGGATTGTGGCTCAATTCAGTGAATGAGATGGTGAAAGATTTAGGGTATCGGAAAGTGTGTGCGAAGTGGATGCCACGGCAGTGATTTGAAGGGTGTAATTCAGTTCTGAGCTGCAGGAGCCATTTGAAACTGTCGATGACACCTTTTTGCTCTGATCTGGTCAGAGGGGAAGGGACATGGCTATATGCATATGATCCGGAAACAAATAATCATTCGAAGTAGTGTCGCATAACGTCTCTTCTCCAAATAGTAAAATGTTGAAAAGCCAGCGATCTGAGAAGAAACTCAGCCGACATTTGTTTGTCATGACAAGGGAGTCAATCTCGTATATTTTATGGAGTATTGTTGTACAGTGAACAGAAAAGGTTACATTACAACAATCAGAAAGCTTCGAGACGCCACCAGAAAAGAATTTGAAATCGGTCCAAATTAATCACAATAATGCGATATTCCACTCGTCTTTTCCCATAAGTCAGGACATTGGCAAATTGTGCTAGCAGTGGTCCCTCGCCAACAGTACAGTCCTTGTATAGCACCTTATACTTCTTTCGCCCAATGTCTTGGGAACGACACTTTTAGATTACAGATAATATCGCAGTGATGCAGTGGGTCCAACAGTGCAAACCTATTTTTTTCCAAAGAGGTTTCAAGTATTGGATTCAACGATGTCGAAAGAGTATCGCTTATAATTGAGACTGTGCTGAATAGTGCCAATTTGTAGATACAGAATTACTATAATGAACTGTGTAATTTAAATGACTTCTGACATGTTACTATTGCATTACTTTGGGAGCGAGCCACGTATATTGCTGTTGCGTAATACACGTTATCGTTTGCGACGCCTGTAGCAAGTTAGTACAACAGGAGGATGAAAGTCAGGAGAAATATTAGATGGCCTGAAGAAATATCAGTTCGGGTGAACTAAGAAATACTTGCCTAGACAAACAGAGCATTCATCACAAAGAAATTCTACTAATTTGAAACATTTACCATATTTTTATGGTTTTGATGTGTAGCTGAAGAACATGTAGACAGCGACTTCGTTTCATTGCCATCGTTCTTGTGAAATGTATGTGTATAGGTTTGTAAGCAAAGTTGAAAAGGAAACTGGATCTAGACTATTGAAATTTTGGACGTACTTGGTGAAATATTTCGTTACACTCGTATCTGAATCTAAGACAAAAACGGAAAATTATTGAAAAGTACCAGCGACAGTACGGTAAAGACCATGCAAAAGATGTAAAGTGAATTATGGAGAAGAGAATGACAAGAAATAAAAACTCACAGGAAGGAGAATATGTATTATTTTAGAGTTGACAAAACATGCAACGCAATGAAGAACTTGGTAATATAAAGCATATTATCAGCGTAACATGGTAGCACTTGTTTTCTGGATGCATGCACTTCGTCGGTTGATTGGTGCAACAAAGTCGTATTCTGTTCTGTGTCAAGGTAGCCAGCAAATGTTGGAACTGGTCGTTTACGTCAAGGATACGGAACCTATAGGTAGGCAAAATAATATGGACGCCTAACATAAACATCACATTTGTATTTATTGTATACACTTTGTTTTTGAGGTCTTGAAGAGAATATAGCTATTGTTTTGATTTTATTTATTAAAATTATTGTTATAAGCGATATAAACCGTCATATTTATAATATTTTCCCGTCACATGAATAAACTTTAGAGACCTTGTAGAATTAAAGAATTTCTCATCGTAAGGTAAAGAAGAGATTCTTTCCTTTTTAGGTCTGTAAAGTTTGTAAATGAGACAGTAAAATAGTATAATCGTAAGATAACGATTTATATCTTTTTAATGGGTAATTTCAATAAACAGGTAACCACTACATTTATTTATTAGTAAGAATTTGGTTCACCATTGGCTATAAGAACAGCTGCTATTCTTCCAGGAACTATGTTGTTTCAAACAGAATGCTATCCGTGCGCGTACCAAAACAGTCGCCAATTAGTTCAGCAATGTTAGAGCAGAAAATTTGGTCCTGACTCTAAGATCCAAAATTCCTAATACCGCTTTAATTACGGTAAGACTGCCGCGGCGGAGTGGCCAAGCGCATTCAGGCGCTATGCTGCGATGCGCTAGGTCGCTTCCCGTCGGAGGCTCGAATCCATCCTCGGGTATGGATGTTAGTGCTGCCTTTAGTATAAGTAAGTTCATAAGTAGTTTGTAAGTTTCGGGACTGATGACCCCAACGCAGCCATAGTCGTTCTTTCGCATCCTGTTCCTTTTTCCTTCCTGTCATTATTGGTGTAGTTGTACAGTGGTTGCGAACGACATGTGACGACTTTTCATTGGGACATATGCGAAAGAGCAGACTCCACCTTGTCACCTGAGTTACATCAAGTTTGGTGCAGAAGTTTTAAAGTAGTCTATTACATGGGCCCCTTGATTGGCGGATATTCTCTAGCATATTTCTGCTCTTCAACTACTGTTCAATTGATAGAATAAACTCGATGTAAACATTCACAAGCATATTTTAAGGCAGCGATGTGATCATTCAGATCACAGTCTAGGAACAGTGCAGGACGTGTGTACAGATTGCATTAACGTTTAATCATACACGAATTTATTGCTTTATTTGAACGTCTTTTTCCAAATGTAGCACGGCTAATGATCGTGAGTCAGAGTGCCACCGTAAGAACCTGGAATCGTCCTTAAATTATTACTTCAAACAAATATTATTGTACGACTTGACAGTGTGATTCAGTATACATATTCCATACCCCAAGATTTTCATCAAATTTGGTTTTCATTCTCCTTTTTCGTCTGTGGGTCCATAAAGTTTCTTTTTAATATTTCTGCTTCTGAATTCTTTAAGTCCATGTTGTCCGAGGTCTTTTTCTTTCCTCTTGGTGGTCCCCATTACATAATTCTCTATGGTGATATTTCCGTCGATATCCTTTTTGTGAGTCCATACTGTACTTGTCTTTCAAACCTGTGATAAAATTTGTAACGTCTATCTTCTTCCTTCTGTCTTCATTTCTGATTCTTTCTCGCCTAGATATTCAAACGGATCACCTCAAATAGTACAACTTTTTTGGCATCAACGTTATTAATATTTGAGATTTGACTGTCCATATTTCTGAGTTATATGTCATAATGCTTCTAATAATTGTGTTGAGCATTTTTCTGTTTAATTTATTTCTAACCTGTGAGCCCCATGATATATGATTTACTGTTACAATAGTTCCCATCATTGTTTCTTAATTTCCTTGTCTTTTTTGTCATCTTGTGTGATATGGAGGACTCTGAGGTATTTGTTCCGTACGTTTAATAATGCCTTCTTCCAGTATCATATCTTCCCTTTTTCCTCCTATTACCATATATTTTGTTTTATCCTGTTCAGCCAAAGTCCCCTATTTCAAATTCCTCTGTTTATTTCCTTGTAATATATACTGCGTACTGATTATCTCCCTCCAAAATTAGCTGGCCATCAGCGTATTGTAATGCGATTTAATATTATAATGCAAGTAGATTTTCACGGTTTATTTTAATCTCTTTTTCCAGTCTTCCAATATTTTATGATAAGTTGGTGACAAACTTCATATCTGATTTAATTCTTTTGTAACCTTATATCCAGGTGAAAGATAATTTTGTAATTGTATTCTTCCTATAGAATTTTCATAAAATTCTGATTTGCTTTTATTGTGATATCAATAATGTGAAATGTTTTTATAGCTTTCCAGAACTCAAATAAAGGTGTGTTATATTACGCTGTCGTTTTAGCTACAAATATTAAACGAAAGAGTTGATTTTCAACATTTTACTTTTCAATTATTTGTTGCGAGCAAAATATATGTCCCCAACTTTGAAGCCGCCTATTCCTTAGCCTCCATTACCTTAAATTTAGTTTCCAAATGAGTGTTTGATAATCCTTACATAAAGTCTGCTAAATTAGTTACAGTTATTCCTTTACTTGTATTCATCTTTTCTTCCTTTCTTATGAACTGCAGATTTAATTCCTACTTCCTGTCTTCTGGTACAGCCTTCCAATTGAACCATTTTACTGCCATGTTCTACTATTGAAATCTCCAGCAATTATTATTTCTTATAGTAAGTCGTTCGATTTTTTGAAGAATACTTCTTTGGTATGATGTGATATAAAGAAAAAGACCGTTTGAATACGCAAGCTTCCAAGACTTATTGCAACGCTATCATGATTATTGTCGTTGATAACTTTGATGATCTCATGAGAATAATAAGTGTAAATACGTGAGAATGCAGCCAGTTAATTATCAGAACTCACAATAATAAGTTGAACAAGTGAAGAGAGATTTATTCTCGTCCTACCCGCACTGTCAATAACCCATATGATGGCACATTTGAATTCGCCGATCGTCTGATAAATTTGACAGATATTAGTTTCAATGCTAGGCAAAGCACTGTGCTACTAAAAGGCATGAAGTACAGCGTACAACCACATATACAGGAGAGGTTGATCACTTCGTTAGCTGCAGACGTAAAAATATACTTAGACAGTTCTATTTGTTGAAAGACGGCTTTGTAATTTATCTAAGTTCACAATTAACAAGAGTAAAACGAAGGTAATGGAATGCAATGTCAGAAAATCAGGCGATGCTGAAGGAATTAGATTAGTTAATGAGGCAATAAAAGTAGTACATGAATTTTGTTATTTGGGTAGCAAGATAACGTCTGATGGCCGAAGTAAAGAATATATAAAATGCAGAATGGCTATGGGAAGAAAAGCGATTCGAAAGAAGCGAAACTTGTTAACATCCAATATTAATTTAAATGTTAGGAAGTCCTTCCTGAAAGTATTTGTCTGGAATTAGTCCAGTCAAATTAGGGTTTCACCTCGGAATGAGAGGTAACAAGCTGAATATTTGCATACACCTTTCTTTTGGCATTCTAAATGATGTGTCAAAAGTCTTATAAAATCTCGTGTCCGCGTCTTAAGATGTTAAAGGTCAAAGGTCACGAAAATCAGTTTTTCGCAAATATCTCGCTTCCTATGCGTTAAATGGTATTTGCATCTCAGATAAAAGTTGAACAGCATGAAATTCTCTACAATTTTTGTTTTAATCTTTTTTTGTGCAATTCATCGTTTTTTAGATAGAGCGCGGAGAGCGCACAGGTCACAGTGCTCAGACATATAAGACGTAATACGAAGTCAGATGCGAATCACAGTCAATGGTAGGTTGAATAAAACAATTATAATTGTTAATAAAATTTCATTATTTACGAATTAATACCCAGTTTTAATAATACTTACTTATTTCAAGCAATTACAATGTCATGAATTCCATACTTTAAGTATATTTTAATTCTGTTCCAATGATCCGTAACTATATTTATGTAGAAAATAATGATGTCAGTAAACTAGTTGATTGGTTAACGCTTCATAACCCCTTTCCAAATACGAAACAATTGGTATCTCTAGCTAGTGGAATCGTTGGAAATGACCAAATTAATTGTCACAGAGAATATGAAATTTGATTAAAATCAATGGTTAAGATAACTGGTTTGAACTTTTTAACGAGATAAAACTTAAACGTGCTGATAAGGTTTTACAGCTTTCAGTTGTTAACAAATCTGTCCCGATTAACAATTGTAAAGTTGCTGTAGGCCCATTACTACTCTTCCAGAGAAGAGCTGCAGGCAAAAAGTTTGAAAGTAATCTTCAAGAATATCTTAAATACGAACTAGGTTCGTATCCAACATCTTTATTTGATAATAATGGCATGAGGAAAACCACGAAAGCGACATTATACGACAAAATGAGATCTATCGATATCGGTCTTGATGAAAGTAATGTAACATATACTATCGATGGTGGATTTCTTTTGCATCGCTTCATATGGAGCAAAGACGATACTTTCACCGTTTAGATAATTATATAAAGTATTTACAAACACATTATGGCTCAAGAATGGTTGTTATATTTGACGGATACTCGGACTACAGTAGAAATACTAAAGCAATGGAACAACTAAGAAATCTTGGAAGGTTTAGAGACGACGATCGTCGATTACGAGGATGATGATAATGAAATGGACGTTTCCGAGCGACGGGATGAAGACGACGATGATGATCAAGAAGATGAAAATTGAGACTTATGTATGATTAATAATTAAAGTGAATAAAAATCCTCCTTACGGTTGAACTTCTAATTGTAATAAAGGAATCAGACATGACTACTAAATAAAGATGTACATAGAACGTATTTCCTCGTTTTTATATTTAATATATTTTTGCTTCAAATATAATTAAGTCTTAATTAGAGTTAATTTTATTCTTTTCTACATGACACATAATTAAGATACATTAGAATATAATTAAAATATACTTGAACTATTTGGCTTCATAACTTTATAACTTCATGAAATAAGTCGATATTATTAAACAAATCTTTTTGAGTTATGAATAATATTATGAAATATTGAACATAATTCATAAAGAATGAAGGTTTGTTATTGTAATTGTTGCAATGATTCATTAACTTTAAACAACCTACCATTGACTGTGATTCGCAGCTGACCTCGTATTACGTCTTATATGTCTGAACGCTGTGACCTGTGCGCTCTCCGCGCTCTATCTAAAAAACGATGAATTGCACAAAAAATGTTTAAAACAAAAATTGTAGATAATTTCATGCTCTACAACTTTTATCTGAGATGCAAATACCATTTAACGCACAGGAAGCGAGATATCTGCGAAAAACTGATTTCGTGACCTTTCACCTTTAATATCTTAAGACGCAGACACGAGATTTTATGAGACTTTTGACACATCATTTAGAATGCCAAAAGAAAGGTGTATGCAAATATTCAGCTTGTTACCTCTCATTCCGAGGTTGACGCCTTTTTTCGGCGTATTTGACTGGACTAAATGTAGCATTGTATGGGAGTGAAACGTGGGCGATAAGGAATTCAGATAAATTGATGATAGAAGCTTTTGAAATGTGGTGCTACAGACGAACGATGAAAATTAGATGGGTAGATCACGTAACTAATGAGGAGGTGCTTAACCGAATCGAGGAGGAAAAGAGTTTCTGGCATATCCTGACTAAGAGAAGGGATAGATTGGTTGGACACATTCTGAGACATCAAGTAATTGTCAACTTAGCATTAGAAGGAAGCGTGTGGGGTAAAAATCGTAGAGGGAAACCAAAGGACAAATATAGTAAGCAGATTCAAAAAGATGTAGGTTGCCGAACGTATTCTCAAATGAAGAGACTTGCACAGGACAGGTTAGGGTGGAGAACTGCATCAAATCAGTCTGCGGACGACAACAACAACAACACAATACGTCCTGTTTTGCTAAACGAGAACCCTTTTCGTTCGGAGGCATGAGGAATAGCATTTCATTTGATGTTTTTAAATGTTAGTTTCTGTAATACTGTGTTAACATTTCTGGGATTTTATTATACTAATAATTTATTATTGTGTATATGAATGTGGTGATGAACGGTTTCTCCGTGACGCCACTGTCCCTGTGAGAAGGTGTACTTGCTTTATTCTGTATGTACATGAACGAGCATCTTCTAGCATGGCAGTTGAGTGTATGTATGAGAATTTTCGTTGTCGACTGCTGGCTGCTCGCTACAAGTGTTTCTCTGTCTTCGTGTCGATAGGTAGTCGTTACCAACCCTCTGATTTTGGTGCTACCAAGGAGGTTCCTCCACACTTTGGTTACAAGTAGGGTTGGCATTGCCCAGTAGCGAGCCTCGGCAAGACGCATGAGTTTAGACTCTCCCCACCACCGCGGTTTTTCCTTGGGGTTTTGCCGATTTCCGGCCGCTGGTGGCGGTCTCGCGGGCCGTCTGGACACTCTGTGGCTGCATTTCGACCTGGTAAAACGGCCTGGTTTTCTTTCCTCCCTTGAGATGATAGCGATTCTTTGTCGATTGTAAATCCTTCCCCCGACGATGTTCATTTCAGATTACTTTAAATTAACGTTTTTAAAACAGATGCATTTTTATTGTTTAACAAAATTGGTTCCACCATTTTCTCATGTTTGAAGTGAATAAATAATTTATTATCATTGAAAATTTATCCTAATTATGAATATTACTTAACGAATACCTCCCCTTTATTATTTAATGTTGTTTTTCACCAGTACTGAGAACAAATTCACATGGAAATTATCATATTTTAAATCCGTAACGCCATAAGTGTTCTCTCACTCACCTTCATGAAATTGTTTAGTTCGCATTGGCTTGTATATTAATCATTGTGTGTAATTCTCTTGATATACGATATATGCTTGTCACTGTCTCTTTGTCTTCCTGCTGCTAAAGTAAAGTCTGATTCTGTTTCTATGCCCTACAGGCAAGAAATTATGGATGTATCTTTATGATTTCCATTAGTACCTCGCGATCTCCTCTCCGTCTATTTTAAAGTGTTGTTTCGTTTCCAAACTTTTCATTCAGACTCCCCAAGTAAACTCTCTTCTAGCCTTGTACAACCCCCTTTATTAGCTTATGAAATACTACGTATTTCTAGGGGCTGCAAGCCGTATTTCTTAGTTGATTTACACCGACTTTGAATTTATTCTACTTTTCTTATTTTTGAAGACTGGACTTCGTCCAACCGTGTAAAACCTTCCCAATCGCGTCTAACTGTATTTATTTAACTTCCTTATGATATACTACGCATTTATAAGGGTTGCATGCAGCAGGTATTTTTCTTTATTTTTCGGAAATTGAATTCTGTATTTTTTACTAGTTTTCGGAACTCTGACTTCAAGGGTTATAGCTAGTCACTTGAGTTCTCGACACTGCTCACTTACCAGTGCCTTACTATTGTGTATTCTTGCTTCGTAATCTATGATTCCGTTGATTTTTGTTGAGATGAAAACGACCTTTACGCACTTCGCCTTCAGTGAGGTGCGAATATATGATGTAACAGACACGTACCGTGTGTCTCAGTAAGTCTGCATGCTCACGATATGATTTAAAATGGATATTAATGTCGCTATAAACGCGTACCATCTCAAATAAAGAAATACAGACCGGAACCACCTACGCAGTTTATTTTCCTTGTGTTGTGTGGTACATCCTGGTTCGCCGAATTTCGCCTACGATAGCGGCGTCTGCTTCTGCTTCGTATCAGCACGCTGAGTTGGGTGAGTTTCGCTTTGCTTCGCGCGTGTGTGTGTGGCCGAATGCTTGTTGATTGTAAATCCCTCCTCCGACGATGTTGAGTTCAGATTACTTTAAGTTTATTTTAAATGGAATGAATTTTTATTGTGATTCTTGAGTTTCTCCCGGCGTATTTGATAATCAAATACGGGTGTACTGCCGGTCTATAGTGTCCAACGGGCACGGCCGCTTGAAGGGACTGGGTTCTAGCCCGGTAGCGGGCCACTTAAATACCCTCGGCCTGCGGAGCGACCCCTCCGCGCTCCGCGCCCCGCGCCGCGGTCGCGCAGTGGAACCGATTGCGACGGCGTCTGAGATGACGTCGGTGTGAGGGCTCTGTCCGCCGTGGTCGTCACTTCGTTACGTTTGCTAAATTTACTCTTATTAATCCAATCGCTGGTTCCCCAGCTTTGCTAAGATTATAGCCACAGTCACGGTTTATGAGGTCGTCATTGGTGCGAATTTCAATGGCCTCTCTAACGACGCAGTTCCAGTATCTCGACGTCTGTACCAGAATCCTAATGTGTTCATACTCCATGGCGTAATTCTCAGACAAACAATGTTCAGCGACCGCCGACTTGCTCGGATACATCAATCGTGTGTGCCTCTGGTGTTCAACGCATCGATCCTCGACGGTACGCATCGTCTGTCCAATGTATGCCTTGCCACACTCACACGGAATCTGGTACACGCCGGCCTTACGCAAACCGAGATCATCTTTGGCGCTCCCCACCAGTGCACGAATTTTATTCGGCTGGCAAAAGACAGTTCCAACCTGGTGTTTTCTTTTTTTCTAAATGCGAGTGACCTTCCCCGAGAGTGCGCCGGTATATGGAATGAACGCAGTGCCTACATCCTCCCTCGTATTTTCATCCGTTTGCACGGGTTGTGCTGTAGTGGTTGGGCGGAGAGCCCACTGAATCTGCCACTATGAGTACCCATTTTTTCGGAATACAGTTCTCAGGTGTTCCAATTCCTGGGGTAGACTCTCTGCGTCGAAGAAAGTGCGCGCCCTAAACTAAAACTATAGTACATTTGTTTGTCAAATGTAAACAATATTTGTGTGGAGGAGGTCAAAGCATTTAATTCTGTGATATTCAAATGTATAAAATTTTGGAAGGGAAATTGTATTTTAAAGATGAGGCGTTAATATGCGCGGACGAATACAATTTCGGGAGCAGGAAGAGCACGCTTTTCGAACATTTGGGAGGGGACTCGTAACTTGGACGTGGTGGTGAAAGGTTGTGTCGCTGGGTGGTCTGAAGCCACGTTACGAACTTGCGATTTGAAGAGGTAGGCATGTGTGGACTTGGAAAATTTACGGAACTGTGACTGCAGAACTCAGTTTCTGCTTGAGAAGTGATAATGCACGGTAGTAGGGCTGTGGAACTGTGATCATTCAGCAATCGTGTACTCGTGTTATGACAGACTGTGTTTTATAACAAATACATTTATCGCGCATTATCTTGGAACTGCAAAGTTCGAACGACTACTCTAACTTACGAGTGATAATTTGGAACTTTTACTCTCGAGAGCGTGTGATACTTATTGTGCCTCTCATGAACAATTGTTGGGAAAATATTTAGTTATTTACCGATGTATAAAGTAGGGTCACCTCCATGTCTAATAAGAGTAATAAACTCGATTTATAAAGAATTACTTCATGACTGAATCACTTCTTTATCTTAAAATTAATTTTGTTGGTCATTCAGAGGTTTAATTTATGTTTGGTTGTTGAGTATATTTTCACGTCACCGTATGCAGATTAATAGACTGGCTAAACTGCAGATTAATTATCATCATCGTTTGTATTCCGCTACTGCTGCGGTGGAGTAGCCGAGCGGTCTAAAGCGTCTCGCTGCGGAGCGCGCGGTTGCTCGCCGTGGAGGTTCGAGTCCTCCCTGGGGCATGGGTGTCATGTTTGTCCTGGTTTAAGTAGTATGTAAGCTACGGACTGATGACCACGCAGTTTGGTCCGATAGATTTACAAACAAACATGTATTCTGCCTAGCGTCAGGTCTTGACATGGGTTGATCCTCTTCTTGTCATGGGTTGATCCTCTTCCACTTTTCTATGTCCAAAGCCAATCATTTCATTTCTTCATATTTATTTCCTTGGATATTGTCCAGCATTTGATACCTTGACTTTCCTCTTCCTCTTTTTCCTTTCACCATTCCTTCTATTCCTTCCTTCACTAAATAGTCCCTCCTCAAACAATGTCCAATCCAGTTTCGTTTTCTTTTCCTAATGACTTCCAGCATGTTTTTTTTCTTCTCCAACTCTTCTTAATACTTCCTCATTCCTGATTCGGTCTTCCCATTTCACTTGTTCAATTCTCCTCCACATCCACATCTCTAGTGCCTCCAATCTTCTTTCATCTTCCTTCCTCAACGTCCAGGTCTCCGCACCATACAGCACAACACTCCAGATATAACAGTTGGCAAGTCTTTTCCTCAGATCTTTCTTTAAACATCTTTCCGCAAAGTAATCTCTGTTTCATTTTGAATCCTTTTTTTGCCATGGCAATTCTTTTCTTAATTTCAGCAGTGCAGTAGAAGTCATCCATTATCATACTTCCCAAGTATTTGAAGCTATGCACTTGCTCTATTTTTCTCCCTCTATTTTTAAACGACATTTTGTGCTCTTTCCTCCAATTACCATGCTTTTTGTTTTCTTCTTGTTAATCTTCATGGCATATTCTTCTAATTTTGTATTTAGGTCATCTAACATTTGTTCCATCTCTTTTGCACTTTCCGCTATCACAACCATTGTTTGATCTTGTTTAAACAGATTGGGTAGCTGTTTAGGGCATGGAAGCTGACATACATAACTCACCCCTATGAACAAAAACAACGAGCCATAAGCTTTTACTACCCAGAGTTATGTATTGCCCAAGTCTTATTGGTGAGAACCGATAGGCAGTTCGCAACCTCACCGTAGGCTTACTTAATACTTTTTTGCTGAATGCAGTTACTTCCTTTATTAGGAAACGGTACATGTGCGAAGCGATAGCCCGTTGCTAGTTGTAAATCACAATATCCCCTGTGTAGTGATACGATGCGTCGTTTGTTACTGCCGTTTGCTTAGCATGAGAATGCGGGCATTTTTAGCTACAGACAGGAATATAGCAGTGGGCTTTGTAATCAGAGAAGGTCGTCTCGGCACATACAGTCCATTGTTTCCTTTGCTCGCTAATGGATAGCCGTAACAGCACGGCAAGCGTAGTTGTGCGGCCGGCTGCGTTTCTGTACTGCTGCCACAGTCACGTAACACCGCAGCAGCAGTCGCAGGTGTTGTTTCCCGGCCACGAGCCCTGGCTGGCTCCGTGGCGCACACTACGGCTTAATTAGGGAGCACGGCCAACGCTCTTAGCAGCCCTCGCCCACTATTCTGTAAGAGGCATGAACGCGTTTCCTAGAGTAGTGTACGCTAGCAGTCTGAAATTCCTTAATTTCTGACTACCATTACGTTACAGTGTAGGTCAAGTACCGTACCCAGACCGCGGTCGTGACGTGGAATCTAGAGTTGCTTGTTGTATGGTGAGTGCGTCTACGGAAGGCGAGTAGAGTAAGTGGAACATCCCAATTATTTGTGGATGTGTTTTATTTAACGAGAACTGTTCTAAAAGTTCTGGCGGGAGTCCATTATCTGCCGTAGCTGCCAACTCATTAAAGAAGATTTTTGAGGATATGGCAACCAAGACGGCGTTTTTAAATCTAAACCGTTTTCTATGTCATTTTAATGATCTTCAGGTTGCATGTTGAAAGAAATGGAAGGTTTCCGTTTCTAGATGTCGTGGTGTACCGCACGGATAATGAGACATTGTGACTTAGTGTTTACGGGATAATCGCACAGATTTAAATGTTCATATTATATTGATTGCCGCGATGGAGTAACCGAGTGTCTTGCTGCGGAGCGAGAGATAGATCGTCGTTGGAGGTTCCTCACTTTTTACTCATCTCCTACTCTCTTTCTGTCCTGTTTCTACTCTTCCAGTCCTACCTCATCTCAATTTCACTCGCGTCATCAGATCCTCCGTCAGTCTGTAGAAATTGATCTGTCAACAGTCGTAAGGTGACGTTAATCAAATGTGTAAAAATTTGACAGCAATGATATCTCTTGTTTTGATGGTCAACTGTACATTATTTTATCAATTTCGGAATAAAACTGTAGATTGATGTGGGATGTGTTGCGGCCGTCCGCGGTGGCCGATTGGTCTGTGGCGCGCCAGTCACGTTGTGCACGGCCACTACGGTCTGGGCTTCCAATCCCCCCTCGGACATGGATATTTGTGCCGTCCTTAGTATTAGCTAGTTCATACGTAGTTTGTAAGCTTAGGGACTGATGATCCCGTAGTTAAGTCCCATAAGTTCTACAAACATTTGATTTGAAAGTGTTGCAAGGTACCCTCCGTCGTGTACCGTGCGGAATGTCACACAAACAATTGTCCTTGATTTGCTTATATAAAAGGTGTTCAGTCCAACCAACATCATAGGACATGAACAACGATCCACATTGAAAGTTGTTTTGTGACACTAAAAATGTATTTCAAGATGAATTGACTGCCTTTAATGCCTTAACAAAAGTGCCTGTATTGAAGGTGGACATTTGCTTTGGTTACTAATAGCTTATACTTCAAAAATCTCAGAGAGACTCTTACAGTACCCATAACCAAATGTTTGTAAATCTAAGGGACTTAGCTACTTTGGTTATTAGTCCCTACGATTACTAACAACTTAAAGTAACCTAATGATAACGCACACATCAGTGCTCGATGGAGGCTTCGAACCTCCGACGGCGAGCAACTGCACCGTCCGCAATAAAGCGCCTTTTAGAGCGCAGGGCTATTCCACCGCCATCCTTAGAGTACTGTAAAGAATTTCTCGATGGCACTGCAGATAAGTTTCCATTTTAAACGTACCATTAAATAACTTTCACGCGTAAGGAATCTCTTAAGAATAATGCGGAAGGACAAATATGGACATTGTTCTCACTTCTAATCATCTTTCTCGTTGGTCAAGTTCCCGCAGTCACAGAATCGGCTTTGCTAATTCGGGTTTGGCATGTTAATATTTAAGGTCCAGCTGGATGCCTTCCTGTCGCCACTACATGCCCCCAGGAGGAAATGTGTACCTCAAATTGCTGTGTAAAGTGTAAAAAGTGTGAATGTATAAACTGTTACGAAATGTTTGCGAATTGTGTAACTGAGGCGAGATTTGGCTAACAGCCTAGTATTCACCTAAGAGGATGTGGGAAACCGCCTAAAACCACATACAGCCTGGCTGGCACTCCGTCCTCCCCTCGTTATGCCGCTGAGCGGATTCGAATCGGAGCCGATACGCCCCGTCTCGGAAAGCGGTGCTTTAGACTACACGGCTAACCGAGCGGGTGTTCTAGTCATGTGAGGTGCAAATAACTTGTGATGACGGGTGTCTTGACACAGAACGTCACTAGAAGATGACACAAACTTCTTCATCTTTTCACGAAAATTGAAAGTATCTTTTCCTAGATAAATATAACGAGACTGCATGTTCTTTACGCGTCTCGGATTTAGTATTCCATATTAATTGCAAATGGGTAAATGTATGGAGCTTGGGGTGAAAAAAAAAAAACACCTCATAGTGATGTGCATGTCAAGGGACGAATGTACGGCAACCTATAACTTTGTATGTAACGACAGTTTCACTACAGACGAGGGCATGAAAAAGGCCTGCAATATGTTGTGCCGTCTGAGTTAATACCTAACCTACAACATTGTTTTTGGTAATACTAGACAAAAGCAGCTGAATACTTATTTAGTTACTAACTACATTCGACGTTAACCAGTAATATTTGTGTAAAATCATCCTCTTAAATTGTGATTAGTGCGCAATCGTTTCAAATCAACTTTAAAACTCGTTCCGTTTCTAATAACTGAATTTATGCCACACGTAGTTGTCTATAATAACGGACATTAACTGCGAATGGCCGGCCGCGGTGGCCGAGGTGACTGAGGCGCTCCAGTCACGGTCAGCACGGCCACTACGGTCGGGGGTTCGAATCCCCCCTCGGGCATGGATATTTGTGCCGTCCAAGTTCGTAAGTAGTTCATAAGTAGTTTGTAAGTTTAGGGACTGATGACCCCGTAGTTAAGTCCCATAAGCTTAACAAACATTTGAACATTTAACTGCGAATGGGTAAAGTTGAAAATATGCACCCAGCCGGGATCCGAACCCGGCTCTCCTGCTTTCTAGGCAGTTGCTCTAATCTCTATACCACTGAGAACACAGCACTCATCACAGCTGCAAGAAATTGTAGTGGTTGAGCTTTCTAAACCTAACGCAATAGCATATCTCCATTTTAGTTGAAAATTATTGGCTGTAAGTGTGATATTTTCTTTTATAAGTCATCTCTCACCATTATTACGATTTTTTTCCAAGTGTTCGGCTTCTAGACCTGTTAAGGTCTCGTTGAAAAGGTTTACAAAGAAGCATTAGTACCGTAGCATGTATTTCTGGACATGTTTTGAACTAAATTGTTATAGATTTTCTCCTGAATTACTTTGTTATTTATCAAATTATGTGTCTTGGGTCACATTTTAAGTTCCATCGACACATCTTTAATCCTTATGTGATCACATATTGGGAGAATATCTCTCCATCTCAGGAATTTCATATCTTCTGCGTTTCTTGTCCAGTCCACAATGCTGTAACACTGCACATGAATTGCAGAGGCTCCTTCTTGATTGTATTAGGACAATAGAATGTTAGAAGTGATTCCCAGTTTTATGTAGACCTGATAGCTTTTTCCTGACAGAACGTTTACAGCGTAAATATGTGAATCATTCAGCCTATAATTCAATCAGATTTTCGTATAATATTCTGCATTAGTTTATTATACTTCGCTTTTTGCTTTTGATGTTAGAAATAAATGTAAGTGCTCCTAAAAGGTTTAAAGAAGAAGGAGTAGATATTTGAAGATCTCGAAACAAACCACTAAATGGAATGTCTAGAATTAAACTAATTATACCCGTATTAATTAATAATCTTCGTCTTGCTAAATGTTCATAAATAATATTTTATGATTGCAGAACGACATATTGACCACAGCTGTTTATTTTTTCTCAGTGCTACCGGCTTCGGTCAATTTACCATTGAAGTTACCTGAAGTTATCAAAGCATTAGTCAACCATAAAAAACATTAACAAAAATACACTAAGTTACATGTGAAATACTGACAGAGATTAGCTAATAGCTTAACATGTCGTAACACAAAAATTCAAAATTGTAACGTAAGCATTTGTTGTCATTGCTCTAATCATTGATATTACCACTGTTGCTGACTGCTACAGACTGAAGCATACATTGATGAGCGCAATAAAATTGTTTTAAAAACCAAAGATAACGAACATGCTTACATTAAATCTCATTGCGCAAAGATTATAGGGCATGCAGTTATGCTATGTCTATGACCATCTTTGGTCGTCATTAGGATCTAAGATTGATGTAAATAATGTGATTGCTATATTTATAAACTACTGCTATACAATATGATGAAGTGAAAGTTTGATATGTACATATGCACTGCAATGGAGCTGTGATGTTAATATACTCTACAATTTGTAGCTATACATTACATCAATAAATAAAACATCGAGTGACTTATTTAGGTTATGAGACGAAAAACGTAATTTCAGAGACTAAAGTAAAGAATAACGTAATTACGAAAACCTTTTGAGTTAATTGTCAACAGTACAGAGTATGAAACTAAAAGTAACATGGTAGTGTTATTTCTATTAATCTGAACATAAAAATCTGAAGTGAAAAACTTGATAGCAGATCTTTGTTTTGTGTTACGACATGATAAGCTATTAGTTAATATCTGTAAGTATTTCACAAGGAACTTACTGTATATTTTTGTTAATGCTCTGTATTGTTGACTAATGTTTTGATAACTTTCATCCATTTCAGACTAACGCTTGATAATGGTAAACTGACTGAAACCGGTAGCATTGAGAGAAAATAAACAGCTATGGTCAATATGTCGTTCTGCAATTATTTCAAAGGTGTTATACCCAACCTGTTCACATTCCTAAACTAATATTTTATGATTGGAAAAATTGCGTACAGAATGCTACTTGTCGTCCTCTGAAGGTGCTACGAGAGCTAAATCATCTCCAAATAGAAAAGCCTCTAGCTTTGTGTTTGGTATGATTAAACTGTAGCCGTGTTGTTTTTGGGTCAGCCCTTGGTTGATGTAGTTAATGTAAAGGAAAGTAACAGCTCATTGAGTAATTTGGATTAGTGACCGATTTCGCGGGTGAGAAGAAACATAATGCTGGATTTGTATTTGTCAAATACTTGGACGGAGCTCCCGTCTGACATAAAACTTCCGTGTTAGAGCGCTATTTTCACCAAGGACGTAAATTCCTATAATGATGTCATGGCAAAGCCTTTTCATATTTACGACTGGCGTCTGTTCTCCGGTCCAAAATATCCCTTCGATCGTCCAAGACGAGAACGGCTTCCCCTATGCCACCGATAACGTACTTAGAGCACGTCTGTTATGGCGGCAGAAAGCTATTTGGTTGTGTTCAGTGCGATACTTCAGCACTGCGACGGGGATCATTAATTCATTTGGTCGGAAGCCGTGCCGCTAAGAGGGCGCTGTTGCATAATGTAATGTTGGCTATTTACATGCGTAATGCGGCGGTTGGCGGCAGTGTTACCAAGTCTTTCCCAACACGCCACGCGGTCACACCAAGCGAGCAACTGTGCCACCCGGATCTGAGTAGCAGGGACAATGTTGACTACCAGAGATGATGCAATAATGTAACGTAGCTTGTAGGCCAGAAAGCCTTCTTATTTCATATAATGGAAGCGTGTTACAAATGACGATACTACCATTCGTGTCACATACATTGATACTCGGATGTCCGCCTTTCAAAACTTGTAAAAAAAGTGCAAATGCCTACTCTCCTAAAACAATGGAGAACGTGTTTCATGTATTTTAACCGTTTAATGTGTGACGTACCATTCGTACAAAATTAAATGTTTTATGATTGACGTACCATCTTAATGTCATACGCCTTCACAAAACGATAAAATACGACACAAGTGACTAGATGATGATACCGTAAGTGTATCGAAACCGGTCGTCAGGGAAAATGAATCAATATTTGCGATCTTCGCATTTTAATACACCACTTTTTTGTCAGTGATTTAAATTTTGCGCCACAAACAAACCCTAATGTGTCATTGCTATAACTGTTGTAAGGATACCCTGCTTTACTTAAGCCTATATATAGGGTGTTTGCTTAATAGTGATTGCATCACTCGCTGATGGAATCTAGTCTTGCCTCTTGCATGTTATATTTAGCCCATGCAACACAAATTCAGCAGAACACTAGGGAGGCGTTCGTGACAAGAACCCTTGAAGGGTTGATGGCTATCTGCTGCGATGTAAGCACAACAGTAAAGGAGCTCCACACAAACAGAGAAGAGACCGTTGCTTGGAAACTGTGGTTCAAATCCACCTGCGGCCATCCAGAAATAGGTTTTGCGTGATTTGTCTTAATAACTCCAGGAAATGCCAAGATGCTTCCTTTGAAAGGGTGTGGCCGATTTCCTTCTTCATTCTTACCCAAAAATCTGAGCGTGACTGTCCGCATCAAGTGACAACGCCGTTGACGGGACATTAAGCACTAAGCTTTCTTGCTTGCTTCCTGTTCGAGAAGTGCCGCCGGCCGCGGTGGCCGAGGGGACTGAGGCGCTTCAGTCACGGTCTGCTCGACCACTACGGTCGGGGGTTTGAATCCCCCCTCGGGCATGGATATTTGTGCCGTCATAGTTCGTAAGTAGTTCATAAGTAGTTTGTAAGTTTAGGGACTGATGACCCCGTAGTTAAGTCCCATAATCTTTACAAACATTTGAACATTTTCGAGAAGTGCCACGTTGCATAACTAGGTTCGAAAAAGATTTGTGTGTACAAGAATAAATATCCTTGACCAAAGATCAAAGCATATTAATTTAAAACTATATCGGTAAATCAACCTTATAAACAGATCGTAATACAAGAATTCGTGCTTACCATGGCAGTATCAAATAAGAACAATAAATATAATAATGATGTTCCTTTAAACCTATGACATATAATTGTATTATTCATAGTACAAAGGTTAAAATGCATGTCCACTTTATTGGATGCATTGATATTAACACGTATTGGTATTATCATGGACACTTCTTTGAGTTTCTGCAAGCATGACGTATTAGTCCTGTCCATACTTCCGGACTTTCCGTTTAGTAAACCCTAGCAAGAAAGAAGAAAGAAGAAAAGGAACGTTAAACCAGATACAACCACCGTGCCTTTTCCACCTTTCTGCTGTCACATTGTTGGGATATTCCCTAACTCCAATGCTGAAACCATCGCTTCTTCTAGGAGTTGCCCACGTTTCAGCTCATTATGTAGGAGTTTCAAGTGCAGTCGACGGATTAGTCTGACAGCAAAGAAAATGGTCCAGAAATGTGGTCTACTAGAACGCCGCATAATACAACACCCCAGTTCGCTTGAATGTGACGTGGTCGTAACCAATGAGGAATTGCAGCAGCCCAGTAACGCAGATTGTCTCTATTGAGTCACTGGTGGTAGCATTCATATCACCATACATTCTACATGAACACACCCGGATTTACGTATTCTTCATTTAAGAGACGTCTGAGAACGATCCCCGAATTTGGAAATCGTTCCCACACAGTAAGTGCAGCTGAATTGGAGGCCGTTTGTGCCGCGGTTTAGTAGCCGAGCGGTCTAAAGCACCTAGCTGCGGAGCGCGCGGTTGCTCGCCGTGGAGGTTCGAGTCCTCCCTGGGGCATGGGTGTGCGTGTTTGTCCGTAGGTTAGTTTACCTAGGTTTAAGTAGTTTGTAAGCTACGGACTGATGACCACGCAGTTTGGTCCGATAGGTTTACAGACATTTGAACATTTTGATGCCATTTGTGTTCCTCCACAAGCCTTTGCACTGAACACTATGATACGCCCAGGACTGTTGAGGCTATTCTGTGTCCTAATTAGGATAAAATTGGTTGAAATATAATGCCTGATATTCCGTCAAATAGAATGATACTACTATTATTATTGTTGATTTAAATAATACTGCAACTGAAATTTAATAGCACAAAACAGTTTGTTTGTACTTTATGTACACACGCATTATTTGTATTTAGCTATGCTTACCATGTGTGCGATGTGCTCCAAAATAATAATGTTCTGAGCAACCTCAGAAGCGCCGCGGATTGGTTTTTGCACGATGTGCATTAAATTGAAATCTCCCTCAATTCTTGGAGGCATACGTCTAAATTATGCGCGAAAGGTGGGCCAAGCAGTGAAAACCTGTCTCATCGCAGCTTTTGATTGTCATTGGTATTGAGATGTGCCTCCTTATAGATCAATATCGTATCTGTGTAGTCCTCTGGAATACATTATCATTGTTATGTTTGACTGCAAGGTTTGACTTGGGGATTCCCGTGCATGGGCACTTATCCTTGTCCACAGTAGTGACGAAGCAACCATTCTTGTACCAAAAACTGTGGGAAACATGAAACTACATAGAACGGCTAGCAAGGGCCACCACGCTCAAGTGTATGTTGGGTTTTACAGTTGTCTGACTACAATCATCGGTCGTTGTTAGTTAACTTTGGTTTACGACCACTATTCCTCTTCGCCAAAAATGTTTTACCGTGTTTCCTGTGCGCTGTCTTTAACCTGGAAACGTTAACTACTGCAGACGTTTTCTTCTCACATGCTCCCAGTAACTGCACAAGATTAAGTTTGAAAGATCACGGATTTCTCTGATCAATAATATTGGCTGTCACAGAAGTATAACTTATAATATGTAAGGTCCAAGACTTTGTACATGAGTTGTACATATTGTCTTGCCTCAATAGTAACAAGTAAGCAGTGCTGTCAACTTGCAATAACATGTAATATATTGAATTCTAAAGCATTGTTACAGGATGACACAAATAATTGATTACATTGTCACAGACAAATATTCCAATATTTGTAAAGCCTAAGGGACTTAACTGCGGAGTCATGAGTCACTAAACTTACAAGCTACTTATGAACTACCTTATACTAAAGACAGTACAAACATCCATGCCCGAGGGAGGATTCGAACACCCGACGGGGAACGGCCCCGCGTATCGTACCATAGCGCCTCAATGCGCTCCGCCGCGGCCGTCAAAGATACTTCAAGTACTGCTAATGAGGTTAAGCCTGACTCAGCCAATACTGCCGTCTGGTAGTGTGGTTGAGCTATTGGGATGTTATGCAATGAACTGCAGTCGCTTCCACTGTGCAAACATCTAATTGGGATCAGAATGAACCATGAAACTTCCTGGCAGATTAAAATTGTGTGCTGGAACTGGGACTCGAACCTGGGACCTTTGCCTTTCGCGGGTAAGCACACTACCGACTGTGCTATCCCGACACGACTCACGATGCCGCCCCACAACTTTACTTCCGCAAGTACCTCGCCTCCTACTTTCCAAACTTCACAGAAGCTCTCCTTCTGTGTAGTTTGGAAAGTAGGAGGCGAGGTACTGGCGGAAGTAAAGTTGTGGGGTGTCATCGTGGGTCGTGTCGGGATAGCACAGTCGGTAGTTCGCTTCCCCGCGAATGGCAAAGGTCCCAGGTCCGAGTCCCGGTTCCGGCACACAATTTTAATCTGCCAGGAAGTTTCATATCAGCGCACACTCCGCTGCAGAGTGAAAAGTTTCTTTCTGGAAACAACCCTTAGGCTGTGGTTAAGCCACATCTCCACCATATCCTTTCTTCCAGGAGTGCTAGTCTTGCGTGTTTACAGGAGAGCTTCTGTGAAGTTTGGAAAGTAGGAGGCGAGGTACTGGCGGAAGTAAAGTTGTGGGGCGGCATCGTGAGTCGTGTCGGGATAGCACAGTCGGTAGTTCGCTTCCCCACGAAAGGCAAAGGTCCCAGGTCCGAGTCCCGGTTCCGGCACACGATTTTAATCTGCCAGGAAGTTTCATATCAGCGCACACTCCGCTGCAGAGTGAAAAGTTTCATTCTGGAAACAACCCTTAGGCTGTGGTTAAGCCACATCTTCACCATATCCTTTCTTCCAGGAGTGCTAGTCTTGCATGGTTCGCAGGAGAGCTTCTGTGAAGTTTGGAAAGTAGGAGGCGAGGTACTGGCAGAAGTAAAGTTGTGGGGCGGCATCGTGAGTCGTGTCGGGATAGCACAGTCGGTAGTGCGCTTGCCCGCGAAGGTTAAGGTCCCAGGTTCGAGTCCCGGATCCGGCACACAATTTTAATCTGCCAGGAAGTTTCATATAAGCGCACACTCCACTGCAGAGTGAAAAGTTTCATTCTAGAATGAACCTTATTTAATGCTGGTCAGTCTACCTTTCTTATGACAATAGTCTCCCATGTATACTGAACATATTTCAAATCTGATTAGGTATTGAAACACCATTGGGATAATTATGACATACATTTTATGATAATATCAAGGTACTAAACGTGAACATCATATATTATAATTTTGAAGTGTATATAGGACCATTTATTTTGCATTGGTGTCACATGAGGTAGTTAATTTAAGGTCATATTGGGTCCAGCTGGACATGTAGCACAACAGTTCCAGTTTGGAAGCAGAAGTGTATCCTACTGAATGTAACAACTACCGCCCAATACGCTTTCTGCCACACACCATGAAATTACTTGAACGCGTCATCGATAAATGTATCGGACAAATTATCAGTCTCTCCACTAATCAGTGCGGATTGGTTAAGGGCTGTGGGACGACATATGCTATCGATGCTGCTCACCTGCTTATCAAAAAGTACCGTGAGAAGTCAAAGCATCTACACCTTGCTTTCCTTGACCTCGAAAAGGCCTTTGACCGAGTACTACATAGGTTAATTTTGCTTGCCCTGCGACAGCATGGAGTACCTGAAGAACTGGTTAGATGGGTCAGACTGCCCTACCAGGACCTGAAGAGCCGGGTACAATCAGCTGCCCGGCTATCGGACGTCTTCCCTATTTCTGCGATAATACACAAGGGATCTGGCCTTCCACCCCTCCTCTTCAATACAGTCATGGATACCGTCACAACAGACCTGCAGAAAACCGCACCCTACACGTTACTATACGGTGGTGATGTACTACTGGCCTAGGAGGACAAGATTGACCATCAACTTCAAGTCCAATCCTGTAATGACCAACTTGTAGAAGTAGGACAACGGCTCAATGTAATGAAAACATATTACCTCTACACAGACATAGAAGACCCTGTCAACATCAAAATCAATGGTGTTCACCTCCCAATAGCAAGAACCTTTAAGCACCTTTGCTCGACAATTGCATCTGACGGAAATCTCAGTGCAGAAGTTTCCAACCGCTTGGGTAGTGCGTGGCTGAAGTGGCTTTCTGCTACTTGAGTACTGTGTGACAGGAAAATCCCCAACAAGCTAAAATCAAAAATTTTCCGATCGGTAATCCGACCAGTTGCACTGCACGGGGCTGAATGGTGGCCTTCGACGAAAGAAGTGGAACATAGACTTGCTGTAATGGAAACAAAGATGTACAGGTAGACATCAGGATTAGCGCTGCACAACCACGTCACAAACATTGCAGTACGTAGGCAATAAGTTGTTACACCTATAGTAAATAAGTTGAGGTATAACCGCCTACACTGGTACGGGCATGTCCGTAGAGCAGGTGAAACGAAAGTTACTAAAATTGGATTTAACTTAAATGTAAATTGGAAACGGCAGTTGTAAGACCAAGGCAGCGATGACTTGACAAGCTGCACTAAGGCCGCAAGATCTCAGGTCTCCACGCTGACCAGGCACAAGATAGTAGGAAATGGAGACAACGAGCCAAAGCAGTGAACCACGCCAGCTTGACAAACGCTAAGGAAGAAGAAAAAAAGAAGATTGTGTCTTAAACCATGAATTGTATGTAACATAAATATAACTTTTTGTAGATAGCTATAAAATGCTTTGCTAATCAAGTATTTTGATACACTTGCCACCCCCTACTGCACCATTGATGGCAGACTTTAAAATATCCCGAAACAATGTTCAAATGTTTGTTAAGATAAAGGGACTTAACTGCGGGGTCATCAGTCCATAAACTTACAAACTACTTATGAACTACCTTACACTAAAGACGACACAAATATCCGTGCCCGAGAGGGGATTCGAACCCCGGACCGTAGCGGCCGTGCAGACCGTGACTGGTGCCCCGCAGACCCCTCGGCCACTGCGGCTGGCAATCCCGATACACTTTTTGTCTTTTTTTGTTTTTAATTCTAACAAAGGTCCCAAATTCAAATTTTCGCATTAATAGGAGCAAAATAGTCGTAGTATCACTCTTTCAAGTTCTGAAGCAAGTAGGAGTAAAATATAGGGAGCATAAGGTTATTTACAACTTGCACAAAAACCACACAGCACTTTTGAGAGTTGTAGGGCATGAAATGGATGCAGAGGTTGGGAAGGGTGTAAGAGAGGTTTGAAGCCTTTCCCCAATGTTATTCAATTTTTACATTGAGCAAGCTATAAAGGAAAGCCATGAGAAATTTGGGGAAGGAATTAAATTTCAGGGTGAAGAAATAAAAACCTTGTGTTTTTCTGGTGTCATTCTATCGGAGACAGCAATGGACCTGGATGAGCAGTTGAACGGAATGAACAGTGTGTTGAAAGATGCGTATAAAATGAACAAGAGCAAAACGAAGGTAATGGAGTGCAGTGTAAGATAATCAGGTGATGCTGAAGGAATTAGATTAGATAACGAAACAGTAAAGGCGGTAGATGAGTTTCGTTACTTGGGCAGTAAAATAACAAATGATGGTCGCAGTACAGATGATATAAAATGCAGAATGGCAATGGGTAGAAAAGCGTTCTTGAAAAGAGAAATTTATTGGAATATTGATTTAAGCCTAAGAAAGTCCTTTCTGAAGGCATTTGTGTGGAGTGTTGCCTTGTATGGGAGTGAAACAGGGACGATAAACAGTGCGGACAGGAAGAGGATAGAGGCTTTTGAAATGTGGTGCGACAGACGAATGCTGAAAACTAGATGGGTGGATCGCGTAGCTATTGAAGAGGTACTGAATAGAATTGGGGAGAAAAGGAATTTTTGGCATACCTTGACTAAAAGAAGGGATCAATTGGTAGGACACGTTCTTAGACACCAAGTAATTGTGAATTTAGCGTTGGAGGGAAGTGTGTGGGGTAAAAACCGCAGAGGAAGACCAAGCAGATTCAAACAGATGTAGGTTGCCGTTCTTATGTGGAGTTGAAGAGGCTTGCGCATGATAAGGTATTGTGGAGAGCTGCATCAAACCAGTCTCCGGACTGAATACCACAACAAGAACACATCATCCTCAAAAGATTTTCCCTTATTTCACCCGCTTAATGGTTTAATTTCCAAACATATCGCAACAGGTCTTTTTAAAATTACAATAAAAAATCTAAATCCGAAGTTTTGTATTTATTACATCAAAATTGCCTGAACAGCAACGTATTTTCAGAAACTGTTCATTCCCTATTTCACCCCCTTAGGGATGGGAATATCGAGAAATCGCTGATGCCTACAGTGTAAGATAAAATCGTCTACAACTTTCAAGTTATTTCAAGTTTCTATCGTCTGTAGATTCACTTTTCAGCACCGTTTTCTGTCTTTTAAAAACGGATCGATAACGTAGATCTGCTTTTAAAACTGCAATATGCACTTATTTTTCTTTATTCGTACGCTTGTTGCAGAGAAAGAATGGGCATCACGTTTCGCTGTATATAACCTCTTTGCTATTATAGTGTCAAAAGTCATCGCTGGTCTCCAGTCCGAATTTTACATAAGCTGACGACTTTCAACCATTATATATTCCACCCTCTTATAGCTATCAACACGGAACTGCTATGGTGTACAATGGGAGCCTCTGTAGTACAACACCACAGAGAGCTCGTTCGTCTCCATTGTGTAGTTTTTGCTGAAGAGCAATATTGACACCCACACGTAGAAATGTATATGCCGGTAACTTTCATCTCCCATATCTTCCACCCCCTCATATGTATCGACCCTCTGCTATCATACTGCACAATGGAAGACTGATAGCCGCGGTGGAGTAGCCGAGCGGTCTAAAGCGCCTCGCTGCGGAGCGCGCGGTTGCTAGCCGTGGAGGTTCGAGTCCTCCCTGGGGCATGGGTGTGTGTGTTTGTCCGTAGGTTAGTTTACCTTAGTTTAAGTAGTTTGTAAGTTACGGACTGATGACCACGCAGTTTGGTCCGATAGATTTACAAACATTTGAACATTTTGAAGACTGATACCTACTAACACATACAAAAACTATTCGTTTTCGATGTGTAGCTTTGGCTGCAGAGTGAAATATAGAAACAAACATCTCTGTTTATATATATATTTTAAGATTTATTTCATCTGTTTAGATAGGAGAGTCCGTTTCAATACCGGAGGCTAGGAAATACTACGAAATGAGTGTACAGTTGTGTGCTGATGTAATCAGAAAACAGTTTGTCATTTCATATCCTGTCACTGAAAAGCCATTCCCAAACTTGCCCATTAATCCCCTGATGAATCGGTCTTCTGCTTGGGATGGCGTCGAAAATAATTGGTCGCATAACGCTGTGTGCCCGTGCTGAGGCAACACTGTTAATTGTGCCGGTACCGAAAGCGCCGTCGGCGCCTGTTACGCTGACAGCCCTACGTAATGCAAGAGGCATCCATCCATCCATCCATCCATCCATCTGGCTGACGTCAGGGCTAATTAACTAACGACCTCTGCGCCGTTTGAGCCACTCCGCTGCCGCTACACTTAGCGCGACAGTTAAACCCCCTTAGTCTCCTGGTGTTTCCAGCGGGGACTAAATGCACATTGATTGTCAATGAATCGTAAAACACGAAAACCCTATTCACAAAGAAGCTACTGATCGGTTTGAAAATGACGTTTTTAGGGATTAGACCTTGCAGTATTTTTATTCTTTCATACCACACGTTGGGTACCATCTGCTAGGTTTATCCTCTCGCGTTTTGTGACTTAATTAAGTGGCGGAAAACATAAGAAGGCCACTGCCATGTGTGTTATAGCAGTAAATAAAGGGAGAAAAAAGATCACAACTAATCATATACAAGTACTTCTCTGGGTTCTGAGAAATAAGACGGATTTTCAGAAGTTTATACCATTTAATTTATTAACGGCATAAAAGTCTAACATGTTGCGCTCATCACTGAGGGTTAAAAGGTAAAGTAGTCAACAATCCGAAGATTGGTTTGAACACCAAAGTGCTTTACTAGGCATGGTCCTGTTTGGAGGTGGTATGCCGTTGCCTTCCTCCGACCTTCGAACTGACTTACCCAGCCAGTTATAAGGGGACCTACAGTTTAACGTGGGTTCCGAACCACGGTGCTACTCGGTATTTTTCACATGAGCAATACTGCCAGAGGTGAAAGAAGTGGGAAGTGACAGATAAAAATCCTACGGACCTGGCCGGGATCGAACCCGCGACCTTTGGATTTGTACTCTGGCACTCAACCACTGTTCAACCGAGGCGCCACTGAGGGTTATTGGTCATCAAATCAATGGTTGTTTTAAAAGTTGATAGGTGTTGATTATTGTTTCTTTGTTTTTATATGTTAATTACAGTAAGCGTTTAAGTAAGCTCGATAAATTATTCTACAAGAAAATTTGAAACCTCATAATTTACGAACCCTGTCATCTATGGTGATAACTCTACTGTAGTAGAATAAAGGTTGATAACCAAAATAAAAATTGCTCTTTTCACAACAAAAGACAATTTAAGAAACATTAAAATTAAAAGATCTTGACGTATAACAACTGATTGACATTACAAGATTATGGCCTTGTAAAATATTTTATATGACCAGATGATGCTGACATAGTTCAGCGAAACCGGTCGTCGTTAATAAAATTGAAGATCTGCGATCTTGGCTTTTTTATATCTTTTTACAAAGTTACTCAAATGTTATAATTACGTAGGCTTCCGCGGCCAGAGTCAGATGACATAAAAGTTTTCTGGGTATGGTACCGCGTCATGATGTAAGGCTATTACTTAAATAACCAACGTTTCGGCCAACGTTACAGTGGCCTTCAACTGGGTAACCAGTAAGGCCACTGTAACGTTGGCCGAAACGTTGGTTATTTAAGTAATAGCCTTACATCATGACGCGGTACCATACCCAGAAAACTTTTATGTCATCTTACTCAAATGTGTAGGAGGATATGCAATATACTGAGAGCACTCGCAGCACTAGGAAATTTCAAGATTTTGTTAGGTGGTGATAAGGTATAACACAGCTTTAAATCATAGGGTGGATCATTAATACAAGCTCAAAGATGCGAGAAGAGAGCGATAGGTTTCGGAAAAGCAAGTTATTGGTATTATATATCGTAGTATAATATAATATATTGCAGTATTAGAAAAAGAAAACAGTATATATGCAGCGTAGGCAAATGCTCCTGGCAGCACATTAATCAACATCGAGTTTCAAAACGAGTACCAACGGAATAGATCTTTCTGTATGAGATAACTATGTCAAGGAACTGAACTGATGTTACTGAGAGTGGAGGGGTTGCACATGTACAAGGTTTATGAATTAGAATAAAATGCATTTGTATCCCTACGTGGGAACACCCATCCTCAATTTCCTTTTTCTGTGAGAACATCCTCAACTTTAAACGTAATTCCTCCAACATAAAGTGTATCTCATTTGCAATTTAGTGGCGCCAATAGCCTGTACAAAACTCACGTAACAGATGTGTACCACGGTGAAGTAAAATGACAGCGTTGGTAATTAGTTCAAACGAATTCTCATGGCAATTGACTAATTGGCCGTCGAAAACCCAAGACAATCCTGCGAGACATTTCTCGTAGCAAAACCTGAGAGGCAAAAGACCAGTGGGATACAACGCACCATCGTTACCAAAGTGGTCCAGCGGTCCTCTTTGGATATGACAGGGTAGCATCATAATAATATATCAAGAGAACGAGTTGAGGCAAAAGTCAAGCCGCTGATTAATGATAAATCGTACAGAACTATCAATTTCGTGGACGTTTTACTTCAGCAAGATAACGCGAATAGGCGCACGCCACAAGTCTCTGACAGCCTCACATTAGTCCTTACGGTATTTCCGCAGAATTTACCACCACACTCATACCAACTGTTATGTCGGCGGCGATAAAAATTCTGTCCTTTGATACCAGTTTGATTTTAGTAATGTCTTACTTATACTGTAGAGGATAGCTTTATTTTCGTAATTGCCAGAACATATCAAACTGTTAATTGATACCCACTGATTAAATTTCCTGGATGTCCCATCTTACGTGAATATTACTTACATAAATTTTGGCCGGTCGCGGTGGCCGAGGGGATTGAGACGCTCCAGTCACGGTCTGCACGGCCACTACGGTCGGGGGTTCGAATCCCCCTCGGGCATGGATATTTGTGTCGTCCTTAGTATAAGGTATTTGATGTTTGTAAGTTTAGGGACTGATGACCCCGTAGTTAAGTCCCATAAGCTTAACAAACATTTGAACATAACTTTTGTGTTACGCAGACAGCGAAAAATAATTAAGTTTCGTATTGTGGTTAAATTACAATTATCCATGATTATTGATTCATGTTTGAATGTCTACATTTCTCTACTACCTTATGACTTGTATATTTTGATTAGTGTAACATATAAAAGACTACTGAAATACTATGATGTTATTTTCTGTATATATTGTTTAGAAGTAGTGACTTTTACTACAGGAAAATAGAGAGTAGAGCACTTACCCTAGTTCTGCCTACCACTATTTCATATTAGAAGTGTTGCCTCTGCTAGCAGGCATAGAATTTGAATTTACATGGAGTGAGCATTCGCACGCGCAGACAACCTACCTTACACTACTTTGTTACATTTTGCCCTCTACAATTATTTCGCTAGTACAGAAGGATCACATTGTACGAGGGCGCTGCCTGGTCCTAGGGTGCATAGGAATGAGGAACAGAACTTTTTTTTTTTTCAACGTTTACTCAACCTGGCTGGCCAGGCCGCTCATGGCACATGCCCCGTGCCTGCTGCTGGAAGTTTCCACACGCATGTTCCAGACACGTGTCTGTCGATTCGACACTCTTCAGTTCTCGTGACGGAGGTACTCATCATCTGGACCTACTTTACCTGTTACAGTGTTTACCCCCCTCTCATCACACCACAGTTTGGGATGAGATTCTAGTTGAACACCTTCACTAAACATTCACGATGGTGGTTTATATTTTAGTTAGTAATCTCCAATAAGATGTATTTTAATTACATCGTTTTTTAAAAAGTTTGTAAGTAAGTTTGCATATAATGTATTTGTGCTCCATATAAATTTTGTGACTAAGAATTGTAATCATCCGAAATGTAATTTATTTTTATTATTTGTGCCACAGATCTGATGACGATGTATCAAAACGCGTAATGATAAAATAAAAAAAAAGTGCGACCAAGACAATTTAAAAAGAATTATGCACATCTGGGAATCGCCAGATTCCAGGCATCAACCAAGAGCCAGGCTTGCGGTCACGTGGGATACGCTGTGCCGAGACCTGATCGACACACGAAGAACACGCCCTCTTCCGCTCCCGCCTAAGACCTGACTAGTCCTGTTACTTTGAGTTCCGATGCTAACTTCGCCTCTGGTCCACTTTAGGGACAGCCGTCGACCTCCTCCTGGGTCCCATTTAGTACCATGTAACAGTCTTCCGCAATAAAACCCATCACGAACTCTCTTTAACTCCACGACTTGTCACTAAAACACCATGCCCACTCCTTCACTCGGATATCTTGGCACAACATAAAGACATATTGTTAAACATTCCATACGTTTAACGGATGTCTTAACCATCAGTACCTGGAACAGAGGTTGGCTTAAAGATGTTTGTAAATCTTAAGGGACTTAACTATGGGGTCATCAGTCCCTAAACTTACAAACTACTTATGAACTACTTACAAACTAGGACGGCACAAATATCCATGCCCGAGGGGGGATCCGAACCCCCGACCGTAGTGGCCGTGCAGACCGTGACTGGAGCGCCTCAGTCTCCTCGGCCACCGCGGCCGGCAATATGTTCACCATCATTCCTCAACAATAGCTGTAGTCGAGGAATAATATTGTGAACAGCACTCCAAAGCATGACCGGAGTTATGGTGGGGCATCGGCGTCGTATGTTGTCTTTCAGCATCCCTAGAGATGTCGGTCGCACGGACTGAGGTCTGGGGACCTGGGAGGTCAAGCATGATGAAAGTGACGGCTGAGCACACGATCATCACTAAATGACGCGCGCAAGAGATCCTTCACGTGTCTAGCAATATGGGCTGCAGCGCCATCATGCATAAAAATCGTACCTTCCAGCAGGTGTTTATCAGTCAGGCTGGGGATGATGCGATTCTGTAACATATAACATATCGGCGTACCTGTCACCCGTCACGGTAGCTGTCACTGACGTTTTGCTGTCCAGCGCCATCTGTCCGTCATTTTTAACCTGTTTTTTTTTTTTTTTTTTTTTTTTTGTTTTTTTTTTTTTTTTTTTTGTTCTAATGAAACCACACGTTATTCCAAACACGTGTGTCAATTTTTACCTATCCATCTACATTATTCCGTGATTTATGAAGTTCTCAAATTTATAGTGACTTTTCGACCACCCTGTATTCTGTTCTAGTCATTTATATTCTGCGTGTTGTGGCGTCGCTATTCGATTCGGCACAACGCCGGCGGTTCACACAAGTCGCCGCGCCACTACACCTGGCGTTCTAAGGCGTAGCTCATCTTTCACAGGTCTCAGCATCTGTCGCTACTTTGTAGGAGGCCTGAAGACCGTGTTGATGTCGTGTCTCTTACGAATGGCTAATCTTTCCCGTTACCGAGCCAATAAAATGGCGAAAATGCAAGCTTCTTTGTCTCATACTCGACGGTCTCCTGCTTTCGTGTCTTCGGATGGAGGGCTTCTGTTATCTGGCGGTTGCTGTAGCCATTTTTCTTAAACACTTTCCGAAAGTGGCGAAGTTCCTTCTGCAGATGTTCATTGTCCGAGACTACGTCTGCTCTGTGCATCAGCGTCCATAGAGCTATGGGTGGTGGAAACTCGTAGCGTGCTTAGGGTAAGGTGGTACAATTTTGATCATTTCGGACAAATGTTATTATAACTGGAAATAAATTGTGAAAAGGAATAATTTTAACTATGGCACTTGTTCTTGGATGTTTAATGAATATGTAACAGAATTACAGTTACAAATGTTGATATAAATACAAAAAAAGGTTACGGAATTGAGAAACATGGATCGAAAATGTGCCACACTAGGTACAATTATGATCACTTCCTCGTACAATTTTGATTACGGGCATCTTCCACATAAAAAGCACTTTTTCTGTCACGCACCAACGCATACTTCGTGGTACCAAACATTGCATTTTTGGTAGCGAATCCAGAACTAGATTATTTATAAGAGCGTGTTAGACTAAGTAGCTTCACGTACCTCTTTAAAGAGAAAAAAATTATATCTCCTTACCGCAAAGCGGTGAATTCTTGGAAAAGGCAGGAGGAGCTGTAGAAACCTGCTACTCTACAACGCGACACAACGAGACACTACGACACAGACAAATTGTACCTATATCGAATTTGTACCACCTTACCCTATAACTTACAGGTCCGTATGGGTGGGTTTCCGGTAGACACTATGGCTAAGGCAACCATTTGTTTTGCGCATGACAAGTACGTCAAAGAACGGCAGGGCACCATCTCTACCTCCATCGTCCACGTGGTCCAAAATGCCTTAGCCATAGTGTCTACCGGAAAACCACCACACAGACCTGTATTGCACGCTACGAACCGCCACCACTACCCATCGAAAAAACTATGCTCTAAGGACGCTGGTGCACAGAGCGGAAGTAGTCTCAGACAAAGAATATCTGCAAAAGGAACTGAACCACTTACGGAAAGTGTTTAAGAAAAATTGCTACAGCCCTCCATCCGAAGACACAAAAGCAGAAGACCGTCGAGGATGAGACAAAGAAGCTTGCATTTTGCCGTTTTGTGGCTCGGTAACGGGAAAGATAAGCAGGCATCTTAAGAGACACGAGATCGACACGGTCTTCAGGCCTCCTACAAAATTGTGACAGATGATGAGACCTGTGAAAGATGATATAGGCCTTAGAACGCCAGGTGTGTACAATATACCGTGTGGCTGTGGACACTTCTGCATCGGACAAACAGTTCGCAATATTGAACAGCGCTGTAGTGAACATGAAAGATATTTGCGCCTACGTTATCCCGAGAAATCCGCAATTGCGGAGCACGCTCTGGAAAACAAACATCGCATTGCGTTTGAGGATAAATCCATTACCAGAACAAATACTTTCTGGAATAGCGTAATGAAAGAGGCTATCAGAAAAATCTTTTAATTTAGACGGCGGCTTGCAGCTGAGCACAGCTTGGGACCCGGCCATCGGAAGGTTGAAGCGGACGCGGCAGACACGCGGCCAAAACAATACCATATATGGCGAAGCGGCTGAGTACCAGTGACGTCACAGGAGGCCGCGCAGATATATAAGGATGGCGGCAGCCATGATAAGACAGTCACCACTTGACAATGGCCGAGGAGATTTCGGCCGAAAGTTCGTGGATATCAAACGACGAGGTTGGAAGCCCGAGAGAATTTTATCAGCATAATTCGCCGCGAAACTATGCTTTAAAAAATTTCACATTGCGGCCTCGGCTATTTTCATCATTTTTTTTTAATAAATGGTTTAAAATTGTATTGAATGTTAACTAACTGTAAGGTCGCCCAATATCCGTGCTGACAATGTCAGATTTTACAATTCAAAGAATTGATTTTATTTTCAGGTGTATCACCTTCACACATGCTTCCCGAATCGTCCTACATACTGCACTTTATAGCACCAGGAGTGTGGTGATAGATAGTGTGGTGGGTCGGCAAGTTGGCCAAGTTTCAGGCCGTGCATGGTGGAAAGAGAGCCGCGGACAGAGCCATAAAGCAGGCAGCTTAGCGGGCACAATGCGAACAGTCCTAATGTGTGCTGCGCTGAATTACACCCCCTGCAGAATTATAACCCATAAAAATGTAATTTGCTCTCCCATTCGTCATGCGGTGCTGCGTTTTACTGTCCCGTGTATATGTTCAGGAACTTATTAGGACACAAAATTGCCAACCATGTCCGACAATAGTCCAAGCCAGTAAAAGCAGATCTGCATTGTTTATGGGGCATTACATTAGTACTACTCAAACCCTGTATCATACGTAACTGGTAAGTGCACGGTTTGTTGAAATTAATTGATTGCATTTACGTGGAATCACCCAAAATACTTGCAAGACAAACGACCGGTACTACACAGTCCACCAGTGAATATAGTGCTCACTGGCACTTAGGGGGAGTGAATATGAGTCTGTTATTAGCACCGTTTGCCGTAGTCAATGATTAGGGTATTTGTCAGCTTTCTGAGAGTAGTCTTAAATAGTTAATTGTGTCACCTGACGATCATAATTATCTTCCTCTTGAATAGCAGTTTTTAATAAAAACAGAGGGAACTGAAATTGAAATTATTTTAAAGCCCTCGAAAACGCAAGTCACGTAAAATTCAGTAACTTATATTTTGTTTGGAATCTCACGTTTCCGAAAACTGTCTACAAATATAACGTAGTACCTCACGGTACAAATACATCTACAAAACTCCAGAAAAAATTGTTTATACATATTCCAAGCAATGTGATATGTCACTGAAACGCACTGCGAGACATCGTAATTAGATAGCGTTATCTTCGTTTATTGTTGTGAGGATCATTTTGATAGCAGTAAACATCGTACTACAATTATCACTCTATTAGTTGACTATAACCTTTCGTTCCCAGTGTTGTTCCTGGACAACATATTAAAAGTTGATTTATACTGTATTTTGCGCATCAATCCTTAAAGTTGCTGATAAAAATAACAGTCTAGTTCGCAAAATTTTTACAATTTATTGATATAGGTGACCGGTTTCGGTCTAGGTTTAGATTATCTTCAGACCTCTCCCTATAGATGTTCAGGCGGTGAGCGTGCGGCCACTGCAGTCGCCTATATCAATAAATTGTAAAAATTTTGCAAATTAGACTGTTATTTTTATCATTAAATAATAAGTTCGCTGTTCCTTCCAAATAAGGAAGCAATATTTTCCAAACTGATTACCTTAATGTTGCACTTTTGTCGATAAACAACATGCTTCTAGTACGACATTTTGCCGCTTGGTACGGCATGTAGCCACTTCTCAGGAATTAATGTGTCCATCTTGGAAGTCGTGTAGCACTGCCGTCTCTACGTGGCTGAGAGTGTGAGCGCGAGTATAGTTCCTTTTATATTATTCCAGCAGTGAATTGTCTTTGGTTCTGTGAAGATTATGCCAGCATTATTGATCTGACAGGGTTAACTATCAACCAAATACGTCGATCCAAACATAATAAAATGCGTCAATACAAACGTCTGTGTTGTGCATAAAATACACGACATAAAAGAATGAATAGTTCGATCAAAAATTTTAAAACACATATTTTGATGTTTTCTGCAATGTATGAATACAGAAAACACTGAATTTTAATTTTTCCATATCTGATTTCATAATGTGGTACTGAAAGGGTTAAAACTGCACAAATATTAGTGAGATGATTTCTACGTTTGGGAAATAGCTGTTCAGGATATGACCCGCCAAAGATTTGTATTTAAAATAGTTGTCTTATGAAGTATGTGGACGTACGTATTTGGAGTTGATCGTCAGTTTTAATACAGGGTGTAGATAATGTCCGGGAAAATTTTCCATTATTTACTGCAGAAGAACCAAACACTGTACAGAAATCATACGTACGTCACTTTAAAGAGAAATCCTGAAAGATCATTTTTCATGTATACCGCCACAACGTAGTTTGGTAATTTGCCGATAGTCAAAGCTAGTCGCAAACATGGTAAATTCAGGTGCGGAGCGAGTTTCTGTGTAATGGAATTTTTATATCTTCAGATCTCAATCCGTGTGACGTTTTTCTGTGGCGACAAATTAAAGATCTAGTGTTTGTACCGTCTCTGCCACATATGTGGCAGAGCTGCTGGAGAGAATAAGGGAGGCGATTGAGACAGTCGACGATGCCATGCTGGAACGGGTATGGCAATAATTTGACTACCGTATTTTACGTCTGCTGTGTCACATGTGGTTCGCGTATGGCATGTTCGTAGAAAACGATTCAAAGTTGTTTCTCCTCAAAAATGAATTATGCATGACATATTTATTTCTAGTGCAATTAATAATTGCATATAATTTAAAGTGTTCCCGAACTTTACGTACACGCTGCATTTACATCAGTGACGAACAGTTTCAATTTATGATGGATAGATCAAGTAGAAGTATTAGGAGGATGTTACGTGGGTTAAGACACCAGGAATTGGCCTCCATGGCACTGAAGGAGGCTGTAGAGGGGAAGACAAACATATAGCACATAATTCAGTACGTTGGGTGGACGGGATAGTCTGATAAGGTAGGCGCGGGAAAGAAATTTACTACGAGCTGCGTCAAACCAGTCATCAAAAGGACGGTCATAGTTCTTCGGTGTCCCTGAGGCTTCTCCGTAACGTCGCATTAATGCCAAGGATTATGTGAAATTTTGCGGATCAACTCTGTACGTACCCGTATAGTAACGTGGACTCTGAGACGACAGGTTTCTCAAGAAACTCCCACATTCCACGCATTTTTGTACATGAGGACGTATTGTACCCTATCCAACATAGTTACCGGATCTGAAGACTACTGAGATCTTTTGGTTCCCTTTGTAGCTCCATAATAATTTCCTGAACTTTGCACTCGTTTAAGGAAAAAAAATTGTAAGAATCTTTTGTGTACCACACATGACATGTATTTGGCCATTCCCAAATTATTGGATGTTATTTTTAGAGCCAGAAGTTTTCTTTCTTCATTTTGTACATGGTTCATACAATTTTACTTTCTTTTGTTTGATATTCTTTATTATTTTTATTACATCCAGTTTTCACAAGTTAACTTGCACCAAACCTGCATTTATGAGAATGTAAAATGTTTTGTGGTCAGCGCAGTTTGTTAATTATATTAAGAACAGAATAACCACAAGATTTGGAAAACGTTTCTTTGCAAATCTATCGGACTCATCTGCGTGGTGGTTAGTCCGTAGCTTACAAACTTCTTAAACTAACCTAAGGCCAACACACACACATCCATGCCCGAGGGAGGGTTCGAACCCCCGACGCCCAAGCACAAGATTTGAAAAAAATGTTCCAATGATTGTAAAGCTTATGGGAATTAACTGCGGGGTTATCAGTCCCTAAATTTACAAACTACTTATGAACTAGCTTGTACTAAACACGGCACAAACATCCGTGCTCGAGGGGGGGATTCGAACCCCCGACGCAGAACGGCCTCGCACATCGTAGCAAGTGCCTCAATGCGCTCGGCCGCTACTCCGCGGCCAAGATTTGGAGTCACAATAAATTATAGACGTTCAAATTGCTCATCACATGTTCTGCATCTAAGAAATGACTTAGTCATAACTAGTTTTTGTTTTTTAATAACGCAGTCCAACGCAGATTAAAGTATTTACACTAAAATGTGCATTTTGAACAAACATATTTTGCATATATTATCGATATGTATCACTAAATGTGGCTTAAAATTTATATCACTGTACGACACATACTTCAGGACATATCTGATATATAAAAATTAATATTCATTTGTTCGTATTTTATCCAGGACCATGCCGTACATCCGATTGCGATAAAACTTTGTTAACCCATTGCTTCCACTCGCACGAAGATTATACGCATACTAAAATTGAATTTGTGTGATGCATGGCGGAGGGTGCTTTACAGTTTATTAATGCCTGCACGCTGAAATGGCTGGACGGATATGAATTAAATTTGGAACAGGTAGCTTGTACCCTGATTAATACGTGGGCTGCCTTTCGTAAGCCACCGTATGGTGCATGGCGGAGGGTACCTCACAATGGGTTAATACAATTGTTACTCTTCACGCTGAAACGGTTAGGCAGAATTTAATGAAATGTGGAATGTAGATATCTTGTTGTTGCTCTTGTTGTTGTTGTAGTCTTCAATCCGCAGACTGGTTTGACGCAGTCCTGTCCTGTGCAAATCTCTTCATCTGAGAATACTTTCAGCAACCTACATCCCTTGGAATCGGCTTACTGTACTCGTCCCTCGGTATCCCTCTACGATTTTTACCCCACACACTTCCTTCTAATGCTAAGTTGACGATTCCTTGATGTGTCTCAGGATGTGTCCCACCAATGTATCCCTTCTCTTAGTCAGAATTCGCCAGAAATTCCTTTTCTCACCAAATCTGTTGAGCACATCCTCATTAGTTACGTGATCAACCCATCCAATTTTCATCATTCGTATGTACAACACATTTCAAAAGCTTCTATCATCTTTTTATCTGAACTCCTTATCGTCCACGTCAATGCCATACAATGCTACACTCCAGACAAATGCCTTCAGAAAGGACTTCCCAACATTTAAACTAATATTGGATGTCAAACAAGTTTCGCTTCTTCAGAAACGCTTTTCTTCCCATAGCCATTCTGCATTTTATATCTTCTTTAGTTCGGCCATCAGAACTTATATTGCTTCCCAAGTAACAAAACTCGTCTACTACTTTTATTGCCTCATTACCTAATTTAATTCCTTCAACATCGCCTGATTTTCTGACGTTACATTCCATTATCCTTGTTTTCATCTAATAACCTCTTTTCAAGACATTGTCCATTCCATTCAATTGATCTTCCAGATCCTTTGCGGTCTCTGACAGGATTACTATGTCATCGGCAAACCGTGAAGTTTTTTATTTCTTCTCCCTGAACTTTAATTCCCTCTCCAAATTTCTCCTTGCGTTCCTTCACTGTTCGCTCAATGTACAGATTGAACAACAATGGCGAAAGGCTACAACCCAGTCTTACTCCCTTCCCAACCTCTGCGTCCCTTTCATGCCCTTCGACTCTAATAACCACTATTTGTTTTTTTTATGAGTATAACTTTTCGCTCCCTATATTTTACCCCTGCTACCTTCAGAATTTGAAACAGTGTAGATAGCTTATACCGCGAATTAATACATGGGCCACCTTTCGTAAGCCTACGTAGGAGCATGACGGAGGGTACGCCACAACAAACATCCAAATTGTTTTGACTGGTCATGAAAGTCAGTACATAAATCTATGTTTTCATGAATGAGATTTTTATAATTTGCAGGTCAGTGAATTTAGCATGGCGGAGGATACCTTGCGACTTTCACACGACCTATCACCATGAAACATGGCGCATATGTATGTTTACATATATAGGAGGGAGAGGAATAGGAGGAGCAGGAGACGGACAGAAAGGGGAGAGTGGGGAGACGGGAGAGGAGGAGAATGAGAGAGGGGAGAGAAGGAAAATGAAAGAGGTAAGATGGTTGCAGACAAAGGTTATGAACAGAGGGAGCGGCGGAGGAACTGGACAGAGAAAGCGACTGGAGGGGCCAGAGGTGGAGCAGGCGAACAGAGAGAACGTAAAGGAGGAGACGACTAATATATAACATTCCTAATTAAACAAGCTAACACTTTGAAATTACAAAACTACTAACGTTATTTGCACAATTATTTCTTCTGCGGCAGCATCGCGCTGGGTACCAGCTAGTATAAGAATAAATAAATATGTACACCTACAAATGACGATAATATGAAAGTTTTTGATGTATTTTACGGTGCAACGCGAAGACTTAAAACGTATAAGCTACCAAAGCAGCAACAGCATTTAAACAGACGTATGGAAAATACGTATTTCAGGGGTGATGAGCACAGCAGCGTATGTCTGGAGCAGATCGGCCGAACGAACCGATCGCGAGTCAGCGATAAAGCGGCCCTTTGTATTGCTCATCACTGCGATCCGCCATTCGATTATACAAGCGACAATATTTTCTCTGTGGACAAAGCAAGGGGCGAAAATGTGCAGCGGAATTGAATTTGCGAATGAAATATCCTTCCTGTGAGCCGGCCGCGGGTACAATGAACAGGCTGGAAAATGCCTAAGAGTTGAAACACGTGGCGCCATTTCGTGAGCGATGGCGTCGCTCCGAATGGGCAGCAGAATTCAATTTCGATAGTGTTTGCAACACTGATTGGAATTTCGGATTCACAAGAGACTGTCACGGAGATCTGTATCCTAATTTTGTCTGGATAATATTGCCTTTAGACGAGGTCGGTGACCATGCCGTAAGCCATTTGAAGACGGTCGGTAGTACTTCGCTGTGACTAAAATATTTAAACCGTTGATTGCGTAATTGCCACCGACGGCTGCTGAAGCTACCGGCGAGCATACACAGGAGAATGTTTATTAATGTCTGTAATGGTTACGGCTATAGAATTGCCGAATATTGTAATAGCGTGCCTATCGTTAACAACATTAGTTACATTGAATACTACAGTGGTTCTGTAAGTTTTAATAATAATGACATTTTCCATACTGACACATCTTCATCTCACCAATAATATCTGTTGTTCTACAGCATTATACATGTTTATAATGAAACACATAACAAATTTTACCTATTGACTTGTGCATTACTATTCGTGTATTTTACACACTCATAAATTCGGCATTAAAAGAAAGTTAAAGTGTGAAGAAAATCGTTCTTGCATTTATATAATCGTCAAAACATGCATCCTGTCCTACAAAGGAGCCATCAGATGAAACTAGATGCGTTATTCCGAGGAAGACAAATAATCTATATATATATATATATATATATATATATATATATATATATATATATATATATATATATATATAAATAAGAGAAAGTCGAGTTAATTACACAATTTACGCGTATAACTAAAGAACGTCTGAACCGACTTGTCTCAAAATTGATGGGGAGATAGCTTAGAAGCAGGAGGCGACATAGGATACCTATTTATTTAATATTTTATGTATGACAGATCTATCTATATTAATAAAAATGAATTGACACATGTATGAAAGAGCATCACTTGAGAATGGCTTCACCAATTTGGCTGATGTTTTCTTTGTTCTGTTCGTAATTCTCAGGAGAAGGTTTTTATGAAAATTTACCGGATCATATTAGAATTTGAGAATAACTGAATGTACGCTTTCAGCTCGGATCATTTTCTAGATTCTCCAACAATCAGCTTATTCATTCGCTACTCGCCTAGCGACCAAATACGCTGTAACGGAGCAAACAAATACACCAAGGAGGTTAGAGGAACGGGAGGGCATTGCTTGAAGCCAGGGATTTACTGGTATGTTGGGTTTAATTTTAAATCCGCTACACAGACCTAGCGGGCAATGTTGGCAACAGCCGTTGATTGCGGGAAACTGCATTACGTCGCTGCTAGCTCGGGTAATAGTATAAATATACAATGAGAATTGCCGGTTTCTTACCAGTACTAAGTTTTTCGTTCATGCAACCACTATTGATTGTTCTCGTGGTTATAAGTGATTAGCATTTGTAAGACTTTTTCGATAAGGGAAGTCCATTTAACTCTTATAAATGAAAAAATCATCTTCCTCAGTAAGTTTAATGTGTCTGAAACTAAATTATTATGCGGATTCTCAAAATATTATTGTTTAGTATGAAGAGAAAACAACTGCCGCCAACTAAAATTTCATAGGCGGTCTGAAGCTTTGCCACGATTGGTCGATCCAACAGCTGTTGCCTGTGTAAAATTTTATCGGTATTTAGCAATGTTGTTAATTGTGTTTCAATTAGATTCCTAATAAGAGTTCATTATTCATTTACAGGTAACGTAACTAACAAGAAGGTCAACTGTATGAATTTATATACCTACCTTTTGATGATTCTCCGAAAGGAGGACAATCACATACTGAAATGTCGCAGACTGTTTCATCAGTTCACCGTTGATATGTATGTTCGTGCAATAAAACCATGAAGAGTATGGACATTAAAGCTTTTAACCTCACAGATAGAGCAGCTAAAAAGTTCTCTCTAATAATCCGTTTCCAATTGTTTTACCCATTCTTTTACACTTCTATTTCCAATCCAGGTCCCGACTGCAATAATTATAAATAAGATCAGAGAGAGGGAGAAGAGGAAATAGACAATGGAGGGATGAAAGAATTTAAAAAGGGGGATGGTAGGAGAGGCGAGGAGATGAATATATTGTGGGGTAATAGGGAGTGGTTTGAAGATACTGGGAGGAGGAGATGGACAAAGGAAGGTGAAAGGAGGCGATGGAGGAGGGAGGAAGGTATAGATATCGGGAGAAGAAGAGAAGAGATTAGGGTATATATCCGTACACATTAGCGACTGCGAAGCGTTGCCGGGTTTGATAGTTATCTATATGGGATATTTTGTAACCTGTGAACGTAAATTTGTGCATTTCAGAATGCCAACAAAGTAAAAATCCTTTTTTTAAATGGTATTCGAGGCTCAAATGAAGGAATTTCGTTTCAGACAGTTGTATCTGACTTTCTCTCCGAAAAATGGTTGAGCAAAAGGGTCAAAAGGAGATCGCTGACCAAAAGACGGGTGTCAACACATTAGGGAATATCCTCTACGATACTAGAGGTAAAAAGTGTAGTGGAAGTCATAGGTAATATATCGAAGGGCGTAGAGTGCTTCGAAGTGATTTTACTTCAGAAGCCAAAGATTACTATAGAACGGAAAAATGGTTCATATGCAACAGACTCAATTTTATTGTGAGTCTGTAATGAGTTCCTAGAAATCTGATGCAAGAAAATGGGTTACTTATTCATGACAATATATTATTGAGTAATAACATTTATTAAATGGAAGTATAGTTGCCAAGATAGCAACTTTTTTCTTTATTTATTCAAGACGACTGGCTTCGACACTCTATGGAGTCATCATCTGGTGTCATTCACAAATGAACTGTTTATAATAATGCTCCGCATAAAATCTGGTAGGTTTAATGGTTGATATTTATGTATAACATCATGCGTTGGTGGGTAGCAATAAATAAAATAGATGGCTGCTTAAAATTAGAACTATAAAATATACACAAAACAATTACCACCATACTGCACATGTCTGGTTGAGCACCTACATCTGTCGAAACCGGTCGTCTTGAATAAATAAAATAAAAAAAGTTGCTCTCTTGGCATTCGTCCTTCCATTTATAAAATTAGATCGCTCCCTAAGATGAGTAAATCGTATGTAGTTCCATACAGTTAATCGACGCACAAAAATCTGCAGTCTGGTTATACACAGAAGAAGATCACTGTGACCTTGGCAGAAAAGCTGGTTGCTAAAGTAACCCATCTTAAATTTTGACGCGGCAGAACCTTTAGGTCAACAGACTCTGACCGCGCAAAACTATCCAGTTGCATAACGACAACCTTACGCAAACAATAATAGGTTGAATGGGACAGGGGGACTAAACTTCGTAGGTCATCAGTCCCCAAGTGGGTAGGGGAAGGAGCGAGGATAAGAAAGGAGGGGAAGGGAAATGCAGTCCAGGGAGGAAAGAAGGAAGAAAGACTCATCAGCTCGGGGCCCCGTGCTGGCCACGTACGCACTCACTAAAGAACCGTGAGCCCGCCTGGGGGACAAAAATAGGTATATATATAAATGGATGCCTGAACGCGTGCTAGACGGTGATTGCAAACTTTGGTGATGTACAACTCAGTAAACTAGCATACTATGCCTATTTTCAATCTCAGCTTTCTTATGGGATCATCTTCTGGGGTAATTCATCATTTAGTAAGAAAGTATTCATTGCCCAAAAGCGGGTCATCAGAACAATTGCTGGAGCCCACCCAAGATCATCCTGAAGACATTTATTTAAGGATCTAGGAATCTTCACAGAAGCTTCACAATATATATATTCACTTATGAAATTTGTTATTAACAATCCAACTGAATTCAAATGTAATAGCAGTGTGCATAGCTACAACACTAGGAGAAAGTGTGACCTACATCATTCAAGGTTACATTTAGTTCTGTCACAGAAAGGGGTTAATTATTCTGCCACAAAAGTCTTTGGTCACTTACCAAGTAGTATCAAAATTCTGACAGATAGCCAACTAGCACTAAAAAATAAATTAAGAGAATTTCTGAATGGCAATTCCTTCTACACATTAGATGAATTTCTAGATAAAAGTTAGTACTTTAGAAAGAAAAAAAAAATAATAAAGAATTTTAAAGAAATTAAAAAAATAATTTAAAAAATTTCAAATATTGAGTGACATTTAATATTATGTATAGACACATTTCATTTAACTAATACGTTCCACATCATTACGAAGTATCGTATTCATGATGTATGGAAGAAGTATTAATCTAATCTAATCAGTAGCCGAGCGGTCTGCGACTCGCCAGTCTGCACGACCGCTACGGTCGGGGGTTCGAATACACCATTGGGCATGGATGTTTGTGTCATCTTTAGTATAAGATAGTTCTTAGGTAGTTTGTAAGTTTAGGAACTGATTACCCCGCAGTTAAGTCCCTTAAAATCAACAAACATTTGAACATTTGAACGCGTGGTAAACGCCAAACTAAACAATCAAATGGGCACATCTTTTCTCGTTTTTTTTTTTTTTTTTTTTTTTTTTTTTTTTCCAAATATTTGTTGATGTCTGAGGAAGGTACTTGTGAAATGAAAAATTGGAAACATTACATGGAAAAAAACCATTTCCCTCTCATCCACTCAATGTTTCGTTCGTGTCTATGTCACTGAACTCCATCTAACCCCCGGACCGATATTGATGAAATTTCTTGTTTTTCTTTGAATATGCCCCTGGGGTGTTATATTTGCAATTGGACCCCGTAGGTAATTTGTAGTTTTGCATGTGCATCGCCACTTTGGATTAGATTCGTACTTCATGCACTACCGTACTGTTCAACCGATAGCGATAAAGTTTTGTGCACTTGACCTTCAAAAGGATACGTAAGTTAGACATAGGACTGAGGAAACGGAAGATCCAAAGAAGAGAAAGAAACGTAGTTACAGCATCATTTAGTAAGGGTGAACGCGACATTGCCTGCCATATTCAGTGGCAGTTGTCGCGAGATCAGGCCTATACTCAGGTCTGGGAGTGGGGGGGGGGGGGGGGGGGCACAGCCCTCCCTCCAACCCCAACCAAATAAAAGTTTGGAATTATGCGAGAGAAAATAAACTTTTTATACTTATGATTTCTTAATAATATTCATTGTTGATTATGATTTAACGTCAGGTGAAGAACTGAAAACAATGAGAAGCAGCAGCAGAATATTCAATATGTTATAAGGTTTCACCTCTTGTGAAGCAGAGTAGATTTTGAAGTTTCGTTACATTTCTGAATCTGCATTTCTATAAGTATTCCCGTGTAGTTAAAAATAGGCCTCCCAAGGGCTGGTTTCAGCTAATTATCTCAGTCTCAACATCTACATAATTTTTGAAATAATTTATACTGCAGCAGTCACTTTTACTAATTCTGCTATCACCGGGTGCATTTGACAGTTACTGGTTCATTATTGTTTTATTATGTTTTGTGTTGTGGGTGCCAGTGATGTTATGGTTGGACGTTTTAAGAGTTTTGTTGATCGCAGGTTGCTGCCGAAACGCGTCGTCATAATAAAAAATATTAGTATAAAAGCGACCTCTGCAGTATAAATTATTTCAAAAAGCTTATAATACAGTCGCAGACCTCAGAACAATCCACATAACAGGAAAATTTGAAGAGCTTGCTGCCTCGAGTGCCAACCTTTCATCTTTTCCATGTGAGACTTGAATGTTGGAACGAAACGTTCTGCTTCACCATTGGACTGAGGGTGAAAAGGTGCGGTGGTGACATGCTGAATGCCATTCACACGACAAAACTGTTGAAATTCCGCACTATCAGACTGAGGTCCTTTGTCACTGACGATAGTTTCAGGCAAACCTTCGATGCAAAACACTGATGTAAGGGCACTGATTGTACTAGACGCCGTCGTTGAGTTCATGGCAATCACAAAGGGAAATTTGTTGAAATGATCTACAACGATTAACCAGCGCGTATTCCAGAAAGGTCCGGCATAATCAATGTGTAATCGTTGCCATGGTCCCTTGGAACGTGGCCAGTCCGAGAAACTTCGTGGAGGAGCTGCCTGATGCTCCGCACAAACCGTACACTGTGACTCATGCTCTCTATCTGGGAATCCATACCAACCCAGTCAGTTGCTTTGTCCTAACGATACCCCAATGTCCTTGGTGCAGGAGGCGTAACACTTCTCATTGCAGGGAACGAGGAACAATCACTTTTGTTTGGTCGTTGTCAGTATATAACAACAGAACACTCTGACTTAAAGACAATGCATGCTGTGCAAAATAACGTCGAACCAGATGTCGCTCAATGTCTTTGGCTCTGGCAGGCCACCCTGAGCGTACAAAACATGCTACCACACATAGGTCTTGAAACACGTCCACATAACGTGTTCCATTTAATTGACTCCCCATGAACAAAAGTTGACAAGCTTCAGACACTTTCTTTTTTAGTGTAGCAAGACACTCTACTCTCAATAGGCGAGATACCAGGCATTATATATTGATTAATTTTATCTGTATTCAAAATTCTAAGTGTCTATTAGTGTGTACTGTGATGTGCTCCCACTGACCCTGGCTTCCACAGAATGAATGAAACTTTGTATATAAGAGAATTTAGGAAGTGCTAGGTGCGCCTAGCCTGTTTTGTGTCGTCGTTTCTTTCAAACGCTGGGCGTTGAATGTCTCTGGGCGAGAAGTAGGTTTGCCAACTGCTGAGCATAAGCCAGTCTAAGCAAAGATTTCTAGTGTGGCTTGCTCTTAACCTCCTTGGCTAGTAATTGGTCAGGTTACCTGCCTGACGAACAGTGATGCTCTCTGGACTCCCCTCCACTACCCCTCCGCTGGTGACGGTTAAGCAGTGGTCAAGAGCATTCGTTTCTTGGTTCCTGGTAGGGTAAGTACCTCTGGGTTTGGTTCTGCTGTGGCCTCGTGGCTCGACTTAGTTCAGGCTCCATAGTCGAACTTATGCATTTTTAGTTCTTGCACTTTATAACTTTTAAATCACTTCTTCGGCTGTTTAAATATGTTCAATGTCTTTCGCGTTCTTATCGTAGTTGAATTCTAATATTTTTGGCGATTCGCGGTGCCTATACTATTCGTACTTTGTCGACAGAACATGTGGACGATATCAGACTAAGTTTCCATCATTCAGTGCACATGAGTGGTTAATAATTGTATATCTAATTTGCTAAGGTGTTTCCTAGTGAGTGTAGTGTGATAATTTTCCCCGAAAATTGTCCATTCTAACTTGTAGTCTGTGTACTTGTCGGCCCACCTGTGCGCCGATTAGTGTGTTCCCTGTCGTGGTTATTATCATTAAATAGATCTTTTTTCTCTGTGTAGAAAGAACCTTTGCACAACGTATATCGTGTTTTTAATTTTCATGAAATGGAATTATTTCACTTATCTGATTTTTGTGACTGAACTCTGTATTGTGCTGTAGCAATCTGTAACCTTGCTTATTTAATAGATATCATTACTCTGATTAGAAAGAATGGTTGCACGATATATTTTGTGATCTTATTCTCTTCGAAATTGATTTTGTTAACTTTATGCATATTTTGTGTTTCGACTTAGTAGAGTGCTGTATTGATCTGACAACTTTAACCTTCTGTAGTTATCTTCTCCCTGTGCTAAACGAACGCCAGAGCGACCGTTTTTAGATATTATTTAATGACATATTGACTTAAAGTATAGTTAGAAGTTCTAGGGAAACTTTAACTTCCGTCTGTACATCACACTTTGTTGTCTTAAACCAAGTGCGTTTGTTTCTGATAGTTGATCATGAGTCTAAGCCACTAGCTTGATACGTTATGGAAGCGAGGTACTATTTCACTGTGTGCGAGTGAACCTTCAATCTGCATTCTCCACATTGCTTGGCAGTCGTCTTGGTGTATTGGTGTCAGGTACTTGGTAAGTACCTGCATGTCTTGGCATATGAATCAGTGTGTGAATGTGCTGCAATTCCTGTTCCCCCCCTGTGAAACGTGATCGAAATTAACCTGTACTCCACTTTGCAGGTGGGCAATTGTACAGGCCATGTAATTGTGGATATTTTGAATATTTTGTAAGTTGTGTTTGTTATTGTAATTGTAAAAAAATGGTCTTCCCCCCTTGTTGTTCTTGTTTTGAACAATAAATTAATTTGTTAAGCTATAATCCTTTTGTGCTAATTTAAATTCTCCCCTCATCATTTACTTTGATTAATGTGGGGTAATTCGTTCATGTATCTTGTGTCTCTGCTCCCTTCTGGAGTAGAGAATATTTGTGTTTCCGTTGCCAACAATTATTTTTTATTTAGATCCATGACTGCGGATCATTATTTAGTTGTGTTCAGTTTCCTCTAAAGATTACATTAAAGTTAGAACTGGTTGCTTAACTTATAGAATCAGAGTTTTGCTTATGGTAACTGTATACTTCCACCGCTGTGTGAATATCGCCGTAATTAGATTTTGTGAGCAAGCAATCAATTGTTAACATCACAAACACGGCTAGTTAACAGTCGAAAGAACAGCGGGCGAGTTTCAGTCTCCATCCGCAGCTGTTTCCTGTGAAACCAGACGAGAGTTCAAAGGGAAGTCTGTGACAGGGGAAGCAGAATCGGCACACAGGAGATTAATATCACTGTCCCTAGATGGCACTACCGCCGGATCGGGGTCCGCGCAATGTGAGGCTAATGCACTAACATTACTTTGAGTAGCTACACCAAGTCTATACTGTCACTAGCTACACAGTACTGGGCATTAGTACAATGAGAAGTTACAGAATGGCTCACTACATAGTTTTGCAGTAGGCGCAGAAAAAATTTCCTGCTTGTGAGGCTCAAGAGAAACACTGTCTAAATCCACAGCATGTATGACATTAAGAGCAAGAACTGTTTTCGCATTCTGCGAAGCACTGTTTCTAACGGCCCTGTTATTTGAATTTTTGTTTTGCATACATACGAGAGACACGCTGAGGGCAAGATTTACGAATATTTTTCTGAAGTGAGCATTGGCGCCCGTTATTCACAGTACTGTTTCTAACAGGATGGAGCGACGTTTGTGTTGCACTTTTACACTGGCTACTGTTCACTGTCTGTTCAGCACGGCTGGTAGAATTATAAGAATCACTAGGGCTAGATTGAGAACTGTGACTAGGAAAGCGTCCGTTGCGGCGCACTGAGTTAACACTGTGGCTTTGCATTTCTACATCTGCTAACTCAAAAGTATCATGCGCTTCTATAAGCTTCTAATGAGGGGTCAGACTGTTTCAAAATTGCTGCCCTAATTCTGGGGTCCTGAATGTTCTGCGTAATTGCATCTCTAAGCATCACATCACTATAAGAACGTCCACAAGAGCAAGTATAATTACTTTTCGGGTTAAGCCCTTCAATTCCGTAATCCATTGCATGTGGGTCTGGTCCAGTGATTTTTTTAGTCTGAAAAATAGGTACCGCGACGCAGCTACAAGAACTTTTCTCTCATAATGAGCATTCAGTGCCTCTACTATTTGTTCAAAGTCTACATCACAAGGAGATACGTGGGGGAAAAGTTTCTGCAGTAACACGAAGGCCTTGGTGCCCACAACTGATAAGAAAAGGTGCTTTACTGTCAGATCTGTAAGATGATGAGCTGCGACGAGTTCTTGAAACTGCGCCAAGTAATCGTGGCTGATGCGACGGCTGTTGATGCTGAGTTGCCTGTGCTGTCAACTTTGACGCTGCTTGGAGTAGTTGCGTGATTTGCGCCGTCTGTAACTGAATAATTTCCATTAAGTTTGGGTTCAGGGTGGTGGCCATACTGACCGATTAGGCGCTGTGCATACAAGAAAATTAGAACAAAACATAAGTGCAATGTGAAAGAAGACTCTCTGCAACAAAACGTCCACAAAACTCGTAACAATCTGTTCCCCCAAAATTCTTATAAGAAGGATGGGTGGGCGGGAGCAATTTCTGCGTGCTCTGACTGCTGCTGTCTGGCTGCTGCAAGCGGGCTGGTCCAAGATTCGTCTATCCCATCCTCGTCGCCACTTTTGTATCCCATCCCCGTCGCCACTTTTGTGTCTCGTTTCCGCCGGTTGTCCTTGGTGGCCGAGTAGAGAGAGAGACCGACACAGGAAAGTAGGATGCATGCGTGTGCAGGTACGAAGGTGACCATCCAGTGGGACAGCAGAAACTAGATACACTAAGCTAGGTTAGAACAAGAGATATATTTTGTAGAGATAGTACTTAACTTAGTTAACTGAAGACTAATGGAATGCAGATACATAGGTAGGAGCCTGCCTAATGATCAGTCCTAGTGCTTGGCCTAATCCCAAGTGACCAATGCAGTTCAGTGGTGGCCACGAGCGGAGTTGTAGCAGAGGGCGCTCGTGGCTGACGTCGTAAGAACGCCACGCCGTGCATGGTGGCGCGCAGCGAAAGTAGGTGGTGCGGACTTCAGACTTCTGCGACACCACACCCCTCCCCCACAAACCGCCACGCCGTCGTAGCATAGGGCTGATGGCCACGTCGATGGCACTGTGAGGAGGGCCTGGGCGAGGGCGTTACTGGTAACTGGTGGGAAGGGGGTTGTAGCTGAGGCTGGTATTGCTGCCGTCGACACCACGGTATCCACCTTGCGATCCCCCGGGAAACCCACCAAAACGAGGGGAAGGGCGCACACCTCCATCCAGAGGGAGCAGGTCATCTTCTTCTGAGGTGCGTGGCCCAGGCACGGGGGGCACGCACGGTCCCGGAGTTCCTCTCGGTGATGCTGTCATCTGCGGCAGCGACAACGGCAGGGATGTCTGCGTCGGAGTCGCGTCGACCTCCATGGGGAAAAACTCATAGTCCGGGGCGCTGGGCCTGTTGGTTAGTGATGTGGCTGTGCTCCCTGGCGGTGAACTGTTTCTGGAATCAAGAAACCAGAGACAGGATCGCGCAGCCTGTGCAGGCGCAACTGGTTTGCATGGCACCGCAGCTTTGACCCTGTGGAAGAATGTACAACATACATATTGCGACCAAGCACGCGCTGAATGGTGCCCGGCTTCCATCTCTTGTTGCTTGTGCGACTTGTGCGACACCAAAAACGCAACACTTTTCTAATCCCACAGTTTTGTACGAGCACCGTGAAAATATGAGTGTTCAGATTGTTTAAGGTTTTTGACAAGTAAACCTCCAAGATAATCAGAACATGACTGTGTTTAATAATTATTGTTTTCATTTCTGAGAGAGGTCTCGTCTGCTCTGAAGATCATCACATTTACATCTGACAGTGATATTTATCTATAACGTGGAACACAGGTCTCAATGACCGACGAGCGGTTGAAAATTTTGTGGAAAACAAAAAGTAAACATTCACCGACTGAACACAGTTTGAACACAGTTCTCCACCAAAGTAGTCCATCACGATCACCACAATTCGACGACGCGACGCCTTTACTAACCAGCTCGATATTGCATATCTAGTACTTTGATTGTAGTTTCCAATTTATTTTTTATTTCACAGTTCAATAAAATTTCTTCCAGTTTCCGTACTTCATCTGCTTCATCTTGCCACAAAATCTGACCGGGGTGCAATGGGGTTTTTCGCTGGTCAGGCACCTGCCGGCAGCCGTAATTGGCACAACGTGTACGCGCCGCCGCCCGGTTTGCACGTATTAATGTCGGCTGCGTAACGAGCTCAGCACGAGTGGCGTTAATTGGGGAGGAGAAGCGCAGCAGCGGCCGACCACCACTCTGTGTAATCAACTGCGGCTGCCCGCGTCTTACTGCCGAGGGGGAGCGGAAGTAACACACAGGCTACAGGTTTATTCACAGTCGACTGTATTAGCTATCGTTTCACGAATTCCGGGCATCCAGAGACCTGGAGCACGCCACTTAAAATATCCCCTTAAATTTGGTGGTAAGCTGGCGCAGTTAATACCTCCTGTCACAAGGAAACAAGAATAACCTACACGGGAGTGTGAAGAAAGAATTACGTCACATTATTATTATTGCTTATCCGTTCTTTAACATACTAGTGTAAATGTAGGATGTCTGAACAGATTTAAAATTTAAATGTTTGTAAATCTTATGGGACTTAACTATGGGGTCATCAGTCCCTAAACTTACAAACTACTTATGAACTAGGACGGCACAAATATCCATGCCCGAGGGGGGATTCGAACCCCCCAATAGTGGCCGTGCAGACCGTGAGTAAAGCGCCTCAGTCCCCTCGGCCACTGCGGCAGGCTGACCAGATTTACATCTGAAGTTTCTAATGTATACTGTTGAATACAATTTGTGGATCAACTGAGATATCAAGGTTCCTTGTCATTGGCAGAATGAATTAAAGCATTTCCACCTTATTCTGTCAGTTCCAGATGCCAACCACCACCCCTCCTTCCAGTGGCACCCTTAAGGATGATTGACACCTAACATGTAATTAGAACAATGCACAAAGAACAATGAATAATTTCAAACGAAAGTGAAATTTCATTTAACAAAAGTATGAAATCTCATGAACAATAACAAATTAACGCCCACACAACCGCTCACTTGAGAAACAAAGTCCCCCCAGTTGACCCCCCCCCCCTCTCACGAGGCCACTGTCACTGCCGCCTCTGGGAAAACCTGAGACAGATCCAGACTTTTCCACATCCATGATATTCACACTCACCAAGCTGTCACCCCTGACCGGTCCAGACTCGCCCACCCTCCACACCATCCAATACTGCAGCAGCTGCGAAACTGCATCCCAACACAATCAGGTCTAGACTTGACCACCATACTGCCCCCAAAGCCGCTAACTTGGAGAACGACAGCACCCAATGCCACCACGGTCAACTGTATTTTTTTTAAACCTGATTTGCATATCCAATCAATTGTGACTGGACTTCAGGACTTAAAATCATTTTAGTACCTGCTCACACACCAGATAACGTATTACTCCTACCACACCCCAGTTTTCCACATCTCCTTCCCTCCTTTATCCCTTGTGCTATTACAGAAACCTCGGCCATGGCAATGTCATTGTATTAAGTTGCTCATGCCCAGTGATCATCGAAGTCTGTAATAACGTAATTGGACTTAGATTTGAGCTAACGATTATTTTGCAATGTGTGATCGTGTAACAGACGTAGGTTTGAGCAAAGTTACCTGTTATTTAGTTGGATTGGGAGTCAGCCATCGTATCTGTTCTTTTGACATTGGACTTCAAAGTACTTGTGGCTTCTTGTTGTTTTGTGGCGAGGGTGAAAAAAATTAATGATTTTGTGTAGCTTCTCGTAGGCTAGAATCCTAGCTTATCAACATCATCATCTGCGGAACCCAGAAACCTGAAATTATTGACTTAAAAAAAAAAAAAAAAAGATCAGTCTTCACACCACTGGACTGATAATTTATAATAGATGCAAAAGGACACTGATATGTGTGTGGAGTATGAATGATTCTCTCTCTCTGTCTAGTGTTTGTGTAAAGAGCCACATGAATATTAATGTAAACAAGAATTAGTGTTACATTCCATTGACTTGGTAAGGTAGTGTACTGCTGTTATGTGGTATCGCTCAGATGAGTTACGTTTCATTTGTACAAATGTTTGGCATGCATCATTTAATTTATGTACAACCTTTCGAGTAAGAAACAGTTGGTGCTCAACTTTAAATGGGTGAGATACTCCTTATAGTATAGAGTGTGCCTATTGTGGCAGTGCAGGTCAATAGTGAGAGAGAGAGTATTAAATTTCGGAGTATTTGGAATTGAATAATAATTAGGTTGGAAGAGTAATGTGAGAGTGTTTTGATTGGTAGTTCAGTTATTGGATTAAAGTTAGGTTGAAAATGTTGTTATTTAGATTAGCTCATTTGTGAAGTGGCAGAACAATGTTCGAAGAATAATAATGCTTGAACAGCCAGCTTTCTCGCTGCCACAGGTATTTGTGAACTTGATGGGTTGGATGGTGATTAAGAGCGACTACAGAATGTAGGTGATCCGAGACTGTTTAAAGCGCATTCTCTCCCTCTCCAAAAGATAGGTGTCACAAGTCTGTGTATACTAAATAATCCTTATATGTAATGCACATTACCCCATTAAAGTGGAGTCCGCAGGCCACTCATGTATATCTCTTAGATCATTTGGAGATGTAACAGATTTTTCTGAGTCAGAATGCTTAATAAATAAATGATATGATACTATGGACAGCCGAGAGCAGCTACTTTGGTGTCCTCTGCCCGAAAGGTCCTGAAGGTAGCATGCATTTATTCTGTGCGGCGTTGATGTTACGCAGTGCAGTGAGCATGTTTTCGGCTTCCTATTCTAGACACTACCTCTAGACTGTGTTGTGCAGCGTTTTGTGTGTGTTCTTGTGTGTGTGTGTGTGTGTGTGTGTGTGTGTGTTTGTGTGTGGCGGGGGGAGGGGGTTTCTGCTTTATACAACATGGCTACGTCTAGGATCAGACCGACTAAGATTCCCAATTTCGTAGTGAGGGAGGGAATGGGGGACACATGATATTGTGTGTATAGTGGGAATAACATATGATTAACATGTGTTATGGTATATAAGCAGGTACTATCATTAGATCAAGTCTGGAGAACAAGGAAGACAGATAGTGTCACAATTAATTTGATATGGAACTTAGGTTTAAAAAATTATAATCAGGGATAGTGGTGGTTGCAGCAGGTGCCCTGGGGTCTGGACCTGATGGCGTTGGAGGTGATCAGTTCCCAAGTGAGCGGTTCTGGGGTCGGTGGGACTGGATGAGTCCAGACGTCATGGTTGAGAGATGCAGGCTCATGGCTGCAGCAGTAGTAGATTGCCCAGTCTTGACTGGTCAAGGGTGATAGTCATGTAAGTGTCTACCTCTCAGAGGTGGACAAGTCTTGATCTATCAAGCGTTGTCCTGGGGGCAGCAGCAGATGTGGTGGTGGGCTCATGGAATGTGGGGATGGCTGAGGGCAGTCATTCCTCAATTTAACTGTTGTTCTTATTTAAGAAAGTGAACGGTTGGGGTTTAAGAGTTTCTAAACTACAGAGCAGCTTAATTTATTAACTTAGAGCTACCGTTTTCGGTTAATACAACATTATCAAGCGCCAGCAGTGCAACTGGTTAAGCTCTTCTGACGCTTGATAATGGTGTATTGACCGATACTGGTAGCATTGAGCTAATAAATTAAGCAGCTGTGATCAACATGACATTCTATGAACGTTGTCCTTAAGTTGTTATTGTTTACTAGTTTTCAAACTCTTGTTTTGTGGAATATCATATTCCATGATAATCATTCCTTGTTCATGGTACATGCACCCCTGCGAGTGACCCTTTCAGATATATTTTCGTCAAAAGATCTGCAGAATGTTTTACCTCTTTTTGTTTGCGCTTGCTTCTACTCGATCTGTGAGTATTTCACACTTTTGTTCCAAGTCAAAAGCAGAGTAGGCCTAACTTGTTTTTAAAAGATACTGAACGTTGTTCATTTTTCTTTGATACAATGGGCGTTTAGTCCTCTGATGGGGCACGGTGAGCCACGGAGACCGGGTTGATAGGTGGAGCGCAGGGACTTCATTATTATTCACAATTGGAACTTCTGAAGGCATTTACAGTATATGCTTCTTTAATTAATAGTTATATTTTACCAAATATGCCGTGTTTTTGATGAATCTTCAGTGCTCCAAAAAGAAGTATGAAGGGAGGATGTTGCATCAAAGGAGATTTGCTGATGCCAAGGCGAGGTGCATAGGAGCTCCATTGTCTCTGCTTCGGGACCATTCGTGCGTAACCGCCTGAGCTCGAGTAGCCAAGAGCTGACGTCTCTACCAGCTCCGTTGCCAGTGTCGAAAGCGGCGTTTCCCCTCGCCCCTCCCTGCCGAGGGAGCAGCCATTTGCTGATTCCAGGGGTTTCAGAAGACAATTGGTACCTCAGGCGCGCATGCGTATTGCAACACTGCAGCCACTGCCGCCGATATTAAGCGATCGCGCTAAGATTCGCATACATGCTGCCACTGCAAGGTAAAACGATGGTCATGCGATAAAAATACTTTGAATGTGCTTGTAAAATGATATGAGGAAAGAACGTAACGAAGAATGATAGTTTAAAAACACTTTTTATTTTATTTTGGTAAAAATCACTCTTGGTTGCACATAAGAGATGTTTCATTTATTTATACTTGTGGCGTTTCGCCTCTTCTGGGCATCATCAGGCGTTGAAAGGGGAAAATTTACAAAATTGTTTAAAAAACAGCAGTTAACTACAAAGCTCTAAACTCTTTCCTGGGCAAGAAATATTTGAAATAGGGGTGGTGCAGACTGATAAAACTGCAAGCTACATGACCACATTCACATTTTGGCATGGAGGGAATGAAGTTTGAACTAGATGACATAAAAGTTTTCTGGGTGTTGCATCGCGTCATGATGTAAGAAAGCTATTACTTAAATAACCGACGTTTCGGCCAACGTTACAGTGGCCTTCATCTGGGTATACTGATGTGAGCTGGTTGTTACTGTACTTTATATTTACTTTCAATTAGACATTATGTCATATATATATATATATATATATATATATATATATATATATATATATATTAAATCAGCGATGTTATTGGTGGAATTTAGGCGGAAGAGTGAACTAATAAATACCGCTAAAGAGCATAGTTTAACAAATAAACTTACTTATCACGGTGGTGGCAGACCAATCAACAAAATGGAACCTTTACAACAGATGTGATAAATGTTGCTCAAGAATGGGGGAGGGGCAACGAAATCAACGGGTAAAACCTAATTTAGCCGCGTGAAGCTTTGTTTACCCTCGCAAGAGCCGCTCCCTGCTACAACCACGGACTGCTTCCGCGCTCGTGTCTTGCTGGTAAATTTCCACCTTTCAACATCTGATGATGTCCAGAAGAGGCGAAACGCATCATGTGTAAATAAACATCTCTTATGTGCAAGCAATACTAGTTTTTATTATTTTTTAACCGAAATATCTATTACGGTTGCTGTGTCGGCTCCACAAAAATATGAAGTGTATTGAATTTATTTACTTTTTATTTTATTTATTTATTTATCTCACGACTAGCTTTTTCCTGGGGTTCACTGAACTGACACTTCGAAACTGACCACTTCTGTATCTACACTCTTGGCCATTAAAATTGGTACACCACGAAGATGACGGTCTACAGACGCGAAATTTAACCGACAAAAAGAAGATGCTGTCAAGAGGAAAGTTTCCAACCGATTTCTCATACACAAACAGCAGTTGACCGGCGTTGCTTAATGGAACGTTGTTGTTATGCCTCGTGTAAGGAGGAAAAATACGTACCATCACGTAGCCGGCCGCGGTGGCCGAGGAGACTGAGGCGCTTCAGTCACGGTCTGCACGGCCACTACTGTCGGGGGTTCGAATGCCCCCTCGGGCATGGATATTTGTGCCGTCTTTAGTATAAGGTAGTTTGTAAATAGTTTGTAAGTTTAGGGACTGATGACCCCGTAGTTAAGTCCCATAAGCTTAACAAACATTTGAACATTTGAACCATCACGTATCTGACTTTGATAAAGGTCGGATTGTAGCTATCGCGGTTGCGATTTATCGTATCGCGACATTTCTGCTCGCGTTGGTCGCGATCCAATGACTGTTGGCAGAATATGGAATCGGTGGGTTCAGGAGGGCAATACGGAACACCGTACTGGATCTCAACGGCCTAGTTTCACTAGCAGTCGAGATGACAGGCATCTCATCCGCATGGCTGTAACGGATCGTGCAGCCACGTCTCGATCCCTGAGTCAACAGGGTTTGCAAGACAACAACCATCTGCACGAACAGTTCGACGACGTTTGTAGCAGCGTGGACTATCAGTTCGGAGACCATGGCTGCGGTTATCCTTGACGCCGCATCACAGACAGAAGCGCCTGCGATGACAAACGCAACGACGAATCTTGGTGCACGAATACGAAAACGTCGTATTTTCGGATGAATCGAGGTTCTGTTTAGAGCAGCATGGTGGTCGCATCCGTGTTTGGCGACATCGCGGTGAATGCACATTGGAAGCGGTATGATGGTCGCATCCGTGTTTGGCGACATCGCGGTGAATGCACATTGGAAGCGGTATGATGGTCGCATCCGTGTTTGGCGACATCGCGGTGAATGCACATTGGAAGCGTATATTCGTCATTACCATCCTGCGTGACGGTATCGGGTGGCATTGGTTACAAGTCTCGGTCACCTCTCGCCGGCCGCGGTGGCCGAGAGGACTGAGGCGCTCCAGTCACGGTCTGCACGGCCACTACGTTCGGGGGTTCGAATACCCCCTCGGGCATGGATATTTGTGCCGTCCTTAGGATTAGCTAGTTCATAAGTAGTTTGTAAGTTTAGGGACTGATGATCCCGTAGTTGTCCTATAAGCTATACAAACATTTGAACATTTTTGTCACCTTTTGTTCGCATCGACGGCACTTTGAACAGTGGCAGTTGCATTTCAGATGTGTTACGAACAGTGGCTCTGCCCTTCATTCGATCCCTGAGAAACCCTACATTTGAGCAGGATAATGCATGACCGCATGCTGCAGGTCTTGTACAGGTCTTTCTGTATACGGAAAATGTTCGACTGGTGCCCTGGCCAGAACATTTTCCAGATCTCTCATCAAACTGAGCAACGGTCTCGACACAATATGCCAGTCACTACTCTTGGTGAACCGTGGTATCGTGTCGAAGCTGCATGGGCATCTGTACATGTACACGTCATTCAAGATCTGTTCGACTCAATGCCCAGGCGTATCAAAGCCGTTATTACGGCCAGAGGTGGTTGTTCTGAGTACTGATTTCTCAGGATCTATGCACTTAAATTGCATAAACATGTAATCACATGTCAGTTCTAGTATAATACATTTGTCCAATGAATACCCGTTTATCATCTGCATTTATTCTTGGTTTAGCAATTTAAATGGCCAGTAGGGTAGTGCGTTCTTGTCCTGCTAGGCCTGCCTGTGTGTTAGCATGCCACTTCGTGAGCCTCGACTGTTTTGGACCCCAGACGCTGTGTGAGATGCGCAGGCGGCCCCTGCACAGTGCACAGTGGTGCGCTACCGCAGTCGTCACGCCAGCCGCCCTGCATAACGGCATTATCCGGCCTGCAGCGCGGGATAAGCGGTGCGCTCTCAGCCCACCGTGCTTACACTCTCCCCCCCCTCTCTCTCTCTCTCTCTCTCACGCACACACGCACACGCACAGGCCTAAAATCCGCCGCTCATTGGCCAGATCGATAGCTCATTTATAGAGCACCGTCGGAGAGGAAATTGGGTTTTTGTGTTGGGCTGGATTTTAATGCCGCGCCGAGTGTTGGCGACCGGCGGAGCGGAATGATTAGGAATTTGAGAGCTGCGGTCGCGGGCCGAGCAGACCAGCGCCTCCTCTGCCTGAGCTGCCGCAAAGTGGCCGCGCCTGAGGGAGGCGGGGGTGGTCTTCCACCACTGGTTTGGTTTAACCCTCGCAGTACAGTCAGGGGAGAAGGGGTGCTTTATGACCACCTGCAGAAACTATTGTAAGCCGTATTGCTGTATTATACAGGTGATTATAACTAAACTTAAACTTTCAGAACGCTGCTCAGAAATACGTGAAATTGCAAAGGAGACACAAAACAATTACTGTGAAAATTTTAATTAGAAAAGGGAAGGAACAAGGAATTGAGAAGTGTTTTGGACAGATCAGGAATGATGCTACTAAATCCTATGGATGTATTGGGCAGATGGAGAAAATATTTTGAAGAATTGCTCAATGTAGGTGAAATATCCAATGATGCGTCTGACTATGAGATAGAATGGAATAGGAATGATGGTGGAAAAAGGATCACACTTGAGGAATTGGAGGGGAATGGTAATAGATTGCAGTGCTGCAGTCTGCAGTGCTGCCAAGGCACACTGGGCCCATCACAGACCTTATTGTCTAGGTTTGATAAGCGACGACTCACGCTTACGTGTGTTGTTTATGGAGCGAACAGTGACCAGCGCTCGGTACGTGTAGAATGTTGTGAGTGACGGCCTTTTGCCGTTCCTGCCATGAGTTTGGTGAAAGAGACAACGTCATCCTTGCCCTCACGGCTTCGTTACCATCAAAGTGAAGTCTTCGAGAAAGTTCTGTACGCAACGGAAGCAGATGAAAATGTTATGCGGCCAATAAATAGCTGTACGTAAGGTGGGTTATGATAGTGTACCCATGCCATAGGATTGTTACAGTTATTGTAGAGCTGGTGTGTGTGCTCATTGTTATGTGCTGAAAGAGAGTGTCGACAAACTCTTCGATTCGTGCTGTAATGAGAAATCCAGGCCTGATAATTGGTGAGGGACAGAAGTGTGGGTGGTGGGGCCTGTGGAGGGTTTGCAAAGTCCTCGGGGCACAAGTCTCATGGAGGCCCCAACTCAATCAAGGGTTCTGACCCTCCGGTGTGTTCAGATGGACAACATCAGAATGTCAGATTGTAAAACATGAGGCTCCCATTGAAAATAAACTTCGTTAAACCTCGAATCATTCTCCCACAGCAGATGTGGAGCTCTTGCAAGATGTCGTCGTCCCTACTCTCTCAACTCGGGCGCTGGCCAATTCCTTTGTTTTGAAGGGCTGACCGTCTCAGTCGCCTGTTGGCTACTGGTCTCGGAGCGTAGCTGACTGTCGGCTAGCAGACGAAGCGTATGACCCAGAGATTGTAAGATAATTGCGGAGAATGGTCATTGCATGATAGATTAGGTCCTGTAGCTGACATACTTGACTCGCGGATAGCCAACTCATTTATCTTCATCACCCACAGCTAGTGTGAAACGACTTTAAAAGGTATCCATGTAAGACAGGCGTTCATGGATGTAAATATTTTGAAACATTCTAAAACGAAAGCGTATGTGTTTGTAACACAAATGTATGTGTTTTTAAATGGACAACCTATACTATTTCATCAGAAATTTGTAGTATGACAGATCACATAAACAATGGCGTCGATTGCGTCGCAATACGCCAGTTACATCCCGAGATATTGAGAAGTGAAGTTCACGCTAGAAATACGCGAAACGTGCGGATATCGTAGGTCCTGAGACTCAGGCGAGAACGCCATGCTCATATGTAAACATAATTGTCAATTAGTTGTCAGTTTTTTCTTAGAAAACGATTATAACTGAAACCAAGAAAGAGCAAGCGAGTTTGTAAGAGTACAATACTGGTAGCTTTTTTTCTCATCGCTATTCCGCAGTTTTCCTGTAACACTAATATTCTTCATTCATACTACTCTTGAGAATCAGTATATTTCAATTAATTAAACTGGAAAAGAATATATGAGAGTATCCCATAACAACTCTTCAAAATCAGAATATTCCAATCTGCATAATGAATAGTACGAAATTCTCTTAACTCACTATGGGTACTATGATCCAAAGAATCGAGAAGCAGATTGAAAATGAAATATATGTTTGCAAACAGATACTAAGATTGTTTATTTATATGATATTATTTCTTGGTGAAAGTCTTCAGAAGTTCACGTTGGATATTATAGATCCAAATGAAATAAATTATCTCGGTATATCAAAGCTCATGAGTTTCTTGCGAAACACATTAGCAAGTATCTAGATGAAGAAGAATCTGGAAAGTATTTACAAGTGCATTTACAATAATACACACATACCATCATATAAAGAGTACCATCTTGAAAAAACAGTAAGTACAAAGTATTATTCAACGATCGTTGACGCAACTCCTGATTCAAATCGTAATTAGCAGATAACATTCACCTTGCATTATATTTACTTCAATAGTGGAGTTTATAAATATGGAGTAAATGAACGATTTCTGGTATTTGTAGATTGTTACCAGAACACAGGAGTTGCTACTGTACATTTAATTCGATCAATACTTAGGGAACGCTCAGTCCCCATCAGTTAATGCAGCGGATAAGTTTATGATAATGGAAATAACATGAGTGGGTCTAATAAGGGAGCTCAGACACAGTTTTGTCAGTGGAATTCTCTAACAAAATTTTCTCCTTGTCATAACCTCAGATTATGTGGAGTACATACCGCTGAGACAGGTGAACAAGCAGCAGATACTTCTTTCAGAGTGCTTAAACCACTTCATAACTATCAGCCTACAGGACGTGGAAGATCTCTGTGTTCCATCTCTGACACACTTTGAATGCCAGGGTTGATGCTGTAAGGACAGTTGCGGATGGTGATATTTTCAATGCTGTTGAAACACTCATTAAATTAAATCTCTCAGCTGAAACACGTTCCGTGGTGTAGCGTGTGAGACCTTTCAAATGTTTAATTTAGATGTAGCTGACGCATCTTTCATACTGTACCGGTGACTGTAGCTGCAGCAGGAAGGTTATTCAGCATTTTGGCTCGTGTTAAAAATCGCTTGAGATCAACTAAGCATCATATTTCCATCTTTCCAAATATGACAAGGGCAGTTGTGCTATATTTATTACATGCAAAAACAGTGGCATTTTAGCATTGGTACTGTACTCAGTCAACAGAGCGGTATATTATGAGTGTTACTTTTCTTTTCGGGGAGCGGTATGTTAGAATACTTCATTATTGATTAGCAGTAAAGTAAAACTAGTCAACTCATAAATCGTAGAAGATTTCTGTTGTGCGTTGTAGATTACGGTCGCTATATAATTCAGTTTCGTCACTGTGGCGATCATAGATGTCTCATTACTGATTTTCTCGCTACTCTCTAAAACAAAACAATATAGGTTACTGTAACTCCTGTATTCTATTCCATGAAATAATTGTTGAACTCGCTACTTTCCACAGCAATAATTATTACTATTTTCTTGTATTCCATGAAAGAGTTACCGGTATAGCAGTGGTATTCTTTCATTTTATATATTACTATTTTTTCTCATTCATTCATCCTATTGGTTGTTAGTTCTTTCAGTATCACAGCGGGACACTTGAGACATGGTATCACGAATATTTTCATGTTTCTCTAGATTCTACATCATTTCGATTGTAACTGAACATTACAGAAGATGTATAACAAAAAATATTCCTGGTTCTTTTATATAATAGGGAGCATGACAGTAAACATTTTTCTTAATAAAAAAAAATCCGTAAATTCGTTTTTTTGAACTTGCAGTGATGTGAAAGGAGCTCTACAGAGTAAAAAAAAATGCTTGAAGAACTTAATTGTAAAAAAATGTACGATATTTAGAGCATGGTACATCACGCAAGTGTTCTATAAGCAGTTTTCTTTCTGTGACATAATTATATTTAAATGTTGAAAAATGATACACATATTTACCAATGTCACTTTACTTCTTAGCTAACGGTATTTATTGTAATTCTAAGCGCAAATGTGTGAATAATGAAAATCTGTTCGCAAAAAAATTACATAGATCCCCTACTACAAACAGGAAATTTACCTTGCCGTGTAAGTTCTGTAAGTCTATCGTTTCACAATTTTGTAGAAAAACAGTGCAATGTATTATAACATCTGAAACAATTTTTTTCATACGGTACTCTGTGAAACAAAATAATAAACTACCATTGTTAGTTGTTGCTATGATAATAGGAATAGTTGAAACAAGTCTGAGGCGTTAAACTACATTTGCGTAGAATATCAAGCATCTGCAAGCACAGTATTATTGGTGAGTAATGTTTATATTCGTGTCTCCATGACAAGGCGGAAAATTAGGAACAGTTATTCTGATATACCTATATATAAAACTAGTAATCTGCGTCGAAATACTGCGTGTTGTCTTCGGCGGTTTCCGCTTGTTAAATATAATGCAATGGCGTCACAATCTGCATAATATCTTCGAATGTTTACATGGTCAGTAACACAGAATATCACTGCAGCCCGCATACAGTCGAAGTTAGTTTGCAAGAAATGTGTGCCTGATTTCTACCAGTAATATCCCGTTCAACGTGTATTACCACAGGAATAATTAAATTTGTGAACATTTCTGTGTAATAAATAAATATATTTTACTCTGCAACTCAACCCAATGTTTGTTTTGTATTCTCAATATTCTCCGAACACATGACATTTAAAACATGTCTGACCGTTCTTAAAATAACATGAAATTTGGATTTACATGTTTGGAGATTGTCCCCAATTGCTCATCCAGTACTGGGCCCATTAACAGCTCTCAGCTGTCATGGCCACAGAATGGAAGTGCACGGATGGACATCATTCGTCTAAGAAATGCACTGGCTCCAACCCCACGTCTTTTGGTCTGTGGAGGACAAGCTGGCCAGAGCTCGGTACGTACAGAATGTAAGACCCTTTCTTTTGTCACTCTTGCAACAAGAAGGTGATATCTGGTTCCAATAGGATAATGTAATTTGCTGCGAATACATATAAAGAAAGATCATCTCTCATTTAGCTACACTATAGCAGGTCACCAACTGGAAGCAGTTAATTCCATACATTATCTGGGAATAGGATTAGGAGTGATTTAAAATCGAACGATCATATAAAATTAATCGTCGGTAAAGCAGATGCAAGACTGAGATTCATTGGAGGAATCCTAAGGAAATGCAGTCCGAAAGCAAAGGAAGTAGGTTACAGAACACTTGTTCCCCTCACTGTTTGAATACTGTTCTCTAGTGTGGGATCCGTACCAGGTCAGGTTGATAAGAAGAGGTAGAGAAGATCCAACGGAGAGCAGCGCGCTTCGCTACAGGATCATTTAGTAATCGTCAAAACGTAAAGAAGATGATCGATAAACTCTAGTGGAAGACTCTGCAAGAGAAACTCTCTGTAGCTCGGTACAGGCTTATGTCGAAGTTTCGAGAACATACCTTCACCAAAGAGGCTAGCAGTATATTGGTCCATGCTACGTATATCTCGCGAAGAGATTATGAGGATAAAAGCAGAGAAATTAGAGCCCGCACAGAGGCATACCGACTTTCTTTCCGCAAACAGTTGGTGACTGGAATAGGAGGATAACCGATAATGGTATTCAAGGTACCCTCCGCTACACTCCGTCTGATGGCTTGCGGAGTATTGATGTAGATGTAGATAATCGCCCCCACTGGGCGTACTCTGCAAGACGTGCTTCAACTTCCATGGACAGCAAGATCTCCAATCGAAGACGTCAGTGATGTTATTGCTCGACAACTGACACGGACGACTCGTGAAGCCACATCACTTTTATAACTACGGAAACAGTTCGAGCCGGCGTGGAATAATATATCAGTATTTGCCGTAAAATGAATGTCAGAATCTGCGGCTCCATTTGTCGCCTTCATGGCCACACCACATAGTGGAATGGGTGTTCCAGAATGTGTTAAAAACTGCTACCTCAGTACCGCTTGAGGTATTGATACGAAAATACAACGAATAAATGAACTCAGTATGCACTGTTTCGACAACAAACCTCGAGTGCTTGGAAAACTCTGAGAGGGTGTATTAACTTTTAATAATGACATCGAATTTTAAAGTTGTACTTAGTTCTATAATTTAACTCTTAAATATTCAGTATTGTAGCTTCCATGCTTGTATGTGCAAATCGGTATTTCTGTGTAATATGTACGAGTCAATAACAATTTTTATTGTCCTGAGGTAGTAATAACGTATCGAGCACTTGCTAACATACGTAATTTGCAACGGCTCTGGGGTGTCACTTTGTCTTTTTACAGGAAATGCGGAACCGGTTTTCGCTGGAAAATATTAAGTCCAGTTTTAGTCCGCTGGTGCAGATCTGGCGGTTTGAATGCAACAAAGGCTTATACGTTGTAAATGTTGCCGTAGTACCGTGTATTAAGTATACTGCCTTCTATAAGTTTTTGGAAAAGCATCGTTTGCGTATTTTTAAGTTTCTGGAGGAATTTCTTCATTTGCGTTACACGGCTTTTTTACAGTATTTTCTGCAATTGTGTCATGTTATATATTGATGAGCCTACCAGTTACAATAGCCAGGCAAATCATCAACTGGAATATATTATCTCGGCACCAGTGATTCTATGGAAAAGAACTGAACGGAGTTTCTCGTTTGCACTTCCATATTTAGAGGATGTATTGAAATCAAATTAGCAAGTAATAAGCCTCGGTGGCGTGGTCGAGCGTTCTAAGGCGGAGGAGTTTCGTGTCCTCCCTGGGGCATGGGTGTCTGTATTATCCTTAAGTTACTTTCAGTTATTTTAAGTAGTTTGTAAATATAGGGACCGGTGACCATAGCAGTTTGGTCCAGTAAGTTTACAAACAAAAACAACAATATGAATACGGATAAAGGTCACGTCTCCTATTCTGCTTGGAGTCCTGCTCTGTCCTTCATCAAGAAACAACGTTCATGCTGCATAACGCGTTGAATGTTAACACGTTCACTGCGATGTCCATATCAATAGGTGTTTTCTGCCATGCAACTCCAAGTAGAAGGGCGCGAGGCTTCATTGTGGTCACAAGGTGTCTTGCGTGGTATTTCTGTAGCTCCATTATAACAAACGTCGGTCACACGACAGACGACTTGTTAATATTGGCTGTTGATAACTACAGACTTTGGTCATCTCTATTTGTGTGTGTGTGTGTGTGTGTGTGTGTGTGTGTTTCATCGTTCTCAAAGGGTTCGGAAAAGCGAGGTTTTAAAATTCCATGCATAGTAGTTTCCTATTGCACATGTGCTTCGGAAATAAAAGTGTGTGCACCTGTTGAAACACAGAACTCTGTGGAAATAATTAGGTGGCTGCTTTCCCAAACGTGTTATTTGGAGGTTTTATACTTTAAGAGGAATTCGGGTTTCACACAATATTTTTATTCTTCTCATATGGTCACTGATAAGGCTGGTGTATTAATTGTATGAGTCGTATTTGGGCGAAACATGTATCAGACTTATTCTGAGCAGATGAACATAAGATCTCCCGTACAGAAATTGCCTAGTTTTCGAAACATAAATTCATGAGCCATACTAATATAAACTATACAACTAATAATATAAACAGCACAATATGACTTACAGAAGGTAATAGGAAAGACTAAAATCAAATGTTTGTAAAGCTTAAGGGACTTAACTGCGTGCTCATCAGTCCCTTAATTTCAAACTAGTTATGAACTACCTTATACTAAAGACGACACAAACATCCATGCCCGAGGGCGGATTCGAACCCCCGACGGCGGACGGCCGCGCGTACCGAAACACAGCGCTCCTGCACGCCTGGCTAATCCGCCGCGGCAAGGAATAAATGGTAATGCTCATATTTATTTCCCATCATAATCATTCTCGACGGGACCTAACGTTAATATCGGTATACATATATGAATAACTGTTCGAAAGAATGTTATATTAATTCATAGTAAAACATATATACATAACCTTCACAGAAATATCTAATTGTACTTTAGGACCGTAAAGTGACAGATCTTTCGCGAACAGAATATTAAAAAAGCACCGTGATTACAATGTTTGATATCACAATCACTATATCCTACTTGTGACATTCATCATAGTGCACAGATGTAATTTGTTAGCTTTCCTCTCTTATACAAACAGAGAGGTCTGATAGAAATATATGACCGTCCTTGAAAAGTGGTGAATATGTATATTGAATGACAACAAGATACATTTACATACTCAGTCGTGGGTAAAGTATTATTTTTCGGCAAATACATTTTCCATTTTTTGATTCCTGGAAGTACTTTAAATATAATTATATTGGTTTGTCCATTCTAAGAGACTATCAACTGTAACATGTATTTTAAATCTGAAACGAAAAAATTAAAGTTTACCAGAGGTGCTAACATCAACAACTTTATTTTGTAGTTCCTGTTTGTTATTCGCTGTGTCATTCTTGCTAAAATGTACCTTTGTTGTTGAAAACCAATGTACACAATTGTTCCAAGATGACTAGCACATTTTAATTTGTAAACCATAATAAGATCTTACATATGAAATAGATTTCGACACAATATACATCTCCGCCTACATTCCTAACGTTGATCCAGTTCCATTTCATATTCAAATAATAAATATATTTTTGCAAGTATAACCTTCACCAGGAAGTAAGGTGATACACTTGAGTACAAATGCTAAAGCAGGTTCCGTTAGGTGTCCTCGGAGTTTATCGCGACGGCAATCTTCCATAAAATATATTGGTTTACAAGCCGCTTGTGAACCGAGAATATTTTATTGAAGATTCCGTTATCTTTTCGTGCTTTTTTTCTTTCGTAGTAAAAGTTAATTTTTTTAAAGAAAATTGTACAAAGATCCAAAAACAATTGGTCTAACAGTTGTAAATTTTCGTAGCTGTGTGGGAAAAGTGTCAGAGCTCCAAGCGCTAATAGAAAGTACTGAATCTCAAATCATTATAAGAAGTGAAAGCCGGCTAAAGCCTAAGTTCAGCTGTAATTTATACTAAGGGGCTAATGGTGTTCAGAAAGGATAGATTGAATAAAACAGGTGGTTGCGTATTCATTGCTGTCACCTGACCACCAGAATTAGTAATTGGTTGTTTTTCCCATCTCCGTGACTCAGACGATTGGATGATTAAGAAAGCTCGGATCAAATTTCAAAAACGTATACGAAGGAACTTGGCCCCCTACTTGAACCAATGTATGGAATGTATCTAGAGAAGCGAAGTGTTTTTAAGGATTGGAAAAAGGCACAGGTCATTCCCGTTTACAAGATGGGACATCGATTTCATACGCAAAACTATAGGCCTATATTTCTGACATGGGTTGCAGAATTTTAGACAACTTTGTATGTACGAATATTATGTCATTCCCTAAAGAAAGGATCATTTGAAACACAACTGGTTCTATTTATCCATGAGATCGACTGGGCAGCGCGGTGACCGAGGGGATTGAGGCGCTCCAGTCACGGTCTGCACGGCCACTACGGTCGGGGATTCGAATCCCCCATCGGGCATGGATATTTGTGCCGTCCTTAGTTAGTTCATAAGTAGTTTGTAAGTTTAGGGACTGATGACCCCGTAGTCAAGTCTCATAGACTATACAAACATTTAAACATTTGACTGGGCAGCAGATGCATGATGCCATTTATAGGCCGTGTTTATTGACTTCCACAAGGCGTTCGATACCGTTCCACACCATTGCCTAATGAACAAAATGCGAGTATGTGGTATATCAGACCTGCTGTGAATGGACTGAGGCATTTCTGTCTGACAGAAGGTAGCAGACGAGACTCTGAGTAGTGTTATAATAGAACTACTACGTTTCACAATATACGCAATTACGTCGTAGATAACATCATAAGTTCAATGCGGCTTTTTGCGAATTGTGCAGTAATTTATCGAGAAGTCGGAACGAAATGCAGAATGACCAGGTGTGTATCGACGGCTGGTGGCATGAATGACAACTGGGCATCAATATAAGTATAATGCCGCGTTTACATAGAATAAAGGTTCTACTCGATAACAGGACAAACATTGCAAGCAGTTTTTTTCCATAAAATATCTGGGAGTAGACGAATTACAATGGAATGAACACACAAAATTAGTCGTGGTTCAAGCAGATGCCAGACAGATTGGAAGAATCCTTAGGGTTCTCAAATTGATTCCGTATTTCTTGATTTCCAGAATGCTCACAAACGGCTTTTAATCAAATTACGTGGTTATGGTATATAGCCGTCAACAATAATTGGGGTACACATGGAAGAGTCACCATCAGAAGATGTAGCTATATTACAATTTAATAATGATTAGAAGTACACTGGTGCTTTATTCTGACACCCAACAAAAGCAATGCTTCAGAAGCTAATCGAATCGAATTGGACAGTCATGATCACGACTCTTGACTTAGCAGTACATCATTTATATCTGTTGTTATCAACTATATTAGAAAATGTTCAAAATGTTTATAAAACTATGGAACTTACCTGCTGTGGACATCAGTCCCGAGGCTTACAAACTACTTTAATTTAAGCTAAGGACAACACTAACTCCCATGACCGAGGGAGGACTCGAACCTTTGACGGAGAGCAGACGCGCACTACGCTGCAAGGCTCCTTAGCGTGCACGGCCACTCCCACGTTGCAACTATAATTGAGAGAAAGTAGAAATACATCTATATAAATGAAATACATTTGCATTTCCATCCTTAGTACACATCGTATTTACAAGGAACACTGAAAAGAACGAATAAGGTCGTTTTCCTTTAATGCAAATTGGTTAATTCCAGTGTTTCAGCTTCTGAATAGGTTTTTACGTTTTCAGTTCTGATTGCTTAGTTAAAGTACCGTGTAAGTCTATATGTCTTCAATGAGAAATGTAAAGCTCACTAACTTATTATTGACCGCCTCAAAATCACTTGACAAATGCTTAAAAATAGAAATTTCAGTTCTTAGATTTACAATAAGTATCTGTAGACAGTAGCGAAAATGTAATCGTTTAGATATCGAGCCAAAGATGACGATATTCGGCGACAACTATGATTCTAGGCTCACACAAAGTATAAAAGCTTTTGATATATCCAATTTTTATTAAGATGTCGTTCAACAGCCGTAAGATATTTGAGGAAATGCATACTGTAAACCATCAGCTGTTTATTTTTTGTTAAACTTCTACCGGTTTCGGTTATAATCCATCTTCACGGAAGAGAACTAGACAGTCTGGCATTGCTTTTATGTTTTTAATCAAGACTTGATGCCTAGTGACATCTTATCTATTTTTATTGTGTGACATGCATGTCAGTATGCATAAGGAGGCATATAATGCACCTATTTAATCAGTCTATCTAGTTCTCTTCATGAAGATGGTTTATAACCGAAACCGGCAGAAGTTTGACAAAAATAAACCTGATGGTTTACAGTATGCATTTCCTTTTGATATATATTCTGGAAGGAAGGAATATTAGGGTTTAACGTACCGTCAACAATGTGGTCATCAGAGACAGAGCTCACTCTCTGATGTTTGGATACAGTACTGGAAGGACACCGCCTGTGCTCTCTGAAAGGAACCGACCCGGAATTTGCCTGGAGCGATCTAGGAAATTCACTGAAAACCTAAATAGGATGTCAGGAATGCGAATGCGAGTCCAGTATGTTACCACTGCACCACCTCGTTTGGCAAATATATTCTACAACATGCGCTCAACTCAAAATAATCTTTAGAGAAATTTATCTTCAGTGATAGCATAGTATAAACACTTACGGAAAAATCGCTGTGTTACGATTTATTTTTCTCATTACTATTCAGGAAGTACAAATGATGCACATGAATTTCAATTCATTGGTTTTTATATGGCAATCTTGCGGAATTTACAATATAATTTGCTCTTATAATTGCAAAGCCTGAGTGTCTCTTGATACAAGAGTAACAAGCAAAGGGATAGAGGCTTTTGTTTTAAAAGTGACTACAGTAGTAGTATTAAAAGCACTTCCACGCGTAAGAAACTATCTTAAAGATTTTCCCTAAAATTTAAAGACAACTTCATTAATAACATTCCGCATTTAAGATCCGTGACGATTATTTCGTGAATTTCAATTCCTATTAGAAATTACGAAATCGAATATTGCGTGCTTGCGGAGAATCACTTAAGTGATTGCCTGGGGTATCCGTTGGAGTCCTCAATAGAATTCCCGTCACTATTTGTCTGCCCCTGAACTATTACTCTGTGTCAAATTACTTCGGAGACGACCGAACGAGAGACCAGGCTTTCTTGTGTTTGTGTGGCGGAGGGTTCAAGAGGGGGTGGGGGGAGGGGATCGATGGAGCGAACTGAGGACAGTGTCATCAGTCTTCCTCTGCAGCTCGCCACCAGGCCCTCTCTTATGAGAGTTTCTTCGTTTCTGAGCGGCTCAGACGTCCAGCGTCATCACCTTTGATTTATAGAAATACTAGCTGAAAACCCGGCTTTTCTTGAGTATTTATTTATACCTGCTTTGAGTTAGTACTTCTGCTATCTTTTCTCTCTCTATCCATCTCCTTTTGTCCTGAAAACATGCTATATTTATCGGAGAATAAATAAGAAATGACGCTGTCTCGCATAATGTAAAAAAATGTAAGTATCCAAACAAAGAAACATAGTAATCAAAATTGTTGTACAATTGTATAGTTCTGCAGAAATGTATTCATTTGTATACGTGCTGTATGTCTGTATTAAAAGAAATTTCTTTTTTACTGCTTTATTTATTTATTCTTATATTCGTTATTAGTATGCTTATCCTTACAGAGAAAGAGCTGAAGACAGTGTAGCAGGCATAGACCAAAGATATGGTCTGTGGCATCACGTTTCGCTGTATGTAACCTTCTTGCTATAGAGTCGCAAACGTCATCGCTGGCCTGCAGTCCGAAATTTTTTTCATAATTTGACGACTGTCAACCACCCTATCTTCCACTTCACGTATAGCTATCCGCATGGAACTGCTATGGTGTACAACCGGAGACTTCGGATAACAATTACACACAGACCATTCGTTTGCATTCTGTAGTTTTCGCTGCAGAGCGAAATAATAAAACACACATACACACACACACACACACACACACACACACACACACACACACACATAGAATTTTATATACACCGATTACTTTCTATCCCAATATACTCCACCCTTTGGTCGTTCACCTCATTGATGGTGGACGGTACACTGAAACCATCAATGAACGCGTCTTGCTACATCTACCAACCCGTTGAGCAGGCTTGGGACCGGATGAAAAGTCATTTTGGGCGGTCTACACGACCAACACGAAATCTGGTCCAAGGTGGAAATTACTTGGGAGGCCATTTCTCAAGAGTACTTTCGGCTCGTCTACGATCGTCTCCTTGGATGAATTGCAGGCGGCATTGCTGAAAAAGCTACTAGCCTCATCATTTCACACGCTCTGATGAATGTACTCACACACGTATGGTTCTGTTTGTGTGATCGGTGTTGCACGCATGCTTAACAATGACTGTACTCACAAGCATATGGTTCCGTATGTGTGATCGGTGTTGTAAACACCCTTAAGAATGTATCAATAAAATTCCTCTCTGCTGAGTCTACCAACTGATGCCGTTTTTAATTTTCCAGGAATGTTTTTTTATTCGAGAAGGTATTTTCTTACTCATGAAGACCAAAGTATCAGGTTTCCATATCGTCAGTTTCGTGGCAGTGTTCTGAATAAAAAGTTCTGATTCAAATATTGTTAAAGGCACGTTTCGCGTTTCCTTTGGTAAAGGTAAAGCAGTCAACAATCCGAAGATTGGTTTGAACACCACAGTGCTTTACTAGGCATGGTCCTGTTTGGAGGTGGCATGCCGTTGCCTTCCTCCGACCTTCGAACTGACTTACCCAGCCAGTTATAGGGGGACCTACAGTTTAACGTGGGTTCCGAACCACGGTGCTACTCGGTATTTTTCACATGAGCAATACTGCTAGAGGTGAAAGAAGTGGAAAGTGACAGATAAAAATCCTAGGACCTGGCGGGGATCGAACCCGCGACCTTCGAATTTGTAGTCTGGCACTCTACCACTGTGCAATATATATATATATATATATATATATATATATTATTGTTGTGCCATTACACCTCCCGGGCATGTAAAAATTGGAGGTGTACTTCCTTGTAGCCCACAATGACGATGTTTATTTTTGGGAGTTACATTTTCTTGAATACTGATGCTTTTACTCAGATTATCAATTGATTCCCTCAAACCCTTCATAAATAACTGATTCTAACGAGGACTGTTCATTAATAAATGATCTTTCATGGCTGCTGTATCAGATGACTAGATGGAGGTATATGACGTAACATAAGTGCCTTCAGACTTTCCGCAGCCTATATCTTGAGTCTCAACAAGCTAAAAAGCCGCATCATAATTCTAGTATGATCAACAGTTGATTCCTCGAACTGATGCTGTTACTGCCTACTCAATACCATGTAGCAATTGTCAGAATTTCCGCAGTTATCTCAAAGTACAATTACTAGCAAAAAAGTAGTACCTCCACTATTCCAGAAATAACGACAGTCGTAGGAGGAAAAGTGTGTGTTTCTGATAAGTTAAAACATATTCCTATCTTACAAATTTGGGTGCACTTCTGACAAATGATTTAGTGATGACAATTTCTTATTTTATTTTTCTGCAGCGAAGTGTGCGCTGATATGAAACACCTGGCAGATTAAAATTGTGTGTCCTAAACGGGACTCGAACCTGGGACCTTGCTTTTCGCGGGCAAGCTCACTACCGACTAAGCGCACACTCCGCTGCAGAGTGAAGTTTCATTCTGGAAACATCCCCTAGGCTGTGGTTAAGCCATGTCTCCACCATATCCTTTCTTCCAGGAGTTCTAGTCTTGCAAGTTTCGCAGGAGAGCTTTTGTGAAGTTTGGAAAGTAGGACGCGAGGTACTGCTGGAAGTAAAGTTGTGAGGCGACATCGTGAGTCGTGTCGGGATGGCTCAGTCGGTAGAGCGCTTGCCCGCGAAAGGCAAAGGTCCCAGGTTCGAGTCCCGGTTCCGGCACACAATTTTAATCTGCCAGGAAGTTTCTTTATAGCGAATTGCTAATATTGAATGGTTTATAACAGACTTCCAAGGGAATATACGTTCCTTATATTGGCACAACCCTATAGAAACAATTCGAAAATCATAAAAATCGTGTACACTGACACGTCCTACCGTTCAAAGAAAATTTCCACATAGGCCTAAATAAAATTGTAACACACAACAAACAATTACACAATGGCCAAATACATATTGGAAAGCAAACACTAACTAACAGAAAAAAATAACGTTAACTGCTCTTATCTGACACCTAAGTTTTCATAAACCTCTCACCTTCCCAAACCCCCGCACCTCTCCCAACCCCCACTGGCCCACGTGGCGGATTGGTAACACACTGGACCAATATTCGAGAGGCTTAAAACCACCACCGGCCATCCAGATTTAGGTTATCCGTGATTTCTTTAAATAATTTCAGAAAAATTGCAGTATTGATTCTCTGAAATGGCAGGGCAGAATTCCTTTGCAATCCTCACTCTTGAAATCAGAGCGTGAGTTCCATCAATATGACCACATTGTCGACGGAACGGTAAAACCTACTTTCCTTCCACTGTACCTGTTGCCTTTCAGACATGTCTTTTATCTAACCCTACAGCTCACTATTTACTACTTTACACATACTGTTTAGTCGTCCTACGCCTACCCCTAACCTAACGCTCCTGATCCGTTTTACCCAAGCTTTTAGGCTACATATAGGTGTTTTATTACGTCGTCACCCTATCATTTCTATTTTATAAAAGTCAATACAGAATACTATAAATAGAACTAATAATAAAAAAAGTAAAGTAAGAAAACAACTAAAATATGGGCAACATTCCAAAAATCAGAAAATACCTACTCATTCACTGAAGAGTATAAAAATGTATCTGATAGTGTTAAATTGGTTGTTCAGTTGCGTCCAAGGTAGAACGAAAAATATTCGTCACGAAGAAAAACCTTCGTAAAATATGCAGCATGTTAGCATTTCTTAAAGTGAGGCGAAAATCTTAAACCCAATTTCTGTGAATAAAGAAACAAATATTTCTAACTTTTGTAAACCGTTTTTCTATTTAAGAAAAAATACTACAAATGTAGACATATGTCATTGAGAATACAAAAATTAGTGTTGTAAGAACATTATCGTGCCGGATACCATAATTTGACTGCATGAACAGCGGAAAGCTAGTAAGTGATAAAATTATTTCCTTTCATTCATTTTGAAAGGATTGTCACCGATTCCAGAAGGCTTAAAACTATGTGGAAAGTTTATTTCAAGTCGGTAAGTGGTGTCATTCCCAAATATTGGATGAATAATGCTTCGTATTCATGTGTTACACAATGCGGAAATTTTTGCTTGTAGGTCGTATTTGTTAGTCCCTTAGCTATTGTTGCAATTGTTATAATTATATAGGTCTCTCTATAGTTCTGAAACGTGAACCACCTAGTTACTGAATAATTAAATTAAGAACGAAAGTGTTTCAGAATAAAAGAACATCCTTCTCTCAAGAATTGTATAGCTACTGTAGACCAGAAAATGGGAAAGACTGAATTACGTTATGACAATTTAAAAAAAAAAATGTTTATATAATTAGAACAGTTGCCATATCGTGGGCGGGATGTTGCAACTGAAATGTTATCTTTCCTTTTGTATGAGCCCAGTACAGCTTCAGCGAGCAAAGCGCTGTTATCAGTTTAGCCCGCATGTTTAAATCGTGCATGTGGGTCTGAATGTAGCGTGAACCTCACCCTCCCTCCCCTCAACTTCTCCCCTCTCGCCCACTCACCATCTTCTTTTCTCTCTCTCTCTCTCTCTCTCTCTCTCTCTTTCACTGTGTCTCGTTAGTAATTACCAAAAAATCCAAATTTAGCGTTCCTGGAAAAGCGCTCGCCTGCTTTCGCCGGGGAACATATAATTTTCATCACAGACCGTTTAGCACTGAGAGCAGAAAAGAAGCTAATGGCGCGTTAACACGCTCTTATAACTATACATGACAAGTGGTGCCGGGAACCCCTGTCGTTATTACAAAGACGCTTGTGATGACCCAGTGGTGGACTTAGCTACAAGCCTTGAGCTTTCACATTCGTGACTTCAATCCAATGATGTGAGCTAGCATACAGCGTTCAATGCAGACCGTTGTTATTCCTTAAAGCGATAGCAACAGATTGTAATATTTACTATTACATTATGTTTTTTTATAATGTTGTTACCACAAATCTCTGAAAGTAAATGACAGATTTACTTAAAACTTTTTGCACGTACTCAAGTGCCTATTTAGACAGAAGGAAAGTTACATATTTTACGTAAAAGTTGTTAACGTACTTAAATTATTAACACCTTGCTCCAAAGAACACCACCTCGAAGGGCATAGTATATGTATTTTAATTATGTAAGTTTAATCTATGTTAAATGGCAATCCAAAGGTTTTTTTAAAAGCGGCTACGAGAAATTAGAGGCGATTAGCTTTTTTCCAGTGTTGTTCAAACTATACAGTGAGCAAGCTGTGAAGGAATGCAAGGAAATATTCGGAGAGGGAGATTAAGTTCAGGGAGAAGAAATAAAAACTTTGCGGTTTGCCGAGACATAGTAATTTTGTCAGAGTCTGTAAAGCACCTGGTAGAGCAGTTAAACGGAATAGACAGTGTCTTGAAAGGAAGATATATGATGAATATTAACAAGAGTAAAACAAGGGTAATGGAATGTAGTGTCAGAAAATCAGGCGATTTGTTATTAGGGTAGCAAGATAACTTCTGACGGCCGAAGTTAAGAAGAAATAAAATGCAGAATGGCTTTATAACGAAGCGAAACTTGTTAATATCCAATATTAATGTTAGGATGTCCTTTCTGAAAACATTTGTCTGGATTGTAGCATCGCATGGGAGTTTAAACGTGGACAATAAGGAGTTCAGCTTTTGAAATGTGATGCCACAGACGAATGATGAAAATTAGATCGGTAGATCACGTAACTTAATGAGGAGGTGCTTAACCGAATTGGGAAGAAAAAGAGTTTCAGGCATATCCTGACTAAGAGAAGGGATACATTGGTGGGACACATTCTGAGACATCAAGGAATCGTCATTAGAGGGATCTGTGAGGGGGAAAAATCGGAGAGGGAGACCGAGGGATAAAAACAGTAAGCAGATTTAAAATATGTAGGTTGCCGAAAATATTCTCAGATGAAGAGACTCGCACAGGAAAGGTAGCATGGAGACCTGAATCAAACCAGTCTGCGGACTGAAGACCACAACAACAACAACAACAACAAGAGCACTGCGACAACCATTTTTGTCGATATAGAGAATCAGGAAGGACAATTCACAAAAGCGAAGGAAAAGCATCTCCACGAATTATTGCCATACATTCTGCCTGTGCGTCACGATTATTTTTTAGGAACTTCAATATGTCAAAGCACATCAATGGGACTTAATTATGGCATAATTCCTTCCCCCCACCCTCCTATGTTTATCTGAACATTTCTAATACTTGTAACATTACGTGATGTAAGACGTACTCATTCGGACACCATTTGTCGCTTATATTATGCACTTTCTGTGGTATTGATACTTACAAGGAAAGTACTTGGACTCGAACAAACACATATACATCAAAATCGTATGAGAGATAATTTAAACATTCCTTATTGCTCTAGCTATACTTCCGCATCTGCAAAACTCTGCAGTCGTCCGTTAGAGGCCTCTGCGTGTGCCTTGCCACATTGTACTTTGACCTGTCGGTTCGCCAGTAGGGTCGGTGCAGTGTGCCTCCAATGATGCGTTTTGTGACGTTATTTGTGTGGTGAAGCGTCAGATGCGGCGGCGATTGGTAATCAATCCTGCTAATGTATTGCGATTGGTTGATGAAGTTACGAAGAACCCTCCTTCGTGAATATGGTATTAGTGTAGAAGATGAATCATTCGCATGCTTTCTCGTATCTGTTATGGGACAGAAATATGAGCATAAGTTAGATACTGTTGTTACAAACTCATAATAATGATAATAGGGATGATAATAACGGTAGTGCTACGGTAAGTGCGGGAAGAGGCGATGGAAGCAGTGGCAGTGAATATCGACAGTCTTCCGAGAAGAAGGTTAAAGTTGCAACTATCATCACGGCTTTTAATGACAATCCACTAGAGAACATGTACGATGATTATTACATAAGTTATAGCTAAGATATCTGCATTACGTATGGCGTCTACAGTTACGTCTACAGTGCTATCTAGAGCATGATCGCAGAGTTTTGCAGAAAAACGACACCCACCAGCACATTGAGGTGTACGTAGAGATCCTGCAAGCAAACGTTCATACGGATATGTCTGTTCGAGCCCATGTACTTTCCTTGTTAGTCATAACAAATCCACGTTTTGTTTGTACCATAATCTATCTGACAATACTTTCTTATACGATCTCACAGTTTTAATATTTTAGTACAACTGTAGCCTAAGTTGTATTCATTTAAAATCCATTTGTTTCATAGTACACTTTTTCTGTAGTATCGATTCATAATCATAAGAAGTTCACAAATTCATATATCTTTGAAAAACCATCTTTGTATATGTAACCTCAATATTACGAGTGGACTATCTGTTTAGTACAAAGGTATCTGAGGATGGCCTAAGAAGCCGAAAGGTGCTCCTCTATATCGATAAATGTGAATGTCTGTTCGGTGTACGTTTATCACATCCGAACGACAAGATTCAGAGACTTAAATATGTGTACAGTTACTCATTTAACCTGAGGAAGGTTTTAGGCACGGTTTTATAACGATCTGATAGGTATTTAGTAATTTGAAGAATATAACGCGAAATGCGGAACAATAATTACTCTTTGAAAATTATATTTACTCTTTGAAAATGGTTTTATTGGTTGCATTGTTGCTTGAGGGTTGATAATGATAAAATGGTGGAGTATATTGGGATGGAAATTTATCGGTATATCTAAAATTCTACGCGCGCGCATGTGTGTGTGTGTGTGTGTGTGTGGGAATATTTCGCTCTGCAGCGAAAACTACAAAACACAAACGAATGGTCTGTGTGTAATTGTTGTCCGAAGTCTCCCGTTAGCAGCAACATGGCAGCAACATGGCTGCGATTACCCTTGACGCTGCATCACAGGTAGGAGCGCCTGCGATGGTGTACGCAACGACGAACCTGGGTGCACGAATGGCAAAACGTCATTTTTTTCGGGTGAATCCAGGTTCTCTTTACAGCATCTTGATGGTCGCATCCGTGTTGGCGACATAGCGGTGAACGCACATTGGAAGCGTGTATTCGTCATCGCCATACTGGCGTATCACCCGGCGTGATGGTATGGGTGATGCCATTGGTTACACGTCTCGGTCACCTCTTGTTCGCATCGACGGCACTTTGAACAGTGGCCGTTACATTTCAGATGTGTTACGACCCGTGGCTCTACCTTTCATTCGATCCGTGCGAAACCCTACATTTCAGCAGGACAATGCACAACCGCAGGTAGCAGGTCCTGTACGGGCCTTTCTGGATACGGAAAATGTTCGACTGCTGCCCTGGCCAGCACATTCTCTAGATCTCTCACCAACTGAAAAGGACTGGGCAATGGTGGCCGAGAAACTGGTTCGTCACAATACGCCAGTCACTACTCCTGATGAACTGTGGTGTCGTGTTGAAGCAGCATGGGCATCTGTACTTGTACCCGCCATCAAAGCTTTGTTTCACTCAATGCTCAGGTTTATCAAAGGCCATTATTACGGCCAGAGGTGGTTGTTCTGCGTCCCGATTTCTCATCTATGCACTCAAAAAGCGTGAAAATGTAAGCACATGTTAGTTGTAGTCTATATCTATAAATGTGAATGTCTGTTCGGTGTACGTTTATCACGTTTGAAACACAAGACATAAAAAGCTAAAAATTTGTACAGTTACTAATGTCTACCCGGGGAAGGCTTTAGGCACTGTTTTATGGCGATCGGATAGCTATTTATCTATATATATTAATGTGAATGTCTGTTCGGTGTACGCTTATCACGTCCAAACGACAAGACACAGCGACTTAAATATTTGTACAGTTACTAATTTATACCTGGGACGATTTTAGGCACGGTTTTATAGCGATCTGATATATATTTAGTAATTGGAAGAATATAACGTGAAATGCGGAACGATAATTACTCTTTGAAAATTATATTTATTCTTTTAAAATGGTGTTATTGGTTGCATTGTTGCTTGAGGGTTGATAATGATAAAATGGTGGAGTATATTGGGATAGAAAGTTATCAGTGTATATAAAATTCTACCTGTGTGTGTGTGTTAATATTCCGCTCTGCAGCGAAAAGTACAGAACGCAAACGAATGGTCTGTGTGTAATTATTGTCCGAAGTCTCCCGTTGTACACCATAGCAGTTCCATGCCGAGAGCTATAAGGGGGTGGGAGATATGGTGGTTGAAAGTCGTCGAATTATATAAAATTCGGACTGAAGGCCAGCGATGTTTGCAACTCTATAGAAAGGAGGTTACATACCGCGAAACGTGATGCCACAGACCATATCTTTGCGTGCTACAATGTCTTCAGCTCTTTCTCTGTGATGATAAGCATACGAATAAGGAAATATCAGAATAAATAAATAAAGCAGTAAAAAAGAAATTTCTTTTCATACATCCCTTTACAAAAAATCTATTTGACGTTTCGCGCATTACAACAAGTGATCAATCTGTGATACTACTACATTCGTTATTGTTGAATGCTATCTCATCTTCAAAACCAGTTTAAGCTAGTATACTATATTTGTCCAATGAATACCTGTCTATCATCTGCATTTCTTCTTGGTGTAGCAATTTTAATGGCCAGTAGTGTGTATGCAGAATAGCAGAGAGCCGCCGCTGTCAGGGTCCTCGGGTTTGCAACCCGTACTGGGTCAGTGCAGTGGTCGCTGCGAGGAAGAGCGGAGAACGCAGACTGACGACGGCAGGTTTCAGGACGCTGAGTCAAAGGAGACGACGCCGATCGCCGACTCGCTGCCGCAGCAGGTGTAAGGCGCCACGTTTTGCCACCAGATGTCAATAAAAACTGCGAGTTTCCACTGCCCATGCCTGACAAAAATGTTCACATATCGGTCACATGCGTTTAGGAATTGCTCAATTAAAGAGATAACCATAAATATTAGTTTCTCTATGACTGGATGCTTGCTGTTGCCGCAACTGTGGTTCAATTTAATGAATGTCCAGCTCCAGTTGCATTTATTGGTGCTTTATTTAAGCCCACACTACCGGTTTCGGCCTCTATGTTAGGCCATTTTCAAGTGTGACAAACCTGCATGTGTAGCAATAAGTTTACAAAAATTGCATGGTACAAGATAGAATGTTACATATATAAAAAGGTACTGTACAGAAGCAGGAGGAAACTTACGTTATGCCGTAGAGAAAGCAACGTCAGGTAATTAAAACGAACTCAGAGAATTTAAAACTTGAGGCGCCCAATGACGACAAGTGAAAAATGGGCGTGTCATATTTAACATTTCAAATTATTATAATCGGCATGTTCTGATATGTTCTGATATAAACATTACATCATTGCAAGCATGAAATTCTAAACATTAGTTGATAAAATGTAAAGGTCAATAGTAAAATATTATAAATGTCAGTTACGATAAAAACGGAAAATGTAGTGGCCAATAAGGCTATGTGAAAAGTGGGGTGTCGTGAATTTAAAATTTTGATACAGGACGTATAATAATTTAGCTTAAGGCCAATTGTTTTCGATTTAATTTACATTAAAGTTGGTTGTATTGTTTAAACAAGGTACAAAAATTCTTAGGATGTAAAATGTAAAATGATTGCAACGAACGAGGCGCCCAAACCGCTAGTTGAGGGGCGGCCTCTAGCGAGCGAAATTTGAAACCATGTAATTTTTATAAAATTATTGCTACACATTATATGCAGGTTTGTCACACTTGAAAATGACCTAACATAGAGGCCGAAACCGGTAGTATGGGTTTAAATAAAGCACCAATAAATGCAACTGGAGCTGGACTTTCATAAAAAAAAAAAAAAAAAAAAAAAAAAACATAAATGTAGTGCCGCAGTGGCGACGATGCTACTCACCGCGCTTTCGATGCTATCGTACCTTCTGTGAGCCTGAAAACACGACATTAATTTTTTAATGTATGTAAATAATTTAAGAAAATCTCTTTCTTTACGAAAAATACAACTATTTAGATGAACTTGAAACATAAATAAATAAATAAATAAATAAAAAATAAATAAAACTCCCGCGGGAGTTACTAGTCTCCTACCGGGCGCCTCCCCAGGAGGCGGATAGGGGGATGCTCACTAGATATGGGGGGTACCGGGGAAATAAAATACCCGGGGTGGACCAAAACTAGCACCAAGGGCACGACTGTTCCACATGTTAGTGGCGGTGACCAACAGCGTCTGCTCCACATGTTAGTGGCGGTGACCAACAGCGTCTGTTCCACATGATAGTGGCGGCTGACCCATGTTTCAAGGCTCCACAACCTTGATCCAATCAACTGGCACATGCCAGACCAAACTATGAATTACAAGTAAAATCATGGTTCGTGTATGTAATAACAAAATTACCCCAGGTGGTAAAATCCACCCACCTATTAAAAAGGTGGCAACCGGTCATTCGGATTCTGGGGAGACCGGGCCTACACGATTTATGAATGAGTCGGAGCACTCTGGAAAACTTCCCAAAAACAGAAACAATAAGAAAAATTACATTGGAACAATAAACATACAGACACTGATGCAACCAGGAAAATTACATATTGTAACTGAATAATTAAAGAAACTGAAAAGCCAAATCCTTGCAGTACAAGAGACAAGGTTCCCCGATCATCCACTGATTACAATGGCTTCAGAATCTTCAAAAGTGGAACTAATAGGAAAATTGGTAGAGGGGCGAACATGCTTGGTATGGCCTTTCTTGTTGAAAAATCCGCCGTTAAATCTATAATGTCTGTAAGAACCATTAACAATAGACTAATGCTTCTTAGGTTTAAAAATAAGAATAAAAACTACACCCTAATTAATGTCCATGCACCTTGCAACATTGAAAATAAGAAGAACCGAGAAGCTGTAGACAAATTCTGGGAGCGATTAGAACATGAAATCTCTAAAATACCAAGAAACGACGTCAAAATACTTCTTGGAGATTTCAATGGACAGATTGGCAAAGAAAAAAATTTTAGGAAGACAGTTGGCTTATATCCAGCACACAGATTGACCAACAAAAACGGCATGAGACTAATCCAACTCTGCCAACAGTTCAATATGAAAATCAGCTCAACCTCCTTCAACAAGAAACCTAGCAAACAAAAAACCTGGAGATCCCCAATAAACCAACTTGGAGAATTTCAGATAGACCATGTAGCCATCTCTTATGACTTTCAAAAAGAGATCAGAGATATCCAAGTTAAGAAAGGCACAAATATCGACTCTGATCACTACCTCACCAGGGTTCGAGTACAGTTCACTCCAAGACGAAAAACACAGCAAACACCACCGGCAGTCCCAAAATTTAATCTACAAAAACTAACAGAATCAGAAACAATAGAAACATGGGAACATTCTCCTGCAAACAACTGGGAAAAATTCAAGACAAAAATTACAGAAATAGCCAAAGAAAAAATACCATTACAGAAGAAACCCAAACATCCGTGGTGGAATATAAAATGTGAAAATGCCGTTGAATTACGCAAAAAAGCCTTCGAGAAATATAGCTCTAATAAGAATGAGGAGAATTACCAAAACTTTCTAGAAACACGAAAGCTTCCGAATAAAATTATCAGACAAGAGAAGAGAAAATATGTAATCCAGCAACTAGAATCAATAGATACAGATTTTAAAAATTATAATACACATGGATTCTACAAAACTTTTGCAAACCAAATTATAGGTTATAACGCTCAAAATGTTTGCTTCCGAAAACCAGATGGGAATTTAACACTAAGCGATGAAGAAAATTGTGAAGTACTAGCCGAATATTTTGAAAAACTTCTAAACTGTCCAGAACCAACAGAAACCCTCCCAATATCCAACACCAAAGCTCGACAACAAAAATATTCCTCACTGCTAACAGAAGAAGAAATTATCAAACACATAAAGAAACTCAAAAATAACAAAGCCTCTGGGGAGGATGGAATTGTAGCTGAATTTCTAAAATATCTAGGGCCTAATTCAAGAAAGGAGCTAGTAGGAATTATTCAAAATATACGGGTCACCGAAGAAATCCCAGAAGATTGGAAGTGTGCTTTAATACATCCATTACACAAAAAAGGGGACAAACATGATGTGAATAATTACAGAGGAATTTCTCTACTTCCTGTCACATATAAGATTTTATCGGCTTGTATTCTTGAAAGAGCACAAGAAATACTAGAACCCAAAATCTCATATTTCCAAGCTGGTTTCAGGCTAAACAGATCGTGCCCAGAGCAAATTTTAAACCTAAAATTAATCACAAGGATAAGGAAGATGCGAATCACGCCTACAATGTATGTCTTTGTCGACTTCAAGAAGGCATATGACTCAATCCACAGACCCACACTATTTAGGATTCTTGAGGGAAAAGGATTGGATCGTAAAAATCATTCAACAGACGTTAACAAATACAAAATCCAAAGTGAAATTTATGGGAAAACTTTCAAAACCATTTGAAATTAAAACTGGGGTTAGACAGGGTGATGGGTTGTCGCCTTTGTTGTTCAATGTAGTTCTGGATAGAGTCATGGAAGAATGGGAGAAGAAACTTGAAGAAGAAAAGTGCTGGAAACCAATTTCATTAGGAACCAAAAAACATAACCTAAGAATCCCCTATTTAGCCTTTGCAGACGATCTCGCAATAATGGCAGATTCTAGTGAAAGGGCTATAAAACAGGTAGAAATTCTAAAAGAATGTGCAGAAAAAGTCGGGCTACAGATATCATTTGAAAAGACAGTGTTCACAACAACAAATTTAGAAATTTCCAAATTACAAACCAAATACGGAGAAATCAACAGAGTACCACACTTCAAATATCTTGGAGAAATTATCTCGGAAAAAATTGCACAACAAGAAAGAATACAAAAACTCGTAAAGGTTTAGGATTAGTGCAAACCTCTATAATAAAAGATGCTTATCTTTAAATGCCAAAATTAGGCATTACAATACAGTCATTAAACCATCAATGTTATATGCCAGCGAAACCTTGGCTCTAAACAGGAAAACTGATCTAGAAAATCTAAAGAAAGAAGAAAGAAAAATAATTAGAAAAATTTTGGGACCAAGATGGACCGAGAATGGATATAAATTACAGAAAACAACAAAAATTGAAGAATATTCTAACATAGAGATAGACATGAGGAAAAGACGTCTCAAATGAGACTCCCTGAACACAGATTAACAAAGGAATTGTAAAATACGTAGATTCTCTTCTTAATGGAGGAGAATGGATCCAAAAAGTTAAAAAAGATTTGGAATTAGCCAAAATTACTAAAAAAGAAATAGCTGCAAGGAACAATTTTAGAATAAAAGTTGAAAAGTGGGAGGTTAAACCAGAGACAAAAGCACCGAGAACTGGAACAAAATGGAGTGAACAAAGAAGAACTAAATTTTCTCAAACAATGAAAAACTGGTGGGCAAATAAAAAGAACCAGAAGACCAAGAAGAACGGAAAATGAACCAGCTTTACTTAGCGTCTTCCACATGGGAGCTTTACGACTAATAATAATAATAATAATAATAATAATAATAAAAACAGAGTAAATACAAAATTTCATCGAAATCGTTAGGGCCATTTCCAAGACAAAATTGCTGAAAAGAGATAAGGTAAAAGTTAATAGGAGGCGTAAGTTCCGTTTCAATTTATCTCCGCTGCAGCGCTGCGATTGCAGTTCCGCACATGCGATCTCGACGATGTGTATCAAGGAGAAGAACGTGCGCCTTTGGAGATCGCTGTCAGTTACGTACGCTTTGTTGCGCTTCTTTGAAATGTCGGCGTTGATTGAAAATCTCACCGCCTGTGAAATCAGGTCGATGATTCGGTTTCTGAATGCGAGGAAAGTGAAACCAAGTGAAATTTATCAGCAAATTTGCGATGTTTACGGACCAAATGCGATGAGCGATTCGCTGGTGAGAAGATGGGTCCGACAGTTCAATGGCGGGCGTAGTGATGTGCATGATGAAGAACGAAGTGGGCGCCTACCTTTGGTTACAGGAGAACTGGTTCAAGCGATTTATGACAAGATCCAGGAAAACCGTAGGTTTACAATATGTGCTCTCGCTATGGACAGCCCCCAAATTTCACAAAAGAAACTGTTTCCAACTGGTTGAAGACACCGGCGGCAGATTTCTATGAAGAAGGTATACAAAACCTGATACCACGCTATGACAAATGCCTGCAAAATTTCGGCATTTTTGTGGAAAAGTAGTTTAAGAATTGTAGAATTTTGTGCAATAAAATTTCTTCTGTATCTGTGTACAATTTCATTTTATTACCAAACGGAACTTACTTTCTGGACGCGTCTCGTATTTAGAAATACATATACTATGAGAATGTCACCATCACAGGCATTTGTTTCACGCGGGACAAAAGTAATCTGGCAAGGTAACCGCTGTGTTAAGGCCCAACTCGGCGACAGCTTCTCGCTCTACAGGAAATCACAGGTCTCATCAAAGTAGTGCCATGCCCTGTAAGGGTAGAGAAACGACAATGGAAGAAGGAAGGCTAATAGGGAAAACCCCATAAATAGGCAAAGTCTTCAACCGACGCCGAAAAACTATATTTCTAAGTAGACGATAAATTACTACTTTTTTGTTTAAGAGACCATTACTTATTCCTTACTGCCATCTGATGTTTCAAGGTTTACTAATTCTAATTATAGTTATATAAAGTGGCAGAAGGCGTTGGTTTCGAAGTTAGAACAATGCGCAGATGCCTGAACTTTGCTGGGTACAATGCCAGAATGCCAAGGTGCAAACCGTTCATCAATAAAACATAAAAATGCGTTTTTTGTAAAAGAATTTGTTTGCTAGCGTGGGACCTTTTGAGGCAAGGTTCCGTGAAGTGATTAACACAATATTTTTTTACTGTTTTATTTTATTCATTTTTTGTTCAGCCACTAGAATGGCCGCAGTTAAGTGTGGAGTCAAGCAGACACAGAGTGGGAACCTAAAAACATGCAAGCAACAGTCAATCAGGGAGTAGGCAGTCTGATGGTGTGAGGATCAATGTCTTCCAGATGTATTAGCGAGCTTTTATTGATTGAAGACACCATGGACAATTTTGTCTCTTTCGATACACTCGAACGAAATCCGAAGACAAGTGCTCAGCAGCTGGATTTTCGAGGTGAAGTTTATTTCCTATAAGACAATGATCCCAAGCACTCGGAGGAACTGTCAAACTGTGGATCCTATAAAACACTCCTGATCGATCCATTACACCAATGTAGTCACCGGACCTCAATCCCACCGGAACGTTCTGCGATGAACTGAAAACGAGACTCCACAGATGACATGTGGGCAGTTTGGCGCATTTGGAGTAGCGATAGAAAGTCGGTGAATTTCGGTTCGAATATAATGAAAACGTTTGTTTCAACATGGGCAAATGTTTGTAAAGTTATGGGACCTAACTGCAGTGGTTATCGGTCCTTAAACGTATAAACTACTAAAACTAGCTTATCCCAATAACAAACACCCATCCCCGAGGGAGGAGTCGAACCCTCGACGTGGAAAACATATTACTCCATGCCTCAAAGACTGATAACTTTGATACAAAGAAAGGAAAGTGACTTCCGAGTGTCTGAGTACTTTTGGTCAATGTATATTCTTATCTTTTTTGTTTGTAGGCCTATGTTTGTTTTACGTATGGCGTGTTTCGTTACTGGTTCTACCGCATTTGCTGAGATTGCGATATGTATTACACGTTTGTGAGGAATAAAATATATTTTTTGAGTTAAAAACACATTTAGGGTTTACTTCTCTGATTACTCCCAGTGTCTGACTGCTCTTTCCACTTCAGTGTATAAAATGGAAATAAATACAATTAAACCATGGTCTGACTCCCTTCCCTGCCATAATAACCATGGACACTTAAGAATTTCTATTCACGCATATTATGGTTATTAAGCTGATGCCTGCAGTGAAAAATGCTTCCTTTTTCCTGTTACTGAATCCAGAGGTTCAAATTTACCGCTCATATCTCTTTGTGACGATAACGACATTAACTCATTTCGCCTACACCTCCAGCCACTTGCTATAGATATATCAGTGAAGTTCCCCATTTCCTTCGGGTTGGCATGACGTCCCTATCGGCTTCAAGTGACCTTTACCTTTGTCTATAAAAGGTGAGAAAGGTGAGGGTTATGCTCATTTTAATTCACTTTCAGACTTTCTAAGAGCCATAAGGGTCCAGAAGCCTATCTCCGCGATATTTCTTCATATTGCTAGTTACAATGACATGTACCGGGGACTTTCCAATATATTGACGTCGTCCATTGGCATTCAGGCGTATCGAAATTAAATAATCCGATACACATCTTTCTTTTTTAACTCCGACTACCTAATAACTTGAACTCAGCCGTGAAACAAATATACCAGTCTATGTTAGTATTCAACGCCATTTCACAGTTTAAAATTCCGATGTATAATATCAGTACCATTATATTTGAATTTACTCTCCGAAGAACTGTTTTGTTACGATGATGGAGTACTGACTGCAGATCCGAAATTTACCACACGTTAATGTCGCATGCAGTGAAAACAAAATATCAGAGCAAAAATGAAGAACAATAAAAATATGACAGAAGCAGTAAAATGATTTGCTACAACGCAATTCCAATTTGATCACGTCAGGTCTTCCTGATATTTCATTTTCAGTGACTTACTCTCACTAATAACATTAGCGTTTTAGCCTAACCCCGTGCCTCTTCCTACCACACACTCGTATACACACACACACACACACACACACACACACACACACACACACACAAACATACACACAGCTAACGCATACACACATATGTTCGTGCAGTGGTGAACGAAGAGGGACAGTGATGGTTCAATCACAAGAGCTTGAACGGAGAGATTCAGGTGTTCTTTCTTCCCGCGCGCTATTCGAGAATGGAAAGGGACATGTAGATTTAGATGAGTGTGTACATTAGAGGGCCCTCAACAGCGAGGTTATCAGCGCTCAGTCAGTAGAGACAGTATACTAGGAGAAAGGAAATACTGTCGTTAACCTTAACAGTGTTCTTTCGGGCATGAACTTAACCCTTAAATGCATGGTGTTGCATATCTGCAACATCGATTGTAATATTGTTTTATCCCTGTCTAATGTGTCGAGTTCAGCTGCAATGCGAACTTCTGTTTGCTTGTGTTTGCAGAAAACGCACGTGTAACAATTTTTCAGATTTTGACGTTTTGTTTTTCTCATAAAGAGCCAGTTTTGGAAGGAGAAAAAAACCACACTAGCTAAGACATCTATGGAGAACCATAATAAACACAAAAATTACGTTTAAACTATTCAGCTTTGAAAATTGTATAACAAGTTTCTGTATGTTGCGTAAGTGCTTAAGAAAACTAGCAACATAGGAATTTTTAAACTATTTTCTCAAACTTTTTTTTAAAGTAAAAAATAAATGCACCCAAGTGTTAACAGTCGAATGATACCAAAATATCAACCTCTTTAAGCACATAAATTCCTCAAAGGTAATTGCAGTCTACAGTTAACATGAAATTTAATGTAACTGTTCTTTCCCTGTAGTTCATTTAAGCACACTTAATCATTAGAAATTTCAACTGGGTTCTTACCATAACAAAACTTAGATATTGCGAGACTTAGAGACACATAAGCTACCTCTTTCAATCTCTCAGCTTTTTTTATTATTTTTTCCAAAACAGACAAATAAATTGGCATTAGTCTTAACACCGGCCACGAATTTTTTTCCAGCACCAACTTTTCCATCTCAGAGCCGCACTTGCATCATTTAATATTTATAATAATTAGTTATTGGCCGTGGAGCACATTATTCCATATAAGCTTTACAAACATTTGAATCATTTTTGATAATGGAATCGAACCTTAAATTTTTAATGTTTGTCATACTCTGGACATCAGTCTCTAGGCGTGCAGACTACTTAAACTAACCTAAGGACAAACACATACACCCTTGACCGAGGGAGGACTCGAACGTCCGATGGCGAGCAACAGCGCGCTCCGCAGTAAGCCCCTTAGAGCGCTCGGCCACACCACCGCGGATGTCTTACAAGACATTCCGGACATACTCACAAGGAAAACTACCCAAGTGTCATTCTCCAATTTTTATGAAATTTGGATACGTTATAATACACGAAAAACTATGGGACACATGTGTTATATTCAAATTTCATAAAAAACGGAGACAGACACATCGGTAGGTTTCCTTGTCAGTGACTGCAGTATTTGATACAAATGTCTGATAAGGAATCTAAGCGTAGAATTCCAAAGTCGTTGTCACTATCTAAAAGGTTCTTTTCGGTATTTGGCAGCATTGTCTATTAATATAATCATTATATAAGAGGAATAAGAATATCATGTATAACCAAGTTTGAGCTGTATCAAAATGTTAGAAGCAGTCAGAATCGATCTGCAGCAGCCCATTACAAAGAGTATTGTAAGGTTCATAAAAGTCAAGGCAAATAATGTATATGGTATTCAGGAACTATAGCTAATTCCCAGGATAAAATTGAAGCTATTTGGTCAGTCGTGAAGGAAGTATCTGGCAAGCAGCACAAAACTGAGGCAGAACCTAATGGAAATATTTCTATTTCTGATGTTTTAGAGATGATCAGTGTATTTAATAATCACTTTTTGAATAAATCGGGTAAATTAAACAGATATTTACTTCCTACAGGTAAGCATATAGCTACCTTAGATAATACCTTAGATAATAGAATGTTGCATGAGACGGTAAACCGTTTACTGACAAAGGGGAGATTGAGTCAGTAAATAAATCACAAAAGACTAAGAACTCTTGTGAATGTAACGGGGTATCTAACAGAATACTAAAGTACAGTTCTGCATATGTCAGCCCCGTACTTATCTACAATTGTAATATTTCCTTTCGGAATGGTCAGTTTCCTGACAGATAACTCAGCAGTAAAGTCACCATTGTATAAAAACGGACATGAGGTAATACAGAACACTTTAGACCTATTCCTTTGCCATCAGTATTTGCTAAAGTTATTGAAAAAGCTTTATGGCGAAGCTTATCGATTGTTTCAGTTGACATACTTTGCTGTCAGACGTACAGTTTGATTTTAGACGTGTGTAACAAGTACCACACATTTTTCTCTGTAAGGCACTGGAAATATTAATTTAAAGCTGCAAACGCTAGCTATCTTCTTAGTCTTAAAAATGCGTTCGATTGTATTGATCACAAAAATATAGTTGCAGAAGCTGGAACATTATGGTGTAAGGGGAAAAGGTCAAAACTGGTTTAACTCTTGCTTGAATAACAGACAGTAGAAGGTAATCCTAAGTAATGTTAAAAATTGGTAGGTTGTGGACAATGGGAAACAAGTGAGGGGAGGCGCTGGGGTTGTCCCAGGGATCTGTTTTGAGGCCACTGTTAATGCTCGGATAAATGATATGGTGAAAGTGAGACGTAGAAAATTTACCGTGGTGTTCGTGCGAAAATACGAATTTACTGTGTCCAAAAGTGAACATTGGCCTCTTAAGGGTCGTTCTTCAGTATTGTGAATTTACGGTAATTAGCAACTAAGAACATTATTTGTAAATTTAACTTTGAGTTGCATATCTACTTCCGAATTTTGTCATTTGTGGTCTGCTGAGCCGAGTTTATGTTGGTTATGCTTTCTGTGAGGTAACATTGATTTCTGCCCTGTGTATTACGTATACACGAGTAATAAACGCAGATAGTAAGTGAATCGAAAACCCCACTGAGCTGGGTAAATTATTTACAAACTACCCTGCCTGAATTTATTTAATTTTATTTTTTTATTGTTTGGGCGTGAATGCGACGAGAGAACCGTCGATCCCTAATTGACAAACGTAGCCTGACGTTTAGTTAAAAATCCAACAGTTCACTTTGGCCTGTGTTAGTGTTGTTTTGTCGGACTTGCACAGACTGTGTATTTAGTTTTTGAGAGTGTGTGCTGGGGCCTCTGAGCTACATTATTTACTGGAACGACGACTTTCATTCGGTTAAACTTTGACGAAGCAGCACATGTGAAAAAGTCTAACAACGCCCAGCATACACTGTTAGTATTTCAAGAAGCATCTATGATCTTCACTAGTGAACCGCGTACATTCGCAATGTGAACACATGCGCTGAAAAAGTTTTGTTACACTTTCACTTACTTAGTATAAAGTGAAGAAAATGACATCGTCTACAAGTCTCAGAATATCACCAGCCCCTCACTGAGACGCCGTGGTTTCGAGGGATACGGCAGCTAAATATCCGAATGAAATATGGCGCGTGGGTAGAAATTATTGGAATCGCGGAATCGTGGGCATCCCCGAGTGTTAAGCGTTCACTTGAACATTGTTCAAGGTTAAAAAAAATGTTACCAATTACACTAATATATATTTTGCTCCCATTTCTTTCTGTAATTAATGAACATCCACTTTTATTCGTTTGTTTTGACCTGCCACGCTTGTACTGCCTCTGGTTTTCTCGGCATTATTCCAAAGGCCTGTAGTGCGATATTTTACCAACTGCCTGTGCCTATACCTCAAAATTCTGAGGTATTAAAGAAAACTAAAATTTTATGACATTCATTTCAATTTTGGAATAAATACACGAATCTCTTTCACGATACCATTTGCTGCATCAACTGAAACTGCCCCTGTCCCTGTCTGTTTGCAGATGGAACTTTCAGATTTCCAGTGTAATATCAAACTGAAAAATTTATCTTACGTTATAACTTGTAAGGGAGTGTATGAATGATCTCTCCAAAAAGGGTTTCTACGTCTTCGTAATGGAACTGAAAAAGTTATTTTCTGCCTAGGTGCTGGGCCTATTTCTTCTATAATAAATATAAGAAATTATATATAAAGTTTTATCTTAGCACATCAAGTTGTAGGAAACGTAGCAGGAAAGGCATACGAGGATTGGGACTTAGCTAATGGCAACTCTGCTGTGGAGACACTGAAATGGAGTTATAATGAAACTGCCGTAAGGATTGGGATTGGAATTAGTGCAAGTTCATCTTTTTATTCTATTTTAATTTCGTAAACGTTTTCTAAGTCTGAATTGGGGTCAAAGGTAGTTACAATTTATTAAAAAAAAAAAAAAAAAAAAAAACCTTCACTGATAGAAATTTCTAAAGAAATAGTGGAATTATTATGGATATTTTAAAGATTTTGAAAGCTAATTTTTGACGGTGTTGGCGGCAGTTACACTATAGAGACGGATTTTACCCATCATTTACTAGATCAGCTAATTCTGGTGTTGTAGATGTAATAAAATGCATATTTACTAAGGTAACTCGGCGTAATGAAATGGGTTTGGACTGGTTACGCAATCTGTTTCGTGCAGCTGACCATGCGTTACATTTTAGTTCAGTGTCCAGTCGTAAGTTACGGTGAAAATCTCAAACTGAGGACTATCGGCCTTTGGGAATTTAACATGACAGAGAGAAAACGCGTTTGCATGGTCTAAAATGGTGATTAATTTTGAATGGGAATAATTTTGTTTGTCAATCAATAAATGTAGCAACGATCACTGCACGAATGTTCGTGAGCCGTAATGGCGTCCCACTGCACAACTTAACCGGGATAAATTACTTAGCCAGTTGTCTTTTTCGCGGACTAACGTGAAAAATGCTCGTCATATTAAATTTTTTGCAACATTTCTTACGGTTTATTTCAACGAATGATTACACTATACTCACATAGAGAAAACATGGGTAACAGGAGCCCACATAGATATGTTGAAGCAGTTCGGAAGAAAGGAACAGACGGATGAAGGGAGTACTGATCAGGGTTGATAGGTACAAGAGACGGAAAAACGTTTCGGGATAAAATATATCTGCGGTTAATTTTTTTTTAGATTGTAGTATTTCAGAATCTACTCTTGCGGCTGATAACACACGTTGGAGACGCCTACCTTACCTACGAGCAAATCGACTCTCCAGTGCGTACAATAGTGGGAAACACATCACTTGCCGTCTAACGTAATGGTGTCACTATGTTTTCGAAGCAGGAACAACGGGGTGGGATCGAGATTGAATGTGCCAGAGGTCTTAAAGCACGACTTTGAAATCAAACAAAGTCTTTAAGAGGCGCGCGGGGAATCGGCATTGCTGTGCAGAACAGTGGCACATTGGGTAAAAGCCTTCATTGAAGGTCGGCAAATTGTGACAGACATGCATCTGGCAGGTCGTGCTTTTGTCTCTGACGAAGAAGTGCATACTGTTGCCGTGTTATTGGTTAGTGATTGACCCTAGACGATTCGTGAGGTCGCCCACGAAACCGGATTAGCGCATACGACTATGCTTCGCATCCTGAAGGAACGTCTGGGCGTGCGAAAAATTGCATCACGATGGGTTCCGTCCATCATACTCCCGCACCTAAGTGCTTGAAACTTTGATTTAATTCCGAAGACGAAATAACCACTTCGTGGCATTCGCTTCAGAACTGTCCCAGAGAATCGACATACAGTAGACCGCTCCATGCGCACCATCAAAAGAACAGGCTCTGCTAACTTTATACTACACCTTCCAGGGTACAAACATGTAAAGCTTTTATATGGGTTGTGAATAAATAGTTGCCATTGTTTAAGTTTCAACCCCCGTATATCAGGAAAAATTCACTAATATTTCACGAATTTTACAATAACACCAGATGTCAATGAACATCGAACGTCAGAACATCGTAAAGGCAACTCAAAATTTGTATGTAATTTCGTCACTATATACTCATAAAAATATGTTAAATTTTTCAGTCTTATTCTTATTTACGTTCAAATGCTTAATAGTTGCAGCAGCATCAAATATTAAAATCTGAGGACTATTACTGGACCTTTTTTTATTACTATTATTTTCGATTATTCCCTTTAAAGAGATAGATTGAACTTGAGTAATTATGACTTCTTCTTCTTCCTTAGTTCTTTCAAATTCTCTTCATGCGTTCACGGTGTTCTCTCTTGCGTTCTTCTAGCCACTTTTATCCTGTTCTGTTCTCGGTGTGGTCTTGTTTAAGTTTATGTTTCTTTATAATGTTCCTGAACTGTTCCCTATTGTTTATGTTGTCTTGTGTGATTCCCAGTTCTTTAATATCCTCTTCTGTTTCAGTGATCCACTTCGACTTGTTTTTGCTCTTGTTTGCTATCTCAGATATTTGCCCTGTGGGCCTCTTATTGTAATGAAAACGTTATCTCTATATTTGTCTCCACTTAAATTTGTGTGAACGATTTTGAGTAAAGAAAGTAAGTCACGAATGAGTAATGACAGTGTGATAAGCCGGCCGCGGTGTCCGAGGGGACTGAGGCGCTTCAGTCACGGTCTGCACGGTCACTACGGTCGGGGTTTCGGATCCCCCCTCGGGCATGGATATTAGTGCCGTCCTTAGTCTTAGCTAGTTCATAAGTAGTTTGTAAGCTTAGGGACTGATGGCACCGTAGTTAAGTCCCGTAAGTCCTACAAACATTTGAACACTTTTGAACAGTGTGATAAACTGTCTCTGTCTCTAGGTGAGCCGACAGTTTGTACCAGGTATAAGTTTTATTACGTCTTCAGGGAATCAAAAGTAATACATACTTGTGATATATTTTGTTAATAACTGTAGTCATGATACTGTCTTCAGAAAAGTGCTATGTGGTGATTTTCTTTTCATATGTAGGTACGGCAATTAATCCTATACCTAACATCATTACAAAGAAACTACATTTTGTATTTGCCCCTCTTTCTATATTTCTGTTATCACTGAAGTTAATTACATGGAACAACCTGGCTCGCACAATGTTATTATTGTAGTCTAGTTACAGAACAAACTTAACTCTGTTATTTTTATTTTGCACCATTATTTAGTGCAGATATAATACCGCTCTATAAATCGACATTCAGTTTTCAAATTTCCTAAAACGGCATAATATGAAAGTTAGCCGTTTGAAAAGGGGTCTCGCGTTCCATATGCGTCGGTTCTGCCGTGCGAGTCAGGCGAGGAGAATTTACCAAAAAATAAGCAGGTGCTGTATATCTTTCACCTCAAATGGATCTTTCATACAAAGTTTGTCGTGGATCTTTTCATAAAGTGCTTTTGACACATTTTGACACAGCAGAAATTTGTACTCCAGTGTCCAATAATGCATTCAAATTATCTCATACAATCGATAAGGGTTACAGTTTCCACTACCTTTGGAACCTGAAACTGTTCCTGTTCCTCCTCAAACAAATCAGTACGTTCGGTAACGTTTTCAATGTTGTAGTATTATGCAAAATTGCAATACCTTTTCAGGCCCTTTTGTATCTTGTGGAGGGATGTATAGGTCCTTAAGTTCACTCACTCTAACTGAATACTCGATTATTGTATTGTCCTTAGGTTCTGGCAAGTCAAAAAGGCTCGTTGCTTTTGTCCTTAAATGAACAGCATACTCCGCAAGTGACATTGAAAAGGGTGGCAGAGGGTTCATCGAAACGACTTTTATTATATTTCACAACCGTTCCATTCTGTACCAGCGTGCGGGATAAAGAAACACATTTTCCGTTTTCGATCTGATTTTTTTTATTATTTCGTTAGTGAGATCATGTCTCCCTTTGTTGGTGGATGCTAATAAAAATGTTCGCATATGGAAGAGAAAGTAGGTGCAAGAAATTTCACAAATACATCTCGCCTTTCTTTTAATGATTTCTGTTCCAAATCTTGAATTATATCCGTGACACTCTCCCCTGATTGCAACAATAGGAAACGAGATGCCCTTCTCTGGAGTTTCTCTACTTCGGCCGTCAGTCCCATCTAGCTTAGATCCCACAATTCGCACCAATACTCCAAAAGAGGACGCTCTAGTGTAGGCAGTTTCTTTAGTAGACCATGCATCTTCTAAGTGGTCTGCCAATGAAACGTTGCCTTTGGTTCGCCTCCTTGCAATATTTTGACTATTTTCTTTCCAGTTGCAGTTGTTCATAATTGTTCTTCCCAGGTATTTAATGACTTTAATATATATATATATATATATATATATATAACTGATTTTTCTTCGAAATATAGTTTAAAGCATTGCTTTTAGTGTTCATATGGATGACTTCAAACTTATTATTTAGGGTCAACCGCCAATTTGTACAGCGATGCAGATATATTATCTAAATAAATTGAATTTGATCTTATGGAGATTTTAATAACCGTGAACACTCAAACAGATCTGCTCACATAGCCCCCTAAATCGTTTATCAACGTAAGGAACAGTAGTGGCCCAATATTATTTCCCTGGGAACGGTAGATATCACTTTTATTTTATATGATGACTTTCCGTCAATTACAACGAACTGTGTCCTTTCTGGCAGGAAATTACGAATGCAATAATAAAAATTTTGCGATATTCCTAAGCCTGCAAATTGACAAAAACATTGACTCTTCATTAACCCTTTACTGCATAAAGTAGCTCATAAGCAACATAGCTTATTTTTTCTATTTTCTCTCAAACTGATCAACATTTTACCACAAATTCGTTTGTAGTTTCTTGTATACATAGTATTGCATATGCTAGTATTATAAATTTCAGACTTTTACTGAATCATTTCGACAGCTGCATTTTCTCCTAACATGTGCGTTTGTTTACATTAGATTCCTCCTTGGCCGTGTAAAAGAAGTCAATCACATACTACTGTTGCATTATGGGCTACTTTCTGAAAAAGATAGGCATAATAGTGACATTATCTACGACGGGTACATCATCAAAGGCCGCGGCGGAGCGGGTACGATGCACAAGGCCATTCCCTGTCGGGGATTCGAATCTCCCCTCAGGCATGGATGTTTGTGCCGTCCTTAGTATAAGGTAGTTCATGAGTAGTTTGTAAGTTTAGGGACTGATGATCCCGCAGTTAAGTCCCAAACATTTGAACATTTGGACATCATGAAAGCGCTTTATTGCTGACCAGCTATAAACTTTTTGTTGCTACTAATGCATTACATTTTAAGTAATTTTTTTTCTCTGTAAATACGCAGTGTACATTAACCGTGCTTGGTTTTAAGGCTTCAAAAAAAAGTCATGCATAGAACTCATGTAGAAAAACACATTCAAAGATTTGTTAGCACTTCTCTGGTACTCAGTAAAATCGAATTAAGAAAACGAAGTACACCTTTCCTTTTCTTCTCTTTTCTTTTCTTGTTAGCAGTTCTCTACATCGACATGGCATACTCTGCAAATCACGTTTCAGTGTCTGGCAGAGGGTTCATGGAACCACCGTTATACTATTTATCTCCCATTCCATTCTCGAAAACACGCGGGAAGAGGGAACACCTAAATCTCTCCGTTCGAGCTCTGATTTCTCGTATTTTATTCTTATGATAATTTCTACCTGTGTATGTGGGAGTCAACAATATATTTTCGCATTAAGAGGAGAATGTTGGGGATTGGAGTTTCGTAAGTAGCCCACCCCGCAGCGATAAGCGCCGTTGTTGTAATGAGTCCCATCCCAGATCCTGGGTCATTTCCGTAACGCTGTCTCCCCTGTTTCGTGACAATACAAAACGAGATGCCCTTCTGTGGACTCTTTCGATGTCCTCCGTCAAACCCACCTGATAAGGATCCCACACTGGGCAGCAATACTCCAAAAATGGACGGACAAGCGTAGTGTATGCAGTTTCTTTTGTAGTTCTGTTGCATTTTTAAGGGTTCTGCCAATAAAACGCAGTCTCTGGTTTGCCTTTCCCACGATATTATCTACGTGTTCTTTCCAATTTAAGTAATAGTAATTCCTAGATATTTTGTGGAGTTTACGGACTTCACATTTGATTGATTTCTCTTGTAAACAAAGTTTAACGGATTTATTTTCGTACTCATGTGGAGGACTTGACATTCTCATTATGTAGAGTCAATTGCCAATTTTACGCCATAGTGATATTCCTTTTGATCTTCAGATTTTCCTAGACGGTATATGACGGCGTCATCTGCAAACAACCTAAGAGAGCTACTTAGATTTTCTCGCAAGTCGTTTGTGTAAATGAGGAACAGCAGAGAACCGATAACACTATCTGGTGGAATGCCCGATATCACTTCTGTTTTAGTCGATGCTTTACCATCGATTACTACAAACTGTGTCCTCTCTGACAGGAAATCCGCTATCCAGTCGTAAATTGGGAGCGATATACCATAACCACGCAATTTGATTAAAAACCGTTTGTGAACTACGGTGTCAAAAGCCTTCTTGAAATCGAGAAATGCGGAATCGATTTGCGGACACTTGTCGATAGCAGTAATCACTTCGTGTGAGCAAAGAGCTAGTTGTGTTTCGCATGAACGATATTTTCCAAATCCGTGTTGACCTTGGGTCAATCATTCTGTTCGAGATATTTCATAATATAGGAATAGAGGATATGTTCCAAAACCCTGTTGCAATTTGACGTCAATGAAATAGGCCTGTAGTTTAGTAGGTCACTGCTACTGCCTTTCTTGAATATAGGTGTGACCTGTGCAACTTTCCAATCCTTTGGAACTGATCCTGGTTTAAGAGAGAAGTTGTATATCGTTGTTAAGTAAGGAGCTATCGCTTCAGCATAATCAGATAGAACTTTAATGGTATACAGTTCGGACCAGAAGACTTGTTCTTGCCGGCCGCGGTGGCCGAGGTGACTGAGGCGCTCCAGTCACGGTCAGCACGACCACTACGGTCGGGGGTTCGAATCCCCCCTCGGGCATGGATATTTGTGCCGTCCTAGTTCGTAAGTAGTTCATAAGTAGTTTGTAAGTTTAGGGACTGATGACCCCGTAGTTAAGTCCCATGAGCTTAACAAACATTTGAACATTTGAAGACTTGTTCTTGTTAAGTGATTTTATTTGCTGCACTACTCCGATGATATCTACTTCTAGGTTACTCATTACGGCCTCTGTACGTAATTCGAAATCTGGAATATTGGTTTCGTCTTCTTTGGTGAATGAGTTTCTAAAAGCTATGTTTAGTAACTCTGATTTAGTAGCGCTATCATCGGGAGGATCACCATTACTATTACGTAGCGAGGGTGTTGTTTGTGTTTTGCTCGTACTATATTTAACATATGACCAAAACCTCTTTGGCTTTTCAGTCAGATTTCGAGAAAGAGTTTCGTTGTGATAAGTATTGTAGGCATCTCGCATTGAAGTCCTCGCTAAATTTCGGCTTCTGTGTAGTATGGCCAATCCGTGGGATTTTGTGTTTTAAATTTCGCATGCCTTTTCCGTTGCGTTTGCACCAGTGTCCTGACCTGTTTTGTGTACCAAGGGGGATCACCTCATTTTATTAATTTATTTGTCTTTAAAACTGTCAATTGCTGTCGATACCACATCTTTGAATTGGAGCCACATATGGTCTACACTTACGTTTAGTGTTAGAAAAGAGTGGAAGATGTCTTTCAGGAAGCAATTTATTTTATTTCTATCTGATTTCCTGAACAAATATACTTTTCGTCTCTGGTATTCAGATACTACGTAAATTAAGGAATTAAGGAAAGAATGTTTAATCTGTTTCACTTACGATACTATAAATATCAGTCCAGAGTCCGTTACTCCCCAACCCCCTATGACGGTACAGTCCGATTTTAAATGTCTGTTTCGAACACACATGTGGACGCGCGCGTTTTGGGCGTGATCGCGTGGCCGGGTTCTGCCGCTGCAGTGGCGCGGCCCACGAGGGCGGAAATGACGTCACTGGCAAAATCCAGTGGTAACCGAGTGGCCGCAAGATGGTGCTGTGGCGGCTAGCCTGTTAGCTTTAATAAAAGAAATACTATTAGAAAATTAATTACTCGCAAACTTGGCGAGGTACAGGGGAGCTGAACCGTCATAGTATCGGAGAATTTAAGACGAACATCATGGTATATATATGTTTATTTAAAGAAAATGAAAGTGGCTGTTAAGGACCTGCAGCTAATAATAACTATTTTGTTTAAAAACTGTTGTAGTTACAAAAAAAGCAATAACAGCGCTGGAAAGCTGGTAAAATTTGATGTCAAATTGCTGTATTACTTGTATAAAACAAGTCCCATTTACAGTTTTGTAAAAATTGGCAAGTTTGGAAAAATGGCATAAATAGGGGGCCGCCATCTTGATTTAGGCAGTCTTCGTTCGGGCTTCATTGAGGCTGAACTTGTGCCCTTCGGCACTTCCGTGAAAATTCGCCCAAGTTTTCGTTTACAAAATGATCGTCTCCTCAGTTTCGTTGATGGGGACTGAGAGAAGTCATGTGGTAGGAGTTGGGCAAACTGAACTTGAAGAATTTTGGTATCTGTATGGATGGAAGCCAACAGTTAGAAGAATTTCGTGTTTACTGATAGAGACTGATACTTATGAAATATTTGGTGTGAGTTAGGGACCTCACCGGACTTGGGACTTTCTGGGAATTAGAAACTCTAGAGCGTATTTCATTCTCTACCGAGAATTATTTCGGACTTTGTTTCTTTCATGAGAATGCTGGAATTTGAGTTTGAAACTTGGCGTTTCATTTCGAAACTCCTGAACTTTTGCATGTTCAGCCAAGAGGCCCTTAGTTATTTCAACTTAACTGGACAATTAAAATTTTCTGGGACTTCATTGTGTAATCAAATCTTAAATAAACAATTACATAAGTGACATTTAAACCCCCGTGAGTGACTTATTTACAAACCGATGTTTCCACTGCCAGTGAACCTTATTTAAAATTTGTGTTATTGTAAAATTTAGGGCGTTGAAGCGAGAAGTGGACAGTTGACATAAGGAATAGCCACTTTAGACTGTTTCACTTTGCCCCTGTTGGTGCAATGTTTGTTGAACTTTATTATTTAGAGTGCACATCCAGTGTGGTGGGGGCTGGAGCTGCGAATATTAAATGAGTTCATTTCATATTTGTTTGAAATTACACAAGCAAGCAAGGCCAACGGACAAACACACCGCGAGAGTTGTAAATTCTCTCTCGTATCTCGCATTATAGATTGTGTGTTTACTCGTACCCCTCACACATACACACCTTACTGAAAGTTCTGTAGTATTACACAGTGGAGACGGTGAGGCCAGCTCTTGTCTGGTAGGCGCGTCGTACCGCCAGAGATCTCCACTGTTCTACGCAGACGCCAGCCCTGGCCGACGTCTCGGCAGATGAGCTTGGCGAAGGACCAAGTCTCCCCACACCCCAAATTGGCTGCCGCGGTGGCGCACGCAGCCCAGTCTCATGCGTGTGTGACATCTTGCATCCTTTTTAATTGTCCTGCTCAGCGACGAGTGCACCTAGTCTCATATTTAATCAAGTTTGCCAATTCTTGTAATTTTCGTATCGGCTGGTTAAATTTTACTTCAGTTGCCAAAATCATTAATTTTCATCTCCCATACAGTTCATTGTTGGCGCATGAAACAGAACACAATATTAGGATTAGTGACATGAAAAGGCGCAATCTTCACAAAAATCTTGACTAAATATTTCAATTATTATATTTTTTAAATGAAAATACTGAGCAATTACATATATTAATCGTACATTGTTCTGTCACGGTCGCCAATTCTTCTTGTGCTGAAATAGGGTGTTGCGTATTAAAGTTAAGGTTGGAAACCGCAAATGAAATTTTACCAGGTAGTGAAATATTTTTTAAATGAAAATACTGAGCAATTTTGATAAGGAAGGGACAATTTAAACAAAATTATTGGACTCCGCCATTAAATAGTATCGGTCGTGACTTCGGTGGCAAATACATATCCTGTAGTGGTTCTAGCTGAGATAACTGGAATATTACTTCGATAAATTGATGCTGGGATTGTGCATTTCGTTTCAAATGTTCAAATGTTTGTATAGCTTACGGAATATAAATTTTACCTTATTGGGAGCTGGTACTAATATTTCTGACATATCCTGTAGTGGTTCTAGCTGAGATAACTGGAATATTACTTCGATAAGTTGATGCTGGGATTGTGCATTTCGTTTCAAATGTTCAAATGTTTGTATAGCTTACGGGACTTAACTACGGGGTCATCAGTCCCTAAACTTACAAACTACTTATGACCTAGCTTACACTAAGAACGCCACAAATATGCATGCCCGAGGTCTCGAACCTCCGGCGGAAGCGGGTTCTCAGACCCTGACATGGTGGCTAGAACCGCGTCTCCATTCCCTTGCGGCTCCATCCTTACTTCTGAGATTCTTAATGTACCTTATCAATATGAGGTGTCCTGTTTATAGCACATATTAGTCCAGGAGAAAAAAGAACAACTTGGCTTGCATTGCAACTGTACATTCTCAATACCCTCTACATGTGTACCAGAATAAATAATTCTCCTGTGACCATACCAAAAATGCTAATGTTCCCGGCAATAATCAATAGGTGTGAAACAGGACAAACAGCGTCTCGACTTACGTGGCAATTCAGCAAGCTTTATATTAAAAGAATAAGATCGTGAGAGATTTGCGTTTATTTACAAGTTCTCTAATTACCTAGCTCATTAATATCTCGATGTGAATCATATATGTTCTTAGTTAACCACCTACAAGACATAATATTAAGTTCTCTGCTCATGTACATGATACGACATGACAAAACTTGATGTAATGAGCGGAATGAAGCAAAAAAGGTGGTTCACTGTGTGACATTATACTTTATTATGTGGTGTAACATGACATAATTGTATTATTTTACTGCCTGATATAACGTGAATAAGCACGTCCCTGAACTGTCCAAAAATGTTCAAATATTTGTAAACCTATTCGACCAAACTGCTATGGCCATCAGTAACTTAAACTAACATACGCTACAGAAATTACAGAACGATGCTAAAGGAATGACTCGAGCCTCTGACGGGAACGGCAGTCCAGTCGGTAGCACGACACATCAGACTACGCCGCACTCCGCGCGGCCCCCTAAACTGTTCACAGTTGTTGAAATCACCCTAAATTCATCTCACCAGGTGTTCTTTTTCTCTTCCAGATTTTCTTTAATCCGTACTGTGTTCAAACGACTGACATTCCATGCGATGACTACGATTGGTATCACTCCGATCATTACTCCAATTCTGGAGTACATAGCCCTTACAACTGCACTCTCGGACATCCGAAACTTTTGCCAGTGATCGTTGTAACACCTTTTCAACATAGGCAACATGTCCATTCGTGGACATACATTATGTGTCATTTATACTGTAATTTCCTTTGCTTTCCAGATCCTCATGCCTTTGGTCATTGCTGAATCTTCCTCTTTTAAGGGACAATTTCACACCCTCAGGACAACAAAATGCCGGCCTAACCTCTGACCTCTCCTCCGCCATCTTGTGCAGAAGAGTTGACTGAATGAGATTGACTTCTTCATCCGGTCAGAGGACACAATTACTAGCGATATTTAGTCAAAATTTACGAGATTGGATTCGAACCAGGTATCTACGAGGTTTTGACAACGAAGCAAACACGCTACCCCTCTAACCCAGCGACGAACAAGAATGCTAACGTGAGCGCAGACGCCCGCGTGTACTTTCTGGCAGTTCCCCCAAAACAATTCGCTAACATCGCAAGCAAGACACACAGCAACAAGAGCTCTTCTACTTTTTTGGTGCCGACGTCTCATTGGACTTTGTAGTGGAACTAAATTCGACTGTATGCAGGGTATAAAGAAAGTCAGAAAACACTTTCAATTATTTATTGCACAAGAAACAAACATTGTACTGATATCATACATACGTCATGTTGAAGAGAAACACCGAAAGTTTTTATTTTTTTATCTTTTATTAATACTGCCACAGGTTAGTTTGGTAATTTGCCGACAGTCAGCGCTAGTCGCAAAGGTCGCGAATTCAAGTGCTAACCGAGCTCTCTGTGTTGGAGTTCGTTAAAAACAAGTGTGCTAAAATTGTTCAATGGATGTTTAGAACCAAGTATGGTAAGTATCCACCAACACGGAAGGCCATTTACTACTGGCACAACAATGTTTGTACAGTCTATGGAACTTAACTACGGGGTCATCAGTCCCTAAACTTACAAACTACTTACGAACTAGGACGGCACAAATAGCCATGCCCGAGGGGGATTCGAACCCCCGACCGTAGCGGCCGTGCAGACCGTGACTGGAGAGCCTCAGTCCCCTCGGCCACCGCGGCCGGCCTGGCACAACAAATGCGTTTCTTGTGAAGCGGACATTCCAGTGTGAGTGAAATGAATGTGGAACGCGTGCGATAGACTCTCATATGGAGTCCAAATAAATCGGTAGGTCGTGCATCCAATGTTCTTAAAATGACTCCAATCACAGTGTGGATCGTCCGGCGACAATGGCTACGGAACCGTTCAAAGTAGAGCTAGTGCTGGGCCCATAATGGGGCCGATATGGCAAGAATTCGATTACCATATTGTTGTCTGGCGGGTCATTCATGGTTCACATATCGAATGTTTGAAAAGAGAGAGAGAGAGATAGAGAGAGAGAGGGAGAGAAAATATTTCAGAGTTTCTCTTAGAACTGCAATAAGTATGACATCTATACAATGTTCAGTTGTTGCGCAATGAATTATTGAAAGTGTTGTCAGACTTTATGTACAGCCAGTGACAGAATTCGCGAGACCCCTCGCCTAATCGCTATACACAACCGCAAAGTTCGGCTGCTTGGTGGGAAGTATATACAGCTAGGCAACACGATCGTACATACTGTCGATTACCCATCTGATGCGAAATCTGAGAGGAAAAATGTTATCTTTCAGTATCGCAGCCAGTTGTAACAACACGTGTGCTTTCTATGCAACGTGAAGGCGACTTCGAAAACTGATTTTAGAAACTGATTTGCGTATTAGCCATAGCGTTTTAAGCTGTTCGCAACCGACAAATTCCTTTCCACATTTCTTTTCTTATAGTTTCAATGAACAAAGCAATTAGAATTGAGAAGCTGCAGTCCGTGAATATTTTCGGACGTTACTGACACATTCAAATTGAAAAATTGCATGCATATCATAGAATTAATTCAATTACATGAATGGACTTTGTTATGAAGCTAAGTGTTACATCATGGTGCATCATGTTCCGAGTATCTCTGACGGTTTCCGCCCACCGTCTCGGTTGCGCTATAAAGACGACAACCGTTTGGCGCCGTAGATCACTGATGGTATTTCCGAGAGTGAAGGTATCGTGTCATTTCCACTGGTTCTCTTTCGGTTGATGTTGCAACTAAGTTATCAGCACAAATTTAACAAACATAAGCAAGCTGTGTCACCACAAATTACAGTTCTCCTTAGATGTTTGGTACTTTTCCATACTCCTTGTCTTATTGAAATGCCTAATATTAAGCATTCGAAAGCATATTGGGCTATTATGTCAAATGAATGTGCACAGAAGCAAACAAATGATAAAGATAAGCTTATTTATCTCGCCAAATGGCCAACTACTGATCAACGAGCGACAGTTCGATTACTGACTCTTTCACATTTTTCTTCTATTTTGAAATATGGCTCATTATGTTTCTCACGTAACAATAACAAACACACATGATAATTGCCGCGGTGGAGTAGCCGAGCGGTCTAAAGCGTCTCGCTGCGGAGCGCGCGGTTGCTCGCAGTGGAGGTTCGAGTACTCCCTGCGGCAAGGGTGTGTGTGTTTGTCCTTAGGTTAGTTTACCTAGGTTTAAGCAGTTTGTAAGCTACGGACTGATGACCACATAGTTTGGTCCGATAGATTTACAGACATTTGAACATTTGAACGCATGATAATTGAGTAACAATCTGTATCGCAATCATTATGAGAAAATTATTATTCCGTAACCATGAAAATAGATTGATAATACTATATGAAACGTGTGCAACATAGAATACTGGCGAGCTCGGTGTTCGCCACTTGGCTTCCCCAGAGGTTAAAGAGATCTTTTCGTGTTAGTTGGTCACTGGCGAGTATCGAAGACGATATGTTTCGCATACTAATCAAAAATATAAACCCGCCAAACCACGCGCACCTAGTAATACATCATGCAGGAAGTTGACATCTGAACAATCACTTAGAATGAAGTCGGTCATCTATACAAAGAAGCAGGCATTAATTTGATAATGCAAAAAGCAAAAACATGTAGATTGAATAATTTGTAAAATCTCAAACCTAAGAGTCGACTTTTCGTGAATCTCCATCGTAGCAATTAGAGTAGTGAAAGATTCTAAAGCTAATTCCATGCTTTTAGAAGCCGCAGCCGTTTTTCTGTACTGGGAAAGCATTACACACCGGTGGGTTCCAGTTACTGTGTAGAATACAAAACCACGGTTTTGCGTCAAAAGCGTGCGTAGTTTCCTGCCACTTATGAATAGGTAGTAGACCTATGTTCCTGCAGAGATTCGATAAACGGCAATGCTATAGTATGTGTGGGTGTCGCCGGCATAAATGCGCAGATGCGTAACGCGAGGTCCTAGGATCGATCTGACATCCTCAGCACTTTTATTTTTAATTATCCTCTCATTTTCACGAGTTTCAATCCGTATTTTTCTCATACGTAAGTTTTCTGCTCAGTAACAACTTTGGTAGCGAATATAGTATCAAAAAGATTTAACTCTTCATTCATCCAGTTGATATGATAACAAAGAGAAGTTTTGAATGAATGAACGAAATAGACAGTCTATTTGCGTCCGATGTTCTGAGCAGATAGACACTGCCACTAGAAAAATGCAACAGATCGTGTGAGTCATAGCGTAAATTTTTCCACAGACAGAAAATAAACGTTGGTTTCAGGGCACATATCGTATGGATTTATAAATATCAAACACTAAAGTAGTCACAATTTATTAACTGAAATAAATGCATACTGGAAAACGTTGCCTTTATGTAGGTTCAAAACTTGACAAGCACATACCAAGAGTGTAATAGCTACAACGACAATCTTCGAATGCGATTGTCTTGACAAAGGCTAATAATATCCCCATATACGTTTGCGTGTTGAAAGTCTCAACACTAGGGATCGCTGGATGGGTCTCACCTACTTGGCCTAATCTGTGCGAGAAGAAACACGAATATGAACCTTTTAAATTCCTACAATATCTCCCCTGTGTAGGCCATAGGAAAAGAGAAAACTCACGCCAAATGATCCAACTACAGATGGTGCAATATCAGCTAATATTGAGGCTCACCATTGCTGATGACGGTGGTTTCGCTGTTGCGAAGTAGCTAAACGATTAGCTTTTGAATGAAACAGCACGGGTTTGAATCCAGTCCCTTCCAAAATACTTTTCTTATATTAACCCTTGTCGTTATTAATCAGCTTATATAACACCTATTTGTCTGTGAGAAATTTTCGCCACCGTATTCGCTTTCCCTTTAGCCAACTCGGACGGGATATTTTGGGAATTTGAAAGGTTTGCCAACTTCCTTCTCGCAGGGTTTGAACAAAATCTTTGAAAACCATCCCGCAATCTACTCTGTTAGACATAAACATTCTACAGTAGAAACTGAAAGACAGAATCGTTGAGGAAATGTCTGCGCCCTCCCCCCTCCCCAATCCTTGAGGGTTAAAATTCTAGGAGTAGGAAGATCCTCATCCATGATCCACGGACTGAGACGCGATATTTTTGTGAAATTCGAAGTAGTTTCTGTTAATATTTATAAAGAAACTTTACGCTGTAGCTACGAATGCCTGATCTACGAAACAGGAACGAATCTAAATCATTAATACGAACGTGTTTCTTACGGCATTTTGACTCATGAGTGTTGTATAGTTCAAAGGCACATGCGGTAACTTGAGAGTAATTTTGCGAAAAGTTTGTAACAAAAAGTGAGGAAGACGTAAGTCGACCACGCTACTAAACACCCACATGCAAGGTCTTGGTATTCTGGGGTGTTCATTCCACTATCAATCGCTGTTCTATGTCCTCTGACTTTATTGAAAGCAGTACGGGTTTTTATAATAAATGAAAGAGGTGGTCTTATTTTTGTCACCCTGATTTCTTTAATGAACAGTTTCATATTAACAACATACCAAACGTAAGAATCATTTATGAAACGTCTGAGACCAACTGAATAACAGTTGGTAAGAATTAGCTGTAGTAGATTGTCGTGTAAGGAAGTTTGTTTACACGCGCTAGCCGTGCTGTGAACTGCCCCGTTTACTTCCGTTCAAACCTCTGGCCGGCCACAAGCACTGACTGGAGGACGAGATTCGCTACGATTGAGCAGAGGCATGCCTCGCCTCTTCTCGACTGCCCACTGATGTGTCTGAACCTGTCTTTTCTTAAATTGACTGTTTGCTTTATGATGCCTGGTTATCCTGATACCGATCTCCGAATGGATTCTCGTTCTAGGTTATATTATTGTGCACTGAATTAAAAATTTTATTATTGGATGGTTTCAGATAGCCCGCCTGTTAGTTGCCATATTTAGCGGCAATTCTTACATTATTAAACAATAAGTCTATAATAACTTCTATAATAATGGAAAGTCCAGGTTGGAATAAATAATATAGTGAGGACAGTTTACAACTCACCGCAAAGACGTGGCGACGAGCTGCGACAGGCACATACAAAAGACACACACATACAACACATTCAGCTATCGGCCATGGCCTTCTTCAGAAAATAGAGCACTCACGCAATCACACAAGCACACAACACAGTCATACAACCATCACCTCCGACTGCCACACTTCGATTCCTCGTGGATCCCGGTGCTCGCCCCCCGTCCTTCTCAAACTTCCACAAGTTGCACGCTATGGCTGTAGCGCCCCTATCGTGCGAGGTCGAACGTATGACTACATATGCTGTGAAGTGATTGAAGAAGCGCCGTCTTCGCGTGTCGTAATTAATTATATTGTTATGGTGTCTGTTACTTCGGAGAGCCCGAAATAGCAGACACCACACCAATATAATAAGAAAAGAGAATACCATAAGCTTCGAATCGTTGCGGAAGCAGAAGGCGGTTATACGTGATTCAGAGAAACATTAGCAGGAGAAGTTTATTTATTTAGAATGGTCAAGTATGTAACGGTGTAAGAGTGCTACTCATAAGATCCACCTTTTGTATACCGTAGGCAAAAAAGCAAAGGTTTCAAACAGTTTGAGAAACACTGAGGTTCACTAGAACAGAATCAAATTTATTTCTTTTAAATCACATGCAGTATGTTTTAACTTTGTAATCTATGATTTCATTTTATTATTGTGTATTTTTTCAACGAGAAAGAACAGTATAACGTTTCAAGATGAATTTAGGGAATAAATAAATTAACAAATTGTGAACAATTATAGTACAGGAGAGGAAACAAGTATAAAAAAGCATTGTGGACGAAGTATTCACCAGAATACATTTTTAGTAGAACACACACTCCTGTTTTAAAACATCATAACTTGTTACTCTTAGAAGTTAAATCAAAGTTATAATACACTTGTTGTTTAGCAATGTAAGAATTACCACTAAATATAGTAACTAACAGGACGTCTATCCGACACCAACCAATAATATAGTTTTTTAATTCAGTGCAGAAGCATATAGACTAGGACGACAATCCATTAGTAGATCGGTATGAGGCAAACCAGGCCTCATAAGGCACTGTCCGTATAAGAAAAGACAGGTCCGGCCACATCCGTGAGCAGTCGAGGAAAGGTGAGGCATTCCTCTACTCTGCTCAATCGCAGCGAATGTCTCGTGCTTGGGGCCGCTAGAAGTTTACGCGGAAGTAAACGGGGCACTCACAGCACGGCGAGCGCGTATAAACAAAGTTTCTTACTCGACAATCTACTCCAGCTAAGCCTTCCCAATGGTATTCAGTTTGCCTCAGACGTTTCAAAAATGATTCTTGTATTAGGTGTGCCGGTAATACGAAACTGCTAAATAACAACTCAGAGTGTCATAACATCTGGCCACCTTTTTGTGGTAACTTATTAAGAAGCCTGAGTGGACAACATACGTATCCAACACTTTTTGTCCTAAATATTTCGCATTAATACTCTCCTGTTACCGCACGTGCCTTTCAACTACAGAACACCCACGACTCAAAATACCGACAGAAACACGTTCGTATTAATGATTTAGATTCGTTACTGTTTCGCTGATCTGGCCTTCGTTGCTACAGCGGAAAGCTTCCTTAAAAAGAGACAAACGACTCCATTCACTTTATTCACACAATTTTTACGACTGTAGCTGTAAGAGGACTCGCATTCATAATGCATCTCCGTCCGTGGACCATAGGCGAGGATGTTCTCAGTCCTGGAATTTCATTCACAATGAGGGGGGCGAACTTTCCCTCAAGGACTCCAACGTCATTCATTTTATACTGCATACTGTTTATGAATGACCAAAGTAGATCGCGGGATGGGTTTCGCCGATTTGGTTCCAACTCTGCGAGAAGAAGAAAGCAGACGAAACATTTCAAATTCCCAAAAATATCTCGCGTGATTTGGCCAAAGGGAAAGCGAATACGGCCGCAAAAGTTTCCCACATAGAAATAGGTGTTATCTAAGCTGCACATTCAATCGCATAGCATCAGTTCAGTGCCCCTGTTTCCACCGCAATGATTCGATACATTTTGTATTTACCAAAAGCAATAGTGAAAAGTCATTTACTTTAAACCTTGAATCAAGTGTGTTTTGCGCCGAAGCATATTTCGGATAAAATTACTTCCTTAAAATACTTTCATAAAGTTTGCATAGTGTGAAGTTTATGTTTCTTTGTCGATGAACACCCTAAGGGATGTAATATAACTTCGATGTATAAATACCTGCTACAAAATTTGGAAATATTATTTTCATCTGAAACTTCATAGAATTATGAAAATTAAATGATTAAATAAGGTTTATTAATTAATTTAATTAGTTGTAACGAAACCATATATATTAATTAGGCACTGAAAATTCATAATTAATAGTTAAAACTGCAAAGGCTAATATAAGAAAAATATTTTGGAAGGGGCGGGTTTTGAACCCGTGCTGCTTCATTCAAAAGCTACTACGCACCAATGCTGATCCTCAAGATTAGCTGATAATGTGTCTATCTGTAGTTGGAAAATTTTTGACAAGCGTTTTCTCTCTTCCTATGGCCTACACAGGGGAGATATTGTAGGAATTTAAAAGATTCGTATTCGTGTTTCTTCTCGCACAGTTTGGGCCAAGTAGGTGAGACCCATCAAGACTTTCAACACGCAAACGCATGAGGGGCAATTATCAGCCTCTGTCGAGTCAATCGCATTCGGAGATTGTCATTGTAACTATTACACTCTTGTATGTGCTTGTCAAGTTTTGAATCCACATAAAGGCAGCGTTTTTCAGTATCCACTTATTTCAGCTAATAAATTGTGGCTACTATCATGTTTTATATTTATAAATGCATACGATATGCGCCCGATACCTATGTTTAAGGAAATTATTTATGTAGAAACATGATCAAAAATTATCTGTCTCTGGAAAAATTTACGCTGTGACTCATAGGATTTCTGTTGCATTTTCTGTGGCAGTAATAATCTGCTCTGAACATCTGCACGCAAATAGACTGTCTATTTCGTTCAGTCATCCAAAAGTTCTCTTTGTTATTATAAGTCATCATATGAACTCTCTGAGTGTAGAGTTAAACCTCTTTGATACTACATTCGCTTCAAAAATTCTCACTGGGCAGAAATGTTACGTATGTGAAATATACGGCTTGTCGCTTGTCTTCTCGAGCACTCGTGCAAATGAGTGGATATTAAAAAAGCAAACCTGCTGCGAGTATCGGCTCGATCCTAGGACCTCGTCTTACGCATCTGCGAATTTACGCCGGCGCCACCAACACATACTGTAGAACAGTCGTTTTTCGAACTTTTGTGGAAAAACAGGCCTACTACCTATTCAGAAGCGGCAGACCTTATCTGAAAACGACGCACCCTTTTGACGAAAAACCGTGGTTTTGTATTCTGCGTAGTAACTGAAACCCACCGGTGTGAAATGCTGTCCTACTACATCAGCGTTCGTATCATTGTATTAATACACTAACACGAAACTGAGGGTACAGATTTTTAAGCTTATTGGACTTAACTACTTAACTGCGGGAACGTCAGTCTCTAAACTTACAAACTACTTATAAACTAACTTATACTAACGACATCACAGATATCTATGCCCGATTGGGATTCGAACCGCCGACAGGGAACGGCTTCCCACATCGGAGCATAGCACCTCAATATGCTCAGTCATTCCGCTGCGGCCTTCGTTTTTTAACCAGTCAAATAATTTATTTCCTGTAAAGAAGTGTTACTTACTTTTATTTTAAGAAAAAGGTGTAAGTTTATCAGGACGCACAAACTAATTTTTATCAGGATTCGTAATATCTATTTTACTGAGAGATGCAGTACTCATTTTCTAAATTCAATCAATATCTAAAAACACATGGTTGTGCAGAATAGTTTTTAAAACATCTGCAAATTTTTAAAGTAGAAGCTCGCCGACGGATGCTGAGAGCAAAGTTCAGGCTACAAGGGGAGATAAATAGGCCCATAGAAAAAGTAACAAATATTTGCAAATATTTATGAAGGAGGTGAAGGAAGAAGGATTAGGAAGGACAGAATTGGCGGTGGCTGCATTAGGGCGTTAGAAATAAACAATGCGTGCCGGGCCGGGAATCGAATGCGTGTCTCCTCCTTCTTCGATCAGACGTCTCCATAAACACTTTCCTTCACGAGGTCCCCCCCCCCCCCTCCCCAGACCATGTCAAGCTTCCAAAAGTCGCACGCTATGTTTGTAGCGCCCATATCGCCCAGGCTCTTTTACACGCGCCGGTACGGATATCCGTGTGAGGTCGAATGTGTGACCGCATCTGCGGTGAAGTGAATGAGGCAAACGCCATCTTCGCGTGTAAATACGTATTATATTCGTGTGGTGTCCGATATTTCGGACATATCCGAAATAACAGACACCACACCAATACAATAGAAAACAAGGATACCCAATAGGCTACGAATCCCATGAGTCACATCGTTGAGTACAAGATCGCCGATGAAGGCGTAGTTTGTGAGCGAAGTTCAGTTCAGCCTAGAAGAGCAAATAAGGAGGTCCAAAGAAAAAGAAACAATAACTGGCAAATATTTATGGATGCTTAGGGTTTAACGTCCCGTCGACAGCTTGGCCATTAGAGAGGGAGCTAACGCTCGGAGTTTTTGGGTTAGGATGAGGAAGGAAATCGGCCGTGCCGTTTGAAAGGAACCATCCCGGCATATGCCAGGAGTGATTTAGGGAAATCACGGAAAACCTAAATCTGGATGGCCGGAGGTGGATTTGAACCACCATCCTCCCGAATGCGAGTCCAGTGCGTTACCACTGCGCCACCTCGCTCGGTGCAAGTATTTATGAACGAGGTGAAGGAATAAGAATTAGGAAGGAAAGGAACGATAGTGCTGAATTAGGGCATTGAAATTAAACAATGGCGATAAGTTAAAATATGAAGCGGGAAGGGAATCGAACCCGTCCCTCCCGCTTCGGGCCACCGGTGAACTTAACCACGTGGCTACCGGTGCTCGCCCAGCGTCTGCCTCAAACTTCCACAAGTTGCACGCTATGGCTGTAGCGCCCATTCGTGTGAGGTCGAACGTATGACTGCATATGCGGTGAAGTGATTGAAGAAACGCCGTCTTCGCGAGTCGTAATTAATTATATTGGTATGGTGTCTGTTACTTCGGATATGCCCGAAATAACAGACACCACACCAATATAATAAGAAATGTTCAAATGTTTGTAAAACTAACGGACCAAACTGCGTGGTCATCAATCCGTAGCTTACAAACTACTTAAACCTAGGTAAACTAACCTAAGGACAAACACACACACCATACACACACACACACACACACACACACACACACACACACATGCCCTAGGGAGGACTCGAACCTCCACGGCGAGCAACCGCGCGCTCCCCAGCGAGACGCTTTAGACCGATCGGCTACTTCACCGCGCCAATATAATAAGAAACGAGAATACCCAATAGGCTTCGAATCGTTGCGGAAGCAGTATAAGCAGAAGAAGTTCATTTATTTATAATGGGTTAGAATGTAACAGTATAAGAGTGCTACTCATAGGACCCACTGTTTGGGTACTATTGGCAAAATAACAAACGACTTAAACTGTTTGAGAAACACCGAGGTTTAATAGAATAGAAAAAAATTTCACCTACGAAATGAAATCATTTTTAGTATATTTCTTTTAAAGCGGATGTAGTATGTTTTAACGTTCTAATCTATGATTTCATTTTAATATTGTGTACTTTTTTTTAAAATGAGGGAGAACAGTATTACTTTTAAACATTAATTTAGGGAATGAATAACATATTGTGAACAATTATAGTACAGAAGACGAAGCAAGTATAAAAAAGCGTTGTTCAAGGAGCAAGTTCGTCTGGAAGGGCGATGAAGGCCAAATGAAAAATAAAACACAATGAAACCCTTTATCATAACTATTGTTCATGGTAAGCAGCCATAAACGACATGTCTTTTTATTCAGTCCAGAGGTTTCCAGCAGGTTTCTCGAAGTAGGTTGCAAAGCTCTCTACAGAGACTATAACAGAGGTTCGAAACTTTTGTATTTTTTGTTCATACAACAGCATACTTTGTTTCACCATTAGATTTCCCGAAGGTTAGTTCTTTGATGGAAGCCAAGACTATCGAAATGGTATTAAAAACATTAACAACTCCTCAAAACCAACAAACAGACTAGACGTTCAAATCAATACGTAACTGCCATGTCATAAAAAAAGTTTAAATTTTTGTTAAGCATATGGGATTTAACTGCGGGGACATCAGTCCCTAAACTCACAAACTACTTATGAACAACCTTATACTTAGACGGCACAAACATCCATGCCCAAGGTGGGGATTCGAACCCCCAAGGGGGAACGGCCTTGCACATCGTAGCGTAGCGCCTCAATGCGCTCGGCCATTCCTCCGCGGCCATGTCATTATTAAGATATAATTTGATAATTGCTTCGAGGTTAATGTGTTACACATTCAACAGAATACAATTTTAATAGACCATACACGCCTTTTTTTCAGCGTCACGACATGTTAACGTTCAAATATAAAGAAGTTATTATAGATAATATAGTGAGGACAGTTTACAACTCACCGCAAAGACGTGGCGACGAGCTGCGACAGGCACATACAAAAGACACACGCATACAACACATTCAGCTATCGGCCATGGCCTTCTTCAGAAAATAGAGCACTCACGCAATCACACGAAGCTGGAGACCCAGGTTCGATTACCAGCCTGCTTCACATTTTCACTTGTCGCCATTGTTTAAATATCAGATTTTTTTTTCTTTCAGGTGGAGGTTTTCAGAGTTTTTTTTTTTTTTTTTTTTTTTTTTTTTTTTTTTTTTTTTTTTTTTTTTTTCCTCGAAATTGGTTGCAAAGCTCTTTGTACGATATATAGTAGTAATATTCCCGGTATATCGATAGTATAGAAGGTAATCGTCACCGACTTTGCTCGTCATGTAATGGAACTTACACAAAATTGCTTTTAAATTCTTTTTGAAGGCGTGTCCAAAACACACTTCTGAACCAGTTGACAGACAGTGTCAAGAGGTTCAAAACTTATTGCATTTCTTGTCACACAAACAGCAAACTTCGTTACACCATCAGATTTCCGGCAGGTTAGTTTTTTGCTTTCAGCGAAACCTATCGAAATTATTAAAATAAAATTTTAAAACCAACAAACAACTTCAATGTTCAAATCAATCTGTAACTGCCATGTCATCATCAGATATAATTTGAAAGCTACTTCGAGCTTAATGTGTTGCACATTCACCAGAATACATTTTTAGTGGAACACACACTCCTGTTTTAAAACATCATAACTTGTTAGTGTTCCAAGTTAAATCAAAGTTATAATACACTTGTTGTTTAGCAATGTAAGAATTACCACTAAATATAGTAACTAACAGGACGTCTATCCGAAACCAACCAATAATATAGTTTTTAATTCAGTGCACAAGCATATAGACTAGGATGACAATCTATTAGTAGATCGGTATGAGGCAAACCAGGCCTCATAAGGCACTGTCCGTATAAGAAAAGACAGGTCCGGCCACATCCGTGAGCAGTCGAGGAAAGGTGAGGCATTCCTCTACTCTGCTCAATCGCAGCGAATGTCTCGTGCTTGGGGCCGCTAGAAGTTTACGCGGAAGTAAACGGGGCACTCACAGCACGGCGAGCGCGTATAAACAAAGTTTCTTACTCGACAATCTACTCCAGCTAAGCCATCCCAATGGTATTCAGTTTGCCTCAGACGTTTCAAAAATGATTCTTGTATTAGGTGTGCCGGTAATACGAAACTGCTAAATAACAACTCAGAGTGTCATAACATCTGGCCACCTTTTTGTGGTAACTTATTAAGAAGCCTGAGTGGACAACATACGTATCCAACACTTTTTGTCCTAAATTTTTCGCATTAATACTCTCCTGTTACCACATGTGCCTTTCAACTACAGAACACCCACGACTCAAAATACCGACAGACACACGTTCGTATTAATGATTTAGATCCGTTACTGTTTCGCAGATCTGGCATTCGTTGCTACAGCGGAAAGCTTCTTTATAAAGGGATTAACGACTCCATTCAATTTATTCACGCAATTTTTACGACTGTAGCTGTAAGAGGACTCGCATTCATAATGCATCTCCGTCCGTGGACCATAGGCGAGGATGTTCTCAGTCTTGGAATTTCATTCACAAGGAGGGGTGCGAACTTTCCCTCAAGGACTCCAACGTCATTCATTTTATACTGCATACTGTTTATGAATGACCAAAGTAGATCGCGGGATGGGTTTCGCCGATTTGGTTCCAACTCTGCGAGAAGAAGAAAGCAGACGAAACATTTCAAATTCCCAAAAATATCTCGCGTGATTTGGCCAAAGGGAAAGCGAATACGGCCGCAAAAGTTTCCCACATAGAAATAGGTGTTATCTAAGCTGCACATTCAATCGCATAGCATCAGTTCAGTGCCCCTGTTTCCACCGCAATGATTCGATACATTTTGTATTTACCAAAAGCAATAGTGAAAAGTCATTTACTTTAAACCTTGAATCAAGTGTGTTTTGCGCCGAAGCATATTTCGGATAAAATTACTTCCTTAAAATATTATAAAAAATATTATTAGCCTTTGTCAAGACAATCGCATTCGAAGATTGTTGTTGTAGCTATTACACTCTTGGTATGTGCTTGTCAAGTTTTGAACCTACATAAAGGCAACGTTTTCCAGTATGCACTTATTTCAGTTAATAAATTGTGACTACTTTAGTGTTTGATATTTATAAATCCATACGATATGTGCCCTGAAACCAACGTTTATTTTCTGTCTGTGGAAAAATTTACGCTATGACTCACACGATCTGTTGCATTTTTCTGGTGGCAGTGTCGATCTGCTCAGAACATCTGACGCAAATAGACTGTCTATTTCGTTCATTCATTCAAAACTTCTCTTTGTTATCATATCAACTGGACGAATGAAGAGTTAAATCTTTTTGATACTATATTCGCTACCAAAGTTGTTACTGAGCAGAAAACTTACGTATGTGAAAAATACGGATTGAAACTCGTGAAAATGAGAGGATAATTAAAAATAAAAGTGCTGAGGATGTCAGATCGATCCTAGGACCTCGTGTTACGCATCTGCGCATTTATGCCGGCGACACCCACACATACTATAGCATTGCCGTTTATCGAATCTCTGCAGGAACATAGGTCTACTACCTATTCATAAGTGGCAGGAAACTACGCACGCTTTTGACGCAAAACCGTGGTTTTGCATTCTGCACAGTAACTGGAACCCACCGGTGGGTAATGCCGAAAATATTCACGGACTGCAGCATCTCAATTCTAATTGCTGTCTTTGTTCATTGAAACTATAAGAAAAGAAATGTGGAAAGGAATTTGTCGGTTGCGAACAGCTTAAAAATCAGCTAAAATCAGTTTTCGAAGTCGCCTTCACGTCGCATAGAAAGCACTCGTATTGCTACAACTGGCTGCGATACTGGAAGATAACATTTTTCCTCTCAGATTTCGTGTCAGATGGGTAATCGACAGTATGTACGATCGTGTTGCCTAGCTGTATATACTTCCCACCAAGCAGCAGAACTTTGCGGTTGTGTATAGCGATTAGGCGAGTGGTCTCGCGAATTATGTCACCGGCTGTACATCCTTCATAGGGCCTGAGGTAGAGTTTAGAGCCTCAAATGGAAATTCTAAACCCCGTAGATATTTCATCGTCATTTATAGACCTTACGAAGATCTTGAATGGAGTGAGCATAGTTTGCCATGCGCTCATCAACTAATTACAGAACTTTTTCATACAATTATGAGCTGTTGAAAGAAATTTACTATCATTCAGGAATATCATTTATGCTGGCATCAACTGTGCTTTATAGGTTAGAAATTAAACAGCCACCAGTTTGTAGATTTATTCACAAGCGGTTTCTGGCAATTATTGCCCCATCTTCAGGTGTATTAGTTTTGCCCTATACGTATACTCAGAGAATTCTGTAATCATACAGGCAACAGTCTCGAAATGCTTTCTTTTCTAATAGAGTTATATGATTACTTGGAAGTGCTAAGGTTATGTTCAATGTTCAGTTCACACGCTGTATTGAGCAAGTGTTTATGAAATACTGTACATATATCTGATTCACCAGTAACAGATAAATATCCATTACACAGCACGGGAAGGTAAAAATATGCGTTAATTATAAATAGAGAATTGGTTTGATAGATTGTCTCTCTCAAATATTATATCTTCATTCCATGACCACCTCCATGATACCATGAATTTCGAGTAACTGAATTCGCTTGTAACGAAAAGTGCAGTAACTGTGAGGTGCCGTGATAGCTTTCACTTTCCTCAGTGAAAGTCAAAAAGCTGTAAATAAAATGTTCACCAACCTGTTGTCTTCACAGAGCGTGCCCGCAGCGCAGCCGCACAAGACGGCATGCAGCTCGATTTTTGACAATGAGGCTATTAGGTTAATTAGCGAGAAACCAGTCTTATAAAACATATGTGTGAAGGATGCCACTTACGCAGAAACAAACAAATTGCACATTTAGGATACTGAATCTGGTTAACATGTCGATTGGTGTTGCTTTAAGAAGCCTATGATCTATTATTATTCTGTGACCGACCGTGATGACTGTCCGTGATGACTGTCCGTGATGACTGCCGCAACCGGAATGACCAGCAGCGCGATCCACCTCGGTCTGCTGGCTCGCCAACTCGCGCCAAAATATGGTTTAAGCTTTTCGTCTGCCTTTTCCTTTTACTTTTGATTATTGTTCTGTATGATTTTAAATGATCGGAAACAACAGAATGGTAGCTTGCTATTAAATACGAATAAAAGAAAATTACTTAATTTAAGGCAAAGTAGAAATTAGTTTTGGTGCCTAGCCTGCATATGCAATGACGAATCACAGCAGAGCACTAAAACATTAGACAGCCTTTCCTACTAGAATAGCTTATACTGTATCACCTGTTTTCAGTACCTCACACCACTCTGCGTCAGCTGCATACAGCTCTGTCCTGACTTCCTCTAAAGAAATAATGACTACAAGCCAGAAATATCACAATCCATTCTTTATTCGTACCACAAACCTTTTGCCATCTTAATGACATATTCAGCACCTGTAATGGGCAACTGCAGCTTGATTGTGACATATTCTAACATTTCATATAATTTCCACTTTGTTATACACGATGTACTTATTCCCGTTGTCAGCCACCCAGTCTACCTATTAGTGGTAGTACCTTCCTTTGAGTGCTCCAACAGAAAGCAGCTTTCAAACATAATGAGAAAGGTATTAAGGAAGGAACTACATTTATCGTCTATATTATCAGTACAATGAATTGTACCGGAGAATTCTTCGGAACGAAGGCGGTGTGATTTGCGATAGCAGGAAGCAATACGTCCTGATATCACATTTGTTGGCGAAACTCACGACTCTGTGACGCCAGGAATCGGTCATGAAACTGTTGAGTTCCGTGCCTTATGAAACTGGCGTCTGTTCCTTGATTAGACACCCAGACACCCGCTCATGTGGGATAGGTTTCGTGCCACATGTTAGAGCCGGTGTGATTGGCACTTGGGTATTAGCGTCACACCAAAGAACATACATGATTGTGTTGCTTTTGAAAGGGCAAAATACATCGTTTATATAGTATTTTTGCGTACACACTCGTATCGGATGATGAGTAGACCCTGATGGCAGCGGACGACAGTCTGGTTGTCCCGAAAGTTGGCGGAACTCTTCTCTTGGACGACGCGACATTCGGGCGTAACTTAGATGTACTCTGTACCCCGCTACTGGTACACGTGTTGGCATGGAATTATTGGACGAGAGATCCCGTGTGGGATTGTTCAGCCGCCTAGTGCAATTCTTTTTTCTTTACGTCACTTCGGAGACTTGCATGTCAATAATCATTAGGACAACACAAAACACCCAGTCCTTTGCCGGGAATCGAACCCGGGACCTCTTCGTGGTAGCTAGCGACGCTGCCGCCTGAGCTACGTGAGTCGGACACTTGTTGGTAACAAGCGTACGTTAGTACGTCTTTATATTTCGGTCTCTATCGCTGCTCTACATAGCATAAAAAGAGGTTGGTTCGACGTCATTGACGCTGTTGTTTGAGCTTCAAAACCTTACTTGTTAAAAGTAATTACATCCGTAGTCTCACAAGCCCGTGTATCAAATCCTGGTACAGTATTGAATTTATAAGAGGGAATAAGTTACATAATTAACCTTTGCGTACCGTCCATTTTTTATTGTTGCCATATTCTACACAGACATTGCCGACATGGGGTGGCTAGCGTGTCTCGATACAGATAGACGTACCGTAGGTGCAACCACAGCGGTGGAGAGGTCTGTGGAGAGGTCAGACAAACATGTTGTTCCTGAAGAGAGGCAGCAGCCTTTTTAGTAGTTACAGGGGCAACAGTCTGGATGATTGACTGAGCTGGCCTTGTAACATCAGCTGATGTGGCTTTGCCACACAGTTACTTCGAACTGCTGAAAGCAAGGTGAAACTACAGTCGTTAACTTTCCCGAGGACATGAAGCTCTACTTTATGATGGCATCCTATCGGGTAATATATTCCCCCATTCGGATCTCCGGGTTTGGAACTACCCGGGAGGATGTCGTCAACAAGAAAAACAAAACAGGCATTCTACGTGTCGGAGCGTGGAACGTCTTAACCCTTAATGGGGTAGTTAAGTTAGAAAATTTGAAAAGAGAAATGGATAGGTTAAAGTTCGATATTCTCAAATGAAGAGACTTGCACAGGACAGGGTAGCGTGGAGAGCTGCATCAAACTAGTGCCGGCCGCGGTGGCCGAGGGGACTGAGAGGCGCTCCAATCACGGTATGCACGGCCATTACCGTCGGGGGTTCGAATCCCCCCTCGGGCATGGATATTTGTGCCGTCCTTAGTCTTAGGTAGTTCATAAGTAGTTTGTAAGCTTAGGGACTGATGACCCCGTAGTTAAGTCCCGTAAGTTCTACAACCATTTGAACATTTGAATATCAAACCAGTCTGCGGACCGAAGACCACAACAACAACATTGTACTTGAATACCATCAGCATTAATCACCTGTTAAATAAATATTCTCAACACTTTAGCCGTCTTAAGTAATAGTATTGTTAAACTCTACGGGCTGCTCTGAAACAAGAATCCTTTTAGTGACTTTATTTGGGAATATTCATCAAGGGATATCTGTATAAATTTCAACTACAATATTTGTGTGGAAGATCTGTACAGCGAGAGAGGCCTATTTATCATTAGGTTAGGTGTTAATAAATCCGTTGCACATTCACTAGAATCCATGTACAGGGTGTACAGATCTACTGTCAGGGAGGCATAAATTAGATAAGTAGCATCCCCCTAATTTCGAAGCACGACAATTTCCAGATCACTGCATAAAGGGGAGCTACAGTGTATCTTTGAATTTAATTACATTATCCTTCAAACGTTAATGAGTTACTGGCAGACTGAAATAATCCACTGTCCGACCTGTATATGATCCCGTGATCTTTCAGTATCCAGGTACTAGGTTTAGAATTTGTTGTTGCTAGATGCTTCATTATTTGATATTTATGCGTCTCGTTTTAAAAATTAACTAATCTTCCTAAATGAGGAATATCGATAATGAATGAGCCGCCCGGTAAGCTCTTAGCCAGACATAAATTATTGACTACAGTCTAAACTATTCACATAGACAGCCTTGCCCCTTTGTCTTGTTTTTCTTGCAGTCATGTTCGATCATTTTCGTGAAGAACTTGAGCCTGGCGTGCATCCACACTCAAATTTAAGGATATTTATGCCCGTTGTCGTAACCATTGTACATATATAGGGTGGTACAAAAGTCAGTGGACGGTTGTTTAAGATTAAAGTAACAGTGTAAAGTTTTAACCCTTTATGTTGTCATTACAAAATGGTGACAACTACGCCTTAACCAGATGACATACAGTGCAATGACAAACAAAATAAAATCACAAAAATCTAACTAGTGAATTATTGAAAGTGTGATCTTTGAGCCGTGTTTTCAGAATTGTCACCAATTTGACGGAAGATGTGAAATGATTTTCGCGTTAAATACGTTTTATAGAAGTGGTCCAACTATGGTTGTTAATGAACTGAAGACAAAAACCACCATATAGACGGAATATGTGTGAGACGTACGATATGGATTGGAAGAAGCGGGATTTCGTAAGCATGCAAGAACATAAGGTAACTGAGGAAAATTAATTTCGGGGAAAAATGAACCAGACGATTAGCTCGATTATATAACAAAGGCCACTCCACCGATTTTTACACAAACATAAATATAAAGTGTACATTCTGCGTTTAAACTATCTGTTACCTGAAGATGATGCAGAGGGCCTCTTCACTTTTGTGATGTTCAGCCGTTTGTAATTCCTTGGGACCAAACTACTGTGGTCATCGGTCCCGAGACTAAAGAACTAGGAGGCGTGTTTTTTAAGTAAGTACCGTTTTTAAATTAAAAAAAGACTTTTCTATAATTTTATTTTACATGAAAGCCTGTACCTTAATCTACTTTTGTACATAATTTCCGCTAACACTGAGGCATTTGTCATAACGTTGTATCAGTTTTTGAATACCTTCCTCACAGACGTCTGCCGCCTGACTTGTTAACCACTGTATCACAACAGTTATGACTTTGTCATCGTCTAGCTCGGTAACAATGCCATACAAAACACCACGAGAAACATTAGGAAACTCATAATGCGAGGAGGAAATCGTAAAGCGTCTGTTTTCTCTCACATTGTCCACTTCCTGGACCAAACTTTCATTAACGAACTGTTAAACCACAAAAAATGTGAAAGGGAAACGTGTTTAAGCTCTTGGATTGCTCACCGTAGCTGGACAGAATCAGGTCAGAAGCACGGTAGCTTTGAGATGTTATACTGCTGGGACCACGAGGCTGGGTGAGAAGGGAAAGCAGAGCGTGTCCCTCAGAGAGCTGTATACAGCGGTGCCCTGATTGCGGCAGCTGATTATTTTATTGCAGACGTTCTGAGAATCTAGATGGACTACGTGACCAAGCGTGGGTAATCCGGTAGCCGGGGGGAAGAATGTGCCTTCAGTTGGTGGGAAAGCGCGCCATTGGCTGTGGTTGTCCTCATGGCTACCGAGTTTTTTTTGGCGAGGAGCGGAGAGAAGCGGGAAAAGGTCACTCTTATATTGGGTAGGCCTACGGCATGGTGCTAACCCACCGTCGTGACGCGAAATTTTTCTGTGTGTTCAGTTTGGACTTTTATTTTCCACCGCTTTGGCTGGTCGGGAACTTTGATTATTTTTCAAAGTGTTGGTCCGTTGGTACCGCACTTTGAACTTCCATTTTGTGTGGCATCGCCATCTGCGACCACAGTGAGTCTAGCTTACTGTAGACACGGTTATTTGCTTCCGCAAACGGATACAGTAGAGGCAAATATCGCCACTCCGCGGCTTTGGCACAGTTTATACTTCACGTTTAGCGCCACCCGCCGCTGACCCTGGTGACTGCCAACGACGCTGCTGCTGTTGCGAGTTCTGCATGACTATTTGGGTATAGTATATTGTACAAATTGCTCATGGCAGGGAGCGATCTTATAAATGTATTTTGTAAATACTGAAATGCCAAGATTGCGGTATTTCGTCTTTAATTATTACAGACGACCGGTTTCGATGTACAAACACACTCACAACTATACAATATGGTGGTTCTTCATTTATTTATCACGCTACGAGTTTTATATCTGAGAAACAAACGGCATATTTTAGTGTGTGACAACCCACCAGTACAATCCAACTGGCTACAATATGCATTTATGTAATAATGTTACTATTTCGTGCTGAGACCAGAACATGATGTCTGTGTACATCGAAACCGGTCGTCTGTCATAAATAAAGACGAAATATCGCTATCTTGGCATTTCATTATTTACAAAATATAGTATATTGCTTGCGCAACCCCGACCCCTGACAGGGCACTCGTCAGTAGTCGTTTTATAAACCGTGACTTGTTTCAGTTGCAAGCTAGTTGCATTCATGATCGATATCTATAGATATAGCCAGTCATTTTCGGTCTTGTTTAAGTAATTTTGTATTAAGTGTTCTATTAATTCATATTCGAAATTTGTATATGTTGACAGCGACAACTGGTCACAAACTATGATATTTGTTAGACTGTATTATCTTCATTGTTAAATGTAGTCATTTATTTTGGAATTGTTTTACCTCATTATAACCCTTCACCTATTTTGGTGGGTTATGCTTTCATGTGTGTGAATAATGGGAAGTACTATATCATTGTGAGATCTTGACTTCTCGTCAATCGACGTTTAGGATAGGCTCAGTTAATTATTCTGTGTTATATAAAATACAGAGGCGACGCATGATACAGATAAATTTGCATAAAAATAATAACTTGTTAGATATTAAAATAAATCTGCAGGTATGCAAATTAGGGTGCAGGGTTAGCTGTTTTGCTTTAATTTATCAGATATCATGTTTAATGAGCAATAAACAGTCACACTTAAACGCCTACACCACGATAAAAATGTTCAAATGTTTGTAAATCTATCGGACCAAACTGCGTGGCCATCAGTCCATAGCTGGACTACTAAGGTAAACTACTCTAAGGACAACACACACACACCCATGCCCCAGGGAGGACTCGAACCTCCACGGCGAGGAACCGCGCGTTTAGCAGCGAGACGCTTTAGACCGCTCGGCTACTCCACCGCGGCACACCACGATAAAACACGGAATATACACGTTTCAAACGCTACCACTTCAGCTACACCGAAAGATGCTGGAGTTATTTCACTTATTAGTACTTTTGTGTACTCGCAAAAATTCATTTTCTCGAGAAGTTTTGAGAGTTGCGTTGAATGGCTTTGGCTGGTTGTCATTTGTGTTCTGAAGTTCACGTAACATATACGAGGCGCGTTCCAAAAGTAAGTTCCGTTTCAATTGATCTCCGCTGCAGCGCTGCGATTGCAGTTCCGCATATGCGCTGTAGACGATGTGTATCAAGGACACGAACGTGCACCATTTGGAGATCGCTGTCAGTTACGTACGATTTGCTGTGCTTGTTTGAAGTGTCGGCGTTGATTGAAAATTCCGCCGCCTGTGAAATCAGGTCGGTGATTCGGTTTCTGAATGCGAGGAAAGTGAAACCAAGTGAAATTTATCGGCAAATTTGCGATGTTGACGGACCAAATGCGATTCGTGTGTCGATGATGAGAAGATGGGTCTGACACTTCAATAGCGGGCGTAGTGATGTGCACGATGAAGAACGACGTGGGCGTCCACCTTTGGTTACAGAAAACAAGATCCAGGAAAACCGTAGATTTACAATTAGTGCTCTCGCTATGGACGGCGAGCTGAAAGAAACGGTTTCCAACTGGTTGAAGACGCAGGCGGCAGATTTCTATGAATAAGGTATACAAAACCTGGTGCCACGCTATGACAAATACCTACAAAACATCGGCAGTTATGTGGTTAAGTAGTTTAAGAGTTATATAATTTTGTGCAATAAAAATTTCTTCTGTATCTGCGTACAATTTCATTACATTAACGAAACCTACTTTCTGGACGCGCCTGGTATATAAAACATTCTAAAATCCGATACCCATTTGGTCTCCTTCTGATATTAAATCACAGATTTGGTATTTAGGAATTTTTTTGTATTGTCAAAGCGGCAGTAAAAAGCTAATAGAGAATTAATGAAATCTTTTTAGCATCTCATTATAGGATAACCACGCTGAGCTCCTGTCAACGCAAACGCACTGCCTTTGAAAGCCTATACGAAAGAGGAAAAAAAAAAAAAAAAAAAAAAAAAAAAAAAAAAAAAAAAAAAAAAAAAAAAAAAAAAACATTTTTCCTCGGCACTGTTAAGCGTTTCGTGGCAGTCTCAGACGGTGGCAACGATTCTTCTCCCCACCCGCAGGCAACCGGATTAGCACGATAATACGAGACAATTTCACGTACAGCAGCCTTTCGATTACACGACAATGGTATTCTGGCGCTCATTATGACTGCGAGACTTTTTTTGTGTCCAGCGGGAGGAGAAAGGGGGCGGCTAAATTTTTTCCTCCCTCCCTCCCCAACCCCAGCACCCACCCATTTCGGAGCTTACACGGACGAGTTTCGCAGGCCGTATGTGGGCGCCATTACTGAGGTTTAATCGCGTGCTTGCCAGGAGCGCGGGCATTCGGCGTCCGCTTTTTGTTCCGGCCGGTATCGGCGGCAGCTGCATTATCGACTCGGCGGCGCCTGTTGGTCGGCAGCCCGCATGCCACGGCACCGCTAATCCCGCCGGCCATGCGCTGATTGCAGCAGCTGAAGGTTTAACTGTGTGTGTGTGTGTGTGTGTGTGTGTGTGTGTGTGTTGGTGTGGTGGCGGGGGCGGAGGGGGTGAGTGGAGGGGGTGGCGGGTGGATGGTAATGCGGGGGTAGCCTGCACGGCGACGCCCTCCGCCGCCAGCGCGATAAATAACGCGTGGGCTGGCAGATTAACACTTCCGCCGCTACCTGCAAGTGAGGACGCTGTTGCCGCGCTGATGGCGACTTCCGAAACGATCGACGTACTGAAGAAGCGCGTGTAAACGTGAGTGATTTGTAACTGAACAGGATCTTACTAAGGTAGACAACAGTAAAATTTACGACTGCTGGTTGAAGAATGAAAATGCCGAGCTACAGGGTGTCCAGAAAAGGGCTCCCCGATTTCATAATTAAATATCTCGAAAACACAGATCGATAGAGGTATGCAGTGGACGGTATGTTTATTGTGAAAGCTGTAAGAAGTTTGTACAGCAGTTTGAAATAATAGTTACAAAAGCTGCTAACAGATAGCGCTGTACGCTGTACAGCTCACATCAGCATACATAAGTGAAATAATCGTATTAAAACACTCTTTGCAAACAATCACATCAGAATGTTTTCAAAATGTTCACCATTGACAATACAGAGGTAGCGCAAAGGAAGAATGAAATTCGCCATCACATTTCGTAGTGTCTCAACCGAAATGGATTCACATGCCACAGAGATCGCCTATTCAAGGTCACAGGGAGTCAAATCCTGCGAATGTAGAGGCCAATCCATGCCTGCACCAGTAAATTTGGGATATTCCAAAGCAATTACTCGATTCCCGAAGTATTCCTCAACAAAGTGAAACACTTGTTGCCGGCCGCGGTGGCCGAGGGGACTGAGGCGCTCCAGTCACGGTCTGCACGGCCACTACGGTCGGGGGTTCGAATCCCCACTCTTGCGTGGATATTTGTGCCGTCCTTAATGTTAGCTAGTTCATAGGTAGCTTGTAAGTTTAGGGACTGATGGCCCCGTAGTTAAGTCCCATAAGCTTAACAAACATTTGAACATTTTTTGAAACACTTGTTCGGTCCGATGAGGTCGGGCTCCATCTTGCATAAACCATTCAGTACCTGGCCGATCCTCTAACGCTTGCTGTGTGGCGACAAATTATTCCAAAATTGCAACGTAACGTGCACCAGTGACCGTTTCTCGAATGAAAAAAAGGCCAATAATGCCTCTGCTGCATACTGCAGCCCACACAGCAACTTTAGGAGGATACAGGAGTTTCGCTGCACACCAATATGGCTTTTCGGAACCCCAAAATCGCCAATTCAGTTTATTCACGTATCCGTTCAGGTGTAAGAGTGCTTCATCTGTAAACGAGATACAGCCAACATCAAATCCTTCAGTATCGATCATTGTGAGCATCTGATTAGCAAAGGCAACCCTATGTAGCACAGCTCGTACGGGTATGGCCTGGTGCGTTTGAATTTTGAATGGAAACATGTGTAGGCTCTTTCTCAGTATTTTCTGCGTGCTGGAACGCTTCAAACCATTCTCAGATACAATTCTACGGACGGTTGACATTGGATTTCGCTGAATAATTCCAGAAACTGTGGCGATATTTTCAGGCGTTACTGCGGTTTGCTTGTGGCCAACATGCCCCACTAGATCATCGTTGATTTTTTGCGAAGAGCGTACGAATGGACCCATCCTTTTGGAACATTAAATCGTGCTTGAAAACTTCGCCTTGTTGCCGTAGGACTCTCTTCTAACCTGTGGTACTCTAGCACCAGAAAAACGCGTTGTTCAATGGAGTACATTGGCTTCGGATCACTATTTATACAAGGCATTACGTATGACGATTACAGCTTTTGTATCTAATATTTCAAACTGCTGTATAAACTTATTACAGCTTTCACAATAAACATACCGTTTACTGCATTCCTCAATCGATCTTTGTTTGCGAGATATTTAATTTTGAAATTAGGGAGTCCTTTTCTGGACACCCTGTATATGGATGTGCAACCGAAATACTTGATATTGTTAGTCACGATTAGATGTAAGAGGGTCGCCCTAAAAATACATTTTAATAACAACAATGATAGCTCAATATGTTTCAGACTTTAAAAAAAAATCGTATTAAAATAACATAATGAGAAAGTGCCAAGTACGCAATATGTGTTTTAATTTATCATATTTTTTGTTACTTATTCAAGACGACCTGGTTAGAAATTTAGGGGTGTCATCTGCTTTTCTACAATTGACCCGCTCGATTAGCCGGCCGGCCGCGGTGGCAGAGGGGACTGGGGCGCTCCAGTCACTGTCTGCACGGCCACTACGGTCGGGGGTTCGAATCCCCCCTCGGGCATGGATTTTTGTGCCGTCCTTAGTTCATTAGTAGTTTGTAAGTTTAGGGACGGATGACCCCGCAGTTAATCCCATAGACTATACAAACATTTGAACAACATTTTTCGATTAGCTGTGCGGTCTAATGCAACACTTTCCGGCGTTTTAACGAAGGGGCTCTGAGTGCCGGCCAGCATGAATATGGTTTTTAGGCGGTTTCGCACATCACCGTAGGTGAATACCGGGCTGGTACCCAAGTCCCGCCTCAGTTACACGATTCGAAAATATTTCGTAACACTCTCATCCATATAACACTAAACACAGACATTTTGGGTTCACGTTTACTCCCAGGGGACATGGTCTGGCGACAAGAAGGGCATCCGGACACTCCGTAAATATTAACAAGCCAAATCCAAATTTACAAAGCTGACCCTGCATGTGCCGGAACATGGCCAAAAAGAAAGGAAGAAATCTGCTCTGCAACAATTGCCCTTTATCTGCTAACTTAAGCGCTCCAAATGCCAACTGTAGCCGCGGTGGAGTAGCCGCGCGGTCTCAAGCGCCTCGCTGCGGAGCGCGCGGTTGATCGCCGTGGAGGTTCGAGTCCTCCCTAGGGCATGGGTGTGTGTGTGTTGTCCTTAGTTGATTTTACCTAGGTTTGAGTAGTTTGTAAGCTACGGACTGATGACCATGCACTTTGGTCCGATAGATGTACAGACATTTGAACATTTGAGCCAACTGTAGAAGACCAGAAGATGACACCGTTGAGTGTCGAAACATGTTGCTGTGCATAAAGAAATAAAATAACGAAATATTGCGATCTTGGCGGTTTTTTGTTATGATCTGTAAGTAGACCGCTCCATACGATGAAAATGTTAAAATGTTTGTATTTCTTATGGGACTTAACTACGGGGTAATCAGTCCCTAAACTTACAAACTACTTATGAACTAGGACGGCACAAATATCCATGCCGGAGGGGGGATTCGAACCCCCGACCGTAGTGGCCGTGCAGACCGTGACTGGAGCGCCTTAGTCCCCTCAGCCACTGCGGCCGGCGATGTTGGTTTACCAACTGTATTTGATCCAAAGGATCCAACGTGTTACAAATCAATAAAAAAAACCGCAAACACCACTGCATTCTTTGAAACATTTATAGCTGAAATTTACTGGTAGGTTAAAACATTGTGACAGAACCGGCGTTGGGACCGATGCCTTTAGAGGAAATAAAATGTTCAAATGTCTGTAAATCTATAGGACCAAACTGCGTGGTCATCAGTCCGTAGCTTACAAACTACTTAAACCTGTTGTTGTTGTTATGGTCTTCAGTCCGGAGACTGGTTTGATGCAGCTCTCCACAATACCCTATCCTGAGCAAGCCTCTTCATCTCCACATAACAACGTCAACGTACATCTGTCTGAATCTGCTTACTGTATCCATCTCTTGGTCTTCCTCTGCGCTTTTTACCCTACACACTTCCCTCCAACGCTAAATTCACAATCCCTTGATGTCTAAGAATGTGCCCTACCAATCTATCCCTTCTTTTAGTCAAGGTATGCCAGAAATTTCTTTTCTCCCCAATTCTGTTCGGTACCTCCTCATTAGTTACGCGATCCACCCACCTAATCTTCAGCATTCTTCTGTAGCACCAAATTTCAAAAGCCTCAATCATCTTCCTGTCAGCACTGTTTATCGTCCATGTTTCACTCCCATACAAGGCAACACTGTATAGAAATGCCTTCAGAAAGGACTTCCTTAGGCTTAAATCAATATTCGATGTTAACAAATTTCTCTTTTTCAAGAACGCTTTTCTACCCATTGCCATTCTGCATTTTATATCCTCTGTACTGCGACCATCATTTGTTATTTTACTGCCCATGTAACAAAACTCATCTACCTCCTTTATTGCTTCGTTTCTCAATCTAATTCCTTCAGCATCACCTGATTTTCTTACACTGCACTCCATTACCCTGGTTTTGCTCTTGTTAATGTTCATCTTATATGCACCATTCAGCACACTATCCATTCCGTTCAACTGCTCTTCCAGATCCCTTGCTGCCTCTGCCAGAATTACTATGTCGTCGGCAAAACGTAATGTTTTTAATTCTACCCCCTGAACTTTAATTCCTTCACCAAATTTCTCCTTGCTTTCCTTTATAGCTTGCTCAAGGTACCAATTGAATAACATTGGAGAAAGGCTACAACCCTGTCTTACTCCCTTTCCAACCACTGCATCCCTTTCATGCCCTTCAACTCTGACAACCGCTGTCTGGTTTTTGTACAAGTTGTTAATAACCTCACGCTCCCTATATTTTACTCCTGCTTGCTTCAGAACTTGAAAGAGTTCATTCCAATCAACATTGTCAAAAGCCTTCTCCAAATCTACAAAAGCTAGAAATGTAGGTTTGCCTTTTCTTAATCTATCTTCTAGGATAAGCCGTAAAGTGAGTATTGCCTCCCGTGTTCCTACATTTCTCCTGAACCCAAACTGATCGTCCCCGAGGTCGGCTTCTACCAGCTTTTCCATCCTTCTCTAAATAATTCGTGTTAATATTTTGCAACCATGACTTATTAAACTGATGGTTCTGTAGTTTTCACACCTGTTTGCACCTGCTTTCTTGGGTATTTAACATTTTTTCTTAAAGTCTGAGGGTACTTCACCTGTCTCATACATCTTACACACCAGGTGAAACAATTTTGTCATGGTTGGTTCTCCCAGAGACTTCAGTAGCTCTGAGGGAATATCATCTACTCCAGGGGCCTGGTTTCGACTTAGGTCTTTCAGTGCTCTGTCAAATTCATCTCTCAGTATAGTATCTCCTATTTTATCTTCATCTACATCCTCTTCCCTAACTACAATATTGTCTCGAAGTTCATTTCCTTTGTAGAGCCCTCTATATACACTTTCCACCTTTCAGCTTTCCCTTCTTTGCTGAGAACTGGTTTTCCATCAGTGTCCTTGATATTCATAGAGCTGTTTTTCTTATCTCCAAACGTTTCTTTTATTTTTCTGTAGGCTGTATCTATTTTTCCCCCAATTTATACAATCTTCTACATCCTTGCATTTGCCTTCTAGCCACTCCTGCTTAGCCATTTCGCACTTCCTGTCAACCTCATTTTTAGTCGTCTGTACTTCATTTTTCCTGTTTCATTTACTGCATTTTTATATTTTCTCCTTTCATCGATTAAATTTAGTATCTCCTGTGATATCCAAGGATTTTTTGTAGCTCTTGCCTTCCTACCTATTTTGTCCTCTGCTGCCTTCACTATTTCATCTCTCAATGCTACCCATTCCTCCTCTACTGTTTTATTTTCCCCCGTTTCTGTCAATTGTTGCTTAAAGCTCCCTCTGAATTTCTTAAGAACTGCAGGTTCCTTCAACTTATCCAGGTCCCATCTCCTTATTTTCCTACCTTTTTGTAGTTTCTTCAGTTTCAGCCTACAGTTCATAACTAACAAGTTATGGTCAGAGTCTATATCTGGCCCTGGGTATGTTTTACAGTTTAAAACCTGGTTCCGAAATCTATGCCTTACCATTATAAAATCTATCTGGTATCTCCCGGTGTCTCCTGGTCTCTTCCACGTATACAACCTTCTTTTGTGATTCTTAAACCAGGTGTATGTTATACCCCAATTATGTTCTGTGCAAAATTCTACCAGGCGGCTTCCTCTTTCATTCCTTTTGCCCAGACCATATTCACCTACTACCTTCCCTTCCCTTCCTTGTCCTACTACCGAATTCCAGTCTCCCATAACAATTAAGTTTTCCTCTCCCTTAATTGTCTTAATAATTTCCTTTAGCTCCTCATATATTTCTTCGATCTCCTCATCGTCGGCAGAGCTAGTTGGCATATAAACCTGTACTACTGTTGTCGGTGTTGGCTTCGTATCTATCTGGACTACGATAATGCGATCACTGTGTTGCTCATAGTAGTTTACCCGCATTCCTATTTTCTTATTCATTATCAGACCTACTCCTGTAATACCCCCAACTGATTTTGTATTTATAATCCTGTACTCGCCTGACCAGAAATCCTGTTCCTCTCTCCACCGAACTTCACTAATCCCTACTATATCTAATTTCAACCTATCCATTTCCCTTTTTAAATTTTCTAGCTTTCCTACCCGATTAAGGGATCTAACATTCCACGCTCCGATCCGTAAAATGCCAGTGTTGTCTTTCCTGATGATCACATCCTCCTGAGTAGTCCCCGCCCGGAGATCCGAATGGGGGACTATTTTACCTCCGGAATATTTTACCCGAGAGGATGCCATCATCATATGTTCATACATGCATGTCCTCGGGAAAATTAACGGCTGTAGTTTCCCCTTGCTTTCAGCCGTTCGCAGTAACTGTGTGGCAAAGCCACATTAGATGATGTTACAAGGCCAGCTCAGTCAGTCGTCCAGACTGTTGTCCCTGTAACTACTGAAAAGGCTGCTGCCCCTCTTCAGGAACCACATGTCTGTCTGGTCTCTCCACAGATACCCTTCCGCTATGGTTGCACCTACGGTACGGCTATCTGTATCGTTGAGGCATGCAAGCCACCCCACCTCGGCAATGTCTGTGGTTCATGGGAGTGGTACTTAAACCTAAGTAACTAAGGACAAACACACCCACCCATGCCCCAGGGAAGACTCGAACCTCCACGGCGAGCAACCGCGCGCTCCGCATGGAGACGCTTTAGACCGCTCGGCTACTCCACCGCGCCTTTAGAGGGAAAGAGCGCTACCGTCTGAGCTATCCCGGCATGCATCACGGACCGTCCTCACATGTCTACTTCTCTAGTACCTCGCCACATACATTTCAAATTATATAGAACTTCTCCTATGAACCTTGCAGGATTAGTACTCCTGGATGAAAGAATATGGTGAAGACATCGCTTAGGCGCAACTGAGGGAATGTTTCCAGTTTGATATTTTCGCTCTGCAGCGGAGTGTGCGCAGATATGATGATGATTCTTTGAAGATTAATACTGTGTGTCCGAACAGGTATTCGAACCTGCGTACAATACCGTCCACCGACAAGCCACGCAGAGTGCTAGTTCTGCTAGGTCGCAGGAGAACGTCAGTGAAAACTGGCGGAGAGGCGTGCCAGGGTAGCTCAGTCAAGTAGTTTCATATCAGTGCACATTCCGCTGAAGAGAGATCATTCTGGAAATTCATAATTGGATGCTTCATCGAGCGTCACCATTAAATGGAACCATTTTTTGAAAAACGGTATGAACAAATCCATCGTAAGATGGAAGAGTATCAGCGGCTGATAAAATATTTTACTTTTCATCTTCTTCGCCGTCGCAGTTGTACATTTATTTAAATTTGTTATAAGTACATCTTCTGCTGGATAGTGCAATAAGAAATTTATTCAGCCCCGAAGTTCTAGCTGTAATCTCTTTAAGACGCAAAACGATGATATAGTCGTAAGTAATTAGATAACAAAGTATGTCTAGGTGGTGCGTAACTGGTTCGAGTAATACCAAATGAAACAACCGACTTGGTTTCCCGTTAGATCTCATCAGATCTCAACACTTGCTACGGTGGAAGAGTACGTCGCGAGACGCGCATTTCTGTAATTTTATCACTTTGATGAGATTTCTGTTTCTAGGTAACATTTCTTAAAAATCAGCCACTGATTTTCTTCAAACACGTTCCCTGTCTCTTTTGGTTTATCTATGAGGCTTTGATGTAACAGTATTTCCCCGGCTATAATAAACACCAAAAGGATTAATGTGTCGCAGAAGTAACACGAAATGTGATGGCGAATCGCTACAACACTAAGAACAGCCTCTTCGCACATCACCGCATACAGATCTACTATATACTGTTTTGGTCTATCTCAGAGGCTTTGATATAACAGCATGTGGGAAGTGTGGAGAGTCGACTGCAGTGTTAATGTTCAGTCCTTTTATCATGAACCTGTGGTGGTTCACTATAAACATATAAACAAGTGATTTCCATAGTTCGCACCTGTTTGTGAACTTTAGAATACACGGAAGTTGCTGGTAAGGCATACTGACTTCGCGCATTAGCCGTGCGTACTGAGATGCCGTGCTGTGGTGCGCAGACCATTCGCCGTCGGGGGTTCGAGTCCCCACTCGAGCATGGGTGTGTGTTTTGTCCTTAAGTTAGTTTACCTTAGTTTAAGTAGTTTGTAAGCTACGGACTGATGACCACGCAGTTCACTCTGACAGATTTACAAGCATTTGAATATTTTAAGGTATACTTTCTTGTATAATTGAAAGTAACGGTTGTTATTTTGCATGGTCCAGGATTCTTGAGTAGCTATCTTCACACCCACGTTTAGGCGAATGTGTTGACAGCGTGACGTAACGCTGACGTGAAGAGAAGCAAAGTTGACCGGCTTACGGCAACAGAGTTGAAACAAACTGCGAAGTTACACATGACAAGCTGGACTGTAGTCATCATTGTTGTTCGTTTCAATCGCAGCATTTTAAGTTCTACTCTTTGTTGATTCATGTCTAGCCACAACCTTTAAAATTATTACATATTCGTACTTCTGACAACCGGATTATAGGCTCAGGTTGCGTGATCTAGGATATGGGTTTCAGACGTTATTGCTGTTGGTTTCATTAGTGGCAATTTATGCTGCACTCTTGGGTTCCTGTCCACAAACACGTATTCCTGCCTAGCCACATCATTTAAAATAATGACAAATTCGTGAAGAACAACTAAGTACTTTTGACAAGCTGGAATGTAAATGTAACTGATGACTCTGCTCATTGCAACAATTTAAGGTATATCTAACCAATGAAATACATAGTTGTTTGTCGATTTACTTAGTACAGGGACGTTACCCATTTGAGAAACGAATGCATTGTTTTCTTGTAGTATTTTATTGTGAATTTTTGCATATCGTGTAAACGCAATCTGAAATCGCCATGTGTTCGAAAATAAATAACCAAATATTTACTCTACTCTCCATTCTCTAGTGGAGTGACATGTCATTTCTACCGACTCCTCACATCGTAGAGAGGTCTAGAGGTCTAGGCTAGGAAAAAGAAAAAAAGGGGATCTAGGACTTAACTGAAAAACTATTACTATTAGATACTAAGCCACCAAGCGTTATTTACTTTCTAAAACGGGAGAAAAATTTAGAGATGTTTGAATCAAACGTTAATCAAATAAAGGGGAAAGTCGGGTAAGATGGCGACATTGAAGTTTATTGTGTTTTTTTTTTTTTCTGGCTCTTACGTTGAAATCACATATTTTATTTGTGGAAAAACAATTGTTTAATGTACCTCCTTTGTAATAAAGCTCTTAGACGTTTCCTAAGACTGAATATTTTTTATCTAGACCTGATTTTGTTAGTGACAGTACCATTCGTCGATTTACCCTGCATGTAGGGTAAGATGACGAACATTTTATTTAGAAAACAAGACTTTTATTGAAACTTATCTACTTATGAAAAGAGACACAATGATAACATTCCTTCTTTGCATCCCTGCAATTTAAGTCCTTATACTGAACAGAGCCTACTCCATCAACATGTTTTTTTACATAGTGACCTAAAGTAGCTTCAGGAAAGTCGAACCTCCTAGCGGCGCCTTTAACAGGCTTATTATTTCTTACACGCCGCATTGCCTCTTTCAATGATTCCTTGCTCCATTTCTGTCACCCTGTCTTCCTTATGAACTGCATAATTCGTCATCTTAACCGGAGTCGACATTTTGGATTCAGACTTCTATATGCATACAATATTACACAATAAATTCATTGAACCGTTATTAAAACATCAGTAAATCCGCAAGGTTTAAGAGGAATCAACTCATATTCATTAACATAAAAGTATTACTTGCATGAAACTTATTTAAACCGCAGGAAAAATTGTTACAAAAACAGCATCCACTTCTGAGCCTCTGTTGTCAACAAAACAAAATGACCAAGCGGTTCTATTTCAACAGACATGCCTGCAAAACGCACTAAGGAAGTAATACCGTAGTTCATTTAGTACCGGATATTTAGTTATCAGAAAAATTCTAAATTCGTCATCTTAGACTCCTCGTCAGCTTACTAGACCTTCCCCTACAGTTTCAAGTGTTAGTGTATGTCAGAGGTTACTTAGAATTTTGATGTTGTGGGAATAGTGAGATAATTAATGAATTTCGTCTGTCAATACCGCGTAAAATATGAATGAAGAACAGTACAATATGAGAATGTAGTTGTTCATAGTAGATAATTTTTGCTACCGGGTTCGTAGCTATATCCACAACGAAAATACTTCGAAAGCGCTGTGAGCCGCGGTGGAGTAGCCGAGCGGTCTGAAGCGTCTCGCTGCGGAGCGCGCGGTTGTTCGCCGTGAAGGTTCGAATCCTCCCTGGGTCATGGGTGTGTGTGTTTGTCCTTAGGTTAGTTTACCTGGGTTTAAGTAGTTTGTAAGCTACGGACTGATGACCACGCAGTTTGGTCCGAAAGAATTACAAACATTTGAACATTTTGAAAGCGCTGTGAACGGTTGTGCGCGCTCAGCTTGGCCCTGGATATTACCATGCCCCAACATCCCTGCTGGTTTCGTTGCATGGAAAGGAGTGTAAAAGTATGGCGTGAGTTAACCATCAGCGCATGTGCCCCTTTTACATAGGCCGTACCCTGAATGCGCACGATCATTTGAGGCCATCAGTAACAGTGGCTAGATGACGTTCCTCTGCACACCAGGAGGCTCCTGTGGAAGTACCATGTAGCTGCAAAGCACGTAGTGCACGAATTACCGCAGTACCTCATCACGGATTGTTTGAAAATCATTCCAATTGACGGAGAGAACATGTATCGTGGCCGGCCCGTTCGTCGGATTTGACCCCTGTAGACTTTTCTTTCTGTAATTACTTTTGAAAACATTTGGGATTAACAGTGATCTTAATTATTAATTCACGTAACAAGGCAGTGTAGATCGCAATTCTTTTATTTATTTCCCTGGTAACCCGTTTCGATCGCTTACGTGACCATCTTCAGATCACAACTGTAATGGTATATAATATAAGAGGTATAAATTATATCTAAAGTAATCAATTACGATAAGAAAGAAATATGCCCATAACGTTGGCCACCGGTTGCTTTCAGTACGAGCTGGAGCGCCGTAAAAGGTTTAATGTTGACTTCTACATCTACATAGATTGCAAATCACATTTAAGTGCCTGGCAGAGGGTTCATTAACCACTTTCATAACTTTTCTCTGCCGTTCTATTTTCTAATAGCGAGCGGGATGAAAGAACACCTAAATTTTGTCTAAATCGCTTTGCAGTTACTTTTGATCCTCTTTTGACTTCACTAACCGATAAACAGCATCATCCGCGAACAGTCTAAGGGAGATACTCAGATTGTCTCCTAAATCGTTTATAAACACAACGAAGAGTAGGGGACCTATAACGCTTCCCTGGGGAATGCCAGATATCACTGCTGTTTTGCCCGATGACGTACCGTCAATTACAACGAACTGTGTCCTTTCTGATACGAAATCGTGAATCCAATCGCACAATTGGGGAGATATTCCATAAACACGCAATTTCATTAGAAGCCGCTTGTAAGGTACAGTGTCAAAAGTCTTCCGGAAATCCAAAAATATGGAATCGATTTACTTTGTCAATGGCACTTATCACTTCATGTGAATAAAGCGCAAGCTATGTGGAAGTAGATACAGTCGTCCTTTTAGTAATGGAAGCTGCACCCTCTAATTCAAATGTTGGCCAATCGGCTATAAGCGCTAACGTTATACAACAATGGATTTCAATATGCAACAAACTAAATTATTGTGCAGCATGGATAATCAGGTCGAAAAATGTAAAAAGATTTAAAAATACATTATATAGGGTAAGGTGGTACAATTGTGATCATTTCGGACAAATGTTATTGTAACTGAAATATATTAATAAAAGGAATAATTTTAACTATGGCGCTTGTTCTTGGATATTTAATGGGTATGTAACACAAATATTAGACAATTACAAATGTTGTTATAAACACAGAAAAGGTTACAGAATTGAGAAAAATCGATCGAAAATGTACCACAATAGGAACAATTGTGATCACTTCCTGGTAAAATTTTGATCACTGACATCTTCAACATAAAAAGCACTTTTTCCCTCGGTCATCGACGCATACTTTGTGGTACCAAACATTGCGTTTCTGGCAGCGAATCCAGTCACCCATAACTAGATAACTTATAAGAGCGCGTTACATTAAGTAGTTTCACTTACCTCTTAACAGGAAAAATTTATATCTCTGTAGCACAAAGTGGTGTACTCTTGGAAGAGATAGGAGGAGCTGTAGAAACCTGCTAAACTACAACGCCACACAAACGCAAGTGCTACCAACACTACGAGACTGACAAATTATTTTGATCATAATTGTACCTGTGTCGAATTTGTATCACCTTACCCTGTTGTTGTTGTGGTCTTTAGTCCGCAGACTGGTTTGATGCACCTCTCCACGCTACCCTGTCCTGTGCAAGTCTCTTCATATGAGAATACATTCGGCAACCGACATTCTTATGAATCTGCTTATTGTATTCGTTCTTCGGTCTCCCTCTACGATTTTTACCCTACACACTTTCTTCTAATGCTAATTTGACAAATCCTTCATGTCTCAGAATGTGTCCTACCAATCTATCCCTTCTCCTAGTCAGAATATGTCAGAAACTCTTTTTCTCCCCAATTCGGTTGAGCACTTCGTCATTAGTTACGTGATGTACCCATCTAATTTTCATCATTCGTCTGTAGCACCTCATTTCAAAAGCTTCTATCATATTTTTGTCTGAACTCCTAACTGTCTACCTTCCACTCCCATATAATGATACACTGCAGATAAATGCTTTCAGAAAGGACTTTTTAACATTGGATGTTTACCTTACCCTATGATCATGTAAAAGACATTATGTATCATATGGAAACATAATTAGTCTTGTGATGGGTTTTGTTGTAATTTGAAAAACAGAAAACATACTATTTTCCCATTGACAGATTATAAATTATAATAATGCTGTCATAATGTCAGAGCTAAAATTGACAAGCACCAGTTTGCTGTTACATAAGAATGTATTGCATCTGTAATGAAATTATTTTTATGAAGTGTTTTGTTCTCAGGGCTCTTGCCTTAAAAATAAGATCCAGATAAAATACATGTCACAGTTGTAAGGTACACCAATAATATAAACTTATTTGGTTAAATATATATGAGAACCGAAGCTATTAATTAAAATGACCTTGTACCTTAAACTGAAAAATAAAATTGGCGGATGGTGTCCAGCTGAAAACAACCAGAGCGCTGATATGAAACTTCGTGGTGGATTAAAATTGTGAGGCGGCATCGTGAGTCGTGTCGGGATAGCTCAGTCGGTAGAGCGCTTTCCCGCGAAAGGCAAAAGTCCCAGGTTCGAGTACCGGTTCCGGCAAACAATTTTAATGTGCCAGGAAGTTACAAAGAAGGAAAGGGTTGAACTTTGAGATTAACTAATAAACGTAATTGTCCGAGAATTTAAAATCATGACTGGGAGTTCACAGAAATTTTAACTATGGAGAATTTCTCATCTGTAACGATTCAGGACTGACGTGACTATGAAAAATTTTTCTCTTTTGGGCAGAAACGGTGTGTATGAAGGACTTACAAAAATTCCGCCACGTCGAATTCTGGTGTCGTCTCATGGGACTCCAAATCCATACAAACAACAGTTATCTCAACAAGAATGTTTAGATCAGATAAGTCACTTTGTCTCGCAATAGACTTTCTCGAACGTCTATCGTTTCTGCCTTCTCTCTATATTTCAAAATGATGGATTACCATGGGGTATTTCTTTGTTCACACGTCAATATCGAGATATATAAAGGTACCCTCCTGAAAGGCGCACATCCCTTAGATACCTGAGTAATTTCCTAAAAGAGCGCACATAAATACTGTACGGTTTGGCTTGACGTTGTGGCGGAAACTACGGCAGCATGTGTAAACGTGTAGCGTAAGCTGTAATAACCACCGATACTCTGGTGTATCTCCAGTCAGCAACCCGCACAGCCCTACCAGGTTTCTCCCACCTTGTTGCCGTAATTTTTAACATGCACAAAGCCTGTGACACTACCTGGCGACGTCACATACTTGCCATATTACATGAGTGTGGCCTCCTCGGTTCGCTCCCGATTTTTATACAAAAATGTTCACCTCTCCGTACTTTTCGTGCTTTTGTTGGTGCCTCCAATAGCACATATCATGTCCAGGAGAATGGGGTTCCTTAGGGCTCTGTTTAATGCCTTCCCTTATTTGTAGTGGCCATTAACGGATTAGCGACAGCAGTTGGACCGTCAGTACTCCCTTCCCTCTATGCTGACGACTTCTGTATCTCTTTTAGCTCCTCCAGCATCCAAGTTGCCTAACGTTGATTGCAGGGAGCCATTCCGAAGGAGCAGTCCTGGGCTCTTGCCCATGGCTTCCAGTATTCTGTCGCTATGACGAGTGTCATGCACTTCTGTCGACATCGTACGGTTCACCTACAGCTTGAAATACATCTTGACAATCCCTATTGGAGTTGACGGAAAACCATAGGTTTTTAGGCCTGGTGTTTGACGTGGCTTCCCCACACTCATTAGATGAAAAAGAAGTGCTGCCGCCATCTAAACGTTACCTCGACGTGGGTCATACAATCTGGATTGTTATTCGCTCCATATTGTTTCAGCTATATAAAGCGCTAGTACGGTTCCGCATCACCTTCGACAATACACTTGCTGGACCACATTCACCACTTTGGAATTCGCATCGAAACGGGTGCCTCCCATAGCTACCCCGTGGAGCCAAGGTCCCACCTTCGTGTATCCGGCGCCAACAACTTCTCGCAGCGTATGCAGCCGAAGTGCATAGCTCGCCAGGCCTCCTAAACCATCGTCTCCTTTTCTCCAATGTGGTCGTCTATCCCCAGCAACGACGACGCAGATGTCATAAGATCGCCTTTCGCGTTCGGTCCCTTCTGTTCTAACTCACTCGAGTCTTACCGTCTCAGTATTGGACCCACACATGTACACCGTTGTGGTACATGCCAAGGTCACGTACTCGGCTGGACTTGCTCCACGGTCCCAAATACTCAGTTCCCCCTGCAGCACTATGCTGTTGTTGCTTTCAATGGCTATGACCTGATCAACATAGATGGTTGGGGATCGCGTTTCCTTTGCGTTTATACAGAGGATCTGGTGGCCATTTTCCGAGCTCTGGAGCACGTCTGCTCTTGCTCAGGTGAGTCCTTCCTTATCTGCAGCGATTCCCTGAGCAGCCTTAGAGCTCTGGACCAATGGTGCCCAGTTATTCCTTGATGTTAGCCATGAGACTCTTTCAGCCCTTCAACGGACTGGTCAATGAGTGGTTTACGTTTGGTCTCCAGGTCATGATGGTATCCCGGGCAATGGTGCCAATAGGCTTGCTAAACAGACTATCCATGAGACTGTACAGATACCGGCTTAACATCTTCTGATATCTGGTCAGTGTTGCGCCATCTGGTTTCCAAGCTTCGGGGTACTGAGTGGCGTATCCTGACTACGCCCATCAAACTACCGGCTGTGAAGGAGGCGAAGGCTGTGTTGTGTTCCTCCATGCGAGCATCCCGCTGGGACTCCTTAGCCCAAAGACCAGACATAAATATTGTTAAACAACGAATAAAAAGAATATGCCAACCAAATTCATAAACTAATAATATAGAATCAAAACGAATTAATAAATACACACCAGCAGTAACAATAGTAGAAGAATGAACTAAAACATTGGCCATCCTTGGCTCACACATAGCTATCTCCTTCGTGGTGACAACCCCCTTCAGTCCACCATCTATGTTTCTCTTGTCTTGTGTCCTCTGACTGGAGGCTTCCTTGTATTGCCATATGGCCGACCCTTCCTCTTTTTAATCATATGGTCGGTCTACCTCAGACAACAGCTTTGTTGTTTTTCTTCCTTTCACTCTTTGGTGACTGATTCTCTCATTTCGTGTTTTCTCTTGTCGTCTTTGGTGAATTTTACTGATTGCCATTTTAACTCCGGGAGTATTTTTTCTACATTGATACTTCTCTTGTGTCGTCCTGTGATGGAACGGGGGACTGATGACCGCAGATTTGTTTTCGAAAACACAAAATCAACCTATATATGTATAAATGTGTGTGTGTGTGTGTGTGTGTGTGTGTGTGTGAGTGTGGTGTGTGTGTGTGTGTGTGTGTGTGTGTGTGTGTGAAGAAAGTGAAAATTATTTATAATAGAGGTTAGTGCTGACACATAAAATACTTGCGCTATTACTTCGTTGATTTATAGTTCTCCACGTGTTCAGAAGTGTTTAGGATTTTCGTGTACATACCATTTATTTATTTATTTTTTCATTAGACGCATTACGTTACAACGTAGCAGATTGAAGGAAGGAAGAAGGAAGCTTTGAGTTTTTCGTCCCGTTCACAGCGTGGTCATTAGAAACGAAGCTTACGCCCGGATTTTTGGTAAGGATGTGGAAGCTAATCGGCCGTGCCCTTTCAGGGGAGCCTACTTGGCAATTACCTGGAGTGACTTGGGGAAATCACGGAAAACCTAAATCTGGATGGTCGGAGGTGGATTTGAATCACCATCCTTCCGAATGCGAGTCCAGTGTATTAACACTGCGCCACCTCGCTCGGTCGTAAGGGATGAAACACGAAGTACGGAGGAGGAGTATAATTCCAAATACCAAAGTTCGAGATAAAAATAGGTACTTCTGTAGTTACGCAGTTCATAGGTTTTTGGTATGGGCGGAGAAACCTAAGGAATACAGGTGAAGTAAGAGAAGAAGCTTAAAGGTGGTCATAGCTGTTTGACGAGTTCCTCGATTGATGTGAACTATGGTATACGTAAGCAAAATTTTGTTACGATATATGCTGCAACCCATAATCTAAAGGTTACTGCAGACTATAAATGAAATTCGTAATTTAAAAGCGTGCGATTATAATCCCATTCAAAAGTATTCATTAAAATCGTGAAAAACCTACTTATAGTACCCGGTATATGACATTATAATCAATGAAACCTGCCACATTATGCGATGCATGAAAAACGAGAATTCATTCACCCAGTATTTGAGATGAGAGCACTTAGCGACTTCCAGACACTTTATACATATAAACCTTGACGAAACTCTTTCTCGCTGACAACCCCAATCAAATCGCTTACTACTTTAACTCTTTACATGCGGTAAAACAACGGCATTGCAGTCGGTTTGACCTTGAAATTCATTTATTATACAGTACTTAATATAGCAGGAAATTTTACAGGCACTGGAAAGGTTGCATCCCTGCCAATGCTGTGTGTTTGTGAATGCTAATACGTATACGAATAGAGCAATAACGTCCTCAAGATCAACGATATCTTTACTGATTTGGTACACTGATGAATAAACACGAACAGTTCAAAATTCGAAAACTTACAACTGATTTTTTTTTTTCACGGGAGCCCATTACCTCTTGTGGCTGCAGCATTTTATATGTATATCTTGTAATTAAATTATTATAATTGAAGGGATTATCACAATGCTGCTAAAATAACTGTTATGTATTGCTTCTAATACATTGGCAATACTATGGCCATCTCAGACTACCCGTGGGTAAGCAATCTTCCAGTAATATATGCACAAGTATAACTAATTGCCAACTATGTTTATTGTTTGTCTGTATTTACGTTAATTGTGTGTTCCCTCTATTTTTTCTTTTTTTTCTGTTACGCATAATTGCAACCTGATTTTACGATTTGGTACTTACATTATTTACGTTTAATATAACTGTTCTACGTCAGATTACGAAATTTTCGATGTTGAATAAGACAGTAATACTGACAGAGCGGACAGTGACAGAGCATCCAACTATGCTCTATAGTTACAGTTTATCTGTGTAATATTATCTCTGATGTGTTAATCTTTGTTATGGTAAAGTGAAGCGGACAACATTTAGATGATTTTGGAAAAGATGTTCCCTCTAAAATTTGCCCTACAAATAAGCGAAAACTATGAACTTTGGATAGAGACGTACTGTTGCAGCTCTTTTATATTTGTATTTATTTACTTCTGTGTAGAAGCAAGTCGAATAACTTGCTCGACTGTGCCGCGTCGGTGCCACAGTTTCCATTCAGCGTACTTCATTATTGGAACTTGATAAATGATGAATCATTTACGCACGTGGCTGTAATAACCAGTCGACCGTATACTAAGTTTAGTAGTTTATTACCGGAATTAATAATCAAATTTAATTAACCGGATTACCCGGAAATCTGAATTGCGTTCCTCGTCTAACATCAAATATTCATAACCATAATATTGTTCACAGTGTTAAAAGGCAAATATTCCGCGCTAATTTGTTCCACAAACTACAGTTTCCAGACACGCTCATTATGTACGACAAATGGGGACCTGGTTCATTCCTTTTGTAGTCAGGTATAAAATATCAACCAAATGTGTCCCGGTTTCTTTCAGTTTTTCACGGCGTGAACGGAAAGCAAAAGTGACGCACCTTATTAATTTAACAATGTGGGATCTTACGATGTGACCAATCACTCAAGCAAGTATCTATCGTAGAAGGTGGGGAGGAAAGTAAAAATTATTCACACAGGATTAACTAACAGAAGAATTTTCTAATAGCAAAATATTGTATTCCTGCTATCTTATCCAAGGTTTTTTTTTTTTTTTTTTTTTTTTTTTTTTATGCATCGTACGGCATTATTAAGCTTTTGCTAAATTTACAAAGAAAGTAAAAATAAAGAAATGAATTGAAATGAAAGTCAAGAAGTAAGAGAGAAGATATTAGAGAGAATGACCGCCATACCTGATAAAGCGAATGTTTATAGTTACAACAGTGGAATAGCAGGAGAAATGTGACCCGGCGATTTATATAACCATTCTCAGTTTACTGGAACGAAAATCCGAGAAATAGTTGAGACACTTGAGAACGAATGAGGATTATGTGAAAGCAATGTATAGCATCACCATGGAACGTCCACGGAACCAAAGGCTTGCAAGTACGAGGCTTTCTGCCCTCCAGGAAGAGTGTACGCGCCACGGTTTACGAGAAATTAAACTTGTGTACACCAGATATGCGGTATGACAGTAAGTTTATTTATAATACTACAAAAATTCCCTCAGTTATGGACGAATACTAAGGAAAGCATTAGTGACGAAATTTTATTGTCTGAAATTGGAATTATTCAGCAATTGTAACGCGTAAATTTCCGTATTCGGTTGTCGTTTGTTCTTTATGTTGAATAACAAGCTACTAATATTGACCACAGTCAACTCGTCTCTCAAATGTTCAAATGTTTGTATAGTCTATGGGACTTAACTACGGGGTCATCAGTCCCTAAACTTACAAACTACTTATGAACTACTTACGAACTAGGACGGCACAAATATCCATGCCCGAGGGGGGATTCGAACCCCCGACCGTAGTGGCCGTGCAGACCGTGACTGAAGCGCCTTAGTCCCCTCGGCCACCGCGGCCGGCAACTCGTCTCTAAGCCACCGTCAATATTTAGCATTTGTACTACAGAGTTAAGTATTGATGTTTGTATTGATATGGCGTGCCCATGCCGACGCGAAATCGCCCATGTGGCGCCATCTAAAGACTTGCACCAGGCAGACCGATCACGATCCCACCTGGGGTCTAACAGCCAACAATGCCACTCGAATTCATCATGTGTGCGGAAGCAGGAAGACGGCTGCGGTTCGCGAACAGTTGAAGGTGCCATGGTTCACTCATCTTCTGGCTGCTGCCTCGTGATCAACTGGCGATGGGAAGAACGGCACGTCACATTCAACACTGCTCAAGTGATTGGGAGCTCCAGGAGTGATCTGGAAAGGAATGCAGGGTCGACGTGCTAGGTTTATCGCTAGCAGAGTACTCAAATGCTAATTATACAGATGGATGAAATACCAACAGCTGCATTTAAAATCTTTATTAAATTCTGCGCGAACGGTTTCTATGCTACATTACACAATCTTCAGGCTCCCGGTGTGCAATTATTGTGAAAAGCACATTTGTATTGGGTGGCCATTAAAACCAGTAGCCGAAATTTTCTTGGTTTGTTCAAGCCACACTCTCAACAACGAATCGTGCAGAATTTAATAAAGATTTTAAATACAGCTGTTGGTATTTCATCTATTTGTATAATCGAATCAGCTGCGTAACAAACCATCCACTATGGAGAGAATCAAATGGTAATTGGTGCAGGGAGGATGGTGATAATTTCGATAGCTTCACTATTTCCTCAATTTAAAAGGCCGGAATCGAAATCTATTGAGCTATGTGCCAATCTGTCTCGTCATCATAATCGGTGAGTTAAGTAGAAGCAGAAGATTTCATCACATTTCATCTGGCAAGGATGTTTATAAAAGTATTCGCATAAGCTGAATCATTCGACACGAAAATTACAGAACTGTATACTCAGCTTATACCAATACTTTTACAAACATCCTTGCCTGATACCTAGCGGAAACAGATCCGCTAAATAGGGAGGCCATGCTCTTCTCCGTCAGTTTTTTTACGATATTAAGAGGCACTCCCATGAACCGCACAAAACGAAACAGAACTTATGCATGTCAAGGATATGGACAAGGAGGGTCAAGATCCTGTGGAAGTTCCAAGATGATCGCTGTCACATCAACAATTTTCAGAAAGAGTTTTTAACTAATAATTAGTCTCAACATCGAGGACCCTTCCCATTTAAAGGTAAAAATCTGACAAACCATCTACAATTTAAATTTAAAATACTGTAGTGCTATAGCTTGAAGTTTAAAACATAAGTCGGAAGATTAATGGACAGTTACCGTTTGAAATTTTGTATAATATACTCATAATTAATGTTTGTATTTTATGCGCTGCTCTCCGTTCTTCCAAATTATTACGTGTCATTTCGTGAAGGTAATAGAACTATATCACTGTACGACAACAGGAAATATTATGTCATTAACAACGAAATGCTCGAAAAACTGCTGCTTCATGTGACACTGTTACACTCCTCAACCACAGTACCGATTTAAACTAAATTTGATGCGTATATTCCATACCGTGAGATAACAATTGCTGTGGGGGAAACGTAATTTAGCATTTATTTATTTATCGTATGGCATATGACAGCAGCATATATTCAAATATAAGTACGCAAAGAATAAGAATATACATACAAATATAAGTAAAAGATTGTATAAGAGCATGTACTCAGTACATGTAAGTGAACTATGTTGTATGTATGACAACACACATTGAATTATGACATGTATGATGCGAGACAAGCTGTTGGCTACACACCAATGTCCAGATATTAAATCCATAGCCTGAGGTGCGGCTTCTATAAAGCCCACAGCAGAGTCACTACCTTTCCTACTTGGGCACACTTACGATGCGGTCCAGCGTCTCCTCAGGTGCTGCACAACCACAACTTTGGTTGTCCACAAACACCCACTTACAAAGCGTTGCCTTGCATCTTGTATTGCGACTTTGGATGCCATTGTGCCTAGTCCAGTCTTTTCATGTGAAGTTGGACACTTAAATAATTCAGCAGGTATGCATCATAAATAGTGATACAGTGATACAGCCGGGTACTATGGTTAGTACCTGAAGATAAATAATCGATATTTATGAAATGTTGTACATTTGTCCTTCAAAACAAGAGTTATATCAATACTTACATTTTCGTGTGGTGCATGGTGCACAGTACTTTACGTATAGTAGAGACATCAATGAAATCATAATGAAATTTTTGCACTTTACCTGGAAAACTAGAGGAAGTTAAGTGTCTCCTTGAAGTTAAGTTAGCTGCATGGTACGTACAGACTTCGAGACCAGTCTCCATTTTCTCCGATCTTGAAAATACATTTCTCACTTTCAGTTAAAAACGATAGGAACAGATAAAGAGGAAGAGAGAGGTGACAGACTAAGTTGAGTATGGAATAAATAAATACCCTGTCAGTGCTAGGTCTACAGCAAGTAATTATCGTAAAAGACAAGGAGCCATTTCTCTGTAATAAAACGCTGAAAAATCACAACATTTTTCAGCAAAGACATTTCAGTGAAACTGCGCTAAGATTAAAATATGTTCAAAATGTTTGTAAACGTATTGGACGAAACTGAGATGGTCATCAGTCCCTAGACTTACAAACACCTAAACCAACTTACACAAAGGACGACACACACACACACACACACACACATACATACACACATACACATACACATGCTGTTACAAACGGTTTATCCTGCAGCGAAACTGAGGCAGATACTTCCTGTGAATTGGTGTGGGTAGAGGTTATACCTGACCACCGGAATAAATTAATAATTGGATCTTTTTATCGGTCCCCTGACTCAGACGATGCAGTTTCAGAAATGTTCAAAGAAAGCTTGAATCATATTTCAAATAGGTATCCGAAGCATACTGTTATAATCGGTGGCGACTTTAATTTACCCTCGATATGTTGGCATAATTACGTATTCAAAACCGGGGGCAAATATAAAACATCGTCCGAACTAGTTCTGAATGCTTTTTCTGAAAACTACTTCGATCAGTTAGTTCATGAACCCACTAGAATAGTACGTGGTTGCGAAAAAACTCTTGATCTCCTAGCAACAAATAATTCCGAGATAGTAAAGAGCATCAAAACAGATACAGGGATTAGCGAACATCGAGTTGTAGTAGCGAGACTGAATATCGAAATTCCCAAATGCACCAAAAATAAACGAAAAATATATCTATTCAATAAAGCAGATAAAAATTCGCTTCACGCTTTCCTGAGTGATAGTCTCCAGTCCTTCAAAACTAAAAATGCGAGTGTAGATCAGTTGTGGCTTACTTTCAAAGACATAATATCAGTAGCAATCGAGAGATTTATACCGAATAAATTAATAAAAGAGGGGGCTGACCCCCCGTGGTACACAAAACAGGTCAGATCACTGTTGCAGAAACAAAAAAAAAAGCATGCAAAATTTAAAAAGACACAGAATCCGCAAGACTGGCAATCTTTTACTGAAACTCGCAACCTAGCGCGGACTTCAATGCGAGAATCTTATAGTTGTTTCCACAATGAAGTCCTGTCTCGTAATCTTGCAGAAAATCCAAAGAAATTCTGGTCATATGTGAAGTACACTAGCGGCAAAACACAAACAATACCTTCACTACGCGATAGCAATGGTAATACTACTGACTACAGTACTGCTAAGGCAGAATTACTAAACACAGCTTTCCGAAATTCTTTCACCAAAGAAGACGAAATGAACACTCCAGTATTCAATCCAAGAACAGCTACCAGCATGCGAAACTTAGAAGTAGATGTTCCTGGAGTAGTATAACAACTTAAGTCACTAAACAAAAATAAATCTTCCGGGCCGGATTGTATACCAACTAGATTCCTCTCAGAGTATGCTGATGCAATAGCTCCGTACTTAGCTATAATTTACAACCGATCACTCAGCGAAAGATCCGTACCCAAAGACCTGAAAGTTGTCCAAGTTACTCCAATATTCAAGAAAGGCAATAGGAGTGATCCCCAAAATTACAGGCCTATCTCATTGACGTCGATTTGCAGTAGGATTTTGGAACATATACTTTGTTCGAATATTATGAACTACCTCGAAGAGAACGACCTATTAACCAATAGTCAGCACGGATTCAGAAAGTATCGCTCTTGCGAAACACAGCTTGCCCTTTATTCACATGAAGTGTTAAGTGCCATCGACAAGGGATCTCAAATCGATTCCATATTTCTGGATTTCCGGAAGGCTTTTGACATTGTACCTCACAAGCGGCTTCTAATGAAATTGCGTGCTTATGGAATATCTCCCCAATTGTGCGATTGGATTCACGATTTCCTATCAGAAAGGACACAGTTCGTAGTAATTGACGGTAAGTCATAGAGTAAAACAGATGTGATATCTGGCGTTCCACAGGGAAGCGTTATAGGTCCCCTACTCTTCCTCGTGTTTATAAACGATTTAGGAGATAATCTGAATAGCTCCCTTAGACTGTTCGCGGATGATGCTGTCGTTTATCGGTTAGTGAAGTCAACAGAGGATCAAAAGCAACTGCAAAGCGATTTAGACAAAATTTCTACTTGGTGCGAAAATTGGCAATTGACACTAAATAAAGAAAAGTGTGAAGTAATACACATGACCACTAAAAGAAATCCACTGAACTTCAATTACGCGATAAATCAGTCACACTTTAAGGTCGTAAATTCTACCAAATACCTAGGAGTTACAATTACGAACAACTTTGGAGAGAACACAGAAAATATTGTGGGGAAGGCGACCCAAAGGTTACGTTTCATTGGCAGAGCGCTTCGAAGATGCACCAGCTCCACCAAAGAGACTGCCTACATCACACTTGTGCGTCCTCTCCTGGAGTACTGTTGCCCCTTGTGGGACCCTCACCAGGTGGGACTGACGGAAGATATTGAGAAGGTTCAGAAAAAGGCAGCTCGTTTTGTTTTATCACGTTACGAGGGGGAAAGCGTCACGGAGATGTTGCACGAATTGGGGTGGAAATCATTAAAAGAAAGACGTTATTCATTGCGGCGTGATCTGTTTGCGAAGTTTCAATCACCGACTTTTAGTTCTGAATGTGAAAATATTTTGCTAACACCCACCTACTTAGGGAGACATGACCATCCCAATAAAATAAGAGAAATCAGATCGAAAACGGAACGATTTAGGTGTTCTTTCTTCCCGCGCGCTATTAGAGAATGGAACGGTAGAGAAAAGTTATGAAAGTGGTTAATGAACCCTCTGCCAGGCACTTAAATGTGATTTGCAGAGTATCTATTTAGATGTAGATGTAGATGTAGATATGCCTGAGGGAGGACTCGAACACCCGACGGCAAACTAACGTGCGCTCCGGAGCTAGGCGCCTTAAGCTGCTTCACCACTTCACCGCGGCATTCAAATGTGAATCAGAAAATTAAGGAAGGAGGGAATAATAGAGTTTAACGTTCCGTCGACATCGTGTTCATCAGAGGATTAAGGAAATCGTAGAAAGCAACCCGGCATTTACCTGTAGTGATCTAGGGCCGGAGATGGATTTGAACCACCAACCGCCCGAATACTAGTGCAGTGGAAAACTTAAAAGACAATTAGTTATTTGTCAACGGAGTCTTTCGCGACGGCATTCTTCCATAAGATATTCTCGGTTTATAAGCCGCGTCATGTCGGATAAAATCCTCGAACTTTCGACGGCAAGCTCCGCCATCGGCATCAGGAGTAAAATCACTGACTGCCGGTGTTGGCAAGGTGTCCTGCTTATATAGCTGTAGCGCTGCGTCTGGAAGTTTCTGGAGGGCCGGAGAGCGCCTGCGCGGGAAGACAGCGCGAGCCGATGGGCGGCGGTACCGCGTGACGTCACGTGGAGCGTGCCGCCGGAACGGCGCCACATTTGAACCTGGCGCTCTCGCTTTCCCGTTAGCGCAACACCTGTTTTCGCTCTACGTCAAGGGCCGGCCCCCATCCCCCAGCCCCCAGCCCCAGGTCTCTGTTGAAATGGTTGCCGTTTAATTTCAGCCACCTCTTTTATAACAGAATTCCTGTAATATAATGTTTGGGCCAGAATTTTCCTGTTTTGAAATAGTAGTTTATGCCCATTAGTTATTACTCATCATTTATTTCACAGTCGAAAGCATAGTGGAATCCCTTGGATAAAAAAAGAACAAAACTAACGGCAAATTTGTAAAAAGGGAAGTATAAGTAGATGTAAATACGGAACTGAGAGAGGAATTTGACAGAGTACTGATTTCAGTTGAAACAAAGCTGATATCCTTGGGAGAGCCGCTCATGAAGAAACTGTTCAACCTGGTGTGCAGGTTGTAGGAGGCAGGGAAAATACCCTCTCACTTCATACAGAATGTAAGAATCACATATACAAAGAAAGTGCAGATAGATGTAAAAATATCAGTTTTATCATTTTAGTAACTCATGGTTGCAAAATACTAACACGCATTATTTAGAGGAGGATGGAAAACATGGTTTAATCTGACTGGTCTAATCAAAAGTTTGTGAAACTATGGGGCTAAACTGTGGTGGTCATCAGTCACTAGACTTCCAAAGTACTTAAACTATCTTGTGCTAAGGACAAGACACACACACTCACACACACACACACACACACACACACACACACACACACACACACACACATGCCCTAGCAAGGACTCGAACCTCCCACGGGGAGTAGACGCACACTCCACAGCAAGACGCCTCACAGCTTATGCCACTCCCGCACGACCTGATCTCTGAGAAAGTAAGTTTGGATTTAGGAGAACCGTATGAACTCGCGAGGCAGTACCCACGACGTACCTTACGAGAAAAGTTAATGAAACAAACCTAAGTTAAAAGCTTTCGTAGGTATGGAAAAAGCTTTTGATAATCTTAACTGCAACACATTATTTCAAATTCTGAATAGAGCAGGGATAAAATATATTGAGCAAAAATTGAAATTCAACGTTATAGAAGTCAGAAAGCAGTAATAAGAGTCGAATGGCTTAAAGGGATGCAGAGATTTGAAAGAAAGTAAGATAGGTTGTAGCCGTTCCGTTGCAACGAAACCCTAGGCACTGGCCAGGCAGAAATATTTCACCCGGTCAAACAGGCAACCAGTCTCAGGTAACGCCTGAAGAAGACACCGAGTAACGATCGTCGAAATATCGTGATTGAAAGATGCTGATATGCGGCACAAGACCCAAGTTAAACGAGATGTCTACAAGTCGCCGGGAAAGTCTAAGAAATTACATTAAGTGTTCGGATGATTGAATTGTGCTGTGCGCAAAATTCTACCACGCGCTCTCCTGTTTGAATCCTTTTGCCCAGTCCAAATTTGTCTGTGAGATACTGATATTTTAATATCGCACAGGCAAAGATATTGCAACTACGAAAGGCAGTTCCTCGCCCCCAGCGAACTCAGCGAGCGTCCGCAGCTGGCAGAGGTAAACGGCGCTGCCCAGTTCCGTCCGCAGCCGCGAGTCTGTGCAGATTTTTACGAGGCCGCCGGCCGCGGTGGCCGAGGTGACTGAGGCGCTCCAGTCACGGTCAGCACGGCCACTACGGTCGGGGGTTCGAATCCCCCCTCGGGCATGGATATTTGTGCCGTCCTAGTTCGTAAGTAGTTCATAAGTAGTTTGTAAGTTTAGGGACTGATGACCCCGTAGTTAAGTCCCATAAGCTTAACAAACATTTGAATTTGTTTTTTACGAGGCCGCAGGGCCGCTGTCTGCGGTCTGCACGGTGAAAGTTTAATCGGCCGCGCTCACCGCAGCGCCCAGGAGCTGGCGGAGGAGGGCTGCAGCACCCAGCGCTATATGCCCTCCATAACAGCGCACTGCGAGGAAGCGGGCTGTCCTCCTCTTGTGACGAATCTTTGAACGAGGACTGCAGATGCACGTCTGCGGTCTGGGAGACGTGCCACTTATTTCTGTTGCAGCCGTGAGTGCTCCTCGCAAGTAGTAGCCTACTTGTGATGTAACGCGTAACGTTGCATGCGAATTCCGTGCTACTAGATACAAAACCCAACATTGCCCTGTGAGTCATTTACTCCAATCTATTATTACTGTATCGCCTATTCCCTCTTTGTTCATATCCCTCTCTTCCTCCCATCTTCATACATGTCTTCTTCCCGTTATACACGCTGAGGCACTTAAACCCATTTTCAGAATATTCGAATACAAATGTTGCAATAAAAGCTCTTGACTTTGAAGAGGGACATCCATTAAACTTCGATCCCCCCCCCCTGCACCACTTGCATGGACGAGAGCGTGACTTCTATATCTTAAATAGGAACCCATATTCTTAATATAAACTATCTGAAAACCCGGCGTCGTCCAGGTACTTATTCATTCCAGTCTCAAGTTAGTCCATATTTGCTTCCCTTCTCTCTCTTTCTCTCTCTCTCTCTCTCTCTCTCTCTCTGGCCGGCCGCGGGGACTGAGGCGCTTCAGTCACGGTCTGCTCTCTGTCCACCTTCTCTTTCTTTCCCTCTATATGTCGTCCTCTCCTCTGTCTCTGTCTCAATGTTGTAACTGGGTTCTTCTCCATTTAGTTTTTTTTATTCGTATAGAATAGATTGCCTCTGGATTATTAATTGGGTTGTCTGTTGGAATGGTAGGTTGGTACTCCTGCTGATTATTTTGCGTAATAAATTGTAGAGTTCTATTTAGTATGAGAAACTGCACAGTCTTTAATTTTATTCTAGACTGTTTAACTTTTGTAAAGATGGAGAATGAAATTTGTTTTTCTCAGAGATTTGATATCTGATGTAATGATACTTCAAACATTTATCTGTACCCGGTTTGTTCGCTTAAATCGGAGGCACTTACAAAACGAATCTGTGTCACGTTTACGATGACATTGTTCTTCCAGTTAAAATTTTCCTTTGGGACTCTTTCGCCTCGTAGCTAATAATTTGATTCCTAACATGCCAGTTATTTAAGAGTCAAAGGTAATATAGTTAGTTTCAAAACTATTCCACAGATACTGTAAAGGTTTTTAATTACGAAATAAAACTGAAGACAATTTACAGATCACTTGTCTATATCTACTTTTGGAAAGCTCAGTTGACATTTATAACGCTTGAGAAAGACACACCTAGAATGATTCACAGTTCGGGAATTCAATTCCTCACCATTATATATTTCTTGCGCAATATCTTTGTTTTAGATTACAGTTCGTACCACTACCTATTTCTCCTAAAATAATGTTCATCATCTCAAAATCACTGATACTTAACAAAATTACTGTTCAAATATCACTGAATTAGTCCATACGAATATCGGGAGGCAGAGTTTTAGCATTATCTCCTGTCGCCTAAACACGATATAAAATGCAATGATATTGTTTACCATAAATTGCGTTATACTTCGGTATCAAATCTGACTTTCGCGAAGGTTACATACATTACCATGATTAACCTTTAAGTGAGAGATTTTAATGCTACGTGATCCTTACCCTTAGAGGGACAACTGACCGCATAGAGAGCTAAACTTACATAGATAGAGTAACCTAACTCTGATGGCTGTTATGTGTATATTCTTTTGGCTATCTTACTCTATGCCTTCTTTTTGCTACTCTGATTAATAAAAATGGTAATTAATTTTCCTTTTAAATGCCAAACATATACAAATTCTGCCTCGTAAAAATAAAAAAAAATTATTTTCGAATAACTGAAGTGTGGCGATATTAATGCTACGATCGCGATGTGGTGTTGTACTGTCTCTCTCTCTCTCTCTCCCTCTCCCTCTCCGTGTGGTCATCTCCTTTCACCTGTCTGTCACCATCTCAGCTCTCTCTCATTCTCCTCCTCTGACCTCTCTCTGTCCGCCTACTCCTTTACTCTCTCTCTCTCTCTCTCTCTCTCTCTCTCTCTTACCGCCTCCTGCCTCCCCTTTCTGTCCATTTCCTTCTCCACCTACTCCACTTCCTCCTATATGTGAATACATATGCACCAAGTTTCATGGTGACTGGTCAAACTGTGTCAAAGTCGTAAGGGGTCCGCCATAGTAAATTCGCTGGCTTACGGATTATAAAATTCTTCATGAAATCATACATTTGTGTGCTGACCATCATGATGACCAGTCAAAAAAAATTTATATGTCTGTTGTAATGTACCCTCTGCCATGCACCTGCGGAGGCTCATCCAAGGTAGCCCATTTATTAATTTGGGGTATGCCTGCATTACAAATTTCATCCAAACCCGTCAAGTTGTTGCGTAGAAATATGTACAGTTCTCATCGTTGAAATGCAATGACAGTCTCACTGCGGACTGAGTGCATAATCAAATTCAGTGCTTCATTCGGTTGTGGGACGTGTGACTTGATAGCATTATCAAAAAAAAAAAATCAAAATTTGTATTTTGATTTTCCTAATCATTTATGCACTTGTTTGAGATAACACCATTGTTCAACAATTTTCAACCCATTTTCACTTTTGCTGGTTACAGCGCCATGAAACGAAATAAAAATGTTGCATGCAAACTACATGTTTTATCACGGAGAATAGCAATCTGCAAATAAAAACAATTGTTCCTATTTTACATTACGAAGTCACCCATCCCCTCTCAAATAAAGGCATGCAAAAGGGAAGGGAGTTCGAGTTTTATTGTAACAGATCCCTCTTCGAGATGAACAACTTTTATTGCAAACTGTTTTTTAAGTCATGGTTGCAAAATATTAACACGAATTATTTAAAGAAGGCTGGAAATGCTGGTAGATGGCGACCTCGGGGAAGATCAGTTTGGGTTCAGGAGAAATGTAGAAACACGGGAGTCAATACTCACTTTACGGCTTATCCTAGAAGATAGATTAAGAAAAGGCAAACCTACATATCTAGCTTTTGTAGATTTGGAGAAGGCTTTTGACAATGTTCATTGGAATAAACTCTTTTAAGTTCTGAAGCAAGCAGGAGTAAAATATAGGGAGCATAAGGTTACTTACAACTTGTACAAAAACCAGTCAGCGGTTGTCAGAGTTGAAGGGCATGAAAGGGATGAAGTGGTTGGGAAGGGAGTAAGACAGGGCTGTAGCCTTTCTCAAATGTTATTCAATTTGTATATTGCGAAAGCTATAACGGAAATCAAGGAGAAACTTGGAGAAGAAATTAAAGTTTAGGGTGAAGAATTAAAAACTTTGCGTTTTTCCGACGACATAGTAATTCTGTCAGCAAAGGCCTTGGAAGAGCAGTTGAACGAAATGGACAGTGTGCTGAAAGATGCATATAAGATGAACATTAAAAACAGAAAAACTAGGGCAATGGAGTGCAGTCTAAGAAAATCAGCCTGCCGCGGTGGCCGAGGGGACTGAGGCGCATCAGTCACGGTCTGCACGGCCACTACGGTCGGGGGTTCGAATCCCCCCTCGGGCATGGATATTTGTGCCGTCCTAGTTCGTAAGTAGTTCATAAGTAGTTTGTAAGTTTAGGGACTGATGACCCCGTAGTTAAGTCCCATAAGCTTTACAAACATTTGAACACTTTTTTTTTTAAGAAAATCAGGTGATGCTGAAGGAATTAGATTAGGTAACAATAAATGAGGTAGATGAGTTTTGTTACTTTGGCAGTAAAATAACAAATGATGGTCGCAGTATAGAGGATATAAAATGCAGAATGGCAATGGGTAAAAAAGCGTTCTAGAAGAAGAGAAATTTGTTAACATCGAATATTGAAGTCTTTTCTGAAGGCATTTGTGTCGAGTGTTGCCTTGTATGGGAGTAAAACATGGTCGATAAACAGTGCGGACAGGAAGAGGATAGAGGGTTTTAAAATGTGGTGCTACAGAAGAATGCTGAAGATTAGGTGGGTGGATCACGTAACTAATGAGGAGGTACTGAACAGAATTGGGGGAAATGGAATTTCTTGCATACCTTGACTAAAAGAAGAGATCCATTGGTAGGACACATTCTTAGACATCAACAAATTGTGAATTTAGTGTTGGAGGAAAGTGTGTGGAGTAATAACCGCAGAGGAAGATCAAGATATGGATACAGTAAGCAGATTCAGACAGATGTAGGTTGCCGTTTCTATGTGGAGTTGAAGAGGCTTGCTCAGGATAGGGTATTGTGGAGAGCTACATCAAACCAGTCTCCTGACTGAAGACCACAACAACAATAACAACGTTTACGATTTCCCAAATCTTCCGAAAAACTGTTTCAAGTGGCTCCCTTGCATATAAGCGCTGGATAAAAATGATTAGCAGTAATTTCCTTTCCTGAAATAAAATTGCAACTGTTCACCACAGTCACCCTCTTTATTCGTGACCTTTCACCTGGACAGCAGTGCAGTGTGGTCCATTTATCTCTTTCGTCACTGGCAATGGGATATTCTGGAACATCCACCGCAGTCACCCAGCATGAGTCTCTGAATAGAATGTATTTTCCGACCACAAATAACTACGAGGGATGGTGTTATTAATATCAAAGACGGACAATATAAAACATCAACAGAGACATCTGGCAAAAGGGTACGAATATCATGTGTTACTACATTGAAGGTGCGTTGTTATAAGTACCACCATCGCCACTAAAGTCATTTACAATACTTTTCACAACACTTTATGATGGTTTACGGTTTATAAAAGTACCAGTAATGATACTTTCTCTTTTTTAGCTGGTGTTGTCGTCAAGATTAAAGTAAAGTAGCGTTATTGAAATTTAGCAGACTGTGAAATATTACGATGAATATTAATTTTGAAAAGATAGAGACACTGAGAAAAACATGAAAGATTCCGCCATCGGTATTTAGCGGCAATAGTAGTCAGAATAAAGACAACACCAGAAAGCATAATTACAAAAGAAAGTGGCGGAATCCATTTTTTACCTGGCAGGAGAACATAGATTGGAGTCATCATACTGGTGTCGAACCTGTACGGAATAATTAATTTGTTCTTTATTGTAAACTGAGGCTTGTTTGCATATGCTTCGAATACTGAAGTTTCAGGACCGTTTTTAATTCCAATTACGATTGATGTTAAAAGTTACAAAATTATCGGACTTCGTTTAAAGAAAAGAAGAATTACTGCAGGCATTGAAATAAAATTCAACACAAAATATACGTAAGTGAAATTTGCGTCTGGAATGTTCTTCCGCAATCGCGAAGCAATTTACAACAATGTCCAAGCATCATTTTACGAATTATAATGAAAACAAAGATTAAAAAAATGGGGAAAAATTTCCGTTTGAATAAAGTAATAATTCCAAACGAATTACTGACTTTATTACAATTAATTGTTTTTATAGCTCACACTTACACGATCAATATGGAGAGAGACGTCCGATATATTCAACAGTACGAAAACGAAAGACGACAAGCGATTCCGTTTTCTCCCCAGCTCGTTCAAAAAAATTGAAAGTCTCTTATGAAACAAAATAATCAGAGATTTACAGGCAGAGAGAATGGATACTAGCGACAAGCGTCGCAGATATAATTTTAATAACAAAAATATTAAATATAATGCTACTTACTTCTCCCTAAAAATGCATACAATCCCCAACTTTTCACGGTTATGGGTCAAATAGCATAGCATTTTAATGCAAGGTATCCTCGGGCATCCTTCATACGGTCTGTCCGAGTACAGAAAACCTCCCTACCAAAACGTTAATAAATGTCGAAACTTTCATGGTGATCCGTTAAGCGGTGTCAAAAACTTCCGAAGGGCACTCACCGCCACGTACCACAGCGTAGTTTCCAGCGAATAAAATCGGTTCGTATAAATAATAAACATATGTATCGAAACTAATAATGTTAGTGGCTTAAATTCAATGCAATAATATAGACAACTATTGACAGATTTATACCAAACAAATTAACGAAAGATGGGTCTGACCCGCAGTGGTTCACAAAACAGGTTACATCGCTCTTGCAAAAGCATACCAAAATTAAACGGACACAAATTCCTCAAGACTGGCAAGTCTTTTGCAGAAACTCGAAATTTAACTCGAACTCCAACGCCAGAAGCATATAACAAATTCCACAACGAAACTGTCACGTAATTTGGTAAAGAATCCTAAGAATTTCTGTTCGTATGTAAAGTATACCAGCGTTAAAACACAATCAATACCTTCATTAGGTGATAGTAACGTTGATCCTACTGATGACAGTCTGCTAAAGTAGAATTGCTTAACGCAGCGTTCCGAAATTCCTTCTCGAAATAAGGCGAAGCAAATGCTGCACAATTCATATCACGAACAGCTGCCACCATGCGTAATTTAGAAGTTGACACGTGTAGTGTATTAAAGCAACTTAAATCACTTATCAAAAGTACGTCTCCCGGTCTTGATTGTATACCAATTACTTTGCTTTGGGAGTAGGCTGATGCAATAGTCCCATACCTAGTAATAAGACACAAGAGCTCGCTCAGCGAACGTTCCGTACCCAAAGACTGGAGAGTTGCACAGGTTACGCCAATATTCAAAAAAGGCAGTAGGAGTGATCCGCATAATTACAGGCCTATATCACTGACCTCGGCTTGCAGCAGGATTTTAGAAGATATACTTTCGTCAAATATTATTTGAACTACCTCGAAGAGAACGACCTATTGACCCATAGTCAACACGGATTCAGAAAGTATAATAATTGTGAAACACAGTTCTTTACTCACATGATGTAATGAGTGCCATAAACAAGGGATGTAAAATACATTCCGTATTTCTAGATTTCAGGAAGGGTTTCTACACTAAGAAGCGTTTAGTAATCAAACTGCGTGCTTATGGAATGCCGTCACAATTGTGTGTCAGGATTCAGTACGCTCTAATTGACGTAAAGTCATCGAGTAGAGCTAAAGTGACATCTGGCGTTCCACAGGGAAATGTTATAGGGTGCCTACTTTGTCTTATTTTTATAAACGATTTAGGAGACAGTCTGAATAGCTCGGTTAGGTTGTTCGCGTATGATGCTTTCACTTCTCGGTTCGTAAAGTCACCAGTAGATCAAAAGCAACTGCAAAATGTTTTAGATAAGATATCTGCATGGTGCAAAAATGACAATTGACCCTTAATAATAACAAGTGTGATTCATGTGACCCTAAAAGAAGAAAGTTAAACTTTATTTACACCATAAATGACTCAAAACTACAAGCCGCAAATTTCACTAAATACCTAGGAGTAACCATTACTAACAACTAAAATTGGAAAGAACACATATTTATGTAGATTGAAAGTTTCTCGTTTCTCCTTCTCTCTTACAAAATTTCCGTCTGCTGTGTGTTTGAACTTGTTCTAGTTGAATGCCTTTGTACAACGTTATGTTAATCTGACTGCGTATTTTTAACTGTTGTTCATGTGAATGTAAAGGTATTGTAAAACCTATCTGACTGCGTAATGATTATTCTAATGAGACACAAACTACTAATTGTTTCTGTATGAAAATGTCGTAACAAAGTTTACTGTCTGGAAATTACAGATAATAAAAGTTACTGTGTTAATAATTCTGGCCCTACAAACTTGTTTCTGACTGAATTAACAATCTTTAACGGAATGTAACGAACACAATATTTATTAATGTAATCTGACTAAGTGCAAACACTTGTTAACCTGAACACTGTATGAAATGTCCTAACCCGAAATCTGTAAATCATACTGAACTGTAAGCTTGACAAAAACTGATTCTTTCTCACTTTCACTTACTGCATAAATCTGCGCAACACCAAACTGCTTCCTGATGTACTAACTACTGGAAAACTAACTACAGAAAACATCTATGGCACTTTTAATAAAAATGTGAGGAAGGATGAACTGGTAATCTGTTTAAGAAACTAGAACTAATTATTAAAAATAAAATATCTGATTTATTTTATAACTGATGTAACTTCATGAAAATTACTAACAATGTCATGTTTATGATTTTAAAATCTCTTAGAGAAAAATATAACTCAGATACTTAATCTGCCTTCAAAATTATTTTAAACAAACATAAACATTTCTTTATTGTTAATAAATTTAACTCGATTTACACAAACAATGTTACAACAATACCAAATTTAAAGACACTACGCATGAAATCCCTATTTCATAAAAAACGCAATTTCAAAACTAAACTATTACAATAAATAGTTTTCCTAACACAGAAAGGGGTCCCCAGCATTTAATCGTTAGACCACAAGCTAACAGTAAGATCTTTCCCGACGGTTACTGTTACCATCAATTCAGCCTAACACTGCGAAGTTGTGCCATAGAAACATGCCAAGTATTTCATGAAAAACTTTAACTTATAAAAACTTCAAAAGATCGTTTCTCCAACGTCATCTATACCTTTCGTCTCCATATCTTAAACAAACAGCTTGGCTCAGCATTCAAGTCTCAAAATCTCATCTCCTGGGATATCCCGCCGGAACGACAACTGCACACAACCACGGTCCCTACGCTTCTGCAATCTCATCCGCGCGCCTAGCAAAGTCTGCACTCTCAATAATTACAACCTTACTTCCCAGCAACAATACTATCACCGTCTCCAATATCGATAGTACTGCCATCGACAAATAAGCTAGCAACCAAAGATAAATCACCCATGCCTGTCTAGCTTGACACTGGTCTCAAATTCGTGGTACATTTGAATATGAACTGTATACCATCCATAGCAGGTATCTTACAAGATGTAGATAGATTTCGTGGTGATCAGTCAAACGGATTCTAACTCTCAAACTTACCATCCCAATCGTTTGATGGGAGGCAGATAAATTGTTAGAGCACAGCTTAGAAATTTAGAGAAAAACTGTCATGAACTTTTCAAGATTTTTGGTAACAACGTTAAACAATGACTTATCTCTATACAGTAGTGTAGAAAAGATATAGAAGTTTATGTATCATATACTGTCTCTGCTCTTCAGAACGTTTATTAGGAATTATTCACATGTGAAGCGATCAAGAACTTTTTCAGAATTTCCCAATAACATTAACTTATTGTACTGAATCATACTTAATAGATAGGAAAACATTGTTACGTAGTCTTAGATATGTATGTACACTTTGTGCATACATTTAAATAGTATGTATCGTATGTTCGTACGAATGTTTTTAATGATTTCTGTAGTAATATGTTTTAAAAGTGACAATAAATTTTTGAGATTTCTAGTAAGTATAAACAAAAGTTTACCTGTATTTAGTAGTACTCATTGCTACTTGAATGTCATTGCAGTTATAAGTGAATTTTTTTGACCAAATCATATCGATTGAAAGATTTGGAATGATTTAATAACTGTGACAATTCGTATAAAGATTATGGAAATAAATTACTCCAAACTACAGAATCACTTTTATTACCATTAGTCTCATAAATAACGAGTGTCTAATCTATTTACCCATTTTAATTGTATTTTTCTCCTCTCGAATTGAGACTTGGATTTTGTAAGGCTTAGAGGCTAGGGGTGGCGATAAATTACAAATGTAGTTTTCTATTGAAACTTAGAGAATGAGAGAGCGTAAATTGGGCATTTTAATGACAATTTGGCACAGTTAGTTTAGCTCTTTAACTACATTAATTATTTATTAATTTGAGATTAGATTTCATAATCAATTTCTTCTATTGTTTCTGTTACTTGTTTCCGTACCGTAAAGTAAAATTCTAAATCTTGTTGAAATGAAAACCACTGAGGTATTGTCCTTGCATTTGAGTTTCATTTACGGACTTTGTATGGAGTCACAAGTCGGCGGTTTCAACTTGCTGTACGTATTTTCGTCGCTAACTGATTGTTGGAGTTACTTATTGTCTCAAATTGTAACCTTTGTTTCCAAATACAACGTACACTTTTCTACACAGTAACACGTGTCTACGAATGAATTCGTTGTTATTTGTATTCATTATACTGTATTTGTAGTTTCGCCTTTGGTATATGATCATATTTCAAAATCTTGAACATTCGACATCGTTGTGATAAAATTGTACTAACGTGGTCAAGAATTGCTCAGAGTGCTGAATAAATTGGTGGGATTTGATTCGGTCAAGCGAATGTTTCTATACGGTGAAATGATAATATTGGACTGTTGATATCTGGCAATGTGTTTCCTGATATGACGAGTCTTGCTTCCAATTGCATCGAATAGATGGACGTCTACAGGTATGTATGTAATATGAATCCATCGACTCTGCACGTCTTCAGGCAACTTTTCAAGCTGACTGTGGTGCGTTTAGAGTGATTGGGCCCCTGGTAGGTCTAGATACGACCACCAGGTGACACGTATGTACGCATCCTGGCTGGTCATCTACCGTCTTTCATGTCCACTGTGCATACCGGCGTACTTGGGCAACACCAGCAGGACAATGCGACAATCCTGAAGTCCAAAATTGCTACAGAGTAGTTCCAGAAACACTCTTCTGAGTTTAAATACCTCACTGGCCATCACATCCCGCAGACAGAAACTTATTGGGCATGTCTGGGGTGCTCTACAACATGCTGTTCATATGCGGCCCCCACCCCCTCGCACACTTACGGATTTATATACAGCCCTTCAGAATGCAAGAGGCGCAGTGGTAACACACTGGACTCGCATTCGGGAGGATGTTGGTTCAAATCCACCTCCGGCCATCCAGATTTAGGTTTTCCGTTATTTCCCTAAATCGCTCCCGGCAAATGTCGGGATGGTTCCTTTCAAAGGGCACAGCTGATTTCCTCCACCACCCTACCCTGAAAATACGAGCGTAAGCTCCGTCTCTAATGACCACCCTGTCGACGGGACGTTAAACCCTTAGTTTTCTTCCTTCAGAATGCAAGGTGTCAATTCCCTACAGTCGTACTTCAGACATTGATGTTGAATCTTTCGGTTTTTACAGTCGTGGTCGAAGAAACATATCTGCTCCTGACGTTTCGTCCAGAGCTGCGCTGGACATCTTCAGTGGTGCTACCGGTAGCGGTGAGTCTTGCCGACTGACGGCAAGACTCACCGCTACCAATTGCACCTCTGAAGCTGTCCAGCTCAGATCTGGACAAAACGTCAGGAGCAGATATGTTTCTTCGACCACGACCATATAACCCGGATGATTCAACAGCAATTATTTCAGCCAGTCGTGAAACCCTTCACTGCATCAGATATTATCCGACCCCATGCCACATCTTGTTGCGGGACTTTTCAGTTCTCGCCGGGGCCCTAACCGCCATTAGGCAGATGTACCATTTTCTTTGGTTATTTAGCATCAACTTCTCTGGAATATCTCCGGTCCTTTTTGATATTGCATTTTGCATGACCAATAATTTTGAAGTAGTGCTGAGTCTCGGAGTAGAAAAATCAGACGATAGCCTTTTATTTATTTTTTTTTTTTATTTTTTTATTTTTTTTTTTTTTTTTTTTTTTTTTTTTCTACCACGGTTGTGACGGCTGAAGACGTGAGAGGCCCTGGCTGTAGGCTGGCACCTGCAGGTGTGTATCGTCAAAAGCCCGCCCCTCCCCCTCCCCTGGTAATTAGGACGGATGCTGGCGCCTTGTTTGCCTCGGCGGTCAGGTGGCGACACTTTGCCTCGTAAATCAGCCTCCAGCGCCCAGGGAGAATCGTGGTACACGGCCCACCATGTGATGAATCATCGAGTCCCCCAGGTCACGACCAGTGGCCACAGGGGCGCGTACGCAAACCCGCGACACTAAACTGCCTGCGCTCTCCCGAATCCTCGTTTCGTGTCTCGTATTAAACTGCTAATTCCAAAACCATTACTCTCATCAATCTTCACATGCGTATTTGGGAATTTTTATTACAATCAATCCCAGTTTGTTTCAGTCAGTCGCTGCTGTCGTCTCACTTCCAAAAGAGCAAACTTGCTTTAGTTAACATTTAAATAAATCTGCATAAACAGAATAGTTTCTTAATGTTCAAGTAAACCTGTATAAAGGTAGGAGTTTGTCAGCTTGCAAGTATCTAGGTATCCATCTATACAGGTTAATTTTAAGCGCTTTGTTCAACTGTGGACAGTTATAGACTACCATGTCAAGCTCAAAATCTACATACATATACAGTGAAAATCATATTTAAGTGCATAGAAGAGGGTTTATTGAATCGGTTTCATAACATTTTATACCGTCCCGTTATCTAATAGCTCGAAAAACAAACCCACCTGAATCTTTCCATTTTAGATCTCAGTTTTTAGCTTATTGTAGAGATCGTATCTCCCTATGTAAGTGGAAGCGAACTCGTATATTCGCATTCGGAAGAGAACTCGCCGCGAAGATTAACGTCTTTCACTTAATGTTTTCCACCCCAATCTTGTATCATTTCTGTGACACTCTCTACTCGAATCGGGATAATACGAAGGAGTTACCCTTCACTGACCTTTCTATATGTCCTCCGTCAGTCCAACCATGTTAGGATCCCAAAATGCGTAGCAATAATACAACATAGGGCAGCAAGTGTAATGAAGGAGCTTCCTTAGTACAACTGTTGCATCTTTTGCATGTTCTGCCAATGAAACACAATCCTTGGATCTCCTTCCCCATGGTATTTTCAGTGTGTTCCCCTTAATCAAAACTGTTCGTATATATAATTTCTAGGCATTTAGTTGAATTTACGGTCTCTATATTTGACTGATTCAAATGTTCAAATGTTTGTAGAGCTTATGGGACTTAACTACGGGGTTATCAGTCCCTAAATTTACATAGTACTTATGAAGTATCTAATACTAAAGACGGCACCAATATCCTTGCCGGAGTGGGGGGACTCGACTCCCCCATTATAGTGGCCGTGCAGAATGTGACTGGCGCGCCGCAGACCGCTCGGCCATTGCGGCCAGCTTTGATTGATTTATCGGCAAAATGAAGAGTAACGGATTTCATTTAGTGCTCATATGGATAACGTAACACGCTCATTATTTAGGGTCAGTTGCCAATTTTCGCACGATGGAGATATTTCAATAGACGTCACTTCTTTCGGAATAGACGCCACACACACACACACAAATATATATATATATATATATATATATATATATATATATATATATATATATATATGCCAGTGACAGGCAATGGTCATTTCGTTAGTGGGGAGGAGTGGGCATATATATATATATATATATATATATATATATATATATATAATGTGCCAGTGACAGGCAATGGTCATTTCGTTAGTGGGGAGGAGTGGGCAAGTTTGGAGCCCTTACTCTTGGGGGAATTAGTACATAGTTACTACGAGTTTGAGTACTATGGGCAGGGTAAAGCTACAAATTTGTGTCTGACGGGAGGCGTGGTTAGGTAGTCCTTGCAGGTGCGCTGATCACTGTGTCCAAATGTTCAAATGTTTGTAGTGTCTATGGGACTTAACAGCGGGGTCATCAGTCCCTAAACATACAAACTACTTATGAACTAGCTAATTCTAAGGACGGCACAAATATCCATGCCCGAGGGGGATTCTAACCCTCGACCGTAGTGGCCGTGCAGACCGTGACTGGAGCGCCTCAGTCACCTCGGACACCGCGGCCGGCTCACTCTGTCCCTAGTGGTGTAGGAGTCAGCGCAACTACCTAGAAAGCAGAAGACCCGAGGTCGAATCCTGACTGGATACACATTTTCAGCTTGCCCATTCGTAGTTGAAGTCGTATATTGTGTGAATATGAAAAAAAATAACAACTGCAGGATCAGAAGTCTATTTTTTTGGAATGACAACATGGTCGAAAATCAGATGATAACGTCATCTAAACCTGTCATCCTAATAAAAGAATCGACCTTGGCAGAAAATCCACTACGTTAAAAATGTTTTAGCGACTGGTAGCCCACGCTAGAGGCTGAACCGCTGGTGCGCCATCATTGTCCTCGCCTCACCCCCGCGCTCGCTCGCTGGCCGATATGAGTTTGCCTGCGAGATGGGAGAGGCCGGCGTATTGCGCGGTGACCCGGCCGACGTCACGGCGGCCATCTGCAGCGGACGCGGCCGCCGCTTGCGGTCGCAACCACCCTCCTCCCACCCCCTCACACCCTCGGGTGTTCGCCGCGGTGCACCGATCCGCCCATCCACGTTGCCAACCACATCGCCTACAGCAGCCCTGCGAATACCGCTTCCTGCTGCCTGCAACCACGGAGACCACCGAGTGCTTTCGTTTTTCTTTTGAGGATAATCACTGTCAGACCTTACCTCCACATCTGCATATGGTTTATATTCTCCTAGTGACCCTCTCCAATTTGTTTTCTGTCGTAGAGTCGTATCATCCTTATGAATCGAGCGTGTTTGGAAGATTAAAGGGTACCACATGTTGATCCTATGCATTATGAAACAATAACCGCGATGACACATATGTTCGGAATTCGCAGAATATATATCTTTTCCTGAGAATATTTGTTGCTCTCTTTCGCGGATTTTTTGCTGTCACACTCACCCACAGCCCCGCACCTTAATGAATTATACACTTAAACCTCAATTGGGTGTTTTTCCTTATTGTAATTTCAGTTCCCCTAAACGGGGCGGGCTGCCAGCGCACGCAGCCAAGAGTTAATCAATAACAAAGATAATGAGTGCACAAATAGTGTAAATGTGATAAAAATAGAATTAATTTTTTTTACGTTGACAGTGTTGAAGAAACAATATAGAGTTATAATAGAGGAAAGAATTTAGTCTTTCCACATGGACACGGTGTCAATGAAGATAAATAAAGTACTAACATGCAGTATCTCTGACTTCCACACCCCTCAAGCAGCACCTTCATGACCTAGGTCGTGAAATTCCTTTCCCTTCCGTTCCCATTCTTCTTCCTTCCCTTCTCTCCCACCTGAGGAAAGAACTGTGTTCTGAAAGCTTGTCCTTTTCGTCCCCCCCCCCATTTTTCCCTTTTTCTTCATTTGTGTAACTATCGGCGGTACAGCACAAAGGTAAGTACTGGCCAGCCAATCTATCGCTTTTGAAAAATAAATCGGATACACTACAGCACATAAAACGTCTAAAAGAAACATGACATGTCGGCTGTGGGTTGGGCGTTCACTGTTCATAAAATAGAACACGACACTGAAAATGAACAATTTTAAGACACTGTAGATGATTAGTTGGGTGGACATGAGGGAAGTGGGGAAGTGGGGGGAGGACGGTTGATAAACACGGACAAACACTTTGACCCGGCACGAGAGCGACATGATGCCGATGAGAGATATGGAGAGGAGCTAGGGAAGAAGGTAGGGTATGGGGTGATAGGAGGAAAGTAGGGGAACAGGGCCGAGAGAAGAAAGTAAGGCACGATGTCCCTAGGAGGCTTGCAGGGGCAAGAGATGGGAGGGTTTCTGGAGTGATGCCTGGGGAAAGGAGTAAGTAGGACAAACAGGGCCCTTTGGTAGGGATAGGAAGAGGGAGGAAGGTGGAGGAAGGATAAATATCAGGGTGGAGTGCATAATCCGGGAGAGGAGGTACAGAACCTACCAAAGGAGAGAATATGGTGGAGAGCAAGGAGAATACAGTGTGGGATATAAGGCAATGAACTAGGATGTGCGAAGAGGGGATGTACAAGGGGACTGTGTGAGTCTAACACAGAGATATGGGAGAGGTAGCAGAGGCGGAGGTGTTAAATGAAAAAGCCAAGGTGGGGGAAAGAGATGAGGATCAGAGTGGGGGATGCGATATAAAGGGAGATACAGAAGGCAAGGCAGAGTGCAAGGCATGCTAGGATCTTGAGTGATTTGTAGGATGGGAGGGGGTGTTGGGGACATATCCAGGCAAATGATGGAACGGATGAAGGAATTTGCCAGGGTAAAGGACTGTAGAAAGGTGTTCAGGCAAGGAGGAGTTTCAGGAGATGGAGATAGGGTCGAGCTTTATCATGGATGGTGTGGAGATGGGAAGTCCAGCAGAGTGTATGGTGAGGGTAAAGCGACCATATAGGAGAGGTAAAAGTCGTGGAGACAGATGGAGGGGGTGTTTTGACCTACAACCATTGTTTGTGTTTTGGTGGGAGTAATAGAGAGAAGCCAATGGTTACACCAAGTGGCAAAGAGGTCAAGATGTTGCTGGGAGATATGACTGGAATTAGTAAGAGTAGGAGCCAAGGCAAGGGAGGCAGTGTAATCACTGTATTGAAGAGGTGAATGGGAGGGGCAGGCTTAGGCATGCTAGAGGTGTAGAGGAGGTATAGTAGGGGAGGAGGATAGATTCTTGGTGCACGCTGGCAGAGGGGTAGAAAATATGGGTGTTAGTATTATCGACGGTGATATAGGTTTGAGAGATTGAAATGAAAGGAGGCAATGACCCAGGTGAAATGGGAGGTGGATATTTCTGAAGGTTGAAGAGCACACGGGGATGCCAGACCCAGTCATAGGTCCTTTACAGTTCCAAGCAGACAGTGATGGTGCCACGATGGGATTTTAACTGGAGGGTATGGGTTGGGTAAGGTGGAGGAGTTGGTCAGAGGAGAAGGAAGGACGAGAGCTTCACTGTTGGAGAGAAGGTGGTGGATGCATCAGGATAGGATAGTTTTAAAGACCTTGCTGAATACATGAGTGAGGCAAATGGGCTGATAGGTGGAGCTGTCAGATTGTGGTTTGTTCGGTTTGAGTAACATAAGAACGTTTTCTACATGCTGGGAGAGTAGCCAAGGAGGTGAGGAAGTCAAGGGGACATTCCATGAGTTGGTGGTAAGCGTTGTGGTCATGGCTATGTGCTGCGATGGGGGTGTGGTCCAGCCGGGAACTGTGTATGGTGTGGAGACGTACGTTGTTTTAGGACGTCTGGGAATAGCGAATAATAAAAGAATTACCAGCAATGGATAACGCACAGTACTCGCTCCTTCGGTTCGCGCTGTTTAACTAACGAGCCCAGAAGCAGGTACGCCGCGAGCGTAACCAGAGAACCACAGCCGATGCCGCGAAACGCCTCTTCACCGCCGCTCACCTTACAACTACCTACACTCGCCGAGCCACCTGTTCACACTAAAATGTATGGTTTAACTAATAAATATTTTTGTGTTAATGCTCTTTCATTTACGTCTCATACCCGAGCCAAGGAAAAGATCCCACATGTTATAAGAATCCTTGTAAATATTATCCTGAGAATAAAATGTTAATTTGTGATTAAAACTTGTAATCCTGAAAATAGGGCAATGCATTGACGGTTGTTAAGAGTTCAATATTTAGCAAAACGGTAAGGGTACATCAAAACCTCTCTTCATTTGTTAACAGAACGCCATTTGACGCACCCCTCTTCACTTGTGATCCGCTGTGAGCATTCGTGAAACTCACCATGAGCAACTCTTCGAATATCCCATGTTGACCGCAAACTGCAGAGCAATTGTCGAGCTGTGATGCGGTGGTCGCCAGAATGATGGCATCTGCACGATTCATCATTTATGAAGCAGTGGCTGTGACAAGACGTCACGAGCGTGCCTCCTCATGGAGCACTGTTCCTGTGTTTCATGAAGCTTTAACCGTACAGAACAAATATCAAATGTGAAGCACTGACAATGCCGCTTAAGGGAATATGGGGCATTATTTTTGAATGACCCTGTTATATAATAATACCACAGTCTAACGTACATGTAAAAGCTTATGTCTGGCTCTTGGAAGCTTATGTCTGGCTCAGAAGCGTCCCTAGCGGAGGGAGAGTCAATCGTAGCAGCACTAATACAGAAGTGACACCCCTCCGTCCTTTCTCTCCCCTCCTTTACCTCATTCGCTCCGTAGACATGCCCCAACGCCAACCTCCCGTCCACCTGCTACAATATGCATACGACACCGCATTCCTCGCCATCGCACCACCCCCCCCGCCACCCCCCTCTCGACAGCTCCCAGATCTTGCTCCAGGCTCACCTCAAAGGATGCAACTGGTGGCTCCTTTCCATTAACCCAGATAAATCCCAGGCAATCATCATAGTTCGCTCTATGCTTTGTACCTAACCCTACATGACTGTCCAATCCGCCATATCCCCGCCCTTACATCTCCCCACCTCCGCACAGTCTGCCAGAAATCCCTGAAGTTCCTGTCTGATCGGACGTGGGGACTCACGCAATTCCTCCACCACCCTACACACCTGTCATTCCATCATGCGTCCTATCCTATGCAGCTTCCACCCAGCCTGGATTTCCGCCCCTCCCAAGTTCCGAGTGATCAAAAAGCATAAATTTGAAAACTTAATAAACCACGGAATAATGTAGATAGAGAGATACAATTTCACGCACATGCTTGGAATGACATGGGGTTTTATTAGAACCAAAAAAAAAAAAAAAAAAAAAAAAAAATGGCGCATCATCTGATCAGAAAAACAATAATTAGCATAACAAATTAAGACAAAGCAAAGAAGCTGTTTTTTACAGGAAATGCTCAATATCTTCACCATCATTCCTCAACAATAGCTGTAGTCGAGGAATAATGTTGTGAACAGCACTGTAAAGCATGTCCGGAGTTATCGCGAGGCATTGGCGTCGGATGTTATCTTTCAGCATCGCTAGAGATGTCGGTAGATCACGATACACTTGTGCCTTGAGATAGCCCCAAAGCCAATAATCGGACGGACTAAGTTCTCGGGACCTGGGAAGCCAAGCATGACGAAAGTGGCGACTGACCACACAATCATCACCAAACGACGCGCACAAGAGATCTTTCACTCGTCTAGCAATACTTTATTATTATTATTATTATTATTATTTGTTTTAATAAAACCTCCATGTCATTCCAAGCATGTGTGTTAATTTGTAACTCTCTATCTACAGTGTTTCGTAATTTATTAAGTTTTCAAATTTATACTGACTTTTTGATCACCCAGTACTACAGATCCCTTCAAATCCTTGAATGCTACGCCCTCCGCCTCGATTACCGTATCCGCCTCCCCTTCCTGACACGGATTCTCTAATCCCATTCCCTCACCTCCTACAATTCTAGAGCATATCCGTATCCTGTATGTCACCTATAAAACAGATTCTCGCAACCCATCGGTTTACCCTATCCTGGGCCTCTACCTCGCCTATATCACTGTATCCATTCCTCCACCTTCGCACTCTCCACTTCCTCTGATAAGGTAATTTTCCCCACCAACCCTTCCGGATGACGGCCACTGTCCCGAAATTTACGCCTCCTACGAAATCCCAATCCTTCCCACTTCCCTCCTCATAGACTGAACACCTTTTCCCTTACCCCAATAGCCTCCCCTTCCTTCCTCTCCCCTGGAATCCTTACGCACCTCCTCACCCCCTCTCCTTCCCCCTCCCCTCTGCCAGGCAGTTAAACGTGATTTGCAGAGTATTCGATGTAGATGTAGTCCCCTCCCTCGTGCTTCCTCCCCATTTGCTTCACCCCCCCCCCATACGGCCCATCTCACAGTGCAACAATTTTTATATCAAATGTCTCCGTTTTGTTCTTCAAATTAGTGATTGTGTTCATCAGTGTATTTTTAAACAATCATGCCATCCATTTTAATGATTGGATGTATTTTATCACCTATGACTGTTTCAATCTCCAATTTTCACCATGTCTATTTTAAAATCACCTGTTTTGACTTCCACGCTATTTTATTTATTCATTTTGTAATTGTATAAAAACTGTTGGCTGAAGAGCGGAGTAACATGCTGCTGCCAGCCTGCCCTGACCAGCCTTGAAAATTGCAATAAATAAATAAACAAATAAATAACGAGAGCGTTGCAAGCGGCAGCACTGGAGTTACAAAGGAATGGCATGTTACAAACGGCTTGCTATTCCTTCAATAATGGCTCTACTGTCGCTCGAAGTACTAGACGTAAACCTGTACCTTAATAAATATCTTTGATTCAAGCGCTACTAAACTTCACGGGATCATCCCTTTACTAATCTTCAGATTTCCTGATTATATAATTAGAATTTCTCAACCATCTTCAAGTTTCTACAAACATACACAAATTTTTATACATCGCTTTTCGGCTCACTTTATATTACGGAAGTAACACTAAAAGTGTATCTTTGAGATCGTCTTTTGATGACGTAGAGGGGAAAATTTTCTACAAATTTGCTGTGTTATGTTTTTTCTTATCTTGCATCGTTTCAGAGATAGTTGCAAAAATAATGGCGATTTTATTATGTATTTCTGTTTGTCTGTAACGTGTTCCTGCTTTTTAGGTCGAATAGTTCAACCGATCAGCACCAAATTTCACAGACATAAGCGTTGTCCACCAAAGACTAGAACTTCCCCTTTTCAATTTTTTTTGGACAAAACATAAACTAAAAAAAAAAATAGCCGGTTGTAATGTAATTGTAACAAATCGTTCGTCTGAAACGAAAACTGAATAACCGAATTTGTACAGGAGAAATTTCTCTACAACTTTGCTCTCATGTTTATTTCGTAACTAACACCGATACAGAAACATTTACAAAAATAACACCTTTTTATTTTATGTATACCAGGCGTTTGGAAATGACCCGTGACATTCTTCGCCCAGAACTTCCTTCGGCATACGCCATCTTGCTTCCTCTATTTCGTGGTTTTCTTATTATAACTTACGCTTTGTCATTTCAAAGCAGTGGCGCACTAAAGAATTAACTTAAGCATGTCGTTCATAGTACTATAAATTATCAACTAGTGGCAAAAATGTCATTTTAGCTGTTAGAAACTGCCAGCAATAGTACCAGAATTAATGGGAGTGCCGTAGTTGTTCGCCGTGCTGTAGTGGGCAGTGCGTTACGTTGTGATGCATGTGGTCGGTAGTTCGAAAACCGACGATACCATTTTTTTTCGCCTTGGCTCCTAAAAGAGTTTCCGGCACTCTTATTAATTAAATAAAGCTACCTTCCGCAATGATTAGAGTTGTGAAGATGTTAGAGTGCTCCCTCTAAAATGTGCTTTTGTTATATTTCGTGAACATGCCGTGATATACGTAACAACGAATTGAACAATAGTCTTCTAAAGCATTTGCAAAACATCGGCGAGGATACTGTGGTAATGAATATTCTAAACTATGTGCTGAAACTGCTAGTGTAATATATAAATGGAGTCCTAGATTTCTGTGGCAACTTTCGTTCCTTAATGAAACGGAAGGAAAGTGTATACATTGCACCAAATTACCTGTTTATTTTCTTAAGCAATTATTCGCTATTATGTTGAAAATCATTAATTAGCTTTGACATTGTTGCTTTGGACGTTTTTAACGTAGATTGTTTTACGTTTTCTGTACTTCAGACACCCGGCTAGCTGGCGTAGTGGTAACGCATTGGATTCACATTCGGTATCGCGTTGGTTCAAATCCACCTCCAGTCATCCTGATTTAGGTTTTCTGTGATTTCCTTAAATCACTCCAGGCAAATGTTGGGATGGTTCCTTTCAGAGGGCGCGGCCCATTTTGTTCTTACCCAAAATTCCGACTCCAATAACCACGCTGCCGACGGGACGTTAAACTCTAAGATTCCTTTCCTCCTTCCTTTTGTAGTTCAGATAAGACTTTGTTCATGCAACTTTGTACTGAGCTAAATAAAGAGCAAATATTCTGTTTAGAACCGTGATTACGTTTTCTTTTATAGCTAAAATATGAAACGGTATAAGTGTGGTAATACCGAATTACACATGAATCTAGTATTTAACCTATATACAAAGTTACTGCTATCATTACACCACTTACAACAGTCATTGTAATAGTACATCCCCAGTTTATGTACATGTGATAAAGAAGTCTATATTTACAATTTGTTGGTATATATTTCATGGAATGTTTTCGAAACAGAAGAAATGCACTTTTCAGAAAAAGCGTTGTTACTTTTGAGTAACTCGGAATCTTGCGGATTATAGTTGTGTTCGGTTAACAAGTGTGTGTGAACCGCTTTTAGAAAGCATGAGGAAAATTGCTAGTGGTGGTTTTATATATATACACCCCTGGCCATTAAAATTGCTACACCACGAATATGACGTGCTACAGACGCGAAATTTAACCGACTGGAAGGAGATGTTGTGATATGCAAATGATTAGCTTTTCAGAGCAATCGCACAAGGTTGGCGCCGGTGGCGACACCTACAACGTGCTGTTCAAAATGTTCAAATGTTTGTAAAGGTTATGGGACTTAACTGCGGGGTCATCAGTCCCTAAACTTACACACTACTTATGAACTAACTTATACGAAAGACAACACAAACGTCCATGCCCGAGGGAGGATTCGAACCTCCGACGCGGGAGGCCGCGCTATCCGCAGCGTGACTCTTCAGACCGCTCGGCTACTCCCACGCTGCTGACAACAGGAAAGTTTCCATCCTATTTTTCATACAGTAACAACAGTTGACCGGCGTTCCCTTGTGAAACGTTGTTGTGATGCCTCGTGTAAGGAGGAGAAACGCATACCATCACGTTTCCGACTTTGATAAAGGTCGGATTGTAGCCTATCACGATTACGGTTTATCGCGTCATTGCTGCTCGCGTTGGTCGCGATCCAATGTCTGTTTGCAGAATATGAAATCGTTGGGTTCAGGACGGCAATACGGAACGCCGTGCTGGATTCCAACGGCTTCGTATCACTAGCAGTCGAGATGACAGGCATCTTATCCGCATGGCTGTAGCCAATCGTGCAGCCACGTCTCGATCACTGAGTCAACAGATGGAAACGTTTGGAAGACAACAACCATCTACACGAAACGTTCGATGACGTTTGCAGCAGCATGGATTATCAGCTCGGAGACCATGGCTGCGGTTACCCTTGACGCTGCAACACAGACAGGAGCGCCTGCGGTGCTGTACGCAACGACGAACCTCGGTGCACGAATGGCAAAACGTACTTTTTTCGGATGAATCGATGTTCTGTTTACAGCATCATGATGGTTGCATCCGTGTTTGGCGACATCGCGGTAAACGCAAATTGGAAGCGTGTATTCGCCATCGCCATACGGGCATATCACCCGTCGTGATAGTATGGGGTCCCATTGGTTACACGTCTCGGTCACCTCTTGTTTGCATCGACGGCACTTTGAACAGTGACCGTTACATTTCAGATGTGATACGACCAGTGGCTCTACCTTTTATACTATCCCTGCGAAACCCTACATTTCAGCAGGATAATTCACGAGTATATGTTGCAGGTCCTGTTTGGGCCATTCTGGATACAGAAAACGTTCGATTGCTGCCTAATGTTCAAATGTTTGTAAATCTATCGGACCAAACTGTGTGGTCATGAGTCCGTAGTTTACAAACTACTTAAACTAGGGTAAATTAACCTAAGGACAACACACACACACACACACACACACACACACACACACACACACACACACATGCCCCAAGGAGGACTCGAACCTCCAACGGCGAGTAACAGAGCGCTCCGCAGTGAAGCGCCTTAGACCGCTCGGCTACTCCACTGCGGCTCGACTGCTGTCCTGGCCAGCACATTCTCCAGATCTCTAACCAATTGAAAACGTCTGGTCAATGTTGTCCGAACAACTGGCTCGTCACAATTCGCCAGTCACTACTCTTGATAATCTGTGGTATCGCCGGCCGCTGTGACCGAGCAGTCTGCGGCGCGCTAGTCACGTTCTGCACGACCACTACGGTCGGGGGTTCGAATCCGCCCTCGGGCATGGGTATTTGTGCCGTCCTTAGTATTAGCTAGTTCATAAGTAGTTTGTAAGCTTAGGGACTGATGACCCCGTAGTTAAGTCCCATAAGCTCTACAAACATTTGAACATTTTGAACTGTGGTATCGTGTTGAAGCAGCATGGACAGCTGTACACGCCATCCAAGCTCTATTTCACTCAGTGCCGAGGCGTATCAAGGCTATTATTACGGCCAGAGTGGTTGTTCTGGGTACTGATTTCTCAGGATCTATGCACCCAAATTGCGTGATAATGTAAGCACATGTCAGTTCTAGTATATTTGTCCAATGAATACCCGTTTATCATCTGTATTTCTTCTTGGTGTAGCAGTTATAATGGCCAAATGTTTGTAAATATGTCTTGTGGGATTCCGATGTTTTGCGATCGTTTCTTCATGTTCGTTCTGGGATGTTCGTTGTGAATTGTACTCAGCTATGTATAACAGATGGCGTTGAACCCTCCCTCTTTTTCTGTCCTTGCATTGGTTCTTCGATTTGACCGGTACTTTGTGGACGTTGGTTTGTTTTGTTCTATTTTAATCGTTTAGGCGTTGATTTTTATTTTTATTTTTTATTTACTTTTTTTATTTTTATTTATTTATTTATTTTTTGTATATACAGGGCGTCGAGCTACTTTGCCGGCAACCCTCTGACCGAGTGCGCTGAACAGTATTATTACATACAGGGTGTTACAAAAAGGTGCGGCCAAACTTTCAGCAAACATTCCTCACACACAAAGAAAGAAAATATGTTGTTTGGACATGTGTCCGGAAACGCTTAATTTCCATGTTAGAGCTCATTTTATTACTTCTCTTCAAGTCACATTAATCATGGAATGGAAACACACAGCAACAGAACGTACCAGCGTTACTTCAAACACTTTGTTACGGGAAATGTTCAAAATGTCCTCCGTTAGCGAGGATACATGCATCCACCCTCCGTCGCATGGCCTTGATGCGCTGATGTAGCCCTGGAGAATGGCGTATTGTATCACAGCCGTCCACAATACGAGCACGAAGAGTCTCTACATTTGGTACCGGGATTTCGTAGACGAGAGTTTTCAAATGCCCCCATAAATGAAAGTCAAGAGGGTTAAGGTCAGGAGAGCGTGGAGGCTATGGAATAGGTCCGCTTCTACCAATCCATCGGTCACCGAATATTTTGTTGAGAAGCGTACTAACACGTCGACTGAAATGTGCAGGAGCTCCATACTGCATGAAGCACATTTTGTGTCGTACTTCTAAAGCACATGTTCTAGCAGCACAGGTAGAATATCCCGTATGACAACGTGCTCCAGTGAGCGTAGGTGGAAGAACATGAGGCCCAATCAAGACATCATCAACAATTACCAACATTACCTTCCTTCAATTGGACCAACTGGCGGTGAATCGAGGAAGTACAGTACATACTAACGAAACAACTGGGTATTTTGACAACTGTCTGCACGAACTATTTCAATTTATATTTAAAGAGAAATACTAAAATGAACTCTAACATGGAAATTAAGCGTTTCCGGACAGATGTCCACATAACATATTTTCTTTCTTTGTGTGTGAGGAATGTTTCCTGAAAGTTTGGCCGTACCTTTTTGTAACACCCTGTATATGATGGTTATATTCAGGTGTTTACATCAGGTAGTTTTGCAAACACAAGTAGAGTACATAAGTTGACAGGGTTTAAAAAGAAGTAAACGATTTTATACATCAGGAAATCTGACTGAATTACAAAAATTGTTAAAGTCTGTCGTGAATTTATGTACCAAATCGTATTTACTGACGGGTCATCCTACTCCTTTGGCAGCCATTGTTTTCCTGAGGTGGTCCCTCTCTTTCAATAAATTGCAGCAGTCAAAAAGCACATGGTAAATAGTTTGGACAGCTCTGTTAAATGTGCACGTTCCGTCTTCAATTATTCTGAACCGCTGATAATAGGCTTTCAGTTTCCCATGACCTGTTAACATACCTGTAAAATTCGGAGATATTGGGTGTTTAATCATTAAACGTTGTTGGATCGTAGGAAAATACGGTTTAGTGCGTCCCCCGTTTTTTGTTCTTTGTCACTCAATGTCCTACTTGTTCCTAAACTCTTCTCGAAGTTCCTTCTGTACGGCACTTGTAGGTATTTTGTTGTATCGTATTAATTGTCGTGATCGAGCTGCTCTTTTAGCGAGGTTGTCAGCTAGTTCATTTCCACATATCCCTCGATGTGCCTTAACCCATTCGAAATGCACCAGCCAGTTGTGTGTCTGCAACCTTCTGATTTTACATCTTATTTCTTCAATCAAGAAGTTGTGGTTCTTCGGATTTCGCAAAAAGTCCAAAGGAATCCTGATGTCGGTGTGAATTACTGCAGTTGTATCAGTATTCCAGAGATTGTTTATGAACTCAATAGCATTGAGAATGGCAAATTGTTCCGCTTGATAGTTTGAACATTCATTAGACAGTTTTAGATGTATCTGGTAAATAAGCTACTTATTAACAAATATTGCTATCCCCGAACCCACTCCGTCATCTTACATGCTTCCATCCGTGTATACTTCAACAGCGTAGCTTTTGCTGGCGTCTTTCTCAGTTCTCCTCGTAAAGTCTGCCGGGTGTGCCCAGCTTCTGTACTCTAGGGCGATGTCGATTGTCTCTCTGGCGTCTTTAGTTTTGACCCGCCCTAGCAAGTTTATAACTAACATCTAACAAGTTCCTACATAACAAACTGATCCGTCGTCCATTACGCTACGGCGAACCGCTGCTGAGAATAATCCGTAATTCTCGTACCATCGTTGGCCGGTGTTAACTGATAACATGGCACTTTTAGACATTACATTATAATTCATTGTCCTGAGAAAAAAGTGTTTTTTATAAATTTCAGTTCTCCACTGCATTGAAATGACATCACTGGATTTATAATAAGAAATTCATGAAATACAGAAAGCAAAATGGCGTATGCAAAAGAGGGTTTCGGGCGATGGATGGCAAGTGACTGATTTCCGAACGCCAAATGAACGCTGTGTTCAATGCAGGCTATAGTCAATAGTCCGAACGCCAAATGTACTCTACGTTCCTTTCAGGCTATAGTTATTCGTAACCAGTACAGGCAAAGCAAATAAACTTTTTAACAAACTACCAAGGCAAGACAGGAGATAATATTAACGGAAAAAATATAATGAAAATGTGGGACAGAAATTAAATTATCACAATAGTAGGGTCGTAATCATATCGCCCATGACTTTTTATTATCTACATTTTTATTATTTTTGTCGAAATGTTTGCAAAAAAAATCATAAAACTACAAGAAAACGTAAAGTGGGCCGTAAAAAACGTCAGTGCGATTTTTTTTTTTTTTTTGTCATCAGTATTGTGACTTCTATTATGTATACGACGAAGTCCTTCGCTGACATCAGTGCACAAGTAGTAGTCGCGCACTAGTTCTTTTCGGTTGTCTTTCTCAGGTCACGAATCATGTTGGTTTCTTGGGGAATGAACTCGCAGGCCGTTCGACTAGAGCAGCAGTAGTATCGCGTGTTGTGACGCAACCGAAGACTACTACACCAATATTGATCTGACCACGGGAACACCGACAGCTGCTACTACTACTTCTGTCGATCCTATGAGAGGCCCCACACGGATGAACAGTATCAAGTGCGATTTGACGAAGCATACTGAAACAGTAGTTGCATTCGGCATTTAGGCACACTATGCATCATGTTCATCTACTGTGGGCGTCGAATCAGCACTGCTACGGTCGAGGTGATAGAGTTCTACGTTTCAAGACAAAGTGCCATGCTACGCGGGACAGTGCCTCAACACTTGTTGCCGTGTTGACCTAATTTTTCACGTACTCCAACGAAACTTTGAAGCTTTGTCACACAATTTCCAAAACATTTTTTGAAATATTTTTGTTTCCTTTGGTTAAGCAGCGCCCTTATGATACAGTAATTCTTTTTATATAAAAACTGTCCAAAGCGCAAATTTGTTGTTTTATCATCAACTGATTTCGACCCATTGGTGGTTCATCTTCAGGATGGTGTGGAGCGGAACAAGTGATGTGTGTTCCTGAAATGCTCGGAACTATAGCCTAAAGATTGCCAACTATTAGGTCTAAACTAGTTGATAAAAATAATAATTTAGCTCTAGACTCTTTCTATCTAAATTAACATTAACATTGTAATTGCGCACCGTTTAAAGTTCTGTAATCATTTATGTGAAATAATTTAACACGTGTCACTGAAGTTGTGTCATGTTTTCGTTAAGGTATAAGTGCGTAAATTACCTCATATCACACAAACAGTGCTGACATGGTCGGTAAGTTTTGGTAAAACACAGCCGCTACCGGTATATTCTGCCCTTTGTTTTCGGAATTATTGGCTTCATTTTCAGGAGAAGATTTCGTGAACTTCTTTAAGTGTTTACAACATAATCTTGTATTTTACACAGTGTTAATGATGGCTACTGAGAATCTGAACTTACAATATGACCTACATTTTTCTCACAGTTACAACAGATGACGAAGCTCATGACTATCCCATCAAAGTTAATGTTCAAATGTTTTTATAGCTTATGGGACTTAATTACGGGGTTATCAGTCCCAAAACTTACAAACTACTTATGAACTAACTAATACTCAAGACGACACAAATATCCATGCCCGAGGGGGGATTCGAACCCCCGACTGTAGTGGCCGTGCAGATCGTGACTGGAGCGCCTCAGTCCCCTCAGCCACCGCGGCCGGCCAAAGTTAATGCAGCAGTAACAAATGATGAATACCGAACAGCCACCATTCCAAGTACCAGCAACGCAATTCAGAGTTTATAATGCAAAAATAAATAAATGAAGGGAAAGGAAGAAGTGCAGAGTACGTAAAACAATTGCAACAGGACTTGACGGCATACAATTGATCAATGTTATGCGTGCCTTGCATTTTTCCACTCCTGGTCAGGCACATGTGTGTTTTTATTACTAGTAAACATGTTCCCTCATTCACTACCTCACTATCATATGTGTATGCTGTTGAGTACAAAGGATGTAAGTTCAAGAATGTCTATTTTGGGCTAAGTACAAAGTCGGACTCAGAAAATAATGCCAATTTCGTTGGTATAAAAAATTTAAGAAATTCATTCACCAAATTCTTTATTCTGATAATATCCTGGCTAAAACTGCATTGCATCAATTAGATTACGTACAGAATTTCAAACATGATTTTTCGTCTCCTGCGATGGGTTTCATACTTATCAGTACAGAGATGATCTTTGATTTCTGTGATGACAGACTATTATGACGCCTAACTTTATGTAAGCTGCGCTATATACAAGTTCTTTACCTTTTCAAAAAAATAAAGAATTCATACGAAGAGTGGACGACGGAACTGAGAGTTCTTAATAGATACTATAAGTTTTTGTGTTTGTAACAACTCATTTTCGGAAAAGATGCTTTGTGACGCAATCACGCAGAACGTTGCAGACGAATGTATCCATAAAAACTTTCTGCAGCACACGAAACCAACCCTGACGGATGTATTACAAATCATTGAGACAGTGGAGATATTTGACTCCTGTAACAATGAAATGCCTTTTCCTGCTGAGTCCACTGTCAGGAAGACGCTACGAGACTCTCAGAGCGCGTGTGTAACTTCTTCATAAGTGTTCGCATCGCCCATCGAAGCACGACAAGGCTTTCCGCAATTCTAATCTGTTAAAATCTAGCCCAGATGTGGTGTTCGCGATTTTCAAAAATGATGTTGTACAGAGGCATACAGGTGTTCGTTTTTTCTGCGTTCTATCTTGGAGTGATACAGAAAAGTAAATGACTAATATTGGTACGGGGTACCTTCCAGTACGCACCTTGCGGTGGATTATGGAGTATCTGTGAAGTTGTGTAGCTGTAGATGACAGATAAGTAATTTAATGAAGAAGAATGTTTTGTGTCCCAGCCTCGTCGCCGCTTTTGTGTCTCGTCTCCGTCGTAGGTGTCGGTGGCCGAGTAGAAAGACCGACACGGGAATAAAGGAAGCACGCTTGTGCAGGTACGGAGGTGAGCAGCCAGTGGGACAGCAAAAACTAGAAACACTAGAGTAAATTAGAACGAGATATATATTGCACAGAATTTATACAATACTTAACTTTTACATAGCTCAGTACTGCAGAATGCTGATACATAGTTGAGCTAGAGGCCTTCCTAATGCCTATCCGATAGCCAAGTCTTCACTGGTGCCTATCTGATTCCGAAGTGTTAACTGGTTCCTATCTCAGTCCCAAGTGAACGATGTCGTTCAGAGGTGGCCACGAGCGGAGTTGTAGCAGAGGGCGCTCATGGCTGACGTCGTAAGAACGCCGCGCCGTGCGTGCATGGCGGCATGCGGCGAAAGTAGGTGGCGCGCACTTTGTAATTGTGCTCACCACAGAATGACCGATAGTCGATGAAATATTATGCGCTACGTCATGAAAAACTTAGTCCCACACTACAGCAGTAAGCTATATTGGCAAAAATTCCAAAAAACTTGTTTCCTAAGAGTCAGGCGTGACTCGGATCTCAGGATCTATGTATCACATGGAATTGCGTCATCAAAAAGAAAAAAAAATGGTATTCTTGATCTGTGAGCCTAGCGGAAACTAAGCAGACAGTATGTACACTGTAAAACCTGCGGCTTAAAACAGTCATCCATGTGTCTGACAGTCGTAATGGAAAGTGCACTAATTGTGCCATATAACGGCAAGTCTGTGAGATGTTGTAGCTCTGAATGATCAATATAATACGCTAATTGTGCGCTAATCGCGCCATCAAACTGTAAGAATGTGAGATGATGTCACCTTATTGGTTAATATAATGCGCTAATTATGTTATCCAACTGTAAGCCCTTAGGTTCAACGTAATACACAAACTACGTCATCAAACGGCCATAGAGGTAACCGTCAGAAATAAGAATAGCTAGCACCCAGGGACAGTGATTGATAATACTACTCGTGTACTCTAGAGATACTGACATACATATCACCAAAGTCTACATCTACATACATACTCCACATTTCCCCGTAAAGTGCGTGGCGCAGCGTAGCAGGGTACACTTTACCACTACTAGGAGTTTCCTTTCCTACTCCACTCCCAAAGAGAACAAGGAAGACAGGAATGCCTATATGCCTCCGTACGAGCCCCCTTTTTATCTTATCTTGTCATTGTGGCCGGCCGCGGTGGCCGAGGTGACTGAGGCGCTCCAGTCACGGTCAGCACGGCCACTACGGTCGGGGGTTCGAATCCCCCCTCGGGCATGGATATTTGTGCCGTCCTAGTTCGTAAGTAGTTCATAAGTAGTTTGTAAGTTTAGGGACTGATGACCCCGTAGTTGAGTCCCATAAGCTTAACAAACATTTTTTTTTTGTCATTGTGATCACTACGCGAAGTGTAAATAGGAGGCAGCAAGATCGTACTACACTCGGCTGCAAATTCAGGCTCTCTAAATTTCCTCTATAGAAATTCACGAAAAGAACGTCGTCTTTCCTCCAGCGATCTCCAGTTGAGATCCCGAAGCCTTTCCGTGACACTCGCGTATTGGTCGAACCTACCAGTAACAAACCTAGCTGCCCGCCTCTGAACTGCTTCTATGTCTTCCTTTAAACTGACCTGCTGCGGGTCCCAAACACTTGAGCAATATTCAAGACGCGGTCGTACAAGCGTTTTATAAGCGGTCTCCTTTAGACATGATCTTCTCAAAATTCGTCCAATAAACCGAAGTCGGCTGTCCGCCTTACTCACAACTGTCCTTACATGTTCGTTCCATTTCATATCGCTCTGCAATGTTACGCCCAGCTATTTGAACGACGTGACTGCATCAAGAAGCTCACTACTATTGCTGTATTCGAACATTATGAGATTGTTTTTCCTACTCTACATTGAGAGCTAGCTGCCATTCTTCGCACCAACTAGAAATTTTGTCTAAGTCATCCTATTACAGTTAGTTAAAGACGACACCCTCCCATACACCACAGCATCATCAGCAAACAGCCGCAAAATTACAAGTTACTCTTTCCATGAGATCATTTATATAAATAGAAAATAATAGCGGTCCTATCCACTCCCCTGGGGCACGCCTGACGATACACTCGTCGCTGATGAACACTCGCCGTCGAGAACAACGTACTGCCTTTTATTACTTAGGAAGTCTTCCAGCCAGTCACAAATCTGTGAACTTATTCCATAAGCTTGTTAGCAGTCTGCAGTGTGGCACCGCGTCAAACGCCTTTTTGAAGTCAAAGAAAACACAATCCGCCATTTGCCCTTCATCCATGACTCGCAAGATGTCAAGCGAGAAAAGGGCAAGCTGAGTTTCACATGAACTATGTTTCTTAAACCCGTGCTGATTCATGGAAAGAAGCTTTTCCGTTTCAAGGAAATTTACTATATTCGAACTGAAAATATGCTCCAAAATTCTACATGAAACTGATGTCAACGATATTGGCCTGTAATTGTATGGGTCAGTTCTCTTTCCTTTCTTATACACGGGAGTCACCTGCGCTTTTTTTCCAATCACTAGGAACTTTGCGCTAAATTAAAGATTCGCGATAAATGCAAGCTAAGTAAGGGGCCGATGCCGCAGAATACTCTTTGTAAAACCGAACTGGAATTCCATCAGGACCATCAGACTTTTTCGTATTTAGCTCTCTCAGCTGCTTCTCTACACCGGAAATACCTATTACTTTGACTCCATTACGGAATTAGCACGCTGATAAAATGATGGTACATTTTTGCGGTCCTCCTGCGTGAAAGATTTTTTAATGTTTAAATTTAGTACTTCAGCTTTCCGTTTGCTTTCTTCTGTTACCACCCCGGAATGATTAACAAGTGACTGGATAGTGGGCATTGACCCGCTTATCGATTTTACATAGGACCAGAATTTTTTCGGGTTCTCGGATAGATCATTTGCTAAGGTATGGCTGTGGTAATTTTTGTATGCTTCACAAGAACAAAAAAATGTTCAAATGTTTGTACAGCTTATGGGACTTAACTACGGGGTCATCAGTCCCTAAACTTACAAACTATTTATGAACTACTTACGAACTAGGACGGCACAAATATCTATGCCCGAGGGGGGTTTCGAACCCCCGACCGTAGTGGCCGTGCAGACCATGACTGAAGCGCCTCAGTCCCCTCGGCCATCGCGGCCGGCTCACAAGAACACAGTTCAATTCTATATGTCACGCTTATACTAGTTGAAAATAGTTTGCATTGCCTGTCATAAGAGGAACTTTAACACAGGGGTTATACTGTTGGCTTAGTTACGGGTAGTTATCATTGGGCCATTTAGCGCCTAGTTTGTTCCTCACAGTGTTTGAAAGCCACCAATTTATCGTGGTGCAATTCCGTCTGTTGCACGTCCCTAAGCCTGGAGCAGTGAAAAATATTGGTAGCATTTTTATGTGACACTGTCCATTAATACTTTGTATCTCTATATGATGTTTTTCTCGAATTTGGAATTTACCTTTTTTCCATTTAGGCCCTGCTTTGTGTGAGGATATGTGAAATATAAGAAGCGTGATGGATTGGGAGGGGGGGGTCTGCCCATATTTTTTAAGGGGCACCAGGGACCTGATATTCAAACCTGTTTTAATATCTAACATTTTATGAACTCAGTTTCGTATGTATGACTCTTTTTTCCTGAATATTTTGGTATATTTTTCACCCATCTGGGTGGCGTAGTGGTAACACATTGGACTTGTATTCGGCGGTCGGTTGTTACAACTCACCTCCGCTCCTCCAGATTTAGGTTTTCCGTGATTTTCCTAACTGTTGGGATAGTTCTTTTAAAAACGCACTGCGATTCCCTTCCCCATCCTTACCCTAATAATGCGAACATGAGCTCTGAGTCTAATGACCATGCTTTCTACAGGCATTTAATCTCCCTTCCTTAGTATAGTTTTTGGTTAGCACCAATATCAGTTTTATAACGTAACAGCTACATCTGATGATTGGATACAGGTCCTGAAATGCGCATCATTCCAGTACTTTATTATCCTGATCGCTTATGGCTTCACTGTACTAGGTTTAGATGTAATACCAATGTGCGGCGAATGAAAATTTGTGCCCGTCCGGTATTCGAACCCGGGATCTCCAGCTTACTAGACAGATGCGTTAACCACTCCGCCACCGAGGAGACAGTGACCAACCCCACTGCAGAGGACTCTTCCCTGCCGTCTCCCACCACACCAAAATCACCATTGAGGACAGCCTGTGATCCTGACGACAATTAATTGTGTCTCGATACCTCATGGTCTGTTCTCCCTGATGCGGGAATACAGTATTGTGGGCCGGCCGCGGTGGTCGAGGGGACTGAGGCGCTTCAGTCACGGTTTGCACGGCCACTACGGTCGGGGGTTCGAATCCCCCCTCGGGCATGGATATTTGTGCCGTCCTAGTTCGTAAGTAGTTCATAAGTAGTTTGTAAGTTTAGGGACTGATGACCCCGTATTAAGTCCCATAAGATTTACAAACATTTGAACATTTGAACAGTATTGTGGCTGCGAGCATTACAGAACAAATAGGCTGTGACAATAGGAAGAGGCAGTGTGGCGAATGGAGATTTGGGTGTGGCGGGAGACGTACAGGGAAGAGTCCTCTGCAGTCGGGTTGGACACTGTGTCTTCGGTGGCGGAGTGGTCAACGCGTCTGCCTAGTAAGCAGAAGATCCCGGATTCGAATCCCGGCCGGGCACAAATTCTCATTCGCCGCACATTCGTATTACACCTAAACCTAGTACAGTGAAGCCATAAGTGATCGCAAATTGTGACGTATTTTATAATAAATGTACGCTGTAACGTCGTCGAAAATATATAAACTTTATTATCCATTGTGGACGTAAAAATTAGTACTATGCCGAGAGCGCATGATTAAGTTGGGAATGTACCGTGATGAGGAAACTTACACAGCTGAAGCCAACGAAATGGCACGCACACCGCGTCGAACGCCAGCAGACGGGGAAAAGAATCCGCAGAGGACTGTTGCTGCGCTCGTAAGTTTTTCACGGCGGGCCGCCAGTACGGACGTGAATTGTGCATGCTGCTGCAGTGATCAAATTCTTCATTTACAGGAACGGCGCCTACGTCGAGGCGGCCCGCGCCGCGCTACGAGGATCGCCACTGAGCGCGCGCGCCCGCGGGCGCTGCGCCAGTTCCGGAGGCAGCCGCGGCGCGGCGCCACGGTGCGGCGCTGTTTACATATTCATCAGGCGCGGCAGGGCGGCGGGCCGGCGTGAGCCTAGCTCGCCCTTCCACCGGGCCCTTAATCCAATTGGCGGCCCGGTCCCCAGGTGGGGACTTTATTTCGGCGCGCGGCACCGTTTATCTCGCCCGATTAGCGCGATAACGACGGCACTGTCCCAGCGTGGATCCTGTGCTACCACTGCCGACTGTCCGGTTGTAGCTGTTCTCTTGATTGCTAACTGCGGGGACGGGGTTGCCAATAAATGGAAACGAGTGAAAATGTGCCTATCAGGAAATGGAAATCGCTATTTCCTGGATACGTTTTGTGTTGTTCATACTTTCGGTTGGTTAATAAGGTAGTAAAGACATAGAGATGTTCAAATGTTTGTTAAGCTTAAGGGACTTAATGCGGGGTCATCAGTTCGTAGCCGCGGTGGAGTAGCCGAGCGGTCTAAAGCACCTCGCTGTGGAGCGCGCGGTTGCTCGCCGTAGAGGCATGGTTGTGTGTATTTGTCCGTAGTTTAGTTTACCTAGGTATAAGTAGTTTTAAGCTACGGACTGATGACCACGCAGTTTGCTCCGATAGATTTACAGACATTTGAACATCAGTTCCTAAACTTACAAACTATTTATGAACTGCCGCGGTGGAGTAGCCCAGCGGTCTAGAGCACGTCGCTGCGCAGTGCGCGGTTGCTCGCCGTGGAGGTTCGACTCCTCCCTGGGGCATGGGTGTGTGTATATGTCGGTAGGTTGGTTTACCTAGGTTTAAGTAGTTTGTAAGCTACGGACTGATGACCACGCAGTTTGGTCCGATAGATTTACAGACATTTGAACATTTGAACATCAGTTCCTAAACTTACAAACTACTTATGAACTGCCGCGGAGGAGTAGCCGAGCGGTCTAAAGCACCTCGCTGGGGAGCGCGCGGTTGCTCGCCGTGGAGGTTCGAGTCCTACCTGGAGCATGGGTGTGTGTGTGTTTGTCCGTAGGTTAGTTTACCTAGGTTTAAGTAGTTTGTAAGCTACAGACTTGACCACGCAGTTTGGTCCGATATATTTACAGACATTTGAACATCAGTTACTAAACTTACTATTTATGAACTGCCGCGGAGGAATAGTCAAGCGGTCTAGAGCACGTCGCTGCGTAGAGCGCGGTTGCTCGCCGTGGAGGTTCGTGTCCTCCCTGGGGCATGGTTGTGTGTGTTTGTCCGTAGTTTAGTTTACCTAGGTTTAAGTAGTTTGTAAGCTACAGACTTGACCACGCAGTTTGCTCCGATAGATTTACAGACATTTGAACATTTGAACATCAGTTCCTAAACTTACAAACTATTTATGAACTGCCGCGGTGGAGTAGCCCAGCGGTCTAGAGCACGTCGCTGCGCAGTGCGCGGTTGCTCGCCGTGGAGGTTCGAGTCCTCCCTGGGACATGGCTGTGTGTATATGTCGGTAGGTTGGTTTACCTAGGTTTAAGTAGTTTGTAAGCTACGGACTGATGACCACGCAGTTTGGTCCGATAGATTTACAGACATTCGAACATTTGAACATCAGTTCCTAAACTTACAAACTACTTATGAATTGCCGCGGTGGAGTAGCCGAGCGGTCTAAAGCGTCTCGCTGCGGAGCGCGCGGTTGCTCGCCGTGGAGGTTTGAGTCCTACCTGGGGCATGGGGGTGTGTGTGTTTGTTCGTAGGTTAGGTTACCTAGGTTTAAGTAGTTTGTAACCTACGTACATGACCACGCAGTTTGGTCCGATAGATTTACACACATTTGAACATTTTTACTTATGAACTGTTGTTGTGGTGTTCAGTCCACAGACTGGTTTGATGCAGCTCTCCACGCTACCCTGTCCTGTGCAAATCTCTTCATCTGAGAATATGTTCGGCACCCTACATCCTTTTGAATCTGCTTACTACGAGGCATGTCCACAAAGTAGGTTCCATTTGGTTATATAAACCAAATGTGTACAGATACAGAAGAAAATATTTATTGTATAAAAATCTACAACTGTCCAACTACTTTTCTACATAACTTTCGAAATTTTGTAGGAATTTGTCATAGCGTGGCACAAGTTTTTGTGTTCCTTCTTCATAGAAGGTTGCCGCCTGTGTATTCCACTATGTGGTAACATGTTCTTTCACTTCATCATCGTTGAAGTGTCGACCACGAAGGACAGATTTTAGGTGTAAGAAGAGATGAAAGGAGGGATCTCTTTTTCCTACACGTTAATGCCCGACTTCACAAGACGAATGTGACCAAACAACTCTTACGGGAATTTCACTGGGACGTATTTGATCATCCTCAGTACAGCCTCGCTTTTAGCGACTTTCTTCTTACACCTAAAACGTGTCCATGGTGGTCAACATTTAAGCGATGATGACGAGCTGAAAGAACATGTTGCCGCATGGTTGAATATACAGGCGGCAACCTTCTACGAAGAAGGCGTACAAAAACTTATGCCACGCTATGAGAACAGCCTGAAAAATTTCGGAAGCTATGTAGAAAAGTAATTTAATAGTTGTACATTTTTGTACAATCAATATTTTTTCTGTATCTGTACACGTTTGTTTTATATAACCTAACGGAACTTACTTTGTGGACATACCTCGTATATTCGTCCCTCGGTCTCCCTCTACAATTTTTACCCCACACGCTTTCTTCTAATGCTCAGTTGACAATTCATTGATACTTATGAACTACCTTATATTAAAGACGACACAAACATCCATGCCCGAGGAGGGATTCGAAGCCCAGACCGTAGCGGACGTGCAGACTGTGACTGGCGCGTCGCAGACAGTAGACGGCTACTGCGGCCGGCTAGGAAAGAGATTCCGTGCATGGTTTCGTCATCTTTTCTTTCTTTCTTCTTTTCGGCCATCTAAGGACCACGCACAAATTTCAATGTTTCCTTCTTTGTTATACTTTCTTTTTCCTCCAGTATTCTTTCACTTTTCACTTTTTTTCTCTCCTCAGACCACTTCACTCCTGACTTCTCCCTCGTGCCTTGGAAACCTTCCGTTTTTAATACTTTCTTCTTAAATGTCTCTCTTTCTGTTGCATCTTTTTCACTTATATTGTTTCTTTCCAAATCTTTCCTAAATTCTTGAATCCATGGTATTGTTGACTTCTTGTCCCAGAGATATTTAAAAAATCTGTTTCGTTAACCTATGGCTGTTCATTCGGTATGTCCAAAAAATAGCAGTCGCCTCTTCCGTAGTGTTTCGGTGTAAAGTAGTCGATTGTTCTATGGCTGGCGTTGTCAGGTGTAAACTATGTCGTTAGTTCTAAATTAATATATTTATATATACTTAGGAAAGCAATTAATTATCTTGGGTTGCCACCATGTTTATCCAAAGTATGGAAAATTAAAATGTTACTGATCAGCTATGATTTGATCATATTTTCAAACATATAATAAATATTCCTACTCTATTGCAATGTATCAGTTGTACCAAACAAAAAAAATGTACTTGAAAAAGTTATTGGTAAACTGTGGAATTTAACTATTCTGTTTCCCCTCCAAAATAGTGACAAAGGAACGTTCTTAAATGAAAGACGATCTGCTCAAAATCAATTTATTGTAATTAAACATTCAAATGACATTTCGTATCATGTAAAACAGATAATGGTATTCACACAATCTTTTAGAAATGTTAAAACATTGAGACACAAAATTGACTGGCTGAGTCAAAGGTCGGAGGGTTTGCAAAACAGAATGCTATTAGATTGGCTAAACAGGGGGTTGAAATTATCGTTAGCCCTAAGCTCCCCAAAGTAAATAAAATAAGGGACAGAATCCAACAAGTCTGATTCATATAACCCTCCAGCAAGTGCGTCACCTTACCCACACAGATGATCATTGACGGCAGCGTCTCAGGCTCGCAGGCAGCAGGAGGTGGGAGCGGATGAGCTGAAATTTTTATTCGACCGTAATTGCTGTGAGCTGTTAAGTAGGGTCGGCATGTAACTTAACAATGCGTTACTGGCGTCGGCGACGATAGGCAGTTGCTGTGCGATTCTATCACGCTAGTAGACTAATCAATATTTTGTGTAGGTGACACAAAGGCCACTTGGCACACATCGATCAGTCACTTGCGTAATAAGATCTGTAAAAACAATGCCCGATTGGCAAAGGCGCGAATGCTGAAATAGAGACTTCTAGCAAAACGAAAACTAAACTGTGGCCGCTCACAGCGTAACCACGGGACAACGTAACGTCCGCAAAGTAAACACAAGTTCTACAAGGTACGAATCTTCGGAATCACACACAAGTCTAACCAGAGGACCGTTTAAGACGATGTCCTCCCTGCGAATCTGAACGGAGTATTCCGTGTCTCCCGAGGTCCGTACACTTCGGACGCTGAAACAGGAGACTAGCGAGATCCGTGCACTTCGGACGCTCCGACACAAGTGAGTGTCCCGAGGTCCTTAGCACTCGGACGCTCACACAGGAGTCTTCGTACGTCCTCGCGCTCTGCTGCAGCTCACGGCAACTGCCGGGCGGCCACAACCACGCGCGAAAAGACGCACCAATATCTGCTAACGGCTAATAGTCAAACCAATCGGATGGCGTAGCGCCGTTGACAAATTGTTTAGCTGTCATAGTAAAATACTCTGCCGAATCAGGACGCGTTCTCTGCGGCTGCCAAGAGGCTCCGCCCACGCCACCAAGGCTTCCCGCGCATTTCACCGTTCCCAGGGTGAATGATCTGCAAGGAATTTCACCTTGCCCCTAGCTACGGTAACACGACCTAAAAATGTTAACGTTGTGCTATATATACTTCCGCTGGAACCAAATCCGTGGGACGCCAGACGGGCAGAAGGCTTTCTTGTGAAACGGCTGAATGACTAAAAAGGCAGTCCCTGCTATCGTCCACCGTAAACCGCGGGCCAGCATTGTAAAGTATTCCACATACTTCGCCACCTGTAGCGTCGGCGTCGAGCAGGTCAAGCCAGCCCCTCTCGTCCTTCCCCGAAGGCGAGCGACAGTTGGTGGGAGGGCGAGACCCCCAAGAGCGTCTCTGCTCTGCCGCGGCCTGACCGTGCCCAACACGTAAAACCACTTTTTGGCACCCAAGCTGCGCCAATAAACATTAAAATCCCGAAATTTTCATATAAACATAGAATGTACTACAATCCCAGGAGCCCATCACCCCTGATGTGTCTCCAAAGGCACAGAAATCAAAATAAATAAAGATTTACAAAGAAAAATGTTACATATTTCAATAATTAGCGTAAAGAGAAAGATACAGTAACACATCAATTATGGTTTCTATGTTGCGATAAGCTTCTGCATTACTTCTTAGTTTCCATACCTCTTATTTCTTAGTGGACCAAGTATTTTTTCGAATGATTTTTCTTTCTAGGACTTCAAGTTTATGTAATTTGTAATTCAGTACTAAACATTCACTTGCATAAAGACATTCTGGCTTTAATGCTGTGTTGTAGTGGTGTATTTTCAGATTCTTAGACAGAGAAGTTTTGTTACAATTGTTCCTGGTTATACCTTATGCTCTTTACTTTCCTTGTTTACACTTAACAGGAATTTTGTTTAATTGTTCCCGAAGCATCAAAATTATATACCCCCAGGGGGCTCACTTCTTGAGTATGTGCGTGGCGAGCACTGGCCTCGAGCTTATGCAGTATTTTTTCCTCCATGGACTGCCTTTCCCTTCCCCTCCTTTCCTATGCTGCGGCAGAGTGGCCAAGCGCATTGAGGCGCCATGGTACGATGCGCGAGGCAGTTCCCCGTCGGGGTTCAAATTTCCTCCTCGGGCATGGATGTTTGTGCTGTCTTTAGTTTAAGTTAGTTGATAAGTAGTTTTTAAGTTTAGGAACTGATGGCACTGCTTCACAAATATTTGAACATTTTGAACCTTTCCTATCTTCACTCCCTCCCCTCCCCATCGGTGGACCGATAACCTGAGCAGTTTGGTCGCGGTGTCCAAAATAAACAACCAATGAATTATATACGAAAACAAACAACGACATGTTGCAGGCTTTTCCAACAGCTTTATCCGCGAGCAGGAGCGATCACTATGCCAGCTGGGAACTGCGGTGGTGGGGCAAGCAGACGCTACGCTTGCGCGTACTCGGCGGGCACAAGTACTAGAGGTCTGCACGTCGCTCGGTTGCTCGCTCGAATCGCGAGATACATGTCGTTCTATGACAGTCCGACAGGTGTCGTTACTGCAGCTTGCAAGGCGTGTGGCTGCGCTCGACTTCCTCCACGCTCGTTCGAGCGCGGCACGCTCGACTGGCCCGACCGTCCACACTGCCCGCTCGCCACTCGGTCGCCCACCGCAGCGCCACTAGAGTCCAAGGCGAGTGTCGGGAGCAAACTAGACGCTAGAGAATACATCCTGACTGCGAAATTTGTAATTGTTTCTTTTCCCGGGTCCTTCGAAAGTTGTTCTCTCGATCCAGTTGAACTAGCTATTCAGTTTCGCATTTTGTACTATATCATACAAGTTGTTATACGTGATTAACATAAAGTTTCTGTGCTAAGATCATTTACTAAATGAGTTTACTTTCTTGTTCCAATTTAGTGGACTGTTAATTTCTGTTTAGTGGTAGGTATTACTTGCCGTCTTAACGAGCAAATGATTGTATTTTATATCCATTCCTCTTATCCTCGAATACTTTGCCTGTCTTTTATATTGATATTAAATACTCCGATATTGATGCACACCCGTCAGGTTAGGTTTGTGCATCTCTCTGTGTTGCACACAGTTAATACATATTCCCGTAGCATTTTGGCACTGTGGCTGGTTTCTGCGCCTCTACCTTTTCCGAGTGAGTCCTTAACGGGAATTTTTCCAATTGCAACATTCATATATTCCCCACTGCCACTGCTTTCTTCCGTCGTCAGGTTCATATGCCGGTCTAATGCTCATATATCATGTACCTGTTTTAAATCCTCTTATTCCGACTGTTTACTTTACACAGCTGTGCGAATTTATGGTGCACCTTCTGTTTCAGTGATATCTGTGTTATATTTATTTAGGGCCGTCTGAAGAATATCACCTGGGTGCACAAGCCAAAAGAATGAAGTGCACGTTTTTGGAATGGATGGACTGTGAAATGCGCGAGGCGCAATCCACCAATGAGGTGGACCTTTATTTAGCACGAATTGATGGTGATGACGACGATCTGCTTGGATGGTAGAAACGCAACAGTACTCTCTTTCCTAAGCTAACTGTATGGCAAACAGTATTTTGTGTGCCCGCCTCAAATGCACCTAGTGAACGCACTTTCAGTGCTGCAGGGAACCTGTTCTCTGATAGAAGAACACGACTCGATTCAAAACGCGTCAATGATATTTTAACAATACATTGCAATTACAATGCCACTAACGAATAGTTTCGGGATAATGTTACTTTTCGATGTATACTTTGTTGTACAGTAACTTTTCCTTTTGTACAGTCTTAGACAAAAAAAATTGATCGCCGGCCGGCCGACGCAGAATGCTAAGTCCGACGATGTGCACGATCTGGCAACACTGTAGAATGCGGTACAGTCAGGAGGAAGTGTTAGGTCCTTCTCGAGACGGTTCTGTAATATGTGACCGCGTGGTATCGCGGTAGGAGTCGTGTTTACAAGCGTGTAAGTAAGCAGACGCGAGATCGAATCCAACCACCTTCAATTTCTTTTTTTTTAACCACAAATCGGCTATCTTCGTTATCAGTGTGGAAGGACCTCAAATATAACAGCGAAAAGCCCCAGAAATATTACACAAAAGAACTCGCTGCTGCATCAAAACTGAACTGTTTACTCTCGGGAGTAGTGGGCACCGGCTACGGCGACGCGCCAGCGGCCGCATCGCGGCTGCCACCTGCGGACTCAGTGACAGCGGCGCGCCGCTATGAGTTTTCTTACCGGCTGTTTTATCCTTACCTCAAGTTCTGGTACTTATATTACAGTCACATATTGAATTTTTCTGACATATATCAACATGATCTAAACGTCGTAATGTAGAATCGGTATGAAGGGTCATAGGGGTGACTATTACCACATTTTTCTTGAACGTCATCAGGCCGCTCAATCCGGATTCCTACTCACGATTGTTACTAGTAACGAGTTATGATGCTCCCATGCTGATATCTTAAAAATAAATTAATGACTGAGTACTAAAAGATTGTTATACTCAGCAAAATGCAACCACAACGCCAGGGTGCGCCCATTTTTCGCAAACAACTGAGACACCACTTAGTCCCACTGTAAGGACAAACGACCAAAAAAATTACATCATGTGTTAGTACTACACTATAATAATTCCCGTTCATTTCACAAAGAATACATCGGATAGTGTGCTTTGGAAGTCACCCATTCTGCACCTACTCTTTCGATCATATGTCCTCAAATGTTAATCTTTCCTGCCCCTATTCGAATAACCTTCGACAAAAATTATTTCCAGACGAAAATACACGTCGAACATCTATTGGCGTCATAATTAGCTTTGAATCAGTTCGATTCTAAAGGTAGAGATATGGTAAACTACCAGAAAGTTGTCAGACTTTCGCATAATCTGATAGAATATAGCAAGTAACCACAAGAGGTTTCTTGTTGTTTTCGATGTGGATTCGAGCAACTCCTGTCACGAAAACAGCTAAAAAGTTTTACTCGAATGAGACCCGAACCAGTGACCAAAGCCACCTCTCCATGGCAGACGACAACTTTACCCCAGAGCTAGCGAGGAGCTGTGCACGCCAGTTCTTTCCTACTGTCACATACATCAGTAGAAAATATAACTCGCAACGTAAGAGACTAGTTGGAATTTCGCCGTGTAAACAATTTTCTTGACCCAAAAGCATGAACAAATAGCCTTCTGTCGCCTCTCAACTGACAAACCAGTCAGATTATTCAATGGGAATTACAGGAAACATCAAGTGAATTTATGAGCATAGTTCTGTGCCAACCAGGAAGTAAGACCTCGGTACCAGCGTTGACAGACTTACACTGCGATGTTGCCAAGCTTCAGTCATACTATCAACAGGAAGAATAAGAGCCGAGGTGATTGCCAAGCGAGCTCGCAGAGACTTAGCTCGCGCCTCGCGCGCCTGGCGGGGGTCCGAACACCTAAAGTATATGTCAATGAGCCCTGCTCGTAAGTCCGTAAATAGCTTTAATGAGTCGATAGTTGTCACTAATAAAAATATACAGATGCACCGACCTCTAACATAGTAATAAGTGTCTCAATTATTTGCGTATTCTGTCTGAAGCGCAATGACAACAAAAGTCATTCACCAGTGCTGTTTTACATTTCTTCGAGCTTTTCCATTGATTATACTGAAAACATTAGATGATTAGATGTAAGCGTCAGTTTCCTCTACGATTATAGACTCAGAAAGTGTCTTTCTTGATATCGCTGTCAGAGGCACAAACGAACGAAGAGAGGCAAACAAACGAAGAGAAATCAAAGCAGCATTGTTTTCAAGATGTGAACATTTCTGGGAAGGCTTCGTAACATGATGTGCAAAATAAGAAGAGCTTCTGTTATCCAAACATAGAAGTAGTGACAGTAATGATAGATTAATTTATCCGTCATAATCTTCCATGTTGTATTTTACTTCTTTTTTTCAGGTTGTTTCCAATTTCTTATTTCATCCTCTTTCGATAGCTTCTAGCTTTATTACGTTCTTAATTGTGGTTAGTTCAGTTTATTTGATGATGTTCCTTTCTAAATATTTATTTTCTTCTTTGCTCATGCTATTGTTCATTTATTCTTCCAGAAGTATACGAATAATTGTTTCTTTAGCTTTTTATCATTCATTTAATACATATGTCCAACAAATGGTAACCCTCACTTAACCACTCCGACTGACATTGTTTTCCATATTATTGTAGGTTACTTTACTATGGATTTTCAAAACGTCTGTACCTTCTCTTGGACCCATTTTCTTTCTTATAATCCGTCTATTATTCTTTTTATGTCGTCTGCACATTTGATAAGGTGTATATTTGCAACACTTTAACTAATATTTAATATTCATTCTAGTATTAGCATCACATAATCATAATGTATAAGAATTTAGCGGTCGTTACATGTAAGGACATCGATCGGAGTTATGTGCTCAGTATTGTTGCAAACACAGAATATCAAACTGTCCAGTGTTTTTTATACCTCCTAAGTAGACTGTTAGACCCGTAAATCAGTATGTGGGTTTTCCGACGAAATAGATATTGTTTTTGCGCATCTCCTATAGCATTAATGTGAGCGTTGTTCTGAGATAGAGGGAGTGGTGCTGTGGCTATGGTTTGCGGTTATCATGCGGACGTGTACAGAATATCGTCATAATATGCAATGGAAAATTATTCAGACATGTGCTTTTGTCGTAGCAGTGGCATTAATAAACAAACTTTCTTCAAACATGAATTATATTTCTGGTAGGTAGTTACAGTCTCACGTATGTGGATAACATTTGCTTGAGTATACACTGATCAGGCACTTTACCATCAAAACTTTGTAGAGAGAAGAAACGTAGGCTTTTGCTGTGTAAAATTATACCACGAACAGGTACTCCACTTTACTGTGATGTTTCTTTTTGCAGGCAGATTGAAGGTTTCACTAAAAATGTATAAAGCAGACAGCTTGCGTAAACCTAATGGAGAAAATATTTCGAGGGAAGTTTCTATAGAAATACAACATTCTGTTCTGCATCTGTTTAACGTGCCTGCTTTCGCACTAATGATCAGATCTGCGCGGTTAACGTCAAAATTGATCGCAGCAATAATAATTTTTAAATTATTTTTCAAAGCGATAGATTGGCTGGCCAGTGCTTACCTTTGTGCTGTACCACCAATAGTGACACAAGTGAAGAAAAAAAGAAAACATACGAAACGGGCAAGCTTTCGGAACACAGTTCCTTCTTCAGGTGGGAGAGAAGGGAAGAAAAAATGATGGGAACGGAAAGGGAAGGTTAATCACGACCTAGGTCATGAGGATGGTTTTAAGGAGTGTGGAAGTCAGAGATACAGTATTTTAGTACTGAGTCAAGTCCGAGAGAATATATAAGCAAAGAGGAAAGAGCAAGCAGTACACACACACACACACACACACACACACACACATACACACACGCACGCACGCACGCGCGCGCGCGCGCGCGCACACACACACACACACAGTCACACACACACACACACACACACACACACACACACGATATGTGCATGTTTTCATATACCAAGTTTTTCAATATGTGTCATATATGAATTTATATAAACTTTATAATTGGAAAAAGGCTTATAGTAAAAATAGCAAAAGTAACGCATTTATAGTTTGTATATAATATATTCAAGAAATGTGTACCTAAAAATCTTCCTGGGCTAGAATGCAACGTTGAGTCAGAATTTCAAAGCAATGGGTCAAGAACTTTCGGAGATTAACAGCTATACGCCTAACATTTTTATATATAGACGTGGGGACATAAGACGGGAAGTACACCCGCCTTCTCCTTTCATCGGTGAATACCGCTGCGCATGTATTCATTCATCACTGACTCACAGTTGCCAAAACGCTTTACAGAATTAACACAATTGTCAAATCATTCAGAGACAGGAGATGGACTGTAATAAAATTGACGTTGCTTTCCGAGCCATATTCACCCAAAAATTGAATATTACTTAAATCAGATCCAGCAGTTACACTTGGATAATTCCTATACGTTTAATTTGATAGCTGAAAATGTTCGTTACTGTGGAGCTGCCTGGAATTTATTTAGAACAAACTCAAGAATCGAGGCATGCTGAAACAAAAATTCTAATCTGTAAAGCGCTTCTCACGTTTCGCGGCAAAGCATCAGCAGCAGTTATATTGTAACCATCACTAATGTTGGACAGTGGAATTTCTATATCAGAAAAGTAGGGATGCTTAGAGAGCGACACGGCGTCACGCTGTCTACCGGCTTTACAACATGGTAGTCCTGGTGGGCTTAATTTAGCGCTGACATCGTACGTGTCGGTGGTGTCTTCTCTTCTTATGACCATCAGATCATCAAGAACATGCAGAGAATGGAACCAAGAACCCTTAACATTTGAAAGAAAACACTCGTTTGTCTGCTCCAGTCCAATATACGATACACCTGTCTTAATAGGAATAAGAAGAGACAAAGTTAAGTCGTATGGTAAATAATGAATTCTGCAAATAATTGCTTAGGCAAATTACCATCTGCTACACAGTTGAAATGTTAGCCATTACACAAGTTTGTATGTTACAATTAAGTAATCAGTTTGCTGCATTATTTCCACTGTTAGTAAATGTATGACCCATTAGTTATTTGAATAAATACACTTCCCACTCAGAGACACAAGTATTTGACATGTTTTGGCCTCTTCACAATCAATGCCTGACGAATGAACACCGCTGAAGTGCCATTACGTTTATTGTCTGACAAACAGTTAAATATAATTCGTGTGTAATAATCAATAATCCTAGGAAATTTACCTCTTCGTCTACAACGAGCTCATCTGAAGAGTGAATTACAATGTCTCTCGTAATTTACAGCATGGAAAACCTATTTTCGTAATTCGTTGTTGTGCCATGGATGAAGATGAAGTGTAAGATGTAGTTATCATGATTGATCAAGTGGCTTATAAAATGTGTATTACACGATGTCACGCAAAAACGAAGAAAGTAACACTATCCGCTACGCATATAGGCCATGATTTCAGTCAGGACACATGACGAGACATTTCTTTACGCTAGTGGAAGGCACCACTGGGCATCGATTTCTGTTCTCTCACTTTTTTCTTTTTCTAAGGCCTGTGAGAGTTAACTGCGGGTCATCAGTCCCTAAAATTACAAACTACTTATGAACTAGCTTATACTAAAGACGGCACACACATACATGCCCGAGGGAGGATTCGAGCCCCCGACGGGGAACGGCCTCGGCTTTGTAGCATAGCGCCTTAATGTTCACTCACTAGCACCGCTTTCCGTCTGAGACTAAAATAGCCTCACTAGAGGGGAGACTGAACGAAACTGATGCTAAGACAATTTCTTTAACTAACGGATCAGAACGCATAAACGCCTAATGATGAGCAAAACGAGCTTGAAATGTGTTGTCGTATGTCAGGGTGTGCTGAGCTGCCAACGATCGCTGACGTGTGGGGATACGTTATGCTTGAGTGATTGTGTGTTTGAATGTTTCTCTTTCTGAAGAAGGCTGCGGCATAAAATTTAAATTGTCTGAATGTGAATGTCTTATTTGTGTCTGCCTGTGACTCAGCGTTCATCTTTACGACGAGTTGTTTCCTATCTTTTGTTATTTTGTTATTATTATTGCAGAATGTTAAATTTGAGATTAAATAGTAATGCGGCCGAACAATCCCGCCTGGGATGTCCCGGACAATAATGCCATATGATCACTTCATTTCAATAATTCTAACAGCAGCTTTCTAACTTAGCCTGCACTAAAGAAATGAGAGAATCTTCACAGACTCGACAATATATCATTACCTGCGTACTGTTGCAACTGAAACCATACAGTTAAATCCCACCACAAAGTATGTTTAAAGCCGAAAGCTTTTAATATTCTTGTATTTTAAATGGGTACAACTGCAACATCAACTACAAGAATCCTACGAAACACCTGAGTTCGTAATCGTCAGATGACATAGAATTCGCCACACTTGCCAGTTACTACTATAATATTGTTCATCTGTTAGAAACGAATTTATGTCAGTCATTGAACTGCATTTTGATTGGTGGAGCTGTAAGAATGGAGGCGTTTGTGTCTTCAGAATAAAAGTACAATAAAAAAAAGCTGACAACGAGAAGCAGATTGGGTAGGTATGGAATTGCATCCAGTGTCATATTTTATTTAACATTTCCGGTTGCAATTGTCATTGTCTGGAAAGGGAGTGTGTGTGAATTAAGGTGTGGTGGACCGCAAAAATCCTTTTTCACTTCCAAAACGAGCTGGCAGACTGCTGCAAAACAGAAAATAGAAAAACCGAAAAGATAGTCGCTGTCAGAAAGATACGGTCATATTGCATTTCACTGCGATTAACTGGCATATTATTTGTCTGTTTATGTGTGTGGTACCAGAATGTGAATGCTTATTTACCCGCTACTGCAAAACTCTTTCACGGGCCGAAAATAAGTCCTACAAACCGACGTAGTTAAGTGTCAAGAACTAGTAGCGCATGAATAGTCTCTACAAGATCTGTCTGCCTGTCTGTGCCGTCGTACTAAACGCCTACAATTCTCATTTGAATATTGTGACAGTGTGGAGACATCGTTCGTAACTATACCGTGCACCGACTCAGAAGCACTCTATGGAAAATGAGCTCAACGCTAAGCTAGTTGAACGTATTGAAATCTCGGTAAGTCTCTGTTTTGAGCGCAGTGCAAGTTTGAGAGCTCTTTGGCACCGGCGTGACCGCCGTTACTTCCGGTATGACATAGAAACATGATAAAGTCACTTAATATTTACCTGTCTGTTTGGTGAATCATCTCAGTTACTTACTTGAACGGTGCGACATCGGTGCATTACTTTCTACTTCAAGTGCAATGAGGTCATACCATGCGTAAATTGGCGATTAGTTGTAACCACCAATAGAACAAGCAGGAAGTGAGACGTAGCAGCGCGTCAGTAGCCCTGAGATGACTGTCTACTTCTTAAGCGAGGGCTGCTTTAGGTCATGGTACCAGTCCCTCTGTAGATCAGAATTTTAACCCTATTTTGATAGAGCTACCAGCCATTTAAGAAGATAACATAAAGGCTACAGAATAAGTCACTAATAACAGCATTACACTTAATGAGTGCACTAATGACGTTTATGTGCAAAAGCAATAATTTGGATTTTGTCGCTTTGAAAGTGTGTGTGCAATACTCCTGCTCCCATCTTTTGAATCCCGTCTGACCAGTAACAACGTCGCACGATGGTCAACTCATCATAGTTCATGACTTACCTGAGTTATCGAGTCTTCCTTCATGTGTAAAATCATGAATACCGGAAAGATCTTTCTTGAAACGGGAAATCTCTTTTGTGAGGTGATTAGCACAAAAGTAATCAATCGCACCATACATACGTTTCGAACTATCTCCACTACTGTCATACCTATATGAGACTCAGTGAGAACATGTTTTGAAAGTCTTGAAGCATATTGAATATTATTTGCATAAATAGCAGAGGAGATTCTTCCAGCTCGCTCGGCTCAGAGGAGTGACCGCATCTGTAATTTTTTGTTGTTGTCTTTTTTTAAGGGACGGAAACTGAGATCAGTCTTAGCAATCAACATAGAATAAACACTATCCAACGACCGCAAAGAATAGCTCTATTAGGAAAAAGAAAGCAGGGTTCCACTACCACTGCGGTACAAATTTTCAATATTACCGCTGTCTACCTGAATTCACTTTCCTGCAACTATCGATAAGTTTAAAGAATTCGATTAACAAAATGACGTCGTAAAGCCCCTTTAATCAGACTCAAACAACGAATATCATACTGAAAGTGATTGTCAACTCGGTAATAATCGACGGAGTTCCAGGACATGTAATAGTAATGTAATATTCACATGTATTATCCCTTCTCTAGTGCAAGTGAAATGCACCAAAACAAAAGTAGGGCTTAAGTAATTCATTTCTGTGAAATCCAAGAATTTGTATTGCAGTGGTCTGTAGGTCAAGAAAGTATTTCCATTAACTGTTATTTCATTTTTATTTATTTGCATATAGACGCTTTTTATTCGCTTAATTTCACCATTTTTTGGTTTGTGGAACTGAAATAGACACCTCAGCTATTCATCCAACTGAATATTACTAGTTACGTTGAGTATTCATCTTCAGAAAAATAGCAGAATACTTTCGGGAAAACTGACATCAATAGCCCCATTAATGTAGATATAAACCTGTACTTTGTGTCATTTATTAGACCTCTACAGTGGGTGTAGGGGTGAGAGCAGGAATTGGACGTGAACGAGAAGTGATATACTCATGCTTTTTGAACACTTTCAGTAAGTAATAACACTGTCGTGACAGAATTTAAATCGTTCGTAGGAAGACCAAATTATAAAATTTAGCTGCATATAATTGGCATCTGATGGGTTCGTGTTACGTGCAGAGGTGTCGAAACTGTTCACTAACTGTTGAGCGTCAGAACTTAACAGAACTGTGATATATTCCGAAATAGTGACAATTTGTCTATGCTGCCAATGGATAACGCCAAAGTCACTGAAATTTCTATAACAATCTGATCAACTGTGTCATCATATTACGGCCCAATGGTTCTCATATGAATATTGTGGGAGCTTGGAGCTTGTATTTATATGAAAACGGCTGGGGTAAAAACATAATTATAAATAAAACACTTTGCGACTGCTGCATATAATATCAGCACTATGCTCTGCTTCTTAACCCATAGTTATTTTGGATTTAGGGTTCTTTCTGCCTGAATGTCCTGCACAGTCATCAAAAGGTTTTCAGTATATCTGCTGCTCGTTTTTGTTGGGGGATTTGATGGGACTCTATACAACAGGTGATAGTATCATTTTTGCAATATTTGTAGACTGGATGTCAGTTTGGCTTAAAGATAATTTAATCTATACATTACTATCCCTAATTCTATGTTTGTATAAGAGAAGCTCTTCTTATTTTGCACACCATGTTACGAAGCCTTCCCAGAAATGTTCACATCTTGAAAACAATGCTGCTTTGATTTCTCTTCGTTAGTATGCCTCTCTTCGTTCGTCTGTGCCTCTGACAGCGATATCAAGAAAGGTCTTTCTGAGTCTATAATCGTAAAGGAAACTGACGCTTACATCTAATGTTTTCAGTATAATCAATGGAAAAGCTCGAAGAAATGTAAAACAGCACTGGTGAATGACTTTTGTTGTCATTGCGCTTCAGACAGAATACGCAAATAATTGAGACACTTATTACTATGTTAGAGGTCGGTGCATCTGTATATTTTTATTAGTGACAACTATCGACTCATTAAAGCTATTTACGGACTTACGAGCAGGGCTCATTGACATATACTTTAGGTGTTCGGACCCCCGCCAGGCGCGCGAGGCGCGAGCTAAGTCTCTGCGAGCTCGCTTGGCAATCACCTCGGCTCTTATTCTTCCTGTTGATAGTATGACTGAAGCTTGGCAACATCGCAGTGTAAGTCTGTCAACGCTGGTACCGAGGTCTTACTTCCTGGTTGGCACAGAACTATGCTCATAAATTCACTTGATGTTTCCTGTAATTCCCATTGAATAATCTGACTGGTTTGTCAGTTGAGAGGCGACAGAAGGCTATTTGTTCATGCTTTTGGGTCAAGAAAATTGTTTACACGGCGAAATTCCAACTAGTCTCTTACGTTGCGAGTTATATTTTCTACTGATGTATGTGACAGTAGGAAAGAACTGGCGTGCACAGCTCCTCGCTAGCTCTGGGGTAAAGTTGTCGTCTGCCATGGAGAGGTGGCTTTGGTCACTGGTTCGGGTCTCATTCGAGTAAAACTTTTTAGCTGTTTTCGTGACAGGAGTTGCTCGAATCCACATCGAAAACAACAAGAAACCTCTTGTGGTTACTTGCTATATTCTATCAGATTATGCGAAAGTCTGACAACTTTCTGGTAGTTTACCATATCTCTACCTTTAGAATCGAACTGATTCCAAGCTAATTATGACGCCAATAGATGTTCGACGTGTATTTTCGTCTGGAAATAATTTTTGTCGAAGGTTATCGAGTAGGGGCAGGAAAGGTGGTTGGATTCGATCTCGCGACTGCTTATTTATACGCTTGTAAACGCGACTCTTACCGCGAGACCACGCGGTCACATACCACAGAACCGTCTCGAGAAGGACCTAACACTTCCTCCTGACAGTACCGCATTCTACAGTGTTGCCAGATCGTGCACATCGTCGGACTTAGCATTCTGCGTCGGCCGGCCGGCGATCAATTTTTTTGTCTAAGACTGTACATTGCAATAAAAACGTTGTTCGTTCCATAGTTTCTCTTTACATCCTTTACATTACTTTCAAATGTTGTAGTTAGTGAAAACAACCTTTTTGTATCATTTGCGGTATAATGATATTGCGGTTACATGCTACTATGCATGAATAGACGTCTACAGCATAACTGTTTTTAGTTCCTTAATCGGGGGTACGTCAGACGCAACAGCAGCCCACACCTCAGAGCCACAGAGCCACTGTAGTGAATGACAAGGAAACCTACCCAAGTATCACTCCGATTTTTATGAAATTTGGATTTGTTATATTACATGAAAAACTGTGGGTCTCGTATTTTTATTTTTATTTATTTATTTATTGGGGCTAAAATAGAAAAATCGTGATAACTTAGAGATTAATTAAGCGATTTTAATGATTTTTTGGTATGAAAGTGTCTTTTGATATGAGATCGGCGTATTTACACTCTTTGACAAAAAACCTGGCCGCCGGCCGTCCGCCGCTGAGCCTAAGTTCGAGCCGATCGCGACATGGGACAATAAACGTGGCCGCGCTGATTCGCTCTAAGTCCAGCTATCTGCACAATCTGGCAACACCGCAGACTGCGGGAGTTCATACAGTACTTCCTGTGTGCAGTTGGAAGAGAACTCAGTCAGCTACATCGGTGGTCTTGCGGTAAAGTGCGCAACTTGTATGTACAGTATTAGCAATCGAAACCGACTGTTGACAAAAATTTTAAATTCACGTCACTCGTGCATGCTGATGCCACATGTGTAAGGGGAGCATATGTGTAACGTATTTAATTTTTTGGTACACTGGTAATAACATTTCGGCTCAATAACATTGCTGCCTATGGCCGCAGCACTTGGCACAGCTCTCCGCGGCCCACTCGCCGGCAGCAGCGGTGGCGGCGCAACACAGCGCCTGCCGCCGCTCATCGCCCTGGATACGTAAAATGCTGTAGTGTTGCTAAGTGGTGATCCACAAAAAAAGTTGCGATTCCTATTTCACACACCATATAACGAAGCAGACCACCTATTTTGAATGATGAGCATATAATACATTAGAGGGGCAAAAAATTATCATTATCCAATCCAATGGCACTCTACGATGGTTAACACTTATTTGTGGTTTAAATCTCGATCCTTTTCCTTTCAGAAAAGACTTTCATGTAATTTGTTATTGTCATCAGTTCATATGTTTTCATCAAGACACTCTAACGTCCATCACCTCTTTTCGGAATGACTTAAACTGAGCCCTAACATTTTCCTGAATCACGAAAATTTTTTATTAGTTCACAGTCTATAAATAAGTCATTCCACTGTAGGTGAAGTTGAACTTATATGCTGGCTGAAGTCCATTACGTTGTGAGCTTTCTTCGGCATTCACTAAAACATTTGAGTTTACAGGATCTTTTCGTAAATCAAAACCATTTCAGTTGATATGGAAACGATTTTATTTCCACTTAAACATTGCACAATCAAGAAATGCAGCAGCAAGCCAACAGAGCTGCTTACAGGTTTCTGGCCACTAGCATACTCTATCGAAGACTAAACAAACAATGGTTTCTCTCCAACATCTTTCTGCATAACCACGTAATAAGATTGATGACAAAGTTTTGTAATTCACAATTAAACAGTATTCTTTTACCTTAAAAATGGCAAAATACAGAAATTAAAACATTACATTTAAGCTTTGACTATTTATGTCAATGTATGTACTTGTTTCATGAAATTTGTATTTAAATGTGGTATACAAATTTGAAGTCATCCTTTTGACTAGTGTTTACTGTGCTCAAATTATTTACATTATGTGTCCTATTTTTCGTCAAACCACACATTCTTTCTGGTCTCTTGGCCACATGGGAAAGAACGCTTTTGCAACTGAATTAATGATAATAATGATGGTAATAATGATAGTAATCAATGATGTATACGGCATTACAACAGAATGATAAAGATTACAATAACAATAGAAAATGCCGATCTCTTAACGTTGACACACTGCAATGAGTTTTGGTATTTCGTTGCTGAATACCATTTAGGATATTTTTCAGAGGTGAAAAATAGGCCTGAAGCCACACACATCACTAATACAACGATACCTCACTAAACAACTATGCTTGCTGTAGATCAGAAAACGAGAATGGCGCCACCGAGCTAAAATGAGATTACTCGTTCAGTTATCTGACATTTATTGGCAGTTAATACAGACAGTCCCGACATAAAACATAAAATTGTTTGCAATTTAAGCAGGGGTAGACCTTTCTACGGTCGAAAATTTAATTCAGGATAACAGAGTAATTTAAATGCAATGACTAATCTCATATGAATATTGGAAAATATCTCGAATTCTGGAACTAAGGCCTAGAGTTGCCTAGCACCGTAAGGAATACTGCTAAGCTATAGGCCATCCCACAATAGCCTCATTCCTACAAACAGCATGCTTCAACTGGATTTTATCTATGCTGCGCTGCCAAAGCCCCTTCTAAGTAATGCTTCAGTCCGAAAGCAGACAACATCATTGAAAAATGCTGATGAATAGATGACTTACCTTCATCAACTTCCGAGAGTTTTTTTTTTTTTTTTTTTTTTTTTTTTTTTTTTTTTTTTTTTTTTTTTTTTTTTTTTTTTTTTTTTTACTAAACGGAGAAAGTGTGAAATGACTACTTTCTCCAAAGTTCCTACGGACTTTTGTCCCAAATTGGACGTATATACGTTCAATCTTGTCATACGCGGCTCACATTCCAGGAATATCACCAAAATCAGCATCTGGCGGGTACCATCCTAGAGCAGCTATTACGTAAGTTTTTACCCATAATCATAAAATTGACCAGACGGCTTTTGCTGCAGAATATAGTGACGTCTATTACATCCACATAACATTTCCTAATAAGAAACTGTTTTCTTCGTATAGTGATGCCCCTGTTTAGGTGAATTATAATGTTAGTGTTTAATGTTGCTTCAGAAGTTTTTTTGTCTTAAATATTTTTATCTTTGCAAGTGATTCAAATTAATTGTAATAATTAGTTTCCCTTCAAATTACTCCATTCATTTCATCTATTATTTGTAAAGTAATTGCAACCGCCAAAAGCGAAATTGTCCTATAAACCAAACCGTTTGGTTATTTTAGGTCTATCGTCCATGGGCAGAACACTTTCATCTGAAATATCTCCACGAAAGGCAGAGAAGCGGACGGTTCTCTGTCATAGTAGAGTCAGGCTCGTGTAGCCAGTCCTCTGTTCAGAAGAGATGGAATTATATGTTGAAGAAAGAAGTCATATCTAAGAAACTTGCATATTAATTTTATTTTTCTCATGTATTTACATTCTTTCAGTTTATATTCGCCTTTACTTCTCACAAGATAATGAGATATATTTTCTCTGCTAGTAGCTACCTTTGGTCGTTTCCGACCGCATTACATTTTCCGTGGTCTCTAGATGAATAATACTTTGTCTCTGCCGGTCCCAGATTTCACGTCGAAAGAAAACATGTGCTCCACATCATTCATTTCGCAGTAGGCGGTGTATTTCCACCGTTAGTATATTTACTTGTACGAATATTGTTCGTAACCGTAAACAGTTTGCTCTTGCTGTTCATCTCCTTAATATTGTTAAACACATATTTTCCCTATAATTGGTGTGGTTGAACTGCTGTGCTGTGCTTTATTATTGTTATTACCATTAGTTTTTATTTCAAGTTGATGACTGAATTTGTATTACCGTTACATTTGTTTGTTCAATATGTTTCACAAAATTGAAGATCAACAAGTTCTCATATCCGTTAACATAAGCGAATTAGAGCTAATGTATAACGGTCATTTTTGTCTTGTTTCATCCGTAAAAGTTCCTCTGAAAATCTGGAACACTTCTTTTAACACCCTTAATTTGAAACCTACACGTAGGCAGAGGACATTCACGGATTGCTCATTTATTAACTTCATTAATAATAATTTGGATCAAATTTATTTACAAATTTTGTACTCAGTCCATATAATTTTTATAATAGCGGTAAAATTACAGCCTTGCGCATTCTACGGCATCTGTTAAAAATCAATAAATAAGAGATACGTCAATACTTTTATTTACTATCTTTTAAGAAGCAACAGTGCAATTGCTTTCCCTAATATTGTTTTAAACCATAGCACAATTCATCGATTAATTTTAATCGTTGTAACACGTGTTTATTAGGTTGCTTTATTGTCTATTGTGTGTTTGTTACAAATTTTACAATTGATTTTATACTAACGATAGGCCAGAAACGTAATTAACGTAACTCAGAACCGCGTGACAATGCAATATTTACTCGCATTCGTTTTTGCTACGGAGCGACTTGGTGCAGTGGTAACACACAGGACTCATATTCGGCTGCACGGCGCATGGCCTTCAGCCATTTCGATTTGAGTTTTCCATGATTTTCCTAAATCAGTCTAGGCAAATGCCAGAATGGTTTCTCTTCCAGTCGTGAATGTTTTGCCGTTAAAACTATTTCTGGTAAGACTTATTGTGAGTGCATATCGCCCTATCTTTTACCTTCGCGATCTTTTCGTGACTAATACAGATGAGGGGTCAGGTGAAATAGAAATAAAACAAATATATCGAATGTCTCCGTTGTAGTCTCATAAAAAACGTTTCAAATTGAATGAAAAATTTCACACATACAACATTTGAAAAGTGTAAAATAATCATTCAAATGGAAAATGCATATAAACGTGGTTTTAAAATAGACTAAGACGTATAAAGTAACTTTTTTCCACTCGATAATTGCTACCGCGTTAAGGATAGTTCTAATAAATCTTAGAAATTTGAAGAGCTATGTCAGACATCATAGTAACACTGGAACATGAAGTGTTCTTGCATCATGAGTAATGCTAACAGTAGCGTTTAGTGGCCACCAACTTGAAGGGTAATTTATTTCATTACCTTTCTGAAGTCGATAAGAGATATGACGCGGTGGCGGCAGCCACGGTCGTTTTGGTAAATGCGGCACAACGAGCGAGCGAAGGCGCGCGCGTCTCGAAACGGAGAAGGCGGAGCGCGCCTGCTGGAGGGATAGTTTTCGTTCTGAACAGAGGAAGCCATCACACGGAGCCTAACAGATGTTCGATAGACCTCTTCGAACTTACGCGTTTTGACTGTAACATAAGAAATAAATGAAATTCACGAATTGCATTGAACTTGCAATGGTAAGTCAATTAATATCGTCCGCTATCTGCGACGACACCGATCGAATCATAATCGATCAACGTGAGATACTTGGCACGTAAAAGTCGGCATTAAGTTTGTACTTTGAAACCTATCTCCGCGCTGTAATGAACACACTGCAATTAAAACTATGTCTGCATCGCATCCGGCCATGAGACTACGTAACATTTTATGAAATCAACGTGGCAGGCAACAAAGACAGGTCCTGAATCTATTGAGCACCTTATCAAGGAACATCATAATATGCTCATTGTAGTAGTTAACTGAATTTGTGTTCAATAAGGTCGTTTCATAAATTAACTACTCCTACTCTCTTTCACGTTGCGAGCAATCTGCCTCAGCTGTGAGTAAATCAATGAGGTAGGGTTTATAGCAGTAATGTCTAGCTGTATAATAGTCACTTTCTGAAAACCTAGCCAATTTAGAAATCGGGTCCGTTTTGTTGCAAAAGCTGGATCTCATCATTTCGTCTCGTTACGTCTTTAATTTATCCTCTTACTGTCAAACAAAATCATCCGTGCCAACTGTCTCCTGGCAACCACATAGCAGATGCCGTAGCCACCTACTTCAAGAATATCAAGTGACATCGCAAACAAAACGAAAGAACATTTTCTTAAATGAATTTATCCATTGTTCTGAAATGATGGTAAAATTTTAGATATAGATAGAACAACTTATTTGGAAATCACTTCAAATGTAGTCATCCCATAAAGTAAATAATAAATTCTAAAGCCGCGTCACCTGTTTTTTTTTTTTTTTTTTTTTTTTTTTTTTTTTATTAAGATCATTGCTTTACAGGTCCACGACCGTTTTCACGTTTTTAAAGACCCATCTTCAGGTGTAAATTTTTTTTCATATGAAAATTCATTACAGAGACACAAGGTTCTAATTGCTTTCATCTGTCATGGGAATAAAATTTCATTAATTAGGCTCAGATATATGGAACCAGTCCAACAGAAATCATCACTGTCATTCAGAATAAAAACCAAGGACATTAAAATGTGGGACAAATAGTCGCGTAATTTTGATTACTGTATTTTCAATGAAACCAGTAGATCGCTGTTGAAGTGAAGGAGTAGAAACTAAAGATGACTGCCCAAAGAATCGAAGAAACCGATAGATGATGGTTTTGTATTTTGCTCATCTTTGCATCACGTATTGCGGCAAGGTAAATGAAAACTTACGAATATGCACAACCACTCTGATTCTCTGTTTTGTTACAGCTTCATGAGAACTAAATTCAAAACATGCATGTGTAAACATGATTTGCTTATAATACTCAGCTGCGTCGATGCTTTGGGTATAATTCCACAATAGCTGCTCATTAGGTAATATTCCTTGAATGTGAGACGCGTTTGACAAGACTCAACGTAGATACAGTCCATCTTCGGACAACAGTGGCTAGTATCATTGGAGAAAATGATGGTTCGCATTACTTTTCGTTTGTTACAAAAAGCTCTCACTGAAAGTTGATGAGGGTAAGTTATCAATTTATTAGCATTTCTTCACAATGCATGGCTAAAAGCCAGTTGAGGCCAGATGCTAGTAGGATTGAGAATATTGTGGGCTGTCGCTTTCAAGATGTGAAGTCTTTGATACCTTACTGTTTAGTAACGGATGATGCAACGTTCATATCCAGTAACTAATATAAAAAAATTGTAGATATCTAACAAAGTAATTGTTTTAGTCTTTTTGTTGGGGGGGGGGGAGAATTTAAACGCTAGTTTCGGCCTTATTGGACGAATTTAATATCTGCATCCTAAATGTGACGGCGGAATATATCAGGAGATAGCGCCGCATATTAACTGAAATGCGCGACTCCCCTCTAGAAGCCCGTATGAGACGAGCGCGATTTCGCGTTGCTTATCGCTACACAGGTCTTCCTAGTACAGCAAGAACTGGCAACATCGTTGCTGATATTTGGCAACACTGTGACAGTGCAGTTACTTCCGCAAGTGGTACTGAATTGTCTCACAAAGTTCACTTGACATTCCTCTTCTACTTTCATGACTCATGATGTGTAATGACCACGTGAAATGAGAGACAGAAATTTAACTTTTGCACTCAAGGAACGCAGTTAGAACGTGTTGGTGACTTTCAGGTTATCTTTTGCGATGCGTTAGAGGCTCAGCGTTGAATATGTGAGAGACTGAGGGCAAAATGCGGCAGTGTGTGGTTGGCTGTGTGGTTCTGCTTGTGTCTTCTGATGCAAGCCTGCTGTGTGGCGGCAGTTCTAATCCTGCTGCAGATTGCAGATTGCAAGAAGAAACTCTTTAACGGAATCATAAGGAAAGCTTTATACAATAAGTCTTTCAGAAAGGTTGACTTTAAATTATGGAAGTGGTATTAGATGTCTTCTTTGCTTCACCATACAAACGCCTTCGAAGAAATTCGAATTCACCTCCATTGATGCGAAATATCTCCTGCAGAAATGAGATATGAAGACACGAACCTTGCAGTGTGCTGGTTTTGCTTTAGAACGTGCACTGAAACGTATTCACATAATTCAGCTCATACATTTACAGTAAGGAATGAAACAACGACACTAAAACATTTTAGTAAGTTAGATATTGTGTCTTGATGAAAACATATGAACTGATGACAATGACAAATTACATGAAAGTCTTTTCTGAAAGGAAAAGGATCGAGATTTAAACCACAAATAAGTGTTAACCATTCTAGAGTGCCATTGGTTTGAATAATGACAATTTTTTGCCTCTCTAATGTATTATATGCTCATCATCCAAAATAGGTGGTCTGCTTCGTTATATGGTGTGTGTAATAGGAATCGCAACCTTTTTTGTGGATCACCACTTAGCAACACTACAGCATTTTACGTATCCAGGGCGATGAGTGGCGGCAGGCGCTGTGGGCAGAGGGCGAGGCAGCGCTGTGTAGCGCCGCCACCGCTGCTGCCGGCGAGTGGGTCGCGGAGAGCTCTGCCAAGTGCTGCGGCCATAGGCAGCAATGTTATTGGGCCGAAATGTTATTACCAGTGTACCAAAAAATTAAATACGTTACACATATGCTCCCCTTACACATGTGGCATCAGCATGCACGAGTGACGTGAATTTAAAATTTTTGTCAACAGTCGGTTTCGATTGCTAATACTGTACATACAAGTTGCGCACTTTCCCGCAAGACCACCGATGTAGCCGACCGAGTTCTCTTCCAACTGCACACAGGAAGTACTGTATGAACTCCCGTAGTCTGCAGTGTTGCCAGATTGTGTAGATAGCTGGACTTAGAGCGAATCAGCGCGGCCACGTTGCCCCATGTCGCGATCGGCTCGGACTTAGGCTCAGCGGCGGTCGGCCGGAGGCCAGATTTTTTGTCAAAGAGTGTACATCGCAGGGGGAGTGACAATTAGGGGAGTAACTACCCCTAAAGTGACCAATTTTTTGCGCTCAAGTTTTTTTATTTTTATTTATTTATTTATTTATTTTTATTTAATCGAAGTTGAAGCTATGAAATTTGTCTATTATCAAAATATACTTTCATGGCCGGCCGCAGTGGCCGAGGAGACTAAGGCGCTCCAGTCTCGGTCTGCACGGCCACTACGGTCGGGGGATCGAATCCCCCCTCGGGCATGGATATTTGTGCCGTCCTAGTTCGTAAGTAGTTCATAAGTAGTTTGTAAGTTTAGGGACTGATGACCCCGTAGTTAAGTCCCATCGACTTTACAAACATTTGAATTTGAAATACTTTCATGCCAAAAATAATTAAAATCGCTTCACCAATTTCTAAGTTATCGCCATTTTTCTATCTTAGCCCAATTTTGGAGGGACAGTTTCAGCCCTGAAGTATGTTTTTCCGCCGCTAAAAAATTACGTGTCCCATAGTTTTTCTTATACTATAAAATATGCAAATTTGATAAAAATCGGAGAGTGACTTGGGTAGGTTTCCTTGTGAGTACAGCGGCAGCACTACGCTGAGCGGCCTCTGCCCGCCCCGCCCCACGCTGCCTCGTTCCAGTGTCAACACGCTCGCTGCGAGCGTAACACACTCGGCGCGCCACCGCCGAGCGTTGCGCACGCGACCGAGTACGAGCGAGCGAAATCGGCGATTTGCAGACCTCTAACAAGTACACAGACGTGTTCGTGTCGTTCTCGTCAATGTCCTGTACTGACCACATTAAAAATCTCTAGTCGCGAAGGCGCAGTGTCCGCTTCTTAAGAAGAACTGTACCTCTTAACTGACAAAGAAGGGCGTCCACAATATCCGTGTGGTACAAATTCTTTGCGCAGATACATAAGTAATTTAAATTTAAAAAAACCAGTTTAGAGCCTCATTACAATCATCTCACATCCATACAGTTTTTATGAGGAAACAAATTGAATTCGTACTCCTCCTGGAGTGAAAACCTTTACATTTGTACCATTTCTTTTGAGGAACGCTGGATCGGCCGTTATGCAACAAATTGTTGCCACTGTGAACGGAGTTTGTAATTAGTTATCGATAATTAAGTTGGTGCATTACCTATCTGCATGATGTATGCTACTATGTCTAAACGCAAATATACTATAATGAAGCAGCCCTCGGTCGCAAATAATAAATTATTTGACCAGGTTTCGGCAATAAGATTGCCTTCATCAGAAAATATAAAACAAAGCAAGTCACATAATAAAATATACTATTCAGCTGTATAGCTTACGTCACAAAGTTTAAAGAGAATTTTTTTGGAAAAAGCTAGCCACTATGGCCTGCACGCCTGCACGGAGGCATCAGACAGGCGTGTGCTAAGTGAAGTTGTGACCAGGAAGACACTACCTCAGTACTGCCATCTAGTAGCCGCTATTACAATTACGCTACTGTACAGAGAAACATAATTGAGAAAACAATTGTTACAAGATGTTTTATTTAACGTGAGAGATGGCTGAGGCGTCATTTTGGCAATACAAAGGTGGTAGAGAAAATAAAGGAATAACAAAGCTTTAATAAGCATATTAGTTATAAATTGTGTATTTTGGAATATAAAGGCTTTGGATCCGGAAGAAATATTTCGAACACTGCACGAAGTACGTCAAAGACCAAGTAATGGGTTAATACCATTAAAAAAGTTTTTTAATACGGAGTTTTAACTGTTCATTTAGAATAAGCCCGTCATTACGAGAGGCACGAGGCATCACAACAACGTTTCACCAGGTAACGCCGGTCAACTGCCGTTTGTGTATGAGAAATCGGTTGGAAAGTTTCCTCGTGTCAGGACGTTGTAGGTGTCGCCACCGGCCCAACCTTGTGTGAATGCTCTGAAAAGCCTTCTTCCTGTCGGTTAAATGTCGTGTCTGCAGCACGTCATCTTCATGGTGTAGCAATTTTAATAGCCACGAGTATATCTTCGCCTCACAGTCCAGATGAATTTATTAGATTCTGCCTAAATAAATTACGATCATGCTTGAGACACATAGCCGTTTCGGCACGTTGGAAGTATGATATCGAAGCTTTTAGAAACCAATTACATGATCTTGGGGAAGAAGGTGAGGAACATTACTCATATAATAGGCACAATGAAAGAAATAGACACGACCGGCGTTCACAACAAAGCCCACCACGTAATAATCATTGCGGAGAGCGAGATGACAGAAATGAGAACAACAACCATACGGATGTAAATCATACACAGTACCGCGATAGTAATAATACTTATTCACATGAACAGTCAAATAACCGTGGTAGAAACTCTGGAAGCGGAAGACGTTATAATTATCAACATAATTACAACAACTATAATAACAACAGTTCTAGCGACACCAACTGGCGTGAAAGACATAATTCTGACACACATCGCGATGCCGAAAATTACAACGATAGTGCGCAAAAACACACCTATGATCGCACACGCAATAATTCTCAAGGCCGACGTCCACGACAGGAACGGGTAAATCAAAATTGGCGTAGAAATAATCAACGTGGTCCGGAAAGGCAAAATGAAATGTTGAAATCAGACCACCAAACCTTCGTCACAACATATCACAGAACGGTCCGTCAGAAAAATGACTAGCGGCTCCCGGGGCAAACAATGTGACCGCGAAGAATGTATCTCATCCTGATTACACAATGAAACTTATTCACTGTGAACATTCTAACGATAAAAACAGTCATGATGAACATTCTGAACACCTTGAAAGAAATAAAACAAAGTACACAACACTGAAACAGGCATTAATCACATAATAATAATAATTTAAAAACGACACAATGTATTTCAAAAACTAAATCTTTAAAACCGGGTGAAAATGACAATAATGAAAATTCTACATCTACAGTTTGGAAAGTTTACACTAAAGCAACGTCTACGAATAACACAGCTCATCAAATTGATGAAACAATCAAAGATCATTGATGAAATGATGACAATTCGGAAACAGAAGCTTTACGTACTGATTCTGAGGATGACACCATGTACGAAATAAAATTTATACAGCAGGAATCTACAGTTGCATATGATAGGCCACAATACAGATTGAAAATCAGAATATTGCACAGGCACATCTACATCTACATGGGATACTCTGCAGATACTGGCAGAGGGTTCACTGAACCATCTTTATACTATTTACCTCCCATTCCATTCTCGAATAGCGCGCGGGAAGAAAGAACACCTGAATCTCTTCGTTCGAGCTCTGATTTCTCGTATTTAATTCTGATGATCATTTATACCTATGTAAGTGGAAGTCAGCAATACATTTTCGCATGCGGAGGAGAATGTTGGCGATTGGAGTTTCGTAAGTAGCGATAAGAGCTGTTGTTGTAACGATGCCCATCCCAGATCCTGTCTCATTTCCCTAACGCTGTCTCCCCTCTATCGTGACAATACGAAACAAGCTGCCCTTCTTTGGACTCTTTCGATGTCCTCCGTCAAACCCACATGATAAAGAAATTTTAGGACATAAAAGATGCTTTATTAGAAGAGAAAGTAGATTGCTTAAACATTCCCATTCATCCTGTTGCAACTATTCAAATTGGCTAAGTAAATTTTTCAGCCTTTTTAGATTCAGGTAGCCCTGTCTCTGTAATTAGTGAAGTGACCTTTAAGAAGTACAAAAGCTTGTTTAACTGTCCTATTTTACCATTACAGTGAACTAAAATTCGTGGTTAAATATCAGGGAAAGCTGTTGAAGTTAGGCGCCAAATGCACGTAGATTTCAGCTGTCAAGGTCACCTTTCTTCTGGCAATTTGGTGATTGTTCCTTTGCTGACTACTCAGTTAGTACTGTGTGTTGATCGTCTGACGGAATATAAAGTCGTCTTAGAATTCAACGTTGCTAACGCCACAGCATGTTGTTCAATTAAAATTCGCAGATTACTAGACAAAGAGGATGTGTTAGCTGTTTGAAATTTTTATCTACGTCGTATCTGGATGCTGATGTCAAACCCTCTGATAATATAACGACAAATATTTAGGGACAAAACTAACTATCTTCCTGTCATCATTTGCGATAAATTCGGTGATGTTGAAGTTGCTTCAGAAGGCATTGTTTGATATTTTGCGGAAATATTCTTGAGTATTTGCTAATTCACCTGGCACCATAAAAATTTTTCTTTGTGAAAGAGCATAATAAACTTTTCCTACCATCTTACCCAATACCTTCTATATACAGAAATATAGTGAAAGCTGAAAGTCAGTCCACGTTGGAACAAGGTGTGGCAGAACCAGCAGTCAGTTCATATAACATTCCTCTCTATATCATTGAGAAAAGAGATAAATTCATTCGGCTGGTGCTTGATTCTAGACATATTAATACCATCAGTTTACCCGAAACTGACCGTCCTCAAACCCTGGAAGAATTGTTGCCAAAATTTCATGGTGTCAAAGTTTTGTCTACGTTGGAGCTCAGCTCTAGTTTCTGGCAAGTAAAGTTGCATCCAAATTTTAGAAAATACACTGCTTTTCTTTGCTTTGGTAATTGTTACCAGTTTCGCAAATTGCCTTTCGGCCTCAATATTGGGATAAACGTAATGGAATTTTAAAACCTTTACTAGAAAAATTTGACAAATTAGGCGTTACTGTCAACCTAGAGGAATCACAGTTTGGTCGCTCTCAAATTAAATTTCTAGGGCATATTATTTCTACCGAGGGAATTCACCCTAACCCAGAGAAATTGGAAGCTACAGTAAAATGCCTGTACCTACCACTAAACGCTAGTTAAGAGGTTTTTTAGGATTAATTAATTTTTATCGCGCGTCATAAATTTGAAGGAACTAGCCACCCCTAGTCTGTATCAGTTGACTAGGAAAAATATTGCTTGGTGTTCTGATGATGTCCCTCAACGAAAATTTCTTGTTAATGCTCCTATTTTGCACCACCCGGACTTGACAAAGAAAATTTCATTTCCACTGACAACTCGAAATTCGGACTTGGCGTCCATGTATTTCAGGAAAGCTAGGAGAACGGCATTGGTACGCAAAAAACCATAGCGTTACCAGCCGCATATTGTCAAAGTCGGAACGTAATTATTCCATTACTGAACTAGAAGCTCTGAATGTAGTTTGGGCGTTTGGAAAATTCCATTTCTTTCTGTTTGGTAGACACACATAGGTGTTCACAGACCAGCCGTGCACTTCAGTTTATTATGACAGCTAAGTTAAATGATAATCGCCTTAGACATTGGGCTCTGTTCCTTATAGAATTTAATTTCACACTAACTCATATCCCAGGTAAACAGAATATTGTAGCTGACACTTTATCTTGTTCGCTTGTTGGCCTCATTAAGGCAACAGAAGAAGCTTATTTGGAAAATAATTTCAGTATCCTCTACATGCAGAAAGTTGCATTTGAAAATTATATATTTCATTCCATTCCATGATGGTGGTGGCAGCTGGTGCAGTAACAATGGTGAATAATTAAGTAAATCACAATATTCTTTATTATATCCAATAACGCGTTTCGCGCTGTTAGACTGTAAACAGACAAATGATTTATTACAGTCCGTGTACCTGGCGGGCAGCGAATCTAATATGGCTAAGGTTAGTATGAAAAAATCAACCTTTTGAATGTCAAATTTAGAAACAAACTAATCTTTGACTATCCAATAATGACACACATTTCGATAAACTCCATCTAAGGTGGAATAAGATTGACCACCCTGAAAAAAAAGCCATACTATATGAAATACAGAACGCACTTGTTTAGCTGAGCTATGTACAACAGCTTATTCGCATGCAGTAATGATTGGTTGATTTTTAATAATGGGCAGTCATAGTTTATATAAAAATGTGACTTCCAAAAGGTTGGTTTTTGTAATATTTGTTGTAAACATTTGAGAATGGCGATGTAGATTTCATTTTCGTTTCCAGTAATGGGAAGTCAAAATATATTAGTCACATTTTTGACGGGAAAGACAACCACAATATTCCTTCCTTGGAGATGCAGTACCACCGTTATGCAAGACGTGATCTGTGATAAGACTCAAGAACTGAATGGGAATATTCATAAAACCCACACATACTGATTGTGGAAGTTTGCATTGTCATTTTGGGTGAATTGTGCTACATTTCTGAAGTAACAGTTACGAGAAGAAAGCCAACCGATTATGGCAATATTTGGTAAGTCGCTTGTACATAGTCTCAAATAAATGACGACATATTTTGGCTTTGCACTTTCCCGTTTATTAGGAAACTGTCACGATACACGACGGGCTATTGTAGCCGCATGGTGTAAGGCGTTATGTTACGGACTGGACGTTGTTTCCGCATGAGGTTCAGGTCCTCCGTCCGGTAGTTTGTAAGACTAGGGAATGACAACATTAGTAGTTTGGCTCTATAGGTTTACAAAAATTTAACATTTTTCGTCCAAAACAGCACTTTTCATCATTATAGGTGAAGTTCGCAACCTCGTATTTTGTTTTGACTAGTTTATTTATTTTTCAAATGAGGAAAGAGAGTCTTACGGCTACACGTTAATATACAATGAATATGGCTAATCGAAAGGTAGGTAAACAAATTAAAAAACTACTTGGATTAGAAACCAATTTAATTTTTAATCCTATTTGCCTTAAATAGCTCTCTTTATTTCTTGAAACTACATAGGTATTACGTACCACATAAGTATTCGAACCGAATAACTCTTAAGAATCAACAAAATCTAAAGATGCTATCTTCAAGGAACTTAACCATTTTTTTTCCTAGGATACTAATGGAAAATACCGTTACATTTTGGAACATCTCTTACACCGGAAATTATTTTACTGTCTACCACGCAGATAAAAACACCGCGTGAGAATCGCTTGTAAAAGTTTGAAAACGAATAATTCTCTGAAATGTAGTTACACGTAGGCGGCTGCGCAATTCCCTCTGGGTTTACAGAAGCGCAGCACCATTTGGCAGCCTCCAAATAAACGTCTGTATTGTTCCTCGCGGTAAACAGGAACTGCGCGGTCGGCCGTCTGCGGTTCTTCGGGTTGAATTCGCGTCAATATTACAGAGAATTGTTTTCATACAGTGAGGCCCGAAACTTCAATTCTATAGTAATCCAAGTCTTTTTGGAAATTTATTCGACGGCATTGTTTTATTCCTTATTTAGTGTTTTATTAATTTTATCGTCTTGATAAGAATAAAAAAAATCTAGGCTGTTCTGCGGTACACTTAAAATTTCCTGTATTTTTAATATTTTTGCAAAGATATCAGTCAAAAAATAATTTAAAAAAAACAAACAAGGAGAAAGTTAAAGCACACTTATAACGAGATGTAATACTTAGTCTCCAACACTGTAACGACCGCGTATAGATTTCAGTACAATAAAATATCGGAAATCCGCTGAAAAGTTAAAGTAATACTCGTGAAATTCTGTTCCGAGCTCGTCGATTTAATCATAATGAATTCCTTTCGAACAAATTGGATTGTACATTAATTTCGTTCTTAAAAAATTGATGGACGATACGATTACGACTCTACGATTGTGATAATACCCGCTCTGACTGTAATTTAACGCACTACCAAAATTATTAGATTCTTCAGAGTTCAGAAAAAGCACACGTACACTTTTTTGAAAATTTACCTTTTTCAGTTATTAATATATTTCCCATATTTTCATTATATTTCTGAGTTGAAGTATGATGACACGTCTTGCCGTAGTAGTTTGTCACCGTTCAAAAATTTTTATCCTTGCTTTTTTTTTTTTTTTTTTTTTTTTGCCTGTACCTGTTTACGTAAGCATTTTCTCTTCTACAAATACTTTTATTCTATTTTCTTCTCAGATAACGGTTGAGGCGTTGTTTTCAATTACATTTAGTGCTGTTAAGAGGTCATAAACGATCTGCTTTTAATGTTACTAACCGTCTATTGCAAAAGCAGGTTCTGGTCTCTGGCGGCTTGCAATTGCGTCTGTAAAATTTTGTGCCGATCTGTTGAACGGCTGTACCTACGAAGTGGGAGAATGTTGCAGACAGACACACAGCGTCATCGCTTTTTTTTTTTTTAACCTAATATTTGAAACGATGCGAGATGCGGAAACCATGTAAGAGCAAAGTTGTATAGATTTTTGTTTTTTCAAAATCGTTAAATATTCGTCTCAGATGAACAGTTAAGTCGTTTCTTTTCTCTTCATTTAAATTTCGAGCGGTCAAAAGGCGATCACAATCGCCCGGTGTTAGCGTTAGTACCGTAACATAAAGTGAGGTAGAGAAAACAGATCATAATACACTTTTCTCTGTGATGGTGTTTGCCTTATAGATACATCAGCCAGAAACCCCCTCTCCCCTCGTGATGTAATCGTGTACGTCACATAATACTTACTGAAATATCTGTTATCTTCACCTGCCCCTCCCACTTTCCGCCTCCTCAGTGTCTTTATCTCCTGCTCTCGGGATTGCAGAGTTAAAAAGAGTGCAGATTATTCCAATTCCCAAACTTGTGGAGATGAAGGTGTAATAAGACTTGCTGTAGAGCTAGTGTCCACTTTTCTTTCAGACTGGCGAATATAAATGGGAATAAGGAGAATGAACCTCCCCCCCCCCCTCGGCTCTTCCTTCTGGTCACCAACGGCTAGTGAAATTTGCACGAAAATCATCATTTTCACATACCCCATCCAATCATATTTAATTGTACGAGAAAAGAGCTCATAAGGGAGAATCGATTGTTATATGGCAGACGAATTTCCAGCCGGAAGAAAATCAGCTAGGCATGACGAGCTGTTCATGATGGGCATTGCAAAACGAATCTGATTTATCGGAACCTGCCTAGCCGTATCGAAGTCGAGGTTTTTCATGAGCAATGTGTGAGCGACGGTGCTTACACCTCTGCAGCGTGGAAATGCGAGTCATGTCGTAATTGTAGCTCATAAATAAATATGTAACATGCGTTGAACATTGTTACAAGATAAATCAATCAAAAGTGAAGCCCGTAAACTCCACAAAATACCTAGGAATTACTCCAGACTTAAATTGGAAAGAAGACGTAGATAATGTCATGGAAAAGGCGAACCAGAGACTGCGCTTTATTGGCAGAACCCTTAAAACATGCAACAGAACTACAAGAAAAACTGCATACACTACGCTTGTCTGTCCATGTTTGGAGTATTGCTGTCCAGTGTGGGATTCTTATCAGGTGGGTTTGACGGACATCGAAAGAGTCCAAAGACGGGCAGCTCATTTCGTATTGTCATGATACAGGGGAGACAGCGTTACAGAAATCAGACAGGATCTGGGATGAGAATCATTACAACAACGACGCTTATCGCTGCGGCGTGAGCTACTTACGAAACTCCAATCGCCAACAGTCTCCTCCGAATGAGAAAATATATTGTTGACTCGCACTTACATAGGTAGAAATGACCATCAGAATAAAATAAGAGAAATCAGAAGTCGAACGGATAGATTCAGATGTTCTTTCTTCCCTCGCGCCATTCGAGAATGAAATGGGAGATAAATAGTATAATGGTGATTTGATGAACCCTCTGCCACATAATTTGCATAGTATCCCATGTAGATGTAGATAAGTTTCCATAGGCATATGCAACGATCAGTTGGGATAGTAGAAAGCATGTCAATGTAAAACGTCAGTTAGCATAACAATTCAAGAAAGATAGTATATACACACAAATACACATTCACACACACACACACACACATGCGCGCGCGTGCCGTTTATAAGAAGCCTTCTCACAGTGACTTGTACTGACTTGTATCTGCAGACAGATACCTCTCACCATCCGGCTCAGCGTGACGGGGATAATTCGTATTTAAGTGGTCGTGGGTAGATTGTGGTAGAGAGAGTCCGGACAAGTGTTAAATGGTTTTATTGCTTCTCAGTATACATGGTGTCAGGTTGTGCCGAGGTTAGTTCTGGTCACGCTTCTGCTACGTCACTGCGGACGGCGGTGTGCTGTTGTGCTTCGGTGGCATAACACTTCTGGCTGACCCTGCCGTCTGGGGCTGCTGGACCAGGGGCCTTGGAAGGTCGATGGCGCAGCCACACCGCCTGCCCACTCGTTGATCGCCGGCCGCCCCCCCCCCCCTCCCCCACCCTCGCCGATGTCTCACAGCCGGATGGGCGGTGACGAGGCCAAATGTTGAAATGTTTGTAAATCTATCGGACCAAAATCCTTGGTCATCAGTTTGTAGCTTACAAAATACTTAAACTAAGGTAAACTAACCTAAGGACAACACACACTCCCATGACTTGGGGGGGGGGGGACTCGAACCTACGACGGCGAACAACCGCGCGCTTCGCAGCGAGGCACCTTACCGCTCGGCTACTTCAGCGCGGCGGTGACGAGACACCTTCGATGCTGCTGCTGGACCCAGAGAGAATGGTTCGAAACCTCGTGCTGTTCTCCGGTCAGGGACTTGTCCCCATCTCGTCGCGTCGATGTTGATGCCGGTGGCTGGAAGATGGCCAGCCCCTCACTGCGACATGACGTCACAACGACCTGTGGAGTGGCCCCGTGCCCGGACTCGGGAGATGAACCGTGAACCGCTGACGATGACCACCGAGCTGCAACTACTGGTTGCTTGCTCGCTGCCGCACTGGTGTCTTCTGAGCTGAGCTGCGAACTCCGAATTCCACTCCAACCACTGACGACTGCTCTGGAACACATGCTTTATATTTCACTCGGATTGGCCGTGTTTCGCAAAAGGCTCCAAGTCACGTACAAGTCAACAGCTCCGACACACGCCTGGTCGCTACACATCTTCGGCTGCTGCTGTGTTTGCAGTTCTGGCCGACTGCAGCCAAGAGTCACATAGTTTGTGTATGAGCTTTTGCGCTATCGGAATACGAGTCTTGCCTCAACCACCGGCTCTGAAATGGCGCCTCGCTGCCTGCTTCTTTCACACCGCAACTTTTCCGTATTTTGTTGATTAAAGCGAAACGCGCGTGATAAGAAAAGAGCGTGCTTTACATTTGTAATTTGTAGGATGGCTGACACATGGCGATAGGTATCTAGTAGGTACGAAATTTCATAGCTTGTAGATCAGGTCATAGGTGGAATTGGTGGGAAAAGATATGGTATAACATACAGCTTTTCCGTGAGGAACTGTGCCAGTACATCCTAGAAGTATTTTGATTGCCCTCCCCCCCCCTAACCACGGTATGAGATACCCGGATGGTTTTTTAAATTATAACCAGTAAACAAACTACTATATATAACTAAACGTGATTTTTGCGTAATTGTGTTCGCATGAAACGTTATTGTGGTATGTTTTATTGTTGTAACTAAGCTCTAGTTAACAAGAGCAGTTGATTGTAGATGTTGTAAAAAAAGTGCTTCGCGCCACAATTGGTGGTACGCGCGACAAGCACTAGCCAGTTGTAGTCAGTCCAGCACAGACGGCTCTCGCGTTGACAACTATGACGATCGCGCTCTTAAAATAGCCTGTCAGGCAGTTCAAACTTTATATGTTTCAGCTACTGTGATTAGAATTCAAGTGTACTAGGATCAGGGGCAGTGTTACATATGTCGCTTGCTCTTTTACGACATGTTGTTGTTGTTCTGGTCTTCAGTCCGGAGACTGGTGTGATGCAGCTCTCCACAATACCCTGTCCTGAGCAAGCCTCTTCAACTCCATATAAGAACGGCAACCTACATGTCTGAATCTGCTTACTGTATCAATCTCTTGATCTTCCTCTGCGGTTTTTATCCCACACATTTCCCTCCAACGCTAAATTCCCAATTCCTTGATGTCTAAGAATGTATCCTACCAATCTAACTCTTCTTTCAGTCAAGGTATGACAGAAATTCCTATTCTCCCCAATTTAGTAAGTACCTCCTCATTAGTTACGTTATCCACCCACCTAATCTTCAGCATTCTTCTGTAGCACCACATTTCAAAAGCCTCTATTGTCTTCCTGCCCGCACTGTTTATCGTCCATGTTTCACTCCCATACAAGGCAACACTCCACACAAATGCCTTCAGAAAGGACTATCTTAGGCTTAAATCAATATTAGATGTTAACAAATTTCTCTTTTTCAAGAATGCTTTGCTACCCACTGCCAGTCTGCATTTTATATCCTCTGTATTACGACCATCATTTGTTATTTTACTGCCAAAGTAACAAAACTCATCTACCTCCATTATTGTGTCGTTACCTAATCTGATTCCTTCAGCATCTCCTGATTTTCCTAGACAGCACTCCATTACCCTAGTTTTTTTCTTGATAATCTTCATCTTATATGCACCTTTCAGCACACTGTCCATTCCGTTCAACTGCTCTTCCAAGTCCTTTGATGTCTCTGACAGAAAAACTATGTCGTGGGCAAAACGCAATGTTTTTAATTCTTCACCCTGAACTTTAATTCCTTCTCCAAATTTCTCTTTGCTTTCCTTTATAGCTTGCTTAATGTACAAATTGAATAACAATGGAGAAAGGCTACAACCCTGTCTTACTCCCTTCCCAACCACTGCATCCCTTTCATGCCCTTCAACTCTGATAACCACTATCTAGTTTTTGTGTAAGTGGTAAATAACCTTACGCTCCCTATATTTTACTCCTGCTTGCTTCAGAACTTGAAAGAGTTTATTCCAATCAACATTGTCAAAAGCCTTCTCCAAATCTACAAATGCTAGATATGTAGGTTTGCTTTTTCACAACATATAAATTAGTATTATGAAACAAATGGCATCCTTAATATTTGAAAATCAGCCACAGTTTTAAAAGTTCCTCAGCACTTCACGATACAAGGATCAACGACCTATGCGCTGCTTCTGCACGCATTGACGCTGCATTTTGTTCTACTGCCCTCACGTGTAATGCTACGTAATTTAATCTTGCCACATTGGCACGAGTGTGCTGGTAACACCTCCGAGGAAATCACCGTTCTCGTCGCTGCAATGGTTGCCATGATTTATTAAAAAATACCAAGTGCCACTTCGCCTATCGCTGATTTTCAGTTTTGCATCACAAGTCCACATGCGACAAACCAAGCTGTAGCTCTGCAACAGTGGACCAAGCGCCACCTTCCTCGACTATAGTGATGCTAAACGGAACTTGATGTAGGGCTTGTTCACAACATGTGCTGTGTGCACCGATCTAGCAAAACGCCTTGTTACCTTGCTCTGTGAATTGTGTAGTGTTTACGGACGTAATACTAGGTTTTGTGTTGTAATGTCGTGAAGATTATGGTTAAGAGTTGTGATAATTGACGCGATCAAATCAAGTAAGTCGAATGGATCCGCTTTAAAGGTAGGACATCGTAAGTTACCTTTTGAGGTTAACTTCAAAACTACTTCATAAGGACCTAAACACAATGTCGTAAACTTTACGCATCCCGTTCTTCTTCTTTTAAAGGGTGAATATGCGTCTTCCAGCACGGATATTCCAAACAGGGATTCTTCACTGAATGCAAATAACCGTAACAATGATGTAACATCAAATGCAGTAGTGGGTAAGCAAATCGATGATGGGTCTGTAACTTGCAATGAAGGCAGATCTGGAAGTAGCCGCGTAGACAATAACGAGAGGCCAATAAACGTGGAAGTGGAAAGATCCCACAGAAGAATGTGTGCACTAAAGATGTACAAAATATCATTCCTGAATCACGTAGAGATCAGTTACTGAAAGGCAGGCAAAAATGGGGCAGAATACGTAAGTACGAAAATCAAGACAGAGACATCAGGAAAAAAAAATTTATTAAAAAAAAGTTGAAACGTTTGTTAAGCTTATGGGACTTAACTGCGGGGTCATCAGTCTCTAAACTTTCAAACTACTTATAAACTAAGCTTCATTTTCAGTAACGTGACCTCATTAAGTTGTTCAGGATATCAAAGGCATACTGATTCCTATGTCTTTATTTTTATAATAGGCCTAACGCTCAGTTCAGTTACCCATAATGAGACCAAAGGACGATTTGTCCACTGATGCATAACAGAACTGCACAAGCAGCAATTAAGCATTAGTAGTCTAACGACCAATTGCGTTATTTTTTCGCGTTATTTAGATTTTAATTACGGCGATCTTCCACTAATAAGTGAAACAATAATAACCCTTCATCTGTAGAAAAAAATTGAGAACCTTCAACAATACATACATTTTTTAAGGAAATGGTAACATTGCGCGCCATTAACTCGCTTATGATATTTTGGCGCTTGGTCTAGTTATACACAAACATCGTCCAAATGTGACCGTGATATCGTTTCGTCGTAAATTTAATTCATAAGAAAAGTTGCCATCTGGCTTGAGTTAGAAAGCCACACTAATCTAATATATAAAGCAGAGTGTCCGTATATTTGTACGTGTTGCATACAAATCTACAGTTTTGTTCCAATGTTTATGAAGTTTTGTGCAAGTAAGCTTAAATCCATGAGGACGGTCGCCATAAGTGTAAGAATCACATACGATATATATTTCACGAGATATGACGTCATGAACAATGAGATGCGCGGAAAACTGCTCTATTTTGCGACAATGCTGCTCATTTTCTCCTAAACGATTGCACCGATTTAAAACAAATTTGGTACACACATTCCTGACGTGAGATAACAATTGCTGCATCACATACGCACATGGTTCAAAAGATATTACGCCATAACCAATAGAAATCGCAAAAAATGCCATACAATGCGGCGAGACTTTCGAAATATACTGTATGAGAATGACAGTACTTAGCGACTTGCAACAAACATTAAACATAATTTCAAACCTTTATTAAACTTTTTCTCGCTGGCAACCATAGTAAAATGATGAAAGGAAAAAAGTTTCTCGGTTACTACTTTTCCGCTGTTTATGGAGTAAAACTACGGCTCTCGGTATGACGTAACAATTTATAATTTGTACACTACAAATTGTAGCCGCAGGAAATTTTTAGACAGTACACACACATATAGTTGAATGTACCTTCTAAATTGTATCACAGTATGACACATAGTTCATGAGGTATGAGCACATAAACAGTAACGTTCCGCTGTTCACGGATTAAAACTATGGCTTTCGGTATGACGTTACAGTTTATAATTTCTACACTACAAATCGTAGCAGCAGGAAATTTTACAGACAGTATACTCGCATATAGTTGAGTGTAGCTTCTAAATTGTATCACATTTCCACACGTAGAAATGAGATATGAGCACATAAACAGTAATGCTCCCTGTTCATGGACTAAAACTACGGCATTCGGTATGACGTTACAATTTATAATTTCTACACTACAAATTGTAGCTACAGGAAATTATACAGATAGTATACACGCATATAGTTGATTGTACCATCTAAATCGTATCATAGTACAACATGTAGTTCATGAGATATGAGCACATAAACATAACGCTCCACTGTTCATGGACTAAAAGTACGGCATTCGGTATGACATTACAATTTATAATTTCTACGCTAGAAATTGTACCCACAGTAAATTTTACAGACAGTATACACGCATATAGTTGAGTGTAGCTTCTAAATTGTATCACATTACGACATGTAGTTCATGAGATATGAGCACGTAAACAGTAATGCTCCACTGTTCATGGACTAAAACTACGGCATTCGGCATAGCATTACAATTTATAATTTCTACACTATAAATTGTAGCCGCAGGAAATTTTACAGACAGAATACACGCATATATTTGAGAGTACCATCTAAATTGTATCACAGTACATGTAGTTCATGACATATGAGCTCATAGTAACGTCACAGGTAACGTTCATTGAATACCGCATCATCACCCATCACGCAGCCAGTTTTAATCTATTACTTCTTTAGTACTAATTGTATTCAAATGTTCAAATGTTTGTAGAGCTTATGGGACATAACTACGTGGTCATCAGTCCCTAAGCTTACAAACTACTTAAGAACTAGCTGAGACTAAGGAAATCACAAATATCCGAGGCGGGATTCGAACCCCCGACTGTTGTGGCCGTGCAGACCGTGACTGGAGTGCGTCAGTCCCCTCGGCCACCGCGGCCGGCACTAATTGTATTCCCAAGAGGTTTTACATACGTAGATTCCTTTATACAAATGAATCTATACCTTAAAATTCGCAGGAATAAATAAATAAATACCCGGGCAACGCCGGGTTTTCAGCTAGTTTCCTCATTAATCTTACAGCCATTCAACTCTCTAAATATTTCCCTGATGAATGATTTTCTTCTTCAGGCCGTTCTGTCTGCTACAAAACATAACAGTAAAATACGGAGCAAATCCCCCGACCATTAAAATCATGTGACGGAAGATTTGTTAGCTACGGCACAAAATACGAACGCAGAGCCAACGCGCGACGGATGATTCCCGGTGCTTAACACGGGCGCGTGAACTGTTGCCGGCGAATTGTCGGCAGCTGCTGCGCCAATGCAGTTACCTGCCGCGCCTGGCGGCTAGGCCGCCCGCGGTGCCCGGGGACGCCCACGGCGCGCCGGCTGGCCGGCCTATTGCCGGCGATTGCATTAGCCAGCCATTTACGACTGCGGTTTGTCGCAATCACAACGGTAGCGCCGCCGCCGCCGGGTGCAGATTGCTTCCATTCTGCATGGCCACATCGCAATTGAGTGAGCCGCCTACCAGTTATCCGCTGGCTGGGCTTAGCAGACCCCGCCCCACCACGCCTTAGGCAGGTAGCTAGCAGCGAGCACTACTGTGCACCCTGCTAATCTGACAGGCCCCCGGCTCTGCAGCTAGCTGTCACAACACTAGCATGTAAATATGATTGCAAATCCTATATAGAATTTCATTCTGGAAACATCCCTTAGGCTGTGGCTAAGCCATGTCTCCACCATATCCTTTCTTCCAGGAGTGCTAGTTCAAAATGTTCAAATGTTTGTATACTCTATGGGACTTAACTACGGGGTCATCAGTCCCTAAACTTACAAACTACTTATGAACTACTTACGAACTAGGACGGCACAAATATCCATGCCCGAGGGGGGATTCGAACCACCGACCGTAGTGGCCGTGCAGACCGTGACTGGAGCGCCTTAGTCCCCTCGGCCACCGCGGCCGGCGGAGTGCTAGTCTTGCATGGTTCGCAGGAGAGCTTCTTTAGTTTGGAAAGTAGAAGGCGAGGTACTGGCGGAAGTAAAGTTGTGAGGCCGCATCGTGAGTAGTGTCGGGATAGCACAGTCGGTAGTGCGCTTGCCCGCGAAAGGTGCCATGTTCGAGTCCCGGTTCCGGCACACAATTTTTATCTGCCAGGAAGTTTCTGTTTCCTATATAATTTATTATTTATTTATTTACATGAATTGGCCGACTAAGGACCGCGTTACAAATTTTATTTCATATTCAGTTTCTTCTTTCTCTTCTCTAGGGCTGCTCTTCTGCCGGCTGCCATTTTTGCCAGATGTTCAGCTGTCAGTTTCCTGTTCGTCTTCTTTCTTAGGGCCTCCTGAAAAACCTCGAATTCAGTTACTGCCTTTCTGTAACTGTCCCTATTCATCGCGTCCGTTTCTGTGATTCCAAGTTCCACGAGGTCTTTCTTTATTCCTTGCAACCAACAGTTGGGCGTTTTCCTCTGTTGAATTAAATTGGAGATTTTCTTTGTTAATCTACTGTCATCCATTCTCACCAGATGACCGCAGATCATAAGCCTTCTCTTCCGCAATTCCGTTGTAACTAGTTTGATAAATTGATAGACCTCATTGCTCATCTTTACCCATGTTTCGCCAATTTTTTTGTGTCCACCAAGAAGTTTCCTCAGAATCATCCTTTCCTTCCTCACGAGCTCATCTACTAGTCCTTTGTTCTTGAGGGAGAGTGTTTCTGCTGCATATTGTACTTCTCTTCTTGTCACTGTCTTGTAGTGTAATAACTTCGCATTTCGAGATAAGCATTTTTTGTTGTACAGCTTCATTGGTAAAATTTTCCTATATAATTACTTTTTTTTAACAAAAAGTAAGTCTTATATATTTTTTTTTTTTTTACTTTTTTTAACAAAAAGTAATTCCTATATAATTACTTTTTGTTAAAAAAAGAAAAAAAACATGTAATTACTATATTGTACCAGATTGTAGCTAGTTTCCCCCATTTTAAATTATATGACTGACAGTTTTAGATTATCAACAGACTTAGACTTCTAAACACCCCTTTTGGCCCACTTTAGGTTACGATAGTAACACTAAAAGTCGGCCTTTGCGATCGTCTTTTTATAGCTCAAAATTTAAATAAAAATAACGGCTTAACCATTCACCTGACACGAAAAATGAATAACCGAATTTGTAGAGGAGAAAGTTCTCTACAACTTTGCTCTCTTATGTTTTTTTTCATATCTCGTACCGTTTCAGAGATATTTGAAAAAAATAACGGCGATTTTGGGATGTATGTATGTCTGTCTGTTCGTAACGTGTTCCCTGTTTTTAAGACGAACCGTTCAACCGATAAACACCAAATTATACAGACATTATCGTAGGCCGACAGAGACCAGAACCTCCCTTTTTCAAATTTTTCGGACAAAAAATACGGTAGTAATACCAAAAACGCCCTTTCTAATATAAGTGTAATTGCAAACGAATCGTTCATCTGACACGAACATTGAATAGCTTGATTGGTAGAGGAGAAAATTCTCTACAACTTCGCTCTATTATGTTTTTTTTTTTCATATCTTGCATCGTTGCAGAGATATTTGCAAAAATAACGGCGATTTGACGATGTCCGTCTGGCTCTAACGTGTTCGCAATTTTTAGGTCGAACCGTTCAACTAATCGGCACCAAATTTTACAGACATTATTGTTGGCTACCAGAGACCAGATCCTCGCTTTTTCAAATATTTCGGACAAGAAATTCGTTAGTAATATTAAAAAAAAACCGTTTTGACACCCTGCATGGAATTAACGAAAACCAGCCGTTCGCAGATGTCACGTGACATTCCTTGCCCAGAACTCTCTCTGACATAAGCCATCTTGCGTTGCGTATTTGATGATTTTCTTATTTTAACTTACACGTTGTCATTTCAAAGCACTGAAGAATTGACAAAAACACGTCGTCCTTCGTACGGTAAATGATAATCTAGTCTCTACAAATGCCATATTAGCATCAGTTAACAATGGCCATGAATAGTATAAGATTAAAGAACGCAATTTCCAAGTGTCTGTAGGGTAGTGGGCAATGACGCTGAAGGTTAGTGGTTCAAATCCAGCCACTACCTAATTTTTTTTCTAAACGGGTTTCAGACAGCTTTTTAATTATTTTTTTATTGTTTACATTATTATTTTGGTCCAAAATGTTTGCAAAAACTTATAAAACACGCCAGTGCGATTTTTTTATATACAACTGACTGTTATGTAAATCTTCACTTCCCCTGCTTTACATTCTTAATGTGTTTTCAAAATTTCTCTAGGGGCCTTTTATTGCATGATGATAATCTTATCGTCACAGACAGAATACTGTATTATACATGTATATACGGTTTCAATATAAAAATCATTTAAACAAACCTCGACTAAAAATTAACTACAAGACGTTAATATTCTATTGAGACCAACTCTGTATTACCTACACACACGTCAAATAACATGATTTCACTGCAATTTTACTATACCATTGTCTTAAAAATATTTCTGTACAATTTAAATCAATCCGTTCTCTATATAACCATTCTTTGTTAATCACTACTGTAACTATGATTTTATATCTCATCACAAGTCAACTCTCTTTTCAGATTATTTTTATACTGATATGATGCACCGTAAACAAATAAGTATTGATTACACCTTTATCCTATTACTGATCTGTACTATCTCTTGTTATAACTTAAATGTAATTCATTTTTAAAAACTAATTTAAATTAATTGTATACTTACCAAATTTTATCTCTGTAGAATTTAGGAATAATGTTATTGTAACACAGTTCTGTAATCATACACTTATTATTTTGAATTTCATCTTTATTTTAAATGTTTATTTCAAACAAAACAATGTAAAAAAATATTTGGTAGAAACTTTAACTCACAGAGCAAGCTAGGTACGGTTGCGAAGTGCTGACTCGCCTCCACGTAGCTATGGACGGGTAACGGCGTAGAACACACGTAGGTAATACTTCCAGTTCCAACGACGGCTAAGAAACCAGCAACCGTTACCAATGCTACTAACACAGGTAGTATACGACCCAACTTAGAGCTTCAAGGTGGTGGGTCACTCTGTATTGTTAATGAAAAAAAAAGTCACAACACTCCAACATGTCTTACAGGAGATGCTATGGATCCTGAAGTCATTTTTCCATAACCACACAATTAACTTCTGAATTTTAAAAAAGTTATATTTGAGCGAGCTGGAGGAATACAAGGAGAAATTTGGAGAGGGAATTGAAGTCCAGGGAGAGGGAATAAAAACCCTGCGGTTTGCTGACGACATAGTAATTCTGTCAGAGACAATAAAAGAGCTGGAACAGCAATTAAATGGAATGGACACATTAGTAACGTAAGAAAATCGCGCAAATATTCCCGTGTTTTACGTGAACTGTAACTACCACAGTTATCTGTATGTGTTAAACTTACCTATTTTTATAATCGGAAATCACAGGCAAGGCATGTATGAGATTGACATTTGTTTTCATTTGTCATAAGAACTATGCCAAAGATCTTAAACATAGAAAACGATCTTATCAGAATTTGTACGTAGTGATTGTAACATGCTACTAGAATGTTATTTTGTATAAAAGCCATTAGTAGTCACAAAGAATCAAATAATAATGCAATTACATGAATATCTGTTATTTAAAAATTAAAATATTTGTTTGTACCTTTAAAAGAAAAGTGCGTAGCAGGTGTAACTGTTACTTTCAATTTCATTTGTATAAATAGTCTTTACTAAACACTAAAAACTAGTTTATATTATAATTTGAAGTATATTGTCTATTTAAAAATCTAAAATAATCTTGATAGAAACTTTTAAATGAAAATTGAACGTCACGGGTTGTCACATGACGTGACGAAACGTGAAGTAGCCGCCTTATTGAATGGTTTTTAAACCCTGTTGGCAGATGCCAAAGGCAGAAAGAAAATGTGTGCTGTATTGGTAGTACCGGTGGTAGTGGCAGCAGTTAAACCAAGCTATGTAAGATGTACGGTATGAGTATACACAGTGTAAAAGAATTGTAAGTACAAGTGACTTTTGTGTTTTTGACTGTGGTTCAAATAAATTTGTTTGTGTTCTCAACAACGTAGTGATCTGTGTAGAGAACCTGTTAGACTATCCCGATAATTTGGACTTATGTATGAACATATTTCTGATGATTTGCAGTGAAGTGTCGTTTTAAGTGCTTAACTTAGACATTGAGCACCTCTGCGACATATCAATGACCTTTAACAAAAGTAAAACAAAGGTAATGGAATGTAGCGTCAGAAAATCAGGCGATGTTGATGGAATTAGAGTAGGTAATGAGACAATAAAAGTGGTAGATTAGTTTTGGAAATCGTCAACTTAGCATTAGAAGGAAGTGTGTGGGGTAAAACTCGTAGACGGAGACCGTGGGACGTAGGTTGCCGTACGTATTCTCAGATGAATAGACACAGTGAGGGTAGCGTGAAGACCACAAGAAGAACACTATTCGACACCATACGTGACGATCATGCCACAGCTACTAACAATTTACTCCTTTAAATCCCATTGCACAACATCCTCATTTCCATGATTGAAATGCAATCTTTATGTATAATATAAAAGCGAAAGGACTCTCATTCTGCCAGGCACTTAAATGTGATTTGCATAGTATCCCATGTAGATGTAGATTCACACACTCACTCACTCACTGACTGAACACGAAAAACTACTTCTCCTATGAAGCTGAAATTTGACAGGAATGTAGCGTATAGGTAGTAGGCGTCAGCTAAGAAACGCATTTGCGATAGGAACTATAGTTCAGGAGATATGACGTCATAAACAATAAAAACTTCCCCCTCAGTCCACTATTTGAGAAGGAGAGCACTTAGCGACTTGCAACAAACTTTAAACATAATTTCAAACCTTTGGAAACTTTTCTCGCTGAGAACCCCAGCAAAATGATGAAAGGGAAAAAGTTTCTCACTTACTAAATTTTCGGTGTTCATGCAGTAAAATTAGGGCGTTTGGCATGACGCTACAATTTCTTACACGTACACTATTAATTTTATTCATGAGAAATCTTACAGACAGTATATACACACACCACTGAACGTACATTCTGTTCGCGACGTATTTTGCAGACATTTTACATATACACCATTGTATATACCTTCGAAATAATATCGTATTACGACATACAGTTCAGGTGCTATGACGTCAAAGACAATGAAAGGCATGAAAATTCTCTCTAATATGCATGGGATTGTATTTTACTACGTATTTACTACCAACTCCACTAACAACACATTTCGTAGTCAGTTTTCTAATATTTCACTGTACTAATGAGGTCAATAATTGTTTTGTAGACACATAATTTAGGAGGTATTCTATACATATATATAAGCGAAAGGTCAGTCACGTACTCACTCACTCACTGACTAAACACGAAATCTCTGAAACTAATACACCTATGTAGCTGAAATTTTGCCGGTATGTAGTTTATAGGTATAAGACGTCAGCTAAGAAAGTATTTTACGATAGGACAGAATTAAGTTGCTATGGGGAGGATACTTTTCCTACAGACGAATGATATTCAATAGAAGAGGAAGGCGAGCGTCTAACTAAAGTTTCATACGGTGCATGGGGGAGGGTATCTTGCAACATAAAAGTGTATGCCTGGATACCTTGGTCGCGACATAACTTCAGAACAGCTCAATCGGTTTCACAGATCTATTTGGGTTGTTTTCGTTATTCTCAGAACAAGGGTTGTACGAATTAAAACTAGAAAATTTGAGAACAACGAATTGCGTTTTTCAATGTCACACTGTTTTAATTGCAAACAAATCTATAGCTTTTCCGATAACGATAAAATTTTGCATATCTGAGCTTAAATACAAGAGGAATGGCACTGTCTGTATAAAATTTCGGTTGTTGCATGATGGAGGGTACTTAACTTACGGAGTTTAACAAAATGCATAAGTTTGCTACGATCTTGATTAATTTTTGCACACATGACCTTTAAACTAAGAGGAAAGTCGCTGGGTACAAAAATGTTGGTATGGAACATGACAGAGGGTAACCTTGTAAAAAACTCTGCCGAGAGGGAAAGGTGGAAACGAACAGAGAGATGGGAAATCTTACAGACAGTATATACACACACTACTGAACGTACATTCTGTTCGCGACAGAGAAAGAGATGAATGCAGAGACAGGAGGGAAGGGGAGGTGGACTACGAGAGTGTGAAATAAATAGCCGGGCAACGCCGCGTTTACATATAGTTTATATTTAAAACTGACTGAGGTCCGGAATCCTAAAAAGCCATTATACGCACAGGCCCTTCCTTAACAACCGTTGCGAAGCACGGGCATATAAGCTAATCTTTATATAAAAAGAAATGTCCGTGTGTTTGTTTGTGTATAAGTATTGCATACAAATCTACAGTTTTGTTCCATTTTTTTATCAAGTTTTGCACACGTAAGCGGTAAGTGTAAGGATTACGTACAACACACAGTTCACGAGATTTGATGTCATAAACAATGAGATGTGAAAAAAACTGGTACATCTCGCGAAAATGTTGCATATTTCCTCCTAAACCATTGGGCCATGCGCCGGAACGACGTAGTTAGATGGATCGCTAGTAATTCTTAACGACAGCTGTTGTCCATGTGCGACTTCGTCACCACGCCGTCCGAAATATTAAATTCTGTTCAAAATTATATATGTAACTATCTGAAGAAGGAAGAAGGTTCTTGAACTTCAACTGAACTGTCAGCAGTTAAATCAAACTGTGATTGTCTGTTGCTTAAATTTCTTCAAATTGTTTGTCGAAAATTATCCGTTGTTGTATAGATATAGTTTATGAATGAGTTGTAAAATAAGATATCGATTCACAAACTCTAACACACAGTTTCCACATTAGATACACTGATGATGAGCCTAAACTCTGTAAAGTCTTGAATAAATGCCCTAATAATCTTCAAGAATATAATGCAGCACAATATTTACAGTTGCGGGTTTCTTAATGGCTGAAATGACTCTCTTCAACGCAGTGACAGTTGAAGTAAAATTTTCAGTTTTACTGCCCTTCACACATACCAGTATAATAAAATATACGAAATATTAGAACATTCTTGTAGAGAGTCAATATAGTAACTGAAACTGTTTGTGCCGCGGTGGAGCAGCCGAGCGATCTAAGGCGCCTCGCTGCGAAGAGCGTGATTACTCGCCGCCTGAGGTTCTAGTATTCCCTGGGACATGGGTGTGTGTGTGTGTGTGTGTGTGTGTGTGTGTGTGTGTGTGTTGTCCGTAGTTTAGTTTACCTTAGTTTAAGTAGTTTGTAAGCTACGGACTGATGCCCTTGCAGTTTGGTCCGATAGATTTACAAACATTTGAACGTTTTGAAACTATTTGTGATATACATAACTAGCAAAACTTTTGTAATAATACTAATAATTCTTTTCTTTTCGTTTATTCGATTACGACGGTTGGCAACGGTATCCCTTAAAAAGATCTTGCTCCGTAGCTGTAGATTCGCGACGTTAAGTGGCCAGCTATATCATCTATGACACAGGCAGACAAGATTTTGTGTCGTGAGTTGCACAGTTGTCACCGCACATGAAACATCAGAAAACAATACTTATTGTTTTAAGGATAATGTACTAAGAATTATTACCATTAAAAATCGTTAACAACAAGATATAGTAAAAATGACATTACCTGCAAAACAGCTGATGTACGGCAGTAGCAGGGATAATATTTCGTCCCACTACAACCGATTTCAACAAAATTGGATAGAAATATTCCTTACCATGAGGTAACAGTTGCTGCAGAGTTAAGAATCACATGCGGAACATGGTTCAGGAGATATGACATCATAAACAATAGGTATCGCAAAAAACTGCCACATAATGTAACGAGCCTTTTTTATACACTGTATGAGAATAAGAGTACTTAAGACTTGCAACAAACATTACAGATAATTTCAAACGTATGTTATATTTTCTCGCTGACAATAACAGTACATTGATGACAGGGAAAAGTTTCTCGCTTTCTACTTTTCCGCTATTCATGGACTGAAACTTCGGCATTCGGTATGACCTTACAATTTATAATTTCTACACTACAAATTGTAGCCTCAGAAAGTTACAGACAGTATACACACATATAGCTGAATGTACCTTCGAAATTGTATCACGGTACGACATGTAGTACATAAGATATGAGCACATAAACAGTAGCGTTCATGGAAAACCGTCCCATCAAACACCAAGTTTTAATCTATTACCTCTTTACTACTAACTGTATTCGTAACAGACTTTACAGACATACAGCATTTATAAAAGTGAATATATATCTGAAAAATTATCCAATTATACAACATAAATTTTATACATTTGTATAAGGCTGTTGTGCATAATGTACAAAACTACAAGTGCAGTATGCTAACAAAATCAAAACACAAATGTATAAAATATGAACGATGTTGTATAATTAGATAATTTTTCAGATATATATTCATTTTTATAAATGCTGTATGTCTGTAAAGTCTGTTAGGAATACAGTTAGTAGTAAAGAAGTGTTTGATGGGACGGTTTTACACGAACGTTAATGTTTATGTGCTCATATATATATTCCGATACATACAGAGGGGTTCAAAAAAAGTAACCACTGTTTAATGGTCCTTAAATTGCAAACTAATTGGCGGAGTTGTCCCATTTTTAGTGGAAGTGTAGCTTAAAGTCCAACTTAAAGATCAAAAACGGTTAAATGCTTGTTAAGCTTAAGGGACTTAATTGCGGGGTCATCAGTCCCTAAACTTACAAACTACTTATGAACTACCTTACACTAAAGGCGCCATAAATATCCATAAATTTATCCACGTTATTTGGATTGTTCTGAGGTCTGCGACTGTATTATAAACTTTTTTGGAATAATTAATGGTGCAGCAGTCACTTTTTAATAATATTTTTATTAGCATGACCCGTTTCGGCAGCACGCTGCCATCATCAGGTGCATTTTTACAGTTACTGGTTCATTATTGAGTTATTATGTTTTGAGTTGTGGTTGCCAGTGAGGTTATGTTTGGACATTTTAACCTGTTCAGGTAGATATAGCTTTTTTAGTATTATGTTTCATCATTATAGTTTTTGGATTATTGTAGTGTTGTATTTACTTACAGTTTTGTTGATAATCTTGTTGTTTGGCACACACAACACAAGTACACAGTTACATATACAGCACATGTAGACATTTTGTATTTGATATTTACTGTACAAAGATCCTTAAAAGCTTAAAAGCTAAAATAATCTACTTACATCAGTATTTACAGTGAATATGCCATAAAAGGTGCATATGTAGCTGCATGTGTTGAAACATAGGTTGCTACATTTTAAAGAATTAATCAGTGTTATTATTAATTTCACTTTTATTATTTTTATCTTTTAATGAAAAATACATTCAACACTGGAGAAATTTTTGAAGAAATCAGTATTGCTGCTTTCCAGTTTATCATTTAGCTGAAGCTTACCATGGATGAAGATTTCTAGTTCTTCATAGAGGTCCATTATATGCACCTTTTCCATTTTATGAAGTATATGAACATCACTTTTGATATTCTGGAATGGATGTCCTGTGTTTTTATATGGGTAGCTACTGCTGATTTATTGAAGTTATTGGTGCGGTAGGCATTTATGTGTTCCATGTATCTTGTTTTGAATTCTCTTCCTGTTTGGCCTACATGTAGGGTATTGCAGGTGTTGCATACTATTTTGTAGATGCCTGAGTGAGTGTGTTTATCTGTTAGTATGTTTACATTGGGTCTCAGTGAGTGTTGTAATTTATTGTGTGTTTTGAAGGCTATGATGATGTTGTGTGGTCTGAAAATGTTTGCTATTTTGTAGGATAGTTTGCCAATGAATGGGATACATGCTGTGGGTTTATTTTTTGTTTTCTATATGGGGATTAGTTTCTTTTTGGTCTTGCTTTTTGGTGCCAGGTTGTCAACCAGTGTGCCATCATAACCATTTGCTGTGGTTATTTGTTTGATGATATTGAATTCTTCAAGTTTTGTATTGTTCTCCATTGGTATGTTGTTGGCTATGTTAACAAATGCTTTATATGCAGCATGTTTGTGTGTTGTCGGATGGCAGGATGAGTTATGTATGGTGTAATCCACTGTGAATTTCATATTTTTGTCCTGGTTGTTAAGCGTATTGAGGATATTATTGATAGCATTATGGTTACCATCTATCAAGAGCAAGGTATCGTCCACATACCGTTTGTAATAAATGATTTTATCCATGGAATTGGATTTCATGGCTAGAGTTTTTTGCTTTAGGTGGTTGATATATATGTTGGCAATGGTACCTGCTATACCTTAGCCCATTGCAAGACCTCTGTGTTGCTTGTACATTTTATTGTTGAAAGTGAAGTAGTTGTGGTTAAGCACTAGTTGAAGAAGATCTATGAATTCAGTGATTTCAGCCATTGATAGTTTTTTATATTTTATCAGGTTTGACCTGATGATTTTTAGTGTTTCTGGGATAGGTATATTTGTATATAGGTTTGTGATGTCAAGTGATAGTAGTTGAGCAGAATGAGAAATTTTAATGTTCTTAATTTCTTCTCTTAGCTGTTTGCTGTTTTTTATTGATTAATTAGTAGGGTATGTGTACATCTCAGTTAAAATGTGATTTAGTTTACTAGTAATTTCTCCAGTGTTGAATGTATTTTTCATTAAAAGATAAAATTAATAATGTAACATTCATTGATTAATTCTTTAAAATGTAGCAACTTCTGTTACAACACATGCAGTTACATATGCACTTTTTATGGCATATTCAGAGTATATACTGATTAAGTAGTTTATCTTAGCTTTTAAGGATCTTTGTACAGTAACCATCAAATACAAAATGTCTACATGTGCTGTATACATAACTGTGTTCTTGTGTTGTGTGTGCCAAACAACAAGATTATCACCAAATTGTAAGTAAGTACAACACTACAATAATCCAAAAACCATAATGATGAAACATAATACTAAAATAGCTATATCTTCCTGAACAGGTTAAAATGTGCAAACATAACCTCACTGACATCCACAACTCAAAACATAATAAGTCAATAATGTACCACTTACTGTAAAATGCACCCGATGATGGCAGCGTGCTGATGAAACGCGTCTTGCTAATAAAAATATTAGTAAGAAATGACTGCTGTAACACTAATTATTCAAAAAAAATCCATGTCCGAGGGGGGATTCGAACCCCGAGCGTAGCGGCCGCGCAGGCTGCGACTGGCGGATTGGAGACCGCTAGGCCACTGTGGCCGGCCAACTTAAAAGATATCACTGTGGGTGTTCAAAATCGTCATCACGAACATCCACACACAAGCGATGCCACCAAACTGTCGCACGAACCACTGACTGCAACGTGTTCAGTTGGATATCTGCACATGACTGTACGATGGATTCTCGAAGTTCATCCAATGTGCGGGACTTTTTTCGGTAAACGACGTCCTTTAGTGTGCCCCACAGGTAAAAGTCCATAGGAGTTATGTCTGGGGAACGTGGTGGATACTCCACGGCACCTCTACGGCCTGTCCATCTTCCTGGTAGATTTTTACGTCGAGATAAGCCCTAACACGATTTTGGTAGTGGGCTGAAGCACCATCTTGTTGAAAGTAAAATGTTCCATCTGCATACATGTCTCAGATGGTAGGTAAAATTGATGTCTGAGACTTCTGAAGCTACACCTCATTGACAACTGAGCCGTCAAAGAAGAATGGCCCAATCAAGCCCCGGTAGAACAATCCACACCACACATTTACACCTGAAAATTTCATAGCTTTGTTTACAGGGAAGTTCGGAATTTCGGCGACGCAGCAGATGCAATTGTGGCGCTTTACTGTACCATTGAGTTTTAACTGGGCCTTCTACCACACAATCATCTCAGCAAACTCTTCATCGTTGCGCACCGTTTTAGTAAACCACTCGCTGTACTTCATTCTACGATCTGGGTCGTCCTCGTTCATTGCGTGTAGCAATCGTGAGATGTAGCACTTCCACTTTGCTGTCTTCAAAATTCGCCTAACACTTGAGCGACTCGCCGCGGTGGAGTAGCCGTGCGGTCTAAGGCGCCTCGCTTCAGAACGCACGGTTGCTCGCCGTCGGAGGTTCGAGTCCTCCCTGCGGCATGGGTGTGTGTGTGTGTGTGTTGTCCTTAGGTTAGTTAACCTCAGTTTAAGTAGTTTGTAAGCTACGGACTGATGACCACGCAGTTTGGTCCGATAGATTTACAAACATTTGAATATTTGAACTTGAGCGACGCACTCCAGTTTCACGGGCCCATTGTCTCACAGACTTCTGTGGTGGTTGTCTATGTACATCTTTAACACCGCCTTCGGCTTCAAATTTGAATCGAATGTGACGAATCGTTAAACGTGTCGGTGGCTCTGTTTGATACTCATTTCGCCATTGTCGTTGAACCTCATTAATGTTTTAGTACTTAAAACACCACTTCAAAACTGACTTCCTTTCATCGATGGTATGCCTTGCGCCAGCCATGTTTACTCGAGTAACTAGGTGCAACTAAGAACAAAACAATGACTATCCGGGGATTGTCATCTGACAAAACAAAATGACGCAATTCAACGCTTGTGTGGTGACTGTCAGAACTACAAACTATTACAGTACCAAAGATGAGACAACTCCGCCAATTAGTTTGCAAGTTACGGATACATTTTTTGGACCCCTGTATATATCATGTTTCTAGAAGAAAGGAGTTGTCAGAGAGATAAGAGATAGGAGAAGTACTAATTCAGTTCAGGAATAAATAAATAAATACCCGGTCAATGTCGGGTTTTCAGCTAGTAATTTATAAGTACTGGATGAACATAATGAAGTCTCAAGAGTTACATGATCAATCACAGTACACTGGGAATTGAAGCAGATGTGTTTGAAGAAATCAGCATGACTCCCACTTGCTGAAGATGCGTGATTAATGTGTAAACTTCTGTTCTCCACTCGGTTCACACCTTAAGCCCCTTTTACACTATCGACTTTCTTTCCTCACTTCGACTACTCGCGACGAATGGGACCACAGTAACGCCCTCTGTGTGTTTTTCCGTACTCCGCCTCGCCCGTATTAAGCGGTCGTTTATGTTTTAGGCACCAAAATTGTAGATTTGTCTGCTGTATTCTTTCGGTTCTGAACGATGAAGTGAAGTTATTGTGACACTTTTTACGTGGGAACAGCATTTTATATTGCGTTGTTTCATGATGAAAAGGTAATACGAAACTGATATTCCTGTCAAATTTCATATGGTAAATTCTGTACATAATTGAGGACTTAATACAGGAAAAGTGTCGTCCAAACGGAATGAAACTTTTCACTCTGCAGGAGAGTGTGCGCTGATATGAAACTTCCTGGCAGATTAAAATTTCGTGCCGGAACCGGGACTCGAACCTGGGGCCTTTGCCTTTCGGGGCAAGCGCTCTACCAACTGAGCTATCCCGACCCGACGTGTGCTCTATGGACCAGTGTTCTAAGAACACTCATCGTCTGGGATGGATGATGGCAGCTATTTGCCTGTAAGTATAAATCAGTACGCGTCGGTTTCCCATATACTAAATGTCCTAAGGTGACATCGTCTTTGCGTCGCACCATTACATCCAGAAATGGAAGGCAATCCTCTTTTTCGACTTCCATTGTAGATTTGATTATGGATGGAATTCAGGTGGTTTAATAATTCTTGTAACTTATCTTCACTGTGAGACCACACAATAAATGTGTCATCAACATACCTCCAGAACACTGTCGGCTTAATCCGGCAGATTCCAGCACCTTTTCCTCGAAGTCCTCCATAAACATATTGGCCACCAATGGCGACAAGGGACTATCCATGGCGACACCGTCAGTTTGTTCAAAGAACTCGTTATTGAATAAAAAATGTGTCGAGGTCATGAAACGTTTGAACAAAGTTGAACTCTCTTTGTCAAAGTTCTTGCCAATAAGAGATAATGAGTCTGAAAGAAGAACCTTGGTAAATACGGACACTACATCAAAACTGTCTAACAAGTCAGAGCTGTCCAGTTTCAAAGATTTTAGTTTGGCAATGAAGTCAGGTGAGTTGCGTATGTGCGCAATTTTAATCTTCCAGGAAGTTTCATATCAGCGCACACTCCGCTGCAAAGTGAAAAGTTTCATTCTGGAAACATCCCTTAGGCTGTGGCCAAGCAATGTCTCCATCATATCCTTTCTTCCAGGAGTGCTAGTCTTACATATTTCGCAGGAGAGCTTCTGTGAAGTTCGGAAAGTAGGAGGCGAGGTACTGGCGGAAATAAAGTTGTGAGGCGACATCGAGAGTCGTGTCGGTATACCGTTGGCCCGCGAAAGGCAAAGGTCGCAGCTTCGAGTCTCGGTTCCAGTACGCGATTTTAATCTGCTGTCTTAGCTGACGTTTTCTACGAGAAAACCATATTCCCGCCAAATTTCAGCTTCATATGTGAAGTAGTTTTCAAGATTTCGTGTTTAGTCAGTGAGTGAGTGAGTGTCCTTTTCGCTTTTATATAGGCAGAAATTAAGAAATCATTTTTTTATTTTGGATGCAAGAAAATTAAGGGAGACTTGCAGACAAAATAGTAACATGCAAATCCGCAATGCAAACTTTATTTGATACAAGGTCATGCCTGGTTACTATATAGGACAAACAGGTAGGGCGATTAAAGTAAGGACTAAAGTATACCTGTCTGGGAAAAAAAAAGATGTCAATGTACATAATTCGACATTTGCTGAGCACTTGGTGATTTCCGATCATTTTCCGAGACCTTTGGAAGACACTATAACATTACACAGGTTAAAGGGAGGAAATTAGATTTGTGGGAATAGCTCCAAATTTTTAAACACTTTGCTCTTTATGATGGCAATATTTTTAATGATCATCTTGGTCTTTGACGTCCATTTACTGGCGGAAATATGCGCAGGATGAAATTTTGTGTGAGACAGTTTCCATTGCTGGCAGGTGAGGAATCGCGCTGCGAAGCCCGAGTGCGCGAATTTAGATTCTCCCTGTATACAGGGTGTCCCAGCTATCTAGGTCACCCAAGATGTCTCTGGAACGACAACAGCTATCATAAAAGGACTTTCACCAGTATCAATGTAAGACTGGGGCTCATGAATGTACATATTTTGAAACATTCTAAAACAGAGGCATATGTGGTTTTCAACAGAAACTTACGTTTTCTCTTTCTCTATCTCCCTCTTATTTTTTTTTATGGGCAGCCTATATTATTTCTTCAGAAATCTATAGCATGACAAATCACATAAACAATGACGTTGATTGCATCGCAATACGCAAATTACATCCCGAGATATTGCGAAACGAAGTTGACCCTTGGAATACGCGAATCGCGCGGCTAGCGCACGTCCAGAGACTCAGGCGAGAACTCCACGCTCCTCAGAATGTGCGCTAGCCGCGCGATTCGCGTATTTCAAGCGTCAACTTCGCTTCGCAATATCTCGGGATGTAATTAGAATATTGCGATGCAATCAACGCCATTGTTTGTGTGATTTGTCATGTTATAGATTGCTGAAGAAATAATATAGGGTGTACATACACGTATGTTTGTGTTAAAAATATGCTTTCGGTTTGGAATGTTTAAAAATATGTACATCGATCATCCCCAACCTTACATTGAAGACATTGAAAGTCGTTTTACGACAGCTGTTGTTCCAGAGATATTTTGGGTTTGCAAGGTAGCTAGGACACCCTGTATATGTGGCGTCTGTTGTTTCAGACATATCGGAAAGTACAGACACCATACATATACAATTAAGGTAACATTGAAGCGGTACTGTTAGATCGCTTCATTACTTTTTTCATCATTTTGTTCACTTTAATTAATGTCAACTGGATGGATGAGTCCTTTAATCTTTGTTAAGATAAAAAAGATCTTTCGGTACTTGATTTGTTGCAGTTCATATTAGGGATAGCGGCCAATGGACACGGACATGCTACCATTAAAGAAAAGAACAAGGAGCCAGGCTCCACAGTTGCCATCTCTTCACCCTCCTGGAGTGAATGTGGGTTTATTTTGTGTCTGAAGTGCTGTGAAAACAAGAGCTGGTGGCAGGTAGGCAGCAGCAGTTAGTCCTGAATAGGATAGCCAACCTTTGCTTTCTGAACGACAAGTCTTCTTCAAAAGTCGGACCTAAGAACAGTAATTTGCCAAACAATAATATGCTATTGATAGGAAAATACAACAATAACAATTAAAATAAATTACAGCATTGATGAGTATACCCTTTTATACAGTAGCCGCATTCATACGAGCAATATACGCGTTCACTACTTGGAACATATGAGAAACGATAGCCATTTTCTTCTTCTTTATCCGAGTACCTGTCGTTTATATCACTACTGGCTGAGATCAGCATCCGGTTCGTATAGTCTCTACGCCACCTCAGTAAAATCGTTTAACAATACTGCGGGCACTAATTTGAATATTTGTGTCATTCCCTTATTCATAACTGCGTTCTCATGTTGAAACTGGATTAATTTGTATGGAGAATATATAACGGCTTCCACAGTACTTACGTGAGTTGTGACCCTTAAAAAGTCACTATACACTCCTCCGATTATTAATTTATTTCTGCATGTGGTACTCAGTAAACCATATCTGACACTTGGTTCATCTAACGACTTTCATACTACACGAGGGAGTATCAAAAAGTAAGGTGCACTAACTTGGGTAAAGCGGTGAAAGGGCCATTAACTGCACAGACGTCCAGTAGAACGGTTGCTGTGGTTGCTCTTAGTGTTTTGTGTGACTAGCGGTCTAAAATCAATAGATGATCACTCCAAATTGCAGGTGCAACCATCAATCCGACTTCCATGGTTGAAACGGGTGAATTGCACGGATATTCATCTTGAGATCTCGGCTGTATATGGAGAGCCTGCTATTTCCCGACAAGAAATTGTATAGTGGTGTCAACAGTTGGAAGCAAGACGTAACACCTCACAATCTGACATATCGATTACACGTAATGGTCATATGATAAGTCAGATTAAACTGTTCAGATTCTCAGATGTTCCGACAGATAGTAAGTTGTCGTGAAAATCCAGAGTTAAGGATCTTATTCAAAAACTAAATTGAGCTTTATTTACCATTAGAACAGTATCTGAAATAAGTGATTCTTCAACATGGAAGTAGTCTACTATGCTTACTTTCATTTACTTATGACGTTCTAATGACCACGCTGTTGATAAACTTCAGGTCAGATTAGAGATTAGACTACATTAATACGTGATATTTTAATAAAAGGTGTGTATACATGATTCTCAGTTTTTGATGGATTTTTTCATTTGATATGGTGTTTTTTATTTATTTTATTTTTGCTTTATTATGTCTTCTTTATCTTTTTTTTCGCGAAATTTCCAAGTCTTTGACCTAAAATTTCATCTAGAGCGTAGAAGTAATTGCCATTCAGAAATTCAATTGATTTGATTTTAAACACTGTTTGGTTATCTGTCAGACTTTTCATGCTACTTGATAAGTGACCGAAGACTTTTGTGGTGGCATAACTCACCCCTTTCTGTGCCAAAGTTAGATTTAACCTAGAATAGTAAATATCACCCAGGGTGCATATTTACAACACTAGGAAGAGTGTTGTAACTATGCACGCTGATATTACTTTTGAAATGAGTTGGATTGTTCAAAACAATTTTCATAAGCGAATATAAATATTGTGAAGCTACAGGGAAGATACGTAGATCATTAAACAAATGTCTGCAGTATGATCTTGGGTGAGCAAAAATATTGTAATTACACGCTTTTTTTGCAATAATTTTTGGCGTAACTCGACTGATACAAAAACGATATTTTTGGCTCAGAACGGATGGTTCGAGCAACATGTGGTATAACATCGCTTAAGTCGCGTCGACCCCTTTTCAGTAGTCTGGGAATTCTGACATTGGCGTCACAATAAGTATATTCTTTAATGTCGTATGCTGTTAACAATATCAGCTTATTCCCACGAGTTAGTAGTTTTCACCAGGTGAATACTAGAGAGAAATCGAATCTACATTTTGGATCACACCTCCTTGACTCTTGTGCAGAAAGGTGTGCAGTATTCTGCAGCAACCATTTTCAATAATGAAAATTCATCGTGAAGATGGGGAAGGATCAGCAACCGGATATGTAATGAAAACCATTTTTTTTTTGTCACAGTAGCACTATTTAGAAGCAGGTAACTAGTGTCGGACTTGTTCGTCCATTTTCAAACAATAGGCCTTTTCCAACCGTTAACAATACACTGCATGATTGATTTGATTTGATTTTTCCATGGAAGCCAAAACAGTCTTGGTCCAGGCCCGCCACTGCCCGCACCGAAATTAAGTTTATTGTGCGGTATTGATCCCTGTATATCTATTAAAGCCAACCAATGCCCTTGAACAGTGCAAGGAGTCCCTTTAGCAGTTCTTTATTAGACACAATTTCTTCGGGTCTGGTTGTCCCAAATGTTCTGTGCCTTTTACTCTCCAATGCAATGCATTCGAAGATTAGATGTGATGCAGTTTCATCACCGTCATCACAGATCCTACATTTAGGGTCCTCTTCTGTTATTCCCATTGTATGTAGGTGTTTTTTGAAATTCCCATGGTCTGTCAGCAATCCAACCATGAGTCTAATCTCTCTCCTGTTCAGGCCCAGGATTGCAGAGCTTCTTTTAAAACATGTTTTTGTTGATGGACTTTGCTCCAATATTCTACGTGTTGTCTTCTGAGCCAGTTACGTAGCTCCAATTTGATCATTGCCTTGGTGATTGTCAGGACAGATTCCGGTCTAATAAATGAAGACTCTGCCCCCATCCTGGCTAATCTGTCGGCATTGTTCATTGCCACTGATCCCCGAGTGGCCAGGGACCCACAATAAGTTTACTCTATTGCTTTCCCCGTAGCTCCACCAGAACCCTGTGACATTCTGCAACAATTTTAGACCTTGTTGTAGGAGCTGCCAGTGATGTCAGGGCTGCCTGGCTGTCTGAATAGATATAGATGCTACGATCTTTGTAGCACCTGCGGAAATTCTCCTCCACACATGCCCTGATGGCAGTGATTTCGGCCTGGAATACTGAGGCCAGTTTCCTGGTCTTGGCTGCACCCAGTATACCCCGGCCCCAACGCCTTGGTCTGATTTCGACCCGTCAGTGAACCAGACAATATCCCCCGTACGGTGTCGAACTACTTTCTCCCACTGCTCCCTACTTCCAATTATTATACTGAAAGGCTTGATGAAGCATTATGGGGTTATAATATAGTCGGCTGGCATTTCCCCAACCTTTCCTATATTTACCTCACTCACTATTTTAGTGAGTGATTCTGGATATCCCAAAGAGTTCCAGTTGTTGACAGATTTGAGTCTGTAGGCACCAGCTGCCGCCTCCATCTTGACCCAAAGGTATAATGGTGGCATATCCAGCATGGTTTCCATCCCAGCAGTTGGTGTGCTGCTAATTCCGCCTGTTATGGCTAAGCAGGCTAGTCTCTGCATCTTACCAAGCTCCTTAGCAGCAACCTGCTCTTCTACCTTCTTCCACCACACGACTGCCCCATAGGTAATCCTGGGTCTAATCACTATGGTGTATATCCAGTGCATACACTTGGGGCTCAGGCCCCAATTTTTGCCACAAGCTCTCCTGGTACTTACTAAAGTACCTTTTGCCGTGGAGCAAATATTCCTAATGTGAGGGGTCCATGTCAGTTTCTCATCTAGGGTAACCCTAGATATTTCACTGTCCCCTTCACAGGTAGCGCTTCATTGAAAAGCTTTAGATTCCAACTTGAGTGTTGGATATGTTTCCTTGTGAATGGTACAACAGTCTTCTTAGGACTAACCCCCCAGATCCTGTTTTCTGCACCAGTATTGCACAATGTCCAATGCACATTGTGCCATATTCTTCACTGTGTCAGAAAATTTGCCAAGTATTACTATGACAAGATCATCTGCGTATCCTTGGCAAAAGTACTGCCTAGAGTTTAATTCTCCAATGAGATCATTCACCACTAGATTCCACAATAAAGGGGAAAGAACTCCTCCTTGCGGGCAACCCCTAGTGGTGTTGATTACCATTTTTTCATTCATCATGGAAGCCTCTACGTTTCTTCCACTGAGCACGGCCCTAGTCCACCTACATATAATGGTCCCTAGGTCATGCACCTCTGCTGCCCTAACCATGGAATCGAAGGTCGTGTTGCTAAAAGCCCCCTCAATGTCCAGGAAGATACAGAGGGCCATTTCTTGAAAGTGTAGTGTTTTCTCCACCTTCCCAACAAGTTGGTGGAGAGCTGTCTCACATGATTTACCTGGTTGATATGCATGTTGGTTTGAATGTAGAGGAACCATACTTAACCTCCTTTCTCCAACATGCACATTAACCAGCTTTTCCAATGTCTTAAGAATGAAGGAGGACAGGCTGATTGGTCTCATATCCTTGGCCTTGGTATGATCAATTCTCCCTTGCTTTGGAATGAAGACAACCTTCACTGCCCTCCAGGCATTGGGAATGATTCCTGCTGCTAGGCTAACCCTGAATAACCTGCATAGGAATCTAATAAGATTTTCTCCCGCTTGTTGCAGGATAGCTGGAAACATTCCATCGGGGCCAGGTGACTTGAACGGTTGAAATGTTCCCACCGCCCATCGGACCTTACTGAAATCGACACACTCCTTGGCCAGATCCCAGTCCTCTTTGCGAATACGTGAGAACCGTTGTCTCTCAGGAATCGCATTCTGGTCTGAGTTATCCCCCAGAGTATATTGAGGAAAGTGAGTCTTGACGAGCAGTTCCAGCGTTTCATGTGCTGTCTTTGTATACTCCCCATCCTCCTTCCTCAATGTTCCTCCTGGATTAGTTGGTACCCTAGTGAGGATTTTATGAAGTCACGCTTGAGCAGCCGAGCCCTCCACTTCCCCACAGAATACCTTCCAGGATGCCTCCTTTGCCCGTCTGGTGGCAAGGTTGTAATTGACAAGAGCCTCACGATATTTTGCCCATTGTCCTTTGCGCCTCACAAGGTTAAACAGTCTTCGTATCTGTTTCCTTTGCATTTCCAGGTTATTATTCCACCAAGGCACACTCCTATTTGTGCACTTCTTGGTGTTTGAGCAGTTGTCCTGGTATGAGGTCACTATAGCAGAGGTTACGGCCTCTGCTACTTCCTCAAACTCTGCTGGATTCCTTATCGAAGTTTTAATTTCCGATAGGCTGAAGTCAAGGTCTCTCCTATATGTCTCACAGTCCGATTTCCTGGGATTCTTATAGGCCATGGTCTGTCTGGTTCCCATTTCAACCTTGAATTTAATATACATGTGATCTGATGAGGATGGCTCCAGGACAACATGCCACTGTTTGACATAACTTCCCATCATCATGGAACCAATAGTTATGTCAATTACTTCTTCCCTTCTACTATTCCTGAATGTAGGTTCATCACCCCTATTCAGGATCTCCAAGTTGTTAGATAGGAGAAATTCAAGAAGGTGCTCACCTCTACTGTTGGTGTCCTTGCTGCCCCACGATAGATTGTGGGCATTGGCATCACATCCCACCAACAGTTCATCACCTTGCCGATGGCAGGCTTCTGTCAGTCTCCTCACTTCCAAAGGAGGAGGAGAGCTGTCTTCATAAGGAAGGTATGCTGAGGCCAAAATAATTTCCGTCTTGATACCTTCCTCACGTTGCTGCATCCTGATGGTCACCAAGTCCCTGGGACAAAAATCCATCATTGGTATGAAAGGTATTCCATTTCTAACATAAATGCATGTTCTGAAGTTTTTTAGATTTCTAGCATAAATCAGCTTACCTCCAGTACCACCGAGGCCCGATGCACCCCCTTTGTATAAATAGTGTTCTTGTATCAGTGCCACGTTCACCTCCTGTCTCCCCAGGCAACGGCTCAGGGCAGCAGAGGCCCCTTTACTGTACTGCAGGTTTATCTGCAGCACTTCCAGTCCCCATCTTGGTGCCATTATTGCCTTTAAAGTCTTTGATTACCCTGACAGCGACCTGCGAGAACCCTAAAAACAGTTTCAGGCCTTGCTCTCGCATTGCCTTCAGGGACTTCTCTCCGACCTCCACCACCAGGGTTCGTCCTTCTGGAACGACCTTTTGGTTAATTACCCTCCAATCCTCTGTCGAGACTTTTAGGTTCTGGACCCTTATTTTCTCGAAAAGAGTCTTTGGAGGGACATCCTTAAGGATCTTTGGTACCCATATTGATACCTTTGCGGTCTTCAGGAGTTCGGTTGCTGTCTTGACCAGCAGCTTCGCGTCCTCCCACGGGGATATCATGGGCACCTTTTCCTTAAGCCATTCTGCTGATTACTCCCCCTCGCAGACAAAAATGAGGGCACCGCGATCCAGATAGACACTCCTGAATTTGGGTCCTGGACCAGCGTCCTCCCCCCCATTTCTTCAAAGAGGGCCATGTGCACGAGCCGCTCCCGCTGCGAGGTGATGCTCACCAGTGGGTATCCTTCTTGGACATCCGCCATTCTAAAGACCGAGACTGCAGTACTAAGGTCTGTTTCTCTATTTCCTGCCTCAGCCTTTAGGATCACGTTTGCCCAGAGAGAAGAGAGTCTTAGATTCCTCCCTAACCCTCTTGCCACCTGTCTTTGATGTCGAGGGGGTCTGTGTATCCCCTTTGACCTGAGGCAGTTTCTGTTTGGAGGTCTTGGGCTCAAGCCCTTTTGATTCCCTCTACTTATGCTTAGGAAGCCATTCTTTTTCTTCCTTTTGCTTCTGTTCCTTGAGAAGTTTCCTCCTCTGATCCCCAGACCAGGCCTTAATCCTAATCTGGTCCAACTTCTCTGTTACAGTTCCCACTTCTTGCTCAGGTCTGAATCAGAAGTAGGAGTGCACTCCATCGGTCCTGATCCAGATGTCTGAGTATCTGAGGTCTCAGATTGCCCCTCAGATTCTTTTAAAATACTTTCTTTCTCCGTGTTCCTCTTAGTCCCACGAGATTTGGGGATTTATATGGTCCACACCACGATAAACCCGCGCGGTGCAAGGCTACTTACTCAGGGAGGTCGCCCGGTATCCCTGAGGCTCCGTTCGAGACACATCCACCCATGTGCCACGCACCCCTCGGCACGGATCGTATCACACCTTGGGTTGGGAAAGGAATTGGGAAAGGAGTGGGAGAGGATAAGGAAGACGGGACGTTGTGGGACACTCTTGGTCTGATCCATCAGCTGAGGCCTTTCCGGAAGTAGGTTCTCTACATTCGATATAGCCCTCTGCTTCACGCGGATACGCAAGCCTCTCCACCCGCACGGACAGTGCTTCGTCAAGGTGGTGTCCGCCGGAGAGGATACACTGCATGAAGTAAATGACTGATAAAATCTGTACGTTGTCCACTGTTAATACATGATTACATTGAAATTTAACATAGGTTAAAACGTTTTCAATAAGCTGCCACAAGAACTCAAGACTCTTAATACTAACTCGTACGTTTCAAATCTAAATTGTAGAGTTACCTCATGACTCGCTCCTTTTATTCTGTGGAGGAACTCTTGAAAAAATTTAAAATATAATTTAATTCCTTTTATTCGTTATTGATTCTTTTCACTTACGCTTAAAATTGTCTTCTGCGTATAATTACTTAAAGTTCTTATATTTCCTTTCTTGTGTTAAACTTAATCTACTGACTTGTTTCATGACCATGGGTCTTGCTCCTCAATTAGGTCCTGCGGAACAGAAAACCATTTTATTATTAAGGCCCGCAAAACGTGCGAACTGTGACTTTCATCTTTTCAATAAGCTTAAAACGGATCTATGTGGACAAGGATTTAGAAACGATGTGGAAGTGAAAGCGGCTGTTTCTCTGTGGTTACTAAACGCTGGAGGTGATATGTATGCATCCGAAATCGAAATGTTGGTTGACTGTTCCGAAAAATGTTTGCAAACTCTTGGAAACTGTATGGTAAATTGTAGTTATACCCGGGCCGCTGAAACACTCCACTTGACGTTTCGTATTACAGCGAGTTAAGTTGGCTACACTGATATAGCGACGTTGCAACACTAGCCTCAATACACACAGCAGACGAAACTGTTATCAGCTGCAGCTCGTAAATGTAAGCCATTGAGCAATAAAAGTGCATATAATATTTCGTTCTTGAGTCGTTACCACAAAGCAGCAAGTGATTAACGGCATTGTAATGCAATAAGATGAAAACAACGAACACACTATCAATAACGGAGCGACGAAAATAGAAAATAGGCATTTTAACATGACAGATACGAACTAAACAATAATCAAGATAGTTACTTCTCGCTCTACGTTTTATAATCACACTGCTTTTTACTCACCAATTTACGGCGACAATCGTGCAATTTCATTCAGCTCCCTATCTTCACTATTGTCGTCACTGCCAAAATCCTCATCACCAAGACAAATCATTAACTGTTCCAAGGTCTTTGCGATTTCGTCTACTATATATGTGAGTGTAATAGACTTATTTTGTTTCACGACCGAATATAAAAGAAGTTTTAAAATTGACATATCTGCAGCAATATTTCTTTCTTGTAGCTACTGCACCATAACTTCTTTCCGATCGTTTGAAGCGAGTATGAACTTCCTGCTCAGAGCTGTTTCGAAGTTTTTATTTGTGAGAAATTGATAACTTACTCAGAAAACGTCTGTAGACAAAAGTCTTTTCGGTGACATTATCCAATTAGTTCAACTCGAAACGAAAATATGAACCACTCACAGCAAAACAAATCGCAACGAAAACATGACACACAATGTAAACACACGGTAGACACGATACACACCGGAAGTGTTTTGGCATTGTGACTGGATCGTTCCTAGCGACTAGCGCATCGCGCTTATTGCTCTTCACTTGTTATTTGTAAACGTCGAGTGCAAAGTTTCAGCTGCCCGTGTTGCTTTTGTATATGTGGTTTAACCTACGGCCATAACGCGGAAGTGCAACTGCCCTTGTATATCATTCCATTATCGAAAAGTATGCTGGGAGATACAGTACATTGAGCCGTTCCGGCTCAGCATGGCACCATTCCTCCGTTAACCTTTTCTTTAATTACGTACCCCTTCTATCTTGATCTTCCTTCTCTTTGATCGAGTGATATCGATTGTAATTTAGCGGCGATGCGTTTCTTCTGTTCCTCACTACGATCTTTGCCTAGTGCGGTCCTTAAATTGACTCTGTTAAACATTGTGCTCCGTTACCTAGTACTTGCGATGTGTCGCCCGGTAGTTCCTCAGTCCAAACGTGTAGTTGTGAATCTGCCTCTTCCACCTATCTAGTTACTGTTAGCGTACTCCCCGAAACCACCCCCTTTACTTTCGGGTGCGTACCGCCAGTTAGTGTTATCTGTAGAATTGATAGGTGATCATATTCCTAGTTGTGTGACCCTGTGATTTACAACCCCTGTGTGTTCAAATGTTCAAATGTTTGTTAAGCTTATGGGACTTAACTACTTGGTCATCAGTCCCTAAACTTACAAACTACTTATGAACTACCTTATACTAAAGACGGCACAAATATCCATGCCCAAGGGGGGATTTGAACCCCCGACCGTAGTGTCCGTGCAGACCGTGACTGAAGCGCCTCAGTCTCCTCGGCCACCGCGGCCGGCCCCCTGTGTGGTTTTCGGAATTATAACCGGCCGACAGTGGTTGCCTTCCATGTCTTTCGTTTGTCCGTGTGTTTTATGTTTGGTGTCACCTCACCGGTGCAGTTATTGTTATTTACTTAATTCCTTACCCTCGTATTGTAAGGCGAATTACCAGTCCATTTATTGAATGTGAATGATTTCACGAATTGCTAAGTGCTACTGGGGGAATCCTTACTGATTATTTTCTCTCACAGTCTTTCCTTTCGTCATCGCGTGCCACGTTGTCGAATGTATTTTTTGGGCAAGTTAATTTTTAATCAGTACAAAATCCCTACCACCCGGACTGAAGTTTCCGAGTGGGGAATGGGCAACTTACACCCTGTGTCCTTGGTAGTTCCTATGTTAGTTGCAGTGATCTTAACCTGTTAACCATTTGTACTACTGTGAATACCTTTCATTAGCCAGTTCTGTGCCTTTCTGAGAAATGATAATTTGCACCTAGATTCAATTTTATCAATTCGATTGGCACTTTGTTTGGGCTAGTTGTGATTAAGTGCCAGTATCTCATGAATCGGATTGGTGCATGTTGTTTAGCCTGTTTAACTGAGGACACTAGTTGAGTTAATTGATTGCATGTTATTCAAAGGCATCAGTAATTTGGACTTGATTCTCGTTAGTCCGTCCGTTAAATTGGCAATTTAGTTACATGGTGGTCTAAGTTGTCATTTTGACCGTTCCATTACTTGTTGTTGATCAGCTAAAGTCACATGTGCACGGGTTGTTTGTATTTGTTAATAAGGTTAAGATTGTGAACGGGTAATCCTAAATGCCGGCTCTGTTACTGATGCATTGAACCTTTAAATTCAAATCAATACCCTTGTGTTAAGCGTCCGCCCTAAAATCAAAGATATTTTAACATTACCTGGCACATTAAAGTGTTTTGATCATTCGATACTGAATTCCGTGAGTTAGGAACGTAAAGATTTTCATCTCTGTGAAACTGTTACTTGAAATTTATTATTTGTGTCACCTGTTCAATTAAATGTCTCTAAGTAATGTTAGTTACTTAGATGAGTTACTTGATACTGATACATGTCCATTGGTAAGATTTTGCTCCGATATTACTATATCGCGTTTCCTGAGAAGCAAACTAGTTAAGCTTGTGCACGGGTCGTTTGTATTTGTTAGTAACGTGTTACCATATGCAGTAAGGAGATCTCTCTAAAGGTTGAGATTGTGACCTGGTAATCCTAAGTGCTGGCTACTTTACTGATGTATTAAACCTTCACATTCAAATTAAAATACTGTTGTCCGCTCTAAATCAAAGTTATTTTAGCATTACCTGGCACATTAAAATGTTCTGATTATTTGATACTGAATTCAGTGAGTCAGGATAAGAAAGACTTTCATCTCTGTGAAACTACTTCCTGAAATTGGTTATTTATGTCATCTGTTCAATTAAGTGTCTTTATGTGAGTTTATTTACTTAAATGAGTTACATGATATTGGTATATGTTCATTGGTTTTTTGTGGTTGTTTTAATGGGTGAATAAACGACCTTTCTTTAAATGCTATTTCCCTTTTACCACGACCATCTTCGGACCTCTCATACTTATATCCGTATGTTAGGGCTCTGTGTTATCATAATTTATTATTATGATCCTTTATACTTTAAGTGGGAGATAGTCAATAATAGAATTGTATAATTTCTCATTCGAAGGAGAAAGTCTGCGATCGAACTTTCGTAAACCGTATGCCCTTGTTGTAATGATTCTCACTCTAATTGCTGTATCGGTTCGGTAATATTCTCTTCCTTGCTTCTCCACACATTTTGGACTCTTTCGAAGTTCTTGTCAGTTTTACCTGATAAGGATCCCACACTTCGAAGCAATATTCCAAAACAGGACGTACATTCGTGGTGTGGTCTGCTCTTAAGTAGTACTGTCACATTTCATGTGTGATATGTCAGTAAAACGTACTTTTTGGCTCGCCTTCCCCTCGACATTACATATGTGATGTTTCATATTTAAGGCTGTCGTAAAAGTAATACCCAGATACTTAGATAGATTTACGCCGTTCAGATACTGATTTTAGTTGCATACAAAGTTTATCGGATTCCTTCGTGTGAATAAAGAGCTAGTTGTGGTTCACAAGAACAATACTTTGGAGCTCCGTGTTGACGTCACGTCGATATATGGTCCTGTTCGTGGTAGTTCATATTGTTTGAACCCACGGTATGTTCCGAAAGCAAGCTGCCAAAGGATATAAATGATACAGACCTGTAATTTAGTTGGTTGCTCCTGATACTGATTATCGGTGTCACCAGTCGAACTTTATTCAGGCAACGAACCTTCGTTGGGTGAGCGGCTATATATGACTGTTAAGTATGGAGCTATTTTTTTCTTCGTTCTGAGGTTCCGCATTATGTACCAAAATCAGTAAAACGTTACACTTACATGATAACTGCCGTCCACCTTTTTTTCTTAGGTGTGGACAATGATAATCTGTCAATTTGCAATTTGACTGAAGTACTTTACTGTCCTCTGAATGAGGACAATCATATGATCAGACTATTTTAATGTAAATCATTTGTCAAAATTTATAGATGCATATACACAGCTCCTTTGAAGTTGTCAGAAATGCTCTACTAGTTTCCTGAATAACCGGACATCACACGTTGGAATTTTTAGTGATCTCTCAAAATCTTTTGATTTACACAGCCATGCAATTCTTCTAGATAAGCTTAAGTATTTTGGTATGAATGTGTAAGAGTGTGGAATGTTGAATCAAGCAGTTTAGATAAGATGCAAGGAACAGTAAATTCCTCTAACTGGGGACCTATCAAGGAATGGGGTCCCACAAGTTTCGGTCTTGGGTCCTTTGATGTTCTTAATATATATTAATGACTTGCGATTTATATTCAAGATCATGCTAACTAAGTTGATACAATTATAGCTGTCACGCCTGACAAACAGAAATTAACTGATGAAATTGTAAAAGATTTATTTCTGAACATAATTAAGTGGTTCATTACAAATGGACTCTTATTAAACTTTGATAAAATCCAGTATATATACTTTCAAACAGTAAATGGCATGACACCTTTAATAAATATAGACTTTCAACAGAAATCCTTAGCTAAGATAGAATGTTAAAAAACATATTATGTGTTTGTACTAATGACGGATTGAATTGGAAGAAACATATTCAAGATCAAAAATCAAATGTTCAAATGTTTGTAAAGGTTATGGGACTTAACTGCGGGGTCATCAGTCACTAAACTTACAAACTGCTTATGAATTATCTTATACTAAAGATAGCACAAACATTCAGGGCCGAGGGGAGATTCGAACCCCCGACGGGAAACGACCTCGCGCATCGGAGCCGCGGCCACATTGAAGAGCTGCTGAGTTCAGCTACTATGCGATCCATACCACGAAGGGGTTCCTTCATCTGGGGAATCAAATCAAAGTCAAAAGGACTCAAGTGCGGGGACTTCCCAGTCTCAACAACCGAAAGGAGCAGCCACAGCTTGCGCTATATGCGCCCACACATGTGTGCAAAATGATGGGTGGGTAGCGCAGAAAGTGTTGCCGCGTCTTTCGCAAAGCAGATCGCAGATGATGCTCCAAAAAGTAACAGTAATACTGTGCATTGACGGTCTGCCGTAAAGCGTTAGGATAACATCATGGCCGGCCACAGTGGCCGAGGGGACTGAGACACTCCAGTCACAGTCTGCACGGCCACACCGGTCGGGGGTTAGAATCCCCCGTCGGGCATGGATATTTGTGCCGTCCTTAGTCTTAGTTAGTTCATAAGTAGTTTGTATGTTTAGGGACTGATGACCACGTAGTTAAGTCCCATAAGCTATACAAACATTTGATAACACCATGCCGGCCGCAATGGCCGAGCGGTCTGTAGCGCGCCAGTCACAGTCTGCACGGCCTCTACGGTCGGCAGTTCGAATCCCCCCTCGGGCATGAATATTTGTGTCTTCTTTAGTATATGGTCGTTCACAAATAGTTTGTAAGTTTAGGGACTGATGACCTTGCATTTAACTCTTTCAGTCACACTTTTACAATAGGAACATAATTACCAATGTCTGTTCACACTTGTACAATAGGAACATAATTATCAATGTCTGTTCATTGAAGCAACTGTTACAACTGAAATATCACAGACAATAGAGGAAACATAATGTAGGTACTCAGGCTTTCAAGGACTGAGGACTGAGGAAGCTAACCACCATGACTATTGCTATAAATAATACTAGGATTATTGTGAACGTTATTTATTAGACGAATCAGCATTACAAACGTACAAAACTAACAAAAACAAATTATTTTTTTATGAAAATCTACAAAACACGTTTTACCTTTGCGTAAGCAAAGAGGCACTTTACATGTACTACACTGCCATAAAGTACGCACGGGAGATATTTTAGTGCTACAATTGCAGCATCTTCTTGATGTGTGTCTTTCAGGTTGATGGCGACTGAATTCTAGACGAATTTTGTAGGTTTGTGGCGTTTTATAAATGCAGGTCCTGGAGATGAGGCCGCAGAATTACGGCTGCTGTTCACTGAATCCGGCATTCTCCATGCTTAAAATTTGATCTGACACACCCACTCTTTCAGAAAAATCACCAGGCATAGCCATTCTATAAACATTCGTCCATTTTGGAGTAATCATAACCGGCATGTTTGCACGTACATTATTAGACTCTGTAGAATCAGGTGTCCGTTGTAATCAGCTACAGAAAGGGAGATCATCATCAGAATCATAACTGTCGTCAGGGGCACTTTGAACTCCACTCAAATCACCTAACACCATCGGATTTGGCCGTTCTGCTGCCTCTTCTTCGTCATAGTCAGAGCTACAAATGCTCTCCTTACCAAAAGGGATGTCTTAAAACAAGTATTTTCCAACCTCGTTCTCTCCTAAGCGGTGCGTGCGGCGCGACATACTGTAAAGAATGTGAAAAAAATGACGTTACATCCATACCCGCCACCGTCATGGTAGTTTGTAAGCAAACCACCACATTCCCTTTGTAACTACTCAGTGAAAACACAAAAGTAACAGTACCTGCATGCCAACACACATAAAATAGGTCTATGAGAATACGTTCAATAAAGTACATTACAGAAAACATGTTACGTACCCGTTATATTGATGTTTTTATCAGACACTCGAGACAAGGTACGTTAGCGCTATATTCAACGCAACTGGTATGCACTGACATTCATGCAATGTATACGGAATCTGTTATTTGTTTTGAAGCACAGTCCAAACGGACATACTAATTCAACCGTTTATCGCTAGATGGCGTGGAATAGAAGTACCGTGATCGAAAAGAGGTGGTTAGTAACACTAACCACCAAGACTAAAAGAGTTAAGCCCCTTAATCTTAACACCATCACAGTCATACATGGAAATCGCCACATCTTTCACCATACTGAGGCACTGATAGTTTTTCGCAGAGGCATTGCCATGCTGTACGATCTCTGACACATTTAATCATGATCCAACTCCGTTGTTACTGTCCGGAAAGCATAGTGACACCGTTTCGTTAGACTGCTCGCTCACAAGTGATTGTTTCTCCTTCGACTGCGCTCACGCCTTTGTCTTGGGAGGGGCGAGTCCTTTAGCTCTGAGGTAAGGTAGGTATGTCAACAACGTGTGCTATCACCGACAATAGTAGATTCTATCGCATAAAGTCTCCACAACAGTTTTGCCACAATTTAAGTTCCAACTCACTTTAAATATCTGAAGAAAGGAACGTAATGCCCGAAAACAAGGAATAAAACACTGTGCAACTTGTTGGTGCTATTTTAAAAGTGAATAATTGGCATGTCTGTACATGCAAGAGGTGCTATCCAAAATTTTCGGGACTGGTGCTGCCTTACCTTTGGACTAATGGTCACCATCACCGTCGAAATAGTTCCCATCCCCACATAGACACCAGTCGCAGTGCTTCTGCTACTGGTCAAACATTTTATGGAAGTTCCTTTCTTTGAGGATGTTTAACACCGCCAGCGATGCTTCTACAGTCCTCTCTAGAGTGTCGAACCGACGGCCTTTCAACTTGAGTTTCAGTTTTGGGAATAGCGCAAAGTCTTAATGTGCCAAATCTCGCGAGCACGGTGGGTGATTTACAACCGCTATGTTGTTCTTGCCGAAAGGTCCTGGTGAGCTAGGACGTGTGACAGGGCGCGTTGTCGTGATGCAGCGGCCATTTCCCTTCGCGGCAAGGTTCAGGCCGTCGTTGCCGGAAAAAGTCACACTTGTACGCAGAATTTACTGTTTGGTTCGATGGGCTGAATTCTTTGTGCACAATTCCCTTGGTATCACTTTTCCCGAGATTTGCACAGAATTTGATACACATGCTCTGTTCTGTACGTAAAATCGCCATACACCAAACACAGAGTATTACGGAAATCACTCTAGACACGCAAGACGTCCTTCCAGATGAATGCCCCTCTGCAAAGTGACTCATCAGATATGCAGCTCTCGCTACCTAGCGGTGCAAAAACTCTATAACTTCTATTTTCCAGATGGCAGCACCAGTCCCGAAAATTTTGAATTCCACCTCGTACATCACATCTATCAAATTCCATCTCTTCTTTTGTAGTGCCTTCCTTGCTCTGCGATTTGTACGCAAGGACGTAGCCAAAAGGGGGGGGGCAGTCTTTGGGGACCGGAATCCCCCCCCCTTATCACTTAAACGATAAAATACTGCTCAAACTTATGCTAAGGACAACACAGTCACCCATGCTCGATGGTGGACTCGAACCTCCGAAGGGACTAATTCCAATAAGACACGACCTAGCTACCGTATAGTGAAACTGAATGATAGTGTTATCAGTCATACATCGAAAAAGGGATACGCACTATCGACAGTCAACAAAGCCATCTATAGCTTTTAATTATCGATACATCGATAACAGCATCGGCTGTTGCCCAGTCCTCCTTTAGTCGTTGTCCATTGTAGGCCTTACTCCATTATTGCTATGTTAAGTACTACCGTGGAATGCTGCCGTTTACTTTTTTTTTTTTTTTTTTTTTTTTTTTTTTTTTTTTTTTTTTTTTTTTTTATTGTGCCGTTAAGATAAGTTTCCAATTATGAGTAAGTTCATAACAAGAAAAAAGAGAATAACGGACTTTCATTTGTCTACTACCGTTATGGTAAGTTAAAATACGTACTAGTATAATAGCTTATTTATCTGTTAACAGCAGTGGGGTCGTTATTTGGAGTGGCAATATTTCAGTATATCACAAGGCACCTCACTCAGTATGTGTAACACTTTTTAAAGTTAGGTTTGAGAGTAATATTTTATCTAGAGGATGGATACGTTGCAATGCCAATAAGAGTAAAAGAACCAATAATCTTGGAAATAATATTGTAGACTTACACTTCCTAAATCAATATTTAAGATTTTTATACTGATGTAAAAATTAGGGCAGAGTTTGCGAAACATCAAGCTACAGTCGTGGCTGAACGGCAGCGAGCTTGGTGACATGCAACCGTGTCGTTGCCAGTGTTCAAATACAAAGAAACACTTCTCATTCTGGTAATCTGACTTCATCTGGAATAACAACTGAATGTTCTGTTGGCGTATATTGAAACAATTTTAAGAAATTTTTCCTCAGTCTAATATATAAAGCAGAGTGTCCGTATGTTTGTACGTGTTGCATACAAATTTACATTTTTGTTCCAATCTTTATTAAATTTTGTACACGTAAGCTCCAGTCCACGGAAAACTGCTGCATTCAGCGACAACGCTGCGCATTTTCTCCTAAACTACTGGGCCGATTTCAACCAGATTTGGTACACACTTTCCTTACCGTGAGGTAGCAATGATGTCTGGATAAGAACCGCATACAACACATGGTTCAGAAGATCTGACGTCATAAACAATAGCAATCGCATAAATCTGCCCCACAATGCGGCGAGATTTAACAAATACGCTATATGAGAATGAGAGTACTTAACGACTTGCAACATAGTTTAAACATAATTTCAAACCTTTATTAAACTTTTTCTCGCTGACAACCATAGTAAAATGATGAAAGGAAAAACGTTTCTCGCTTACTACTTTTCCACTGTTTATGGAATACAACTACGACATTCGGTATGACGTTGCAATTTTTCATTTCTACACTACACATTGTAGTCGCATGAAATTTTGCAGACAGTATACTCTCATACAGGTGAGTGTACCTTTTAATTTCTACCACAGTACGACAAGCAGTTCATGAGATATGAGCAGGTAAACAGTAACGTTCCGCTGTTCATGGACTAAAACTACGGCATTCGGTATGACGTTACAATTTTTAATTTCTACACTACACATTGTAGCCGCATGAAATTTTACAGAAGCTATACACTCATATAGGTGAGTGTACCTTCTAAATTGTATCACAGTACGACACGTAGTTCATGAGATATGAGCACATAAACAGTAACGTTAATGGAAAACCGCCCCAACATGCACCAAGTTTTAATCTATTACGTATTCCCAAGAGATTTTACAGACATACAGCCCATACACAAATGAATATATACCTGAAAATGGCAGGAATAAATAAATAAATACCCGGGCAACGTCGGGTTTGCAGCTAGTTTTGTATATAAAAAGTTGCAATATTTGTAAGAAGGTCTTAAAAACGCAAACTATGTGCATAAAATATAAAAACAATATGTTATCCTAAGTTTGTATTTAGAATAAATGGAAAACATGAGCCTTTCTAAATTTATCGTTAAACCTTCGGACCCCCCCCCCCCCCCCTTTTCGCAGTATCCTGGCTACGTCACTGTTGTACGTGTTTAGAAAACTCCCTCGTGGTGCGCCATAGTCGACAGTTAGTCTGCAGAATTTCCGTGGAAAACCGTCGGATGACTGTGCACTTGTGGGTGCGAGCAGACCACTTGTCAGGCATCAAGAGACTGCCCGAGGGCAAGGGGAAGATCGGCGAGGGCGCGAGGTTGCCCGCCTGTGAGTAACTTCCCGAGTTCCCCTTTCCGACACTGGGAGCTATCATTTGGCGTGGGGCCGCCGAAGTAGGGAATGCGTAATCTCTGGTAAGTGCTATCAGCTGTCGCACAGTGGGGGCAGGAGGGGGAGGCGGCGTGGGCGAGCGGCTGGGAAAGCGCACGTGCCGTGTCGCGCTAATGGCGCGAGCCAAGGCCGGCACGCAGGGGCGGCGTGCAACTCCTCTGCTGCCGACACTGCCCACGCTTCATTGCCAAATCACTCTCCTCGTGCTCCGGTGACAAAGCGTAAATGAAGACCGCTGGGGAAGAATAAAATCCCAGACTACCGATCCAATGGGATTGATAACGTACGATAGGAATTTATAAAATTACTAGCTGAAAACACGGCTTTGCTTGGGACTTATTTATTCCAATGTTCACACCCCCACCCCATCCCCCCTCTCTCTACCTCCTCCCCTCCGTTCTCTCTGTCCATATCTTCCTCTCCGCTCTCTCTGTTCATCTCCTCCTCTACCCTCTCGCATTCTCCTCCCTCCCCTTTCTCCACCTTAAAACCATACATTGCTATCATGAAATTACTTCTGCTGACGATTTTCACCCAATTGATTCGGTACGCTTAGTAAGCATCAAAGTTGACAGCGAAAAACCGTCATCTAAAAATCTGAATGAAGTAATGCTTTCCATTGAATCATATTAAAAAATAAATAAAATAAAATAAAAAATAAAAAATTAAAAATAAACCTTAATTTAAATTGCTTACAAAATACTCACATGGTGTGAACAATATTTACGTTTTACATTTTTCTTTTATCATTATCACTCCCATGAACCAAAGACATTGCCGAGGTGGGGTGGCTTGGTGCCTCAACGATACAGATAGCCGTACGATAGGAGGGGTATCTGTGGAGAGGCCAGACAAACGTGTGGTTCCTAAACAGGGGCAGCAGCCTTTTCAGTATTTAGAGGGGCAACAGTGTGGATGATTGACTGAGCTGGCCTTGTAACGTCAGCTAATGTGGCTTTTCCACACAGTTACTGCGAACGGCTGAAAGCAAGGGGAAACTACAGTCGTTACTTTTCCCGAGGACATCCAGCTCTACTGTATGAACATATGTTGATGGCATCCTCTCGGGTAAAATATTCCGGAGATAAATAGTCCTCCATTCGGATCTCCGGGTGGGGAGTATTCAGGATGTGATCATCAGGAAAAATAACACTGACATTCTACGGATCGGACCGTGGAATGTTAGATCCCTTAATCGGGTAGACAAGCTAGAAAATTAAAAAAAAATATATGGATAGCTTGAAGTTAGATATAGTGGGGATTAGTGAAGTTCGGTGGAAAGAGGAACAGGATTTCTGGTCAGGTGAGTACAGATTTATAAATACAAAATCAGTTGGGGGTATTACAGGAGTAGGTCTGATAATGAATACGAAAATAGGAATGCGGGTAAACTACTATGAGCAACACAGTGATTGCATTATCGTAATCAAGGTAGATACGAAGCCAACACCGACCACAATAGTACAGGTTTATATGCCAACTAGCACTGCCGATGATGAGGAGATCGAAGAAATATATGAATAGCTGAAGGAAATTATCCAGACAGTTAGGGGAGAGGAAAACTTAATTGTTATGGGAGACTGGAATTCGGTAGTAGGACAAGGAAGGGAAGGGAAGATAGTAGGTGAATATGGTCTGGGCAAAAGGAATGAAAGAGGAAGCCGCCTGGTAAAATTTTACACGGAACATAATTTATTTATAACAAACACCTGGTTTAAGAACCACGAAAGAATGTTATATACGTCGAAGAGACCAGGAGACACCGGGAGATACCAGATAGATTTTATAATGGTAAGACATAGATTTCGAAACCAGGTTTTAAACTGTAAGACATACCCAGGGGCAGATATAAACTCTGACTATAACTTATTGGTCATGAATTGTAGGCAGAAACTAGAAAAACTGCAGAAAGGTAGGAAAATAAGGAGGTGGGACCTGGATGAATTGACAGAACTTGAAGTGCTTAAGAATTTCAGAAGGAGCTTTAGGTAACAATTGACAGAGACGGTGCAAAATAAAACAGTATAAGAGGAATGGGTAGCATTGAGAGATGAAATAGTGAAGGCAGCAGAGGACAAAAGAAGTAGGAAGGCAAGACCTACAAAAAATCCTTGGATATCACAGGGCATACTAAATTTAATCGATGAAAGGAGAAAATATAAAAATGCAGTAAATGAAACGGGCAAAATGGAGTACAGAAAACTAAGAAATAAGATTGACATTAAGTGCAAAATGGCTAAGCAGGAGTGGCTAGAAGGCAAATGCAAGGATGTTGTAGAATGTATAAGTAGGCGAAAAATAGATACTGTGGTGTCGCACAAGTACAAAGTGCGCGCCACCTACTTTCGCCGCGCGCCGCCATGCACACACGGCGCGGCGTTCTCACGACAGCCACGAGCGCCCTCTGCTGCAACCCCGCTCGTGGCCACCACGGAAAGACATCGTCCACTTGGGACTGAGTTAGGAACCAGTTAGGACCTTCGTAATCAGATAGGCACCAGTGAAGACTTTGCTATCGTACAGGCACTAGGCAGGCCTCTTAACAACTATGTATCAACATTCTGCAGTACTATGTAAAAGTTAAGTATTGTTACATTCTGTGCAATATATATCTCTTTCTAATTTACTCTAGTGTTTACAGTTTCTGGCTGCTCCCCTCCGTACCTGCACCAGCGTGCTGTCTTATTCCTGTGTCGGTCTCATCCACTCGGCCACCGACACCTACGACGAGGCTGGGACACAAAAGCGGCGACGAAGTTGGGACACAAAAGATACAGCCTACAGAAAAATAAAAGAGATATTTGGAGATAAGAAAAACAGCTCTATGAATATCAAGATCACAGATGGAAAACCAGTTCTCAGCAAAGAAGGGAAAGCTGAAAGGTGGAAAGAGTATATAGAGAGGCTCTACAAAGGAAATGAAATGAGAGGTAATATTGTAGGAAGGAGAGACGAAGTAGACGATGATGAAGAGGAGATACTATACTGAGAGATGAATTTGACAGAGCACTGAACGACCTAAGTCGAAACAAGGCCCCTGGATTACATGACATTCCCTCAGAGCTACTGAAGTCTCTGGGAGAATCAGCCACGACAAAACTGTTTCACGTGGTGTGTAAGATGTTTGAGACATGTGAAGTACTCTCAGACTTTAAGAAAAATGTAATAATCCCCATTACAAAGAAAGCAGGCGCAGACAGGTCTGAAAATTACACAACCATCATATTAATAAGTCATGGTTGCAAAATATAACACGAATTATGTAAAGAAGGATGGAAAAGCTCGTAGAAGCCGACCTCGGGGAAGATCAGTTTGGTTTCAGGAGAAATGTAGGAACACGGGAGGCAATACTCACTTTACGACTTATCCTAGAAGATATATTAAGGAAAGGGAAACCTACATTTATAGCTTTTGTAGATTAGGAGAAGTCTTTTGACAATGTTGATTGGAATAAACTCATTGAAGTTCTGAAGTAAGCAGGAGTAAAATACAGGGTCATTTACAACTTGTACAAAAACCAGACAGCGATTGTCAGAATTGAAGAGCATGAAAGGGATGCAGTGATTGGGAACGGAGTAAGACAGGTTTGTAGCCTTTCTCCAATGTTATTCAATTTGTACATTGAGCAAGCTATAAGGGAAAGCAAGGTGAAATTTGGAGAAGGAATTAAAGTTCAGGGTGAAGAATTAAAAACATTGCGTTTTGCCGACGACATAGTAATTCTGTCAAAGACAGCAAAGAACCTGGAAGAGCAGTTGAACGGAATGGACAGTGTGCTGAAAGGTGCATATAAGATGAAAATTAACAAGAGCAAAACTAGGGTAATGGAGTGCAGTCTAAGAAAATCAGGTGATACTGATGGAATTAGATTAGGTAACGAAACAACAAAGGAGGTAGATGAGTTTTATTACTTGGGCAGTAAAATAACAAATGAGGGTCACAGTACAGAGGATATAAAATGCAAAATTTCAATGGGTAGAAAAGCATTCTTGAAAAAGAGAAATTTGTTAACATAGAATGTTGATTTAAGCCTAAGGAAGACATTTCTGAAGGCATTTGTGTGGAGTGTTGCCTTGTATGGGAGTGAAACAGTGCGGACAGGAAGGGGATAGAGGCTTTTGAAATGTGGTGCTACCGAAGAATGCTGAAGATTAGGTGGGTGGATCGCGTAACTAATGAGGAGGTACTGAACAGAATTGGGGAGAAAAGGAATTTCTGGCATACCTTGACTAAAAGAAGGGATAAATTCGTAGGACACATTCTTAGAAATCAAGGAATCGTGAATTTAGGATAGGAAGGAAGTTTTTGGGCTAAAAACTGCAGAGGAAGACCAAGAGATGGATACAGTAAGCAGATTCAGACAGATGTAGCTTGTCGTTCTTATGTAGAGATGAAGAGGCTTGCTCAGGATAGGGTATTGTGGAGAGCTGCATCAAACCAGTCTCCGGACTAAAGACCACAACATATCACCCTGAAAAATGTAACTTCCGTAGAGAGCGGCTACAATTTTCATACATATTATTTCAGTCGAAACTTCGCTGAAATCTGAAAATTAACTGTTTAGTCACGTTAATTAATTGAAATGATTGTAGGTAATCTAAATATATTAATACTACACTGATAAACTGAATTGTTCAATCATATTTAAAAAATTGATGAGGGTCGGAATACAACTGTAGAATCTGACGAAGTCAATATGTAAAGTATCCTCCGTCAAGCGCCATCCAAAATTTAATGTGACACTGACGTTCCTCTTGTTTTGAAGGTCAAGTGTCCTAAATGTCATAAAGATTTTAGGATGAATAAAGTGTTCTTATTCGCATGTCGCATGATGCCGTTTTATGCTTTATAATTGTTTATGACGTCATATCTCCTGAATTATTCGTCGTAAGCATTTCTTACCCCTATGTAAATTGCTACCTAATGGAATAAAATGTTTACCAAATTTGGTTGAAATCGGTACAGTGCCTTCAAAGCAGCCGGCCGCGGTGGCCGAGGGGATTGAGGCAGTCCAGTCACGGTCTGCACGGCCATTACGGTCGGGGGTTCGAATCCGCCCTCGGGCATGGATATTTGTGCCGTCCTTAGTCTTAGCTAGTTCATAAGTAGTTTGTAAGCTTAGCGACTGATGACCCCATAGTTATGTTCCATAAGTTCTACAAACATTTGAACATTTGAACGGTCTGCACGGCCACTGTGGTCGGGGGTTCGAAGCCCCCCTCGGGCATGGATATTTGTGACGTCCTTAGTATTAGCTAGTTTGTAAGTAGTTTGTAAGTTTAGGGGCTGATAACCCCGTAGTTAAGTCCCATAAGCCATACAATCATTTGAACATTTTGTTTAAAAGCAGACGTCGCATGATGCAGCACTTTTAGTCGCATTTCATTGTTCACTACGTCATATCTCCTGAACTATTTGTCGTACAGTCATTTAATAGTGGTTATGACCATCGCGAAAGTGCAAGCGATATGTTGACAAAGTTTCATCACAATCGGTTGAACGGTTCGGCCGCGCGTATGATACGAACACACAAAATGTCATTTTTTACAGGGTGAATGTAAATTCGCGTAGTCGGACTTCGCAGCTGGAAATAGAAAAATGTCTGTCGCAAATTTTCGTCCTGCGCATATTTCCGACAGTAAATGGACATCGAAGATAGAGATAGGTGTGTGTCCCATACGTCAGTGTGTTTCAGAAGTACACTAATACACCAACAAACTTCTAGGAGATGTGGGAGGTGTCTTGAGGAACAAAGTGAGCATAGAAACCCATGCCCAGGAACGTCATCCAATGACGCTACGGAGCGTCGAAGTTGCTGGAAGGAAGGAGCTGGTGCCTGTCACTTGGACTCTCCATAGCGTCGTTGCATGGCGTTTCCGGGCATGGGTTTCCATGCTCAATTTGTTCCTCAAGACACCTCCCACGTCGCCTAGACGTTTGTTTGCTGTAGTAGTGTAATTCTGAAACACAATGACGAATGGGACATACACCCATCGCATGCTTCGACGTCTATTTCCTGCCGGAAATATGCGCAGGACGAAATTTTTTGAGAGACATTTTTTTTTATTGCTAGCAAGTGAGGAATCGCGTTGCGAACCCCGAGTGCGCGAATTTAGATTCACCCTGTATATTAGATTGGGAGAAGTGGCAATCAAACAGGGGACTGATGTCCTAGCTGTTTAGTCCCCTCAAAATAACAACAACGATGACGACAACGACGATGACAGTCAAACGACGATTAAAATTTCCTGCAGACTCCAAGAGACTGGCGACATACCTTTCACAAAGTAGTGAAAGTAGCAAGGGCAAGTAAGTGTGAGGACTGTCACACAATCAGCTGATGTGCTCATGCATATAAGCTAATGATAAAAATAAAGCAGGAAACGGGAAAAATCATCCAATTTGACTTAAAGAGAGATAAAAGCACAAGAAAGAGAGTTCTGACGTTATGCTCAATAGTGGAAGTAAGACAGAATGTACATTGTATTTCTTCCTAGGTCTGATAGAGATAACTTTCGTCAATGTAAATTGCTGCAGGATGCTGCAAGGAAAAGAGGGAGAAGCAGTAGTGATGGTCAGACAAAGTACAGAATTGATAAAATTTTCTTGGGTTTATTAGCACCTCCAAGTTATTTAAAATCGATGAACTTTAGGCGGAATTGTCTTACGCCATTGGCAAGTTCGTGAATTTTGAACCACTTGAAGCGGGTCATCCATCATGTACTTGATGGGTGGCCCACTTACTTCCCGAAGTCGACAGCCTCCCAGCTACGTGCCTGGTCCCATCTCTCTCGTCGATTGTCTGTCATTGATGGTGTTCTCCTCCTCCATGCTGAGGGCGATACCCACCGGGTGGTTATCCCACCTGCTTTACGCCCTCAGGTTCTGGATCTTCTCCATCGGGGTATGTCACGTATGAAATCCCTGGCCAGGAGACACGTTTATTGGCCAGGTCTGAACGAAGACGTGGAGGCCATCGTCTGCAATTGCTCCACTTGTGCTAAGCACCAGGCTGCTCCGGCCTAATCTTTCTCTCCCTGGCCTGCTCCACGTCGCCCTTGGGTCCGCATCCATCTTTGCGGGCCCCTTTCTGGGATCTATGTGGCTTATTGTCATTGATGCCTATTTCCACTACCCCTATGTAGTCAGCATGGCGTCCACCACCACGACTGCCACACTCAATGCCCTCACACAAATTCTTGCTATCGAGGGTCTTCCCTGTACCATCGTCTCTGACAATGGGCCCCAGTTTACAGCGACAGCCTTTGAGCAGTTTTGTGATGCAAATGGCATCAAACACCTGTTTAGTCCGCCATTCCACCAAGCTTCAAATGGTGCTGCTGAGCGGATGTTGCGGACGTTTAAACAACAAATGCTGAAATCTGTGGGCACCTCCACCACCATAGCAGCCCTCACATTATTCCTGAGTACCTACAGGACTACCCCTATACAGGATCGTAGTCCGGAAGAACTCCTCCATGGCCACCAGCCACGCACCCTTCTCCATCTCTTGGCCCCACAGCCCTCGGAACCAAGGACCTGGTACACTGGGCACTATGCACCAGGTTCCACTGTGTGGGCCCGTTCCTATGGTACAAAGCCCTCATGGGTGCCGGCTGCCGTAGTGGCCACTCACAGGTGACGCCTCCTCCCTGTCAAGGGTTTGGAGCGCCAGCTTACTAACCAACTTCGCCCTCATTCCAACCAGTAGCACACCCAGACTCGGAGCCCCGGCTATCGCCAATTCCCCGATCACACGGCTACAATCTGCGCTCTCGGGCATTGTCCAAGGCTCCAGTCGATGCAGACACAGAGATGGCACACTCTCAGCCGCAACGGTGCTCACATGGCAGATCACCCTCCGTCACACCTCAGCCACCGGGGCCCCATATGCACCTCGGGGCGGCATCGGCAACCCCAGGGGACACGGGACCTCGCCTCCACATTCACCCACTCGGCAATCGCCTTCAACACCACCGTATCCTTGTACCTCTACGGAGGCCCCACATCCGTACCTTGACTTAGCGGGCTCTCCACCCGTGACACCACTCGTGCCATCGGTCCACCTTCCAAAGCACCGTCCTGGGCGCTTCCGTCCCTACGCGCCCATTTCAGGGGGGAGGGATCTGGTATCCCGGAACGATATGTTTGAGAGCCCGCCAGACCACATGGACTATGACAGCAGCCGTTAGGCGGCGCGCACAACCTACTAGCGCTGCCATCGCCACTAGAGCGCTGCACGCCGTGGCGCGCCTACCGCGCCGGTCATCTGCGCAGAGAGCCGCACTATTTAGGGCCCGGAGCCACAGATCGCTCCTCAGTCTTGTGTTGACTGCGCTCCGTTTACCTTCGATATTCAGTGGTTATCAGGCTTCGTACTCTGCTCTGTCACGATTCCGATTGGCTTGCGTTTTGATCTTTGTTTTCGATTAGTCGTTGTCATTGTTTGTTGTCTCTGTGGTTTCGTGGAGTGTTTCTCGTTAGCGGCGACGCTTGATCGGTCGGTCGTCGCTAGTCGCTCCCGACCCAGTCCGGTCTTCGGTCACTATATTTGTGTATCTAATTCTATCAATCTTGGGATTGTTGACTGCTTTACCTTTTAGTTCAAAACCAATCTTGAAAAATTAAAGTACCTTCTCCTTGGTGTAGCTCGACTTCCATGAGTCTCTTAGGTAACCTTGCTACTCTCTTGAGTGTAACATGACAGCATTATCTCAGCCTGTTCGTTGTACCTGTTCCATGCTGTTCATTGCAAGGTTTTTGATTTATTCATTATGGACACCCTCCTGCCAATGTTCCATATATTAGTAGCCTAACTGCAATCATCATTGATATTCTCACCTGTATAACCTCAACCTTATCGATAGAATATTCGGTATCCATCCAACTTTTTCACTTCCATACAACAAAGTTGGTCGAAAATTGAACTTGTTTAATTCTTATATAATACATCGAAGCTGAGCGCTTACTGCATTAGCTTCACTCCACCTTGATTTCAATTATTTCACTATTTTGCTACCCTGTGATAAAATACATCCCAAGTACATGAAACCACCTATTCTCACCGAGCGAGGAGGCGCAGTGGTAACTCACTGGACTCGCATTCGAGAGGATGGTGGTTCAAATGCACCTCCGGCCATCCAGATATAGAATTTTCGTGATGTCCCTAAATCACTCCAGGCAAATGCCGGGATGATTTCTTTCAAAAAGGGCACGGCCGATTTTCGTCCCCATCATTACCCACAACTCCGAGCGTTTTCTCCGTCTCTAATAACCAAGCTGCCCACGGGACGTTAAAAACTAAGATTCCTTCCTCCTTTCACCTGGTGTTACTTTGGTCCTCCTATTTTGCACTTAAAATGTTCAAATGTCTGTAAATCTATCGGACCAAACTGCGTGGTCATCAGTCCGTAGCTTACAAACTACTTAAACCAAGGTAAAATAATTTACGGACAAACAAACACACACCCATGCCCCAGGGAGGACTCGAACCTCCGCAGCGAGGTGCTTTTGACCGCTCGGCTACTCGACCGCGGATAAATCTCTTTTCAACAGACATTACTTTCGTTTCGTAGATGCTGATGTTCATACCATAACTGTTACCATCTCTGATCTAGCTTTGAAATATTACAGTACAACCTTTCAATCGCATAACCACTAAGTAGTCCGCATATACGAGGCTTGTCACTTAGTTATAATCTATTTTTATTTCGGCTTTATAGTGGCGAATCGAGGATCCCAGTCTATGTGGGGAGAGGCTGGGGTGGCCTTAGCTCACAAAAATTTAGTGGCATCGTAACTCAAACTCTTACGTAAAAGAACCCTGCCTCCCGCGGTGGCCGAGGGGACTGAGGCCAGTCACGGTCTGCACGGCCACTACGGACGGGGGTTCGAATCCCCCCTCGGGCATGGATATTTGTGCCGTCCTTAGTCTTAGCTAGTTGATAAGACAAAAACTTCCTGGCAGACTAAAATTGTGTGCCGGAACGGGGACTCGAACCTGAGACCTTTGCCTTTCGCGGGCAAGCGCACTACCGACTGTGCTATCCCGACGCGACTGGCGATGCCGGCCCACAACTTTACTTCCGCCAGTACCTCGCCTCCTACTTTCCAAACTTCACAGAAGTTCTCCTGCGAAACTTGCAAGACTGGCACTCCTGGAAGAAAGGATATGGTGGAGACATGGCTGAGCCACAGCCTAAGGAATGTTTCCAGAATGAAACTTTCACTCTGCAGCGGAGTATGCGCTGATATGAAACTTCCTGGCAGATTAAAATTGTGTGCCCCAATAGGGACTCGAACCTGGGACATTTGCCTTTCGCGGGCAAGCGCTCTACCAACTGAGCTATCCCGACACGACTCACGATGCCGCCTCACAACTTTACTTCCGCCAGTACCTCGCTTCCTACTTTCCAAACTTCACTCCGCTTCAGAGTGAAAGTTTCATTCTGGAAACATCCCTTAGGCTGTGGCTAAGCAGTGTCTCCACCATATCCTTTCTTCCAGCAGTGCTAGTCTTGCGTGATTCGCAGGAGAGCTCCTGTGAAGTTTGGAAAGTAGGAGGCGAGGTACTGGCGGAAGTAAAGTTGTGAGGCGGCATCGTGAGTCGTGTCGGGATAGCACAGTCGGTAGTGCGCTTGACCGCGAAAGGCAAAGTTCCCAGGTTCGAGTTCCGGTTCCGGCACACAATTGTAATCTGCCAGGAAGTTTCATATGAGCACACACGCCGCTGCAGAGTGAAAGTTTCATTCTAGTTGATAAGTAGTTTGTAAGCTTAGGGACTGATGACCCCGTAGTTAAGTCCCATAAGTTCTACAAACATTTGAACATTTTTTTTAAAAGAACCCTATCCTCTATGCTTGGCTAGGCCGTTCTGAGAAGAGGCATAAAATCATTAACCTGTTTCGCCACTGGCCCTAATTATATGTTATCTATCATAGATAATAAAACAAAACAAATAATAATAATAAATAAATAAAATGTAAAATTTAAGAAGCTGCATGGACTGGCATCACCAGCCGTAATGAGATACGTTGGTGCCGGGTGTTTGCAGTGTGACCTACATTGCAGAGCATTGGAGAGCAAACTGCAGAGCAGAAGTGAGGAGAGAGCACGTCGCCGGCGCTGACACCTCCATTAGTAAGGCAGCAGGCGGCTTTATTAATAGATCGTCTTACGCGCCGCGTCTCGGGCGCGCTGCGACAAGTGGCTGTTGACGTTAATTAAGCGGCCTCTGCGCCCCACTATTACGGCGGAGCCCCTGCCCGCGCGGTGCCGGCACAGCACAGTGTCGCGTTCCGCGCCAGGCCACGCCCTTCTTCTATTTTCTCGCGCGGCGTCGCCTTACCGGCCGTACCCGTCCCTGTGTTCTCTGTGTTTACCGACCCGGCACCTGTTAGCCAAAGTGGAATTAGCAGCATTAATATATTGCAAGTGCTCCATTTATTCAACTCTGAAAGATGTACAGCATATGAATGTGGCCTGGAAAACGCACACTTAGTTGATATGCGCCTGTTGGAGAGGACGTTGAGTTTCAGCTGCAGTGTGAGCGTCAGCATTATCTTTTAATTTTGACAACATTGTCAGGAGAAAAACAGCGATCTATTTGGTATGATTAATATTACAAAAAAGGTCTTGATCGCAAAAATTAACAGCTTCTATTTACCGGTTTCGACCTGATGTAGGTCATCTTCGGAATAACAAGTAGCCCATGTGGCTAGTTTTGTGTCCCAGCCTCGTCGCCACTTTTGTCTCTCGTCCGCCGGATGTCGTAGGTGTCGGTGGCCGAGTAGAAAGAGACCGACACAGGAATAAAAGATGCACGCTTGTGCAGGTACGGAGGTGACCAGCCAGTGGGAAAGCAGGAACTAGAAACTAGAGTAAATTAGAACGAGATATATATTTCATAGACTTAGTAATACTTAACTTTTACATAGTTCTTGACTGCAGAATGCTGATACATAGATTAGATAGAGGCCTGCCTACTGATGATTCCTAGTGCCTATCCGATACTTAGTCTTAACTGGTGCCTATCTGATTACCAAGTATTAACTGCTGCCTATCTCATTCTCAAGTGGTCGATGCAGCAGTCGTGGCCACGAGCGGAGTTGCAGCAGAGGGCGCTCGTGGCTGACGACGGGAGAACGCCACGTCGTGCGTGCATGGCGGCGTGCGGCGTAAGTACGTGGCGCGCACTTCATACTTGTGCGACACCACAGCCAGTGCTGGAATCGGTTGTGCTGCTCTGCTGCCAGCAGGTAACTGTTAACTCGACCTCATGTAGGTCATCTTCGGAATAACAAGTAGCCCATGTGGCCAGTGCTGGACTCGGCTGGGCTGTGCTGTCCTGGGCTGTTCTGCTGCCAGCAGGTGACTGTTAACAGTTGACAGTAACCTGCTGGCAGTAGAACAGCCCAGGACAGCACAGCCCAGCCGAGTGCAGCACTGGCCACATGGGCTACTTGTTATTCCGAAGATGACCTACATCAGGTGGAAACCGGGAGATGGTTAATTTTTGCGATCAAGACTTTTTTTCTAATATTAAGCATTATCCTGTTTTTTAGCAACACTTTACCTATCTGCACTAAAAATGAAAAGAAGTACAACATTGGAGCCCTCCCGTTTCTTTGATTGACCCAGACCTTGATTTAAATAAGCATCTGTTGTCTTCTGACTGGTGTTATCCTTCCCGCGATGGCGCGACGCCGGCGCGCCGAGGCAGTTGGAGAGAGGAGTGAGTTGGTCGCTGCGGGGATAGCTGGGAGGGTATCAGGCAGTCATTTTGATACGTTGCAGCCGCGGTGGAGTAGCCGAGCGGTTTAAGGCGCCTCGCTGCGGACCACGCGGTTCCCTGGGGCATTTGTGTGTGTGTGTGTGTGTGTGTGTGTGTGTGTGTGTGTCGATCTTGGGTTAGTTTACGTAAGTTTAAGTAGTTTGTAAGCTACGAACTGATGACCACGCAGTTTGGTCCGATAGATTTACAAACATTTGAACATTTTTTTGATACGTTGCATGGCATCGCCAGGGTCGAGTTATTTTGATTAAGGGGCCGTTTGTGGCTGGGCCCGTAGTGTGTGTTCTGGATGGCACTGTGTGTCTCCGTGCGCAGCCATGCATACCATCAGCTGAAGAGGTTGGTCCGGAGAGACCTTTCTGTCAATTCATAACAGCACTTCGGTGCGGGCTGTTTACCTTGTCTCCCGGCTATGTGGTCGCGTTCGTAGAAGCCGTGCGACGCCGCGTCCGTTCCTCGCCAAGCTTCGGAGCTGTCAACAACTGCCAGAGTACTTCGCACTCAGCCCCGGCTGCGCCTCGCGTCGTTCCAGCCGCTTTTCATCTGAGATCTATGAAATGTTTCCGGGCGTTGGTTGACACCCACCACCTACACCATCGCGAGGGTGCTTACACTTGTTGTGGAATAAGAAATAAATAAAGTGACTGATATATTCCTGCTCCGCAAATTTGTGTGTGTGAATTTTCCAGGATGGGTGGTCGTTCCCCAAGGGTCGTCGTTGCCTCCGTCTACGCCGTTAGTTGTTTATTGATGTGTTATACCGCACTGTTATTCTTTTCTCTTTGCTATGAGTGGCAAGTACTCTCTTTACATTAACTTTGTTAACTAGGGAACTTATTTGGTTTGTGCCCCTCTGACGGCTCAGCCTGCACGGGTAGTTGTATAGCTTTGTTTTCGTTTTATTTTTTTATCTTCTCCTTGCAGAATTTTCCATCCGCGACGCATCGCCACCCAACGGCTGTAATTTGGCGTTCTATCCGTTTGTGTAAGCCGGATCGTGACACAGCTGTAGTTCTTGTTGGGCGTCTTATTCCTCTCCTTCCTGTTTTGAGTCAGCTCATCTGTTTTACCTACGTGGGTGTATTATATTAACGAGCAGCCAGCTCCCCCACATCAGTGTGATTTTCCTGTAACTAAGCTGAACTGCAGGGCTCATTTGTAAATTTTATTGTGTGTTGTTTTATTGGCATTCTGCCTTTTAATACCATTGAGCACAGTTTGCTGCTACCAACCTGTGTTGGTTAAAGTAAACTCAGACTTTACTTACATTTTTGAGCTCGTCTTTAATATGTTTTGGTAATTGTATTTTTAAAGGGCTCTTAAATTTTGGAGCCCAACTTAAGTGTGATTTTGATAATTAAGCTGGGCTGTTTACAGTTAAATTGCAGAGATCATTTGTAAATTCTGTTATATTTACAAGGGTTGCTTTTCATTTAAAATTTTTCACTTTCGCTTAAATTGCTGTGCTCATTGTGTCTTTTACTGTATTTTAAAGAGTTGCTTTTACTAAATTTCGAGCCTTATTAACTTACCACAAAATTTCTTCTCTCAACTTGGCTTTCTGCCTTGCTTCACTTATCTCAACTGACTTGTTGGGCCTTCAGCCTCTGATTGACCCCCACATACACCGAAAGTGCTTATGCTACTCCAGGCTATTACGTCTTTGGCGGGCAGTGAGACTTTGACGAATACACTCTACGTGTCAGTGCTCGTTTGCTACGTGCTTCCAAACGACCACCACTCTCGAATGAAAAGTTCTCGGGTTTGAGACTGCCTCAAGTGCTTAAAATCACACGAGCTTTCGGCCAAGCATTCGTTGGCCATTGTCATACCACTTGACAATGACCAAGGAATGCTTGTCGAGAAAGTTTATTATGAAAGTTGGACAGGAGTCCTTGCGGCCTGAAGCGCTGATGCTTGTGTTGGCTCAGAGCAGATGTCTGTCATGGTGGACGTCCTTGCAGATTCTACAGACCTGCTGACTACCAGCAGTGAGTCGCGATGTGGCCTTCATGTGCACTACATTTGAGGTAAGGTACACAAAAATCATTTCACCAAGATGAATATTATAACATCTGACACATAACTGTCGCTACACTATAATATTCATTGAATTTTTGTGCTGCCTCCGAAACGAAAGCCGAAGGTTATAGCCGTACAGTATTTGATAACAGAAGTTCTTCCTCCATAGATCACGAGTATTACATGTCATAATAATACGGAACGTTTCAGTATAATAAGAAATTTATTTACGTGGCATTAAGGGACATCCAATTTTTCTATTTTTATTTTCATTTTTAAGTTTTTTTTCTAGTAAATTACGAATTTTTATCTATAATTACATCTACTTAGTACAAGGAGTTATAATTCAGTGAAACATTATCACACGTGACTGTATTTACATTGTGAAATTACTGCAAAGATACATTGATTCTTGCCTAAATGTCTTCAGGATGAAAATCGGACGACTCCGGCTATCATGCCGATGACACGCTTTTGTACAATGAGTACCTTAATTCTCAGTCATAAGTCCGTCCCCGTAGGTCAGACGGCAGTGTCGTTGAACACCAGACAGCAGACTGGGTGTTCTGTGATGTCACCATTATTTTTATCATCATCGACAAACAAGTCACCAAAGTCGCGTCAAAAAAAAAAAAAAAAAAAAATGCGCTAGTCGGCCGAACAGTTCAACACGGGATCTACAGGCCAAAATTGTCATACGATCATTTCACTTCATTTCTAAGTCATGAATTACCCTAAAATATGATTAGATCCAAAATCAGTCAATGAAAATAGGCATAGTAAGAAAATTTTTTGTGATATTTGTCAGAAAAATTTGCAATAAACATAATAACAAATGTTTCATCCTGTCGTCAGTGTGTTTCTTCCAATTCAAAATACCATCAAGGCACACGCCTAAAACTTTACCTTGTCTACAGTCTTCGGTTCAAAGGTTATACTTGTATCAACACCAAAATGGACTACCTTTGCATCGTTTTGAACGTGGAAAAGCAAGATATTCAAAGATACTAAGAACAGATCCAAGACCCGTGCAAATGCCTATATAAAATTTCAGTGCTCTTCCAGTTAAGCGTGAATTCAACCATCTGTGTACCCTCCAATCATACCACAATACTTATGGTTATGTAGAATAAATCCATTATTTATAGAATCAGTCTATTGGGAGATCACAAAAAAAAAAAAAAAAAAAACCAATGGGTGATGTCCGCTTAATGAAAACATGTAGTGTTTGATCATTGGAAACATAATATAACATTGTATACTGAAAAGCATTTCTGAAAGCCAAATTGGCATTTTGTTAGTACTTTATTTGTAGAAACAAGCGGCACTATTCTTAAAGACATTACTTCCTCATGTATGTTGGTGAAAGCTATCGGAGGCGATATTCGGCGGTCGTTGTTTATATCAGATCTATGCCGTATCTTATCCACTGCTTCGCCAATAGCGTGTTTCAGTCCATCAAGAAAAATGTACTTTTTCAGAGAGCTATTAACAATGTTGGTGAGACTCATGTGTCGGGAACCAGCATTAAGTACTGTGCTGGAAATGCCACCATTAGAGCTTTAAATTTTGAATGTGTTTTATTATTTCCGTCATGTAAAAGGGAGAGGTGAGTGGAAATTGCGAGTGTATCAAGTTACATACGTATGGCCTCTACTGTTAATTATCTTCCCTATTGTAATGAACATCAAAGAGGCTATTTTTTCTACAGAATTTACAAAAGATTATTGAAAATCTTTTTAACTCTGAATTTTTTTGAGTAAACTTTTCTTGCGGTTCGTTAGTAATACAGCCTTTCTGTGCTCTTGGTTTCCCAGTTTCCTTTCTAATTACATTCCAAATTGTTTAGTGTTTTGTTCATCTCAGCAACTGTTTTGCGACTGTGTTTTAAAGAAGACTGCAGTTTACTCGTAAATAGTTTCATTATAATCAGTTGCTAGCACTTTGATCCCTTCATAAGCCTAAATTGGTGTCCCAAACTAAAATCCCGAAACCAGTAAAACTGAAACTATATGAACTGCAGCGGGCTGCTGCTTTTTTGAAAACCAACTGCAACTTTTACTACAAAAAGTGGTAACATGAGATATGATACACATGCTTCTGGAATTTTGAATAACTTACCTTAAAGCTGTAGAGTACGTATCACGTTGGCGGCCAGCAAAGACAGGATGCAGAATTCGTTGCGACGGCCTGTGCCCCAAACTTTTACCCACCATCAGCGATCTTACATACCACTAATAACTATATAACTGCATCCTCAGGTCCCTGGTACATGGAGTTAGTCCCTAAGTAGGCGTTCGTGCTTCGAATAGTACTTCTAGACGAATTTTTATGATGAACGCTCTCACTCTATTGATATTTGTCTGCATTTGTAACTTAACAATGTGCCTCGATCTCTGACATTAAACAGCTGTGAGCCCATTTGCACGTTGACTGTTATCCACGACGCAATAGCTCTGTTGCTAGCAATGCAGTACATTGCCGAAGGCTGGACGGTAAACGTAAAAAAATGTACAAAGCGTGTTTTTTAATAAGTAGCGTTTTGAAATAATAAAAATAAAGTTTAAAAAGATTTAAAAAAAACATTCTAAGGTATCTCAATAATTTTATGCGCAATGAGTACTTAAATCTGTTGTCAACGGACTGACGCCATTACAGTCTGATTCTTCTTTGTTGCCGGCCGCGGTGGCCGAGGGGACTGAGACGCTTCAGTCACGGTCTGCACGGCCACTACGGTCGGGGGTTCGAATCCCCCCTCGGGCATGGATATTTTTGCCGTCCTAGTTCGTAAGTAGTTCATAAGTAGTTTGTAAGTTTAGGGACTGATGACCCCGTAGTTAAGTCCCATAAGCTTAACAAACATTTGAACATTTTGAAAATTTCAAAAAAAAAAAAAAAAAAAAAAAAAAAAAAAAAGTCAAATGTCTGTAAATCTATCGGACCAAACTGCATGGTCATCCGTCCGTAGCTTACAAACTACTTAAACCTAGGTAAACTAACCTCAGGACAAATACACACACACCCATGCCCCAGGGAGGACTCGAACCTCCAAGGCAAGCAACCGCGCGCTCCGCAGCGAGGTGCTTTACCCCGCTTTTTTTTTTTTTTTTTTTTTTTTTTGGGGTGGGGGCCTCCTTACCACCCCTTCAGCCCGGCCTTGCGCTCGCCATTAACGCCTTCCTCGGCGGTGGCTTCTCAAGCCTTTAGTGTCATCTTTCTTTCCTTTTTTGTGTAGGAAGTTTTGTATTTATTTCTTCTTCCAGACATTCGATTCAGATGACAGGTCTTCCTCGCGAAAAAATAAAAGGAAAATAATTAAATAAATAAATGAGGCTCCTTGCCAAAAAAAATTGTTGTTTCACCTCCTAGTCTCTTCAAGGAATGGCGAAAGCAAATAAAAAAGATCACACCTCAAACTTCTTCTCGGACTATTCTCAGCGCAATGTCTGCTTTAGAGTTCGTCTTCTCGTGCATTATTGTATGTGGTCCGTTTCTTGTAACATAACGTCGGTTTCCCATTTCTGCTGCGTGCTTCTGCTCATAACTCTGAAAGCCCATAGCGCTGCATATTCCGAGTTTGGTACACAAATTTAAACCAGTCATGTCTCTACCATGATCCTTAACATATTGCCGTATGTATTTGAATAATCTTTTTGTCCTAGTGTGTTCATACTCCAGATACGAACAGTAATCTGCAGTCGTTGCCTGTCGGTTATAAATTACATAAGCGGCGGTATGGCCTAAAACCCAAATAGCCGCATTGTGCTTCTTTCTGGGGTATCGTAGTGTGTCTGGTCTGACAAGTTCAGTGACGTTAACGTTTTTCGGCGTCGTGCGGTCGATGATTGCCAGTCTGCGTCGCATGTGGTCCACGATCTGGCCGGCGGTGCCGCAGGAGAACCTGTGAAGCAGTGTGTCCACTTGCTCGCAGACTGCGCAGGCTGGCGTGGGGCACAGGTGGATGGCGTTGAGTTTTTCGTTTGTTGGAACTTTGTCATTCACTATCAAAAACCACATTGATTTAACGCGTGACGGCAATACATGGCAATGGATGTTTCTCCAAATGATATTCCACTTTGCATGGGGATATTTTGTTGTAACCCTGTTTTCTCAACCATTGCTTGCGAGGAAATTATATATTTTAGTATTGCTATAGGGCAGATTAATGTGTTCTGCATGCTGTATGTAGCTGAATTCATTGTAATAGATTCTGATATGACGATAGGCCAACGGTATTGTGGTTTCGTGGATGGGTGGCATCATACTGGTGGGTTTCCAGCGTAGCGTTAGCAACTTGGTTATGCTCGGTGTCTGTTTAGTAATCGTTTTGTAAATCCGACTAATCAGTCAAGTACGGCACCTGTGTCTTACGCTGACTAGTGCTAGTCCTCCTCTTGTTGTCGGTAAGGTCAGGGTGTCGAAGGATACTTTAAAGATGTGGCCTCTCACGACGTACCAACAGTTCGCCTTTTGTATGCTGTCTGCAAGTGGGTTAGAAATAGGTAAGATTTGGCCGAGATAATACAACCTGCTCGCTATGGATATTCTAACGGTGTGTACTTTTTGAAGAAGGTCCAAATCCCTATCTGAATAAATTTGTGTTGTTGCTCTGATTTTCTGCAACATGTCCGTCCAATTTTTAGTCATCATAACATCTGGCGTAGAACTCCAGTAGATTCCGAGAGATTTGTGTTGAGCTCTCGTTTCACACCAGTCGAGGTCGGTGGTATTTCCTATACCTTTACCTATGTGGAGCAACGTTGTCTTTCTAGTGCTTAATTTTGCTCCGCTGGCCATATTATAGACATTGACTATGTCCCTCACCGTGACTAGATGTTCTGTGGATGTCACTGCAAGGCAGATGTCGTCAGCATACGCAATACACACCGCTTTTTCCATTCCTATGTTGATTCCAGATATTTTGCGATTGATGCAGTCAAGGAATGGTTCGACTGCTATGGCGTATAAGGCCATAGACAATGGGCAGCCTTGTCTAATAGACCTCCTAATAGATACCTGGTTGCCCAAGTGTCCATTAATCAGCACTCGCGACGATGCATGGTAGATGCAATTCCGAAGTAGGAGTAGCAATCGTTCCCCAAAACCCATCTTCGACATCACCTTGAACAAATAGTCATGGCTCAAGCGGTCGTATGCTTTCTCGAAGTCAAGGAACAACAAAGCGCCGGGTTCGTTGTTGTGTGCCAGTGTACATATGATATCCCGCAGTTCACACGCGGCTGATATTACGCTTCTTCCGGGCAGCGCCCCATGCTGGTGTCTTCCAAGTATTTTTTGTAGCACTGGTTGCATTCGTTGTTTGATACTTCTTGTTATAATTTTAAAATCTGCATTAAGTAAGGTGACAGGCCGCATTTCCTGTATCTTTTTGCTATTTCCCTTCTTGGGCAAGGGGATGATGAGTCCATCCTTACGTTCGTGTGGTACAGCAGGGAGGCGCCACATTTCGTTGGTGAGCTGTGTTAACGTGGGGGCCAATATATACCTGGTCCAGGTGATTTCCGGTTTGCCGCGTTGAAGACTGCCTCTTTGATGTCGTCTTCGCTGAAGGGCGCCTCTAGAGTCAAGTTGTCATCATCTGTCACTACGGGTCCTATTTCATTGACGATACTGCCGCAATGTCTGTTGTTGGTTTTCTGCATGTCATACAGGTCTTTATAATAACTGCATACCCTTGACGATATGTCCCTTTGCCTTTTAGCTACATTCCCTAATCCGCCATCAATTTCTTCTATTAGCTTAGCTCTTTCACGCCTGATGGTTCGGAGTGTGTGGTAAAGTGACGCACTTTCTTCGGATGCAACATCCTTCGGTTGTGAGCGTACTATAGTGCACTCCATTCGCTTCCGGTATAAGGCTGTGATCTTGGCTTTGTACTTTTTTATACGCCGGTGGGCGTCATCAAGCGGGAGGTCAGTGGAATGGTAAATTTCACGGAGACATGAAAAGTAAAATTCGATGGTTTGTTTTTGCCAATAGGATTTTTGGTATGCATATCGTTTAGCTGTTGACCGGAGTTTAGGCTTGGCTTTACACAGCCACCATTCATTAGTCGACCTGTATTGCGTCTGAGAACGTCTTGCTTGTGTCCACGCTTGTTCTGTTTCTTCATCAAACTGTTTGTCTTGTAACAAGCTGGTGTTCAATTTCCAATAACCTCTCCCACGGTATACTTGCGGCCGCCGTAGGTTTATGTAGCACTGGTGGACACTGTGGTCTGAGAAAGCTACAGGCGCGATGTCACTGTTCATTACTTCATATTTCAGTGCTTTAGATACATAAATGCGGTCTATTCGACTGGCAGAATTGCCGGTTATGAAGGTGAAAGCAATACGGTCCCCGTGAACCTTTTCCCAGGTATCAATTAGTTTAAACCCGTGAATTAGATGTTCGAGTTCTAAACATTTATTGAGGTGTGGTGTTTGATCTGTGGGCGAAATGACGCAATTATAATCCCCCCCCTACAATGAGGTTGTCAGAATGTCCATTAATTAAAAAAGGGACATCATTTTTGTAAAAGGATGAGCGTTCTTGTCGACGATTATTACCTGAAGGTGCATACACCGTTGATAATGCAGGAGTTGCCTCTACCATTTGTAAGTCGTACAGTGTTAGTGTGAGATATACCTTCACGTAGTAAGATGGCAGTACCTGTATGGTCTTCCTTGCTGATGTTCGCTATGGTAACATATCCTGCCACGTTAGGTTCGACACACCTCCTGTAGTAGCCCAATGTCTACGTTGGTGCTGTAGAGGAAGTCCGTCAGGGCACCAAGTTTTACCTCGCTCTGAATTCTATTGATGTTGATAGTAGTTATATTGTATGTAAAGGTGTCGTTCATTATTAGGGGGGATTTAAAACTAATAAATACGTCTATGACAAACACTCACACGTCCAGAAACACGTAAAATTATGCTGGGCCCTCATTTGTCTCCATTTCTTGCCACCAGGAGTCAGCCGTCACTTTTTGTGAATCGTCCTTCAGAACCCTGCCATCTTCGGCTGTGGGCGCGGTTGCTGCGATTTTGTTTGAGTCGCTATTTTTTAACTTCTCTGCAACCTGTTGGGCGATTGGGCGTAATTGACTTGCGGCTGTGGCAGCACCTCCACGAGCAACGCGAATTTTCTTTTTTTCCGGTGAAGTTTGGCTTTTCACCTCATTCTGAAAAATCGGATGTTACTTTTTTGGATTTTTTGGAGGTCGCACCCCTACGGTCATTATCAGCTGAATGCTCATTGCGTACCCCCCTGGGTATCTGTAACAGTTACCGCAGGTGGTGGTGTGACTTTCTGATTGTTGGCGGGGGAACTGTTGGTGTTTTCCAGTCCTACGTTGCGAGGGACGTGGGTTTCGTCAGCAGACATGTCCAAACGAGCACCAGGCGCGGCCACTGTCTCTGCAGCCTTTTCATTGCTGTCTACTTCTCTGGCCGTATTTTCGGTAACATTACTTGGTCGTGGAACCGCGAGTCTTGTGGTGTGGGGGACAACGTCCGTACTAGCGTCGGTCATAACTACGTCAGTGCCGGCAGGAAGTGCACTTGGTCGCGCCTCTTCTACGGCAGCTGCCGCGGCGGTGAGGCCGGCCGCGGTGGCCGAGGAGACTGAGGCGCTTCAGTCACGGTCTGCACGGCCACTGCGGGCGGGGGTTCGAATCCCCCCTCGGGCATGGATATTTGTACCGTCCTAGTTCGTAAGTAGTTCATAAGTAGTTTGTAAGTTTAGGGACTGATGACCACGTAGTTAAGTCCCATTAGATTTGCAAACATTTGAACATTTTTTGAATTTGAGCGGCGGCGAGTACTACGCCATCGGGCAGGGCCGTGTTTACGTGCTCGCGCGGGAGCAGGCGGCCGGCGACCGTGGCGTACTGCGCGCTGCCCGCCTTCCGCGTCTCTCTCGACCGGGAGCTGTACAGGCCGCCTACGCGGGCATTCTGCTCTAAGATGACCTGGCGCGTTGCACGAAGAACAAGTACGGGGCTGTCCCTCATAGACAACAAGGGCCTTGAAACCACACACGTTTATGAAAGATGGAATATGAGATTGCAAGTCAATCTTGATAGACCGTACACCGTTGTCTACTTTATAATGCATATTGCCACCCCATCGGTCAGCAGTTACAGTATAAACGATGCCGTACTTTGAAAGGGCCTGTTTAATATAGTCGAACTCAATTTCGAACGGTAATAGGTGTACTTTTACGGTTCGAAGGCCTAGTCCAGCATACGTAATTGTAACATCACTCACCTCGCCATTCGAAGCCTTGTACCTTGCAATTCCATTAGTCTTGTCCATAATCCGTCGGCACAGCTCGTCGTTTCTTAACTTCACAGTGTAGACGTTGCTGATAAAGTCGTAAGCCATTCCACACAAGTCTTCTTCGGGTACATTGAACAATTCATGAAACCACTCGTCGAACTCATAGATCTTCGGTTGTTGAACACCAAAACTGAAACTGAACTTTAACGTGTACTTTCGCACTTGTGACTCCATTACTAAGCAAAATATATAGCGCGCGCGAAGTAAACAGAGAGCGAACGGCACCGGCTAACCCGCTCCGCTCACGCGTGCGGCCGCTACGCCGGTTCGGCCGAGACTGCTCGCCTACTCCACCGCGGGGCAGTTTACCGAGAAAACATTATTAGTGACGGATTGTTAAAAAGGTTGGCGAGAATATTTCAAGATGGCCATACAAATGTGCGTGATGATCAATGGAGAGGGCATCCTTCGGTCGTTAATGAAAGTATGGTGCAGGACGTGGACAATAAGGTGAGAGAAAACAGACGCTTTACGATTTCCTCCTTGCGGGATGACTTTCCTGTCGTTTCTCGTAGTGTTTTGTCCGGCATTGTGACCGAGCAAGACGATGACGAAGTCAAAATAGTTGTGATGCAGTGGTTAACAAGCCAGGCGGCAGAAGTATATTTTGTAATAGAAAATATACGTGTGAAATAAGGCAACATGAAATAGGTAAAAGAAAATTTCCGGTTTCCTTACATACATTTTCTCATCACAGGGAAGCATGCGAGCATCTGACCTTGGCGATCAATTCCAATCATTTCACTGTTGCATTCGATGACACATTTCGGTTTCCAAGACGCATTGCTGAGAGTTGTGTCTGTGTTCTGCAGCAATCATTTCTGCTATTGCGGAAAGCACGTAAACGTCTCATCTTTCTGTTTTAGTGCCAAGATTCCTTTACAACTCTTCACTGCATATTCTCTCTCTCTCTGTCTCTGTCTCTGTCTCTCTCTCTCTCTCCCTTTCTCTTTTTAATTTTACGTTCAGAAAGTCTGTGGACATATTTTTTCTATTTGAGCACACTGTTGCAAACACATTATTTTTATTGGTGAGGAGATTTTTGAAAAGTTTCGGTGAAGAAAACCAGATATCTAAATATAGAGTATGTCCTTTGTGTAATACCGACTTCATGGTTCTAGAACTGCTCCTCAAATTTTTAGTAATGATCCATCACTGGAAATATACTCTTGCATTGTGTACACTTTCTTAAATATTTGCTTGAACATATATATGACTGCCCTTAGTTTGTTCAGCTTATTTGGGTAGTTGGCTAAACTGTTATTTGCTAGATGCAAAAATTGCTCATTTGTAGAAATCTCCTGAATGACATCGTCTGAATGACATGAATATTGGCGTTTCTATAATAGCCCACCTAGACCAATGTATATTTTTATTTCATTACAGTCGATAGGAGACCACTTTTGGTCTAATTTTCGTCTCTTATTTTCATTGTTTAGTACTTCTTGTGCACATCTATTCGTCTCAGTTACGATGTTTACCCAAAATGTACTATTAAATATTAGACAGGAAACGTCTAATACTTTTGTGCTTGTACTTACGTGCTGTAACACTGCTTCCTTTATTCCGGGAATTTCGTAAACGTCCAGGTTTTTTATTCATCATATTCTTTTTGCCACATCCACAATTATTGTTGACGTTAGGTTTGATCCGATGACGATGTGTAACACAGACTGGAGGGCGTGTTGCCGCCCAGCTGTGACTGACCGATGACAAGGTGATTGGCACTGCTCTTCGGTGCTGGAACCATCCAGATTGCGCCAGTGCCCACAGGGTTGATGTCCGCTTGCTGCTTCATGTGTCGGAATCTTCTGGCTCGGGCCGATACCTTCTGTGTTGGTGACAGCGCGCTGTTTCTGGACTTCTACATCTACATAGATACTCTGCAAATCACATTCAAGTGCCTGCCAGAGGGTTTATTAACCACTTTCATAACTTTTCTCTACCGTTCCATTCTCTAACAGCGCGCGGGAAGAAAGAACACCTAAATCGTTCCGTTTTCGATCTGATTTCTCTTATTTTATTGGGATGGTCATGTCTCCCTAAGTAAGTGGGTGCTAGCAAAATATTTTCACATTCAGAACTAAAAGTCGGTGATTGAAACTTCGCAAACAGATCACGCCGCAATGAATAACGTCTTTCTTTTAATGATTTCCACCCCCATTCGTGCAACATTTCCGTGACGCTCCCCCCCCCCTTCCCCACCCGTAACGTGATAGAACAAAACGAGCTGCCCTTCTCTGAACCTTCTCAATGTCTTCCGTCAATTCCACCAGGTGAGGGTCCCGCAAGGGGCAACAGTACTCCAGGAGAGGACGCATAAGTGTGATGTAGCCAGTCTCTTTGGTGGAGCTGGTGCATCTTCGAAGCTTTCTGCCGATGAAACGTAACCTTTGGTTCGACAATATTTTCTGTGTGCTCTCTCCAGTCAAAGTTGTCTGTAATTGTAACTCCTAGGTATTTGGTATCTACGACCTTAAGGTTTGACTGATTTATCGCGTAATTGAAGTTCAGCGGTTTTCTTTTAGTGTTCATGTGTATTACTTCACACTTTTTCTTTATTTAGTGTCAATTGCCAATTTTCGCACCATGCAGAAATTTTGTCTAAATCGCTTTGCAGCTGCTTTTGATCCTCTGTTGACTTCACTACCCGATAAACGACAGCATCATCCGCGAACAGTCTAAGGGAGCTATTCAGATTGTCTCCTAAATCGTTTATACGGATCTTTCGCTGAGTGATCGGTTGTATATGATAGCTAAGTACGGAGCTATTGCATCAGCATACTCTGAGAGGAATCTAGTTGGTATACAATCAGGCCCGGAAGATTTATTTTTGTTTTCCAAAATCCTACTGCAAATCGACGTCAATGAGATAGGTCTGTAATTTTGGGGATCAATCCTATTGCCTTTAGTAGGGGACCTATAAAGCTTCCCTGTGGAACGCCAGATATCACTGCTGTTTTAGTCGATGACTTACCGTCAATTACAACCAACTGTGTTCTTTCTGATAGGAAATCGTGAATCCAACCGCACAATTGGGGAGATATTCCATAAGCACGCAATTTCATAAGAAGCCGCTTGTGGGGTACAGTGGTAAAAGCCTTCCATTAGTGTAGGAGACTGTGTGCCGGATACTGGAACAGCAACATTCTACGTCTTTTATGCTAAATGAATTACAATGTAATTTACACTTTGCGTTCCATTTTGCAAAATTCTTGTACATTAACTTGTAGTAATACATTAATGATTTTTTTTTTAAATAACTTGTGCGATACTTGTCGCTGAGTTCTGCCCTCTCTCTGCCAGCGTATCGATAAACATATGACATTTGTCACGTTCAACTTTTTTGCAACAAGCTGAAGGGAGAGAGCGGAACTGTTCGTCACTTACTTTCTCCCCCTCGATGTGTTAGAACGTGTTCCTGGATTTTGGCTAATTAATGTAAGTGTGGGCTTAGTTTTTTTATTAATTTCAATAAACCCCCACTGTTAATTTTAAATATCTTATTTACTTATAATCCCTTCTCCATTCTCAATAATTTTAAATTTATTTATTTTCAACAGATCCATTACTTCATAAAGTGATGCTCGGGTATTGTTGCGATTTGTTTCGCGATTGTACTAGAACATTCTCTGTGCAACTTTTACTTATTTCGTGTCTATGAATCGTTTATTACGTTTTAATGCCTGCTGAAAAATCTTCGCGATGTTTATGAAGTCCGAAAATTTTGTAATTTTCAACACGGTCATAGAACAATAGTAACCGAAATGCACAATCCCAACATCAATATATTCCAGTAATCTCAGCTAGAATCACTTCAGAATATGACCGAAATATTAGTACCAGCTCTCAGTAAGGTAAAATGTAATGTTGCTTTCTGGTGTTGTATTTGTTACCGAAATTACGAAATCCAATAAATTTGTTTAAACTGTCCCTTCCTTGTCAAAATTGCTCAGTATTTTCATTTAAAAATATTTCACTACCTGGTAAAATTTCATTTGCGGTCCCCAATCTCAACTTTAGAACGCAACACCCATTTTCATATGAAATCAGCATTACAAACTCCAGGAATGAAACATGCGGCTTTGTCTCAGGTGAGTGAGAATCTGACGCAGGTAGGGTAGCTGTCACCTTACTTGCATAAGACTTCTGCAGAACCAAATCAGTCCTGCCAGGTGCAGTGGGATGTAATAAGCAAAAAATTAATGAAAAGTTTGTGTGGAATGATTAATGCCACAATGTCGCAATTGTTACAAAAGCGACAGCAGGTCCCTAACAGTGTAATGCTAAATTTGTTTTTGTGCATTCGTAAGGTCATACGGGATTCATTTATGTGGGTATAGTGAAAATACATCGTCGAGGAAAGACCCTATAGCGACATTAAACTTTTTTTTTCTCATTAAGTACCCGCAATCATAAAGAGTACCGCAGCAAAACAGCGAGATTATTCTGTGATTGGGAGGCCAGCTGTGACGTCAGAAAGTGATATCGGAGTGTGGCCCTACTGGGTGGGGAACGCCTCGCCTGGCGATATTAAGTCGCAGGCTACTGGAAGGAGAACTGCCGAGAGGGAGAGAAAATGAAGCAGGCCCGGCAGAGTGAAGCAGCATTCTAATTGGCGTTTCTCAGAACACTCCACGTGGAACGACTTATGAAAAACTTTGAAAGGACGAGCAAGCCCTCCTGCCTGCTTAGAGAAGCTTTTGCCATTAAAGACAATACTTTTAGCCTCTGGCGTTCCTCCTGAGTTGATACTCTGTCCTTCGAGTGGAAGAGGAGTATACAGACATGGATGACAGTATTCATAAGGGGGGGGGGGGGGGGTCTCTGGTGCTTGTGCTTGGTAGCAGTAAGAGTTAAAATCTGCAGATCGGTGGCAGAGTTCGGTGTGCGAAGACCCAGGATTATAAATATATTTTCACGTCGTATAGGCACAGTCGCAAGGAATCCAGAGAGAGAGATGCTGACACCCGCCGTTTTTTTTCAGATACTGATTAGTTTGGAGTACATCCAATACTTTGCTTTGCAATCGATTTTTTTCTTTGCATTTATTTTCGTCAGGTAGCATTATTCACCGTTTCATTGCTGAAAAGTTTAGGGAAATTATTCCATTTCCAGCCACCTCAGCCAGCACCAATAATGTTTCAAATGTTTATGAATCTGTGGGACTTAAATACTGTGGTTATCAATCCCTAAGTTTAGAGACTACTAAAAATAACCTACACCCATGCCCAAAGAGACGACTCTAACCTACGATGGGTAGCAACTGCGCGCGTTAGTGCTCACTGCCATTCCACAACAGCAATGATTATGTGTCATTAGTCACCTTCCTTCACATATTAGAGTTCAAAATGTTCAAATGTTTGTAAAGCTGAAGGGACTTAACTACGGGGTCATCAGTCCCTAAACTTACAAACTACGTATGAACTACGTTATACTAATGACGGAACAAACATCCATGCCCGAGTGGGGATTCGAACCTTTCAACACGGCGCTCCAGTACGCGCGGCTAATCCGCAGCGGTCACATATTAGAGTGTCAATAGTTAATTAATTATCTGCTATACCTGTTAATACACTTTTGTAGTAAACGAATTCATTTTGAAGGTACCAAGTTTTGATTCCAGTAAATGTATTTCCTGAATCGTTGCTTGTAAATTAAAGTCATGTGAAAACAATGTCGATTAACTGAAGAAATAAGAAGAAGACTTCTAATCCTTTACTAGGTCTATAGTTAACATCATTCAGGTTTGCGTATACTGTTGCCTCATTCAGGTTAAAGTAAATATGCGATAGGTTGTCCTTTTTGCTGAGCCGACGTAAATTACGGGACCCATAAGCCTATATTTTATACACCCGCACCATGCACTCTACTAACGGCTGGCTTCCTATCCATGCTAGTGCTATGCCTTATTAATTAAAATTTTTAATTCCTTAGAAGAACACAACCACCATATAATGTTTCGTGCACTTCAAGATATACGTCAACTACCCAGGCCAGCAAGATCCCCAGATCTATCCCCCATTGAGCATGTTTGAGATCGGATAAAACATCTTGCGCGGACTGCACGAATGGTACGAAATCTAGCCCAACTGAGGCGCCAGGTGCAAATGACATGGCATGTCATTGCACAAGATTGCATTCGGCCTATACACGATGATCTACATGGGGGAATTACAGCTTGATTTGCGACAAAAAAAGAGGGTTTTAGCGTCGACATTATTCACGCTCTGGTGACTGTACTCACGTGCGTATGGTTGTGTTTGTGTGATCGTGTGTTGTATACATCCTCAAGAATGTGGAACTAAAATTTTCCCCTGCTGGGTCGACGAATTCAACTTATTCTTTTTTTCCATTATCCAGGAGTGTACGAATTACATGACTGTTAAGAAGAGCTAGATGGACTACCACAAGCAATGAGTTAACATAAGTGGATAGTTCCAAATTTCATTCGAAAGGGTAATATTTGTCGTCAAAACGTTTCAATTTTACACAGGACTTTATATACCGTAGCTAATACAAGCTGTCATTTATTGAATTCGGCAATGAAATTGACGAGCCTGGATTTCGGCCTCCTACGTCATTTTTTTTCAATGGTTTGACTGCGGTTGATTTCATAACAACATTCGTGGGTAGCTATTTTTAACATGTGGAATGTCGAATGCTAGTTGTCTGTAAATCATCTCACTAAAAAATACTATGCCAAAACCTGAAGCACTTATTTCACTGGCACGGAAATCATTTGTCGCAAATAAAATTATCTACCCACACTTATGTGGCTTAGGTGGAATTGCAACAATATTAATTCAGTTTTATTATTTAAATTGCAATTGGATGCTCAGAGTGTTTTCCTAATTTATAAAGCAGGTTGGCAGCCTTATTCGCATTTGAATAAAGAAGGACAGCTCTATTATTTTGTATAATCTCGCAACAGGGACGAGAGTGGCACAAATTTAATACGCGACTAGTGGTGACAGTCATTTTCGCTGCGTGAATAGTTTCTTGCAATACTTTTATCACAACAATTCTCCTCCCAATGCGAAAAAATTTTCTTGGCAGGCACTCGTAAAGAGAGATGATGATCATAACACAATAAGAAAAATGAGTGGGCGAATGGAAAGATTTGGTTGTTTCTTCTGCGCGCTACAAGCAGACACAACGGCAGAATGTGCTACGAAGGAGATCAAGCTACAGGAAAGAATTAGGAGGGAGTCTGGAGGGTATAGGAACAAGGCGCCTACTGCAATGTTATGCGATTTACCAAATATTTTAATTTTGAAACTCTTGAATTTTTCTCTGCGAAAACTCTTCTCCATAATGTTTCCATATTTGGATTTTTGGTGCATATACTTGCTAAGTTTTTTATATTCATCCTGCATGTACAGTTTGAAGTCAATGGTGGTGTCCGGTCCAAGATTGTTAACCACGTAGCTCATGTACTTTCCCAATAACCAGTGTACTGCGTTATTTTTTTTTCTCTGGAAAATATCTTGCATCTGGTCTACATAGTATGGATGGAGACACGTATTCAGGTGAAGTTCTTGTGAGGAGTGCTATTTGCGCTCTCACCCATTTCCAGTTATTTAAGTTTACCCCACAGGTAAAGCTGTGTATAACTGTATCAACAAGATTACATCGTTGGCATAGATCTGTTTGATTTATACCGATTCCACAGAGTCGTTCGTTGTTGGGAGTTATATTATTGACGACTTTGTACCAAGCTGTTATTACGTCCGAAGAGTGTCCTTTTAAATTAATATTTCGCCATACAGCATCCCAGTCCACATTTCTTGACCTATCTTCTATTTTATTCCTTCTTTCACATTTCTTTCTTTCATTCATAATAGCCCTTGCTGTTAGGTGACTTGACCACAAAAGTGTATGGTTGACGTAACTCATTTCCATATAAAAGGTCCTCACGTGTTGTAAGCAAACATTGATGTTTCTTACATCGATTGGAGGTTGAAGACTTGACGGTTTAAGAACATCGAAAAGTTTCCTTGTAATGCTTCCAGGTTGCTGCTGTATAATGTTCATCGTCCGTTTAACGAAGAGTGCTGATGCTTTGGTAGTTATGTCTACAAGGCCTAATCCACCGTGACTGGGATCTAGAGTGGATACTTTAGCAGTGACTCTAAATACTTCTCCTCTCCACAGAAAGTTTGTAACTTTTGACATAATTTTTTTAGCTATCATTTTCGGGAGCGGAAATACTTGTGCCGTATAATAAGCTTTTGATAGTATCCACAAATTTATATATTTTACTCTCTGAACTTGATTTATGTGACGTGATAAGTTATCCATTATGGCCCCTTGTACTTTATTCCCTGCGTCCTTCCAGTTTCTAGCTGCCATTTTCATCACATTGGCCATGAGCACTATTCCTAATGTTTTTTGTTGGCTGACCGAGGTTGCCCAATCGACATTTACATGGTCGAAACCTCTCAGTTTCAGAATTTTACTTTTGTTAGCATTTATATTTGCTCCCGAAGCCTGACAGTATGTTCTAGTCACGTTTTCTAATGTACTTATTTCATTGCAACTTCGGACGACAATTCCTACATCATCAGCGTAAGCTCTGATTACTGTCTTATGGCCAGCCATTGTTATGCCTGTCAAATTTGCATGCACATTGCGAAGCAAGGGATCAAGTGAAATAGCGAATAAAAGCATGGAAAGAGGACTTCCCTGTGGAACACCTCTTTTTATTTCTATTTGTTTAGTTGTTTGTCCATTTACCGCTATTCTTGCATGTATCCCTGTTGCAATGTTTTTGATCACGCGGAGAGACAGTTCATGAAAACCCAGTTTGTGCATATTTTTAAACACGTATGTGTGATTGACAAGGTCAAATGCTTTATGGAAATCTAAAAAGATCAATGCACATTTGATTCTAGTCACATCAGTTATTGAAATGATATCTCGATATTCAGCTATGTTTTGAAATATAGTCCTACCAACTACATAGTTTTGATGCACACTTATGATTTTGTTTGCAAACGAAGAAATTCTCCTATTCAGAAGTCTGGCGATTATTTTATAATCTGTATTAAGCAAAGAAATAGGTCTAAAATTATTTAACATTTTATTTTCTTTAGTTTTTGGGACAAGAATAATTTTAGCTTCTTTAAATTCTGTAGGTATTGTATGGTCCTGAAGAATCTCGTTTGCAGTGGCTGTTATTTTCTCTCCTATAAGTGACCAAGAACGTGCATAAAACTCGATAGGCAGCCCATCAGGTCCAGGAGATTTTCTTGGAGGTGAGGTTCTCACAACATCATGGACTTCGTCTTCACTGACTTCTGAAAGAATTTCCTCATCGTCATTTTCGGTAAGCTGTGACGTGATAATTCCCAAGCAGTCAACAAGAGAGTCTTCATTTACAGGGTTGTCAGCATAGAGTTCATCATAATAGTGATGAATCTCATTAATTCTGTCCTTTTGTGATCTAAGGATCATTCCATTTGTAGTTCGGTTTTCTTCAATAAGGGTACTCCTATTTCTGGCGTGCTTTAGCAAATGATATAAAGAGGTCATTTCGTCTTCTGAAGCGGTTTTAGCCTTAGATTTTATTTTCAGCCCTTCCATCTGTTTGCGTTTTATGGTTAATAATTTAGCTTTAACTTTTTTTATATCCACCAAACGAAAGGAGGACTCTGATGCTTAATCATAAAGGTTCCTCAACAGGCTGTAGTAATATTCTATACTTTGTTTTATATCCTTGGTCCTTTGTTCGCTGTATTGCATAAGGACTCTTCTCAACTTTGGCTTCGCCATTCTGTTCCACCACTCTAATATTGTGGAATATCTACCTATAGCACGCAGACATATCATCCATGTATGTGTTAACATTTCTTCTAATTCAGTTTCTTGTAACAATGAGACATTTAGACGCCACTGATTTCTAAAACGATGAATCGGTTGTACCATTAGATTTAAGCAAGCCTTTACACTGGAGTGATTTGAAAAATATACAGGAACAGTTTCAACAGTTAACAAAGATGATTCAAGATTCTTCGAAATGTAAAATCTGTCAAGTCTACTGCAGGAATTATGAGCAATATATGTATACTGTACAAATGCGGGATGTTTGATCTCCCACACATCCTGTAAATTCATGTGTTTGACTAGTTGTTTTAATTCAGCAGAATAATTAAAATTTGGTTGCTGGTCCCTCTTATTAAGAACGCAATTGAAATCACCACCCATTATCAGATTCTGTGGATTTTTTTCGTAACAGATATATAAGTTCCTCACTAAAAAACTGCGTTCGGTCTGTTCTATGGGTACTGCCTGAAGGGGCATATATGTTGATTAAGGTCAAATGAAATAACTGTATGCTTATTCCTCTTCCTGATTCTAGACGTTCTACTGTTGTGACTGAAATACTTTCTCGTATCAAAATGGCAGTCCCAACACTCGTGTCGTGTGACACATTTATATATTCAAAAAACCCTGTAATTGTCAGTTTGGGAATCACTACTTCCTGCAGAAGGGCAATATCGGTCCCTGATTCGTATAAAAATTCCCTAAGTGCTTCTATTTTTAAATCTTATTGAATTCTGTTTTTGTATTTATAGTGATAGCGTAGACCTGAGGCATGACGTACTCACTTTTGTATCTGTTAGCAACTTATTGATTTTTAACCTGGTCTCTTTATCAGTTATGCAATGAAAAACAAAACAAAAACAGAAAACCAACTGTTCTAGGCATTATTCGCTGGATTCGCTGGATCTGGAGATTTGTCATGTGTATCAAAACATCACTGAGTTTCGTTAGGTTCATCAGCTAAGTCATTTTGTGATCCACGTCTTACGATATCATGTCTCACATTCTTTGATTTGGTTGTGTCTTTACCAGGTTTATATTTCACATGGGCGAGATGAACATTGAGATTAGACTGAGGGTTTATTTTACGACGTGTGGCATCGTGAGGTTGCAATTCTACTTTGAGATTTTCTGTTTTATAAATCTTCTCTTTGCCATTGTCAATTGTTATGCCCTGTTTATCAACTAATGATTCAGTACCACTGACATATATCTCCTGAGGGAAAATTTCAGGAGTAGGGGGCACGTCAGGAAAACTTTGCTGAACAGTTTTATAGACAATTGAATGTTGTTCTGTACGACCCACTGCTTCTGCAGTTGGTTCGGGCATGTTACTTGATAAAACCCCACTTGCGGACTCGCTTTTTAACATAGTTTTCGAGACTTGAGTGTCGATTTCCATCGACACTACCTCTTTCTGAACCTCTTGCTGAATCTCTTGCTGAATCACCTCATCGCACTGTTTTTGCTTACGTACTGAATGAGGTGTGTCGGATAATTCCGCGTCTGAACAGCTGTCAGTTTTTGCATGCGGTCTTTTTTTCGACTGAACATCACTATCATGACCAGAGTCAATAATAGGCTTCTTACCTAATGGTGGAAACTGAGACTTATCTTCGAGGGGGACATCAAAACAGCTTGCTATATTTGCTACGTTTCCAGTCTCATCCCATTGTGCCAGAACAGAAGGCTGTAACACATCACTAACAGTAAGCCTCTGGCGTTGTTTTAAATTACTTTTGAAACAAAAACTCGCCGAGGACAGTCGTGTCTGAAATGTCCAGACTCATTACATATGTGACACGTAGGTTCCTGTCCTGAGTACACTACTTGTGCGCTATAACCACCCACAACGCTGTGTGACGGAATATTTGCTTTAACTTCCATCTCCACCGAACGAATGCCATTGAAACACTGTAATTTATAATGCCTCGACCAACGTTCGTTTGTAATAGACTTGATGGTGCCATATTGACTACGTACATCCTTGATTACTTCATTATCAAGTTCAATGGGAGGTTCTACACTCTTATGGTTGTATAAACTATATCGGCTCCCAAATAGATACTTTGCTTTTCCTGTTATCTCTATGAGTAAATTCGACTTCATTACCCCACTTCAGTAACAGTTTATCAATACAAACAGGGCTCGAAAACTTGACAAATATACAGTATTTATCGTTGTCTAATTGAAAAGTATGGACAGATTCATCAGTAACACCGATTACCTCAGTTATCCAATCGTGAATTTCCAGCGACGTCGGCTGCACATTGCGGGTTTCCTTGACAAATGAAAAAACCAGTGTATTCTTCCGTATATTAGTAGATATGATGCCAGTAACAGGAGTACTCCTGTTAAAAATAAATCGAAATCCTGTTAATCACCAGCAGAATGAAAAACACCACACGTAAACACGAAGCAAAACACGCGTTCTAGCAGAACTAAACACTGTTTAAATACTAGTTATTCCTATACTTCTAATTATTTTTAAAGCTATCCGAAATCCGTGTTGTTTATTTTTCTCACCAAAGATACTATGTTAGACTACCGCACCACTCATGATTAAGGTGCCTCGGAATAGTCTAAGTACGATTTCACAAACTGTAATTCTGCTTCCTTGTCCCATAGATAATTACCACTACTGCCAAGGCTCTACATGCAGCGGAATAGCACCCCGGCAATGGTCACAGTGGAACATTCCTTCTAAAATGATATAAACATCAATTTAAATACGAAATTTATATTTAGAGGTTGATTTTGTTCCTATCAATTGGCGCGTTAAAACTTTCCGAGTTACGCTGTACGTTGTAATAAAAGCCTTAAACCTGTTCCAAAAAGAGAAACAAACCAAGAGGTACGTTTACGAACTATATTCAAATTACTAGAAAAGAGAAAGAATTCTGGAAACACTTTCTTTCGTTGATTTATCTAATGCCGAGTTCTTGTTGTATTTTAGTGTAGAGAAATTCCGCATCTGATCTTAATTGGCTGGCGCCATAAGTCATCCACCTTTAACGGAACCTCCACTGGAAATAAACCGGAATTGGCGTTGGCGCGCCCCTGCAGTTTTACGACGTCCACGGCCCAGAGAGCCTGGGGGTGGCGCTGTGCTGATGCGCTCAACTCGGGAGACCTGACGCTGAAGGGCGATACCCTAACTTTATACATCCCCACCCCTCTGCTTGCTGTTGGCTGGCGCTACAATAAAGGCTTTCTCATTATATTTTGTCAGCTGCGCTGCCGAAAGTCTTAAGACAAATAGGACCATTCCCCAACTTCCCCTTATCCCATTATATATATAACTCTCTCTCTTTTCCTCCATCTTTCTCTCGCTCTTTCACACACACACACACACACACACACACACACACACACACACATCTTACCACCTTCTCTTCCCTCCCCCTCCCCCCTACCCAGCACACACACATCTTTCATACTTGCACATACAGCATGAATGTTCGTTGCGTTCTCAGTATTAGCAAAAAATGTTCAATTGTTTGTAAATCTATCGGACCAAACTGCGTGGTCATCAGTCCGTAGCGTACAAACTACTTAAACCTAGGTAAACTAACCTAAGAACAAACACACACACACACACACACCTATGCCCCAGGGAGGACTCGAACCTCCACGGCGAACAACCGCGCGCTCCGCAGCGAGACGCTTTAGACCGCTCGGCTACTCCACCGCGGATCAGTATTAGCAAATCAACATATTTGACACGTTGTTCACTTTTTGATAAATTTCCTTTGCAAGACAATTCCGGCTGTGTTTATTTAGGCATTTCTTTACTTCATTGCCCCTATATGTAATTGCCGCTACAGCACCGTAATCTATTGTAGACTGTGTGGCGGAGAGTAATAGTTTCTACTTTTGCTCCTTTACTGCTCCATTGGTGAAAGTTGCGTGGAAAGCACAGTTGTAGGTAAGCTGTATGAGCTCAAATGTGTCGAATTTTTCCACTGTGATATCTTCTGGAGACGTTGGAGCAAGTACAAACTTCCCCAACATTTCCAGAACGTAGTCTCTACTATATCTTACCGAAAAGACCTCTCCTTGCCCCATAATAAAATACAAAAGTAATATCACTGTCTGGGTTTTGTCAACGTGACTGAATTTACAGTAAAGCCAAGAAAATAAAAGGATTTGGAAGTGTGTGGTAGCCGATCTCTTGAAACACGTTAAACAAAATGAAACAACAAAATATCAAATCAGGAGTAAACATATAAGTTTTAAAACGTGTTATGAAAACCAAAAGATAACGTGAAAATAATCGATATTCGAACTTGATTTGAGTTGAAGAAAGTTTCTAATGGAATACATTCATGTTCTCTGTTCTAAAACAAGGCCTCATAAGGGTAATAAAGTATGTTGAGGCAAGAATAAAACTATAAGCTGCAGCGAAAAATATTCCTAAACATTGTTTTTTTCACGAACAATAATTATAACTGCCTTGCTTATGTGTCAATGGTACAAACGGAAACGAGTTACACCTGTTTTGCAACTTCATTACACCAATAATCGTACTGTGCGAGTCACGTTATTCAGTGAAAAGTTCTTAAATTTTAACTGGCTTAGAGAAAGAGGAGCAACTACAAAGTGTCATTTCTATAGAATGATATTAGATGAAATTATTACACTGTCATGTTAAAGAAATAATTCTACCAAGCACATCTCTGTCAGTGCCATGACTATACTTCGTAACCAAATTTGTGTATCTGAAGACATAATTTACATCTGACAGACACAGTCAGTAGTCATGTGCACTTTCAGTTTTTCGCGGCGTATTGTATAATCCAATAAATTTCTGGCATACAGCTGCGCGAATTCCGCTTCTTCCAATAATTCTGCCGAGTAACGTCCGGCCATCTTCAGGGAGTGTCGCAAGACTGCCAACAAAGTGCCAGGCAGAATTACTAAACATAGCTTTTAGAAACTCATTCACCAAAGAAGACGAAACCAATATTCCAGATTTCGAATTACGAACAGAGGCAGTAATGAGTAACGTAGAAGTAGATATCATCGGAGTAGTGCAGCAACACTTAAAAAGAACAAGTCTTCTGGACCTGATTGTATACCCATTAGATTTCTATCTGAATATGCTGAAGCGGTTGCTTCTTACTTGACAGACATATACAACCGCTCTCCAAGAAGGATCTGTACCAAGGCAGTAGAAGAAACCCACTAAACTTGAGGCCTATTTTGTTGACGTCAATTTGCAGCAGGGTTTTGCAACATGTCCTGTATTTAAATATTATGAATTATCTCGAACAAAACGATCTATTGACTCAAGGTCAACACGGATTTAGAAAATATCGTTCATGCGAAACTAGCTCTTTATTACCATGAAGTGATGGGTGCTATCGACAAGGGTTCGCAAATCGATTCCGTATTTCTAGATTTCCAGAAGGCTTTTCGCACCGTACCTCACAAACGTCTTTTAATCAAATTGCGTGGTTATGGTATATCGCCCCAAATTTGCGATTGGATAGGGGATTTCCTGTTAGAGTGGATCTATGGTAAAGCATCGACTAAAACAGAGGTAATATCGGGCGTTCCACAGGGTAGTGTTGTTGGATCTCTGCTGCTCTTTATTTACATAAACGATTTAGGGGAAAATATAAGTAGGTCTCTTGGGTTGTTTGCAGATGACGCCGTCATTTACCGTTTAGTAAAATCATCTGAAGATCAAAACCAACTGCAGAACGATTTGAATAAGATATCACTATGGTGTAAAAATTGGCAATTGACTCGAAATAATGAGAAGTGTGATGTAGTCCACATGAGTACGAAAAGAAATCCGTTAAACTTTGTTTGCAAGATAAATCAGTCAAACGTGAAGGCCGTAAACTTCACAAAATAACTAGGAATTACTATTACTTCAGACTTAAATTGGAAAGAACACGTAGATAATGTCGTGGGAAAGGCGAACCAGACACTGCGTTTTATTGGCGGAACCTTTAAAACATGCAATAGAGCTACACAAGATACTGCATACACTACGCTTGTCCGTAGAATTTTTAAGTATTGCTGCCCAGTGTGGGATCCTTATCAGGTGGGTTTGAGGGAGGACATCGAAGGAGTCCAAAGAAGGGCAGCTCGTTTCGTATTGTCACGATACAGGGGAGACAGCGTTACGGAAATGATACAGGATTTGGGATGGGAATCATTACAGAAATGGCGCTTATCGATGCGGCGTGGGCTACTTACGAAACACCAATTGCCTACATTCTCCTCCGAATGCGAAAATATATTGTTGACTGCCACTTACATAGGTAGAAATGATCATCAGAATAAAATACGAGAAATCAGGGCACGAACGGAGAGATTCAGGTGTTCTTTCTTCCCGCGCGCTATTCGAGAATGGAATGGGAGATAAATAGTATAATTGTGGTTCGATGAACCCTCTGCCAGGCACTTGAATATTATTTGCAGAGTATCCCATGTAGATGTAGATGTATATGCCCCAGCGCGGCGGCACTGCGCATGCGGGTCACATATGTTCGTCGGCGGCACATGTGTGCTCCCCCGTGGTAGAAGCAATCAGCTCTTCGATTCGCCTATCGCTGTACGTTTGGAAGCAGTAGCACTGAAACGACGTCTCTGCAATTTCATTACACTCTGAACCGCGCTCCATGCCTTATCTAAATTAAAACCATTGTCTCTATTTATTAAGTTTTCTGCTAATGTAATTTCTAATGCTTTCTTAAAAAATGGAACCCAAGGAGGAAGAGGTCGGTGTTAAAATTTTCATGTCACTTCGCAAGACAAGTGTGTATCAGATTCCCTGTGAAAACTACGAAAATTCTTAAATAGGTCAGACAACTCGCACTGTTCACGAAAGATGCATTGAACATCGAAGATACTTACGTTTTGTTACAACCAAGCAACTCAGCTGTGGCTAAACATTGTATCAGTACTGGTCACTCAATGAACCATAGTGACATGAGAATTTTGACACCGACCTCTTCCTTCGGGGCTTACATTTTTAAGGGAGCAATAGAAATTACATTATCAGAAAACTTAATAAATAGAGACAATGGTTTTAATCTAGGTAAGGCACTGAACCCGGCTCTAAGTGTAATGAAACTGCAGAGACGTCGTCAGAGTGCTGCAGCCGCCGAACGTACATCGATAGGCAAATCGAACAGCTGATTGCTTCCAACACAGGGGCGCGTGCATGTAAGCGTACATACCTCTTTGCCACCGACCAACATCTGTGACCTGCATGAGCAGTGCCATCGCGCTAGGACATATAAGGCCGCGCCTGGCACCTTGTAGGCCGTCTTGCGGCAAGCGCTGATGATGGCCGGACGTTAATCGGCCGAAGTATTGGAAGAAACTTAATTCGCGCAGCTCCACGCCCGAAATTTATTGGCTTAGTCCTTAGTCAGTTTGATGCAGTTTATCAGATTGTCATCACTCAGGCTGCCTCGTAATCGCGACATATTTAAAATCAGTACAGTCAATCAGGGTAACATTGTACCAGTTAGGGTATCATTGTATCACTTAATATTTGGGTTTCAAAAGGTTCGTTTTCACCCTTTTGGCAAAATTTTTTTCTAAAGCTAATTTCTAGTACCTCTGTTAGAAACAATTCCCCAGCAGGTGTAACATCAGCCATATGAAAGCCAAATATCAAGTGGTACAAAGATACCCTGACTAGTAAAAAGGTTACCCTGAGTGACTGTATTGAAAAAACGTCTGTCACAAATATTTGCCTTTGAGTTAAACTGGCTATAACTTTTTAAATATTGTTAACTATTCAGTGATCATTTCAACAACTTCTACAGTTACGGATTATCAGCGTTAAAGGATCCGCCTTGATGAGGTGCCGTAGGCTTAGAGTCCTCTTGCAGCGACGTCTTACGTAATGATATTCTGACTTTTTTTTTTCGGAATTCCTGCGGCTATGTAGCTTACATCTACAGCTACAAAGATACTCCGCAATCCACCGTAAGGTGCGTGGCGCAGGGTACACTGTACCACTACTAGGCATTTCCTTTTCTATTCTACTCCCAAATAGAACAAGGAAAAAAAGAATGTCTACACCCCTCTGTACGAGCTCTAATTTCTGTTATCTTGTCTTTTTGATCTTTACGCGAAATGTAAGAAGGCGGTAGGAAGATCGTTCTAGTCAGCTTCAGATTCCGGTCCTCTAAATTTTCTTAACAGAATTTCTCGAAACGATAGTCTTTCCTCAAGCGGTTCCCATTTGAGTTCCCAGAGCATTTCTGTGACACCTGCGCATTGGTCGAAGCTACCAGTAACGACCTTAGCTGCTCGCCTCTAAACTGCCCCCACGTCTTCCTTTAAACTGATCTGCTGCGGGTCACAAACCAAATACTTGAGCAATATTCAAGACGTGGTCGTACAAGCGTTTTATACGGGGTGCCCTTTACGGATGAAGTACCTCTTACCAGCATTCTCCCAATAAACCGAAGTCGGCTGTTCGCCTTACTCACAACAGTTCTTACATATTGGTTTCATTTCATATCGCTTTGCAATATTACGCCTTGATATTTGAACCACGCGACACCATCAAGAAGTTTACTACTAATTCTGTCACTACTGTCATTAAAGCAGATGCCAAATGCAGTGCGAACACAAAGGAAGTAGGTTACAGTACACATACCAGATGAGGTAGATAGAGGAGATAGAGAAGATCCAACGGAGAGCAGCGCGCTTCGTTAGAGGATCATTTAGTAACCGGGAAAGCGTTACGGAGATGATCGATAAACTCCAGTGGAAGACTCTACAAGAGAGACGCTCTGTAGCTCGGTATGAGTTTTTGTCGAAGTTTCTAGAATATACCTTTACCGAGGAGTCAAGTAGTATATTTTGCAGAAAGATCACGAGGATAAAATCAGAGAGTTTAGAGCCCACACAGAGGCATACCGACTGTCTTTCTTACCGCGAACAATACGAGATTGGAATATGAGGGAAAACCGATAGTGGTACCCTTCCCCATACACCGTCAGGTGGCTTGCGAAGTTTGGTTGCAGATATAGATGTAGAACTTCTCCTTATTGCAGAAGCAGAAGCAACAAAGAGCAACGTTAAAATAACAGACGCAAACAGGTAGAGTTATTTGAAGATTGTGAAAATCACGCTGTAGATTCCACCGGCAGCATTTGTTACACGTAACGTTTAGTGTCTGGCAAATTGAGTAAGCTGGGCATTCATTTAAGAAGGTGAACTCGTGCTTCCGTGAGACCAGCGTTTCCATAGCCACCTGTTGCCGCGCTATTATTCTCCCCCGTACTTGCGTCCAGTGACGCTGAAACATTCAAGAAAATTATTACCACACAAAACAAAGCACAAAACCAGGGAGCGGCGTTGCAAGCTATTATATTAGTACTGCATAGTACATAGTACTGGTATTACGGTGGGCGAGGTACGACAGGTAAGTAAGGAACAGTGCCGGACGATTTCATATTGTATACATCTCAATAACAGAAATATGAAGATATTAAGCCACAATTAAACTGTCTTTAAAGGTATGTTTACTGGCTCTCAATTTCCAATGTGTATAGAAATAGTTTATAAGTGCTTATGTTGATTATGTAAGACAATCTTCAGATATACTACAGATTTTTATACGTTATCTAGCTTAAACCCGCGGCACCGCTCGCGTGTTGGTTGATTATGTAACATAAGCTATCATTCAGTAGTGTGCTATGAGACAAGAGTTTTCAAGGATGAAATGAAATACCTTCGTTAGAAACAAACATTTTTAATCAACATTATCAGGAATTAGTGTAGATCAAATCACACGTAAAAATGCACTAATTTCGAAGAATTCAATCACGAAATTCAACAACATAATGATTGTAATAATATCACTTGATGTAATGCGCGAAACGTCAAATCGAGTTTTTTAAAAGAGATGTATTAAAATAAATTTATTTTAATGCTTTATTTATTTATTCTTATATTTCCTTATTCGTATTCTTATTCTAGATAAAGAGCATAGACCAAAGATATGGTCTGTGGCATCACGTTTCGCTGTATGTAACCTCCTTGCTATAGAGTCGCAAACGTTATCGCTGGCCTTCAGTCTGAATTTTTTTAATAATTTGACGATTTTCAACCACCATATCTTCCACCCCCTTATAGCTATCGGCATGGAACTGCTATGGTGTACAACGGGAGACTTCGGACAACAATTACACACGGACCATTCGTTTGCGTTCTGTAGTTTTCGCTGCAGAGCGAAATATTAAAACACACACACACGCACACCCGCGCACGCGTAGAGTTTTATACATACACCGATAACTTTCCATCCCAATATACTCCACCCTTTTATCATTAACAACCCTCAAGCAACAATGCAACCAATAAAACCATTTTCAAAGAGTAATTATTGTTCCGCATTTCGCGTTATATTCTTCAAATTATTTAATATCTACCAGATCCCTATAAAACCGTGCCTAAAACGTTCCTCAGGTATAAATTAGTAACTGTACAAATATTTAAGTCTCTGCGTTTTGTCGTTCGATAAGCGTACACCGAACAGACATTCACATTATATATATATATATATATATATATATATATATATATATATATATATATATATATATATATATAGCTATCCGATCGCCATAAAACCGTGCCTAAAGCCTTCCCCGGCTAGACATTAGTAACTGTACAAATTTTTAGCTCTTTATGTCTTGTGGTTCAGACGTAATAAACGTACACCGAACAGACATTCAAATTGTACTCAACGCATTCTCTGAGAATTACTTCGAACAATTAGTTCATGAGCCAACTAGAATTGTAAATGGATGTGAAAACACACTTGATCTCTTAGCAACAAATAATCCTGAGCTCATAATGAGCATCAAAACGGATACAGATATTAGTGAACACAGAGCTGTAGTAGCGAAATTGAATATCGAAAGTCCCAAAGTTACCAAAAATAAACGCAAAGTATATTTGTTCAGGAAAGCAGATAGAAACAAAATACATTGCTTCTTGAAAGACAGCTTCCACTCGTTTCTAACACTAAACGTAGGTGTAGACCAGATGTGGCTCAAATTCAAAGAAGTGGTATCGACAGCAATCGAAAGTTTTATACCTAATAAATTAATAAAAGAAGGAGGCGATCCCCCTTGGTACACAAAACAGGTTAGGACACTGTTGCAAAAGCAAAGGAAAAGGCATACTAAATTTAAACGAACACGAAATCCCCAGGATTGGCGATTGTACTCAGAAGCTCGAAATTTAGCGAGGATTTCAATGCGAGATGCCTACAACATTTATCACAACGAAACTCTTTCTCGTAATTTGACTGAAAACCCAAAGAGATTTTGGTCATATGTTAAATATACTCGGGGAAAGTCACAAACAATACCTTCACTACGTGATAGTAATGGCGATCCTGCCGATGACAGCGCTACTAAAGCAGAGTTACTAAACTTAGCTTTTAGAAACTCATTCACTAAAGAAGACGAAACCAATATTCCAGGTTTCGAATTACGAACAGATGCCGTAATGAGTAACATAGAAGTAGATATCATCGGAGTAGTGCAGCAACTAAAATCACTTAATAAGAACAAGTCTTCTGGTCCGGATTGTATACCCATTAGATTTCTATCTGATTATGCTGAAGCGATAGCTCCTTACTTAACAGTCATATACAACCGCTCTCTCATAGAAGGATCTGTACCAAAAGATTGGGAAGTTGCACAGGTCACACCTATATTCAAGAAAGGCAGTAGGAGTAACCCACTAAACTACAGGCCTATTTCATTGACGTCAATTTGCAGCAGGGTTTTGGAACATATCCTGTATTCAAATATTATGAATTATCTCGAACAGAACGATCTATTGACCCAAGGTCAACACGGATTTAGAAAATATCGTTCATGCGAAACACAACTAGCTCTATATTCACACGAAGTGATGGGTGCTATCGACAAAGGTTCGCAAATCGATTCCGTATTTCTTGATTTCCAGAAAGCTTTTGACACCGTACCTCACAAACGGCTTTTAATCAAATTGCGTGGTTATGGTATATCGCCCCAAATTTGCAACTGGATAGGGGATTTCTTGTCAGAGAGGACACAGTTCGTAGTAATCGATGGTAAGGCATCGACTAAAACAGAGGTGATATCGGGCGTTCCACAAGGTAGTGTTATTGGTCCTCTGCAATTCCTTATTTACATAAACGATTTAGGGGAAAATCTAAGTAGCTCTCTTAGGTTGTTTGCAGACGACGCCGTCATTTACCGTCTAGTAAAATCATCTGAAGATCAAAACCAACTGCAGAACGATCTGAATAAGATATCAGTATGGTGTAAAAATTGGCAATTGACTCTAAATAATGAGAAGTGTGAAGTCGTCCACATGAGTACGAAAAGAAATCCGTTAAACTTTGTTTACAACATAAATCAATCAAATGTGAACGCCGTAAATTCCACAAAATACCTAGGAATCACTATTACTTCAGACTTAAACTGGAAAGAACACGTAGATAATATCGTGGGAAAGGCGAACCAGAGACTGCGTTTTATTGGCAGAATCCTTAAAAGATGCAACAGAACTACTAAAGAAACTGCATACACTGCGCTTGTCCGTCCATTTTTGGAGTATTGCAGCCCAGTGTGGGATCCTTATCAGGTGGGTTTGACGGAGGACATCGAAAGAGTCCAAAGAAGGGCAGCTCGTTTCGTATTGTCGCGATACAGGGGAGACAGCGTTACGGAAATGATACAGGATCTGGGATGGGAATCATTACAACAACGGCGCTTATCGCTGAGGCGTGGGTTACTTGCGAAACTCCAATCGCCAACATTCTCCTCCGAATGCGAAAATATATTGTTGACTCCCACTTACATAGGTAGAAATGATCATCAGAATAAAATAAGAGAAATCAGAGCTCGAACAGAGAGATTCAGGTGTTCTTTCTTCCCGCGCGCTATTCGAGAATGGAATGGGAGATAAATAGTATAATTGTGGTTCGATGAACCCTCTGCCAGGCACTTAAATGTGATTTGCAGAGTATCCCATGTATATGTAGATGTAGATTTATAGATATAGATGAGCATTGTGAGTGTCATGGAATACATAAATAAAATGTTCAAATGTTTGTAAAACTATTGGACTCAACTTCTTTGTTTATTAGTCCGTAGGCTTACAAACAGGCGGGACTGACCGACGATTTAGAGAAAGTTCAGAGAAAGGCAGCTCGTTTTGTATTATCGCGATCTATGGGGGAGAGTGTCACAGAAATCATGCACGACTTCGGACGGAAATCATTAAAAGAAAGGCGTTATTTGTTGCGACGAGACTTATTTGCGAAATTTATTTCACCAACATTCTCTTCCGAAAGCGAACATATTTTGTTAGTACCCACCTACATAGGAAGACACGATCATGAAAATAAAATAAGAGAAATCAGATCTAAAACAGAAATATTTGGGTATTCCTTTCTCCCGCGAGCTATTAGAGAATGGAATAGTAGAGAAACATAAAAAAAAGCGATTCGATGAACCCTCTGCCATTCACTTCATTGTGGCTTGCAGAGTATTTATGTAGATGTAGACAAACTATTTAAAGTAAGTTAAACTAACCTAAAGACAACACACACACACCACAAACACACACACACACACACACACACAATGTCGTAGGGAGTACTCGAACCTCCGGCGGCGAGCAACCGTGAGCTCCGCAGCAAGGCTCGGCCACTCCGCCGCGGCCATAAGATATATACTTTTAATGTATGTACAAAAGATATATATAAATAGTATAAAAGCGGGAAGGTTGTTAACGAAGTTCTCGTCAATTCCTTGGATAATGTTCTTCAAAAGCTTACAGGGTACGCTAATAAAGTGACTGAAGCACACACACACGAGAGGTCTTTTTTTTACAATTGTTCGCAAAAATCTGTTAACGTTCTTGTCTGAGCTACTTCAGATCTTTACACGATGTTCCAATAAAACGTTCCGGTTCAGATGCGCTAAATTTCCTTTTAGTAAAATATTACAAATTATTTTCAATCGTAAACTAAGTACGCAGAAAAAAAGTAAAATTATATCTATTGTGCCGCGGTGGAGTGACAGTACGTTCTAAGGCACCTTGCTGCGGAGCGCGCTGTTGCTCGTCGTGGGGAGGTCCTTGCGATTCGATAATATTACCCGCAATCGAGATTTCAAAATGACAGTTCCGTAAAAGATATGAACTAATTCAGACTCATAAACATTTCGCTATTTATCGGAAATTTCTCAGTGGTATAGAAAGTGATAGTTGACGGCGAAAAGGCAGTCCTTATAGAAGTTCGGTAAACAACATAAATTTTAAGACGGGGACAGAATACAACGGAGAATGGAAAACTACGTTAAATATCGAAAGCAATAATTTTACCGTGTAACTTTCTCTATCCATCGAATGGCTCTTACAAATATATTTTTTGTTTAATGTTTACTACTACCTGTCTCATTTAGAATGGTTTTATAAATACGTCAAATTAACTGCATTCGGCTGTAGGAGCACATTAACGAGTGAAAACTGTTGTACTGAAAACTGATTAATTTCATACAAATTGTTGGTCGTTAATTCTCCACGGTCAGACAGTTCAATTAAAATGCTTTCTGTGGTGAGAAATTATTCCTGTAAATAAACACGAATTCCGTTTCCAATTAAATATAGCGCTCCCCGTGAAATCAGTAAGTCTATTGGAATTATTTTTCTCTGTGAAACAATACTTTTACAGAATTCCAAACCGGTACCTAAAGTAATTGTGCTTAATTTAGCTTCAATTAAAATTACACACTTTCTCCGAAATAATAAAACAAATGACCAATATAGCAGTTGATTCCGGCTTCCATTCTTTCGCCCTCACATATAATCTCATTAATTAAGGTATCTGGCATTTATATCAACATTTGAGTAACTGTTACACACTCACCCATTTAGACACTTTTAAATAAGAGTAAGGTGTGACGGCTAAATTTGCTGTTATTATTGATGAAACAATCCAGTTTGCAGAGGTTTTGCAACTTTCTGCGAATTGTGTGTGTCGGCAGAGGTAACAGATCCCGTATCTTGTCTGAGACACTGGTCTAAAATGCATTAAAGGGAAGTATGCAAACACTGGTCACGAATATTTTTCCAAGGTGAACGCTTTAGATCTGTGGCAGATGGAGCAGCTGTCATTGATCATGATCGTAAATTGTTGAGTAACTAAGACAACCACCACCGCCATCCATCATGGTGGATAAAGTCAGAATACGGTTTTAAAACTGAGTGAAACAATACATTACATTATAATAAAAAACTGCTGTCAGTAAATGCTTTTCAGACATTATACAGGTGTAGTGTTATTTCCCGACGTTGCATGGCTTAACATTTTACACTTTCGTTATTTGAAGCGCTCATTTTCTTTGCAGAATGCATGTTGACCATAGCTGTTTATTTTTTTGACTCAATGCTACCGGTTTCGGTTAGTGTACCATTTTCAAGCGCTAGCAGAGTTTAGGCAACAGCTTAATATGTCGTGATACAAAATTGTAAAATAAAGGAATGTCATTATACTAAACATCTTATCGATATTTTCCCAGTGGCTGATTCCAGAAACTATGCTAGCGCTTGAAACTTGTACAGTAACGGAAACCGGTAGCACTGAGCTAAATAAATAAATAGCTATGGTTAACATGTAATTTTGCAATTATCTTAGAGCTTTTAAACCCCACCTGTTCACCATCTTCCTTCTCTATCTGTACTTTCGACCTTACTCGCTATCATTTTTAATTTCCACGCACTTCCATCTTTATGACGTGATATCTACTGAATAATGTGTATTCTATAACTATTTTTGAAATGTGTTGCGAATTGAGTTGGTAATAGTAACTAGTAAGCGAAACAAGGAGAAATTTCGAGAAGGAATCAAAGTTCAGGGCGAACAAATAAAACATTGTGTTTCGACGATTACATTGCAATTCTACCACAGACAGCAAAGGAACTCTAAGAACAGTTGAACGGAATGGACGGTGTGTTGAAAGCTGTGTATAACATTAACAAGAGCAAAACAAGGGTACTGGAGTGCAGTCTAAGAAAGTGAGGCGGTGCTGAAGGAATTAGATTAGGTAACGAAACAATACAGGTGGTAGCTGAATTTTGTTACTTGGCCAGAAAATAACATTTGATGGTCGCAGTACAGAGGATATAAAATGCAGAACGGCAATGGGATGAAAAGAGTTTTTCAGAATGAAAAATATGTTAACATCGAATATTCATTTAAGCGTAAGAAAGACCTTTCTGAAGGCATTTGTGTGGACTGTTGCCTTGTATAGGAGTGAAACATAGACGATAAACAGTGCGGACGGGAAGAGGATAGAGGCTTTTGAAATGTGGTGTTACAGAAGAATGCTGAAGATTCGGTGGGTGGATCGCATAACTAATGAGGTATTCAAAGGAATTTGGAGAAAAGGAATTTCTGGCTTTCCGTGGCTAAAAGAAAAGATCGATTGGTAGGACGCAACCTTAGACATCAAGGAATCGTGAATTTAGCGTTGGAGGGAGGTGTGTTGGGGGAAAATGTCAGAGGGAGACCAGGAGTTGAATAAAGTAAGCAGTTTCAAATGGATGTTTGTTGCAAATCTTATGAGGAGGAAGAGGCTTTCTCAGGACAGAGCAGGGCGACGTTGACATTTGGTTCACGCGTCTTCTATTATCCGGCGAAGCGAGAAGTGCTACGTTTAGTTTCCATAAACTTCGTCCTTGCCACACTGCCTGCCGAGTGAGAACAAGATGATAAAAATAAGCCTCTTGATCGGAGAAAGCAACAGGCCATAGTTTCGCCTGTCGAGTGCCTCCTATTAGGGTTCGCGAGATGTAAATGGGATCCAGTCGGATCGAGGAATTTGCGGTGTAACAGGTAAAACCCAGACTTCACCGTGGGCATGTCGCCATTGTCGACAAGTGATAGTGTGGTGTCGCACAAGTACAAAGTGCGCGCCACCTACTTTCGCCGCGCGCCGTCATGCACGCACGGCGCGGCGATCTTACGACGACAGCCACGAGCGCCCTCTGCTGCAACCCCGCTCGTGGCCACCACTGAACGAGATCGGTCACTTCGGACTGAGATAGCAACCAGTTAGGACCTTCGTAATCAGATACGCACCAGTGAAGACTTTGCTATCGTACAGGCACTAGGCAGGCCTCTAACAACTATGTATCAACATTCTGCAGTACTATGTAAAAGTTAAGTATTGTTACATTCTGTGCAATATATATCTCTTTCTAATTTACTCTAGTGTTTATAGTTTCTGGCTGCTCCCCTCCGTACCTGCACCAGCGTGCTATTTTTGTTCCTGTGTCGGGCTCATTCCACTCGGCCACCGACACCTACGACGAAGTTGGGACACAAAAGTGGCGACGAGGATGGGATACAAAAGTGGCGACGAGGAGTGATAGAACCTTGGATCAGCCCGCTTACAGCAGCCAGACAGCAGCAGTCGGAGCACGCAGTAATTGCTCCCGCCCACCCACCCTTATTATAAGAATTTTGGGGGAAGATATTTTGTTACGTGTTTTGTGGACTTTTTTGTTGCAGAGTGTCCTCTTTCATATTGCATTTGTGTTTTGTTATAATTTACTTGTATACGCGGCGCCTAATCGGTCAGCATGGCCACTACCCCGAACCCAAACTTAATGGAAATTATTCAGTTACAGACGGCGCAAATTACACAACTTCTCCAGGCAGTGTCGCAGTTGACGACACAGGCTGCTAACCAACAACAACAGCCGCCGCTTCAGCAGCCCACACCTGCCGCCGTACCGCTCCCTACGTTCCGCCAGTACAACGAACGTGAGGAAGAATGGAGCGACTACTTCGCACAGTTTCAAGAACTCGTCGCGGCTCATCAAATTACAGGTCAGAGAGTGAAGAACCTTTTCTTATCGATTGTGGGCCCCCAGACCTTCGTACTATTGCAGAAACTATTCCCTCACGCATCTCCTCGTGATGTGGACTTTGAACAAATTGTAGATGCACTAAATGCTCATTATGAGAGAAAAGTTCTCGTAGCTGCGGCACGGTACCGATTTTTCAGACTTAAAAAATTACCGCAGAAATCACACCAAGAGTGGATTACGGAATTGAAGGGCTTAACCCGCCAATGTAAATTTACTTGCTCTTGTGGACTTTCTTATAGTGACGTTATGTTGCGAGATGCGATTACGCAGAATATTCAGGACCCCAGAATTAGAGCAGCAATTCTGAAACAGTCTGACCCCTCATTAGACAGTGTACTGCAGCTTATAGATGCGCATGATACTTTTGACTTAGCAGATGTAGAAATGCAAAGCCACAGTGTAAATTCAGTGCGCCGTAACAGACGCTTTCCTAGCCGTAGTTCTCAGTGTAGCACTAGTGATTCTTATTTTTCTACCGGCCGTGCTGAACAGACAGTGAACAGTAGCCAGTGTAAAAGTGCGACACAAAGGTCGCCCCGTCGTGTTCGAAACAGTAATTTGAATAACGGGCGCCAACGCTCATTTCAGAAAAATGTACGTAAATCTTGCCCCCAGTGTGTGTCTCGCCACAAGCGTGCTCATTGCCCTAGTCGCAACGCAACCTGTTATCAATGTGGCAAATCGGGACATGTGCAGTCTGTGTGTATGCAACTTAAAAACTCAAAGAACAGTAACGTTAGAAACGGTGCTTCGCAAAGTGCGAGAACAGTTCATTCTGTAAATGTTATACGGGCTGTGGAATTGAACGGTGCTTTCCTTGGATCTCAATTTCAAGAAAGTAGTTCTGCGCCTATGGCAAAACTATATAGTGCACTACGTAGCAAGCGCCAACGAGCGCGTAAAACAGTGCAACGGAAACGGGTTCGGGACAAGCAAAATGACTATGAACAGTGCATTCCTGTAGTGAAAATAGTGCCTTCTGCAACTGCTCCTTGTAATAGTGCCCAGTACTGTGTAGCTAGTGACAGTAGACTAGTTGTAGATACTGAAAGTACTTTTAATGCAGTAGCCTCGCATTGTGCGGACGCCGATCCGGCGGTAGTGCCATCTAGTGACAGTGTTGTTAATCCGCTGCGTGCCGAGTCTGAGCCGCTTCCTTCACTACGCGGCCCGCGCATACGCAGCACACAAACCGTAGCAGACGTTGCCCACATTCGCGCACCTGTCGTGCGCCAGAAGCACAAACTTTTTGTAAATTTCTCCATAGAAAATAAGACTGTGCAATTTCAGCTCGACACTGGTTCCGCTGATACCTTAATTAATAAAGATACTTATGAACTTCTGGGTTCGCCAAAATTGTCGCCGTCACAGCAAGTGTTAACAGCTTATACAGGTCAAAATATTCCCGTGCTAGGAACGTGTAGCCTGCCCGCCTCTTTTCAAGGTGTAACAAAAACAGTTGCTTTTGTAGTTCTTCAGGCCAAATCGACACAGAACATTTTTGGACTAGATGCTTTTGACTTGTTTGGTTTATCAATTCAAAGAGATGTGCTTCAAATTTCGTCAATAGTGCCTCAGGATAAAATCAATGCATTGTGTGACAAATATAGTGACCTGTTTTCGCCGGAACTAGGTTGTGCAAAAGACTTCGTGGCACATGTAACTTTAAAAGAATCTGCAGTTCCAAAATTTCGTAAAGCTAGACCAGTGCCTATCGCCTTGCGTGATACAGTTGCCGAAGAACTTAAACGGTGGCAAGATAGTGGGGTGATTTCTCCTGTTTCTGCGAGTCAGTGGGCCTCGCCTATAGTAATTATACCCAAGCCGTCAGGAAAACTTCGTCTCTGTGCGGACTTCAAATCAACAGTGAACAGTCAAACAATTGTAGACACTTACCCTCTGCCCAGACCTGAGGAACTTATGGACAAATTAGGACAGTCTCGCTTCTTTTCCAAGATTGATTTAGCAGAGGCATACTTACAGATTCCACTTGATGACGAGTCAAATAAGTTTTTCGTCATTAATACTCACATGGGCCTTTTTCAATTTCAACGCCTACCCTTTGGCAGTTCTTCCGCTCCCGCTATTTTTCAGCGTTTTTTGGAACAGCTGACAGTTTCTGTACCGTGTTGTTCGAACTATTTAGATGATATTGTGGTATACGGACGTACAGTTGAAGAACATTTAGCAAACCTGGAGTGCCTTTTCAAAGTGTTGACTGCAGCAGGTCTACGTTGTAATAAAGCAAAGTGCTCGTTTTTTCAAACTGAAATAGCGTACCTAGGCCATGTGATTAATGCTCAAGGAATTCATCCCTTACAGTCACATCGCATTGAATGTCACGATCGTCCTATTGCCTTTGCATCCAAGCTACTGACGCCGACGCAACAGAATTACAGTCAGATAGAAAAGGAGGCCTTAGCAATCATTTACGGCGTCACAAAGTTTCATCATTATCTCTATGGCAGAAAATTCTATTTGTTGACAGACCACAAGCCTCTCACGTCGTTGTTCTCACCCACAAAGCCGATTCCGCCACGTACGGCACAAAAGCTTCAGAGATGGTCCTTGATATTGTCTAATTATCAGTATGAGATTTTGTACCGACCTACCACTAAACATGCTAACGCGGACACACTTTCCCGACTTCCGGTGGGCCAGGATGTATCATTTGATTCTTCAGAAATGGCATGTTGTCAGATAGACTCCAGAGATGCTTCCGCTGTCGCAGACTTTCCTTTGAACTCTCGTCGGGTTGCACAGGAAACAGCTGCGGATGCAGACCTAAGTGTGGTAGCACGTTTTGTTCGCTCAGGGTGGCCTGCCAGAGCCAAAGATATTGATCGGCCTCTGGTTCGACGTTATTTTGCACAACGTCATGCATTATCTTTAAGTAAGGGTGTACTGTTGTTGCATACCGACAACGACCAAGCAAGAGTGATTGTTCCTCGTTCCCTGCAACGAGAAGTGTTACGCCTCCTGCATCAAGGACATTGGGGCATTGTTAGGACAAAGCAACTGGCCAGACGTCATTGTACCTGGGTTGGTATGGACGCTCAGATAGAGAGCATGACATCACAGTGTACAGTTTGTGCGGAGCATCAGGCGGCTCCTCCACAGCGTTTCTCAGACTGGCCACGCCCCAAGGGACCATGGCAACGTTTACATATTGACTTTGCCGGACCTTTCTGGAATACGCGCTGGTTAATTGTTGTAGACGCTTTCAGCAAGTTTCCTTTTGTGATTGCCATGAACTCAACGACAGCTTCTAGTACAATCAGTGCCTTAACATCAGTGTTTTGCATCGAAGGCTTGCCTGAAACTATCGTCAGTGACAATGGACCTCAGTTTGTTAGTGCGTAATTTCAACAATTTTGTCGTGTGAATGGTATTCAGCATATTACCACTGCACCTTTTCACCCTCAGTCCAATGGTGAAGCAGAACGTTTCGTTCGAACATTCAAGTCTCACATGGAGAAGATGAAAGGTCAGCACTCCAGGCAGCAAGCTCTTCAAATTTTCCTGTCTACGTATTGGTGCATGCCACGTGACGGCCCGTCTCCTGCCGAGCTGCTACACGGCCGCCGTCACCGCACTCTCCTTCACCTGCTGCAGCCTCCCACGCACCGAGTCGGTTCGTATGGCGCTACGCGTTTTCAGGTTTCTACGCCGGTGCTGTACAGGGTGTTTGCTGGAAACAAGAAGACATGGTTGCCGGGCACCATTCAGCGCGTGCTCGGTAGCAATATGTATGTTGTACGTTCTTCCACAGGGTCGGAGCTGCGGCGCCACGCAAACCAATTGCGTCTGCATAGGCCGCGCGATCCTGTCTCCGGTTTCTTGATTCCAGACCCAGTTCACCGCCAGGGAGCACAGCCACATCGTTCGTCCCCGGACTACGAGATCGTCCCGATGGAGATCGACGCGCCTCCGTCGCCGCCGCAGATGACAGCGTCACCGAGAGGGACTCCGGGACCGTGCGGGCCCCCTCAGCTTGGGCGACGCACATCAGAAGAAGATGACCTGCTCCCTCTGGGCGGGGGCGGGCGCCCTTCCCCAGGTTTCGGCGGGTTCCCTGGAGGATCTCAAGGCAGATGCCGGGGCGCGGACGGCGTCTCGATCCCGGCCTCAGCTACGACGCCCGTCCCACCAGTAACGCCCCCGCCCAGGCCCTCCTCCCAGTGCCGTCGCCGTGGCCCTCAGCCCTACGCCACGACGGCGCGGCGGTTTGGGGGGGAGGGGTGTGGTGTCGCACAAGTACAAAGTGCACGCCACCTACTTTCGCCGCGCGCCGCCATGCACGCACGGCGCGGCGTTCTCACGACGACAGCCACGAGCGCCCTCTGCGACAACTCCGCTCGTGGCCACCACTGAAGGACATCGTCACTTGGGTCTGAGATAGCGACCAGTTAGGACCTTCGTAATCAGATAGGCACCAGTGAAGACTTTGCTATCGTACAGGCACTAGGCAGGCCTCTAACAACTATGTATCAACATTCTGCAGTACTATGTAAAAGTTAAGTATTGTTACATTCTGTGCAATATATATCTCTTTCTAATTTACTCTAGTGTTTATAGTTTCTGGCTGCTCCCCTCCGTACCTGCACCAGCGTGCTATTTTTGTTCCTGTGTCGGGCTCATTCCACTCGGCCACCGACACCTACGACGAAGTTGGGACACAAAAGTGGCGACGAGGATGGGATACAAAAGATAGGATGTTGAGGATAGGTTCAAGAGCCGCACTTGTGACTGGTGTGGTAATTGTTCTGAGGTCGTTGCGTAAACTCACCAACCAGTACCATGTCATCATGAGGTCCTGAAAAGAGCGGCTTAACCTCTTCTGTAAAGAAAATATTACGTTTCTGGCGGTGGATTGAAGTTGGTGGTGCAAATACATTCCACGATGCGGACACCAAAGAGCGTGATAGCCATACCTCTGGCGATGGGGAGCTACATAACATTTACAGCTGGGAGACCGTCTCGAAGTATGATAGCCACACAACTACCGGTGTCCGAGTCAGGCGAGATATAAGTTGTGAATCCATAAGGCGGGGAGAAATCGGCGACGTACACTTCCTGAAGGAGCGCGATGTCAGTATCTCCATCATAAATCATATTGTGTAGTATCTTCAGTTTGTGTTGGGCACATATGGTGGCAATGTTAGGGTGAAAACATAGTGGAGCGGCGAGTCTAGAGTCAAGCGACGCGATAAGCTGCGCGTTTTTCAGTAAAGATGGTAGCGACACTGCACGTGCGCATAGTGCAGCGGCGAGGCTCGCTGCGTGAGTCAGGGAAAGATCATCTGACAGCGAAGATCATGTACTGTACGAGTGCAGTGCACTTAAAGTGGTATCGGCTTTAGGGATGAGGAATTATGTTTTCCACTCTGTAAATCATCCACTTGCACATTGAATCTAAATGAGTTAAATCTGTAAATTCAACCAAACAGCTGTGAATTACAGTTAAATTGGAAAGAACACACTGAAAATATCGACGAGTTGGGGTGGAAATCCTTAAAAGGAAGGCATTATCCTTTGCAGCAAGATCTATTTGCGAAATTTCTAATTTCCTGTTCCGAATGCGGACGTATTTTGTTATCACCCATATATACAGGGACACATAAAAATAAATAAATCAGATCGAAAACGCTAACATTCAGGTGTTCCTTTTTCTCGCGCGCTATTAGAGAATGGAACTCTAGAGAAATATCAGAAAAGCGTTTCGACGAAACCTCTGCCATGAACCTAATGTGAGTAGCGGAGTACTGATGTTGATCTTGAAGCTTGTTGCACCACACATGCAGTGGAATTGTGCTGACTTTGTGAAGTAGCCAATTAAAGCAAAAGAGAAATAGTGCTCACTTTAAAATATCTTTCCTCCAATGTATAATTAGAATAAGGAAAGTAACATATTGATGTTCAAGCTCCTGTGGTGTACGTTTGCTTTAACTGAAGTTCTTTTGTAACTGGATCGCTCTTCTTTCAGCAAATCACTGCATTTATTCTTTTAATTATCCATACATGTTTCATTTCAGTTGCAGCTTCTTCAGTAGGCCTTCAGTTATTTCTTTCTTCTTTTTACCTCTTCATGAATTCCTGTTTTTTAACTTATCATCAGGACCCAATAAAATATTTAAATAAATTATTATAATAATAATAAAGAACTGGAATACCTGAACATGTAATAACAAGAAATAAATAAAAGCGCATAGATGATGCTGCAACTGCGATGAAACAAGTCTGGGTAATTAAAAGAAAAAAAAATTCCGTATTTTGCTCAAGGCAGAACGCTCATAAAAGAACATTTACGTAATATTAATTTTAGAAATAAAGGTAATGAACAAAAGTGGACTTAGGGTAAAATTATCACTACAACATCATCTGATTCATTATAAATTCGTTTATGCACAGATTTGCTCTGCAAATACGGTGAATTAGATAAAATATTTGATATTGACAAATTTAGTGCATAAATACTCATTAACTTTTAACTAATAATACCTGTTTTTAAATAAATGGTACGTGTGAGTTAAGGGCGCAGCAAAATAACGTAGCGAGCAACGCGTCTCGGCTGGAACAGCGCTGCAAGGAAATCGGGGCTGAATTCCCGAGCGGCGAGTCAAACGTCTCAAACGTCAAGCGCTGCTTGCCTTGCCTTCCCACTACGTGTTGCCCTAATTGACTGCCTGCATTTTTACAAGCAGCGCAGCTGGACTCTTGACTCGTCCCTCCACTATGTCCCTTAAACGTGGCAATACGATAATGCTGACAAGGTGTTCTGGATGGCACAGGACGGGATTCGCCTTCTATCGACTCGTGTCGCTGAACGTCTGGGGTAGCCGAAGCAGTGGCCATTATAGGGAATGTCCAGTGGCAGGCCCAGCCGATGAGAACGCCCTGTCAGCAGCACCATCCACTCCCATCGTCTCTATCTGTGCATCTTCTGCCCAGGATGCAGAGGCGGTGGAAAGACAGCATCGGCCGCTTGAGGAAAGGGCTCTGCCATCGCTTCAGAGTTGTGCACGTCACCAGCCTCCCATGCTGTAGTCAAAGGCTGTACGGACGAGGGAGCGCTCACAGAAGGCGCCTGGGGCGCGCCATCTGCATCAGCCTTTCCGTTGGTCAGCTGCTCGATTTTTTCCTAATCAGTATTCCTTGTGATTTGTTTGTTCTACTGGTAGGGAGGGAGCAGTTACGGGAGGCGTAGCCCATTTGTAATGAGTGAAAGTCTTGTTATCATACATATTTTATTAACACAATCATTAAATCATCATTCAATCCGATCTACTTGCTTTACGAACAAGTTGCCACAAGGGCCAAAATCATTTGATTTACAATGCCTAAGCAAACAATCAACCGTAAAATTAAACTCAGAATAAGTGTAATCCAAATAACGAGAAGATACAAGCAAGTTTCTCTTAAAAACAGGGCAACAGTTGCTCTCAAACTGTGAAGCATTAACCGTAAGTTTGTAGGTTACTTTGTTTTAATAATTTTTCTTTTAAGTAAAATTTACAGAGGTAATACAATAATTTAAAAACCAAGCAATTCGCCGTTAAGACCAAAATCTGAGACAATTTCTCTAGTAAGAATTCTTAAGGCTAATGCAATTAACAGTAAAATTTTTCAAAAATTGAAAACAGCTATAATTCAAATAATGGGAAAATACAAGATCAACTATATTAAAAACAGAACAGCAGTTGCCCTCAAACTGCCCGAGGGCAGATTGCGGACCCATTTGCCTGATAAATGTTACAGCTCTAGGAAATAACGCCAGCACAAATTTCCCAAGGCAGAACAGGTAATTACAAATAAAAATACTTTTGAACAAATTTACAGCTTTAAATGCAGGGCGTCGCTACGAGACACAGCTGGCGACTACCGGGCAACATATCCAGCTAACAGGCGTTAACGTTTAGTTAGCCAAGAAGGAACACTAAATATTAAGTTAGGCAGAACTTTAAGGCAAATTTTGATGTTGCTATACACAACCTTAGTTAACTGGCAGGAGCAATCAATACCTATCACCGTGACGCACTACCGTCAAGATATAGAGCAAGGATTACCTTGCGTAATTGTGTAATACCACGTAAGGCCCAGGAGAACTCGCAAAACAGCTAACCATGGTTGGCTAAGATATAACATCATACGCCTTTGAGAGAAATATAGCAATCGGTTAGTTATTTAGTAATGATAGGCTTTCACTTGTAATCCCAATTCCAACGAAAGCAACTGCAGACAATTGTGAAAATTACAGAACTATCAGTTTAATAACTCGCGGTTGCAAAATACTAACACGAATTATTTACAGACGAATGGAAAATCTTGTGGAGTCTGACATCGGGGAAGATCAGTTTGAATACAGGAGAAATGTAGGAACACTGGAGGCAATACTCACATTACGACTTATCTTAGAAGATAGGCTAAGGAAAGGAAAAATACGTTTTTTGCGTTTGTCGATTTGGAGAAAGCTTTTGACATGTCGACTGGAATACACTCTTCCCAATTCTGAAGGTATCAGGGGTGAAATATAGGCAGCGAAGAATTATATTCAACCTATACAAAAACCAGACAGCGGTTATTATAGTCGAAGGGCAAGAAAGGGACGCAGAGGTTGGGAAGGGAGTAAGACAGGGTTGTAGCCTTTCTCCAATGTTGTTCAATCTGTACATTGCGCAGGCAGTGAAGGAATGGAAGGAGAAATTTGGAGAGGGCATTAAAGTGCAGAGAGAAGAAATAAAAACATTGCGGTTTGCCGATGACATAGTAATTCTGTCAGAGTCCACAAAAGATTTGGAAGAGCAATTGAATTGGATGGACACTGTCTTGAAACGAAGATATAAGATGAACATTAACAAGAGTAAAACGAAGGTAATGGAATGTAATGTCAGAAAATCAGGCGATGCTGAAGGAATTAGATTAGGTAATGAGACAATAAAAGTAGTACATGAATTTTATTATTTGGGTAGCAAGATAACTTCTGATGGCCGAAGTAAACAAGATATAAAATGCAGAATGGCTATGGGAAGAAAAGCGTTTCTAAAGAAGCGAAACTTGTTAACATCCAATATTAATTTAAATGTTAGGAAGTCCTTTCTGAAAACATTTGTCTGGAGTGTAGCATTGTGTGGGAGCGAAACGTGGATGATAAGGAGTTCTGATAAAAAGATGATAGAAGCTTTTGAAATGTGGTGCTACAGACGAATGATGAAAATTAGATGGGTAGATCACGTAACTAATGAGGAGGTGCTTAACCCAATCGGGGAGAAAAGGAGTCTCTGGCATATCCTGACTAAGAGTAGGGATAGATTGGTTGGACACATTCTGAGACATCAAGGAATTGTCAATTTAGCATTAGAAGGAAGCGTGTGGGGTAGAAATCGTAGACGGAGTCGGAGGGACGAATATAGTAAGCAGATTCAAAGGGATATAGGTTGCCGAACGTATTCTCAGATGAAGAGACTTACAAAGGACAAACCACAACAACAACAGTCTTTCAACAAGACACAAGCGAAGCCACAATACAATATATTTATAAATTAGCAGAGAAATTTACTTTAGCATTGTCTGTGATCCAAAAGGTTCGGCAACGAACAATAAGACAAGCAGTCCACGTCGCCACAGACAATTTATGGCTCCGCACTATGGACTTACTAAAACTCAAATACACAACACGAAGTACTGATACGATAAATTACAGATGTAACTAATGAATCATTAACAAAATACTCTGAGGATAATTATTAAAACATACATAAATTTAAATTCCAGTATGAGGCTCAGAATACCAGCAACCGGAAGCTGACCAGGGAGAACTTCATAACAGTACTCCAATTCAATGCAAGATATGATGTTCAGGTACACAAGTGCAGGCCATCTCGCTTAAAACTTAAACAGCAACAAATCCCGGCCGTCCATGGTGCCACCGACCGCTTCGGCCCAAGCGCTGCCAAGCGCTTCCAGTCACCGCCAGGAACGTAATATTTTCTTTGCAGAAGAGGTTACGTCGCCTTTTCAGGACCTCATGATGACATGGTACTGGTTGGTGACTTCACGCAGCGACTTCAGAACAATTACCACACAAGTCACGTGTGCGGCTCTTGAACTTATCCTCAGTCGCCTATCACTTGTCCGAAATGGCCACATGTCCACATTGAACATCTGGGTTTCACCTGTTACACCGCAAATTCCTCGAGCCGACTGGATCGCATTTAGATCTCGCGACCCCTAATAGGGGGCATTCGACAAGCGGAAATATGGCCTGATGCTTTCTCCGATCATGAGGATTATTTTCGTCGCGTTGTTCTCACTCGGCAGGCTGTGTGGCACGGACGAAGATTATGGAAACTGAACGTAGCACTTCTCGCTTCGCCAGACTGTCGCCGGATAACAGAAGATACAGGGACCACATGTCAGCGTCGCCTACTAATGTATCCGTCAACCATATCCTGGTGAGACCAGTGTGCAAACTCCACTCTCCTCAAAACACTGATGCGATGTAGTAAAGATACAGCAACTTGGAGGAAAAGCACGATGGAATTTCACTACAGGATCCTACGGGACTGTTCAATTATGCCTGTCTCCCCAGAGTGACAAAGCTCAGATATCTCTTCTCGTGCGACGGAATTTGGACGGAGCGGTAGTGAGGTCTCGTAGTACTGATAGTATGCCTCCCAGGATCGGTGTTCCTCCTTCCGGCACCACACGTCATCTCTCTCTCTCTCACAGCCGCACACCTGCCCCGCGTCCCTACAGTAGCGCCCTCTATCCTAGTTGCTCATCAAGGATGCCACCTAGGGCGGGAAGGGATATAGTGGTGGGGAGAGGCAGGAAAACAAACTACGGAAGCCGTGACACGGCACACCTGGTATACATTCTAAACGGAGAATCATCAGAAGAAGTACGGCTGCGTTTCTGCCTCTTCCTTGGCGATCGTTGTTTACGAACGTGTTGTTCAGAATCCGACGGTGGGCGGCTGTCATCAGTCACCGGACCAAGCTGTAGGAAGGCAGAGGTAGGCACGACTTCCGGATCAACTTGCATCGGAGACAAAGGAGCGTCCACTGTACTCGAAAGATTCGAATGTGCAAGATCTGACAGTGGCAACACTGAGGAAGGTTTCTCTTCGGTATGTGCCGTATCCCGTGTGGATGTCGGAGACAGATCAGAAATTTCTTGAAAAGAAGCTCTCGTGTCATGGACGACTTTAAAGGAGGTGACAGGTGGTCACAGCTGGGGGCACTGCTTCTCCGATCGGCGTCTGTACAATGCGCCGTGGTGTGCATTCCGATCTGATGTGGCCCTCCTGGCCGCAGCTTGCACAAGTGCGGTATTGACCGTCGTACAGAATTATGGCTCGCACTCCTCCAATTGTTAAATGTGACGGCACGTGTGTCTTAAATTCAATTTTTACCTGTCGCACACCATTGAGGACACGGTATGTGCTGAAGATTTGCCATTTTTCTTCTAGATAATGGATAACGGTACCGTACGTTTCGATAGCCGAGACGACGACTTTCTCTGGGACTTTAAAAGGAAGTTCAAATATTCGAATCGTACGAAGAACGTACTCTGCGATTGACACCGCTCCTACGTGTCCATCAGAATTTTTGAACTCAAGGCCATTGCCATGTCTGCGAGTAACATCCTGATACATCTCGGCATTCGCCATTTTAATATAAACGAAACTGCACTACTTGTGATCAAAAAGTGGATACCAATACCATCATGACGATCTAAACGAATTTCTTCACGAATGGACCTTTGAACTTCATGAGCAAGGGATCTCGCGTGATTGGTAAGAAAAGAAGCTTTAATGGTTGCTCGGCGATATGTATGCGCCATGATTTTGCGGAAGACAGAAACAAGACTTAATACGCTGCGACGCGACGGGGAAGTAAAAAGACACGAGCTAGACAGCGAGCTCCCCAGCAAGAAGCTTTAGAACGCTCGGCCGCTCCACCGCGTATTACCTCTACTCATCATCGCTTTTATCGCGCTACGGTGCTCCAGTATACACTATTTCCGGACGCACAAGACAGTAGATAAATTAATGAGAACGATACTAAGGCAAAGTTTTTGAAATATTGTGCAGAATAGAAATGAAACTACTGCCATGGATTTCAGTATTTTTTATATTTAGTGCTAAGGAACTATAAGGATAAGCTTCTTTTAGTAAGAATCATATTGTACTACGAGAAGCAACAGTCGCTGAAATATCGGAATTTTTTCAAGTTTGACTGTGGTGTCACACCCTGTTCAAATTCATTGACTGCGTTTCTACATTTTAAAAATTTTATACTCTTGTATATTGGATACATGTAAAACTGGGTACATGAAACATGCACTTATTCCAGTGAAACGTTGTATCAAAAATTCAAAGCATTCGGTCAAGTGGTTTTAGAATATAACATTTTGGACATTCCACTAAACAATGCACTACGTTTAAGAGTAGATGGTGGAAAAAGAGAATGGGAGAAAGTATTAGAGGGGTGGTTAGGAGTTTGACGCCTTGGGTGGGGGGGAGGTAGAGATGCATAGAAAAAGGGACAGTGAGATGGGGATGGGAGCAGTCGATGAATAAGAGGGTGGGCAAATGGACAGGAAAAGGGAAAAAAGGACAGAGAGGGGTGATAAGGACAGTAGGAGAGGAAGGTAGACAGAGAGAGAGAGAGAGAGAGAGAGAGAGAGAGAGAGAGCGACAGGGAGGAAGTGATAAATGGAGCTGTGAATGTGAGATATGTGTGGAATTCACGTCCATAAAGTACTATGAAGTTATACGCGTTAATAATTGTTTTCTTTCTTTTAAATGTGTTTATTTCCGTCAACAGTTGCTATAAAATTGTTTCATAACATGTTTCGATCACTTGGATCATCTTCAGATCTAAAAAACAAAAGTAAAATAGCAATGTACAATTTGATAAATTTACTAAGGGTTAATTAACAATAGTTAATTTATACATAAATGGATAGTGTGAACAAAAAATCCTCGAAATTCACGGCAGCAGGCGTCTATAAACTCAAATGTGGTGATTGTACAAAAATCTACGTAGGTCAGACAGGCAGAACGTTCGAAACACGTTTTAAAGAGCATTGCTCTCTTCATAATAATAAAACAGCATTCGGAGAGCATTTAGTGACAGAAAAGCACACTGTTGGAACAATTAATACCCATTTACAAGTGCTTCATAGGGAACCAAAAGGACGCCTCCTAACGACACTAGAAGAAATCGAAATTTTCACACACCGGCTTCAAGAACCTGGAAATACACTCAACCAACAAAATGATTTTAATAACAGCGCATTTTTTAAAAACTTTGAAGGCCTCTTGCAACCTTCGTCCTGGACGCAGCACGCGTTGGAGCGGCGGCCCCACTTTCCGGTGGCTGGCGGCGGCAGCGCGTCGGCCCGGACACCGCCCTAGCAGCAGGTCGGCGTGCAGACTGGCTTCCGAACGTACAAGAAAAACTGCGCGCCGCACAACGCCACCAAGTAGCGACAGAGGCAACTAACGCCCACACCATACTGTTTTATATAAGTTTTTTCTATAAAAATTTTATATATTTTTATATTTTAACATTTTAATGATATTTTAACAAACTGACGTTTAAAAAACTTTAAAGTATGACATATGTAATTTTATACATCTCTGTTTTACACATTCAATGTTTTAAATATTGTATGCATTTTTTTAATTATCGTACCACATTTTTAAACTGATATAACATACAGTTTTATAATTTTTATGTCCGGATATATTCAAGAACGTCACTTTTAGAAATTATTTTTATAACAAACAAATGTACGGAATATTAGGGCTGAACCTATCCATTACAATCCCTGCCCCTCCCCCCCCCCCCCACCTACTCTTTCCCTCCCCACCACCACCTGCAACCAAATTAAAAATGCCTACTTTGAACTGTAAAACTCAGTACCAATTAGTACTCAGCCAGACGAGTTGCGGACGCAACTATAAGGTAAAGAAAAATCTATCCATTTATGTATAAATTAACTATTGTTAATTAACCCTTAGTAAATTTATCAAATTGTACATTGCTATTTTACTTTTGTTTTTTAGATCTGAAGATGATCCAAGTGATCGAAACATGTTATGAAACAATTTTATAGCAACTGTTGACGGAAATAAACACATTTAAAATAACGTAGTGCAGTTGCGGACTCTCTATAATCGACCATGTCGACTATAATGTTTTCTTTCTCTTTCACTTCCATTTCACCTGAAAGATGCCACAGCAACGCGATGAAGGATACAGATAATTATTGCACTTACATTAATTGATCTCAAAGGTATTAAACACAAGGAGAGGCATTGAATTAATATTTGTGCTGTCGGCGGTATTCGAAACCAGGCCTGCTACTTACTAGTGAGGCGCTTTAGACCACTTTTTTTTCTCCTTCAAAACTGCAATGTTATTTATTAACAGCACACAAAATGCATTGGAAATATATATTACAACATGTGAAAAATTTTTGCTGTCTCAGAAAACAGAGTTTTTGGTAACTTCCTTTGGAACAGAATTTTGAGATTCACTGTCACATAGTTGTAGTTCACGAAAGTTTAGTATTTCACGATTTTCATCCCAAAATGGTTTTCCAATTATATCAATACAAAATGGTAAAACAACTTTGCGAGGTCTTCCACCCTCTTCAACTCTAATCAGTTTCCTAAGCAATACTGTACCCTTGCGAAACATTGGAGGTTCATTATTGTAGTTTATACCATATTCTGAATAGAGTATTTCATTCTTGTCTGCAGTCAGAGTACCACGTAGTCGTTTCTCAGCTTGTGCATGCATGTTCCTGTCACAAGTTCAAACATAATCCCGTGCCTCTTTTACGCTGCATTATAAATAGCAACTACCGCAGTGAAGTCAAAATTTCCACATTCGTAAACACTACCACTCAGCTAACACAGCGTTGCAGCCGAAGGGACTAAACGGACTGTCTTAAACCACGTCTCCCTCCACACCACGTACTTTAATTCTGCGCCATGTTTCCTGTAAAATGCCAGGGCTCTCCTATACTGAAATTACACCCCAGCAAGGAACACGAATGGGAACAATCCCGCCTTGATCCTCAGGCAGAATTAAAGTACGTGGTGTGGAGGGAGACGTGCTTTAACACAGTCCGTGTAGTCGCTTTGGCTGCAACGCTGTGTTACCTGAACGGTCGTAGTCTACGTCGGGCAGCCGTGCTGTGCGGACGCTTTGTTTACGTCCTCGCTGTTGGCGGCCGCGAGGAGTTTTCGGTGAGTGCGCGCTTTCTGCGTTCTTATTTACCTTTGAAGATGAACTTTAGACGACTATAACGGATCAACGACGACGAGAAGACACACTTAGACTGAGCTTTGACCCGAATTATGCGAGACCGAAATCATTTGAAATAGAGATATTTATTCGAGATGTAATGAAGATCACTATAGATGAATTGGTAGGAATTCATTTATCGATTGTAAGTAGTACAGTATTCTTAAAGATGATAAGTGCTGAAAAATGCCAGAACGTAATCGAATCATGTGGAGGAACATTAAAATTTAAACATTCTGATGGAAATATCGGGGACGTCACAATTGCACGAGCCGGAATGGGATTAAAAACGGTGCGAATATTTGAATTGCCGAAATTAACGACAAGCTCAAGGAATATGGCACTGCCATAAGCAACCTCGCGGAAAAATGGTCAAATCTTCACATTTTCCCTCTATTAAATGGTGTAAGACAAGTGAAGACTGATATGTTAAAACATATTCCGTCTTACATCACAGTCGGTGGTTATAGAGCAATCGTGATATATGATGGGCAACCGCGAACTTGCTCCGGCTGCGGTTCAACAGAACACGTTCGCGCGCAATGTGTACAACGGCGCGTGACGCAATTACCGACCGGCGAACGAGAGAGGCCTGGCCGCATGTCTACGTTGCCCATCAGCTACGTAGCCGCCGCGCGAGGTAACATTGCCTCAGAACAAGACCTAGAGACTGCGCTGAAGGCGTACACCGATCCTCCCGAACAGGTCGAAGTAATGGAAACGTCTAACGTACAGGAGTCACTTCATATTAATGCACAAGGTGTTGAAGTAGTTAACCCAGTAGTTTAGACTACAAAAAACAAAGACGACAATAGTGTAGTGGGAACACCCACAGTAGAAACAACTGTAGCACGGGAATCTGACGAAGACCAGTCTAGCAAATCCCCTTCGAAAAAACTCAAAAAACGACGTATAGCGCGTGAAGAAGCGGAGGAGCAAGCGCGAAAAATGCATGAAAAGCCGACCAGTCTCACTCAGGAGGCATCACAGTCACCTCCAGACAACCCCACACCAACACAAAACAGCCGAACACGGGAATCCGAACCAGGCCAAAGAAAAACAACTTTAGACGAATACACAAAGAGTAATAAAAGGGTCCTGGACTCCAACCCAGTACAACCAAAAGTACTGGTTGAGACACGGGGAAACAAGGCCCCACGAGAGTGGTCTGATGACATCGATGATAATCCGCGAGACGAGGAGATGGAAGGTTTGCAAGAATACAAGGCAGGGGGGTTGCCAAAGTCGCGGAATGACAAGTCCGACAAACAACAAAAATCGTCTTCCAGCGCGGGCGCACTAGAAGACGACCCAGACTTCTTTTAAGTCCTGTTTAGCAATTAACATCAAGAGGGGGGTATGGCAACACGTGTGCCTGCGAATGTGGCACCCTTGCAAGCATACCGCATTGCAACTGTAAACATTAATAAGATAAGCTGCACCTTTAAATTAAGAAATTTGCAAGATTTCCTCTACGCAGCTGATATAGATATCGCCCTTTTACAGGAAGTCACAGACATACGACTAGACCGAATCACAGGTTACAATGCGTCACTTCATCCCGGTCATAGTAATGAACTCGGGACTGCAATTATGACGAAAGAGGGAATCCCAGTCACAAACATCGAGAGACTGGTAAACAGCAGAGGCATAGCGTGTACAATTTCCGGAACGGGAAAGAAACGACAGAGGGCAGAGTTTTTTTAAAGAAGAAATAGTGCATCTTTTCACAAGGCGTTCGGAACAACTAATTTTCGCAGGCGATTTCAATTGCGTCATTAACCCCAAAGATCAAATACCCAATTTCAACAAATCCATAGAGCTCGAGAACATCATCGAACAACTAAATCTACTTAACACGTGGGAGCTTAAACATGGTGATAGGCCCGGTTTTACTCACGTTACTAGCCATTCCGCAAGCCGCATCGACAGAATTTATGCAACATCTAACTTACGAAACCACATTCTGCAATCAGAAATAAGGCCTAACATCATTTCAGACCACGCAGCCTACATTTGCACTGTCAACTTAGAAAAACAGGGAACTTACAGAGCTAGAGGGCCGTGGAAACTAAATACAGCACACCTAAAAGATCCAGGGTGCCATGCAGTTTTTCCAAAATACGTGGGCAGAATGTGAAAGAAAGTTCACGAGGTACGACTCAGCCATTAGATGGTGGATTAAATGCGCGAAACCCGCATTAGTTAAAACAATGAAACATTACTTCCGTGAGAAAAGTACCTGGATGAAGACCACAACTGAGTTTTATTTTCAATCTCTTAGAGAATTATATACGGAAGATGCAGCGTTAATAGTAAATTATGTGCAAATTAAACGGATAAAGGCCATACTTTTAAGTTTAAAGCGGAAACAACTAGAAGGCTGCAAAGTCAGAACGCGCTTGCAAACCACCGTGCAGGGGGAAACAACGTCGATATACCACATCATACAAGAAGAGAAAAGAACTAATAGGAAAATCTTGACAGAATTGAAAACTGACGACGGGAGAACCCTGACGAGACAACTCGACATACGAGATGAAATTTTTAAGCATTTTACAACGCTTTTAGCTGCTAAACCAGTAGATGAAGCGGCGCAACAAGCCCTCATTGCAAGGATGTCGGCGAAATTAAACCCAGACGAAGCAGAAGACCTGTCTGCAAACATCACAGAAGAGGAAGTGGCAGAAGCCATACGGAGGAGCCCAAAAAACAAGTCCCCCGGCCCCGACGGATTACCAGCTGAGTTTTACCAAACTTTTGGATCACAGCTAATCAGCAAATTGACTCTAGTGTGTAACGAACTACTCTATACCAGAAGTGACGTATTACAGGAATTCTGCGAAGGAATAGTTGTGTTAGTACCTAAAACTCCAGGAGGGAAGACTGTCAGCAACCTGCGTCCCATAATGTTATTAAATAGTGATTACAAAATTTTTACGCGCATCATGATGCAACGATTAAAGTCTGTTATCACAACTATCACTGGAGCTTACCAAACTAGCGTAGGAAAAAACAGGACGATATATCAGACATTATGTGAATTCAGAGACATAATAGCGACGGCAGAAGCTTGCAATATTTAAAGTGCTATAGTATCACTTGACTTTGAAAAGGCTTTCGATAGGGTCAATCATTTGTATCTTTTCCGCACCATGGAAGCACTGAACTTTCCGCAAGAAATTATAACGGCGATCAAAAATCTATTGACAAGTTCCACCTCCAGAATCTGTGTCAATGGACAGTTCAGTAAACCGGTCAACGTCACAAGTTCAGTTCGACAAGGTTGCCCCATTTCTCTGAGTTTGCTCGCAATAGCGCTCGAACCTCTGTTGTGCTGGCTGACGCAAGACCTCACAGGACTGCAAATACATGGCCACAAGATTATATGTCAAGCTTATGCGGACGACGTTGGATTCGTGATCAGGAACGAAGAGGAACTCAGAAAGGCGCTTCAAACTATATCGACCTATGAAACTGCGTCAGGAGCCATGTTAAACCGTAAAAAGTCAGGATTAATGCAGATCGGTCGGAATTTTGACCTAACGGCTGACGTACATTTAAAACAAGTGGAAACTATTAAAACTCTCGGAATAGAATACACCCGTAACACCCGCCGCACGGCTGCCCTTAACTATAGAAATTTGTTGTCTAAAATAAGAGCCGCTATAAAACAACATACTTTACGAAATCTGAGCGCTATACAGAAAGTGAATTTAGTCAACACGTATATAACAACGAAAGTAAACTACGTCGCCCAGGTACTACCAATACCTAAGGTCATAGCTAACCAGATGCAATCAGCACTCGGCTACTTTGTCACCAGGGGGCATATCTTCAAAGTCCAGTATGATATTTTGACGCTACCTTTGGAGAAAGGGGCCTTAAGTTAACAGACATTTACAACAAATCACAGGCTCTGTTCGTCACCATGTTTTATAAACAGTGGCAACGATCACCTGATACACTAACAGCTCACCTTTTAAACGAAATGGCACCGGCTAGTATGGACCCCCCAACAGATGTGCACCATATTCCGAGCGCATTCTGTCATTTCAAGCATTTTCTTGTCGAATTTAGCTACGTTCAAAGAAGTATTCCCGAGAAGGACCGATACACAGTTAAAGAAGTTTATAACAACACGATAAAAAGAAAGAGGAGAAATAAAATAGAAGCCATCTACAACGAATATGCCTGGGAAAAAATCTGGGAAAATATTCAAGACCCTCACTTACCGTCCTCAGTGCGGTCCGTTTGGTATATGGCGGTGAACGGGAAAATTGCATCGCAATGAAAGACATTTGGCTTCTCTGTACAACAAAACTAGCAATTCTACTTAGAACATCTCCGAGAACGATTACACCGTCTCGACTTCTCTATCCAGATGAAGTTCCCTACCCAATAACGAAGAGACGAGCAGTCAACTGGCTTAAAGGACAAACAGTGTATTATATTTTCTCAGAGAAAAACAAGAGTAAAGAAGACTATTGGGTTCATCTTCTGACAGAGCATGAAAAATTAAAACGAATGAACAAATATAGAGAAAAATACGCGAATTTTCTACTCAGGATATTAATATAGAAATATAACTCGGGTATCACCTATTGAAATTTATTAGTTTTTTTAATTTCATTTATTTATTTCTATTTTTACATTCTGAAAATAGCTTAACCTCCTGTAATTTTCGAAGGGTGATACTGAGACAATGCTGACTGATACTTCATGGGCCAAGAGAAGTCAAATGAAAGGAAAAATATATTAGAAGATGAAGACACGAGACAAACGGAATCAACTGCACCAGCAGTATATACGAGAAGACAACCTTGAAGTACTCGGAAAGCCAAATTAACTCATATTCATTCACGGAAGTACAGGAGAAGCGAAGAGGACACTTTTATTTTTTATTTTATTTACGTTTAATATAATTTTAAAGTAAGATATCAAGTTTAATTTATTGCGTCTTCGAAGAAGAAGAGTAAGTCATTCGAAGACGAAGCTTTCAAATTAGTTTATAAAGAATTATTTCCTTCCTTTCATGGAGACTCTAGAAGAAGGAGTCTGCTAGAAGATGTTAATTTCTCAATAAGAAGAAATCCCATTTACTTAGGAAGAAGAAGATATTAATTTCTCCTCTTAAGAATCCAGATACAATGGTACAGCTAATGAAGCTAGCCGCGGAAGGCTATATTGGCGAGCGCAAGGGCGAGTTGTAGGGGTGGATGGAGACCCGTAAAAAAAGAATGGTCTAAAGCGTCTACCTAGTAATTAGGAGGTCCTAGGTTCGAATCCCGGCCACAGCATAAATTTTAATTCAATGCCTCTCCTTATGTTTAATACCTGGGGTATAACGAGACAATGTTGTCTCACGGAATGTATTATTTGTCAATTGTTCTCATTATTTTGTCAATCCCATGTACGCGCGCGCGTGCACACACACGCACACACACACACACACACACACACACACACACAGACAAACAAACCTACTAGTTACTGCAGAGAAAGTAAAATATGATACATTTTATTTTTATATGCGGATTCCATGTTTCAAGTGCACTAGTTACTGAAATAAGAAAATTTGAGAAGCTACGAGTTGTATCAAGTGCTCGGAGGAAATAAAAGTCAAGTTCCCTGCTGCAGCGCCGTCGGTAATCCGCATCATTTCTTAGCAGAACCGCGGATCGAGTGGCAATTAGGCAACAGCGCGGCCGCGGCGGCGGCTCGTGCTTCCGTACAATTACTTAGCCCGGAGGTACCGCACCGCACCTTGCCGTACCGCCGACGGCCGCGGCGCAGCCTCGTGGCACGGCGCTCTAGACGTCGCTCGCCTTTTGCACGGCTCACGAAATTTAATTAAAGTCTACCGCCGCTCCTGTGGTGGCCCAGCCACCGAGTCCCACTGCCGACCCCGAGAGGGCGCTGCTGCTGCTCACCCTGACCGCTCTCCACAGACCACCACACCATCGGGCCTCGTCTACGGCCTTCTCATCGTCTTGTCGACGCTACACATATACAGGGTGCCCAGAAAAGGACTCCCTGATTTCAAAATTAAATATCTCGAAAACAAAGATCGATAGAGGAATGCAGTAAACGGTATGTTTATTGTGAAAGCTGTAAGAAGTTTATACGGCAGTTTGAATTAATAGTTACAAAAGTTGCTAACAGATGGTGCTGTAATCGCCATACGTAATGCCTAGTATAAATAGTGATCCGAAGCCCAGAGCGATCAGTTCCACTATTGAAACGTGAAAGGAGGTTAGCGTACCGAAGGAAGAGATTAAAACCATCTACTCCATTGAACAACCCGTTTTTCTCTTCAACTCTAATCAGTTTCCTAAGCAATACTGTACCCTTGCAAAATATTGGAGGTTCATTATTGTAGTTTATACCAAATTCTGAATAGAGTATTTCATTCTTGTCTGCAGTCAGAGTACCACGTAGTCGTTTCTCAGCTTGTGCATGCATGTTCCTGTCACAAGTTCAAACATAATCCCGTGCCTCTTTTACGCTGCATTATAAATAGCAACTACCGCAGTGAAGTCAAAATTTCCACATTCGTAAACACTACCACTCAGCTAACACAGCGTTGCAGCCGAAGGGACTACACGGACTGTCTTAAACCACCTCTCCCTCCACACCACGTACTTTAATTCTGCGTCATGTTTCCTGTAAAATTCCAGGGCTCTCCTATACTGAAATTACACCCCAGCAAGGAACACGAATGGGAGCAATCCCGCCTTGATCCTCAGGCAGAATTAAAGTACGTGGTGTGGAGGGAGACGTGCTTTAACACAGTCCGTGTAGTCGCTTTGGCTGCAACGCTGTGTTACCTGAACGGTCGTAGTCTACGTCGGGCAGCCGTGCTGTGCGGACGCTTTGTTTACGTCCTCGCTGTTGGCGGCCGCGAGGAGTTTTCGGTGAGTGCGCGCTTTCTGCGTTCTTATTTACCTTTGAAGATGAACTTTGGACGACTATAACGGATCAACGACGACGAGAAGACACACTTAGACTGAGCTTTGACCCGAATTATGCGAGACCGAAATCATTTGAAATAGAGATATTTATTCGAGATGTAATGAAGATACCACAGGCTAGAATAGAGTCCTATGGCAACAAGGCGAAGTTCTCAAGCACGATTTAATGTTCCAAAAGGACCGGATGCGAAAACCATTCGTACGCGCTTTGCAAAATGGCAACTAACAGGCAGCGTAACTGATGTAGTGGGGTATGTCGGCCGCAAGCAAACCGCAGTTACGCCTGAAAATATCACCAGAGTTTCTGGAATTATTCATCGAAATCCGTAGAATTGCATCTGAGACTGGTCTGAAGCGTTCCAGCACGCAGAAAATACTGAGAAAGAGGCTACACATGTTTTCCACTCTTAATTCAAACGCACCAGGCCATACGCGTACGAGCAGTGCAACAAAGGGTTGCGTTTGGTAATCAGATGCTCACAATGATTGGTAGTGAAGGATTTGATGTTGGCTGCATCTGGCTTACAGATGAAGCACACTTCCACCTGAGTGGATACATGAATAAGCGGAACTGGCGATTTTGGGGTTCCGAAAAGCCATATTGTTGTAAATCGAAATCCCTGTATTCTCCTAAAGTTACTGTGTGGGCTGCAGTATGCAGCAGAGACATTATTGGCCCTTTTTTCATTCGAGAAACGGTCACTGGTGCACGTTACGTTGCAATTTTGGAACAATTTGTCGCCACACAGCAAGCATTAGAGGATCGACCAGGTACTAAATGGTTTATGCAAGATGTAGCCCGACCACATCGGACGGAACAAGTGTTTCGCTTTCTTTGAGGAATACTTCGGGAATAGAGTCATTTCTTTGGAATATCCCACATTTACTGTTGCAGGCATGGCTTGGCCTCCTTATTCGCCGGATTTGACTCCCTGTGATTTTTTTTTTTTTTTTTTTTTTTTTTTTTTTTTTTTTTTTTTTTTTTTTTTGTTGGGCACAGTGAATGACAAGGTCTACCCGAAGCATCGCGCCACGCTGGACGACCTTGACGATCTCTGTGGCATGTGAAACCATTTCGGTTGAGACACTAAGAAATGTGATTACGAATTTCATTATTCGTTTGCGCCACCCCTGTAGTGCCAATAGTCAACATTTTGAAAACTTCGTGATGTGATTGTTTGCAACGATTTCATACGATTATTCCACTTATGTACGCTGATATGAACTGTACAGCGTACAGCGCCATCTGTTAGCAGCTTTTGTAACTATTATTTCAAACTGCTGTATAAACTTCTTACAGCTTTCACAATAAACATACCGTTTACTGCATTCCTCAATCGATCTTTGTTTGCGAGATATTTAATTTTGAAATCAGGGAGCCCTTTTCTGGAAACCCTGTATTAGCACCTGCATTCTTTGTAGTTACACTCAGTCCTCTAATTTATGTTACACTCTTCTAGCTTATACGTCCGTGCTTCGCAACGATTGTTAAAAAAAGCTCTGTGCGTATCATAGTGATTTAGGGTTCCGAACCTCAGTCAGTTTTAAACATAAACTATCAGTAAACTCGGCGTTGCCCAAGTATTTATTTATTTCACACTCTCGTAATCCACCTCCCCTGCCCTCCTGTCTCTTCATCCATCTCTTTCTCTCCCAGCTCTCTGTTCGTTTACACCTTTCGCTCTCTCGGCAAAGTTTTTTTTACAAGGTTACCCTCTCACGAATGGTTTTCCATCCGACATCGGGGTAGATCAGTTTGGATTTAGGAGAAGTGTAGGAACACGGGAGGCAATACTCACATTACGAGTTAGAAGATAGGATCAGGAAAGGGAAACCTACGTTTTTAGCGTTTGTCGATTTGGAGAAAGCCTTTGACAATGTCGATTGGAATAGGCAGCAGGGGTAAAATATAGGCAGCGAAGAGTTATATTCAATCTATACAAAAACCAGACAGCGGTTATTAGAGTCGAAGGGCATGAAATGGATGCAGAGTTTGGGAAGGGAGTAGGACAGGGTTGTAGCCTTTCCCCAGTGTTGTTCAATCTGTACATTGAACAGGCAGTGTAGGAATGGAAGGAGAAATTTGGAGAGGGCATTAAAGTGCAGGGTGAAGAAATAAAAACATTGCGGTTTGCCGATGACACAGTAATTCTGTCGGACACCGCAAAATATATGGAAGAGCAATTGAATGGGATGGACAGTGTTTTGAAAGGAAGATATAAGATGACCGTTGACAAGAGTAAAGCGGAGGTAATGGAATGCAATGTCAGAAAATCGGGCGATGCTGAATAAATTAGATTAGGTAATGAGACAATAAAAGTAGTAGATGAATTTTGTTATTTGGGTAGCAAGATAAATTCTGATGGCCAAAGTAAAGATGATATAAAAGGCAGAATGGCTATGGGAAGAATAGCGTTTCTGAAGAAGCGAAATTTGCTAACATCCAATATTAATTTAAATTTTAGGAAGTCCTTTCTGAAAGCATTTGTCTTGAGTTTAGCATTGTATGGGAGCGAAACGTGGATGATAGAAGCTTTTAAAATGTGGTGCTACAGACGAATGATGAAAATTAGATGGGTAGATCACGTAACTAATGAGGACGTGCTTAAACCAATCGGGGAGAAAAGGTTTCTAGCATATCCTGACCAAGAGAAAGGATAGATTCGTTGGACAAATTTTGAGTCATCAAGGAATCGTCAACTTAGCATTAGAAGGAAGCGTGAGGGGTAAAAATCGTAGAGGGAGACCGAGGGACGAATATAGTAAGCAGATTGAAAAGGTTGTATGTTGCCGAACGTATTCTCAGATGAAGAGACTTGCACAGGACAGGGTAGCGTGGAGAGCTGCATCAAACCAGTCTGCGGACTGAATACCACAACAACAACCTTCCGTCATGTACCATACCCACATTTTTTGTACCTTGTGACTTTCCTCTTAGTTTAAAGGTCATGTGTGCAAAAATTAATCAAGATCGAAGCAAAACAATGCATTTTGTCAAAGTCCGTAAGTTAAGTTCCCTCCATCACGCAAAAACCGAAATTTTATACAAACAGTGACATTCCTCTTGTCTTTAAGCTCAGATGTGCAAAATTTGATCTATATATCTATCTATCTATATATATATATATATATATATATATATATATATATATATATATATATATATATATATATATATGTTTGAATGCAATAAAAACAGGGTCACATTGAAAAATGCACTTAGGTGTTCCCAAATTTTCCCTGTTTTTATTCATACAATCCTAGTTCTGAGAATAACAAAAACAACCGGAAAAGATCTGTGAAATCGGTCGAGCTGTTCTCAAGTTATGGCGCGACCAAGATGTTTAGGGATACATTGCAATATACCCTCCCCCATGCACCGTATGAAACTATAGGTAGACGCTGACCTTCCTGTTGTTTTGAAGGTCAAGCGTGCACAATTTCGTGAAGATCGGAAGAAACTGTAGATTTCGTCAGTCTGTAGTAAAAGTAGCCTCCCTGTTGCACCTTAATTCTGCCCTATCGCAAAGTACTTTCTTAGCTGACGTCTTCTACCTATGAACAACATACCGGCGAAATTTCAGCTTCATAAGTGCATTACTTTTAGAGATTTCGTGTTTAGTCAGTGAGTGAGTGCGTCATTGACCTTTCGCTGTTATATATATATACAATACCTCCTGAATTATGTGTCCTACAAAACAATTATTTACGCAATTCGTACAGTGGAATATTAGAAAACTGACTACGAAATGTGTTGTTAATGGAGTTGGTGGTAAAGACGTAGAATATTACAAACTTAATCTTATTAGTGCGAAATTTCATGCATTTCATTGCGTTTAACGTCATAGCACTATATGTTGTAATACGATATTATTTCGAAGGTACATCCAGTGGTTTGTATGTAAAATGTCTGCAAAATACGCCACGAAAGGAAAGACGCATTAAATCAAAACGTCGTGCCTGATGAGGCGGTTTTTCATGATCTTAATTGTTTATGACTCCATACTGCATGAACTGCGTGTCGTACTATTACAAAAGTTTGAACGCACGTTCAGTGATATATGCGTATACTGTCTGTAAGATTTCTCATTAATACAATTAATAGTGTACGAGTAATAAATTGTAGCGTCATGCCAAACGCCGAAATTTTACTCTATGAACGCAGAAAAAATAATAAGCGACAAACTTTCTTCCTTTCACCATTTGGCTGGGGTGTCAGCAAGAAAAAGTTTCCTAAAGGTTTTAAATTACGTTTAACGTTTGTTGCAAGTCGCTAAGTGCTCTCCTTCTCAAACAGTGGACTGATAAAGTCACACTATCACGTGCCGCAAGACGGGGAAGTTTTCATTGTTTATGACGTCTTATCTCCTGAACTATCGGCCCTATCGCAAAATCCTTTCTTAGCTGACGTCTTCTACCTATAAAATACATTCCTGCCAAATTTGAACTTCATAGGTGAAGTAGTTTTCGAGATTTCGTGTTTAGTCAGTGAGTGAGTAAGTGAATGAATGAATGAATGAATGTCCTTTCGCTTTTATATAGATAGAGATTGTGGCTTTGGGAAAGGCAATATACAGAAGGTACAGCCAAACCAAACCAAACGCAATGGAGTGACAATTTTAACAATCATCCAGTGTTACACGTTCGTACTGTAACTAGAAGAAATAATGATTGAAATAGAAATTGGAGGGAAAACTAAAGTGCTGATACAGTTTTCAGTGAAAGTTTGATGAATTTCGTAAGCACTTGGGTTTCGCATGATCAGTTTGATGATTAGGTTATGGACTGAGGGTACACTAAAGAACGGTGGAACTTGTAACACTACATCGCAATCACAGCACAAACTAGCCATTTTCATCCTGATTCAATTCTAATAATTTGTAAGAGGCAGAATTTTTTACGTATTTGTCAAAATTTCAGTATCGAAACAGTACACTCTCAGAGTAACCGTGTCTAAACACCGTAAATCAGAGTAATCTTTTGTCGCAATAGTAGTATAAATAGTTCCGCAGCATAGCTACTCGCTCTCTCAGTCTTTGTTTCTCGCAACGTTAACAGCTATTAGAATTTGTTCCTCGTAACGATAAGATCTCACTCAGTCTTTGTGGTTGTATCTGAAATAGATAGGTGCAAAAAAATATTCCGAACTTTAGGTTTACCATGATTAAATTTATTTGAAAGGCTTAATTAAATCGAACTTATACGCGAGTGCGTAAATAATATTTGTGGACTTTAATTCGAGATAGGCTACGTACTTAGAAAAATTCTGCCTCCCGATAGGAACGTAATATTCAAGAAAATATTAATCATTGCTAAAAAGGTTTTCTTCATTGACAAACATTAAATCAAATAACTTTAAGATTGTTAAAAAAAAAAAAAAAAAAAAAAAAAAAAAAAAAAAAAAGAGAGAGAGAGAGAGAGAGAGAGAGAGAGAGAGAGAGACTAATTTTAAATACTGTCTTCGCCAAGAATATGAAGCTGCGATTTTGTGAAATGAACTATAGAGAATTACTTATTTAAAATATATCGAGTGACTTTGACAGTGTTTTGTAAATCTTTGCTTAAGGTGAAATATAGGAGAAATATTAATTTAAAATTTTGTGTCGACCATATCAGTCGTAGTTAGCACCTGACCTTCCCGATTAATAATTGAAGAACTTTTAAAAATAACATCTTTGAATTATTTGTGAATCAAAGTGATTAAAAATAATTAAAATGTTATGACTTTTATAGGTAAAGACGTGAATGTTCATGTGACGTGATTCGTTAAATGGAACTGCCGGGAAATAAAAGATTGTATTACAAAAAGAATTAATTTTTAAAACAAGCCCCTGAGATCACAGAGTCCATGTTCATCAGTTAAAATATAATCTATAAACTGTGTTAGGCTACGCAAAGTTAAACCAGAGGCATCCGTAACTGAATATATGAAATATTATCAGGTGTACCAACTTAAATAACCCACGTATGCCTCAAATAAAATTTTACGTGCCTACTGAATCTTTATGTGAAGACGACGAAAGCTTGCACTACCGCTGATGTCGCTTCTATCACACCGAAGCACTACAATAAACCAAACAAATTACCACCACCAACCAAAATATCAAACAGAAGGACGTTACGACTTACAGCAGTAGTAAGGAGGGTAGGAGCAGGACGCGTCGCCCATGTGGAAAACGTCAGCGGTCCACACAGGCGCCTAGTGTGCGGGGGCGCCGCTGTGACTTGTGAAAACTAATTAAATTAATTAAATGGAATATTTGGAAATGCCGAGGCAGATTATCAAATGAATGTTATATGAAATTCAGAAAAATGCATTTTTCCCTTTGTTTTTATATTTATGCCAATGCACATACAATACACCGGCAGGCTAACTAGCAGCAGACATTTATTTCATTGTGTAAACGATGTACCGGGTGATCAAAAAGTCAGTATAAATTTGAAAACTAAATAAATCATGGAATAATGTAGATAGAGAGGTAAGAATTGACACAAATGCTTCGAATGTCGTGGGGTTTTATTGGAACAAAAAAAAGTATTGCTAGACGCGAGAAAGATCTCTTGCGCGCGTTCTTTAGTGATGATCGTGTGCTCAGCCGCCACTTGCGTCATGCTTGGCTTCCCAGGTCCCCAGACCTCAATCCGTGTGAGTATTGCCTTTGGGGTTATCTCAAGTCGCAAGCGTATCGTGATCGACCAACATCTCCAGGGATGCTGGGAAGACAACATCCGACGCCAATGCCTCACCATAACTCCGGACATGCTTTGCAGTGCTGTTCACAACATTATTTCTCGACTACAGCTATTGTTGAGTTATGATGGTGAACATATTGAGCGTTGCCTGTAAAGAACATCATCTTTGCTTCGTCTTAATTTGTTATTCTAATTATTGCTTTTCTGATCAGATCAAGCATTATCTGTAGGACATATTTATAACTTTTTTTTTTCCTTTTTTTGTTGTCTTTGTAATAAAATTTCATGTCATTCCAAGCATGTGTGTCTATTTTTAACTCTCTATCTACATTATTCCGTGATTTATTAAGTTTTCAAATTGATACTGCCTTTTTGATCACCCAGTATATCAATTTCTGGACTGAGAAAGGTTACGTCATATGACCCCATAAAAAAGCAACAACTTTTTACGCTTGAACTAGAGTTTTCTCGTTAGGAAGACCACCAGTCTTGAGTTACATAGCAATCGGCCCGTTGTGTATAGTGCCGACAATGTAGCCGCTGTTCGCCTGTTGTGCACATTTGCAATGCGCACGGCTTTGGTAGCTTCACACAATAATCAGCTCTGTATTAGTAAAAGAGAGGGTGAAGTTGGTATATTCATCATCTGTATAAAGTCACCACTGGATTGACTAAACCTCAGATGACTTACGGTATACGTCGAGATACATTGGAGTTTAACTCATCCTATCATTTATTTTGAAAATCATTATTGGAACACGTGGAAACGGTTAAAATATAAGAAATGCTCAATGACAAAACTACTAAATTGATAAGCGGTCTACGTCGGCTTCAGCGGCTGCGTGGGTAGGCTGGCTGTTTGCGAAGAGAAGGGACACGTATCCCAATCTAACCTATACACGCCCTAAACACCAAACAGCATCTGCACAGACATCTAGAACTGACAACACTGGCACTTCTGAAATTGGGTGTTCTGTTCCTGGACTGTAAATTCTTCTGGCCGGGCAGTCTTTCTGTCTCTCATTGTGCACTGATTACTTGTCCAATTGTGCTGTTGTAACCTTATACGAGGGCAGAAACTTAAATAGTGGCTACTATTTATTCACAACCGATACAAAAGTGGTACACGTCTGAACCTGTCACTGTGCTTCAAACTAGTCGCCAGCGTTGTGTAAAATCCGTTGCCAGCGATGTGGAAGGCGTTGTATTTCGTTAGCAGAGCCTGTTCTGTCGTTGGTGCGAATGGAGCGGTCTACTGCCTGTCGAATTTCTTGAACAGTTCTCAAGCGAATGCCACGAAGTGGTTCCTTCATCTTCAGAATCAAATCAGTCATCAGGACTGAAGTCCGGGGAGTATGGTAGATGGCAGTACTTCCCGGTCCCATCGACTGAACAGAGCAGCCACAGCTTGCGACCTCTCATTGTCGTGCGAAGTCGCGAATCGTCTGGCGTCGATCACTGTCCACTCGGCAACTGTGCACTTCTTCTTCAGAGACGCTAGGACAACCTGCCCGATGCATGTGTGCCTTCGTTGAAGGCTTTTACCCAACGTTCCACTCTTCTGTACGGCAATGCCGATTCCCCGCAAGCCTCTTGAAGATTTTGATGACACTCTCGTCCTTTGCGACCTCTGGCACATTTAGTCTCCATTGTTTCTGTTTCGAAAACATAGTGACACCTGTTACGTTATACCTCTCGCTCACAAGTGACTGTATGGCTCGACTGTGCGCACGCCGGTGACGTGGGACGGGCGAGTCGTTTGCTCGGAGGTAAGGTAGGTATGCCAACAACGTCTCCTATCATCGACAATAATAGATTCTATTGCATGGAGTCTTCACAGCAGTGTTGCCACTAGATCCAAACGTCGTACGAATTCAACTCAACGGATCTGCATAAGCGGTGTGCGAAGTTCCTTAATGATATTCATTACATCTGGATGTGATAGATGAATATACAAAACCAGTCAAACGAGACTGACGTAATAACTTTCTTGACAAATAATGAGGTCGGATATATTCTCGCCAATAAATCGAAGAGTTCTTTCAGTGCACTCAGGAAATATCATTTTCAAACCATAGGCGGTCGCATAAAGAACAAGCGACACCAAGCGATTAGTCATAGAAATTCGTAGTGAATTAATTAGACAGCGCTAATATCAGTAACTGGTCATATGATTACGTAACTTCCATCGCGCATTTCGCTCACACATTTTTTAAATTGTTTTCCTGATGCTCCCAACAGAGACATCTACATGTCAAAAGCTAAGAACTGAGAAAACGCTGTATTTTTGCTTAGGCCTCTTTTAACAGAGGGATTCTTAAATGACGATGGAGCGTCGGCAATTCCCAGTGTCGGCAAATAAAGCGCAACGCTGTACTGGATCCCTGTGTTGTCCATAGATTTCTTGACTGATGCGTATGTCTAAATATATCAGCTGACAAAATACAGACTAGAGTACAGGTTTATATAAATATAAATATCTCAATTCAGTCACGCATTTCAGGAGTTCCGTGTAAAGAAAGGTGACCATCTGGACTGTTCTATGGCTGAGACTCGTGAAATCGGAGAAAGATATCGGGGTGTTATTGTCATGAATAACGACTGGTATTGCTAAAATTCCCAGTTTCCTTTAGGAAGGATTTAATATTAACCAGAAAGAATAAAGTTGACATTCCATTCAAATTAGATGTCGTATTTCGAAAGCACTCATCATATAGGGGCATTTTAAAATAATTGCTAAACTAGAAAAGACATGGTGAAGGTGTATGTATTGAGGATGAAGACTCGGAGATATCTCGAACTGCAGTCTTGTAAAAGAAGGCTTAAAAACATGGATTCGGGTCTAGTGCAATGTAACGGATTTTCATCTGCATTTTAGGGGACAACAACAAAAATACAGAAATAGAGTGGGAATAATCGCTGCTTTAGCCATTTTTTGGAGTTACAATCAATGGCGAAGATGTTTCAACCGACCATCGTGGGCACTGAACTAAATTCAATGAGGCAGCTCAAAAATTGTGCCCAGGCACAATGCAGGTCCTCTTATTTGGGAGATTTTAGCCGGGACAAGGTGGATATCGCAGCCACAGGAATTACAATGTGAAGCACTTAGCCTGGCACTATCGTAGTAAAAGGTAAAGCAGTCAACTTTTCGAAGACTGCTTTGAACATCACTGTGCTTTACTGGTCATGGTTCTGTTTGGAGGTGGTATGCCGTTGCCTTTCTGAGACCTTCGAACTGACTTAACCAGCCTCTTATAGGGGGACCTACAGTTTAACGTGGGTTCCGAATCATGGTATTTTTTACATGAGCAGTACTGCCAGAGGTAAAAGAAGTGCAAAGTGACAGACAGAAATCCTGGGACCTGGCGGGGATCGTACCCGCGCCCTTTGGATTTGTAGTCTTACACTACCATTGTGCAACCGAGGCGCACCCATGTTCTTTCCCCATTAGTCTCGTTTACTCTCAGCCTTGGTTTGCCGATTCGTATGAAGAGATTGAGCCTTGTGTGCATCCGAATTGAAATTTAAGAATATATTTGCGTCTTCGCATGAATAACACTCGTATTTATTTTCTGCGCCCAATCTTCCAGCAGTGACAGCTGATAATGGAGACCTCACTGCGGCTAACTGTATGTCCAGTGGCGACAACATGTGTAGCACCAGCCTGTCTTGGGACAACGGTTCGTGATTTCAGGCCGCATACGGCGGGGACAGCATGGATCTACATCTACATACACACGCCGCAATCCACTCAAAGGTACGTGGCGGATAGTATTCGGGAGGCCTACCACTATTAGTTACTTGCTTTCCTATTCGACTCCCCTATAGAACGATGTTAAAATACTTGCAGGCATCCGTAAGCGCCCTACCCTCTCTGATCTTATCTTTGTGGTCTTTACGTGAACTGTAGGTTGGTGGCAATGGAATCGTTCTGTAGTCCGCTTCAGATTCCGGCCCTCTAAATTTCTTCAACAGTACCCAGGAGCGATCAATGTTCAGCTGTGCCATCACATGACACACACTTCCAGTGTTTCTCGGAAAGAACGTCGCCTTCCCTCCTGCGACATTTAAGTTCCCGGAACATTTCAATAACACTCACGCACAGATGGAATCTACCAGTTAGAAAACTTGCCGCCCGCGTCTGAACTGCCTCTATCTCCTCCTTTAAATTGATCTGATGAGGATCCCATATACTTTAGGTCAATAAATTTAGCTCCAAAAAGGGGGTTGCCTTCCGAAAATTAGTCGAAATCTGGAAACTCTTAATCACTCAAGTAGGCCTCTGGTAAAAGTGACCTGAGTTTGCCCCGATTTCTGAGAGGAATTCGTCTATGACTAAACGTTGAAAAGCTAATGTTACGAAAATGTAGAGCATTACGTTCCGCAGCGATTGAGTACCAAACGTAGCTATTTGATTAAATTTCTTGACAGAAATTCTACATCAGAGATCAGAAACATGTCGATATCAATTCAATAAAATTGTTTCGCCTGTCCTGTATCGATAGCCGCGGTGGAGTAGCCGAGCGGTCTAAAGCGTCTCGCTGCGGAGCGCGCGGTTGCTCGCCGTGGAGGTTCGAGTCCTCCCTGGGGCATGGGTGTGTGTGTTTGTCTGTAGGTTAGTTTACCTAGGTTTAAGTAGTTTGTAAGCTACGGACTGATGACCACGCAGTTTGGTCCGATAGATTTACAGACATTCTTGTATCGATATTTGTATGTAGAATGTTATATGAACTTCTTTGAGTAACTACGTCAATGGTTTACTCTGTTGTGAAACATCTCTGCCAAAGCGTATATATGGGAGTAGTAGCTGAACAGAAAGAGAGAGAAAGTCGGTGTGTAGCTCTGGTATTGATCGGACGTACTTTGGTTGGCTGCTGAGGCAGCAAGTTTTGTACGAGCTGATGGAATAATTTTGAAATCTATTTTCATAGACACAGTCGTACCTTTACAGGATTTTGTATCATTCGTATATGTATCATTCCGAGAATATTTTGTTGTTCTTCAATCATAAGGTAATGTAATCATCACTGTTAATAATAATTGAGAAAGTTGAACTTCTTTACCTGTTTCAATTTTGTAGTTACAAAGCTAACCCTGTTCCTTTCATTGAAAGTTAATGACTATTAAATTCAAAGCATAGTATTGACTAAGCTAAGTTTGATTAACAGATTTCTTTATTGGTGTGAAGTTTAATGATAATAGTGATTGTTGTGGAATACTACACAGGTGAACAAGATACTAAGTTTCTGCAGTCAGTTAGCGGGATAAATTGTTACAGTTGCATTATTAGAGAGTGAATTGTGTTTCTTTTTCAAAGTTCTCTCGCAGTCAAATTTATAGTGTAGTCAGTGATCTTATGCAGATCATGTATTGTTATTGCTTTGTTCAAAATATCCGTTGTGCTTTCACTCAGTTTAAAAGCATTGTTTCTTAATTAACTGTGCAGGTATTAATATTAGGGCCATAACCAAACAGCATTATAGTGTTAATTAATAATGTATTCAAGCAATCTTTAATCAGCTTGATTGAAAAGTTAGTTATCGTGAGTGTTAAGTACCAGATGATAATTATTAGTGCTGCATTGAACATCAGATCAGATACGAGTAGCTTTAAAGCAGAACTCCTTTAGCTGGGTGACGAAACTGACACATGCTACTTCAGTAATATTGTCACGTTGCAATGGAAGTAGGCTTGACTTCGAAGGCAACTAAACACAGCACTTATACTGAAAGCACGTTTATTACGAACTCAACATACACGCAGCACTGACTGCCTCTCGGGCAGAGGGCTCTGCTATTTATACACAGACAGAATTTACCAGAAATTAGAAGAACAGTTAACATAAGGAACAAAAAGACTTTACAAGGTAATATAAGAAAGATGTAGAACCTTCTGGAATTGTAAATTACAAAGAAATAAATTCTTGCCGGTGGGCAGCATTGAACCAGCGACCTTCTGCTCCGCAGTCCGTGACGCTATCCCCTGCGCCACGCCGGCAGTTCGTGTTTGTGGTCTCTCGCGGCATTGCTCTCTCTCCTGGTGAAACAGCGACCCGCTGTTATGATCGCTATGGAGCCAGCTGCAATGTCCTGGATCTTGACCGTGTCATGGGTCCTCTGTATGACAGTTCAAGAGAATCCTTCCCTTCTCCGCGATTATCGACGACAGACGTTCCTGTCGTCGCTTCATCAGGAACATTACCGTCCTTAAAGTCCTTGAACAAGAAGCCATTGTCGTCTACCTGCTCTTCAGGATCGTAGTAAGGCTTCATGCGCAGGACGTGAACAATCTCTCTTCGTTTTTGACGTTTCGACGACAGCTCATAATCCTCAACTTCGTATGTGACGTCTGACAGGCGGCGTATGACACGATACGGACCAAAGTATCTCTTCAATAACTTTTCTGACAGTCCAACCTTCCGTACAGGGATAAAAATCCATACCAGATCTCCTGGGCTGTACACAACAGGTCGGTGCTTGTCTTTATACCGCTGACGGTCCTTCTCCTGGGCGTCCAGTGTCCGTATGCGAGCCACCTGTCTTGCTTCTTCGACCCTGGTGATGAGCTGTTTAACATAGTCATCCTGAGTGTCGTCCGGTTGGAACGGGAACAGCGTATCCATTGTCGTCTCAGCTTTACGTCCATGGAGCAGGAAAAACGGGGTGAAGCCTGTGGTGTCTTGTCTTGCGGTATTGTAAGCAAATGTCACGACTGGCCGAATTGTATCCCAATCCTTCTGTTCAACATCGACGTACATCAACAGCATGTCGGCTAACGTTTTGTTAAAACGTTCCATAAGACCATTTGTCTGAGGATGGTATGCAGTTGTCATTCTGTGGACAATGTTGCACCATGACATTATCTCTGATACTAATTTTGACTGGAATACGTTTTCACGATCAGATATCATGACACGTGGTGCTCCATGCTTCAAAATAATGTCTTCTACAAGGATTTTTGCGATCTCTGGAGCTTCTGCATTCAGCAGAGGTTTGGTGACAGCATAGCGTGTGAGGTAGTCAGTGCAGACTATTATCCAACGGTTACCGGTTGTCGACTTCGGGAACCTCCCTAAATATCGATCCCAACTCGGTGGAATCGGCGGAATCGGTACGAGATGTCCTGGAGGTAATTGCGGCACATGCTTCCGTCGCTGGCACTCTTTACAGTGACTCATAGTGCTTGAAAGATCGGTAGAGACTTTTCAAGTAATACCTGCGTCTGATTCTGTCTAGGGTCTTCACGAATCCCAGATCACCTGATATTGGAGCATCGTGGAAATATTTGAGAATGGCTGGCTGGAAGTGAGCTGGAACAAAGCCATTTGGGGCCCAGTGGATCGTAGTTGCTCTTACACAATGTTCCGTTTATAAGTTGGAACTCTCCATTGGTCGGTTCCCCTTTCTCCAAGGCCTCTATCATTTTTAATAGTTTTGGATCTTCCCTCTGTTCACACAATGCTGTTGTAGTCCACTAATGGATTCCTCGAAAGGCAGTCGGCATCCTTGTGTTTGCGCCCGTTCTTGAATACCACTGTGACATCGTACTCTTGGAGTCTTAGTGCACATCTTGCTACTCGACCTGATGGATCCTTCAAGCTAGTCAGCCAACACAAAGAATGGTGGTCTGTCACGACGGTGAATTGTTTGCCGAATAAATACGGCCGGAACTTGTTGATAGCCCAGATAACCGCGAGACATTCTTTTTCAGTTGTAGAGTACTTTATCTCGGACTTTGAGAGTACTCTTGACGCATAGGCTATCACTTTTTCGGCACCTTCCTGAACTTGTACAAATACTGGCGTCTGTGTGAAGTTCCGTTTCTGCATTCTCGTCGTACAAGGCTAGCACTGGTGCGGAAGTTAGAGCCTCCGTAAGTGCTCGGAAGGCTCTTTCTTTTGTCTCATCCCAGTAAAATTTGGCGTCTCCCTGCAGAAGTTCTTGTAATGGACGTGCCTTGTTACAAAATCCTTTTATGAAACGTCGGTAGTATGAGCACAGCCCGAGAAAACTTCTCACATCACGAATGTGCTGAGGTGTTGGAAATTCTGTGACTGCCCTTACTTTATCTGGATCAGGACGGACACCATCTCCGTTGACTAGGTGCCCCAGGATTTTTATCTCTTTGGCGACGAACAGGCACTTCTTTGGATTGAGGCGGAGACCTGCAGCCTGAACACACTTTAACACAGTTGACAGGCGACTCAGATGTTCTTCAAATGTTTTCGAGAAAACGACAATGTCATCTAAATAGCAGAGACACGTTGTCCACTTAAGATGTCGAAGCAAGTTGTCCATCATGCGTTCGAATGTGGCTGGAGCATTACATAATCCAAATGGCGTTACTTTAAATTCATAGAGACCGTCAGGTGTAATAAAAGCCGTCCTCTCCCTGTCAGCTTCGTCAACCTCGATTTGCCAGTAACCCGTCTGCATGTCGATAGTTGAGAAGTATGTAGCTCCTTTCAAGCAGTCTAAGGTGTCATCAATACGCGGCAATGGGTAGACATCTTTCTTTGTGATACTGTTCAGCCGTCGATAGTCGACACAGAATCGCCACGTGCCATCCTTCTTCTTTACGAGGACCACCGGAGACGACCAAGGACTCTCCGAAGGTTGAATGTCATCTCGCAAAATCTTCTCCACTTCCTCCCGCATTATCCGTCTTTCAGCTGACGACACTCTATACGAACGCTGGCTAATTGGCGGATGGTCCCCAGTATTGATGCGGTGCTTTACCGTGGGCCGTTTCGTCTGACTTTTCCCCTGCTGAGATGTGAATGCACCCGAAAATTGGCGTAGTATACCTAACACCCGCTGGCGTTGTTCCTTGGTCAGTCCAGGCACTATTGGCAGGTCCACGTTTGTTTCCTCCAGCGTGTTGTCTGTACTAATAGCAGGGCATGGGTCTTCATTGATGACGTTGAGCTCACCGTCCTGGATTGGTTCAGCTGTCCCGATACACATTCCCTTGGGGATAAGTTGTGACTGCTCGTGACAATTTGTGATCCAAATCTCTCCTTGACCACCGGTAATGCTTATGATAGCCGCTGGTATGTAAATTTCTTTTGTGAGCTTGATAAACTTTTTACTATCAACAAGAACTTCACAGTTTAACCAGTCATCTGTGTTTGTGACTGCAACTCTTCTCATTGTCAACGGCGGTATCGTCACATTGTCCAAGACGAATAACTTCCCAGAAAATTCTGTATTACGTATATCTGGCGGAACAACTTCTTCAATTTGCAGCTCAGATCTTCCACAGCTTGGGATGCCTGAAGGAAGTCCCATCCGAGGATGACATTGTGACTACATTATGTTAACACGACAAATTCAAACGGCTGCGTCCTGTTGTTGATGGTTATTCTTGCGACAAGTTCCTGCTGAATGGACGTACTTTCCATTCGCGACCTTCAGCACAGTTGCTCCCGTATCACAGAGCATTGTCTTCTTTAGTGTGCGGCGGTAATTACCCGATAATACAGAAAAAGAGGCTCCTGAATCAACAAGTGCCCGGACAGGTTGGCCGTCGATTATGACGTCGATGAGATTTCCCGACATCTTGGCGACTGTCGTCCATGGAGGATTTTCTTCTGCGGCGGCCTCACCTCCGTAGATGGTGGCCTCGCTTAGTTTTCCTGGGCGCGGCGGCTAGGGGAGCGGTTGGTACCTCTGTACGGCGACGGTGAACGGCTGCGGCGCGTCGGGGAGCGACCTCGTCTAGGGTACGGCGATGAGCTTCTTCCCATAGGTCGACTGAACTCATCAGCAGGTGACTGCCTTGGATAGAACTGCTCCGACGGCTGACGTCTTGCGGCAAAATAATCATCGAATACTCGCCTCCTCTCTCTGCAGTAGCGTACGACATGTCCAGGGCGTTCACAGTGGAAACACAGTGGTGTGTTGTCTTCTGTCCTCCAGACGTCTGTTCTTCTGCGGGGCGTCATAGTTCCTGGGGCAGTTGGCTGTGGTCGCGTCGGTCGGTACATGGGCTGCCGTTTGGCGCTGCAGCGTAAGTCATAGCAGGGCGACGCCATTCTTCACGTCGGGTGCGATTGACGGGGCAGACAGGAGCTAATGTTTGAAATACCTCGTCCTCAGCGGCGTCGGCTACCTCGTGATTTACAGGGCTCACATCCATGGCCATAATGCGATGCTGGCGGTCTCCAGACGTCTTCTTAAGTTCCTCCTGGAACGTCTCCCAGTCATTCAACTTGTCTTCGTTGTTTTCGAACCATTGCTGGGCTGTTCCATCCAGGTAGAAATAAACGTTGGCCAAGCACATCGTATGATCACACCTGTTGTACTTGGCGACTCGGTCGAACCCTTTTAGCCATTTGTTAGGGTCCTGTCCAGCATCTCCAGAGAACACCGACGGGTGTCTGATGTGCAGCTGGCTTATTGCTGGTTTCGTCTCCATCATTCTTCTGATAATGCGGACTTTTGGAAGGATGTACTCGGTCTATCCCTTGTATTCCGGTTCCAGTCCGTGTAAGCGACGGCTTTTACGTTGCCTAATCGGAGCCACGGTGATGCAGCTGTTGCACAGTGTACCCGGCGCCTCCACCAAACAATGTCACATTGCAATGGAAGTAGGCTTGACTTCGAAGGCAACTAAACACAACACTTATACTGAAAGCACGTTTATTACGAACTCAACATACACGCAGCACTGACTGCCTCTCAGGCAGAGTGCTCTGCTATTTATACACAGACAGAATTTACCAGAAATTAGAAGAACAGTTAACATAAGAAACAAGTAGAATTTACAAGTGAACATAAGAAAGATGTAGAACCTTCTGGAATTGTAAATTACAAAGAAATAAATTTTTGCCGGTGGGCGGGATTGAACCGGCGACCTTCTGCTCCTCAGTCCGTGACGCTATCCCCTGCGCCACGCCGGCAGTTGGTGTTCGTGGTCTCTCGCGGCAATATGGAAAAACGCATAATGCCTTGTCCTGGTGTAAACTTTGTCAAAAGGCAAAACCACCTACTGTATCTTATTCTGCTCTAATCTTTCCAATTATCCCTTCTAAATTAAAGTAATTAGCAGCCGTTGACCTATTTGGCCCACTTCCCAGGACAATCAATGGTTTTTCTTTTGTATTTGTAGCAGTTCAACTTACATTAAAATTTGTATCTTTCACACCACTTCGCCGTGCTACGGCAAAATCTGTAACCAATGCTTTCGTCAAATATTTCTTGATAGAAGTTAGGCATTTGGATAAAGTTATTTCCGATAATGGACCACAATTCCCTTCTAAAGATTGGGTACGCATGTTGCAGCGTAAAATATTGAACTGGTACTTATATCTCTTTATCATGCTGTTTCTAACCCTTGTGAACTTGTCATAAAAGAACTAGAAAAACTTTGTAGGCTATATTACCACCGTCGACACAACACCTGGGATAAATATCTTCATTCCTTTCAAAATATTATAAATGAGCATCCTAACGATTCTACTTGCCTTTCGCCAATATTTGTGATAAATAACAAGTTACCACGTAATCGTATCAAAGTGTTGATACCTTTTCCAAAGCTAACAGCTCTACGTCATTATGAGATTGTTAAATTGGCGCTTGCCAGTATTAAAATGCTGCCGACAGAAGAAAACGTGCACAGCGTAATTGTATTTATAACAACTGCAAGTAGTTCAGAAAGTACTAATTAGAGCCCATCTCTTATTCACAAATTCTTCTTGCTTTATAACGGTCCATATCGCATAAGGAGTATCATTCATGACAATCTCGTTGAAGTAGAAACTTTGAGAACACATAAATCTAAAGGTATACATCACATTTCCAACGTTAAAATTGTTTTGGACACACCACATGGCGACTGGTGTCCCGTTATCTTGAGCTGAGTGACACTATTCTTCCGCTTTTCCTAGTGCACGCTTCTTACATCTTTCTCTCGCAGTTACATTTCATTACATGTGACTACTTAACCTCTGAACTAAGCTGTTTCAGAATCAAATCTCCGACGGGTGCAGCGTGAAGCTTAAGTCACACCTGGTTATCGTCAAGGGACCGCGGCGTTCTAAAGAGGTCTTTCAAGCTTTTAATACTGGATATTCGTATGGTAAATCCCAAATTACTGAAAGTAGAAAAATTGTTTGGAACCAAGAAGGAGCTATCAGCTGTGCGTACCGTGTGCTCACACATTGAAAACATGTTAAAAGGTGTAACAAAGGGTTTCCTCTATAAAATGAGGGCAGTGTATGCTCACTTCCCTATTAACTGTGTAACAACTGAGAACAACACAGTTATTGAGGTTCGTAACTTTTTGGGAGAGAAATACATTCGTAGGGTGAAGATGGCCCCAGGTATCACAGTCACAAACTCCGCAAAGCAAAAAGATAAATTGATAGTGGAAGGAAACAACATTGAAGATGTTTCCCAGTCAGCTGCTCTTATCCAGCAGTCGACGACAGTGAAGAACAAAGATATCCGAAAATTTTCGGATGGTCTGTATGTTTCAGAAAAAAACAACTGTTGTGCAAGAAGATTAAAAACTTTGTATAAAAGACTATTATTAAAACAATGTAAATTGAAAAAAAAAATTGTTAAATAAATTAATGAAGTTTTAGTGCTTCAAAAATGTTCCATTTTTCTTAATGTTGCTAATTGCAAATTAACAGAAAATTAATATGTAAGATGACATGATGGAATGAATATACACTACGTATTGTTCTTGCTTTGTTCAAAATATCTGTTGCGCTTTCAATCAGTTTAAACGTACTGTTTTTAATTAACTTTGCAGGTATTAATATTAGGGCCATAAACAAACGGAATTATAGTGTTAATGAATAATAAACTTATTCTACTAATCCTAAATCAGCTTTATTGAAAAGTTAGTTATCGTGAGTGTTAAGTACCACATGATGATAATTATTAGTGCTGCATTTAACATCAGAACATTTTTGGACGAGTAGCTTTAAAGCAGACCTCCTTTAGCTGGCTCACAATTGCCAAATCCCAGCAGCGACACTGTTTTTCCTATCAATAGAACAGCCTTACCTTATTCCACCAAGCAACATACAATGCTTTAGACTGACAATTTTGCACACTGTCGGTGTAAGACGCGCAGCATTTAGGAAATGGCTTGTTTGACGCATAATTTTATAAGAGAAAAGTAATACAGCATCAAATTGTGTTTCTCAAATGTTAATGATGGACGAAACACCTTGCTGATCAGTAAAAACGCCGTTATGGAATTACATCTAATGTGAATGACAAACAATCTTTCTACTTTCCGTTCAGTGGATTTTTTCTGATTTTCTATTTATTTCATTTTTATTTATTTCATTTTATCGCTACACAAAACGACACTTACTTTATATGAGTAAATTAGTTTTGAAAACTATGAAATTAGCAGTGATGATACTATAGAAAGGAGAAAAAATGTAGGTGATATGGGTATTAGTATATATGCATAATTTTTATTGTTGTATAATTAAGAATAAAGGAACTTCATTAAATTAACAATGAATTGAGATACATGTGATTATATAAAGCACAAAGTACAGAGTTATAGATTGTTTCATTTTGTATAACTTGTTTTTATCTTCTTAATTTTAGACTATCACACTATTACTCAGATGGAGGAGGAGGATCCAAACGACATTAAATGTAACCCTTCCAATTCTTCCGTATTAATGTCCTTGGTGGAATCTCTAATTTCTTCATCTGAAACGTCATCATCTGTTCAAATTTTTATTGAGATGTGGTTCAGCAGCCGTAAGATATTTGAGGAAATGCGTGCTGCAAACCATCAGCTGTTTATTATTTTTCAAACTTCTACCGGTTTCGGTTATCAACCATTTTCACGGAAGAGAACTAGACAGACTGATTAAACAGGTGCATTATATGCCTCCTTATGCATACTGGCATGCATGTCACACAATAAAAATAAGACGTCACTAGGCATCAAGTCTTGATTAAAAACATAAAAGCAGCAATTGCCAGGCTGTGTGATGGTGAACCAAGGTCTATTGCAAGAGAACCGAACACAACTATTGAACGCATCAGTCATTGGATGATGGTGAACCAAGGTCTATTACAAGAGAACCTGACGCAACTATCGAATACATCAGTCATTGAGTGATGTGTCAACTTCGCCACGGCCCATCCGAAGTGGAGTCCAATTGAAATACTTGCACGAGGGCAATGAATCACACGAAATTATTACTACATTATTATTATACTATTATCATTTTATAGTGTTATTGTATGGAACAGAAACCATAAGCACTACAACGAAAGATGAAATTGTTGGTGTTTGAAAGAAAAATCATGAGAATGATCTTTGGGCCAGCCCGTGTATGGAACTATTGGAGGTGCAGAATGAATAACTACACGACCTCATGAAGCAACCCCACATCGTACAAATACTGAAAGCATGGAGAATAAGTCTGACAGGCCAGATAGCTAGGAAGCACCTCACAAACAACAGTCGTCCTTATGGGAAGACCTTATGGTACCCGTCCAATTGGAAGACCCAGAAAGCGATAGAATGAACTACAAAAAGACCTTTGGCAGCTTGGAATCCATGACAACTATCCAAAGTGCACAAGTTCGTCACCTATGGGGGAACATTGTGAGGGCGGCGCATTATCTACAGGGTTCCCGTTTGTGGATTTGATTATAGCCGTATATTACAACTCGCTCTGTCCATCAGATCATTTATGTAGATAGAAAGTAATAGTGGTCCTATCATACTTCTCTGTGGCACTCTTGACGATACCGTAATCTCTAATGAACACTATCCATCGAGGACAACGTATTGGGTTCCATTTCTTCGAGTCACTCACATATTTGGGTACCTTTTCAATACGCTCGTACCTTCGACAGCAGTCTGCGTTGCGGTACCGTGTCAAACGCCTTTCGCAAATCGAGAAATATGCAGTCTGCCTGTTGCCCTCCATCCATAGTTCACTATATATCATAAGAGAAAAGGGAAAGTTTAGTTTCGCACGATCGATTGTTCTTAAATCCGTACTGATGCATGGACAGAAGCTTCCCCATCATAAGGAAATTTACTGTATTAGAATTGAAAATGTGTTCAAGAATCCTACAACATACTGATATTAATTATATAAGTCTGTTATTTCGTGGTTCCGTACTTTTGCCATTCTTATACACAGGAATTATCTGTGCTTTTTTCCGGTCTCTTGGAACTTTTGGCTAGATCAAAGATTCGCGATAAATGAAAAAAAAAACGTATGAGACAAACGCCGCTGATTACGTAAAACCGGATTTGTACACCATCTGTACCTGGCGACTTGTTTGGTTTCTACTGTCTCAGCTGCTTCTTTAATCCAGCTATGCCATTTACACTACTGGCCATTGAAATTGCTACACCAACAAGAAATGCAGATGATAAAAGGGTATTCATTGGGCAAATATATTATACTAGAACTACATGTGATTACATTTTCACGCAATTTGGATGCATAGATCCTGAGAAGTCAGTATTGAGAACAACCACCTCTGGCCGAAATTACGGCCTTGATACGCCTTGGTATTGAGTCAAACAGAGCTTGAACGGCGTGTAAAGGTACAAATGCCCATGCACCCTCAACACGATACCACAGTTCATCAAGAGTAGTGATTGCCGTATAGTGACGAGCCAGTTGCTGGGCCACCATTGACCAGACGTTTTCAATTGGTGAGAGATCCTGGAGAATCTGCTGGCCAGGGCAGCAGTCGAACATTTTCCGCATCCAGTAAGGCCCGTAGAGGACCTGCAACATGCTGTCATGCATTATCCTGCAGAAATGTAGGGTTTCGCAGAGATCGAATGAAGGTTAGAGTGCCGGCCGCGGTGGCCAAGCGGTCTGCGGCGCGACAGTCACTGCGGTCGGGTGTTCGAATTCCCCCTCGGGCATGGATATTTGTGCCGTCCTTAGTATTAGTTAGTTAATAAGTAGTTCGTAAGTTTAGGAACTGATGACCCCGTAGTTAAGTCCCATAAGCTCTACAAACATTTCAACATTTGAACATCTGAAGGGCACAGCCACGGGTCGTAACACATCTGAAATGTAACGGCCGCTTTTCGAAGTGCCGTCGATGCGAACAAGAGGTGACTGAGACGTGTAACCAATGGCACCCCATGCATCACGCCAGTATGGCGATGACGAATACACGCTTCCAATGTGCGATCAACGCGATGTCTCCAAACAAATATGCGACCATCATGATGCTGGAATTATAACCCGGATTCATCCGTAAAAATGACGTTTTGCCATTCCCGCACCCAGGTTCGTCGTTGCGTACATCATCGCAGGCGCTCCTGATTTTACACAGAACCAGAATTTTTCGCGTTCTCGGCTTGGCTGACGTCAGCGACTCTAAAGGTCTTTGGCCTGTCCGTAGTTCATCTCATTAGGCAATATGCCGTCTGCAGGCAGTGAGTCGATGGAGACCGTGGCGACCGTCTGATGGCGTCCAAGTCGGCATTTCAGGTTTGCAGCTCGGCCACGATGATGCCGACGTCTAGCGTTCGCGGTGAGTAACAGACTGGCCAGTATCAGACCATGGCAAGATAATGAATTCCTCTGTATCATGATAGCTAGGGGTAAAAACGTGTTATATCCGGACGGTGATCCATCCAGGGAGTGCTATTGCCCAGGGTGCTTAACTTCAGTAGCTTAATGGAATCCGCTGTATCCAGCATGGCTCGGTCGTTGACTGCGCCATACAAATACTTACGTAGATTGTAAAGCAGCAGTTAAAGTTGACGGCGAATTGAGTTCATACGGTAGTTTTAGTAGTAAGACACGGTTGTATCCTGTCACCACTGTTGTTCATACTATTTATGGATCATATGCTGAATACTATAGTCCGGCAGTGTGAGAATAAAATAGACGGGAAATATAAGCAGTGTCGCAAAAGCGTCGACTTAGTTGTGATAGCAGATTAGTTTGAAAGGTTGCAATCTAATATTTCCGAGTTAGATCAAAGGTTTCTCGAATACAAAATTAATGTGTGTGAGAAAGAGATTTAAACATAATGACTGACAAATAGGAGGAACGAAGAACAATTCTTGGGTTGCATTTTCTCACAGGATAGCAACGCAGTGAAGTACTGGAATCAAGACGTAGCAAACCTAATGCAGTAAGTGCTCAGGGACAATCTAATCTCTCTGCAAGAAGAAAGCAGTACCAAGATTAAACGTTGGCAGAGCACTCTTCTATCTGTAGACAAACCTTGTGGTATGCGTGTGAATGCTGAGCGAATACGGATTACGTTATTAGGTTGGAGTTACAGATATGAAAGAAGCAAGGATGATTTCAGGTACTGGAAGACGGGAACAACGGTAAGAGAGTATCCACATCGAGGAAAACTAAGAAAAACTGGGAATGAACGTCAGAGAAAAAGCAGTTAAGGTAATCACCCTTAGATTGTGGTGTCATGTTACACGCATGAGAGAGGCAAGTTTATCTAACAGACTCATGAGTTCTGCAACAGAGAATAAGAGGTGTCGAGGCAGACTGGAAGAAAGTGATTCGGACAAAAATTATTTTGAAGGAAGGAATGAAGGAAGAAAGCTTAGGGTTTAACGTCCGGTCGATAGCGTGGTCATTAGACATGGAGCTAACGCTCGGATGTTTGGTTAAGGTAAGGAAGGAAATCGGCTGTGCACTTTAAGGGAATCATTCCGGCATTTGCCTGGAGTGATTTAAGGAAATCTCTGAAAATCTAAATCTGGATGACCGGAGGTGGATTTGAACCATCTTCCCCTCGAATGCGAGTCCACTGTATTTCGAATGCGCCATCTCGCTCGGTAATGATTTTGAAGTAACAGCCTTAACATCAGTACTATGTACTATGCTCTAGACCAGGGGTTCCCAAGCTTTTTGTCTGGTACACCCCTGTTATGTACATATTTACAAATCCTAACTTCAAATGTTTTTCGCACCTGATATGGTGCTACTAAATATGATAACTTTAATTGTAAAAGGGTGGAGCGAAAAAATAGACAAGGGGAAAAAAAAGATGTTAAGTATCATACATCTATTGATTTAAATGACACAAATGCAAATTTAACAAAACTGATACATTTAGGCTTTTACTGGGAGGGATGTGCCTGATGCTATTTTAGTAAATTATCAATATTTGGTTTCAGTTTTCTTAGGTGTTACCTCCTCTTTCAGTGATTTCCAGAGTATTTTTCCTTTCTGTAAGCACATTGGTTATTAGCATAACAAATTAAGACAAAGCAAAGAAGCAAAGATGATGTTCTTTACAGGAGATGCTCAAATGTTCATCAACATTCCCCAACAACAGCTGTAGTCGAGGAATAATGTTGTGAACAGCACTGTAAAGCATGTCCGGAGTTATGATGAGACATCTGCGTCGGATGTTGTCTTTCAGCATCCCTAGAGATGTCGGTCGATCATGATACACTTGCGACTTAGATAACCCAAAGCCAATAAACGCACGGACTGAGGTCTAGGGACCTGGGAAGCCAAGCAAGACGAAAGTGACGGTTGAGCACACGATCATCACCAAACGACGCGCCTAAGATATCTTTCACGCGTCTAGCAATATGGGTTGGAGCGCCATCTAATATATAAAGCTCAGTGTCCGTATGTTTGTACGTGTTCCATACAAATCCAGTTTTGTTCCAATCTTTATGAAATTTTGTACACGTAAGCTTCAATCCATAAGGACAGTCGCCTTAAGTGTAAGAATCACATGCGATATATATTTCACGAGATATGACGTTATAAACAATGAGATGCGCGAAAAACTGCTGCATTTTGCGACAATGCTGCTCATTTTCTCCTAAACTATTGGACCGGTTTCAACCAAATTTGGTACACACAATTGCTTCGTGGTTAATAATCACATACGGCACATGGTTCAAAAGATATTGCGTCATAACCAATAGAAACCGCAAAAAAATGTCATATAATTCGGCGAGACTCGAAATACACTGTATGAGAATGACGGTACTTAACGACTTGCAACAAACTTTAAACATAATTTCAAACCTTTATCAAACTTTTTCTCTTTGGCAACCATAGTAAAATAATGAAAGGAAAAAAGTTTCTCGCTTACTACTTTTCCGCTGTTAATGCAGTAAAACTACGGCTCTCGGTATGACGTTGCAATTTATAATTTGAACACTAAAAATTGTAGCGACAGGAAATTTTACAGACAGTATATACACATATAGTTGAATGTACCTTCTAAATTGTATCCCAGTACGATACGTAGTACATAATATATGAGCACATAAACGGTAACGTTCCGCTGTTTATAGACTAAAACTACGGCATTCGGTATGACTTACAATTTATGATTTCTACACTACATATTGTTGATATGGTAGGGAGTGGCGAGTGGAAGGCAAGAGGCTATTCAAACTCAATTCAAGCTAAAATCATCCATTCACAATGACTTGTTTAAGTAAAATTGAAACTCCAGTAAATAGTGGTTTAATACACAAGGCAAAACCTGCACCCAAAGGGCGAAATTCAAAACAACATGAACAGGACTGAACAAACAAGAAAGCTACGCCGGAAAGGCGATCTCTAAATAAACAATATAATAGAAAATGTGCCGGAAGGGCAAATTTAAAATAAAAACTTGAATACTTAATAGTAAATAGTGGTTTAATACACTCTTCTAGAAATAACCTGCGCCAGAAGGGCGATATTTACCAATGACATGAACAGAGCTGAATAAACAGGAAAACTACCCCGGAAGGGCGATCTTTAGATTAAGAACAATAGAATATGTGCCGGAAGGACAAATTTAAATAAAAAACAAGGGTCCGTAAGGCCTGATACAACAATCACCAACCTTTGCTACTTAAAGGCAAGGTTTCACAACAACATAGGTGCACTCAACACGAATACCAATTACACACCACCTAAGGTGGCAATACAAGGCACATGATGCTAGGCCAAATACTTAACTGTGTGACACACGCAACTTACACAGGCTGCCTAGAACAGATAAGACGCAACAACAATTCGCGATATCAATTAACTGCACTGCCAGATTAGGATGGCACCAAGATTAATATAAATATATGTATATCTCCTGACGGCAGATGAGAACTCCAAAAGGAAGCATGCAAGAGGAACCGAAAGGGACAGGAAGGGAACGTCTAAACTACATTCGTAGGGCGGCACACCTACGAGCGGAAATGATTCTGCTCAAGATTTAAAAAAAAAACAATCAGCCAGTTCCTGGGCAGTTGACAGAAAGCGACTGGGCACAAGCCAGAATTCCCCAGTGGAACTCAGCGGTTAAATTTTTAAATTTTAAAGAGTTTCGTACTAGAAGAGTGCACAACCAACAGGTCGCACTCACTAATACATACGCACTACGAGAGCGCAGAATTTCATGGGTTAATCCCAACACAAAACATAAGGATGCAGACATGAAGGGCAGGCACTCCTGGGGCCGAGTACAGGCCTTCAAACAAATCACGACATGTTTAACACACGGCAGGCGACCTCAACAGGTCTCTCCAAGAAGAAGACAACATATCACACCCGGACGAGCAAAGGCCGAAAGGAGGAGAAAGGCACACACAGATCTCCAGAAAATCTCCTCGATAGAGTACTTAACTTGGCACATCCAGACGCTGCAGGCGCAGGCAGATATGTGAGCGTCCGATTCAGCACACCGGGATGAATCGGTTTATCCACAACATCGGGTATCGAAGGTTGCCATCGATGTAGTTAGCACAATCGGCGGCGGCGGCAGGAAATCACACAACAGTACTCACGCTATCAACATGTCGGGCGACGAGACATCTCCTCCTGGATGTAAGGGGACATTCTAGCGTGGCCCTGCGGTCCTCGTAGAACCACTAGCTACGTAAACAGGCCACGGTCATGCGGCCGCGGCGACACTGCTCACTCCCCTCGTCCAACCTGCAGACTGCGGACGATGGAACCCGGAAAACCGACTGACTGCTCGCCGCTCAGCGCGGCAGCTATAGGCCACTTCAAAGTGGGAGCGCTGCAGTGCGCAAAGAGAGGTCACTAACCATGGAGGTAAAAGGAGGGGAGATGACATGACGTCACAGAAGTAAAGGCAAAGTCCGCCATGTTAGGTCCCCAAAACAAGCAGACGGCCATACACGCATGGAGGTACACATGTGGACGTGAGCTTCGAGACCACCGATTTACTTTCATAGTTTCAAGCAAGAACATTTGTTTTCGGTGTGTTACTTGTGTTGAGTCGTGATAAAAATGCCAGCCTGTGTCGTTTCTGGGTGTACGAATCGTTGTGATAGAAGTGTTAAGTCTAAAGGAATAACGTTCCACTCGTAAGTGAAGCCATTCAAACGATATTTCTGTTTGTACTTATGAATTTCTGTTACTCAGTTTACTTTTGCATTTTGTGTTCTATGCTTTAGATTTCCTCTCAATCCAACTCGCAATGCTCTATGGGTGAATGCTGTGGGAAGGAAAGACTGAAAACCAAACAGAAACAGCAAAATATGTTCGAAGCATTTTAGGGAGGAGAACATAGACAGAACATCACTTTCAATAGTGCGTATTAGGGAAAATGCTGTGTCATCAATTTTCCCTACAGTTTGTCACCACAAGGGGTATTGTAGCTGAAGTGTATCATACTTTACTGTTGTTCCTCTTTACTTTCGTGCATAACTGTAAACTTTTTATTCAGTTAATACCATAATCTGTTCATTTTGTAAAGAAATGTGGTGGAAATACATTTAAAGGAGCCTGATTAGAGAGTTATGGATAGTGCATACATCTCGTAACAGAATAGAATAATGTAAATGTAAGGTGTACCTTATAATACAGAACTTTGTTATTACGTTTATTATCAGTATTGCTTTCGTTTACTTTAGAACGAGAGGGTGAAAAACCCACTAGTGCCACTTCCAACAGAGCAGCAGGTAGATGCACTAAGTATTGAGTGACCTGTTCACAATGAAGTGACCTTCTCTCCCTGTGTTAATAATAAAACCGATGAAGAGGTGGGTATCATCAAACCTCTAGAGAGGGATATGCCACAAAGTTTCTCTGCATTGCCTACTTACTTGTATGTAAAGTGTCAAATGATAGTTTTGAATTGCTCCTAAAAATCACATTCTAATTAAGCCTTCTGCTAACCTGTGTACATTAGGGCAGATTCCATATTTAATAATTCCAACAGGCATTCCATGAGTGAGGTAGCTTATGAGTTTAAATTTCTCAAAGGCATGACTGAGTATTATCAGTGAAATCTTAAACATTGAAGTTAACATGTAAATAATAGAAACATTCTGCAACTCTTTTTCTATCATTTACCACCATTAACTTATATAAGTTACATGGGTGGCACTTTCTTTTAAAATATTCAAGCTGTCCCATCTAACACTAAAACTATACATTAGTTATATGCTTAATTTTTGGTGTAGTTGAAGAAATAGGTCTCGTTTAATTTTATTGAGTACCTATGCTCAAGAAATACTGAACTGTGTAAGACATTTTAATTCAAATCATTTGTCTATTAAAAAATCCGCCTATCTTTGCCTTTTATGAAAAAAGCACAATGATGGATGGGACATGATGCTTTTGGGACAATTGATACGAGATAATTCAACTAGAACCTAACCTGTAAAACACCGGAGCATGAGATCTTCGTGCAATGCTACGTTTGAGGAATGTTTTATGGTGTATCCAAAGTAAATTTTTGTTATTTCTATTTTATTTTGATGGTGCTTATCGGGAATTATCTGTAAAACATTAGTATCATCTGAAGCACGGGATACAACCTGTCGGCTTTGACCAATGACATCATAACTGAGTCTCGATAGTTTGTTTAGAAGCAGACTGGTTGCATCCCGTACTTCAGTTGACCCCCTTTACAATATGTTACTAGTAAAAAAAAATATTTAAGTCAAAACTGGAATCTGAGACTCAGATGTCATTGGTCAAAGCCAACTGGTTGTATCCCATGCTTCAGTATTCCCAAAAATTAGACATAGATATAATTGATAAGTTTTCTGACTTGATTATGAAGCTGTTTTCTTTTCTCTCTCACTTTCTCTCTCTTTCTTCTTCTTCTTCTTATTTTTATTTTTTTCTCCCGCTCATCTTTATTTCCGTGCCAGTAAAATTCCAAGAGGGCGTTTTCTTACTCTGATGTATCTTAGTAATGATCACCATGCTTGGTTTACTAGTTGTGACGTTTTAGTTTCAAATATTACAATTTAACATATGGTGCCTTTCCATAACTATGTTTCCTGATTTCCCGTTTGTTGGCTTTTTCAACTCACAGCAAAGTTGTTGCCTCCCAACTTAATACTGATCTTGTCTTATGCTACAGATCAGCCTGTCACTATAACCAGTTTTCAGATTTCATATTTTGTGGTCATACTAGGGTAGCAGAGGTTTTGCCAACATTTGGATCTTAAACAAGAGCAGTGCTGCCTATGGTTCATCTCAAGACCGTGATACCACCTGTTGGCTTTGACCTGTGACATCGGCGTGCTATGGTGTAGGACGTCATCGCTGTTATGTTGTTCACAGGTGGCATAAAGTCTACGTTACCTGATTGGCCGTACATATGACGTCATCAGCCACCTTTTTCAGCCAATTAGCAAGCAGAAGACCAGCAGTACCACAGCCAATCAGGGAAACATAAGATTTTACTGTGTATAATACCCCAAGGCAGGAATCTAAAAACTACAAATTGGAGCCATTTCTGTGCTGTGGCAAAATCGTGGGCTCGTACTGTTAGTTTGATGTTTAGCAGTACTAGTAATTTTCCTGTGATGTCTGAGTTACTAAGCATTTTAGTTTGCCGTTCTATAATTTCATTTGTTTAATTGTTTTTATTTTGATAGTAAGGATATAACGAAGTTTATTTCTTTCTCGTTGTATGACACACTGGGGGGAGACTGTTGGCCACGTAGAATTTCTTCAGCCGCTTGGTTTTATAGCTGACTGTAATCAGTGTGCAACATGTTGGCAACCAATGAAGGTGACTAAATTTTTGTGGGTGCTTCATTTTTCTTGGTGTTTTGTATTTGTTTTTGATTTATTTTTTATTTTTATCCACATTTTGTGTCGTGGGTGGAGGGGTGGGGGGGGGGGCAACTTCGGTGTGAAACATATGATTGGACATATTTTTGGTAAGTTTTTATTTTTATTTTTTATTTTTAATTCGTTGACTTTTTGTAGTGAAGTTTCTGTTGGTTTGGTGGCAGCTGATGTTGGGGTAAGGTTCATATCAATGTATGGGGGGGGGGGGGGGTTCAGCGGCATTTCCGTAGTGTGTGTAGGTTGGTAGAATACCGTATTGCATGTAGGTGGTGTGATGTGATTATTGCTTTTGAGCTACTAGAAAGGAAGCCATGTGCGCACACATAATCTAGCAACAGGCATTTACCGTTAATACAACAGTATGTAGTCATGTACAATGAGAACTATGAGTTCTGTCACATAAACATAGCATTTAAGTAATGTGTAGCTTATATTTCAATACTTTGTATCCATTATTCAATATTTGTATGTTGTATAGATTTGCTACTTTTACACATTGTGGCTTGTAGATTATTTTCTCTTGTTCTGTTTCATGCTGCCGTAACATGCATTTTTCTTTTTTATGACCTAGTTTGAGTTGTAAGTTATTTATTATTAAGAAGTGTTTGTATTTGAATGTGTGTGCTCATTCATATTTGTTGTTTCTCATTGCACTGTACAAATTTTTGCCGAATTTCTCTTGTTTCTGATTGCCTGTAAAGTACCCTTCATTTGCGTATGTAACAAGGTTTATAGGCCTCCTGGGGAATTCTCCATGCAAAATAAACGCATCAAACGTGGTACCTCTATGGAGATGTGCAAACCCAAGCATTGTCAATAAAGATAATATTTTACTGTGTGCCTGTTTATTTTGATTCCTTTATCCTGTTACTTCATGGCAATTTAATTGAAATGCCCAGTTGCTTATTCAGACATTAACTGGACTATGTGTCCAGCCATATCTAATAACTCTATTACTTGGCTCAGGTAAAGTATGAGTATTCAACAAAGCCCCCAAATCAATTGTGGCAAAATAAATCACTTGGTGAATGGTGGACATAACTGAATGTTGGGTAATTTCCAAGAATGTTTGCAAATTACAATTTGAATTTTCCTCATGTTTTGTGCTTATTGTTGTCTATTTTCACTACTTTTGAAAGGTATTATGAAGATACTCATCAGAATGCCAGATCCAGAATTTAAACAATATAACTTTGAAAACTTAGAGCAAGGCCTTTTCTAAAAAATACCTAATAATCTGCACAAAGAAAATTTTCGCCATCAGAAGGAATAACCCTCTCAACTTGATGTGATTGGTTCATATGAAAAGTGGCAACGGTATGTCAAACCTTGGCTCTCAGAATTGCAACGAATTTTGTAGCCACTTTAGAGGCTTGTATCTACATTTTTTTCCATGGTGTGATTCCTCATATAAAGTTGTCTAAGTACATTAAAACAAATGACCAAATGTTTGCTAGTACTTGTTAGCATAGGGTGACCAGATTTCCGAAATCAAATAACGGAACTCAAATAAGAAGTTGAAACCACATTTGTGAAGTGTTTCGTAAATACTGTATCAGTAAATAGATTTGTGTTCACATGTTTCGTCCATACTACAGCTGCACATATATCCTTTGTTAACACACGCACTTAGAAAAAGTGTAAATATATGGTGCATTGCTAATGCCATAAATATTTTATTTTAGTCACAAACACAATACGTCAACTTTATATATATTATACTATACTTTATGACGAACTTTTGCTCTAAAGAGCTAGGCTGTGTGTTACACAACGTCAAACTGTTGACCAAAAAAGTACTTCTATAAAACGTAAAACTAATTTCTCACTTTGATGTTGTAACTTCTTAAATGAATACTCGCCTTAATTCCTTTTGGTATTTACGTAATAAGAGTAACGTAACTAATGAATTAATGGTTTAAAACGACAGACCTAAATTGTATGTCCTGAAGCAATAACGAATACACAACTGTTCACCATGTGAAAGCATTACACAGTACTAAAGAAAGAACTTCATAAATCATTCCTCGTTACTGTTCTTTAATTAAAAATTGTACTTTTGTTTATCCTTTGCCTAAGATTACATATCGAGCTATCCATTTTATGGTGGTATACGTTACTTAAAAACATGTTTCAATAATATAGGACGGTTAACGAAATATTTTGTCGGTACAGCGGGAAAATTAAGTTAAATACGGGACGTCTGGGCACCCTATGTTAGCAGTAACCGAATCCAAACATAATTTCAATGTGCATAGCTGAAGCACTAGGGAATATGATGATCTAACTTTGGAACAGAATCGGGTGACTTGTACTTGTCTTTGGTAACTTATCAAATAGCATTAAGTTTGACAGCCAACTGGCATTAAAAAAAGTGAATAACAACCCCTTCTACCCAATACATGAATTTTTTGAGATAAATATTGATATTAAAAAAAACCTTTTTATTAAACTGATATTTCAAACCATTTTGATATTTCAAATTCACAATTTGTGAAACAAGTGTTAATCTAAACTGATATTCAAAAGATCAGATGAAAAAAGCAGAAAATACTTGACAAAGCCATATATTAAATTCCCGAATGTCATATTTTGACCTAATAGTGAAGGTATTAGTTTAAGAGCTCATTAACACCTGCCACTAGTTACATTTGTAGAATTCCACAGTGATGTAAAATGGTAAATTTTCTCACCAAGTGTAAATTACTTATTGCCCACATGCTGAATGATTTAGGTGTTTTGAAAGTGAGATGATGTCTAAATGATAGTGAGGCTGACATCCTAATTATAAAAAAAAGTCCACTCCGTTGCCATTGGAGAATCTTTTAATTTCTTGATATGTACAAGAGGGCTTGGTTCTTCCCTCATTGGACACATTTATTGAGTAGCAAAGAAAACATTAGTTTTCTTGGTAAAACTTAAACATTGCAGGGGTTGTGCATTCAAAATGAATCTTGAAATTGTAACTAAATAAGATCCATTACCAGTAAGCAAACAAGCATTGCTTACAGAGTTCTGGCTTCATTAGCTGTTGACGTAAATATAGGAAGAAAGGATTGGAATATGTTACAAAAGCAAATTTCACATCACACACGTATCCTATTGGTAACTGAAAATGCAAAAAAAAAAAAAAAAAAAAAAAAACACCGTTACAGTAATGAAACCCAACGTGTGATTTTGCTGAATCAGATGCGTATTTAAGGCGAGAAAAACGTTTGACATTGCTTTCCTTACTGTGTTATTCACGTAAGAAAACTATATTGAACCAGCTGTTGTCTGAACACAACAGAAATTTAAGTATCAGATGAAATCCTTCCGTAGTCATCAGCTGTCGACGTAAAAACAGGAAATTAAGGGTTGAGATATATTACGAAAGCAACCTTTTTTCATCCTGTACGACTCTTTTGAATTCAAAATGTATGAACAAAAATCAAGGTTTTAGTAACAAGGCCAAACGTATGATTTTGCTGCATAAAATGCGCATTCAAGACCAGAAAAACGTTCGACGTAAGCATAGTAAATTTGAAACAGCTGTTGTCTGAACATGACAAATTTAAGTATCAAATGAAATCCTTCCGTAGTTGTCAGCTGTCAACGTAAAATCAGTAAAATAACGATTAAAAGATATTACAAAAGCAACCCTTTCACACCGTATACTTCTTCTCGTGGTAAATCGGAATTTATAAACAAAAACAAAGTTACAGTAACAAGTCCAAACGTGTTATTTTTCTGCTCAATTGCGCATTCAATAGCAGAAAAACTTTTGAGAGTATGTTTTTCATAAATACTTTATATTTAATACTGAAAATAGCTGGTGCCTGCACACGACACAAATTTCAACAATGAGAAGAAATCGTAAACTGTAGTGTAGTCTGCTATAGCAGGTGGAAACTACTCCCATCAGCCACCGCGCCTTGGGGCATTCAAAACGGCGGTTGGCCCCGCCCACTGGGTTCAAAACAAAGTACGGCGAAAGTTTGCAGTACCATCTCCCCTTCTTTTACCTCCATGTCACTAACCCACGTATGAGGCGCCATCGCCGGCAGGCACAGGAAGGCCAGTCGATAACTAACATGAGCAAACAAAAGAAGATAGAAAGCACGAAACAGACCAAACAGAAGCCGGCACTGCTCAATTGTAGTCGCGGGAAATTTTACATACAGGAAACACGCATATAGTTGAGTGTACCTTCTAAATTGTATCATAGTACGACACGTAGTTCATGAGATATGAGCACATAAACAGTAACGTTCATGGAAAACTGCCCCCATCACGCACCAAGTTTTAATCTATTACTTCTTTACTACCAATTTTACTCCCAAGATATTTCACAGACATAGAGCGCTTATACAAATGAATATATACCTGAAAAATGGCAGGAATAAATAAATAAATACCCGGGCAACCCCGGGTTTTCAGCTAGTCTTCCATAAAAATTGTACGTTCCAGCAGGTGTTTACCAGCCAGGCTAGGGATTATGCGATTCTGTAACATATCGGCATACTTTTCATCCGTCACGGTAGCAGTTACAAAACCGGAGTCACGCAGTTTCTCGAAGAAAAAAGGCTAGATAACGCTAGATGTTTGCTTCTAATAAAACCCCATGTCATTCCAAGCATGTGTGTCAATTTTTTACCTCTCTATCTACATTATTCCGTGATTAAGTTTTCAAATTTATACAGATTTTTTAATCACCCGGTGTGTAAAGGTGAATGGTGTGCAGTCGCCACACGCTCATCTTCTCAGCACCAGTCAGAGACAGATTCGTCTGAAGATGATCTTAGTATAAGATGCAAACAGGTCACCTTTATGTAAAAATAATTTTCTACAAACTAGACTGATATTTTTATATGAAAACTTTTGACCGACCGAATAATCGGTTTCCGTTTCAGTTACGGCCAGTTTCTGCCAAACTATTGCTTTCGGCCGCAGTTTCGTTTCGGCCAGAAATCTGCCGCATCTTCGGCATAGTTGAAGTTAGCTTTCTTGAACTTACTGCTGAAGCCCGGTCGCGTCCTGGATGGATTTAGCGAACAATAACGCTTTCCTTCAGTTGACGCTGCTAGGATCTCTCCTCCCGCGTAAAAATTGTAGGTATGTTGTTCAGCACAATATAAAACAATTTTACCTCATAGTGATATACTACGTTAATAACAATTTAAACTAATCAGTATTGCACGGGTTATCATACTGTTGTGCTGTTAAGTTTTATTAATTTCCTTGAAAGCGAGGAGCTTCCTTTAAATAACCGAAATATGGTTTTAGGAAACATTGATCATATTGCAGACACCTTTTCCTGCTCAGTTTACGTAAATACTGTTAGTCGGAACTTTGATTTCCTTTTTCGTTATACTTTCTGCAGCACTGATTGAAGCTGCTATGTATTTAGGAATGCCGAAAAGGAGATATGTAAAGTTGTTTGTTTATTGCAAAGATGTCACTATAAAGCTAGCGGTCTCAAGAACAATATCGTAAAGGCTACTTATGGAAGCAAACAAATGATTACTTTCTGCGTATTTTGTATTGTGGTAGTCATGTTGAGCCTCTAGCATTTCATAATATCTATTTGACATACGACTTTCAACATGGCTGGTTAACAGCAACCGTAATCCAATTATTTTTAACGATTTTATATATCAGCCAACCGGTTGCATGAAGGAACTCATACCCTTCACTGATTTTATTTGCATTGCAAGAACGCTAGTTCTTTTATTGTAATAGACTTGAGCAATTCTGCTCGTAATATTTTTGACGTCATGTGTTTCATGTAACTGTCTTTATTCTTCTGATGAAGTTGTCCCTAGCGACAACGAAACTTAGGTCAAGTACCTTAAAACTACGAAACCGGATGGCTGATAGATAAAATTGTTAAAAGAAATCTTTTTCACATGTTTGTTTCATACTAAAGACTATCTTTCTACAAGAAAGTATGCAGGACTGTGGAATTTGTGGTAGCTATACATGAGTCTCGTTCGTGCAGGTAAAGTGACAGGAATCGTTTCGAATTATGTAAATTTACATGTGAACATATGAAAATCTACCTTGAAAAGAATACATGTGTACAAAAATGACCTTTTTATAATAAAGTTTTTAAATAGTCATTTATACTGGCAGCCTAAATGTTTTAGTCTTTTATTTCGTATTATAATGGTGGAAAGCCTTTTCTCTCAAGATAGAGTGTACCCGCTGTTGTTGTTTTATGACGCTCGTATTTAAGGGAAACTCAAAATTTTTCCCATGTTATCTTCTACGGACTCCTGATTAGGCTTACACACACTGAAGAAGATTTAGTACAGGGAGGGGATCTTGCAAAGTGTGGAAAAACCGATGATTTGTGGTGTAACATAAATATACAGGAATTTTAACTTCATTATGCAAGTTGTGGTTACGTTTTCGGTCGAAACTAGAAGAGGAGCCGAATTTTCGGTTACGGACTCTGATTAAAAAGATTATATCAGCTGCCTTACAATTGGAAAGAATGCTCTCCAAACACATTAGACAATAAAGGTTTTATTAAAACAGCTGGTGGATAAAATGCTTTTTATAGAATGTTTCCGGTGCACCACACTCTTACATTATGTGAATTAACGTCACCAGATAACACTTAAATTCCGTAACACAAAACGTTTCTCTTGTATGTCGCCACTTCGTTAATGCACGGCACTCATAATGTGAACATAATGCAATCTTCGAGAATTCGCGGTTGTATTGATTCATCAATAATTTTTATTTATACTTGTCTCACTTTGGAAAATAGCTATGACTCTTTTATACCAGCTGTATATATCCGAGCAGTGGCAATCGCTCGTGAATATTTCCTGGCCCCTTTACTCAGATAATTCTGAATACTGTACACTTTAGGCTGGATGTGTAGCTAGATAATGTATTATAAATTCATAAAGAGGACTGTGAACTTGGGATACGTTGCGATGTAAAAAAATACTTCTGGGAAGATTTTGCTCGATATCACACATATGATTGTTTTCGCGGTGACAAGACTTTTTTATTTATGCTTTTATTTTTTTGGCGTGCTCTGCACAAACTGTATTAATAAGATCATACTGGCTTACAGATAACGCACATTGATTGGAAATGAGATTTAAAAAAGCGCCATAATTCTGCGCCGAAGTCCGGTAATCGCATAATGCAGAAGCTAATCATTTTGCGATATACATTTTAAATTTTAAATTTCGTTACGCTAAGCTGGGTAGTATTACTTTTAAGCTGGGAAACAAGTATCGGAATTCATCGGTTGCTGTCGCTGTTACGTTGGATATTTTCGGCATGTCAGCGCATTATGTTCGAAGAATTCAGTTTGCATAATGACATTTCCTATTTGAACATTAATCAATTCTATGTTGCTATATGAGAGTAAGATTCATCAGACCTCCAGCGAATTGCCCTTGAAGTGAATTTATAGTTTGTCAAATATGTAAAAAAACGGTATTGCTATGGAATTTTGCGAATGTTAAATGCAGCTTGTCAACAGGAAGTACAGAGCTCACTTTGGTCATTATTAACTGCCGGTACTAACTAGTTTTCAAACTGTTTACAAATCTTTTTTTTTTAATAAACTACTCTGTCACATTAGCCTAATTTACTTTTGAGTCAATAGAAGAACAGTTAATCGGTTATTTGTTTGCCAGCGTTTAGCGTTAAAATCAGATTTATAAAATCACTGTTTTTAAGGCGTACGTAACACTGACCCACTGCAATAGCAGTTCAGCACTGCTCAAAAGAAAACAATTTCAAACAACATCTGTCGGTGTTCCTCAATTATTTGGAATACTCGCCCAACCTTCCCAACATACGAAATAGACCCCTCCAAAACAAAATACGTGGTCCCAAATTCAGCATTCTAAGATGCTCTTAAATCATAAACGTAGTATTTTGAATCAATTTCATTACTCTTTTGTATTCCTAAGTCAATTTCATTGCAACATAAGCGTTTTTATATAACGATACAGATATTTCTGTGTGGCTCGTGAATACATTGCTTACGACGCAAATATTTACAGTCATGTTTGAATTTCCATTGAACCAGCTGGCGTGTGGTAGTTATGTCTTACGACTGTTTCAGTGCCTGATAACCATGGAGTGCTGCAAGTTCATAAAAGGTGCCATCTTGGTCTCTTATTGACGATTTATAGTCTGCCATATTTGATTTGGTTTCTTTCTACAAAACGGTGACTTCATAATACTTCCCCTGTCTTAATGTGTGAACTACTGTTTCAGTTTTTGCAAGCTAGAATGCATTGGTCACAAACTCTCCAAGGCATTCATACAGACAATAAGTGAGACTATTAAAAGTAGAACTAACCACTTATTCTCTAATACTATGTAATGAATATATTAATAACAGTTCCAATAAAGTCGTTCAGGAAGCTATCCAGTTTATATTCATATTTCTATTCAGGAAGAAATGTAGGCCTACGTGACTACACAGAACACTGTGTGACGGAACATTTTTTTAAATTATTTTACGTGAAAAAGGCAATTCTTTACTCCAATCAAAATTTTGTCTTCATTCTAAAATCTGAAAGAGAATAACCAATATTTTTGCAATAGAATTCAACGAGTGCAATCAACAAACTCGGTCGTACTCTCTACCAGAATGCTAACTAAGAAACGAACTTCTGTGTCATGTGATGCCAGGTGGTTTGAGGTTCTGACATGGGCTAAGGCACACTCATTTCCAAGGTCTCAAACACCTTTCCGTTTACAGAGACACTCTACTTATCTATATCTATAAATGTGAATGTCTGTTCGGTGTACGTTTATCCCCTCTGAACCACAAGAAATAAAGAGCTAAAAATTTGTGCAGTTACTAATGTCTGCTCTAGGCTCGGTTTAATGGAGATCGAATAGCTATTTATCTATATATATATAAATGTGAATGTCTGTTCGCTGTACGATTATCACGTCCGAACGACATAACGCAGAGACTTAAATATTTGTACAGTTACTAATTTATACCTGAGGAAGGTGTTAAGCACGGTTTTGTAGCGTTCTGACAGATGTTTAGTAATTTGAAGAATATAACACGAAATGTGGAACAATAATTACTCGCTGAAAATTATATTTATTCTTTGAAAATGGTTGTATTGGTTGCATTGTTGCTTGAGGGTTGATAATGACAAAAGGGTGGAGTATATTGGGATGGAAAGTTATCGGTGTATATAAAATTCTACGTGTGTGTGTGTGTGTGTGTTAATATTCCGCTCTGCAGCGAAAACTACAAAACGCAAACGAATGGTCTGTGTGTAATTGTTGTCCGAAGTTTCCATGTCGATATCTATAAGGGGGTTGAAAGTCGTCAAATTATAAAAAATTTCGGACTGAAGACCAGCGATGACGTTTGCGACTCTATAGCAAGGAGGTTACATACAGCGAAACGTGATGCCACAGACCATATCTTTGATCTATGCGTGCTACAATGTCTTCAGCTCTTTCTCTGTAAGGATAAGCATACGAATAGCACACTACTGAAAGATAGCTTATCTGTCATAATCAACCAACATGCGAGCGAAGCCGTGGGTTTAAGCTAGTAGACTATAATAATACCCATAGTGTATAACAGACATATTGGCTTATAAACAGAGTGTTTCGAATTAAAATACGGATTTCACGCTATAGTTTATCGTTTCGTAGTTTACTTACTTGCCACTTTGTGTGTTGTTCTCTTCCTGTTTTTCGTAACATAACGCCGGCCTTACTTATATAGTTGGATCAGATTACTCCTCTACAGTATGCGGAAAAACAACATGAAGTTATAACAAAACCATATTAACATTAATATATATATATATAATCATAAAGTATTCAAATGCAGTATCAAAATGATAAAAATACTCATTCTGCTCCAAATTCTGTTGAAAACACCACTACATCTTTTTCAGGTTAGATGGATAGTTTGCTGAAAACCAATCGGGTTTATTACATGGACATTGCTGAACTATTTAGCTTGAGTGAAAAAGTGTGTTGCAATTTTTTTTTATTTATTTTTTTATTTTTTTTTCATTTACACTTTTCGCACGATTAATCCATCATCGTACTGGAACAATAATGAAAATATTACAGTTCAAGTACGTGAACATGTTGTTGTTATGGTCTTCAGTCCGGAGACTGATTTGATGCAGCCCTCCACCGTACCCTATCCTGAGCAAGCCTTTTCATCTCCTCATAAGAACGGCAACCCACATCCACTTGAATCTGCTTACAATACGCGTCTCTTGGTCTCCCTCTGCGATTTTCACCCACACACTTCCCTCCAATGCTAAATTTACGATTCCCCGATGTCTAAGAATGTGTCCTACCAAGCGATCCCTTCTTTTAGCCAGGGTATGCCAAAAATTCCTTTTCTCACCAATTCTGTTCAGTACTTCTTCATCGGTTATGCGATCTATCCACCTAATATTCAGCATTCTTCTGTAACACCACATTTCAAAAGCCTCTATTCTCTTCCTGTCCGCACTGCTTATCGTCCATGTTTCACTCCCGTACAAGGCAACACTCCACACAAATGCCTTCAGAAAAGACTTCCTTACACTTAAATTAATATTCGATGTTAGCAAATTTCTCTTTTTCAAAAATGCTTTCCTTCCCATTGCCATTCTGCATTTTATATCCTCTGTACTGCGATCATCACATGTTATTTTACTACCCAAGTAACAAAACTCATCTACCACCTTCATTGTTTCGTTACCTAATCTAATTCCTTCAGCATCGCCCGATTTTCTAAGACCGCATTCCATTATTTTTGAACATAGCGGCCGGTATTTCTAGTAACACCAAAATTGAGTAAGTTTGAAAAGGTTGAAACTTGCTTGGCTGAATGTTAAAGTAACCGGGTAAAATTCCTCATTTGTCTCTAGTAAAGCGCACATTCCGCTGTTGTGTACACGCTGTGTACGGCACGGGCTTTTTAAAGGCGTCAGTGTCGCTGTTTAGTGTAACTTATTCTTCCTCTAAAAATGTTCAATAGTTTGTAAATGTAAGGGACTTCACTACGTTGGTCATCAGTCTCTAGGCTTACAAACTACGTAAACCAACTTATGCTAAGGACAAGAAATACACTCATGCCCAAAGGAGGACTCGAATCTCCGACGGAGAGTAGTTGTGTGCTTCACAGCAAGGCGCATTAAAGCGCTCGACCACTCCACCGCGGCCATTCTTCATCCATAAAAAAAGTTCAAATGTTTGATAATCTATCTGACCAAACTGCATGGTCATGAGTCCGTAGCTTACAAACTACTTAAACTAAGGTAAACTAACTTCAGGACAAACACAAACTAGGAACTCCTCGAACCTCCGACGGCGAGCAACCGCGCGCGCTCTGCAGCGAGGCGCCTTAGACCGCTCGGCTACTCCACCGGGGCCCTTCCTCCATTACTGTCACTATGCTGTAATAGACTGAAGAACGTAGAGGACATGGAAAACATAAGACTTCAAATAATAACGTGCACATTAAACTCCAACTAAGGTGCAAAGTGTCCTCTTCATAAAACCAATCGAACAAAATCCCTGCTAATTGTCAGAGGACGTGCAGTTATATAGCATCTAGTATTATATACTTCTTTCAAGTTAGTAAGAAACTCTTTGATCCAATCAGAATAAGCGAATTGGTGAAAACAGTCATTCTCTGCGTACCGAACCGGCGCTAGAGCATTCAGTCGTCTCGCTGAACACGCTGAGACACCACACTAGATCCAGTGCTTCCTGCGCTAGACCAGACAGTCAAGAGAACGGGGTACATTATACATCTTGCTTCCTGTTGAATACTATAGATGTTGTGTATCGACGCGTAATTACAACAAATCGTATAAAGAATGCGTTTTGACGGATCTTCAGTCCGCTGTTGTCTTGAGACGACAAATTTTCTTAATTCGGAAATTCCTTAACCGCATATAAGACGTTTCCAGTCACCGTTACCACAAATGGCACGTTTAACGATTTTAGAGAAAACGCCAGTTTATTCTGGTGACTTGGTTTGAAATGACATGTATTCATAAAATCTATGTTATATACACAAACCACCAAATAAGAGCTCATTCTAACAGTTATTATTGCACTTTAATCTCTCTCTTGGTGTGATTGTCTGGATCATGCAGCTACAGTAAGAAGTCAGACTGAAATAAATGGCCGGCCGCGGTGGCCGAGGGCGCTCTAGTCACGGTCTGCACGGCCACTACGGTCGGGGGATCGAATCCCCCCTCGGGCATGGATATTTGTGCCGTCCTTAGTCTTAGCTAGTTCATAAGTAGTTTGTAAGCTTAGGGACTGATGACCCCGTACTTAAGTCGCATAAGTTCTACAAACATTGAAATAAATGTTTAGGCAGTACATTAAAGAACCCCAAAAACGCCTTCTACAATATACAGTATTACTGTTTGGACTTATAATGAACTACTCTAATTTGATGGTTTCCAACTTGGAAAGTAAAAAGAGTTATCAGTAATCTGAAACACAACTCCGTCAGTGGTACTGGTAGTTCAGGGACACCGGCACGGGAGATGTAAGGGATTAAATCTGAGCCATGATTCTCCTAACGCTACAATACTATAATCACTTCCAAACAAAAGACTGCTGTGTTCTTCCTGGCCATCATATACTTTTATCAATAGTCATGACGTAAGCGAAAACCAGGAACTTCTTAGCAGCACAAAATTCAAGACGGGAAGAGCACAGCCAAACTGGGTAGGTTGCCCACACGATTTCTTATCGGCCGACAGAGAAGTCACGACTGAACAGTTTTCATCCGGTGTGACTCCAGCCGTTACTGGCGTGATGAGTCTGTCAGTGAACATGGGACGTGAGGAAGCCAGTAATACAGGTAGAATTTGAATGAGGTTTTTAAGGACCAAAGAAACGCGAGCGTCTTAAAAGCGAAATATGAGGTAACTTTCTGTTCGTAGTAGACGAAAACAGCAAGTCTTCTGGGTACGTATCGTGGATGAACTACTCCATATTATTTTTTTTAGTTGGGGGTCACGAATAAATTAAAAAGAAAAATAAATAAATAAAATTAAAAAGAAAACATCCACACTCACGCAGCTCCTTCAGCATTACCGGCAATAAGAGATTGTAATAGAGGAAAGTGTGTTGCTATATGTGCTAAAGATATAATCCCTTTCATGTTGCATCTGGTAAAGACTTTAAAGAAGTAGGCCAAGAACTAAATCATTTACATACACATTATGGAGAAGTCAGTGTTTAGAGATGGTGAGTCATCTGCATGCTGCATGTGAAAGAACAGGCTCATGCAGTTTGAAAGCTGCATAATGCCTTTTATTACTAATGACGTTCTAAATAAATATGTGTCAACACTTGATATTGAGACTTATTGGCACAATGAGGTGCGCTGTTTGACGCTTGCAACACTTTACATAACCACAGATAGGTCTGTTGCAAATAACGTTTTATTTGCAAATGAGTTACAGGCTTGAAGAAGACGGGCAGTAAATAGTGTGAAAGAAATAAAAGATAGGATGACTGATTGGAAGATATGTTGAACAATCTTCTTTTTGATTCCAACCAGGCTCCCAATATCGTAAAGGCTTCAGACAAACTCCAAAGGATTCCTTGTGCTGCTCATTGTTTAAACATAGAACTAGGTCACATATGCGACGAAAGCGTCCTGTTGATTCACGCTCCCAACATTTCATCAACAATGAACACTGAAAAATGCAATGTACGGTACATGAAGACAAGTGGCATTAAGATATCTTTGAAATCATTTATGAAACAAAATATAGAACACGCTGGATTAGCTTCCACACACTCAGTATTACAATGATGTTTCATTGCTAAAGGAAATGAAATCCATTTACGGGTTCCAGGAATATGATAATGAACTTTAAGGAAAAGCTGTAGATTTTCTGAAACCATTTAAAGATGACACAGCTGTATTAGAAAGTGAGATAGAACCTACAATGCAGTTATTTCTCCCTTGTTTTCAAAAACTTCAACAAATGTCCAATGGAAAAGGAGGAACGGGTGGATATGTTATTAAAGTAGTGTAACTGATGTAAAATAACATATGCGTACATGTTGACAGGAGGTACGAGCTATTACAACTCTGACATTTCTGTGTGGGAAGGTTGCAGTTCCTTCCACAGAGAAAATTACTTTATACCTTTGTCCGTATTTCCGCGAACATGAAATGGCTGACTTAAACGAAAAGATGGAAATGCTCAGTAGCCAGCAATAAATGTGTGCAAGTAATCAAAGTACGGCATAAATTTTCTTACGTAATTATTACGCATTTAGTTCGTAGTGTCTTGTAGCCCGATGCAAGTATTGTACACACCTAGCCATAAAAATTGCTACACCACGAAGATCACGTGCTACAGACGCGAAATTTAACCGGCAGCAAGAAGATGCTGTGGCACGCTTATGATTAGCTTTTCAGAGCATTCACACGAGGTTGGCCCCCGTGTCGACACCTATAACGTGCTGACACGAGGAAAGTTTCCAACCGATTTCTCATATACAAACAGCAGTTGACTCGCACTGCATAGTGAAACGTTGTTGTGATGCCTCGTGTTAGGAGGAGAAATACGTACTATCACCTTTCCGACTTCGTTAAAGGTCGGATTGTAGCCTATTGCGATTGCGGTTTATCGTATCGCGACATTGCTGCTCGCGTTGATCGCGATCCAATGACTTTTAGTGGAATATGGAATCGGTGTGTTCAGGAGGGCAATACGGAACGCCATGCTAGATCCGAACGGCAACAGTCGAGATTACAGGCATCTCATCCACATGGCTGTAACGGATCGTGTAGCCACGTCTCGATCCCCTAGTCAAGAGATGGGGACGTTTTCAAGACAACAAACATCTGCACGAACAGTTCGGCGTCCTTTGCAGCAGTAAGGACTATTGGCTCTGAGACCATGGCTGCGGTTACCCGTGACGCAGCATCACATACAGGAACGCCTGCGATGGTGAACGCAATCACGAACTTGGGTGCACGAATGGCAAAACGTCATTTTCTCGGATGAATCCAGGTTCTGTTTACAGCATCATGAAGGTCGTAACCGTGTTTGGCGAGCGCGGTGAACGTACGTTGGAAGCATGTATTCGTCATCGCCATACTGGCGTACCACCTGGCGTGATGTTATGGGGTCACCTCTTGTTCGCATCGACGGCACTTTGAAAAATGGCCGTTACGTTTCAGATGTGTTGCGACCCGTGGCTCCACCCTTAATTCGATCCCTGCGAAACCCTTCATTTCAGCAGGATAATGCACGACCCCATATTGCAGGTCCTGTACGGGTCTTTCTGGAAACGAAAAATGTTCGACTGCTGCCCTGGCCAGCACATTCTCCAAATCTCACCCCAATTGAAAAGGTATGTTAATGTTAATGTTTGTATAGCTTATGGGACTTAACTACGGGGTCATCAGTCCCTAAACTTACAAATTACTTATGAACTAACTAAGATTAAGGACGGCACAAATATCCATGCCCTGAAAAGGTATGGTCAGTGGTGTCTAAGCAACTGGATCGCCACAATACTCTTGATGAGCTGTGCTATCGTGCTGAGGCTGCATGGGCATCTGTACCTGTACACGCCATCCAAGTGTTTGACGGAATGTCCAGGCGTATCAAGGCCGGTATTACGGCCAGAGGTGGTTTTTCTGGGTAATGATTTCTTAGGATCTATGCACCCAAATTGCGTGAAAACGTAATCACATGTCAGTTCTAGTATAATATATTTGTTCATTGAATACCCGTTTATCATCTGCGTTTCTTCTTAGTGTAGCGATTTTAATGGCCAGTAGTGTAATTCATGTAATATTTCATAGACGTAAATCACATACTATTCGGTTGCACCTTCATGACTTCAACATAACCTCTGTATGTTACTACTCTATATTATGTTCATTATCACATGACCCTAGAAGCAGAACGTTTCGAGGAATAGAATCATGACGAATCCTCCACAGCAGATGAAATAGATAATGTATATATTTGTGCGCCCCGGAGATGATACTTTGCAGTGGTGTGGGAAAGACGAGAATGATCTCTCGGGGCTGCAGCTGCAAGATGTATTTTATGTAACCTGGCAACAAGCGTGCCCGTTTTAGTAAATCAGGCATACTACTGATAAACCGCCGCAGCCATTTAAATATTCAGTGCGTCCATGGTATGCTGCTGATCCATATTAGCTATAAATATTCTCTTGTTGCGAACATATGAGCTACACCTGTAAATTTGTTCTTTGCGTATTTTCTTTAAAAATACTTTCCTAAGTTAAGGAATGGTAATTGAGCAGTAGTGTCGTGGCTTCCTTCGACCTTCGAGGTTGAGACGCCTGGGTATCTTGAGTTGGTTCCGTTGCCTCTTGGCATTCGGTGGAGACGCGGTGCTACGGGAATGGTGGGGCGAGAAGTCCGGCCGAGCTGCGCACGACTGTTGACATCGTCCACGTCTGACGGAGTGTCTTGGTATCGGCTTTGCTGCGAGAGTAGAGCGAGAAATCCCTGGCTGACGTCTCCTGGTGTGGGACAACATGCTCTTCTCCGGCGGCGTACACTGTTGGTGTGGTAAAGCCGTATAACGGAAAATGTTAGTGCTGTGACCGTGACTTGCAGCTGTTTACCTTCGGTTTGCATGGCAAGTGAACTTGCTAGTTCCTCTTCTGCATGTGTCATTCGTGTTGCCTACTTCGCCATGAGAGGACGTATGCTTCAGGCTACCTGCTCCTGGTCGCACGCAAATAACTTGTTCTAGCTTCTGGTAACCTCCGTTGTGTTAAGTGAATCATGCTAGTAACTTGGGGGGCCTGTCAGCGGGCGTGTATTTAATGCTTGCTTGCTTCAGCAAATAGGTTTTATTTATATTAGTATTTTTGCTCGGTATTAGCGAGGTTATCTGGCACTCTAAACTTGTGTGCATACTCACCTCCAGTCAATGTCTGTGTTTACGATTATGCAGTAGACTTCGTGGCCCCTGAGTCTCTGCCGTGGGCTAAAGTCAAGAGTTTGACAAAACTGGTTTGGTATTTTAATAGTGGTCAATGTGTTGAAATTTACAGTCTGAGAGAAAGTGTACGGAACTATATCTTTTAATTTTCTCAAGGGTAATTTACTATCTGTCAATTTCATGTTTGTTGATTGTATCTGACTCATGTTAAAACATTAGATTTTCTACTTATCAGAGGTAGTTCTTCATTAGAGACGATTTCTTAAGGCATATAGTATTGGTACTTGTACAGCAGCACCTATTTGCTATAAAGGGATATATGCTATATCTGAGACTCTGGTTGAAATAAATTTAACTATATCTTTTAATTCACTCAGATGTTAGTACCAGTAAATTTTATGGTCGGCTTGTTGCATCTGTTTTATGTTAAAGATTAATTTTACATTTATTAAGAACCTCGCTTTCTAGAGATTATTCCTTCAGCATATTTGTGTTTGTACTAGTATGGCAGTTGCTTGCGCCAGTGTTGTTTTATATTGGCGTGCTGTCACGCCCGTGGGTTCAGGTCGACCGGCAGTGATATAGGCCCCCAGAGTTTTCAATCCATCAGCAGGCGTTTCGGGTTGTGTGCGACCGCTTGTGGGTTTGCCCTAAATTAAGTGTTTGCTTTCTACCGGCACCGGGTTCTCGTCTCCTGTCGATTTGAACTTTCGGGATTCTCTGTTGATTATAATTAAAAAAAGGGGGTGTGTTTAAAAAATTTAGAAATGTTTAAGTTTTTATATCTATCATTCTTTTTCTTTTTTTCTTTTTTTTTTTTTTAAACAAAAACTCAACAATAGCCGTATTAGAGGAACAAAGTTGTGAACAACACTGTAAAGCATGTCCGGAGTTATGGTGAGGCATTGGCGTTGCATGTTGTCTTTCAGAATCCCTAGAAATGTCGGTCGATCACGAACACTTGCGACTTCAGGTAACCGAAAAGCCAATAACCACACGGACTGAGGTCTTGGGATCTGGGAGGCCAAGCATGACGAAAGTGGCGGCTGAGCACAAGATCATCACCAAACGACGCGCGCAAGAGGTCTTTCACGCATCTAGCAATATGGGGTGGAACGCCATCCTGCATAAAACCACAGGTCATTCCAAGCATGTGTCAAGTTTTACCTCTCCATCTACATTATTCCTTGATTTATTAAGTTTTGAAATTTATACTGACTTTTTGATCATCCAGTATATCTTGTGTTTTTGACACAGGGTAAGTGTAAACATGATCTCCTAAGGATAAAGTTATGTCTTAGGTCAAGTAATTAGGAAGGGCAGCATCCTGCGCTATCCTGCATGAAATTCGTACGTTCCAGCAGGTGTTCATCAGCCAGGTTGGGGATGATGCGATTATGTAACATATCGGCGTACGTCTCATCCGTCACGGTAGCAGTTACAAAACCAGAATCAGGCATTTCCTCGAAGAAAAAATTCCCGATAACGGTAGATGTGGTAAATCTAATCTATACCGTGACTTTCTCGGCGTGCAATGGAGTTTCCACGACAGTTCTAGGATTTTCAGTGGCCCAAATTCTTTAGGTATGGGCATTGACAGACCCTCGGAGCGTGAAATGAGCTTCGTCGGTCCACAACACGTTATTCAACTAATCGTCATCTTTTGAAACGCTCACACCGCAAAATACTCTCCGCTCCACTAAATCGCCAGGTAACAGTTCATGATGCCGGTGGATTTTGTAAGGATAGCATCGGAGGGTACGCCTAAGTGCCAACCAAACAGTAGCGTATGGAATGCCGGTGCGACGTGCGACTGCACGAGCGCTGACTTCCCCGTGCATAGACGAACATACTACAGTCTCCGTTTCTTCCTGAACTGTCTCAGCAGCATTACGCCTTGTGCTCGGTCGGACACTATGGGGTCTATCGTCTAAACAACCCGTGGCTTCGAACTTCGAAATCATTCTCGCCACAGCTGGATTTGTCAACGGATCTTCACCCGTTCGAATCCCCTTTTTGTGGCGATAGGATCGTAACGCTGAACTAGCACATTCCCCATTCTGATAATACAGCTACACTAAAAGCGACTTTTCAGGTAACGTCAACATTCTGCGGCTGATGGTGCATATGATTCTCTCTCTCATTACAGCTCCTTTTATACACGATTATCACGCGCAGTCACTGATGTTTTGGTGTCCAGCGCCATCTGTCGGACATTTTTTTAAAACTCTTCTTTGTGCTAATAAAACCCCATGTCATTTCAAGCATGTGTGACAATTTTTACCTCTCTATCTAAATTATTCCGTGATTTATTAACTTTTCAAATTTATACTGACTTTCTGATCACCTGGTACATTAGACAATACAAGCGTAAGCTTTCGTGGCCGTTGCCACTGTCAATAAAGTTCTACCGACGTTTCACCGCTGTTAGAGGCACAGACCCTGATGAAGGCAGCCTGAAATAGTAGCCGGAACGTCGGTAGATTTTATAAAAATGACGAGGCGGTTTCATTCCACGAATAATTTTATTTCTATACATAAGAAAGTTTGTCTTAATAGTTCGTATGTCCATTACAGGGCACAGGCATCATAAAGTACTTGAGTAAAGTATGTAGGAATATAATTCGATGTTTCGTATTGAAACCTAATTCAGAATCAATGAAGTTTCAAATGTTTCTAATTCTGTAGGACCGAACTACGTTGGTCATCGGTCCCTAAACTTTCAGACTTCTGAAACTAAGTTAAACTAACTTTAGGACAAAACACACATTCATGCCCGAGGGAGAATTCGAACCTACGAAACGGAAGTCCGCGTGATCTGCAACGTGGCGCTCCAGACGGCTCGGCTACTTCTGGGCGGCAATGAAATTTATTCACATCCCTTAGCGAGTAATTGATCCCAACTATAATAGCAAATACAGAGTGTGTAATAAGCTTTCCTTTCGGCTACTTTCTTCTTACTAGATGACTTAATACTGTGCGGGAACGTCTCCACTACACTTGTGCGTCCTATTTTGGAGCATTGCTGCGCATTGTGGGATCCATATCAGGTGGGACTGACGGACGATTTAGTGAGAATTCAGAGAAGGGCTCGTTTTGTACTACGGCGGTAGAGGGGAATGAGTGTCACGAAAATGATGCACGAGTTGGGGTGGAAATCATTAATGGGAAGGCATTATATATTGCGTCGAGGTATATTTGCGAAATATAATTCACCATGTTTCTCTTCATAATGCGAACAATCTTTTATTCAACTACTTTCTTATCCAAATATTGGATTAAAGATTTGGACACCTGAAAGTCAAACGCCAGCATCGCACCCAGCGACCTTTGCACAGAAATTTACTTCTTTCTTTGTTTTCAATGCAGTGCAGAATGTGTATACCCAAACTGACTTTTACTACGCAAAACATTTCGCCGCACACAGTGTTTCAAAATGTTAGTAAGATTTATAAACCCTAAAAGATGTCGTGGATTACTTTCAGGCGACATTGCGAAAAATTTGATAACTGATTCCCTGGTCTCCTGTAAATCCGTTATTTGCTTACGTGCCGCTCTGCATGTACTCGCAAAATAATATTCGAAAAAGACTGAAAGACGACCGTCTGTCGTCATCCATATATTTTTGTATAGTTTCTGTAAAGTTATAATTTATTTAATGTCACTAGATTATCATTTTGTTAAAACCTGAACCCCACTCTTTTCAAGGCTTGAGGAATAACATTTTTTATTTAATGTGTTAGAATATTAGTTAATATTGCTAGGTTCTTCTTATTTTGTTATGTTAATAATTTAATATTATATTAATTAATGTGGCATAGGCACAGCTTCTCCACTACGCCACTGTCCCTGTGAGAATGTGCAGTTGTTTTACTTTTAAGTGGGTGCGAGAATCTATGGCTGTCTGAATGTGGAGAGTGATAGCTAGCTTTGTATCGTTCTCTCTGGCTCAGAGTCGATAGCTGCTGAGGTGACCAAAGAGGTTTCCACACCCTTTGGATGGGGGCTAGTTAGCGAACCTACACCAGCCCGAGTCTACTCGCTCTCCGTCCCCACCACCGCTTTTTCAGGGATTTTTCCGGTTTCCGGTAGTTTTCCCGCAGCCCGGTGACCGCACGGCGAATCATTCTCTTCTGGGTGTCTCGTAAGGTAAGGTTGGTTCTGGTTTCTGGAGAAGGTAGCGTTCCATTGACTTGCACGTTTAACTTAGATTAGTGAACTTAAAATCATTTTTTGGAATATTTTCTCCGATCGTGTGCGGAAATGTCTTCTCGTTCTTCAATTCTATGATTTCCAATAGATAAACGCGGTGTGATTGTAGTTGCAGTTTGTCAACGGCCAGGTATGTTAAAACCTTTGTGATCATGTGGCGGCGTATGAACTCTGTGTAAATACTTTCTAGCTTTGTGGGTCCTGATTTCTAATAGGTAATATGTTCATTTTTGTACAATGCATGTAAAAATCTTCTCAGCGTTTCCTTCCGTGAATGATATGTCTTCCACGTGGTTGGTTCACAGAACAAAGCCTTCAGCTTCCACTCTTGTTTGTTCCATGCCCATCAGGCAAAGTAACTATGCGGGTATCCTTCTGATTTCCACTAATGTTTCGCGATCTTCTCTCCCCGCCTATTTTAATTCTGCCCTATCTTCTCCGACTTATTGTACGAACTCTGTCTGTTTCAGTAATTCTCTCTGAGCCTTGTACAACCTCCTTCAATAGCTTCCTTATATAATTCTAAGCATTTCTATGGGTTGCATGCCGTTATTCGTATTTTTATTTTTCCGACTTTGTAATTATTTCATTTTTGTGGTTTTCCCGAGGCAGGATCCCACCCGCTTCTGTAATCGCCCCCTATCGCGTGTAGCTGTATTTCATTCTCTTCCTTATATAATTCTAAGCATTTCTATGGGTTGCATGCAGTAGTTAATTTTCTTTATTTTTCGGAAACTGAATGTATTCAATTTTATCGGTTTTCGGAACCACGTGTGTCCGAGTTCCGTCTTCCGGGGTATGCAGCTAGTCGCCTGAGTTCACGCCACTTCTCGTATAAAACCAGTACCTAGCTCGATTTCTAACAGACTGCAACTTAAGAATCCGCCGTGATTTTGTATAATGAATCCGAGTTTCAACCACTTCACCTTCAGTGGAGTGCTTCCATGTAACGTAGCCGTGTGTCGCCGTTAGCGTGTTTGCTCGCGGTCCATTTCATATGTAATTTAATTTGGCTATTCACACGCACCATCTCAAAACAGGCACGACAGACCAGAGCCAGCTTCAAAGTGTTTTTGTATATTGTATTTTGTGCTACCTCTGACTTGCTGAATTTCGCCTACGATAGCGGCGCCTGCTTCCGTCTCGTCTCAGCATGCTGATTTTGGTGAGTTTCTCTGTGGTATTGCGTGTGTGAGAGAGAAAGAGAGTTGTTTGTAAATCCCTCCCCCACCCCTCCCCCACCATTCCCCCCCAGTAACGTTAAATCATGCATAATTTAGGCTGGGCACCGTCAGGATTAATCCATGTAAGAAATGCCTTTTATTGTATTAATAAAATTGGTTCCCTAATTTGCTTGTTTTCTATCTGAATATACAAGTTTCAGTTCAGCATAATCCGTAAGTTGCCTATAAATTGTAGTTTTAGTGCATGTTCCACCTTTTATTTAATATTGTTCTTCACAAGTGCTGAAAACTAGTTCAGATGCAATTTTTGCAGTTTTTATGTCTAAATTCCGTTGCGCCATAAATGTTTTCTTAGCCACCTTTCTAAGATAACTTCAATTGTTGTGGCTTGCTTATTAATGTCTGTGTGTAATAACATGTGAACTGCTATGTATATTGACCACTGTAGTATTAACTTCCTGTTATTACGGTAATTGAATCGAGTCAGTTCTCCGTTTGGGTCAGGGAACAAGGCTTTATAGCAGGGACTAACCAGGAGTTCACACGGACCTCATTTACTAATTTTAGTGACAAAGCAAGGCTCTTGTTACGTACAGTGGTCGACTTTTAACTGTACAGAACAAATTAGTGAATACCCCTCATTATTGTCTCTCTCGTACTACCATGATGACTACCTACAAAAAAATCACCTGGCAGTTTTTTGGAGATGTACGTAAAAATAATAACAGCCTTACTTGAAGAAACACGTTGAAAACAACCCTGTGAAGTGGTAATATTTCCGTCTTGGTAGAATGAAACCTGATTTATTCAGGACACCTTTAGAGCATTAAGGGAACCAGTGAAACAATATTCCGAGTGAATGAGACTAGCAAGTAGCCATAAATCAAAGTCTTTGTAGCGTAATTGTGAACATAGTAGGTTAACTTCAAGATATCTTTTTATCATTCAATCTATTTATTCCATTCTGTAAATTTCTCATGGAACGTAGTAGTTATAAAGCAAGTTTCAAGTAGCACGATGGCATTTACTATTGTAGCTGAAAATTTATCAAAGGGCTCCTCGTCGTGACTTCGCCACAGGCGATGTGAGCGCTGTTATACTGAGTAGTTCAGGTAAGAGCAGACAGTTGCCATCCATTGTGATCGCCGTCCATTGTGTGGTATCCCACAATGCCTAGGCTTTCACGAGATTACATAAATCTCCATTCTGTTATCGATTCACAACTGTCAACTCTTTGCCTCACACAGGACTTCACTCTCTATGTAAATTACATGAGACGCGAAGCTTCATCCTCGCCGATACCAATCAGCTAGTAAACACATTTTGGTTCCATTCCTAAGGGAAATGGAAACAGCTTTCATCCAGCAGCAGTAGTTGCAGTACGTCGTAGCAGTAACAATAGTAGCAGTACATTGCGCTTAGGGTAAACATAGATTGCATTCTCATTCAGAAACTGCTCTGTCGAACCGAAAAGCACAGTATTCACTGAAAGCGCATTCAGTTAATTCGCGCAGTCACAGACGACGCATTTGCCTAGACATGAATACAGAAAGAATATCTCAACACTTAAAAATAATAATTATCAGTAGTAACAAATATGTGAGCTGTTAACAAGCAAAACTTTAATTCAGTGTAGTATGAGTCAACGACAAAAAATGTTTACTGTCGTTTCTATTAGATTTTCAGGCGAAGTAATTTGGCATTTGAAACGTTTCATGGTAATACATTGCCTAGGTATTGCGAAAATATGCCCAACAATAAATAGGGTATTTTATTATTTTTAATACATTCAGCAGTTTTTATATCAATATTTTTGTCAATTCTGTCCATTTATGAATTGCTGTACACATTATTACTGAAAACACCGACAAATGTTAGGTATCGCACAGTGAACTTACGGCAATGCCCTCAGCTATAAATACGAAGTACGCTTCAAAAAGCCAAGGTCGGCATTAATTATTTTGGTGATAACCAGTTTCTGCCAAACTACGTTGGAATCTTCTGCTATTGTCACTATATATCTCAATAAAAAATTTGACTCTCCTTAAACAGAGAACTTAGCTTTGCCTAACTAAAAAGCAGTTTAATGTATAAAATTGTGTTCCTTGGTAACAAAATTTCATAAATTTTTAAGGTCCCTAAATTTTTCATTAGAATGACTTGTACTATACAACAGAGCTTAGACGATTTCACATTCTCCATAATGACGCAATTATTTTTCAGTTGTTTGCTCTCTACTGACTTTTATAACATTTAATTAGTTATATTTTCCATGCACATCTTTTGGCGCTCTCTTTAGCCATTTCGAATTTTTGCAAGGTCTATACCCTTCACGACGTGATATTATGAATACCAGTGTTCAAACACAAATCTGAGTTATCATTTCATCATCTTATAAATATGCCTTTTAAAAATTAGCACTGTCCTGGAAATCAACGCAACGCAATTTGCCGTGTGGATCAATCTCATGGGTGGTTGTTGCTCTTGCAGTCTTCAGTCCAAAAACTGGTTTAATACAACTCACCACGGTACCCTATCCTGTGTCAGCTGTGGCGTTCTTACAAATAAGAAATAATATACTGTACTTAAACTGAAATTTACTTAGTTGTGATTGATTGTACTAAATTCTGAAATTCATTTTACTGCGATATAGATTACAGAAGTCAAAGAACTGATCTTAATAGAAAATATTTAAATCAGTCCTTTATCGTAAATTATTACGTACCATTATTCCGACGAAATTTTACACTAAACAATAAAATAAAAGTATTCACTAACCACTGGCTTGTCTCAGTCTGTAAGTTATATTAAGCATGAAATTGTCTACCAGTTATTTAACTGTTGCTGACCGAAAAAATATCCGAAGGAACGTTCGACGCCTCAGTAGAAAGATACTTCAATGATTCACCACTCGACATATAGTTGTATCTGAATATTAAAGTATCGTGTTATTTTATTTGCACTCTGTTTGATCCGTAGACCTACTTACGTGATTTTGCAAATAATTGATGAAGGACGGAAAGGAAGAAGGATTACGACGGAAAGGATTGACAGTGGCTGCATTAAGTCACTGTAATTAAACAATGGCGACAAGTGAAAATGTCAGCCGGGCCGAGAATGGAACCCGGGTCTCCCGCTTCGGGCCGGCGGTTGCCTTAATCAGTTTATTTTAATGCAGTAGTGGTTTTATTAAGATGTAGAACATAACAATCAGTGAGATCAAAAGTAATTAATGAACTGTCAATGTTTCGTGTAAATATCAAACTCCATACAACAATAGTTAATTCTGAAAAATAAAGTCACATTGAAATAAATACATCAGTTCAAGTTTGATTTTGATATGTAATCAGTAGAACTTAATACATATTTATTCCATTTATACGACGATTAATTTCCAGTGTGCTGTCCATTCACCATAGGTACCAGTGACAAGAAAACCCAATACATTTATTTTTCCTCAGACCTGTTTATGCAAATTGGAAACATTGTCATCCCACAAACAACTGAGTTGCCAAGGCCATGTTCTTGTGCAAATTTCATGATAGAGAATTTACCACGATGCTTGCCTGACCTATTTTTGATATGCTTTTCATCCAACGTCAAATAGCCTGGCCGTTTGCATTGTAAGAAACAACCAATGGTACTCCATACTATCACGCCGGGTGATACGCCAGTATGGCGATGACGAATACACGCTTCCAATGTGCGTTCACCGTGATGTCGCCAAACACGGATGCGACCATCTTGATGCTGTAAACAGAACCTGGATTCATCCGAAAAAAACTACGTTTTGCCATTCTTGCACCCAGGTTCGTCGTTGCGTACAACTTCGCAGGCGCTCCTGTCTGTGATGCAGCGTCAAGGGTAACCGCAGACATGGTTTCAGAGCTGATATTCCATGCTGCTGGACGATCCGTTAAAACAATGCGGATAATATGGCTGTCATTCGACTGCTAGTAATACGCGGCCGTTGGGATCCAGCACGGCGTTCCGTATTGCCCTCCTGATCCCACCGATGCTATATTCTGCTAACAGTCATTGGATCATGACCAACGCGAGCAGTATGTCACGATACAATAAACCGCAATCGCGATAGGCTACAATCCTACCTCTATCAATGTCGGAAACATGATGTTACGAAATTATCCTCCTTACACGAGGCATCACAACAACGCTTCGCCAGGCAACGCCGGTCAACTGCTGTTTGTGTGCGAGAAATCGGCTGGAAACTTTCATCGTATCAGCACGTAGTAGGTGTCGCCACCGGCGCCAACCTTGTGTGAATGATCTGAATAGCTAATCATAATGCATATCACAGCATCTTCTTCCTGTCGGTTAAATTTCGCGTCTGTAGGACGTCATCTACTTGGTTAGCAATTTTAATGGCCAGGATTGCTCGAACAAGGAGCTGAGCTGAGACGGAATGGCCGTGCTCACTGAGCTGCCCTGCTACGGTGCATGTGGCCGTTCCACGTCGGAGTTTCGAGTCCTCCCTCAGGCATGGCTATTTGTGTTGCTCTCAGGATAAGCTAATTTAAGTAGTTAGTAAGTATAGGGACCGATAAACACTGCAGTTAGGTCCCGTAACTACATACATTTTGAACAAAGAGCTGAGAAAACATTTATGGAGACATTAAAATATGTTTCTTGCAGAAAAAGAATAGTACTGATTAGGATCCTTTGATGTATTTTTATCTCTGACATCACTGCGCTTAACACATGATTTGATTATTATTCAATTAACGTCATTAATGTCATTTCGCCTCTGAATAAGAACGGCACCCTTCATCCTTGTTACCTCGCTGACAGTTTCGATTTTGCACACGAGGAGGGTCACTATTTCTGCGAGCATCATGTAGGTTAACTGTACCCGTCATCAGCATCTTAAGGACAGTCAGATTGAATGTCACTTGTAAATCATATTTAATACTACAATAGTGTTTTTTAACACGTCACCTAAATCGTAAGCATATGCACAAGTCCTTGTGGTAACAATCAGTTCAATTTAAAATAATTTCATTTATAAGATGCACCTTTCGTACAAGTCATCGGCAGTGTAAAATATGCCGAGACCGTGTTTTCGGCATTCAGTCTTACTATTTATGGCCAATGTGACGTTAGTTCAATTTTTAAGATGATGTTCAAATGTTTGTAGAGCTTATGGGGCTTAACTACGGGGTCATCAGTCCATAAACTTACAAACAACTTATGAACTAGCTAAGACTAAGGACGGCACAAATATCCATGCCCGAGGGGGCATTCGAACCCCCGACCGTAGTGGCCGTACAGACCGTGACTGGAGCGCCTCAGTCCCCTCGGCCACCGCGGTCGGCTTAAGATGATGAAACTAACTTTTAAAATACGCTAAAGTGTCGATTACTCGACACTACCAGTTCATAGTACACGTAGTCTACGCTACAACACATAGTTTATGAGATACGACGTCAAAAATAGTGAAATGCGTAAGAAACTGCAGTAACATGTGATAATTTTGCACTTCTCCTCCTAAAACACTGGACCGACTTCAACCACGTTTGGTTCACATATTCCTTATCGCGAACGAACAATTGCTGTAGGGGTAAGAACCATCTTAGAGCACAATTCACGAGATATAAACAATTAATATATATGATAAAACGCCTGTTCACGTAAAAGGGTTGTTTGTAATGCATGCGGACATAGTTTTATTTCGATCTTGATAAAACTTTGCACACTATAACTTCAAAAAGAGAGGAAGGTCACTGCCAACAGAAAATTTCGTATCACGCAGTCGGGCGGGCATTTTACAACCGTACTTCGAAAAATTTCCAGGGTTATTTCGATATCGCTAAATTTTACTCACTTGATCTTCGAACCAAGTGTAATCTCGCTGTCGGATTTCGCAACGTACGTTGTAATTGACGGTAACTCATCGAATAGAAGTGAGATCTTACGTTCCACACGGGAGTGTTATAGCGCCTCTACTGTTCCTTATTTTTATAAACGAATTAGTAGACAATCTGATTTGCTCCCTTAGTCTTTTCGTGTATGATTCTGTCATTTATCGGTTAGTAAAGTCACCAGAAGATCAAAAGCAACTGCAAAAAAATGTAGATACGATATCTGGATAATGCAAAAATTGGCTATTGACTCTTCATACTGAGAAGTGTGCAATCATCCAAATGACTACTAAAATAATCCGTTAAACTACTGTTACACGATAAATCAGTCAAATCTACAGGACGTCAATTCTACTAAATACCTAGGAATAACAATTACGAAAAACTTAAATTAGAAAGAACACGTAGAAAATATTGTAGGGAAGGTGAACCAAAGACTACGTTTCATTGGCAGAACAGAAGATGCAACATTTCTAGGAAAGAAAGTGTCTACACTACAATTGTGGTTCCGTATTACTGCCCATTCTAGGATGCACACCAGGTGGGACTGACGGACGATTTAGAGAAAATTCAGAGATGGGCAGATCATTTTGTATTGTTGCGATATAAGAGAGAAATGATGCGCTATTTGATGTGAAAATCAGTAAAAGAAAGGCGTTATTTGCTGTAGCGAGATCTATTTGCGAAATATCTTTAACGAAATTTCTCTTCAGAATGCGAACATTTACTGTTGGCACTCACCTACATAGGAAGACATGATCATCGCAATAAAATAACAGAAGTCAGATCGAATACAGAATGATTTAGGTGTTCCTTTTTTCCGCGGACTCTTAGAGAATGGAACTATAGAGAATTATAACAAATGTGGTTAGATGAACCCTCCGCCATGCACTCCAATGTGACTTGCAGAGTATCCATGTAGATGTACATGAGAGAGCGTACCTTAAACAGACGCTGGGACCAATATACAGTTTTATTCCGATACTGATGTATTTTGCAACCTTACAGCTTTCAAACAAGAGGAACATTGCTCTCTGCACAAAATTTCTTAAGATGCTTGTCGGAGGATGCCTCCCATATACTTTCGACACCATATGACCTACTGCCATGAAAATTCGTAGATAAATGTTTCACAGATAGTAAGAGGAGCGATGAACTGAGGAGACAGGAGGAGAAGATGAACAAAGGCAGGGGAGAGAAGATGATGATGACCAGGCAGACGACCAACGGGGAAGTGAATTGACAGAAAATTCAAATTAACGAACTTCCGGGCAGCAGCGGGTTGTTCGATAGATCGTTATAAAAAGGCCGCAAGTACAGAGTTCGACAGTTCAGCACCAGAAAGCGAAATTTCACGCATTCGAGCAGCGTATCATGACTTGTCGCCCGCCAACAAGAATATTATACCCATCTATAGCCTTGTACTCTAACGAGGACTTTTAACAACTATCTAAAACTTGACGGTCAGTGGGGAGCTGGGGGGGGGGAGGGGAAGGGTTAAGGGAGGAACTGTTTGCATATGTAAAATGGCCTACATCCACCCACTATTACAGTCCCAGAATCATATAACCCTTAGGTTCCGTTGCACTTCACACTGTAAAAACGATTATTTTAAAAGTCATCAGTATTGTTACTGGTTGACTTGAATCCTAACTTTATTTCAGGAGTAGTACTTACAATTATTTTCTAGATATATTCAAGTCCTCCTTATAGTTTCTACCCCTTACGGCACCCTTTACTACCATGGAAGTTATTCCATGATGTCTTAACAAATGGCCTATCACCCTACTCTTTCTTCTGGTTAGTTTTTTTTTCTCCTCAGATTCTATAGAGAAACTCCTTAATAGTGAACTAGAAGATTTTGAGACTAATACATTGTTCGTAGAATTTTCGGACTTAGAGCCGCTCGACTATACCAAACACACTATTTCGACTGGGAACCAGTGACAATAAATTAAAGCCGGCGCGCCAGTCAGGTTAGTCACGGCCACTATGGTCGGGGGTTTGTATCCCACCTCGGGCATGGATATTTATGACGTGTTTAGTATTAGCTAGTTCATAAGTAGTTTGTATGTTTAGGGACTGATGACCCCGTAGTTAAGTCCCATAAGCTTAACAAACATTTTTGAATAAATTCAACGACAAAGTTGAAAATTTCCCGCTTCGGGCCAGAGATCGCCTTAAGCATTAGGCTGTCCAGGCACTCATCCCTTCCAACAAAAAATCTCGACTTCTAGCCCATTGCCCATTAATTCCTGAGGTACCATAACTGTTAAAGATGCCACCAAAAGGCAATTGACAATTTAAAAGAGGACGCATTCAAACTCTCGATCCCAGAATAGGCTGCGAGCAAGAGGAAAATAGGCAGGGGGCTAGAAGGTGAGAATTTGGGTTAGGAGGGAAGCATGCCTGGATAGCCTAATTGGTTTCCAGCGAGTACACATCGTGCGGCGTGGCCTCGGACTTGATTACATCGTCGGGTGGTGCTTTCGGAGCAGCGAAGAGGAGCGAAAGTGTGTGTTTTTTCTTACGTGTCGATGACCTATAATCTGTAAGTACAATGCCGACAGTTAACCGTTTGAGGACCTTGGATAAACATAGGAAGAAAACTATAACAATTTCTTCCAAAATATACCTTTTCTGTCCCAAAAAGCAACCATATAGTGTCATAACAATAAAATTCGTATTTCACAGTACAATATTCTAGGTTGTTTCATAGTGAGCTGTTAGGATAGTTTTCAGAGGAGTTTGATTTGTAAGATGGGATATTTGAACTATAATTCTTTGAAAACTCATTTGTTTAATTTGACAGTATCTGCACTGTATTGTCGTCATACACATCATTGTTGCCACTACTAACGTGCCGCGGTGGAGTAGCCGAGCGGTCTAAAGCGTCTCGCTGCGGAGCGCGCGGTTTCTCGCCGTGGAGGTTCGAGTCCTCCCTGGGGCATGGGTGTGTGTGTTGTCGTTAGTTTAGTTTACCTAGGTTTAAGTAGTTTGTAAGCTACGGACTGATGACCACGCAGTTTGGTCCGATATATTTACAAACATTTGAACTACTAACGTGAAGAGTAACTTACAGCACCCAGCTTTATTGTCACCCTCTTCAAATTCAACTACGGTCTCATCGGTTGCAAGAAGTCGAGACGGCCCAACAATTTCGTCTGATTCACTTACAATATCCGACGCAGCTGACTGAGTATCAATTAGAATTTCAGCAAGTATACATAGGCATATTTGTGCTAAGATCACAAGCTCTGAATTTCTGCTTTACTGTTGATGGTGGACTATTAAGCACGCTGAAATGCTGTAAGGAATAAAAGAAAAAGCAAGCTGTAGATTTACCGTTATTGAAGATAGTTACGTCCCAATGTTTTCATTCTATAACCACCAACATTTTCGTAAAAAAACTAAAATTTACATTATAGTTATAAATAAAAACATCTTCCAAATATCATAATATTGTGTTTAAGAATAAGGCAACACCTGAAACTCCAGTTATGCGCTGTATAGATGTCACAAGCAAATTTTATCGTGAAGTCTGGGTCGAAAGCACTTGTGCTCGGCGCTACACAAATAAGACTTCTACCCGACAACAAGTGCTGCGATACTGCAACAAGTTACTGGCGCTGATGGTAGATGTAACCAGCAATCAATATGTGGTGGTGGTTTCAAGAAGGAACCACTGAGTCAGAAAATCAAGCAAAGTAAAAGCGTGGTTCCAGTGTGAAAACACTGAGCCGGAAAGGGTTAACAGAACAAACAGCGTACAGTGCGTGTTTCACTGTAATGCTCTGAGACCGACGGCGTTCAAAATACACGAATGAATCTTTGAAGATTTAAAAATCCTGGAAGCAGAGATAGATACTTTCCAACATATACTGTACTTTTTAGTCGTAAAATTTGTAGACAGGAAGCTTTTTAAGAAGTTTGTTCAGAAACGAGCAGGTGAGCACAATTTTCTACACACTAATGCCAGTATAATAAAGTTCGAATCGTGCCATCTGGAAACATTGTCAGGGCTGTTAAGAGTTTTTAACGTGCCACCGGAATGTCCGAACGAGGTGATTGACCGTGCCGTATCGTTATATGGTACAGTACTCTCGGTTACGAAAGAAAATGGTCGACAACGTATCGTTACCAGGTTAACAGCGGTTTAAGAAAAGTGCGTATGGACTTAAAAAACACATACATTCTTACGTAATGATTGCTGGCTGCCGTGCTCAGATATCGTACATCGGGCAACCTCCAACATGCTTGATCTGCCAATCCACTGAGCACAGGCGAATGGATTGCACTCGTAGACTACCAGTTCAGTTACCTTGCAAAACAGTTGCAGGCCTTAAGTGGGGACTGATAACCGTCGCTGTTTAGTCCCTTCCAAAAACCAACCAATCTTAAGTGGGAATCTCGTACCAATGCTCAGCGAGATCGTGGCGGAGACAGGACCAGAACGTCGACAACAAGTTGAGGACCGCGGTGAGCAACAGACGGCAATACAGGTGCAACTATGGAACATATCGAGGGTGTGTCACTACCGGAGTACGTCCCAGCCGTTACCAGCCCCATCTGCAATGGTTCGTGCGGAAAACACGTTTGAAATCCGGGATCAGATGGGGAACATATTGTTTCCACTTGCCCCGTCAAAGCCAATCGAACCGAATGTGGGAAAGGGCGTAGGAGGAGAAACAAAAGGCGCTCCGGCAAGGAACAGCAGAAAGATTAAGTGGCGGACACACACATGTCGGTGTCCGAAAGTAGTAGCCACACTGAGTCGCAGACTTTGCCCACGACACGACACTTGGCTTTTGACCGGCAGGAATGTATCCACGAACAAGTAAGAAACTTGGAAGCTCTTCTTAACATGGAGAGGGAGGGGGGGGGGGGGAGTTATGGCAGCGAAGCGAAAGAACGACCAGCGACCACGCTCTGGCACTATGACGTCACCAGCAGTAAACACAAGGACGGAGCCACACCATCTACAGAGAAGACCTCACAACATCTCGTGCTGCATCACACTGACCAGTCCGCGGCCTCTAGCTTAGGCCCCGTTTATAGGCGCGGCTGCGGAGTCAAAACACCACCGGCTGCACTTCCAAACCGCTTACACGGTGAATAATGGGGCTGTTCGGTGCGCCGTATGGCTGGCCACCAGGTGGGAACAGGGTGCTCGAGGTCACTGCGGCTAAATCACCTGCTGTGTGAGTGAGGAGCGGAGCATCCGTAAAATCACAGCGGTTGCTCCGCCGCGGAGGCACCGCTGTCTATAAACACAGCCTAAAGCCCTTTTACATGATCCACTTTCTTGTGCAGCCGTCATGTAAATCAGGAGTCAACCACGGCCTGAGTGCGACTATGACGTCAAATCTTTCGATTGTGCCGAGTGTGGATTTATAAATTTTCGAGTGAGGTGAACATTGCTGAATGCGCAGAAGCAGTGGCTGCATTGCCCAGCAGAAGACTTGAGGTACTGTTCTGTAAACAACGAAGGCACGTGGTAAGTAGTAGAGTACGGAATAAAAACCTAGTGTGCCATGACTTCTATATTTACGTTTTGCATCGAAATAATACAAAGCATGTAGACTGCATTTTCTTCTCCAACGTAAAACGTGCCCTATAACCTCACTTCGTCATTCAGATGCGAAACTACGTAGTGGTCAGCACAACAGTTTTGGTGGTATCGTGTAAACGAAAACTACCACTGGAAGCAGATGAGACTCAGTATGTGACGAACACGCCAGGGGGGCTGCAGTAGTCACACTCGCCTCGAGTAGACAACTGAGACAGGAACGTCGATCGTGTAAAAGGGGCTTTACTGGCTGTCCGCTACGAGGCAGTAGGGGTAGCCCAGCGTCCTGCCATTCAGCTGGCGGCCGCGGCCTGGTCAGTGTGACGTATACTGGCAGCTATGAGGCCTTGTCTCTAGGTGGTGTTGGCCACGCCTACAGGCACAGCTGAGTCGCCACGTCACGATGACAGCCGCAAACAGTGGTTGGGAGCTGGGCAGTCGATGCAGCAGTGAGCACGCCCGCACCGAACCGTGACTGTCCTGGCTACACGTCTCGCCGACACTTTTTAAATATCTGGCTCAGTATACAACTTTCTGCAAAACGCTGAGATTACAGCGCTGACTTTCTTGACGTGTTCTACCAGTACAACATTCATTGTTTATTTGGAACAATTTATGTTGTGTGTGAACATTCATTGTTTATTTGTGTTGTGTGTAAACATTCATTGTTTATTTGGAACAATTTATGTTGTGTGTGAATTTTCTTGTAGTGCACGTCAAACACCAATGCCACTCACTGCCTTTTCACCGGTTGCTGTTACGTCCCTGTAAAACTTTAAATGTTTGCCATCAATAGACAGAGAGGGGCATTTCCAGTTTTTAATTGTAAACATTAATGCAATCACCACACTGCACAAAATCTTGAGCCTTATCGACTTTTTAAAATACGGTGACTTTTTGTTTCACTTGCAGACATTGGTAGCGCCTATACCAAATAACATTGCTGGATACGGTGTTATTTACAGCATAGCTCATGAAACTAAGTGCGGCACTGCGATACTCAATAAAAACGCTATTGAGCCTGAAGATTTACGTTTGGTCCCAAATGGACGAGCAATTGCGTGCGTCATAAGAGGGGTCCAGCTCGTAAATATCTATAAGATATTTTAATCAGTACGTCACTCGTCTTTTAATTACTAACCGAAGTATTCTACTCGGCGGCGATGTCACCGTGTCACTGTTGATGTAGACCAGATCCCAACGCCAACGAAATGCGCGGGGTTAGTGAACCTCATCGCCACAATTGACTTGAGGGACACGTGGAACCAGCAGAATTGACGGCATTTTTGTGTCCAAACAATTTACGAGGCAGTTGATTAGTGCTCAGGTGCTGACAGTGGCCTTTAGCGAGCATTCCGGATTCGTCTGCACAATGCACAGAACCTCCGAGCCACCGTTTTTTGGAAACTGAATTCCTCCCATATCGAGGCAGCTGACCTTCGTTCAGAAGTTCTCAGCACGCAGCAGTGCTGTCTACGCCTTTCCGTCGACTCTAGTCTGGTGGACCGCGATTGTGAAGCCGCAGTTACGGATCACAGTGAAGCGCTACTGTCGGGAGGTGACGCACGCTGTACTTCTACCAGCAGTCCCTGCAAGACGTGCTTGGAGCGCCGATAGGCCAACACGAAAACCTTCAGATCCGCCTCAATAAAATTAATAGCAAAGTCCTCTGCATCCGTCGTGAAAAGGCACGGGGCGTTATGGTGCGCAGCTGGCCTCCGTGGCCGTTAGGTGAAGAGGAACCCACAACTTACATTTGCACGCGAAAAGCGATTGGCGCGAAATAAACACTTCGTACAGTTAGTGACAGATGCTGGCGTCAAGCTGACAGTGAGGGACGTCATCACAACTCACGTCACGGACTATTACACCGCACACTTTCACGAGACCAACACTAATAATGATGCCATTTCACATTCTCTTAGCAGAACTGGATAACACGCTTGATGACACTGACTGAGTGGAGTTAGGAGAGGACTTGATGAGGCAGAATGTTGAAGCAATACTGAAACAGTGCCCTAAGGAAAAGTGCCCAGGACCGGATGGCTTACCATCAGAATTTTATCAAGCCTTGTGGAACATTGTCGTCGATAGAATTACAACCATGATAAATGAAGTGCTACAGGGGGTTCCAGTCCCAATTTGACGAGGGTCGAATTGTGTTGCTCCCTCAAAAGTAGGGTATATGCAAAATTATGGACCTACAGCCCATTACCCTGAAGAACACAGATTACAAACTGTTATCCAGATGTGTTGCACTGAAGTTTTGAAGAAAATCATCAGTCCATTCCAATTGTGTGGCGTTTCCCAAATGAACATATTTCATGCAGCTTCCACATACAGAGATGTGGTGTCTTATACTGCAGTTAATGTGGTATCAGCAGGGCTACTGTCGATTGACTTTGTAAATTCATTCGATAGGATCAGTCACAGCTACCTATGGTGTGTGATGCGGAAGTTCGGCTTCGGTCCAAGATTCCCCCAAGTTATTCAGAACTTATTAAATGGTGCAACCTGAGTTATAGGAATCAATGGATTGACGACACAGTCTATCGCCATATAACACTCAGTACGACAGGGCTGCCCACTGCCAATGTCTTCATATTTGTGTTGGCGATTAACCCCTACTGCATGCTTTTGGACGTCGAGTTAGTGATGTCCATATAAACAACTGAAAGTAGCTTGTTATGTTTCTTAGCAAGATCTCTGGCAGTTGAGACCTGCAAATGTAAGTTAAAACGCTCACAGCTGCTCTAAATTACTTTGAGTGGCCACAGTACTTGCGCAACGGAAATTCATGTAACTGTTCACTCCTTAACGGAGCAGCCAACGTTTTAACAAACACAGAATTAATGTTAACAAATGAATGAATAGATAATTAAACATGGGATGGGGAGCACGAAATCATAAAACAGAGGTTTGATATTTTAGAATCAATCTATTCAGAAATATGGACAAGCATATAAATGTGGGGAGACCAAATTAAGCACACACTTTTTACAAAAGTGAATTAAATCATAAAATTACTGCCATTTCACATTCTCTTAGCAGAACTGGACAACACACTTGATGACACTGACTAGAGTTAGGAGAGGACTTGATGAGGTTTCCAATTTCATTGGAAATTGTTTCTGCCCTTTATGAATATGGAGGTAATGTGCGTGGAAATATGCAAATATACAATGGGTAGCTGAAAGCACATTCATTCATTCACAGACATGCTCATAATGCTTGTAGTACATTACAATGTGGGAACACTTGAAAGCAGTGGCGAAACGAAGCGTCGGCGGCGTTTTGACGAGATGGCGGGTGTCTTTATTCACAAAATATAAGAACACTATGCACCAAACAAACTCATGTTCTGGGAGGCAGCAGCTCACTATTTATAAGTACCTGATGTGTGCGACCACGCCGAAATACATAGAATTGATAAACAGAAATTAATTTAGAATAAGCAAGTAAAGCGTACATGAGAATTCTAATAGAAGAAAGCTATTATTAATAAAAGCATGACTGAAGGCCGAAGTAATGTCCTTAATGAAAGCACATGGTGCAATCGGTCGTACAAGACAGGAAAGACGGAATCAGACTCGAAAATCTGTGAAATATTCAGCATATTCGCGAATACAGACATGACTTGAAAAGTTAGTTAAAGCAGCAAGGAAATTCAAAAATACTAAGTTTAAACAAAGGCTGAAGGCCACACACGAGTATCTTAACTTGTGAAAAATCATCACTAGAATGGAAATGTGAACAATAAATTTACACTGCATTTACTGGAGTCCTGTAAATCAAGAAACACTTTTTTGTCGCACAGCGAAAGAATTACTCATGAAAACTATCACCAAAAAACCAAGACTGCCTGTTCTCGAAGAGAGCAAAGTTCTAACAGCATGCTTTCTCCTCAGCATGATTCGACAAAGTACTTACTTCCACAGTCGTCGGAGCCAGAGAGAAGACTGTGGCTCTCAGGCCATGGGAAAAACCTGAAAACCTGAAAACGACGCAGAGTGCGTGCACAGCATACTGTTTACCAACCCTCGCTACCTGGCGAAGACAATTTCCTCTACAAGCGCTACCAAAGAGGTGTCCTGTCACCTCGTTCATTCAAGATTACGTTGGTACGACACTAAATACCCGCCACCTCGCCATCTTGCTAAGTAAGCTTGTCTCTGGCTAGCCAGCAGACGGCAGCGCAGACGACAAACTAGACCACGCGTTCTTAACTGAACGAGGCCCTGAAGCGCGAGGCGGCGACTGTAAGCCATTTCGCGGCAGTCAGTCAATATTAAAAGCAACCTTCCACATTCACATGAGCTCACAAGTTCAATCACACGTGTGGAAACATACACAAATATGGAGCATTGATTAGTAACAATAAGAATGAAATAATTAAAGCCGGCCATAGTGGCCGAGTGGTCTTCGGAGCGCCAGTCACAGTCTGCACGGCCGCTACGGTCTGGGGCTCGAATCCCTCCTCGGGCACGGATATTTGTGTCATCTTTAATGTAAGGTAGTTCATAAGTAGTTTGTTCGTTTAGGGACTGATGATCCCAAAGTCCCTTAAGCTTAACAAACATTGAACATTTGAAGATAATTAACACACAAAAAGATAACATTAATGGTGCAGAAACACTTTAGGTTAATGAATATAATCAAAATGGATCACGACCACACATTCAGTGGATGTGTTTCACACTGTAACACAAACATGTGTCGCTTATGCGGTTGATGTTGGTATCTTCTTGGTAAAGCCCCCTGAAGTCGATATCACGTACGAAATTCTGCAATTGTGCGTACGTGCTTCTGGTGCACAGATAAATCCACAGGAAACTGTCCTTCTGCAATCAGGACAGCACGGAATTGACGTCAGAAGGCCGCGGTACCGTGTTGTTCATGATCACAAAGCGTTAGGAATAACTCTGAATGCATGCCCCTAGAACATGTGGGCACAGACCTGGAGACGGATATGGACCTCGATCAGAGATAGGTAAAGAAGACACGCAACCCTTCAACTCGACCTGCACCAGAAGGTGACACTGATTGATACCTACATTCTGTCCAGAGCTTGGTTTGTGGCCCAACTTATGAGTGTATCCAAGCTCAGGGGCAGGACAATATCACAAGCGGTATATTGGATTTTGTGGCTTCATGAAATTTTTAAAGTAAGGGCTTCAACGTGCGTTCTGGGAAAAGAACTGAGCGGGCTGGGCTTAGACGGCTCGGCGCCTGTACACAGCTCTTCTGGGACAACCTCGTTTTCATAAACTGGAGGTAGGACACCCAACAGTAAAATGTTCTCAGGTATGGGCGAACGTCAACAACGCAGTTCTGACAAAAGAAGTGAGTGCGCTGTGGTACCGGCTGGTAAACAATACACTGGAAACATACCAACGGCTCGCAGACATGCGCCTCCTGGCGTCCGATAGCTGTGGGAAGTGCCACGCCACGACACCCGCGAGCACCGTTTTCAGTGTCCGCATATCTCGGCAGTGTGGGACCTTGTACCGCGTCAAAGTTGTCTTAGTATTTTCTGGCAGTCGTTTCAACCACGTCGAAGTACAAGAAGGTATTACATATGATGGGAAATAAATTTTATGTTAAATTATTAATGTGCTTTGTGTATGTATGTTGTAGAAAATTCTGGTAATCCGGTGTCGGCAGTACGAAAGAGATGGTAAAGAACTACCTGTCGCGCTCTACGGTTTACGGTCGTAGCGCCAGCATTGCAGACGTACCAGGCCACTACAAGGAAGGTCAATGTAAGTCATGATATAAAGAAACTATTGTTAATAATAATGGTGACGTAACGAATTTTTGTTCGCCATCAAAGGGTTCAAGTGATTTTCGGCTTTTGTCAAAAAACGAATCTTCGGCTCGTTCGAGACATGCAATGAAGACTGTAAGATTTTGGCAGTTAGCAGACGATGTGTGTGTGTGTGTGTGTGTGTGTGTGTGTGTGTGTGTGTGTGTGTTTTATTTTTTATTTATTTATTTATTTTTTTTTTTTTATTTTTTTTTTATTTTTTTTTTTTTTTTTTTGATGGTGGGTGGGGGGCGCTATGTTTGAAAGGTATCGGTTGGTTTAATCAGAAGTGAGAAAACATTTTTATGTTTAATGTCTCAAGAAAGTTACACATATTGGTATTAGTTACTTTAGCATGGTACAAAAGTAACTCTAATGTATGGGAGACCAGCTATTAAAGCTGAATTGAGTACACGAGGTTGGTGGTGTAATATTTTACAGTGTGGTAATCTGGTGATTTTGTGTGTGTGGTTTAAGCACGAACCACGGATAATAATTAGGTACAGTACAGCTCAGTCTATTGGAGATGCGTATACGTTAATGTTTGGTGAAGTTGATATTTGTAGTAGTATCTCACTTTGCTGGTATGAGTACACGATGTTATTTGAATTAAAGGCACCCACTGCAGTGAATGAGTGGTGTGGCAATTAGACTTCGGGGAATATTTATGAAGTGAATCGTGCTGAACTATATAGCCATTTGTGTGAGACTACCAGAAGTAACTTTCGATTATGTCAAATTTTCCTACCAACGTACTCGTTTATGTATAGAGAAGTGATACTTTATCCCAAACCGAAGCTTTAGGTGAACCACGAATTCAGGAAAGAAAGACAAGAAACAGAGGGTGTATTAAAACATAGTCGCCATTATTATTTGCTGTAATGAGTGGTAAAAAAATTTCTTCAATTAGATTTGATAGTGGGACCTCGAATTTGGCTAACACCTGAAGAGGTTCATTATAAAATTGTGTTATATTTTTCACTAAGGATCAAAGTGATCGTAGCCCGAAACTTTTTTTTTTTTTTTTTTTTTTTTTTTTTTTTTTTTTTTTTTAAGGGAGAGAGAGAGAGAGAGAGAGAAAACGGTGTTTGTGAATTACAACTATAGCAGTTACTTACCTGGAATTTCTTATTTCACTTTAAAAGATGATATATCGTTTCTAGAGAGTTATCCCTATCGAAAAACAATTATTACGTTAATTAAATGATATTTTATAAAATCTTTGTTAACTAAGGGATAAACTTATTCATATTTACAGATAGTGACTGAAGTAGTAATGAAAGATTATTTCTTCATAAAATGCCTTTGGACAGAATGTTCTTAATAATTCAGTTGATACTTAATATAAAAAGAAACTGTTGGTGAGATAGCATTATCTTTGGATATAGTAATAACAAACATAAATATCCTTGGAATCAACATCGTAACTAACGAGGTTAGAATTATAGACGAACGTGTTTATATTATTAGAACATACCTTCAAAAAAGAAGTAATCTTGTTTAAAGGTAAAGTATTGAAATAAAAGGGTCTGTGAAGTCATTTGAGACGATAAAAGTTTCATAATTTAACGAGTAAGGACTTGTGAGCAACTATGTCAAAAAAGACGAAGTATTTATATTACGTACATTAGCATTTGTCTAGTATATTTTTGATGTAGAATAGACATAAATAAGGTTATATAGGGGATAACATCGATTGTAACTATTTTCTTTAAAGAGATAAGTGGTGTGACAATCACATTACGTAAAAGCACTATTGCCATAACGTCTTTGATCGAATAGCCTCCAACTAAAATTTCACCTACGGCAGTTTGGAAGTAATACATAATGGACACGGATTTTCTATCTAGTAGGGTGAAACTAGGTTCTATTACGGTTAGAATATAATATTAAAACGAGTCCTATTCACTTCAATATCAACAATCAGAGCAAAATGCATTTGACCTTTGGAGGTGATGGAGTCCCACCTCTAATTGACAGACCAGGGACTCCTCCGATACGACTTGGCAAACGATCTGGAATGAGATGGGGAGCTATTAACATCAATGGGGATTACACTGGGAAGAAGGTAGAGCTGGTGGAGGCTTCAAGTAAATTGGGGTTAGATGTCTTAGCTGTTAGTGACGTAGTAAGGGGAGAGAAAGAGGACGAAGTCAAAGTCAAAGTAGGAAGAGCACAGTGGGGTGTCGGGCTTTACATCAGGAAAGCAATCGAACCCACCATAATTGCAATAAGGTGTGTAAATGAACGACTGATGTGGATAGATTTGGCCATTTCCAGCAAGAAAATTAGGATTGTGGCAGTATATTCACTCTGTGAAGGGTCAGATCAAGATGAGATGGTCAGATTTTACAACGCGCTTAGTGATGTAATTGTTAGAGTGAAGGATAAGGATAGCGTTTTACTCTTGGGTGATGGCCAGGATAGGAAATCGAACAGAAGGGTATGAAAAGGCTATGGGGAAGTTTGGAGATGATATGGAGGCCAACAGGAACGGAAAACAGCTCTGGAATTTCTGTTCCAGTATGGGCTTAGTTATCACAAACTCCTTCTTTAAGCATAAGGACATTCTCCGCTATACTTGGGAAGGAAGGGGAACCAGATCTGTCATTGACTATATAATAACAGACCAGGAAGACAGTCAAGGAAACACGTGTTTTCAAGGGGTTTCTTTGATGATACTGATTATTATTTAATCTGCAGTGAAATTGGTTTTGTGAGGCCAAAAGAGCAGAAAGTCAAGTCCGTGTTGCGAGCGTGAAGGTCGGGGTGAGAGTTTAAAATAGGGAAAGATTAATTTTTAAAACTCAAAACCACCAACTGCGAACCAAATTCCTAAACATGCAAAAACATTGGAACTGTGATTGCGACTGTTTGACTCGTTTTCTAGGGGATGATATCACACGTTCCCAGCTTTCCTTCCCTGCATATGATTAACAAAACAATTCATAATAAAGTCAAGTTCATGAGAGAAAAGGGTGTACTAACTACTATTTTTTGAAAACACGTGAAAGTTCACTTTATGTTGTTTATTTCACAATCTCAGAACCCTGTGGCTGATACGTCTGTACGTCGGCACATTTATCAAATAAAGTTATAGCTCGTGAGCCCCCAGACAAAAATGAGTATTTGTCGCAAATTGTTTTAACACCATGTGGCTGTCTCAAACACCGTTTATGTTCATGCCTATGCGACGACGCGTGTTAAATTAACAAATCACAGCCACTTTAATTCAATGCGATGCACACCTTGTTCCGCCGGCTAAATATTCACAAACACACAGTAGCACTCGATTCAACTTGGTGCAGTCTACGACGAGCACCCACATGTGGCGATTGCCACACACAAATCTATAACCTCCACCTCGAGGTCCACATGCCGACTGATGCAGAGCGACGCCGCCCGGCCAGCTCCCCATGTACTCCCGCCTCGCCACTTCCTGCCCACGCGCGCGCGCGCGCGCGCGCGCCAAAAGCTCAACTGCCGGGGTTTTTTCCCTACGTCATCAACTTCCCCATGTGAGCTGTTCTAACCGATTTGCCAACGTACAGCGCTCAGCCAATACATTTCTAAAACTTTACTTAAAATCAAAATAATTACACTACAAATTAAACAAATATCTTCTTACGTTTTTATATTAGTATAAACATCCTTTGTACTATTTATTATAATCGTGCAATTTCGTATATCATAGATAAGTGATTTAACTGAATATTTCAAGGTAAAAATACACAAGATTAATTGAAAATAAAATGAGAAATAGTTAATATATTATTTTTATAAACAAACATTGCCCTGCTAGTTGTGTAACTGTCTTGTATTCATTGGTAATTTCTTTTCATTGTCAATTAAACATATTACGCCAGATGTGACTATATCAGCTAATGTATTGTTTATTTATCAACAGGCTATTTTGTAATGAGGGCTTTAAAGGTTCCTAACTGCATCGTATTACTTCAAATGCCAGTAGTATTAGAATATTTTATTTCACGCTGTGCACTGCACTGTGCCTGGCACTCGCCATTGTCCCACTCTCCCCTCACCGGAAACGAACTGGAAAATCCTAAGCTGGAACAAGCCACCAAAGTCGGCCTGCTCGCTGGCCTCCCGTCAGCAAATCTCAACGTGGAGAATTTCTACCTATGGCCTAACTATAAATGTTGTCACCCAACTGTGTACATACATTGCTACCATAACTAATAAGATTAAAATTGTGTAACATTTAGTGCATTGGCATGGTCAATGTTTGCAGTGAACTTCATACTGTTTAATTATCAAATGCTATTAATTACCAGTATTTCTACTGGGCGGTAATCTTACAGTGTATAGAAGGATAAGAGTGGAGAAGCTTAAAGACTAGGAAATTAGGCATAAATACATAGCAATTATCTTGGAAAGGTACCAGTTAGTTGAATGTAATGATTTACAGTCACTGGAAGAGGAATGGTCAAGGTACAGGGACACATTACTGGAAGCAGTCAGAGAATGACTTGGAACAGCAGTGTGTACGAAAGAAGCAGACAGCGTGGTGGAATGAGGCGGCCTATAAAAAGAAAAAGAAGTCATTTCAGAAATGGCTCCATATTAGAAATCAGGCAGACAGAGAAAGTTATGTTGAAGAAAGAAACAAAGCCAAGCGGATAATTGCAGACTCGAAGCAGAAATCATGGGAAGACTTTGGAAATAAGCTAGAAACTCTTGGTCAAGCTGCGGGAAAACCATTTTGGAACGTCATTAGTGATCTTCGAAAGGGAGGGAAGAGGGAATTAACAAGTGTTTTGGGCAGGTCGGGAAAGCTGCTAGTCAATCCTGTGGATGCCTTGAGCAGATGGAGGGAATAATTTGAAGAATTGCTCAATGTAGGTGAAAGGTTCAATGATGTGTCAGATTTTCAGGTAGAATGGGATAAGAACGACGATGGAAAGATTATCTAATTTGAGGAAGTAGAGAAAATGGTCAGTAGATTACAGTGCAATAAAGCGGCTGGGGTGGATGAAATTAAGCCGGAACTTGTCAAATACAGTAAAATATCAGGTCTCAGATGGTTACACAGGATAATTGAGAAGGCGTGGGAATCGGGACAGGTTCCGTCTGGACGAAAGCGGTAATCACGCCAATTTTCAAACGTAGAAACAGGAAACATTGTAACAATTATCGAGGTATCTCTTCAATTAGCGTTGTAGACAAAATGTTCTCAGGTATTGTTGAAAGGAGAGTGCGAGTATTAATTGAGGACAAGTTAGATGAAAATCAGTCTGGGTTTACGCCTCTTAGAGGCTGTGAGAACCAGATCTTTAGCTTACGGCAGCTGATGGAAAAGTGCTATGAGTGGAACAGGGAATTGTATCTATGTTTCATAGATCTAGAAGAAGCTTATGACCGTGTCCCTAGGAGGAAGCTACTGTCAGTTCTACAAGATTATTGTATAGGAGGCAAACATCTGCAGGCAATTAAAGGGCTTTACGCAGACTGTCAGGCAGCAGTTAGAGTAGATGGCAAATTAAGCTCATAGTTCATGGTAGTTTTAGGGGTAAGGCAAGGCTGTAACCTGTCACCACTGTTGTTCATACTATTCATGGATCTTATGTTGAAAACAGTAGACTGGCAGGGCGAGATTAAAATAGGTAAAAACAAAATAAGCTGTCTCGCATATGCGGATGACTTAAATGTAATGGCCGATTCAATTGAAAGTTTGCAAACTAATATTTGAGAGCTCGATCAGAGGTGCAAAAGATCAGCATCACCAAAAAGAAAGTAATGTAGCTAATGCAGTGAGTGCTCAGCTAAGATCTACTCTCTTCTGCAAGAAGGAAGTAAATACCAAGACTAAGTTAGCGGTGCACCGATCTATCTTTCGAGCAAGTTTGTTGTATGGGAGTGAAAGTTGGGTGGATACAGGTTACCTTATTCATAAAGTAGAGGTTACGGATATGAAAGTAGCTAGAATGATTGCAGGCACTACTAGATGGGAACAATGGCAGGAGGGTGTCCATAATGAGGAAATCAAGGAAAAACTGGGAATGAACACCATAGATGAAGCAGTTAGAGCAAACAGACTGAGATGGTGGGGTCATGTTACACGCATGGGAGAAGCAAGGTTACCTAAGAGACTCATGATCTCGGCAGCGGAGAGTAAGAGGAGTCGAGGCAGACCAAAAAGAAAGTACTTAGATTCGGTGCAGAATGTTTTTGAAGTAATAGGCATAACATCAGACGAGGCATCAATGTTAGCATTGAATAGGGGATCATGGAGGAATTTTATTAGAGTTACTATGCTCCAGACTGAACGCTGAAAGGCATAATCAGTCTCTAATGATGATGATAATGATGATGATGATGTATACATTGAACATTATACGTATACGTTTGCATCGCTGTCTTATCCTCTTTTAACCCTAAACCACTTTTTTGGTCTTCCAGCATTATTATTCCCTTCTGATTTTCGCTTATATATTCAGCGTGTTCCAATCTATACCGACTGATATCCCTGCAGCGGCACAAACGTCTAAGTTTGAAGATTTGAAAATGCTATCTCGAAATGACCTTCACCCCCTTCGTCAAGATCAAACCGAAGTCATTTTTTTTTTTTTTTCAAATGTTAATCTCCATTTTTATTCCACACTAGATGACCCGGCGATCTACGTATTACTTACCTCTTAATATATACCATACTAATTTAAATAATATTTATTTTAGACCCATTAGCTTTATAAAGGCATTTGTTTGGAACTTCAAGTGTGCAAAATTTTATCGCAATCGTACGAATGATATTGAAATCCTAAAGAAAACAGCTCTTTCAGTTTTCAACAAATTTTCCTATTTTCTGGCCAACGATTCCAAACTTTTACTTCACTCAAACCTTTTTCCCCCTTTGAACGTCGAGTGTGCAAAATTGTATCGCAATCAGATGAATGGTATTGATATTTCATAAAAGAATCTCTTTTTTGTCTGTATTTTCCGGGAAACTTTTCCAAATTTTTATTTCATAAGAACGTTACTTTTGCTTTGAATGTCAAATATGCAAAAAATTTATCGCAACCAGACGAATGATATTGATATCCCATTGAAAAAAGCTATTTCAGTTTCTCGCGAATTTCCAAATTTTCCGGGTAACTTTCCCGAATTTTTAGTTCATTAAAACGTTCATCTTTCGTTGAACGTAAAATGATCAAAATCTTATTGCAAGCGGCTGAACGGTTCTCAACTTATAGTATGGAGTACATTTAGAAACACATAGAAAAAGAAGCTTTGTTCGAATTTTGCGACTGTCCTTTTTAACGGTCTAGTTTTTTTAATGAAAACTATTCCAAGAAAATAATGAACAAAATAACAAAAGAATTACCCCTCTCCGTCGTGCGAATAGTCAGTTACAGTGCTGAATTCAATCTAAAACACACTGAAAAACGCACTTTCAGTTTTTCTCACATTTTCCAATTTTACGATAGATTTTCCAAAAACAAAAATAAATAAATAAATAAAAAATAATTCATACAAACCTCGTCCTGTCAAGCCGTACTCAATTGATGGTCTTACAACCATGTCGCAATTTATTTTTATTCGTAGAAAGAAATCGTTTTCGGTTTTTCCTAAATTTTTGTACTTTCCGGACGACTTTTCGAAATTTTTAATTCATGCAAACCTTCATCTTGCTTTCAACATGAAATGTACAAAATTTTGTCGCAACTGGAGGATAGGTATTGATAGCTCACTGGGAAAAGCACTTTCAGTGTCCTCTTTTTCGGACAACTTTTCCATATTTTATCACCGTTTAAACCTTCCCTGGACTTAAACGAATATTTCAAGACTAAAATTAGCCAAATCGGTTCACCCGTTCTCGAGTTTTAGCGAGACTAACGTGCAGCATGAAAATATGCATTATTAGCAGGGGTAATTTTTCGAAAAAGCAATTGTTTGTCGTCATGGGCACTTTCCCAGGTTACCACTGTTTCGAGAACGAAACAAGATTCGGCAAAATGTTCAATGAAAATCTTGTGTCTTTTCTGAACTTCGTATATTGGTGAAATTTTCGTGAATTTGGAATGGCCTAGAAAAAATTTTTCCGGTCGATTCGTTTTCGAGAAACTGATAACTGGTAACTGCATCCTAGCGATAAAACATTAGTTTCACAAAAAAATAAATAAATAAATAAATAAATAAAAAATAAATAAATAAATAAAAAATAAAACAAGGTGTTCCCTACTAAATTTGCGTATTGTTTCATGTACAACACGAATATGGAATGAAAGACAGGGGTTACCATTTTAAGAAATGGATCTTGGTCTGACATTTGAAAGAGGGTTCGCCGGCCGCGGTTGCCGAGGAGGCTGAGGCGCTTCAGTCAAGGTCTGCATGGTCACTACGGTCGGGGGTTCGAATCCCCCCTCGGGCATGGATATTTGTGCCGTCCGTAGTTGTAGCTAGTTCATAAGTAGTTTGTAAGTTTAGGGACTGATAACCCCGTAGTTAAGTCCCATAAGCTTAACAAACATTTGAACATTTGAAAGAGGGTTCAAGGTCATTACGAGAGCCGCGGCAGATTATCCGTGCGCACTGGGGCGCCCTGCTGCGGGGCGCGCAGCCATTCGCCGGCGGGGGCTCGAGTCCCCACTTTGGCATGGGTGTTTGTGTTGCCTTTAGATTAGTTTAACTTAGTGTAAGTAGTCTGTAAGCAATGGACTGATAACCAAGCAGTAGAGTCTGATAGATTTACAAATATTTGATCATTTCGAAATAACCACTCAATGACCTCATTCATACATTCCAACTTCTACTAGAGACACTTTTCCTTGCAAAATTGTGCCGCTTCAGAGATATCAGCTAATCTTCAGCATTCTCCTGTAGCGCCACGTCTCAAAACCTTCAAATGTATTGTTATATGTACTGTTTGTCGTAGCGTTTCACTCCCGTACAAGGCTACATTCCAAATGCCCTCAGAAAAGACGTGCTACCACTTAAATTAATATTCGATGTTAAGATGTTTCTCTTCTTCAGAAATGCATTTACTCCCATTCAACGTTTTATCTCTTCCTTACTCCGGCCAAAAGTTGTTGTTTCACTGCACAAAGAGCGAAACGCATCAACTTTTCTTGTTTCGTTTCCTACCCAAGTCCCCTCAGTATTATGTGATTCAATTCGACTACATTCCATTAGCCTTGTTCTGTTCTCGTTAATGTTTATCTTTACCCTCCTGTCAAGATACTATCGAATCGTTTCAACTTCTCTTCCAGGTCTATTCTATCTCTGATAATGTCGTCGCCATTATTGTCCGCATATATCTGTTCGAAATCCTTCAACAAATATATTGAATAGAAGGAGAACCGACCGAGAAATATTGTCTTTGAGATTTGATGCACCTACTAAATGTTTCTATCGTTCTACGGCCTGCCTTCCACGCAACGTTTAGCTTTGGTTCCAATGTTAGTCGTTCGATATTATTAAAGCTCAAAGTATTTATTAACGTATAATAGAAAAGCATTTATGAACTAAATATACAGTAATAAAAGAATTAAGTAAAAACCTAATGTATTCACTAGAATAGCGCCACATTGTCATTATATTTCTTCTGTAATTAAACAGAAGTAAACAAACATTCAGTTGGGTAGAGATAAAATTTACATGAAATTTCAAAAAAAATATTGGTTCCCTTTGTATCAGTGGGTGAAATACGTACTTCATTCCACACCAACGTATTTGCTCTACCCTGTCCTTTATACAACAACCGTTAGCGAACGAGTGCTATGGAATCCAAGGAACGCAGCTGGTCTCTTTCTATAGCGGTGACTGCTGCTGCCGGGGGCTCAACACAATTCCAGCTTTGCGAAAATGTACCCTCTTTGTTGCACGGTCGCTGGCTTATAACTTCGCCACAGACTGCAACTGTTTCTGGCAGCTGCGGATGAAGCACAGAACATTAGCCGCTCGCTATTGGATTTGCAGAACATAAAATTAAAGCGAATGGAGCCGATTGAGAGAGAATCCCTCTGAAACATCGGCAGGTACAATTTATATACCCTGTTTAAAAAGGGAAAATGAAAACGTCTCGTGAGCAATTCTTCTCTCTTTTAGGAGAGAAACGGTAAAACGAAGAGACGGTATTTTGGAATTGAAGGCAAACTTTTTCCCATCGCTGTGCAGTTTGCAGGCTATAGATGTTTTTGTTTGTCTCCACGTTTCAGTATCACTTTTTCGGACACCGTATCCAGAATACTACCGTTTGATGTAGAACCATAATTATTATTTTACCTGAGTGATTCTAATAAAAGAATGTCGCGAAAAATATACTTTTCGCTAAACAAAAATACACAGAGATGAAATCGCTTGGAGCAACGTTTACAGGATAAATATGGTAGGTCTGCTGAATTTCGCCTCGTATTCATCTCTTTCTCTCTCTCTCTCTCTCTCTCTCTCTCTCTCTCTCTCTCTCTCTCTCTCTCTCTCTCTCTCTCTCTTCATTTCAAATGTCATCAAAATCAGTTTTCCACATTGGAGAGTCACCTTAATGTTCTTTTGTTCCTGGGGATGAAGTAGTCACTGGCAAACAGAAGTAGAAAGGTATCTGAATATACGTAATAGTAATTACGTATTCTACAGCCGGGACACGGAAACCATTTCTCTTTAAGGCAATACTTCAGCAGGTCGACAGAACATGACCTCACGTACTAGTTATCGATCAACTCTTGGAAGCAACCGCTCCGTGGAAGACACAGCCAGAAAACAAGAAGACCCAAAAGTCTTCGAATCGTTGTGGGAAGCAGATGGCGGCTAAATGTGATTCTTATCAACATTAGCAGAAGAATTTTGTAAAATAAATCCCATTTATTTTCTTTATTTATACTACAGGCCTCTTTCGGAAATGCTTCCATCATCAGGTATCTGCAAGTAATATAAGATATATTAAGTATTCCTTATGCAAAATTTTTAAAGAAGAGTTATTTTATGTACATAGATTTTCGTATCATCAATACCTTATCGTCGGTCTGTCTATGGTTTTCTTATCAAAGCGATTAAGATATGGATGATAAAATCTATGTACATAAAATAACTCTTATTTAAAAATTTTGCATAAGGAATGCTTTATATATCTTATATTACTTGCAGGTACCTGATGATGTAAGTATTTCAGAAATAGGCCTATAGCATAAATAAAGAAAATAAATAGCAGCGTTTGGGATTTAATATACACAGTGTCATTAAAGGACATTTATAACGCAGCACATCCATAGGACTATAAATTTTCAGAGGAAGTTTATTTATTTATAATAATATAATAAGAAAACGTGTCAAACGGATTGAGAAACACCGAGGTTCACTAGAAAAGAAACAAGATTTCACCAACGAAATGAAATGATTTTTAGTTTAATTCTTTAGAAGCTCATGCTGAATGTTTTAACATTCTTATCTATGATTTCATATTATTATTGTGTATTTTCTCAAACAGAGAGGCCAGTAATACATTTCTAGATTAATTTAGGGAATAAATAAATTAACATATTGTGAACAATTATAGTACAGAAGACGAAATAGGTATAAAAAAGCATTGTGGAAGGAGCAGGTTGTTTGGAAGGGTGATGAAGGCCAAATAAGAAATAAAACAAAATGATACTCTTTATCGTAATTATTGTTGATGGTAAGTAGCCATAACCGATATGTGATTTCTTTCTTTCACGTCAGAGGTTTTCAGAAAATTTTATTCTCGTAGAAGGTTGCAAAGCTCTTTATACGATATATAGTAATAATATTCCCTGTATATCGATAGTATACAGGATGATCGCCACCAACGTTGGTCGTGGTGTAATGGAACTTACACGTGATTACTTTCACGTTCTTCTTGAAGCTGTGTCCAATACCCACTTCTGAACCTGTCGACAGATACAGAGACTATAACAAGAGGTTCGAAAGTCATATTTTTTATTCATACAACAGCATACTTCGTTTCACCGTCAAATTTCCTGCAGACTAGTTCTTTGCTTGCAGCTAAAACTATCGAAATTGTTAAATAGATACATAAAACCGACGAACAACTTCGATGTTCATTTCAATATGTAACTGCCATACCACCATTAAGATATAATTTTCAAGCTGCTTCGAGTTTAATGTGTTACACATTCAGCAAAATACATTTTTAGTAGATCACACACACCTTCTTTAAAACATTACGACATGCTAATATTCCAAGTTAAAGAAGTTATAATGAACTTGTTGTTTAGCAACGTAAGAATTACCACTAAATATGGCAACTAAAAGGCGGGATATCCTAAATCAACAATAATACTATTTTTAATTCAATGCACAATAATATTACCTAGGACAAGAATCCATTAGTAGATCGGTATCAAGAAAACAAGGCCTCATAAGGCGAACTGTTCAAACACATACGTGAGCAGTTGACGAAAGGCGAGGCATTCCTCTGCTCAATCGCATGCGAATGTTTCGCCCTCCAGTCAGTGCTTGGGGCCGGCAAGAGGTTTACACAGAAGTGAACGAGGCACTTCACAGCACGGCGAGAGCGTATAAACAAAGTGTATGACACGAAAACCTACTACAATTAAATCTTTAGAAATGTTCAAATGTTTGTAAATCTATCGAACTCAACTGCTGGGTTATTAGTTCGTAGCTTAAAAACTACTTAAACTAAGGTAAACTAACCTAAGGACGAACACGAAGGCCCATGCCCGAGGGGAGGACTCGAACCCCCGACGCCGCGGCGAAGCGGCTTAGCGCATTGAGGCGCTACGTTCCGATGCGCGAGGTCGTTCCCCGTCGGGGGTTCGAATCCCACCTCGAGCATGGATGTTTGTGTCGTTTTAGCATAAGGTAATTCATAAGTAGTTTGCAAGTTTAGGTAATGATGACCTCGTAGTTAAGTCGCTTAATCTTGACAAGCAATTGAACTTTTATGAACCCCCGACGACGAACGTCCGCGCGCACCGCAACAAGGTGCCCTAATACGCACGGCTAATCCGCCGCGGCAGCTACATCTCACCAAATGTTATTCAGTTTGCCTCAGACGTTTCAAAAAATGATTTCTTGCATTAGATGTGCCGGTAATAAGAAACCGTTAAATAATAACTCAGGGTGTCATAATATAGGACCACCTTTTTGTGGTAACTTGACACGCTTTTTTTTTTTTTTTTTTTTTTTTTTTTGACACGCTTCATTTATATTTAAAAAACTGTTGTTTTCAATACAGTCAGAGGAAATACAAGGCCGATTGATAGTAGAATGAACACCTCAATATACCAAGACTTTGCATGCGGGTGTTTAGAAGCCTAAAATTTTCTCAGATTTATTCTCCTGTGCCTTTAAACTTATCGCTGCCGCGTGGGCTGCTTACGAAACTACAATCGCTAACATTATCCTCCGAATGCAAAAACATATTGTTGACTCCAACTTACATAGGTAGAAACGATCATCAGAATAAAATACGAGAAATCGGAGCTCGAACGGAGAGATTCAGGTGTTCTTTCTTCCCACGTGCTATTCGAGAATGGAATGGGAGATAAATAGTATAAATGGGTTCGATGAACCCTCTGCCAGGCACTTGAATGTGATTTGCAGAGTATCCCAAGTAGACGTAGATGTAGAACACTGACGAGTCAAAATACCGTCAGAACCACGTCCGAATTAATCACTGAGATTCACTACTGTTTGTTAGATCTCGCATTCGAAGCTACAGCGGAAAGATTCATTATAAATATAAAGAGACAAATGACTCCATTCACTTTATTCCAACAATCTCTGAGACTGTAGCTGTAAGAGGACCCCGAATCTCGCATTCATAACACTTCTGAGTCTGTGTACCATGGGCGAGTATGTTCTCACTTCTGGAATTTTCACTCACAATAAGGGGTGCGAACTTTCCCTCAACGATTCGACCTCATTCAGTTTATACAGTATAATGTTTATGACTGACCAGAGTATCGCGGGATGGGTTTCACCGATTTGATTCAAACTCTGTAAGAAGAAGGAAGCAGCTGAACTTTTAAAATTCACAAAATATCTCGCCCGAGTTGTCTAAAGGGAAAGCGAATACGGTCGCGAAAGTTTGCCCACATATAAATATGTGCTATATAAGCTGCTTACTGGATCACAATCTTTGATGAAAGTAAGTGGCGTGGTGAAGAAACGCTTGGCCTGTAAATTTTGCGGCCCAGGTTCAATTCCCGGTTCTTCTTAGATTCTTGCTCATTATACATTACCCATCGCAATGTAAACCTTTTAATTACATTTAAATTTACTTAGTTAATTCGGTGTTCCACGAAAGTTAATATCAAGAGGAGACTCAATTTAAACACATTCAATCGTACAGCATGAGTTCAATGCCCCTTTTTTCAACCCAATGATCCAATACACCTGGTATGCACCAAAATCAATAGTGAAAAGTCATATACTTGAAAAGTATGTTTTGCAGCGAAGCATAAAACGCCTAAAATTTCTTGCTTTAAATACTTTGATGAAGTCTGCATAGTGTGAAGTTTATGTTTCTTTGACGATGAACACCCTAAGGAATATAACAATTTTTGGAAATATTATTTTCATTTATAACTTCGTTGAATTATGAAAATTTAACTATTAAATAAAGTATATTAATTAATTAAATTATAACGAAACCTAATATATTAATGATTCACTGAAAATTCATAATTAATAGTTAAAATTTCAATGGCTAATATAAGAAAAATATTTTGGAAGGGGCGAGTTTCGAATCCGTGCTGTGTTATTCAAAAACCTAATCGCTTGGCCACTGACATCAGCAATGCTGATCCTCAAGATAAGCTGATATTGCTCCTATCTGTAGTTGGAAAATTTTTGCAAGCGTTATCTCTTTGCCTATGGCCTACGTAGGAGAGATCTTCTAGGAATTTAAAATGTTCATATTCGTACCTCTTGCCGCACAGTTTGGGCCGAGTAGTCGAGACCCATCCAGCGATCTCTATTGTTGAGACTTTCAACACGCAAACGCATAAGAGCAATTATCAAACTCTGTCGAGACATTCGCATTCGAAGATTGTCATTGTAGATATTACACTCTTGGTATGTGCTTGAATGGTTTTTAACCCACATATCCACTTATTTCAGCTAATGAATTGTGGCTACTGTAATGATTGACATGTGCCCTGAAACCTACGTTTAAGGAAATTCTTCATTTAGGAACATGAACAGAAAATTATCAGTCTATGAAACAAAATTACGCTATGACTCATCGAATCTCTGTTGCATTATTCCAGTGGCAGTGATAATCTGCTCAGAACATCTGCGCGCAAATAGACTATTTCGTACAGTCATCCAAAAGTTCTCTTTGTTATTATAAGCCATAATTTGAACTGGGAGTAATAAATCTTTGGTACTATATTCGCTTCAAAAGTTATTATTGGGTAGAAAATTTACGTATGTGAAATATACGGATTGCAACTTGGCTTCTCGTGCACTCATGGAAATGAGCGCATAAAAAAATCCTTATCTGGAAACCATGCACCCTTTTGACGAAAACGTGGTTTTGTATTCTGTACAGTAACGGAAACCCACCTCTGTGTAATGTTGTTCTAATACATCAGTGCTCGGATCAGAATAAACGGCGTCGGCTTCTAAATCCAAGATATCAGCGTTCGAATCTTTTACTGCTCTAATATTTTTTCCCCTTCATTTGTCCTATTTTCCCACAAAAAGGCTCTTGCTATGATGAAGAAACATCAACAGTCGACTCTTAGGCACGATATTGTACAAGTTACTCTACCTCCTTGGGTTCGATGCTTCATGGAAAAGATGGCCGACTTCATTCTAAGGTAATTGCTCAGACGTCTACTTCCTGCATGATGTATTCGTAGAGCGGGTGGTTTGACGGGTTGATGTTTTTGATTAGTATGCGAAACGTCACGTGTTCGATACTCGCCAAACTCATATCAAACGATCTTCTTAACCTCTGAGGATGCTAAATGACGAACACCGGGCTCGCCGTTATTCGGAATTCTTGTTCTCGTACTATCGTTTGGAGTGAAACAGGATTAGATTAAACCACTACTGATTTAAATGTCACAGTATTCCAAATGTTGCTTAGACAAAAAACGTTGCTCTGGCGTCGTTCTTGAAAGATACATAAGAAAATTTAATCCTGGGTTGGATTCGATAGTTTAAAGAAATTCATTTAATGCAACACAATTCTCTGTTGCACATGTTTCATTTCGTATTATCAATATATTTTCATGATTACGAAATAATACTGTGACCGAAAACAATAATTAATTTCCTCACTATTTTGCGATACAGATTATTACTCATCATGTACGTTTGTTTTTGTTACGTGAGCAAGCTGATGAGTCATATTTCAATACAGAAGATAAAAAGCAGAGTGTCCGTATGTGTGTACGTGTTGCATACAAATCTACAGTTTTGATCCAATCTTTCTCAAATTTTATACAAGTAAGCTTCAATCCATGAGAACATTCGTCGGAAGTGTAAGAATCACGTACGATATATAGTTCACGAGATATGACGTCAAAAAAAAATGAGATGCGCGAAAAACTGCTGCATTTTGCGGCAATGCTGCTCATTTTCTCCTAAACCATTGGACAGATTTCAACCAAATTTGGTACACACATTCCTTATCGTGAGGTAATAATTGCTGCATGGTTAAGAATCAAGTGCGGCACATGGTTCAAGAGATATTACGTGATAACTAATAGAAATCCCAAAAAATTCCATATAATGCGACGAGACTTTCGAAATACACTGTATGAGAATGGCGGTACTTAGCGACTTGCAACAAACTTTAAACATAATTTACAACTTTTCTTCAACTTTTTCTCGCTGACAACCATAGAAAAATGATGAAAAAAGTTTCTCGCTTACTACTTTTCCGCTGTTTATGGAGTAAAACTACGACATTCGGCATGACATTACAATTTATAATTTGTACACTACAAATAGAAGCTGCCGGCCGCGGTGGCCGAGGGGACTGAGGCGCTCCAGTCACGGTCTGCACGGCCACTACGGTCGGGGGCTCGAATCCCCCCTCGGGCATGGATATTTGTGCCTTCCTAGTTCGTAAGTAGTTTCTAAGTTTAGGGACTGATGACCCCGTAGTTAAGTCCCATAGACTCTACAAACATTTGAACATTTGAAATAGCAGCTGCAGGAAATTTTACAGACAGTAACACACATATAGTTGAATGTACCTTCTAAATTGTATCACAGTACGACACGTAGTTCATGAGATATGAGCACATAAACAGTAACGTTCATGGAAAACCGCCCCATCAAGCATCACGTTTTAATTTATAACTTCTTTCCTACTAACCGTATTCGAAACAGATTTTACCGGCATACAGCACTTATACAAATGAATATATACCTGAAAAATGTTAGGAATAAGTAAATAAATACCCGGGCCACGGCGGGTTTTCAGCTAGTAATAAATAAACGTATCTTTTAGCATAGTTTGGTTCTCTGCACATTCATTTGACATAATCGTCTCTGGTATTATAACGACCCAATATAGGACAGAATGGACACCACTTGGTAGATATGGACTACTGATCAGTTAGCTGCAGCTGTGGATGTTCACAATCACTTTTCCACATTGGCAGTATTGGATACGTTTGCTCTTCTTACTGGAGCTATTGTAATATTCGTTTCTAAATTATACGTGCAATTTATACAATTCATGACCACTATTTTCTGAAACTCTAGTGTTTATTCATCTTTGGGTACCGTTAGCACTTTCGTTACAAGGTCGATCAATTATGTGCGATAACTGATTACAGGAATACCATTTCTCTGAGGGAAAGTGTAGTTTGAGGTAACACAGCTGGATTATGTTTGTTAAATTTATACTAATATCTTAGTTGGAACATCAACAGAAAGAGAACCAATGGAAATGAGATATAGAAAATACTATCAGCGACTTGCCGCACCAAACGGTTCTCGTGTTTATAGCGCGACCGAGGCACTGGGCGGAAACCGTCACGCGATCGCTATGAATATCATGGAGCACTGTAACCCTTAGCACTTCGTAACAAAGTGTTTAGAACGGGATCTGTTTTTTCGGCTCGCTCAACGAATAAGTGTTGTAGTGTAACTCCAGCAAGTGTCACGTTGTAGCATCCACTAGACATTTGTCGACCTGCACTTGTGTGATGGTTACTCTAAGTAGTGGCTAACGTCTATAATTTGCTTCCTGTCTTGTAATTAATTCTATGTTAAGCATGCACATTTTTCATTCGAATGTGTCAGTAACGCCAGACAATAAACTTCAGCATCTAAATTCTTATTGCTGTCTTCGTTCACTGAAGCTATAAGAAGAGAAATCTGCAAAGGAATGTGTCGGTCACGAATAGCTTAAAACTTTATGGCTAAAACACAAAGCAGTTTCAAAAATCCGTTTGTAAAGACCCCTTCACGTCGCACAGTAAACGCGTATGTCGTTGCAACTGGCTGCACTACTGGAAGATAACTGTTTTCCTCTCAGATTCACGTGTAATCGACAGTATGTTTGATCTTGTCTTCTGGCTGTTTATTCTTCCGAACAGGCAGCAAAACTTTGCGGTTGACCCTTACGATTATACAAGGTGTGTCGCGATTTCTGTCAACGACTGTACTCAGAGGAAAGTCGTGGAGCATGAGGGAAAGAATAAGCTTCCGAAAAGTGCGGCTTTGTTGGTGGAGTAAAACAACGTGCAGAAGTGAATACCGAATGAACAATTTCACCCCTGCGCGTCTGATGTAACTTCTTTCCTTGAAACCCAAGATCGTGTCGTATGTTCGATATCGTAAGAGCTTTCCTAATTACTTTACGAGTACGGGTATATCTTCTTTTTCTTAGTTTCCCAGCGCACGAAATTATATAAGAGACAACAGTAAATGTTTTGATATATATATATATATAGGGTGAGTCACCTAACATTACCGCTGGATATATTTCGTAAACCACAACAGTGCACTGAAGCAACACTCGTAAACACGGTCGTCATCGTAAACATGTCCTTGCAGACGCTGCTCGCCGACCGTGGCTCGTGTTTGTTACAACACGCAACTGAACGTCGGAGGATTCAAGGTTACAATATCTCCGGATGTAATTAACATTTTACAATGCAACAAACGGCACTGATTACGTATTTGTTTTTATATTCAGATGTGCTAACAAAACTAACGGGGTTACATTTAAAAAACGTATTTTTGTGTTGAAAAACATACTTCCATGCATTTTTTTTTATGGTTTGTATTAACCAATTACACTAGCCCCTCTCCTCACGTTCGGTCTGTGGAATCGGTTCGTCAGTATTTGATGTGGTTTACGAAATATATCCAGTGGTAATGTTAGGTGACTCCCCCTATATATATATATATATATATATATATATATATATATATATATATATATATATATATATACCGTGATTGAATTTATTCAAAAATTTATTGTGAATGTATAAAATTTATTATGTATCTGCTGGGTGTGTCACTACAATTGTCACCCTTGTCAGCAATAATAACTGAATAACTCCGAAATATGAAGCTGACAAGTCTGTGGTGCAAACGTTGTGGGGCGACGGTGGCCAGAATATTTATGTTGTTTTTGTGTGTGTTGCCTTGGGTTAGTTTGTTTATTAGACTAAGAACTGATAACCGCAGTAGTTAAGTCTTAAAAGATTTACCAACATTTGAATTCATTGCGTTACTTTCATTGTCATTCTTGTTAAATCTTTCGGAATCAACACAGAAAATGGACATCGGGTGGCTGTAAATAGAGCAGGCCTGTTGCGCACACTTCCTGCGAATGTTGATCAGTAGGCCTTTTAGAATCTCACATGATGTAAACCACACATTTCCAACTTTCCCAATTGCTTTATTTTGATTCCCGCTGCCAGCTGGCGTAGTACAAGAATCTATCGTTGCTATGTATTATAACCGCACATTACCATTTTGTCAACTTGTTTAGTGATTTATACCGTTCTAATACAGGCACATAGTAAGCAGATGTCTCCTGGACGTGTATTACAAAAATGCAGTGGATATTTCGTATACTTAAAATTTTTAAGTTGCTGTTCCCTCGAGCGTGGCATGTAAACTTTTTGTGGAAGAAGTGTTGATCGACCTTTTCGTAATGGAAAGAATGTTTTCAACCCTGACATTTTCTACTGAGAGAAGCAGTAATCGAAGAACGACGCAAAGAATTACGTGCTTCAGTTAATCGGCAAATTCCGAGAAGCCGTAAATGATACGATCACTACAAATGAAGGTCTGCTTAATTACTTCGTAGTAATTAAATTCCTCCAGCTATTTTCCTTACCATATAACTTCTCCAACACTTAGTCTCATACTTCCCAATTATTTCATCCGCTTTGAACGAAAATATGCAGTTCCCTTTGCAAGTAAATTCCTCCCTAGGGTGCCCTTCTTATATGCAACTTTAAACGACTCTCCTAGAAAGTTTTGTTTATATTCCAATGAAATGTTAACATACATCTGCGTCTGAATATAAATACAGACTAGAGCATGTAGTACTCATGTAAAATAAGTCACTGGCATTGAGAAGTTCTTTCCCTAATATTGCACCCAAACATTTCACCACATTTTCGTTATTTCGCACATTTTATGGTACAGTGTACTTCAACTGAGAAAAGCGGTTTGTTAACAGTTGTGAGGATTGTGGTGTCGCACAAGTCTAAAGTGCGCGCCACCTACTTCCGCCGCGCGCCGCCATGCACGCACGGCGCGGCGTTCTTACGACGTCAGCCACGAGCGCCCTCTGCAGCGATCCCGTTCGTGGCCACCACTGAACGACATCGTTCACTTGGGACTGAGATAGGAACCAGTTAACACTTCGGAATCAGATAGGCACCTGTGAAGACTTGGCTATTGGATAGGCACTAGGCAGGCCTCTAGCTCAACTATGTATCAGCATTCTGCAGTACTGAGCTATGTAAAAGTTAAGTATTACTAAGTCTCTAAGAAATATATATTTCGTTCTAATTTACTCTATTGTTTCTAGTTTCTGCTATCCCACTGGCTGGTCACCTCCTACCTGCACAAGTGTGCATCCTTTATTCTTGTGTCGGTCTTTCTACTCGGCCACCGACACCTACGACGGAAACGAGACACAAAAGCGGCGACGAGGCTGGGACACAAAAAGGATGAGCTTGGTTCGTGTCCCCTTCCGGTATTCTTGATTTTCAGTTGTCCTCAAGCTTCCGTAATTATAATGTCGGACGTTCTTGAGGAAATCGGTCATATTCGTGTACTTGCACTCTAGCGACTACTATTGACAGAACAAACACGGTGTCACACAAAAAATTTATGGCAGGCTATGGTCGGGGGTTCGAATCCACTCCTCGGGCATGGATGTTTGTGTCGTCTTTGGTATAAGGTAGTTTGTAATTTTAGGGACTGATGACTCCTTAAGCTTAAGAAACTTTTGAACATTTTGTTTGTGGCAGTTGTGTGCATTTGCCTCACAAAAAACGTTCAAACGTTTGTATAGCTTATGGGACTTAACTACGGGGTCATCAGTCCCTAAACCTACAAACTACTTACGAACTAGCTAATCCTAAGGACGGCACAAATATCCATGCCCGAGGGGGGATTCGAACCCCCGACCGTAGTGGTCGTGCAGACCGTGACTGGAGCGTCTCAGTCCCCACGGCCACCGCGGCCAGCGTTTGCCTCACACCTGAATAGAGATAGTGACGTACTGACGTGCATTGTATGCGTAAGCTACATTTATTGTGGCTAAACACAACTAGAGAGCATAGTACGAAGCAAACCAAATCCGCATTATAGGCAACACATCGCGTTAAGAACTGCTGTTGCTTTTCTAGTCAGAGAATTGCGTGTTTATCAAAATCATCTGTAATTTCCAACAGTAGCCTACATTTTTGGCTGTAATTCCGACATTTTCTGCACCGTACTGTTGCACAAAAGACTGCAATAAATAAACACATGCATACACCTACTCCAACGTACACAAATTTGTAGGATCGCTCGAGGGGTGGATACTTGACAAAAACAGGGCTAATGACAATATTTCCGGAAACGCATGTTTTCCTAGCTAGAGGCCGTGGTTTAATGGAAGTTGAACCCTGAAGCCAAAGTTACAGTATGTGTTGTAAATAGTTTCGATATGCCTCAGTCTAGTTCGCGGGTTAGATCCCCGCCAGGTCCTATGATTTTTATCTGTTTTAATTTCTTTCAACTCTGGTAATGTTGCTGATGTGAAAAATGTCGAGTAACACCGTGATTCGGAATCCACGTTAAACTGTAGGTCCCCAATGAATGGCTGAGTAAGTCAGTTCGAAGGTTGGAAGTAGGAAATGGCATACCACCTAAAAACAGGCCCGTGCCTAGTAATGCACTGTGGTTTTCAAACCAGTCTTCTGATTGTTGACTACTTAACGTATTTTTACTGAGACATAATGTTACGGATCGCGCGGCTTCCTCTGCTGGGGGTTCGATTCTTCTGTTTAGCATGTGTGTGTGTGTGTGTGTGTGTGTGTGTGTGTGTGTGTGTTTGATATGTTTAGCATAAGTTAGTCTAGGGAACGATGACGTAAGCAGTTTCATCCCTTAGGTTTATAAAAATTTGAATATCAGTTTGGGTGTCATTGATGATTCGAAGGGATACATCGCTGATACATGCTGGTGCTCCAGGTCACATCGCCGTTGACGTCCGGATAACTTAGAAGTGTCTTCCCTGCTCGATTGAAGGGGTGAGGGGATCTATTTGCATGGCATGGACATTCACCGGATCCCAACTCGTGCGAGTTCTGGCAATTGGCCTTAAGGTCATCTAAAAGTTATCGTGAATACTGAACCCATTCCAGAAGTGATGGCACGTTATTAGCGTATTAATTTAGCTATTGACAGCGGATGCAGTCTCGCCGATGTGAACTACTGAAACAAAATTGCTACCGCGAGTACATGTTTGTTTTGAGACAAGTGGAAACCACAAGGCGGCAGTCTCTGTGACAAAATATGATTGAATAAATGGTTTCTAGCATATCCGTTTGTAACTTCAGTATACCTTTTTTGTTCCGTATTCACTCTGCCATCAATTCCTAGATAGCGTCGTTGGCCTTCAGTCCGCAGACTTGTTTGATGCAGCTCTCCAAGCTACCCTGTCCTGTGCAAGCCTCTTCATCTGAGAATACGAACGACAACCTACATCCTTTTCAATTTGCTTACTGTATTCGTCCTTCGGTCTCCCTCTACAATTTATACCCCACACACTTCATTCTAATGATAGGTTGACGATTCACTGATGTTGATCACCTCATTAGTTATGTTTTCTACGCATCTAATCTTCATCATTCGTCTGTGGCATCACATCTCAAAAGCTTCTATCACTTTTTTTCTGATCTCATTGTCCACGTTTCACTCTCATACAATGCGACACTCCAGAAAAATTATTTCAGAAAGGACTTCATAACATTTAAACTAATACTGAATGTCAACAAATTTTGCTTCTCCAGAAATGCTTTTGTTCCCTTAGCCATCTGGATTTTATATCTTCTTTACTTCGGCCATCAGAAGTTATCTTGCTACCTAAATAACAAAATTCATCTACTACTTTTATTGTCTTATTACCTAATATAATGCCTTCAGCATCGCCTAACTTTCTGATACTACATTCCAATAACTTTGTTTTACTCTTGTTAATGTTCATCTTATACCTTCCTTTCAAGACACTGTCCATTCAGTTTAACTGCTCTTCTAGGTCTTTTGTTGTGTCTGACAGAATTACTATGTCGTCAGCAAAGCGCAAGGTTTTTTTCCCCATCCCTGAAGTTTAATTCCCTCTACAAATTTCTCCCTGCATTGTTTCACAGCTTGCTCAAAGCATAGATTGAACAACATTTGGAAAAGGCTACAACCCTCTTTTACTCCCCAACCTCTGCGACCCTTTCATGATCTTCGACTCTAATAATTGCTGTCTGCTTTTAGCACAAGTTGAATATAACTCTTATCTGCCTATATTTTACCCCTGCTACCTTCAAAATCTGAGTAAGTGTATTCCAGTCAATGTTGTCAAAAGTTTTCTCCAGATCTACAAAAGATCGTTAAACTATCTCCTAAGGTAAGTCGTAAAGTGAGTATTGCCTCGCGTGTTCCTACATTTCTCCTAAATCCAAATTGATCTTCCAAAAAGTCGTATTCTTCCAGTTTTTCCATTCGAGTTAGTATTTTGCAACCATAACTGATTAAACTTTCTGTAATTTTCACATTCGTCTGCACTTGCTTTCTTAGGAATTGGAATCACTATATTCTTCTTGAAGTCTTAAAGTATTTCCCCCCTCTCATATATCTTGCATACCAGATGACTAGCTCTCCTAACGATAGTAGCAGTTCAGAGGGGAGATACGTACTCCAGCGGCCTTGTTTCTAATAAAATCTTTTATTGCGCTGTCAAATTCTTCTCGCAGTATAATATCTCCTATCTCATCTTCCTCTATTTCCTCTTCCATTTCTAGAATACTGCCTTTAAATTTATTTCCTTTGTACAGTTCTATAGATTCCTTCAGTCTTTCAGCTCTCCCTTCTTTGCTTAATACTAGTTTTCCATTTGAGTTCTTGTTATTCATAGCGCTGCTTTTCTTATCTGCTAACGTATCTTATTTTTTACCTGTAGTTCCCCTAGTTATACATTCTTCTACTGCCTAGTATTTCTCCTCAAGTCACTTCTGCTTATCCTTTCTACATTTCCTGTCAACCTCATTTTTCAGTCGTCTGTACATCTTCTTGCCTGCTTCACTTACTGCATTTTTATATATTCTCCTTTCGTCAGTGAAGTTCAGTATCCCCTATGTTATCCAAACATTTATATTAGTCCTTCTGCCTATATGATCATCTGCCGCCTTCACTGTTCTCAGAGCTACCCATTCTTCTTCTATTGTATGGCTTTTCCCCCGTTTCAGACAATCCATGCCTAATTCTCCATCTAAAGTCTCTAGCCACCTCTGGTTCCAGATTCCATCTCCTTAATTTTCTACTTTTTTGCAGTCTCTTTAAGTTTTAACTACAGTTCTTAACCAATAGGTTATGGTCAGAATCTACATCTGTCCCTGGAAATATCTTACAGTTTAAAACCTGGTATCTAAATCTATTCCTTACCATTATAAAGTCAATCGGGTACCTCCCAGTGTCTTCTTTGTGTCTTCCACATATATAACCATATTTCATGATGATTAAACCAAGTGTTTGTGATGATTAAATTGTGCTCTGCACAAAATTCTACCAGGGATATCCTCTTTCATTCCTTTCCCCAGTCCATATTCACCTACTACATTTTCTTCTTTCCCCAGTCTCCCTATTACGTTTTCTTCTCCTTTAACGGTCTCTTCATAATTTACTTCGATCTCCTCATCATTGCAAGTTTAGGGACTGATAACCCCGTAGTTAAGCCCCATAAGCTTAAAAAACTTATGAACTTCTTTTTTTTTTTTTTTTTTTTTTTTTTTTTTTTTTTTTTTTTTTTTTTTTTTTTTGAGATTGCGTACTGTCTTCTTAAATGCAGGCAGCAAGACGTGAGCGAGCTACCAGCTGCTGTTGAGCATCTGTAAATGTGCCACGTAACTCGGTAATGTTGCTTTCAAGTCTTTAAGGAATTGATAAGTGGAAGAATTGCTTTGTGGCGATAAACAGTGAACTACAGTTACCCTGGTTAATTGTATGATTTGCTAGTGGAAATGTTGCGCTTATTTTGATAAATTGTGCGGACTACAGTTTACTGGCGAATTACCAACTGGATAAATTGGAAAGTGAAACTGATTCGGAGAATTTGATTCAATACCTAATAAAGGGTTCTCGGCAAGAGTCATTATTTGATATCGCGATATGAATATAATGTATATATAGCTTCATACTAGAGTGGTACAAATAAAGTGTGTTAGTAAAACAAATAGGGACCGATGACCCCGTAGTTAAGTCCCATAAGCTATACAAACATTTGAAAATTTGATTTGAGTAAAACAAAAACTGCTTTTATTCGGAGTAGGTAAACTGTTTCGGCATTGTACCAAATTCTAGCAACACACATTGCGGACTACACATCGTTACAGTCCACGGCCTGTGGAGAAAGAGTTTCCAACAGGGACATATTAATACAATGACTGCCATGATTAAATTTTATACTTTGCTTTCCTATGCCTCATTGATTAGATTACATTAGATTAGGTTAATACTTTTTTCACAGATCATATATACGACATTTCGTGATGATGTGAAACGTATCAGTTTAGCAAAGTTGTTTATAAATGACAATATTTTAAGGTTTTATCTAACAATTCATCTGAAGTGTAGAAGGAGTTGCCAATCAGAAATTTCTCAATTTCTTTGTAAATGCCAGTTGGCTATCAGTCAGACTTTTGATGCTGCTTGGTAAGTAACCGAAGACTTTTGTGGCAATATAATGCACCCCTTTCTGGGCCAAAGTTAGATTTAACCTTGAATAGTGTTGTAGCTATGCACACTTCTATTACTTTGAATTGAGTCAGATTGTTAATAACAAATTTCATGAGTGAATATATATATTGTGAAGCTACAGTGAAGATCCCTAGATCCTTAAATAAATGTCTGCAGGATGATCTTGGGTGGGCTCCAGCAATTATGACTACACTCTTTTGTGCAATGAATACTTTTTTTAATCAATGTTACCTTGCTCCAGAAAAAGATACCATATGCAATCAATGAATGAAAATAGGCACAGTAAACTAATTTACTGAGATGTATATCATCTACATCTATCTACATGGGATACTCTGCAAATCACATTTAAGTGCCTGGCAGAGGGTTCATCGAACCACAATTATAATATTTATCTCCCATTCCATACTCGAATAGCGCGCGGGAAGAGAGAACACCTGAATCTCTCTGTTCGAGCTCTGATTTCTCGTATTTTATTCTGATGATCATTTCTACCTATGTAAGTGGAAGTCAACAATATATTTTCGCATTCGGAGGAGAATGTTGGCGATTGGAGTTTCGCAAGTAGCCCATGCCGCAGTGATAAGCGCCGTTGTTGTAATGGTTCCCATCCCAGATCCTGTATCATTCCCGTAACGCTGTCTCCCCTGTATCGTGACAATACGAAACGAGCTGCCCTTCTTTGGACTCTTTCGATGTCCTCCGTCAAACCCACCTGATAAGGATTCCACACTGGGCTGCAATACTCCAAAAATGGACGGACAAGCGTAGTGTATGCAGTTTCTTTTGTAGTTCTGTTGCATCTTTTAAGGGTTCTGCCAATAAAACGCAGTCTCTGGTTCGCCTTTCCCACGATGTTATCTACGTGTTCTTTCCAATTTAAGTCTGAAGTAATAGTAATTCCTAGGTATTTTGTGGAGTTTACGGCCTTCAGTTTTGATTGATTTATCTTGTAAACAAAGTTTAACGGATTTCTTTTCGTTCTCATGTGGACGACTTCACACTTCTCATTATTTAGAGTCAATTGCCAATTTTTACACCATACTGATATCTTATTCTGATCGTTCTGCACTTGGTTTTGATCTTCAGATGATTTTACTAGACGGTAAATGACGGCGTCATCTGCAAACAACCTAAGAGAGCTACTTAGATTTTCCCCTAAATCGTTTATGTCAATAAGGAACAGCAGAGGACCAATAACACTACCCTGTGGAACGCCCGATATCACCTCTGTTTTAGTCGATGCCTTACCATCTATTACTACGAACTGTGTCATCTCTGACAAGAAATCCCCTGTCCAATCGCAAATTTGGGGCGATATACCATAACCACGCAATTTGATTAAAAGCCGTTTGTGAGTTACGGTGTCTAAAGCTTTCTGGAAATCAAGAAATACGGAATCGATTTGCGAACCCTTATCATTAGCACCCATCACTTCGTGTGAATAAAGAGCTAGTTGTGTTTCGCATGAACGATATTTTCTAAATACGTGTTGACCTTGGGTCAATAGATCGTTCTGTTCGAGATAATTCATAATATTTGAATACAGGATATGTTCCAAAACCCTGCTGCAAATTGACGTCAATGAAATAGGCCTGCAGTTTAGTGGGTTACTCCTACTGCCTTTCTTGAATATAGGTGTCACCTGGGCAACTTTACAATCTTTTGGTACAGATCCTTCTACGAGAGAGCGGTTGTATATGACTGTTAAGTAAGGAGCTATCGCTTCAGCATAATCAGATAGAAATCTAATGGGTATACAATCCGGACAAGAAGACTTGTTCTTGTTAAGTGATTTTAGTTGCTGCACTACTCCGATGATATCTACTTCTTCGTTATTCATTACGGCATCTGTTCGTAATTCGAAATCTGGAATATTGGTTTCGTCTCATTGGTGAATGAGTTTCTAAAAGCTATGTTTAGTAACTCTGCTTTAGTAGCGCTGTCATCGGCAGGATCGCCATTACTATCACGTAGTGAAGGTATTGTTTGTGAATTGCCCCGAGTATATTTATCATATGACCAAAATCTCTTTGGGTTTTCAGTCAAATTTCGAGACAGAGTTTCGTTGTGATAAATATTGTATGCATCTCGCATTGAAATCCTCGCTAAATTTCGAGCTTCTGAGTACGATCGCTAATCCTGGGGATTTTGTTATCGTTTAAATTTAGTATGCCTTTTCCTTTGCTTTTGCAACAGTGTCCTGGCCTGTTTTGTGTACCAAGGGGGATCGCCTCCTTTTATTAATTTATTTGGTATAAAACTGTCAATTGCTGTCGGTACCACTTCTTTGAATTTGAGCCACATCTGGTCTACACCCACATTTAGTGTTAGAAACGAGTGGAAGCTGTCTTTCAAGAAGCAATGTATTTTGTTTATATCTGCTTTCCTGAACAAATATACTTTGCGTTTATTTTTGGTAACTTTGGGACTTTCGATATTCAATTTCGCTACGACAACTCTGTGTTCACTAATTGCTGTATCCGTTTTGATGCTCGTTATGAGCTCAGGATTATTTGTTGCTAAGAGATCAAGTGTGTTTTCACATCCATTTACAATTCTAGTTAGCTCATGAACTAATTGCTCGAAGTAATTCTCAGAGAATGCGTTGAGTACAATTTCGGACGATGTTTTATGCCTACCTGCTGATTTGAAAATATAATTTCGCCAACAGATCGAGGGTAAATTAAAATCACCACCTACTATTATCGTGTGAGTCGGGTACGTTTTTGTAATTAGACTCAGGTTTTCTTTGAACCTTTCTGCTATTCTATCGTCAGAGTCGGGAGGCCGGTAAAAGGAACCGATTATTAACTTCTTACGATTTTCGGGTACAACCTCTACCCGTAATAGCTCGCAGGAACTATCAACTTCAACTTCGCTACATGAAATACTACTTTTGACAGCGACAAACACGCCCCCACCTATTTTGTTTAATCTATCCTTTCTGAACACCGTTAGATCTGTTGCAAATACTTCTTCTGAACTTATTTCCGGCTTGAGCCAACTTTCGCTGCCTATAATGATGTGTGTTTCGGTGCTTTCTATTAACGCTTCGAGTTCTGGCACTTTCCCCGACATAGCTACGACAATTAACAACTGTTATACCGATAGTTTCCGGATCTACATTTCTCCTGTGATCCACCTGCACCCTTTGAAATTGCCCATTTTGTTTTTCCCCGAAGCTCTTAAACCTAAAAAACCGCCCAGTCCACGCCACACAGCCCCCCTACCCGTGTAGCCGCTTCCTGCGTATAGTGGACTCCTGACCTATTCAGCGGAACCCGGAAACCCACCACCCGATGGTGCAAGTCAAGGAATCTGCAGCCTACACAGTCGCAGAACCGTCTGAGCCTCTGATTCAGACTCTACACTCGGCTCTGTACCAGAGGTCCACAGTCGGTCCTGTCAACTATGCTGCAGATGGTGAGTTCTGCTTTCATCTTGTTAGTCGCTTTAGTTAGTCGCTCGAAACCTGAGAGGATTTCTTCAGATCCGCAACGACAAACATCATTGGTACCGACGTGAGCCACCACCTGCAGTTGGGTGCACCCCGTACCCTTCAAGGCATCCGGGAGGACCCGTGCCACATCTGGAATGACTCCACCCGGTATGCACACGGAGTGCACGTTGGCCTTCTTCCCCTCCTTGGCAGTCATCTCTCTAAGGGGCTCCATCACCCGACTAACGTTGGAGCTCCCAGCTACAAGTAAACCCACCCTCTGTGAAAGCCCGGATCTTGCAGGCTGGGTGGTGACAGGGTGAGAGACACCATCCGACTCAGGAACGTCGTCCTGAGCAAATAGCGCCTCAAACCTGTTCGCAAGACGAACCGGCGAGGCCTCACGATCGGTTCCCCGGAATGTCTTGCGCCTCCTGCCACGCACTGGAGCAACCTCCCCTCGCCAAATTTTGGAATGACCCTGAGAGTATAAGTTGCTGAACTCAAACATTTCAGCAGATCTTCAATGTGTTTCTTCCAATTCAATCCCTCGTCAATGCAAAAACCTACAGTTTTTGAATTTCTACCTTAGTTACAGATTTCTTTTGAAAGTCTAAATTTATTAATGCAGTCATGCCATTTACTGTATGAAACTGTATATATCGAGTTTTATCAAAGTTTAATGAGAGTCAATTTTTTCGAGAATCATTTCATAATTTATTGTAAGACATAATTTACAATTTCATCAGTTAATTCCTGTTTGTCAGGCGTGATAGCTATACTTGTAACGTCAGCGAAAAGAACGAGTTTAACTTCTTCGTGAATATTGAATGGCAAGTCATTAATACACAGTATATTAAGAACAGCAAAGGACCCAAGACCGAACCTTATGGGAACCATCACCGGAACACCCAGTTTATCTTTCCATTTGGTCACAGAGATTTGGAAGTATACTGATTGCCTACTTTTTTTCAGTTTGAAGATATTACAGTTTGTGGGTTGCCTTTTCTGTTACTCCTAAGAGTGCAACGTAAACATTATTATGTAGACAATGATACACTACTGTACCACTTGTCACAATACAGTGTCCTCCCATTGTACAATAAAGGCTCAAGCAACTCCATAAATATTTTTCTACGAACATAGAGTGTGGAGCCACCAATTACAAAACCGTATTTGCATTATCTGTGCTCTACGGGACTCACGAGGTCTCTAAACAACACACTTCTCAGGCGGCTCACAGCAGAATGTATACATGAACCAAATATAGTAAGTAATAACAACACTGTCAACTTTTTAATGATTGGCAACTAGTTTCAATGGGCCAAGCCATCATCTTCTGGCCCTTATGATAGGGTAATCTGCATTTTGCGGTGTTAAAAACAAAATAACTGGCGTCGCATATTGATATAACATTATAACAAGGAGGACCAATAGGAACCTATCGTTCCTCCTTGCAATAATGTTACATGAATGTGCGAAACATGTTATTTTGTTATTTTTAACACAAAAATACAGATTACCCTATTATAAGAGCCTGAAGATGATGGCTTGATCCATTTCAAATGTTCTAATGTTTGTAGAGCGTATGGGACTTACTACGGGGTCATCAGTCCCTAAACTTACCAACTATTTATGAACTAGCTAATACTAAGGAGGGCACAAATATTCATGCCCGCTGGGGGATTCGAACCCCCGACCGTAGTGGCCGTGCAGAACGTAACTGGTGCGCTGCAGACCGCTCGGCCACCGCGGCCGGCACTTGGTCTATTGAAATCAATAACAGAATGAGAATACAGCTGACAGTGTCTTTATTACTATATATACGGCTGGAGCCCCAGTATCCATACATAAGACGGACAAAATAAACTGGAACCATATATGGCTCACCTGGCGTCATAACCCGTGTAACTGTGACCCGACATTGTCTCACGTGGCTTTCAATGTGTTACATGGGCAGTAGGTAGTGAATACTAAACCGTGTTCATGAATGAGTTAGTGGGACAGGGCAAGCGCAATACAGCAAAGCAAACATTTAGGTCTTACACATTCCTTTATTAAACTGTCATCATGATTAGCAGGTCATGACGTGGGACACTAAAATTCTTCTTCTATAAGTAAATATCTTCAGACAGGTATCAATTGATGACGTACGGTGCTCCGTGCTGGGCATACGCGGCGCCAACTCGGCTACGCCGCCTGCAGCTCATACAGAACAAGGTACTACACATCACAAGCAACGCTCCACGATACACACCCACCGTGGATCTTCACAATCCATATCGCCTAGAGCGACTCTCGGTGGTATTCAAGAAACTCGCCACACGACTGTACAAAAACTCGAGACACTCGAACATTCCCTTCATACTACTCTTGGGGATCTAAGATCTCATAGGTGGAAACATAAGCGACCCAAAACACTTCTCCTCAGAGACTAACGACCTACGGTGATAGGGTCCACCATCTCGCAAACACGATGAATATGCCGAACCCCTGCAGAACAGCAAACTGACTGGCAATGCCAGCTGAGCTCACAGCCGACCAGCTGGCAAGGCAGGGAAACCATATTCAACGCACTGAACACAAACAGACCTATACAGTCCTACATATTTGGCCAGTTTTATGACCTAACTGTCTATCATGACAAACATGGCTATGTTTACAGGTACAAACTGTAGCAGCCGACTCAGGAGACTTCACAGGAGCTTAGCTGCAGCAGAACCTTGCATCAACCGGACTGATTATGAAAAACCTAGCAAAGTTAATGATACCGAGATATACTCTTTACTAACATTACCAAACCTTGCATGATCTGTCGCAGGTAGCATACCGCTACTGCCCTTGCAACCTACCTCACTGTCGCAGAGTTTTTTTTTCCCTTGGAACTTTTTTTCCTCTGCCCTTACATACCTTTACCATTCGTATACCTTTCGACCACCACTATCTCCAGATCAACCGTATTAATGGGTGATCGTGCCCACTCGTACAGATAACATCGTGGGTCCGACATCCCGTGATCCACCTTAGCAACACTAACAAATACGGTGGTGATAGTAGAACTATTCAGTTGGTCACCACATTGGTGTTGTGCGTGGAGGGTGCGAGAGTGAAGATCGGGGTGAGAGTTTAAAATAGGGAAAGATTAATTTTTAAAACTCACAACCACCAACTGCGAACCAAATTCCTAAACATGAAAAAAACACTGGATCTGTGATTGCTACTGTTTGACTCGTTTTCTAGGGAATGATATCACACGTTCGCAGCTTTCCTTCCCTGCATATGATTAAGAAAACAATTCATAATAAAGTCATGTTCATGAGAGAAAAGGGTGTACTAACTACTATTTTTTGAAAACACGTGAAAGTTCACTTTATGTTGTTTATTTCACAATCTCAGAACCCTGTGGCTGATACGTCTGTACGTCAACACATTTATCAAATGAAGTTATAGCTCATGAGCCCCCAGACAAAATGAATATTTGTTGCAAATTGTTTTCACACCATGTGGCTGTCTCAAACACCGTTTATGTTCATGCCTATGTGACGACACGTGTTACATTAACAAATCACAGTCACTTTAATTCAATGTGATGCACACCTTGTTCCACCGGCTAAATATTCACAAACACACAGTAGCACTCGATTCAACTTGGTGCAGTCTACGACGAGCAACCACACGTGGCGTTTGCCACACACAAATCTAAAGCTTCCACCTGGAGATACACATGCCAACTGATGCAGCGCGACGCTGCCCGGCCAGCTACCCCACGTGCTCCTGCCTCATCACTTCCTGACCACGCACGCACGTCAAAAGCTCAACTGCCGGGGTTTTTTCCCTACGCCATCAACTTCCCCATGTGAGCTGTTCTAACCGATTTGCCAACGTACAGCGCTCAGCCAATACCTTTCTAAAACATTACTTAAAATCAAAATAATTACACTACACATTAAACAAATATTTTCTTGCGTTTTTGTATATTAGTATAAACATCCTTTGTACTGTTTATTATAATCGTGCAATTTCTTATATCACAGATAAGTGATTTAACTGAATACTTCAAGGTAAAATACACAAGATTAATTGAAAATAAAATGAGAAATAGTTAATATATTATTTTTATAAACAAACATTGCCATGCTAGTTGTGTAACTGTCTTGCATTCATTGGTAATTTATTAGTTTTCATTGTCAATTAAACATATTACGTCAGATGTACTATATCAGCTAATGTATTGTTTATTTGTCAACAGGCTATTTTGTAATGAGGGCCTTAAAGGTTCCTAAGTACATCGTATTACTTCAAATGCCAGTAGTATTAGAATATTTTATTTCACGCTGTGCACTGCTCTGCACCTGGCACTCGTCATTGTCCCTCTCTCCCCTCACCGGAAACGAAACTTGAAAATCCTAAGTTGGAAGAAGCCAGCAACGTCGGCTTGCTTGCTGGCCTCCCGTCAGCTACAAGTACACAGCAACTCTCAACGTGGAGAATTTCTACCTTTGGCCTAACTATAAATGTTGTCACCCAACTGCGTACATACATTGCTACCATAATTAATAAGATTAAAATTGTGTAACATTTAGTGCATTGGCATGGTCAATGTTTGCAGTGAACTTCATACTGTTTAATTATCAAATGCTATTAATTACCAGTATTTCTATTGGGCGGTAATCTTACAAGGGGCCCCATCCTTGCTACAGGTATCAACTGGAAATCTCCATGTCCTTCTGTCCTGAGCATCCTCCATCATTTACTTGTTACTTCTTCCTTTTTTCAGATCTATTAGCATTACAAACATTCTTCTTCCATACCCTCTTTTTCTTTCTAGTTTTCCCTCCATTACCCTTTGCAGTAGACCCTTCTTGCGTAATATGTGTCCTATCCAAGATGTTTTCCTCATGAAGTTCCTTTCCTCTTGTACCCTGCTCAGTACCTCCTAAATTTCTCACTCTCTTAGTCCATTCCACTTTCTCTATTCTTCACATTTCAAAACTCTCTACATATTTTTGTTCTTTGTTTCTAAGTATCTATGTTTATGTTTAAAATTAAATAACTAAAAGACGTGGCAACAGCACTCGTAGATAGCCGCACTCCACCATTCAGAAATTCCGCGGTTGTTCCTCGCGGTCGCCACGGTTGGGCGAACTGCCGCAGCTTGGTGGGCGGGAGCAGGGCTTAAGAGAGGCGGCCGGCGTCGTTTATCACCGCTGCTGCTGCTTCTGCGCCGCTGCCAGCGGACGCGCGCTCAGCCAGACAGGGCCCGGCAGATTCTGCTTGCTGTGCCACGCTGCACGCGACCACACAGTTGCGCCACTGCCGTCTGCTCGCAAAGTGAAGCGCGAGCGCCCCCTAGTTGGCAGCAGTCGCTGCGAGCCGGGCAACTTCCGACAGCTCTTGTTTTGTTTTCTGGCGCGCTCAGTATCGCCGATCTAGCACGGAACTGTTCTACGCACTGGGAAGTGATAGTTTTCGTAGATTCGCGGAAGAGTAACGTGGCTTACATTCAAAGAAATTCGGGGCATCGATCGTTTAACAAGGAAAGTACATGGGCTCGAACAAACATATCTTTATGAACGTTTGCTTACAGGATCTCTACGTACACCTCAATGTGCTGGTGGGTGTCGTTTTTATGCAAAACTCTGCAATGATGCTCTAGATAGCACTGTAGATGTAATTGTAGACGCCATACGTAATGCAGATATCTTAAATATGACGTATGTAATAATCATCGTACCTGTTCTCTAGTGTATTGTCATCAAAAGCCGTGATGATAGTTGCAACTTTAACCTTCTTCTCGGAAGACTGTTGGTATTCACTGCCACTTCTTCCATCGCCTCTTCCCGCACTTACCGTAGCACTTGCAATGAGTTGTTCGTCATTATCATCCCTACAATCATCATTATGTGTTAGTGTTACAACAGTATCTAACTTATGCTCATATTTCTGTACCATAACAGATACGAGAAAGCATGCAAATGATTCATCTTCTACACTAATACCATCTTCACGAAGAAGGGTTGTTCGTAACTTCATCTCAACCAATCGCAAAACATCGGCAGGGATGATTACCAATCGCTGCCCCATCTGACGCTTCACCACACAAAACGCATCTTCGGAGGCACACTGCACCGTCCTTACTGGCGAATCGACAGGTCAAAGTGCAATGTAGCAAGGCACACGCAGAGGCTTCTAACGGACGACTGCAGAGTTTTGCAGATGCGGGAGTATCACTAGTGCAATAAGGGATCTTTACATTATCTCATACGATTTTGGTGTGTTTGTGTTTGTTCGAGCCCAAGTACTTTCCTTGTAAGAAGATGATTTAACATTATTTTTGCTATGGATGTTCGCCAGTTCACATTATGTCCTTGTGAATGTATTATTGGATCAGAAGGTAATACTATATGCATGTATTGCAAGTGGACCAATAAACATGTGATGTTTGGCAGAAGAAGAGTTTTAAATATTACATTATCTATATGGAATGATGTATTATTTAATGTGAAATATGGAAATTTTCAAGAGTATATATGATCTTCTATATCCAGGAAGAAAACACCATCAGTTTAAAAAATTTATAACAGGCTACTTAATTTCAAGACGCATTCAAATGAAACAGTGGTAATTTAAAATAGAGTAGGCTGTGGATTTTCGCTCGAACGCCAGTTTCATGACTGAATTGGTGCTAAAGACTTTAAACTTTTAATGTGAAGCTACATACTGGCCATTTATCTTTCTCCTGCGAGTGTAAGGACCTGTTTGTGTTTTAAGAAAAGATAGAAATATAAACTATATATATATATATATATATATATATATATATATATTAGGCGGTGGACATGGACTTGGAGGGAAGTTCGGTGCCACGACTCACGAGAGGTGTTTAGTTGCTAGTTAGAAAACGTATAACTATTTACTTAGTAACTGACCATAAGAGCCATTAACAGGTTTTTTAATAAGACTGAACCAAATTTAGGACGCGTTTGGTATGATACGAGATTATTTTGACAATTTAAAGTTCTTTACCAGCTTTCCGCTTTGTCCCACCGCTCAGTCATACCAAACATATTAACAAAAGTGGGGGCTGACCCACCGTGGTACACAAAACAGGTTAGATCACTCTTACAAAAGCAAAGAAAAAAAGCATGCAAAATTTAAACGCACAAAAAATCACCAAGACTGCCACACTTTTACTAAAACTAAAAATTTAGCTACCATTTCAACGAGAGAAGCTTACAATAGATGGCACAACGAAACGCTGTCAATTTGGTAGAGAACCCTAAGAAATTCTCGTCGTATGTAAAGTATACTAGCGGCAAAGCACAAACAATAACTTCATTATGCGACAGAAACGGTGATGCTACTGATGATAGTTCTGCTAATACAGAATTGCTTAACGTTGCGTTCCGAATTTCCTTCAGTAGAGAAGACGAAGGAATTCCCATCAAGAACAACTTTCACCCTGTGTAATTTAGAAGTAATGTCCCTGGAGTAATAAAACTACTTAAATAATTTAACATCCCAGTCCCGACTGTACACCGATTAGGTTCCTTTCAGAGTGTTCTCTCATGCAATAGTCCCATACCTATCATATACAACCGTTCGCTTAACGAACGTTGCGTACCCGAAGACTGGTAAGTAGCAGAGTCACTCCAATATTGAAGAAAGGCAAAAGGAGAGATCCGCGAAATTACAGGCCTTCATCATTGTCGTCGGTTTGCCCCATAGTCAACACGTATTTGGAGAGTATCGTTCATGTGAAACACAGCTAGCTCTTTACTCTCATGAAGTGATTAGTGCTGACGATTCTCGATTTCTAGATTTCCTAAAGGCTTTCGGCACTGTACCTCACAAGCAACTTCTAATTAAATTGCGTTCTCATGGAATATCGCAACAGTTGTGCGATTGGTTTCGTGATTTCGTTTCAGATACGACACATATTTTGTAATTGAAAGTCATCGGGAAGATCAATAGTGATATCTGGAGTTCCCCAGGGAAGTGTCGTAAGGCCTCTACTGTTCCTTATTTATATAAACGATTTAGGAGACAATCTGAGTAGGTCCCTTAGACTGTTCGCGGATGATGCTGTCATTTATAGGTTAGTAAAGTCACCGGAACATCAAAAGCAACTGCAAAATTATTTAAATAAGATATCTGCATGGTACAAAAAATGGCAATTGACCCTTAATATTGATAAGAGAAAGGCCATCCATATGACAACTAAAAGAATCCCGGTAAACTTCTGTTACACGATAAATCAGTCAAACATATTGGCCATAAATTCAGCTAAATACATTAAATAAATTCAGCTAAAACAACTTCTACATCTACATCTACATAGATACTCTGCAAATCACATTCAAGTGCCTGGCAGAGGGTTCATTAACCACTTTCATAACTTTTCTCTACCGTTCCATTCTCTAATAGTTCGCGGGAAGAAAGAACACCTAAATCGTTCCGTTTTCGATCTGATTTCTCTTACTTTATTGTGATGGTCATGTCTTCCTAAGTAGGTGGCTGCTAGCCAAATATTTTCACATTCAGAACTAAAAGTCGGCGGTTGAAACTTAGGAAACAGATCACGCCGCAATGAATAACGTCTTTCTTATAATGATTTCCACCCCAGTTCGTGCAACAATTCCGTGACACTTTCCCACCCGAAACGTGATAAAACGAAACGAGCTGCCCTTATCTGAACCTTCTCAATGTCTTCCGTCAATCCCACCTGGTGAGGGTCACACAAGGGGCAACAGTACTCCAGGAGAGGACGCACAAGTGTGATGTAGCCAGTCTCTTTGGTGGAGCTGGTGCATCTTCGAAGCGTTCTGCCGATGAAACGTAACCTTTGGTTCGCCTTCCCCACAATATTTTCTATGTGTTCTCTCCAGCCAAAGTTGTTCGTAATTGTAACTCCTAGGTATTTGGTAGAATCTACGACCTTAATATTTGACTGATTTATCGCGTAATTGAAGTTCAGCGGATTACTTTTATTGGTCATGTGTATTACTTCACACATTTCTTTATTTAGTGTCAATTGGCAATTTTCGCACAGTGCAGAAATTTTGTCTAAATCGCTTTGCAGTTGCTTTTGATCCTCTGTTGACTTCACTAACCGATGAACGACAGCATCATCCGCGAACAATCTAAGGGAGCTATTCATATTGTCTCCTAAATCGTTTATAAACCCGAGGAAGAGTAGGGGACCTATAACGCTTCCCTGTGGAACGCCAGATATCACTTCTGTTTTACTCGATGACTTACCGTCAATTACAACGAACTGTGTCCTTTCTGACAGGAAATCGTGAATCCAACCGCACAATTGGGGAGATATTCCATAAGCACGCAATTTCATAAGAAGCCGCTTGTGGGGTACAGTGTCAAAAGCCTTCCTGAAATCCAGAAATATGGAAACGATTTGATATCCCTTGTCGATGGCACTTAACACTTCATGTGAATAAAGGGCAAGCTGTCTTTCGCAAGAGTGATACTTTCTGAATCCGTGTTGACTACTGGTTAATAGGTCGTTTTCTTCGAGGTAGTTCATAATATTCGACAAAGTATTTGTACCAAAATCCTACTGCAAATCGACGTCAATGAGATTGGCCTGTAATTTTGGGGATCACTCCTATTGCCTTTCTTGAATATTGGAGTAACTTGGGCAACTTTCCAGTCTTTGGGTAGGGATCGGTTGTAAATTATAGCTAAGTACGGAGCTATTGCATCAGCATACTCTGAGAGGAATCTAGTTGGTATACAATCAGGCCCGGAAGATTTATTTTTGTTTAGTGACTTGTTTTACTACTCCAGGAACATCTACTTCTAAGTTTCGCACGCTGGCAGCTGTTCTTGGATTGAATACTGGAGTGTTCACTTCGTCTTTTTGGTGAACGAATTTCGGAAAGCTGTGTTTAGTAATTCTGCCTTAGCAGTACTGTCATCGGTAGTCATTGCTATCGCGCAGTGAAGGTATTGTTTGTGTTTTGCCGCTAGTGTACTTCACATATGACCAGAATTTCTTTGGATTTTCTGCAAGATTACGGGACAGGATTTCGTTGTGGTAACTACTATAGGCTTCTCGCATTGACGTCCGCGCTAGGTTGCGAGTTTTAGTAAAAGATTGCCAGTCTTGTGGATTCTGTGTCTTTTTAAATTTTGCATGCGTTTTCCTTTGCTTCTGTAACTTTGATCTGACCTGTTTTGTGTACCACGGGGGTCTGCCCCCTCTGTTATTAATTTATTTGGTATAAAACTCCCGATTGCTACTGATATTATGTCTTTGAAAGTAAGCCACAACTGATCTACACTCGCATTTTTCGGTTTGAAAGACTGGTGACTATCACTCAGGAAAGCGTGAAGCGAATTTTTATCTACTTTATTGAATAAATATATTTTTCGTTTATTTTTGGTGCATTTGGGCATTTCGACATTCAGTCTCGCTACTACAACTCGATGTTCGCTAATCTCTGTATCTGTTTTGATGCTATTTACTAGCTCAGGATTTTTTGTTGCTAGGAGATCAAGGGTATTTTCGCAACCACTTACTATTCTAGTGGGTTCATGAAGTAACTGTTCAAAGTAGTTTTCAGAAAAAGCATTCATAACAAGTGCGGACGATGTTTTATATTTGCCGCCGGTTTTGAATACGTAATTATGCCAACATATCGAGGGTAAATTAAAGTCGCCACCGATTATAACAGTATGATTAGATTGGAAAGATCACATAGAAAAAGTTTGTAGGGAAGGCGAACCAAATACTACATTTCATTGTAAGAGCACTTGAAAACAGACGTACAACTTGTTTGTCTGTCATTGATAAAGCGACATGAATTGTTTAAGTGGCTAGAGCTATCTGAAGACTCCAACACGCTACCTGGCACCCCTATAGGTCAGTGTTGATGCTGAAGACATTTCATACTGGAATTGACTTTGGCCACTGTTCCAAACATTGCCTTTCATGACACTTACTTCTGTTATGAACATGTTCACTTCCTTCATAAACTGTTGTGCCTTCTGAACCATAATGTTATCGTCTACTACATTCTTATCTGTGACAACTGTAGTTATATGCCTGATTGAAATGCCATATTAAGTTTGAGATGGTTGATATCGGAAATCTACCCTTTGAAATTGTCCATGCCAACCACTTAGACCCTTCTAGTGCCCACATCTGCAGATGCCATTAGTGATCTGTAGATCCATACTTCCTTGCACCATGAAATTGCGATATTACATACTCTATCGTTACTTATAATTGCAACATTTGAAACGAGCACCTGCTCTCCGTTTCCCAGGCACAAAATTTAGAATTAATATGCAGTTTGATTTACTTTTGATCTACTTGTAGAGCTTCATTAGTTTGCTGTAGGGATTGTAATGGTCCTCATAAATGTTCTCTAGTACGGTGTCATCAATATCTTTGAATAAACTGGACATCATCATGTTTTGGGTGGCGCGGGTACTTACTCACTGTGACTTCCAGGTTTCTGTTGCTCTGAAGGTGAATGTCGTGTTCTGCTTTAAGAGCCACGTTCAGGTTTAGGTTCCATATGTCTATACATCGTAACGTCATGTATTTCGGGGTCGTCGGTATTATAATTCTGAATCATTATATTACATTATCCGCGAACTTCATTTCCTCAGCCACAATAACTTTTCCAAATTCAGCACTTCCCAACTTGGTTCCTAATATTTGGACCATGTGCGTACAATTAATTCTCTTCATTTATGTCACTGCACTGTACACAGTTTACACAATATATCGGTTGCGAACAAGCAAAGATACAAACAAGTACTGCAGCTATGCCACTCACGCAACATGAGCACTGGTTACTGCACCCACACTATGCCACCACCTAGGGCGCTAGCGGAAAAATGCGGCGTTTCCCGTGGAAATGAGGCACACCGCAGTTTTGTTTATGCTTGTGTTCGAGGTCAAAGGTGTCCCTTGTTCGTAAGAGATGAAGAGGCTCTCTGGCAGAGACCTGCATCAAACCAGTTTGGGACTGATATCACAATAAGGTATAATGTGAATCAGCCGAACAATACTACATCATAACATAAAATTTGAAACCCATTACACTGCTGCTTATGTCGTTTTATAAATTACGTTGAGCCCATTTTGATTCGATAACATTCCTCAGGTTTTCTTTAAATACATGTTAGGCAATTTACAGGGTGTAACTAAAATGAAAGGAGTTGTTATTGAAAGTTTATTGCTTGTCCTTCTCTCTTACAAAACTAACGTCTGTTGCGAAAGTTGTGTGTTTTATTACATGATCTATAAAATGTAACTGACTGACGCAGCTTGAATGAAATGTAACTGTGTTGCATTCGCCTTTGCACAACGTTGTGTTGATCTGACTGCGTATTTTTTATAACTGTATTCTATGTGAATGTCAAGGTATTCCAAAACTTATCTAACTGCATATTGTTTATTATAATGAAACACAAACTGCTAATTGTTTCTGTACGAAAATGTCGTAACAAAGTTAACTGCCTGAAAATTACTGATACTAAAAATCACTGTGTTAATAATTCTGATTCTACAAACTTGTGTCTGACTGAACTAACAATCTTTAACTGAATGTAACGAACACAATATTTATCAATGCAATCTGACTCAGTGCAAACACTTGTTAACCTGTACTGAACACCATGAATTGTCCTACCCTGAAATCTGTAAAGCATACTGAACTCTAAGCATGACAACAAAAACTGATTCCTTCTCACATTCACTTACTGCATAAATTTGCGCAACACCAAACTGCTTCCTATTGTACTAAGTACTGGAAAACTAACTACAGAAAACATCTATGGCACTTTTAATAAAGATGTGAGGAGGGATAAACTGGTAATCTGTTTAAGAAACTCGAACTAATTATTTAAAAAAATATCTGATTTATTTTCTAACTGATGTAACTTCATGAAAATTACTAACAATGTCATGTTTCGGATTTTAAAATCTTTCAGAGAAAAATATAACTCATATTTAATCTGCCTACAAAATAATTTTTAAACAAAGAAAACCATTTATTTACTGTTAATAAATTTAACTCCATTCACACAAACAACGTTTCAATAGTACCATATTTCGAGAACACTACTCATGAAATTCCTATTTCATAAAAATTGCACTATCAAAACTAAACTATTACATTCAGTACTTTTCCTAACACAGAAAGGGGTCCCTAGCATGAATCGTGAGACCACAAGCTAACAGCAAGATCTTTCCCGTCCGTTACTGTTACCATCAGTTCAACCTAACAATGCGAAGTTGTGCCATAGAAACCTGCCAAATATTTCATGAAAAACTTTACCTTAAAAAACTTCAAAAGATCGTTTCTCCAACGTCATGTATTCCATTCGTCTCCATATCTTAAACAAACAGCTTGGCTCAGCATTCAAGTCTCAAAATCTCATCTCCTCAGCTATCCCACCGGAACGACAACTGCACACAACCACGGTCCCCACGCTTCTGCAATCTCATCCGCGCGCCTAGCAAAGCCTGCACTCTCAATAATCACATCCTTACTTCCCCGCAGTAATACTATCACCGTCTCCAATATAGATAGTACTGCCATCGAAAAATAAGCCTGCAACCAAACGACCCATGCCTGACTAGCTTGACACTGGTCTCAAATTCGCAGTACATTTGAATATGAAATGTATTCCTTCCCATAGCAGGTATCTTACATAATCCCCTTTCTCCCTATCACTAAAATGATAGCATTTTGTTCGTTTTTTAAACAACCTAGAGATAATAACATTTCATTATACACTTTTTTAAAAATATTTGCATGTTACTTCTGACGTCGTTATGCTCACTGCCATTCTGTTAGTTGTGGTCCATTGCTACTATAACACCCTCAACATCTATTGTTTACCTAAAGTACTAATACAATAACTATACGTTTCGACAAACAACAAAGTCTGAGTGTTCCCCTCTGAGAGGATTTTGACCGTGTGTGAATCCTAACGAATAACGTATCGTTTTTAAACCACGATTCATCAGACTTAGTTACAAGACAGAGTAAATGAAAGCAGAATAGTGTTAAAACTACAACAATGCAGTCGAAAACTGACCAGAAATCAATATGTGAAATCGGTCGCCAGCCAACAAAGGCAAAACTCTGTAATAATGCAGTATCTGTTTTAGGCCTACACATGGTGTGGAAGTTACTGCAACTGCAACTAAATGTGGTTTGGAATTAGCTTAATATTTATGGAATGACTACATTGAACAACAAGCAAAGGGATAAATGCAGGAAAATGTATGATTTCCTCAACTATAGATAGGACTACAATCTGTCAGGATGTAAGACAACTGCATAAATGCACTAGCTTTTGTCAAATTCTGTAAAAGTAAATATCATACACTGTTCTGTTCTAACGTGATCTAATAAAATAATAGTCTTTTCTTATTATATTGTTAGGTCTACTTACTGGAATGGCAGTATAGATCTTCTTTTGCAGAAAGACAAAGTACATTAAAACAAAAACAGAATACTCAAACTGTAAGATGCACTGCAAATGACTGTTCTATTGCACTATCATTTTACATTACCTTTAATTAAATATATCCTGTCTGAAAATAGCTACACCAGAATTTGACTACTGCATATAATGTAATTGCTTTAGGAGCACAGTTAGCCTTTGTTATGAAAAATTGTTGGGTTTCAGCTTAGTGGTTTCTGAATTGAAAAATACTTTAACTTCACCTATGTTAAATTCTGCACATAGGCAGCTATCAGTAGCACTCACACAAAATGCAATAAATTGTTGAAGAATAAACAGTACTGATTTTAATATAAAATGTATTCTGTGATGTTTGATTTAACTATGATTGCCTTTATTCTAGACTTTTGCTTGCAGCAAGCCTAACTGTAAGCTAAACTGCTCCTATTTTGAAGAATAGAAAAAAATATTCATAAAGAAACCTGTTCACTGTTTTGAAGAAACAGATAACTTAGCAATCTTTCTTTAGTTACATTACAAAACAGAAAATGTCTTTGTATTGTCATAACCTACACACTCACAATTTTCAAATTAGCAAATTTAATTTAGATTGAACACTGGTTGTAGTGTGTTTTTTTCACTATATAAACAACAGGATACTCGGAATGATCTTTCACTGAGGAAGGAACCCTGTCTAGGTATAATGACTTAGGATAAAGCAGTGTGTCAAACACAGATTTTTTCTGTAGCCTATATGATAGTATTTCACAGTTTAAATTACACACTGCTGGTTCAAGCAATTATACAAAAGTAAAAACGGTTATTTGCAAGCCCGGTGGCGGTGGCAGCGGAGATTTCCAGTTGCATTACAGTTGACGATATTATTGGCTTGGTCCTTTAGCACCATGAGCTCTAGAAAGTTCTTCTTGGCTTCGGAATTTTTAACAGTTAGAGCTCCAACCAGTTGCCCTTACAACCAACAAAATTGATGCTCCATCCAAGGCAACTTTACTGATGCACCAATTATTAGGACAACCAAGCACATTATTCCATACTTGTGGCCACTCTTCCAGACTATGGATAACACCGTGGCTAACAAAATACCACTCTCCTGCAGTTAAGTTGTCACCATGAGCTCTCGTAACGAACTCTGCTCTCTCTCGTACTTGCCAACGTTCCTAGATTGTTCTCCCGCCAAAACACCACCTTTTTCCTGCCACCCACGGACTTCCGTTTTTCTTACACCTTTTACATTCATACTTTTAGCAAACCCTATGCTGAACCAGCTTTTTACAGAAAAGTATTTACAAAAACAAGTTTCAAAATTGCTACAAATTTAACAATAAATATTCTCATAAATACATTTTATACATTTTACAAAATCATTCCATACGAAAAATCAATACATTGAATACACATCAAAGATCATAGTACAGACATTCCACTTTCTATAATTCGTAATCGTAGAATCGATACATAATATATCAAAGCTGAATATTACAAGCTCAACGAAATAAATAGGGAAGATGACCTATAGTGTTACACAACGTTTTTTAAAGTTAACGTTTAGGTAATAATTTTTTGTGATGTCTGGTTTCTGTTGCTTTCTCTCATTTGGTATCATCTCTGTGTGGCGTTTTTCTTGTCTTTGTTTATTATTATATAAAATTTCAAGGTTTAAAAAATGATAAAATTTTGTACGTGTTCTTGTGCTTAAGTTCGGTTTGTTAACTAAGTAAATTTGGAGGATTTATGTTGGCATGTCAATACAGTTCCATTTGATCAGGAATATCCATAATTGGTCCTTTTGTGTAATGTGAACAATTTCAGTGATCCTTGTATTCATTTTTAAACCAAGGAAACGGACATATTAATGAACCAAACGTAATAAAAAAATCACAGTAACTGCTGTGGCGTAAAGTCAGCGCCATATGCGAGTCGCACGAGAACGATCGTGGAGAAGGCAGCGGATGACCGGCAGCCAATCACGCGCCTCCTGGAGGGAGAAACCGAGAAGCGCGCCCTCTAGAAGCGGCTATTTCTAGGCCGACATGCGTCTGGACGAGCCCATCTGGACCCGAAATAGGCAGTCACTAGGACTCAGCGCAGCTAGCATCATACAGAAGACAACGCCGCGAGAACAGACAGACATATGTATAAAAGTTGAGTATTATTTCTGTAAAAAAACTTGTATTACTAATCTGTAAAGCTGTTGTAAATGCCCACGTATCAGATAGAACCTTTCCTGAAAGACAGGCCGGGAAGTATTAAACAGAGGCTGACCAGGACGACAAAACAGTAACAACACAAATTCCATACAGAAAAGGCATAAAATCAAAGCAAATAACAGAAACTATAGATCAATTAAAAATTAATACACGAAAGTCAGTCAATAAATTCCTAGTACAGGAAAGAAATGAAATGCGTATTCGTTAATCCAGTCCCAATACAAATAATAAATCAAGCACTCTAACTCTTGCAAAACCAAAGAAAAATGCACGCCAAATTTAGGCAGGCACAAAGTTCCCGAAATTTAGCTCGAAGGTCAGTGCGAAATGCTTATAATAGTTTCCACAACGAAACCTTTTCACGTAATTTGGTAGAAAATTCTAAGAAATTGTGGTCGTATGTAAAGTACACTAGAGGCAAACACACAATCAATACTTCCGCTACTCGATAGCAACGTTCTACTAGTGACAGTAATACTTCACCATAATTGCTCAACACAGCTTTCCGAAATCAATTCATAGACGGTCGTTCCAAAAAAGCAGCTATGCTTTTAAAGTTCCTGATCAGTTTATTCCAAATTTACAGTTTCCTAACATTCAAAAAAAAAAAAAGCATATCGGTTGCAAAGCTAGAGGTTGATTACTATACCAAGGTTTGGTTTCAACTCTAGAAGCCATCATCAGAAGTTTAAAAAAATGTTAAATGAAATAAACAGACAGTGGTTTTTGAGCAACAGAGCTCACGTTCAAGCTAGAAATGTAAATTACTTGTGACAAAATTTAAAAAGCAGAACTTATATACCATGTAACTAAACGCGCTGTTATGGGTCACTTGTGTTGCCAGTACTGTGGATGGCATCTTTTCTAATAAACATTCAAGCAGGCGTACGCTATCAGTTTTTTATGTATAAGATATACAATATAAAGAGGAAGCAGTGTTAACAAAATTTTCGAAAACGTTCCTCATAGATTTACCTGAAATAGTTGCATGATGCTCAAACAAGTAAGGATGGGGGGCGGAGTAGATTAATAGCGTAGAAAAATTAATAACCAGGTATTACGGGGTTTCCAGCTAGTAATACATAACAATGAACGCCAATGGCAGAGAGAAAGTAGTGAATTAGATAGAGAGGGGGTGGGGGAGGTATAGCGTTGACAGCGACTTCATAGTGACATACACGCATGAGCAGGCGATAGTTCGCGCACTTATCTACACGTGACTTCTACAGGATTTTGTGGACTGTATATCCATGTAATTCTGATGGTATATCTCCGGTCTCAGACGCTAACAGCACCAACTTATGATTTCGTTCGGTTGTTGTTTCTTCCGTTGGTGAAGTAGACTTGTATCTACTGCCTTATTACATGTATCTATCTAACTCTACATCTATCATGTTCATTCATCACGTTTTTAATGCACTTATTCAATTTTGCTTCATATCTGTGGCCGAGGAAGAACAAAAAAAAGTGACGCTTTGCAACATTTATTTCCGAATCAGCTAAGAACTTCAAACAGAACTATCTTTCGAAAGTAAAAAAGAAAATTGTGAAAAATTGTCATCACACAACATGGAAATCTCCGCTCGGCACATAGTCGGCTTTACTGAAATGCATCAACGAGGCAGTGAAGGATTATTAACGAGAAAACATGTGGCGAACAAAATAGAGATAAGACGAAAACTCACAACTCGACATCTGATGAAGACAGCCAGAACGAAAAGATTGAGGATCGCCTATAATAAGAAAAGGACATTCAATACAGTACCACTGACGATAAGAAAACAAGGGAAGGTACTGTTGCAAACGTCAAACAAATTTCAATACCTGGGAGTATATATAACAGAAACAAACAGGAGCAATGACAATACATCTACATATATACTCCGCAATCTACCGTAAAGTGCGTGGCGGAGGGCATACTGTACCACTGGTATGCATTTCCGTTACTGTCCCATTCAAAAATAAAACGTGGTAAAAAGAATGTGTATATGGCTCCGTACGAGCCCTAATTTCTCATATCTTGTTTTTGTGATCATTACGCGAAATGTTAGTAGGCTTCAAGAAGATCGTTCTACACTAAGCCTTTAAATTTCCTCAACAGAATTTTTCGAAGAGAACGTCCTCTTTCCTCCAGCGATCACCATTTGAATTCCGGGAGCATTTCCGTGACACGCATTGGCAACTGAATCTAATTACTGAGGAGTGTGAAGTCGTCCACATGAATACGAAAAGAAATCCGTTAACATTGTTTACAAGATAAATCAATCAAATGTGAAAGCCGTAAACTCCACACAATACCGAGGAATTAGTGTTACTTTAGACTTAAACTGGAAATAACACGTAGATAATATCGTGGGAAAGGCGAACCAGAAACTGCGTTTTATTGGCAGAACACTTAAAACATGCAACAAAACTACTAAAGAAACTGCATACACTACGGTAGTCCGTCCTTTTTTGGGGTATTGCTGACCAGTGTGGGATACTTATCAGGTAGTTTTGACGGAGGACATCGAAACATTCCAATGAAGGGCAGATCGTTTTGTATTGTCACGATAGAGGGAAGACAGCGTCACGGAAATGATACAGGATCTGGGATGGGAATCTGTACAACAACGGCGTTTATCGCTGCGGCGTGGGCTACTTACCAAACTCAAATCGCCACCATGCTCCTGCGAACGCGAAAATACATCGTTGACTCCCTCTTACTTAAGTAGAAATGATCATCAGAATAAAATACGACAGATTTGAGCTCGAACGGAGAGATTCAGGTTTTCTTTCTTCTGGCGCACTATTCGGGAACGGAGATAAATACTATAAGGGTGGTTCGATGAAACCTCTGACAGGCACATAAAAGTGATTGGCAGAGTATCCCATATATATGTTGCATTCATGGAGGATTTGCGCATGCGCAAGGGGATTGCGCAGTAGCGCCATTGTCTTGCTTCGGGACCATTCTTGCGTAACTGCTAGCACTCGAGTACGCGGGAGTTAGTGTCTGTATCAGCTCCAACGACAATGTTAAAATCGGCGTTTCCCCTCGCCCCTCCCTGACGCGAGAGCTCCCTCCAGGGTGGTTCAGAAGAGTATTTGAAGCTCAGCCGCGCATGCGCATTGCAACGCTGCACCCACTGCCGCCTATAATTAGCGGCGGCGCTACGAGTAGTATACGTGCCTTCTCCGCTACGTGAAACGTTTCTCATGCGATAAAAAAGTTTTAAATGCGCATAAAAAAGATCTAATAGAAGAACTAAAGGAAGAATAATAGTTTAAAAATACTTTTCATTATTTATTTATTTACTATTTTTTCAAGACAATATTTTTTTCTCGGGATTAAAAGAAAAAAAAAAATCAAAAGTTTGTAGAGGTTATGGGACTTAACCACGGGATTATCAGTCCCTAAACTTATACTAAAGACGGCAAAAACATCCATGCCCGATGGGTACGCCGCAGACCGCTCGGTCACCGCGGGCGGCTCCAGGGGTTCAATGAACCAGTGAACACACTGGACGTCGCTACTGGACGTAGTGAAAAATATACAAAACATGAGGAAAATATCAGGCTTAATCATATGAGTTAGACCGATCGTGTATAGCATGAAGGACAAGAGGAAAAACAGGAACCAAGTTGGTTTTTGAAATTCGGAAGGATTGATTGGAATTTGGGCTCAATGGAAAACTGGAAATGCAGGTACACAACAAGCAAACGGCCGGAGACTGAACAGGGGAAGATGCAGGAAATGGAAAACCACTGTACCAGAAATTAGGATACTTATAACACTACCTGCCTATTAATGTTGGGGATCCTGTAACATCAACATTTATTTCGTAAATAAATAAAATTAATTTCTAATAGGATTAAAGGAAAAAAATCTGAGAAATTCACTGAAATATTCTGAATGAAATGAGCGAATGAAAGAAATAATTAAACTGCAAGTAATTCTGACAGATACCATGAAAGTGCTTTGGCAGGTAGGTATAAAAGAAAGGACGAGCTTACCTTTACCGACGTCTGCCACTGCATTCAGCACATAATACAGCCCTGTTGAAAGAAATTGTCATTGTAATTCAAGGTAATCTCTTCCTAGAGCAATTAAGGCTGGTATTTCGTGCAGACGACCGTGTACGAATTTTCTAGAACTTTCGTTCTATGAATCATTGCCAAATGGAATCAATAAATTATCGGACCTCGCACATATGCAAAATACTAACAAGATGATTGCAAGTTCTAGTAGGCACAAACGGAATGGAAATGTACTGATTAAATAACAACTTCTAGAAATTATTTTCGTTTACACGAAATCCAAGTCGCCATAATGGCGCCGAGTCACTGCAAGATTAGATGCTTGCGTTAGCTGCGCCAGGGCTATCGTATAGGGATGTGAATGACAAAAACTATTGTTAATGCAGTAAATCAAGTTTTAAGGACATTTATTAAAGAAATATTCCGGAACATCATACTCACATTCTCGTAAAAAAAAAAAAAAAAAAAAAAAAAAAAAAATCTAGATAAATCGTTCAGGGGACTAATGGCGTCCGATTGAAACCAAAGCTGGATATCGACAGAAGAGTGCCGTCGTTCTCCTTCACGCCGCATAAAAAAGGGCGACGTCAGGAATATTCTTTAGCGTGACGGAGAAAGACGTACTCTCGAATAAAAGAAAACCTTTGCCCTTCGGAATATATATATATATATATATATATATATATATATATATATGTGTGTGTGTGTGGGGGGGGGGGGGGGGGGGTTCATGGGGGTGAAGATTACGGCGATGTAAAACAAATTTTGGACCAGTTGATGCTGGCAGAGACCAGTGAAACCGTTCGTCTAAATATTATAACATACCAACGATCTTGGCTGTAACATTTTTGGAACATATATTTGGATCGCCTCCTCATAATATAAACAAGTAAAGAATATAAACAGTAAAGAATCTGGAAAAAGAGAGCGTGGAAGAGTGATTCTGGAAGGAAAAGAAAAAAAAAATGGAATCCATTAAGGAGGTATCCTTAGTCTTACAAATGCTGTAACGCAAGAAGAAGAATAGTGTTTTTAGAGGAGTTACAAACATTTCAATTCCTTTTGTATAATAACGTCCCTTAACTCTAATGTAGCCGGTGTTAGTTACAAAATTATGAAGCTCTGTTAGTATGAAATTGTGGTGTCTATAAATCTTGTGACGAGAGAAGAGCCGGCCGCGGTGGCCGAGGGCCTGAGGCGCTCTAGTCACGGTCTGCACGGCCACTACGGTCGGGGGTTCGAATCCCCCCTCGGGCATGGATATTTGCGCCGTCCTTAGGATAAGCTAGTTGTTAAGCAGTTTGTAAGTTTAGGGACTGATGACCCCGTAGTTAAGTCCCATAAGCTATACAAACATTTGAACATTTGAACGAGAGAAGAAGCGCACGGTGTGATGTAGCAGGCTATGCGTGGGGCGGAACTGAACACAGTGGACGTAGGGAGTGAAGGACGGTGGCAGTGACTCCGCCTGGTGGGGGCAGAGTGCGTTGCGCCGCGGGTGGCCTGCCCTCAGGGGCGCCTGGCCTCGGCTGTCAGGCTGACTGCGCGACTCCCCCGGCGGACGGCCACTTATTAATGCCGGCGCGGCCGGACAATGGTCGGCCGCTGAATGGCCGCCGGCCGGCGAAAAATGGCGCCTCGACTGGCGCGCCAGAAATCTGGCGCCAAGCCGTCACTGGCAGCGCCAGCGCCGCCTTTTGTGCGCCGCCGCGATAGCCGCTGACACTAATGGCGCCAGCGCGCCTGAGATCCGGCCCTGCAAGTGGCACAGTGGAAGCCGCCGCCGCTTTCCCACATTCCAGCGACTGCAATTCCGAATCCACTTCAGACGATTAGAAATTTAATTAAAAATCAATGCCAAATGTGATGTAAGGTCTAGCAACGGGTACGCGCTCAATATTTTAATCAATTTGCGTGGTTACGGTATAGCGCCCCAAATTTGCAATTGGATAGGGGATTTCTTGTCAGAGAGGACACAGTTCGTAGTAATCGATGGTAAGGCATCGACTAAAACAGAGGTGATATCGGGCGTTCCACAGGGTTGAGTTATTGGTCCTCTGCAGTTCCTTATTTACTTAAACGATTTAGGGGAAAATCTATGTTGCTCTCTTAGGTTGTAGATGACGCCGTCGTTTACCGTCTAGTGAAATCATCTGAAGATCAAGACCAACTGCAGAACGATCTGAATAAGATGTCAGTATGGTGTAAAACAGAGGTGGGCAATGAGCGAGCCGCGCTCACGGAGCCGCCCACCTGAGCGGGAGCAGAGCCGCGAGCAGCTGGCGTCCATCACGTAGTTCCTGCTGGAAACACTAGGTGGCGTATTGCACAGCCAACGCGCTAACGTAGCCGCAGAAATGCACCTGGCTGCGTGCGTTATAAAATAACTTATAAAGATAACATTTCAAACTCTTCAGTATCCAACTGAACAGATTCCACTGCAAGGGGTATCTCCTGAAAAATGCTATTATGTTTATAAGTCAGTAAGTTATAGACATAATACTGGAAACTTTTCTCTAAAATGTCCAGCGCAAGCAGTCGAGTCGGCAAAAACCTTATAAAAATAAGAGCGAACTAGGTGCGCCAGCAAGAATGCCGACCCCTAGCGGCAACTAGGATAACTACCGTCCGAGCGCGAACGCTGCTCTTTTCCCGGCCTGAGCCGGAGCGCTGCTCATTGAGCCGATTTGTAAAACTTGGCAATTGACTCTAAATAATGAGAACTGTGAAGTCGTTCACATGAGTATGAAAAAGAAATGCGTTAAACTTTGTTTACAAGTTAAATCAATCAAAAGTTAACTCCACAAAATACCTAGGAATTACAATTACTTCAGACTTAAATTGGTAAGAACACGTAGATAATTTAGTGGCAAAGGCGAACCAAATACTGCGTTTTATTGGCAGAACCCTTAAAAGATACAACAGAACTACAAAAGGAACTGCATGCACTACGCTTGTCCGTCCATTTTTGGAGTATTGCAGCCCACTGTCGGATCCTTATCAGGTGGGTTTGACGGAGGACATCGAAAGAGTCCAGAGAAGGGCAGCTCGTTTCGTATTGTCACGATACAGGGGAGACAGCGTTACGGAAATGATACAGGATCTGGGATGGGAATCATTACAACAACGGCGCTTATCGCTGCGGCGTGGGCTACTTGCGAAACTCCAATCGCCAACATTCTCCTTCGAATGCGAAAATATATTGTTGACTCCCACTTACATAAGTAGAAATAATCATCAGAATAAAATACGAAAAATCAGAGCTCGAACAGATAGATTCAGGTGCTCTTTCATCCCTCGCGCTATTCAAAATGGAATGGAAGATAAATAGTATAACAGTGGTTCGATGAACCCTCTGCCAGGCACTTAAATGTGATTTGCAGAATATCCCATGTAAATGTAGATGGTAACTTTCAAAAGTTATAACTGCTGTGGCAGCCCTTGCCGTATAGAGTGCCCGCACAACAGGCAGACAACGCGGGCTGCTCGGCTCCCTTTCGTAGGCGCTCAAAGGTAAACATAAACAGCGGCCAACAGCAGAAGAAACGGCGCTGTACGGTGGTACTGCATTACGGTCACCCAAGTGACAGTGGCCAGCCAATGACAGCGCAGTAAATGGTTTTAGTACTCCGCCGATGCCGGCTTCATAAGAGCACTGATGGAGTGTGGAGGGCAGTGCAGACTCAGCCACCAGCCGCTCCTACGCCGGATCCAGCTGCCGCCGCACTCAGCGTAGTTTGCTACAAAATCTGTTGGGGGTATTACAGGACTAGGAGTGATAATGAATAAGAAAAATGAATGCGGGTAAACAACGATGAGCAGCGTAGTGAACGCATTATCATAGTCAAGATAGCCACAAAACCAACAACGATTATTGTAGTACAAGTTTATATGCCCACTAGCTCTGCCGATGATGAGGAGATGGAAGAAATGTATGAAGAAGTAAAGGAAATTAATCATACAATTAAGGGAGAGAAATACTTAATTGTGATGTGAGACTGGAATTCGGTATTAGGAAGAGGAAGGGAAGGAAGGTGAATATGGACTGGGCAAAAGAAATGAAGGAGGAAGTCGCCTGGTAGAATTTTGCACCGAACATGTTCAAGTGTTTGTAGAGCTGGTGGGACTTAACTACGGGGTCACCAGTCCCTAAACTTACAAACTACTTATGAACTAACTAATACTAAGGACGGCAAAAATATCCATGCCCGAGGGGTGATTTGAAGCCCGACCGTAGTGGCCCGGGCAGACTGTGACTAGAGCGCCTCAGTCCCCTCGGCCACCGCGGCCGGCACGGAACATGATTTAATCGCAACAAACACTTGTTTGAGAATCATGAAAGAAGCTTGTATAAGCGGAAGAGACAAGGAGGGTACCAGATAGACTTTATCATGGTAAGACATAGATTTCGGAACCAGATTTTAAACTGTAAGACATACCCAGGGGCAGATATAGACTCTGACAATAACTTATTGGTCATCAAATGTAGGCTGAAACTGAGAAAACTGAAAAAAGGTAGGAAAATAAGGCGATGGGACCTGGATAAATTGAAGGAACCTGAAGTTCTTGAGGATTTTAAAGGGAGCTTTAGGCAACAATTGACAGAAATGGGGGAAAATAAAACAGTAGTGGAGAAATGGGTAGCGATGAGAAATTAAATAGTGAAGGCAGCAGAGGAGAAAAAAGGGTAGAATGGCAAGACCTACAAAAAATTCTTGGATATAACAGGAAATACCAAATTTATTTGATGAAAGGAGAAAATATAAAAATGCAGTAAATGAAACAGACAAAGTGGAGTACAGGCGACTAAGAAATGAGATTGACAGGAAGAGTAAAATAGCTAAGCATGGAGACAAATGAAACTCTGTAGAAAAATGCATTAATGAGGGAAAAATATATACTGCCTAAAATAAAAAGTAAAGAAACATTTGGAGACAACAAAATCAGTCGTATGAATATAAATAACTTAGATGTAAACCAGTTCTCAGCAAAGAAGGGAAAGCAGAAAAGTGGAAATTGTTTATAGGGGGGCTCTACAAAGGAAATGAAGAGACAATATTGTAGGAAGGGAAGAGGGTGTAAATGCAAATGAAATAGGAGACACTATACTGACAGAAGAATTTTACAGACGTAAGTCGAAACAAGGTCCCTGTAGTGCTCGACATTCCCTCAAAACTACTGAAGTCTCTGGCAGAGCCAGTCATGACACAACTACGAATTTCAGCTGGTGCGTAAGATGTATGAGACAGGCGAAGTACCCTCAGACTTTAAAAAAATGTAATAATCCCCGTTCCAAAGAAAGTAGGTGCAGACAGGTGTAAGAATTACATAACAATCAGTTTAATAAAACATAGTTGCTAAATTTTAACACGAATTATTTAAATGAGGATGGAATAGCTGTTAGAAGCCGACCTTGGGGAAGACCAGTTTGGATTCAGGAGAAATGTAGGAACACGGTAGACAATCATGACTTTTCTGCTTATCCTAGAAGATAGATTAAGGAAAGACAAACCTACATACCTAGCTTTTGTAGATGAGGAGAAGGCTTTTGACAATGTTGATTGGAATAAACTCTTTCAAGTTCTGAAATCAGCAGGAGTAAAATATAGGGAGCGGGAGGTTATTTACAACTTGTACAAAAACCAGACAGCAATTATCAGAGTTGAAGGGCATGAAATGGATGCAGAGGTTGGGAAGGGTGTAATACAGGGTTGTAGCCTTTTCCCCAATGTTATTCAATTTGTACATTGAGCACGCTATAAAGGAAAGGAAGGAGAAATTTGGGGAAGGAATTAAAGATCAGGGTGAAGAAATAAAAACCTTGGGTTTTTCTTGTGATATTGTAATTCTGTCAGAGACAGCAAAGAACCTGGATGAGCAGTTAAACGGAATGGTCATTGTGTTAAAAGGAGAATATAAGATGAACATTAACAAGAGCAAAACAAGGGTAAAGGAATGCAGTCTTAGAGAATCAGGCGATACTGAGGGAATTAAATTACGTAATGAACCAATAAAGGTGGTGAATGAGTTTTTTTTTTACTTGGGCAGTAAAATAAAATATGATGGTCGCAGTACAGAGGATATAAAATGAAGAATGGAAATTGGAAGAAAAGCGTTTTTGAAAATGAGAAATTTGTTAACATCGAATATTAATTTAAGTGTAAGGAAGTCCTTTCTGAAGGCATTTGTGTGGAGTGTTACCTTGTATGGGATTGAAACATGGGCGATAAACAAGTGTGGACAGGAAGAGGATAGAGGCTTTTGAAACGTGGTGTTACAGAAGAATTCTGAAGATTATGTGGGTGGATCACTTAACTAATGAAGTGGTACTGAGCAGAATTGGGGAGAAAAGGAATTTTTGGCATACCTTGACTAAAAGAAGGGATCGATTGGTAGGACAAATTCTTAGACGTCAAGGAATTGTGGAGGGTAGTGTGTAGGGTAAAAGTCGCAGAGAGAGACCAAGAGATGAATACAGTAAGCAAATTCAAATGAATGTAGGTTGCCGTTCTTATGAAGAGATGATAAGACTTGCTCAGGATAGAGTAGGGTGGATATCTGCATCAAACCAGTCTCCGGAGTGAAGACCACAACAACAACAGCCGCAATCTTGTAATGTCAACAGTTGTTATATATAATAATTTGACATGCACCTATGCACTTTAAATTATTTTGTATAACTGTTGACATTACAAAGTGACGGGTATGTTTAACAATTTTTGGACCAGATGACCCTGGCAGAGACCAGTGAAACCAGCGATCTTGGCTGTAACATGTTTGGAACATAATTCTTTATTGTAACAGTGCCTTTTTTATGTAAGACAGTTTTATATACTGATCGATGTTTGATTATATAATGCCAAATTTATGTTATCTCTTTAACAAGTTGGCTGCCGTGTGGCCGCAGTCCGTCACAGCAGGCGTCTCTGTTGCGCTCCTGATGTCATCGCGGCCGTCAACGTGGTTTTTTTCCACATCCCCTTAGGTTAATACCGCCTGGTCCCAAAGTCCCGCCTCAGTTATACGATTCGCAAACATTTCATCTCACTTTACACTTTCACACACACGCCAACATTTGGGTTACACATTGCCTCCCGAGGGGGCAGGGGGTATGTCAAGAAGGGAAACCAGCCACCCCATCAAAATTAACATGCCAAATCCAAATAAAGACTACACTGCATGTGCGGGAACAGGGCTAAAGACAAAGAACATATATTAGCTGTCTCGAAAACGGCTCTAACGATTTCAATGAAGTTTTATATTTATACTGGTCATTTTTTTTGAAGTTCACCAACATAGTCGTATTTTAGTTAAAACGCGGTTGTCCAATATATATATATATATATATATATATATATATATATATATATATATATATATATATATATATATATATATATATAAACAGGAAATTAATTTTTTTATATATAATCGAGCGCACGGCCGTACCATCCTTTTCTCGAAGCAGTAACGGCACTTTCGACCCCTCTGTTGGGCAGTTGTGGATAAAGCTAGAAGCCTGAATTTTCCATTACCAAGAGTATCTACTATCAGTAACTATATTTTCAAATTATACTATTCTACACCTTACAGTTTACGAAATATTGACGAAAATCGCGAATTCTGTCACTTAATGACTCACCGATCATCAAATTTCTAAGGTACTTCTACCAGACAAATTTTGTATTTACATAGTGTTTAGCCTGTAATGGAATAAAAAATTCAAACGTCTGTACATATTAACTCCGTTCACGAATAGATTTTCGCATGACGGAAGAGTAATTCCTATATTGGAGCTAAAAAGGTAAAGCAGTCAACAATCCGAAAATTGGTTTGAACACCACAGTGCTTTACTAGGCATGGTCCTGTTTGAGGTGGTATGCCGTTGCCTTCCTCCGAACTGACTTACCCAGCCAGTTATAGGGGGACCTACAGTTTAACGTGGGTTCCGAACCACGGTGCTACTCGGTATTTTCCACATGAGCAATACTGCCAGAGGTGAAAAAGTGGAAAGTGACAGATAAAAATCGCAGGACCTGGCGGGGATCGAACCCGCGACTTTTGGAGTCATAGTATGGCATTCTACCACTGTGCAGCCGAGGCGCAATATTGCAGCTGTAAGGATTGTATTAGTGCTCGTCTTGTGGCAGCCGGGCGCCGTGGCTCAGCGCACCCGGGCAGAGAGCTAAACATCCTCTGCAATAAAAAAAGCTGAGGCAAGACCACAACGAACAATAACGAACAAACAGGATCAGCGACCGCAATGCACAAATCTAACCACAGAGCAAAAGGGGTAGAGCACTGTATACACGTCATAGAGATCACGGGTTCGTTTTCTGGTACAAGAACTTTTTTTTTTTTTTTTTTTTTTTTTTTTTTTTTTTTTTTTTTTTTTTCATTTTAACATAGCCGTCACCTTTCTACTGTATGAAGAGTCGTTAGAAATGACATGTGGCATGTGATTAGAGTATGAAGAATAACTGGTACGATATAGCTTCAATTGCTCCAAATGGAAACCGTATCAGTGACACCTACATTCTAGCTTGATTTCAGCTATAAATGAGAAAACTGTTGCTCGTAAAGTCGAACATTTCGTCACATGACGCGGGGCAAAACTTTTAACCCGGGAGCGAAAACGTTAGACGCTGGTTTCAAACCACAACACGGCATAGATGTGGGGTCGCCATTATACGCAAACTTGAAAATTGAAGTACCGATTTTCTACGATAATTTTATTGGGAGTCCATTGAAACTTCCATAATTCGAAACGTGGTTTGCTGTGGATGTGCATAATACAAAAATCATGAATGTACATAGCCAATAAGAATGGTAAACGAAATAAATGTTTTTTTACGATTTAAATTCTCCATCTCTAATAAAAAAATGAACGTCAAAAACTGAAGTGCTACCAACTACTGCCATAGGCTTGATCTATATTAGAAAAACAACGATGGTAATATCAATGTTCACATAAATTCAAAGATATAGATGTACGATTAACATCGAAGGGAAAACATCGACGTCCGAGAATATCAGTGTTTTGGATGCCAAATCAAACAACCCTCAGCAGAACCAATGACACCATTACTAAACTGGCACTACCGTATGCAGTATTATTGGTCTCCATGTCACTTTAAACAACGTATCAACATTTATTTGTGTACGGATGTAACAATCATAAGAAATAGGGATAAATGGACATAATTACGCCACATTTAGAGTTTTGATATAAAGGCTAAATTTGTACTAACGGCGTTGGCGTTAGTAATTAATTTTGTACCTGCTCTGCAGTTGACAGGTTCTTCTATTTATCCCTCATAAAGCGAACATTTCTTTGTCAACATTTGCTTACTGCGCCAACGCCGTTAGTTGTATCGTGGCATTCTGTGAAAGGTAAAATAGGCTATGAGTTGATGTAGACGGCATACTTATAAAAACTTACGATTTGAACTTGCAGAAAATAGAAATGAATCCCAAAAGCTGCAAGTAACTTGTAGAATCATCTTGCACACGAGGCAAAATCGTAACTACTGCTTTCACTTATACAGGAAAATGTATCTGATCGGCAACTTTCGTATATTACTAAGTTCACAAACTTATGCGAAATACACCACTAACTTGTTGATATTTCTATAGTTGTCCACCACACGTTGCAGTACTGTACACGATGAAAGGAATGAACAATAACAATATAATCGACTTTCTAGACTTTTCAAACACTGCTGCATTAAACCAAACGAAACCTTACCAAACCAGAGAGAGAAGGGGTTTTAAGAAAATCCGTGACTGCTGTACAAAAAATTTTACTGGAAAGGACTACCTAAAAAAGTAATACCAAATCAAAAACATAAAATGTCTCGCTACGAATTCCTTCTACCATAAAAAGTCGTGAGCTCTCATGGGAAATCAAGTTGGTTATTTAAGTTAGGAATCAACTATTCAGCAGCTTGTCATAATTTTTTGTCTAATTAGTTATCTACCAACATCTGTATTGACTATATCAGAACTATAAATCTTTATTTATATAATAAATGTAATGACTTGGCAATCACGTGGCAACGTAATCTAATATTCAAAATAATTTATGCAAATGTGACCTATTTCATTCCTACTTGATTACGTTTGGATACAGAGTGGAATATGAATAATATACAGATATGTAATTGCCCGATTATTGTATGTACCGTATTCTGATGTCATTTTATTATGGTGCGATTGCGTAGTCATTATGTGTATTATAGAATTAAAGATGTATAGTCGCTATAGATGTTGGTAACAAGTAACTGGTTCTTTGAACACTAACTAAAATAATTTACTTGGTCTCATGGCAACATAAACTAATATTTAAAAAAGGTCATGCACATTTGAGTGTACTTCATTATTATGTGGTTACATTTGGTTGCATAATGGAATATACATTATTGTCATGTCATTATGACGATGTGCAATTGCCAGATTATTATATTTATGCTGATGTATTCTGGTGTGATTGTCAAGTCATTAAATTTATTATAGAAATAAAGATGTATAATCCTGATATAGTCACTACAGATGTTGGTAGATAACTAATTAGAGAAAAATTATGACGAGGTGTTGAATAGTTGATTCCATGAACACTAACTAAAATAACCGATTTGGTTATCCACGAGATCTTACGATTTTTTACGGTGGAAGGAATTCGTCGCGAGACTTGCATTTTTGTACATTTCATATTTTTCATTGATTTCCTGTTTTTTCCGGTCAACCTGGAAAATGCGGTCATTAGCACCGCTCCACTGGGACGCTACGCCCTGTGACAGGTATATTTACGGTTATTTTCGTTTAACGGTCGCAATTCTTGCATGGGTAGTGTTGAAAAATATTTATTCAACAATACCACCATGTAACAGAAGAAAAAATCCCGAGCAACGCTCTGTCACCCGATATTTACATTAATTCCTCACCTTTTTAATCACATTTCGACAGTGTAATTACTTTTTCGATGCGCCATATGGCTGAATCTAATTGTATGAACATTAAAGGTTTCCTAATTATGAAATTTACCATGGCCAAAGGATCAGGGTTGAAGGGGGAACAGATTGTACCGAAATTTACGCACACGTAAATCTCAGGTAACTTCAGCGTGCACATTCTCACCTCCAATCTCAACCATGCAAATCATACAACTCGTAAAATAAGCTACTGTGGGAAACAGCATAAAGGTACCGTTAGACGATGATAAAATGTAATGTGATGCATTAAAAATTATGGCAAAACTGATTTACTGTGGAGAATAACAAGTAAATAAATGAATAAAATAATATAAAGTTTTTTATAGTTTTGTACTTTGGGACAAGTTAACTGATAGCTATTATACCCATGCAGCTCCTCGGGTTGCAGTGAGTAATCATTTATCGGAGACCAAAAGGACACATCTAACTAATACACGGATTTCTACAAATCTCTTAAGATATCGAAACGATCGACAGGGAACAACGGGCAGACCGCAAATTAACAATTTTAAACACTGAAACAAATACTTGCCGAGTAGGTTATTTCTCTCTCTTCGTACACTTGGTGATTCAGATCACACCACACAAAGAAAAACGTCCGAAGTATAGGCAAAATCTGAACATGCTGTACACTGAGCAATACTGCGTTTAATGGGTGCTTCAGTAACGTTGAAACTAGGGGCTATTTATAAAATTTAAAACAGCATGTCTTTGTCTCAACCCTGCTCTATGACTTTCCACACAATCACAAACATGACACAGACATTCACTTGAAAATAATTTGGGTACGTACAAATTCCGAAACAATAACCTTCAACCCTGCAACCACTTGACTGTTGAATATCAGGACTAGAGAAGCTAGAACTCGCAATACCAAGAAATGGAGCGGACTCGACTACGGCACAAGTTGTAAACTAAAATCCGTGATTTTCGGAAACAATGTAATAAATTCGGTACAAAAACTTGCGCACTGCATTCTACACCTGACTCCCCTGTAATAAATACGAGTATTGCAACACATCGGAACTGAGGCGATGGCTCATCTCCATTTCGTTCCTTTACGAATACCAAGTACAAAACCATCCACATTACTATCAATAATATAAGAAAAGAAATCGCGATAGAATTATTCCTTCGCATGAACAACTGCAATAAAAATATTCGCCCAAGCATTAGTCCTCCTAACTCTTAATTTACATTACATAGAAAATTTTATACAGACAAAAAATTAAGTACATAACAGGTTTTATAATTAAACGCCGGCAAGGAGTATAACTGTCTAGGTATAGTCCATTTGTGAGTCATGAGAATACTACGCTCATATGCCAACAGTAAGTTTTTAATAATTTACTCATCTTAGGGAGCGATCATATTGTATAAAAGAAAGGATAGATGCCAAGATCGCAATTTTTGTTTTATTTATTCAAGACGACCGGTTTCAACACAATGCGGTGTCATCATTTGGTCTGATTGACATAAATCTGCTTATAATAGAACTCTACAAAAATCTGGTAGGTGTACTGATTGAAATGCAAGTACAAAATCATGATTTTAGACATAAATATCAGCCAATATACCTACCAGAATTTATGTGGAGCACTATTATAAGCCAATTTATTTGTATGAGACCAAATAATGACACCACAGTGTGTCGAAACCGGTCGTCTTGAATAAATAAAATAAAAATTGCTATTTTGGCATCTATCCTTCCATTTAGTAAACTTTTGTATTTCTTATACACGCCAACTAATTTCGGCGTCTTACGTCACCATTTCCAATTGTGTTGTACATCAAATATTACAAGGAATCAACCTTACTGAATATCTAAATTTAAAATGTTACGTGTAATACATGAAACTCATTTTTGACTATTCGTTTATCAAAACTAACCAATATCTAATAATGCACTTGAACAAGCTGTTATAAATTCATGTATCTCAGTTAAACTAAGTTACTGTTATATCATACGGTACGGTTATTTCAGTCCTCATATTGGCGGAATGAGAATGACCAATCTCGAAACTAAAGCAACCGTACCATATGATATAACGGTAACTTAGCTCAACTGCTTAGCATATACAAGTTTACACTGATACAGAACTATATTAGCGAAACCTACTTCACTGTTACCGCCAGTGACCTCGAGGTGGAACAAACAAGTCCTTTAACCAGATCCGGTGAGTTTTGCAGCAAAAAGTAACCGTTTAACATGAAACTGTGATGTAAAATTTGCGAAGTCACCAAAATATCTTTGACACGATGAAAATCCCTCTTACATTCTACAATCCCTATCCACTGTGAACAACGATTCCATGTTTAATAACTATCAGGAGTTAATCAAGAAACGAAGGACACTATTGCCGAGAATGCTTGCAGCTCTGCCTCTGTTTTGTATGGACAGTCATATTTGGCATCCTGGATCGAGTAGAATGACATTAGAAGAAACAATATGACTTAGAATTCTGTGATGTTTTACAACATCCTCACGAACTAACTAGTCTAACCGAAGACACCACGAATATTTTGAAGTGTCAACTATTCTGCATCACTTGTTTTCCATCGTGCTGGACGCCTTCTATGGCGGTGGTAAGCTTCCATAAGATTACGTTTCATTTCAGAAGAGCAGCATACAAACCAAAGTATAAAATAGGACCAGAAAATTGCTAAAGCATAAATAAAACTTAATTATTGTGACTGTATAAAGACAAAAATGCTTTAGAAGTAACCTATCAGTATAGGACTTTGAAGACTTCAGTAATGTTGATCACAAGGTTTATCGGTCATTGGTAAATCATTTCACTTTAAATAAATATAGTATACAACATCGGTAGTTTTTTTATTAATGTTTCTGCAGATAGATTTCGATCACATAATGATCATCTTCAATGCACCAGTCATCGTAATATGCATTGAAGATGATCATTATGTGACAAAAATCGATCTGCAAAAACATGAATAAAAAAAACGACCGATGTTGCATACTATACTTATTATATTCATTATTTTGTGGTCTCTGAGCAAACCGTCCCGAAAAATGGAATCAAAACTTTCACCTTTAACACTGTTTTAATTGTGGAAATTATCATGAGGTTTAAAGCTTTCCCGGCGTACAGATATTTCCCTAAAATATCGGGCTAACTGCCGGATGTCTGTAACTGCTTGCCACGATATTTCGGCGCAGAGTCTTCTGGCCATCTTCAGGTGAGTACCACCGAAGTACTTTGGCGGTACTCACCTGAAGATGGCCAGATACTCTGCGCCGAAATATCGTGGCAAGAAGTTACAGACATCCGGCAGTTCATGTGGTCTGGTGTAAAATATTAAATTCTGTGATCGCCTACAAATTATTACACTTCAAAGCCATGAGTAAACCAAAGGCATGGAGAACACTAACTATTTCATCCCAAGTGAATGAGACAACGTATCAGAAATGCACAACTGTTAAGACGAATTACTGAATATAGGTGTTGCAGCTTTAAATGACGTTTGGTATTCAAGAACAATGATAAACACACAAAAAGTGTTCCATTACCATGGTTTCAAAAACTCCTGAACGCTGACGTTGAATGTATCTTGTGGATCAAAAACACAGTTTCTTAAATTGGCCATAGACGACATTTGATCCTCACACAGATATAAACAACCACGCATGAATAATGCCAATGCAACGGAGTGGGTAAGACGAGAAGATATTTCTTGAGTTGACAATAGTTGTGCCATACCTGGAGGGTCAATTTCGAAATTTTGATCGTATCCACATTGTTGCTTTGTGTCAGTGGAGTCTCTCGTTACTGGAAGTTTGCAGAAGCGTCCGACTGAATTGGATGTGGATGAGGTAAATAGACACTGTCAATAGCTTACGGTGCTTTGCCACACACAGCTGATGACTGCTATGCTCTCATGCTGAATAATGATTTTCTTGTAGCCACAGCAAGACGTGTTTCGACTCAAACCTTACGTAATAAATATCAAGAAATAATACATATTCTTGAGAGAACATTGTCTCGTTATACCAAAGGTATTAAATATAAGGAGAGGCATTGAATTAAAATTTGTGGTGTGGAGGGAGACGTGCTTTAAGACAGTCCGTGCAGTCACTTTGTCTGCAACACTGTGTTAGCTGAGTGGTCTAAAGCGCCTACCTAGTACGTACGAGGTCCCGGGTTCGAATCCCGGCCATAGCACAAATTTTAATTTAATGCCTCTCCTTATATTTACGGAATAAGCTGCGTGACATGCAACTTCAGACAACTGGCGAGACCTAACTGCATGCTGAATGGTCAAAATTAGCATCAAGTGTTACTCACAGATGATAGTCTCCAAGCGGACACTCATCAGAAACATATTTGGAGGCAGCAAGGCTAGCTTTGACGACTTAGTCACACCGTCCAGCGTGTGCAGTGATGAGATGGTTCCCTGACATCTTGGGATGGTAATATATGGGGCCACTATCGCCCTAAATAGGAGGCAATAAAACGGCTATATGGTACGGGGATGGAATTATCAGCGTATAGTGCAATCCTATCGACAGGGGGATTCGTCAGAATAGAGAATAATTCTTGCGCCCACCGTACAAATCTTGTGAATGCGCTCCTTCATGATAATGTCATCGCAAATTGAGGATTGCCATGATGTTCTCATGACATGAACGATATCTAACATTCCTGAGCTATATTGAAGTGTCTGCTTTGGCTCTAGGTGACCTACCTACCGATCTAAAAAAAATTTCGGTGAATCACCGTTGAGATACAATCTAGACCAGAAGTCCCTTGATTATCTAGTGGGCAGTATGCAAGATGAATACAGCCGTGCATCAGTGCAAGAGGACTTGTGATTCGTGTTCAAATCTGGAACACCAATTCACAATGTCTAGGTTGTTTTCATACAACTTTTGAATTTCTGTGTTCACGAGCAATAAAGATAATCGGAATGTCGGTTTTGTATATCTCATGCAGTTTTATGTAAAGCTTCATGAATCCACAGAATGGTGGTGAAGCATGTGATGATACTGCTGGCCCTTTCATCTCAATATCATCGGACGATACCGTCTGCGTCGGAGCCGGAATCGTGTGGTTCAATAGTGATATATGTTTGCGTGTGAAGTTACAAACGAAGTAGCCAACGTAGGAATCAGTGTAGGACAGCGTCTCGATGATACAGTGATTAAAACAAGTGATAGATTTCATTAATTAAGAGATTTGTATAAGACATTTCCAGACAGTTCTATAAACAATAGTTTTGTCACTGTATGTTATTTCAATAAATAGACAGACGAATGGTAAAAACTTTTGTATCTACATAAAGACATTAAAATAAATAGCATTGTATACATGTTAGGCTCATAAACAAGTTGTGTTGACCAGCTAATTGTGTTAATTAATCTATTACTCGGCACTTGAATATTGTTATTCTTTGTATATATTGACTGACGTAAGATTTGGAGTATATTTTGTGAATGACCATAACTTTTTTATAGTTCAATATATGTTAGGAGCATGTATGATGTATTCATTAACAAATTAATTGACATTTAACATCGCACTTTGTTGTCAACAGAAAGATCGGAAATTTCATCTTAAAAATACATGCGCCATCTAAAATTATTGTATGCATAGTTTTCATTTTATATTATTATTTTTGTTTACATGAAATGTTTTCTTTGTGTGTTTGTTAATTGTAAATTCGCATATTCAATTAATATGAACAATCCATAATGTAAGGTCATTATTGCCGATTTTATATATTTGGCTCACCGCCTTGCGTGGGGGAGTTCGAGTCGTTTGTCAAGTGCTCTGGAAGCTATGTCAGTCTGCGTTTTGAATGGAATTACTAAAAAAATGTTCAAATGTTTGTATAGCTTATGGGACGTAACTACGGGGTCATCAGTCCCTAAACTTACAAACTACTTATAAACTACCTTATACTAAAGACAGCACAAATATCCATGCCCGAGGGGGGAGATTCGAACCTCCGACCGTAGTGGCCGTGCAGACCGTGACTGGAGCGCCTCAGTCCCCTCGGCCACCGCGGCCGGCAATGGAATTACTGTCAATGGAAGTTCTGTTGTATTGTGGATGTTTTGAATTTGTAATGTTTTGGTGGAGAAGAAGTTTGCCGGCCGCGGAGGCCGAGGGTACTGAGGCGCTTCAGTCACTACGGCCACTACGGTCGGGCGTTCGAATGACCCCTCGGGCATGGATATTTGTGTCGTCCTAGTTCTTAAGTAGTTCATAAATAGTTTGTAAGTTTAGGGACTGATGACCCCGTAGTTACGTCCCATAAGCTATACAAACATTTGAACATATTTTTGAAGAAGTTTGAATGTAAATTAAAGACGAAGTGAAAAATTGTACCTACGAGTGTTTATTTCTACCATGACGCCCCAGGAGAATAATGTTTCAGCGAGCAGAACCCCCATACATCGTAATCTTGAAAAGCTGAGTATCTCGTTTGGAAGTGGTAGAATGAAATGTAATTACTTAAATAGCATATAAATGTTACAAGCAACACTGTTTCGATGTGTACGTATTTATATCTGCTGGTCTAGCGCTAGGGTCCCTCCTGTCCCAGCTCGCTCTCGGTTTTGGGTTTGGAGGACCTCAGTTTCCGAAGAAGCATCTCGCATCCTTTTATGGCCTCCTTTTGTGATGGAGCTTAGTACTGACTTCCATGCTTTGCTCTGTTGGTAACCATTGTCTCTACTGATTGGATTCCAGTATCACGGATTTCAATGCACTGTTCGAGAACGCAGGCCAAAGAGAGAAATTTCTTTCAACTGGTGTACCGAGTGGAATGTAATCGTTGTCCGAAGGAGAAAGTCCGTTCTCTGTTATATTTTCACATGCAGCAAAGCTTTCGTGTGTCACAGGAATCAAAGCATAGCGGAGATACCACGAAGCTGGCGTCAGTAGCGAAGCTGTGCGCCTGTCTTCAGAGAGCTTTTTCAGTTCTAGGAAGGTTCCCTTTATTTGCCGTTCAGCAAATGGCCGTTAAGAGCAACGGCATCAGCAGTAACACACGAGTGAACCTTCAGTATGGCACGGAAGGACGCGGTTTATATGTCACAGGGAAAGCGGCGAGTGCCGTTTTGTGCCGAGATTTGCTCTTTTGTCGGCTCTGTTGGTGATGCGTATTGTTAGTGAAACAAGCTCCGATTTAACAGAAAGCTGCGACCGCGCCTCGTGTTAGACCAGAGAAAACGTCATGACACACACACACACACACACACACACACACACAGAGAGAGAGAGAGAGAGAGAGAGAGAATGAATCGTGCTTTCTTATGCTTCCTTCGATTTGTAGTACTGCAATAACTATCGTTTACAAATTCAAGTGCAAATATTTCAATCGTACTTTAACTGTGTAAATATAAATAAAAAATAAAAATGGAAAGATTCATTAAATTGTTACTGTTTCGCATTTTCCTCACTTACTACACTCAACCGACATATTTCACAACTTATGATGCATTTCAGGCACCCATCTTCCTCGGAAGTTCTCGATTGTACGAGGCGAGTCTAGAAAGTAAGTTCCGTTTGGTAACAAAACGAAATTGTACACAGATACAGAAGAAATTTTTATTGCACAAAATTCTACAACTCTTAAACTACTTTTCCACATAACTGCTGAAATTTTTCAGGCGTTTGTCATAGCGTGGCACCAAGTTTTGTATACGTTCTTCATAGAAATCTGCCGCCTGTGTCTTCAACCAGTTGGAAACATTTTCTTTCAGCTCGTCGTCATTGGTGAAGTGATGACCGCCAAGGAAAGACTTGAGATGTCCTGGATCTTGTCATCAATCGCGTGAACCAGTTCTTCTGTAATCAAATGTGGACGCCTACTTCGTTCTTCATCGTGCACATCACTACGCCCGCCATTGAACTGTCGGACCCATCTTCTCACCATCGAATCACTCATCGCGTTTGGTCCGTAAACATCGCAAATTTGCCGATAAATTTCACTTGGTTTCACTTTCCTCGCATTCAGAAATCGAATCACCGACCCGATTTCACAGGCGGCGGGATTTTCAATCAACGCCGACATTTCAAACAAGCACAACAAAGCGTACGTAACTGACAGCGATCTCCAAATGGCACACGTTCTTCTCCTTGATACACATCGTCTACAGTGCATGTGCCGAACTGCAGTCGCAGCGCTGCAGCGGAGATAAATTGAAACGAAACTTACTTTCTGGACGAGCCTCGTATTTAGCTTCTCAGGATCGGCCTTATAATAAAACACATTGGAAAGCTACAACATAAACAAAATTTTGACGCAAATCAAACCAACGGTTACACAGAAATCTGTCTTACATTTTCGGCTTAAGATCCACGTAACTTCACGCATTTCCCCTTTCTAGTAGATATTTCTATATACGACTTTACACTTACATTAAACTGGTAATTTTTGGCACAAAAGATAGTGATGCATGATGTTAACACTTTTTTCTATAGATATTTAAATATTACTCAATGAAGGGACAACATAATTTCGTTATGAATAGCTTGATATCTGGTACAATACTTTAAGTGAATATCAGCAAATTATACTGTCTTTCACAAAATAACTACAACAGATAATTGTTCAGAAATTCTAGTAGAAAATTAAATTACGTCCTCCTTGAAACTGCCTACGATTGTAAATTTTCGAAATTACTGTTAAAATAATAACAAAGACACTTAAGAACTTTGGATCTAGGATTGTATTGTGAATAACATATTGGAAAGAGACTTTTGAGTTTTAGTCCATTTAAGTATTGTTCGTTCTGCTCTGAAACTGATCAGAAAATAAATGGACATGAATATGAGCAATTCTTGAAATAATTGTTACTTGAAATTGATAACTTGTTCATTTCAGTGGTTGCAGTACCTGGCCGTGTAATACATACTGCACGTAAAGAGTTAAAAAGTGAATTTTTGTACTAACCTATGTGTAACTTGCAAGTGGGTACTTTGTGTAGTTTCAGTTGTTGTTGTTGTGGTCTTCAGTCCGGAGACTGGTTTGATGCAGCTCTCCACAATACCATATCCTGAGCAAGCCTCTTCATCTCCACATAAGAACGGCAACCTACATCTGTCTGAATCTGCTTACTGTATCCATCTCTTGGTCTTCCTCTATGATTTTTACCCCACACACTTCCCTCCAACGCTAAATTCACAATTCCTTGATGTCTAAGATGTGTCCTACCAATCTATCCCTTCTTTTAGTCAAGGTATGCCAGAAATTTCTTTTCTCCCCAATTCTGTTCAGTACCTCCTCATTAGTTACGCGATCCACCCACCTAAGTAGTTGCAGCTGAGCAGCGGAGGCGTGCGCATCGTCGGTGCAGCGCGCTCTGATCCAGTTGCCGGAGAGCTGAGAGGAAGTCCGTGCTGTGGTGGGATCGAAGCAAATTGTCGTTGCGTTGTTCTAACAACGGTGCAAATTGTCGTGTCCTCCCGCACCACAGCATGGTGAAGAAATCGGCGCAGCAGAAGAAACCTGCAGTGAAGGGGCCGTCGATCACGCAACTCATCGAGACTGCAGATCACGGCAAGAAGACCAAAGAAGATTGTACACCTCCCCCGCCCTTGTACATCTCGCGCAGTGGCGCGTGGGTCGAGGTGTACGATATTATAGTCGGCTGCTGCAAGAAAGAGGTCGGCATCGAGTCGGTCAACTCGAACGCCACCATTTCGCTACAAGCAGCAACGAAGTCGGACCACAGGGCACTCAAGAGCGCTGTGGCCGCCTTCACCGTCGACGCTCCTCCCTTGAAGACGACGTCGGAAGGGAAGCGCGAGAAGTACACCAGGTCGCTCCTGAAGGGCCTGCCATGGTGCTGCGACGAGGCTGCAGTCCGGGAAGGGCTGCGGCGAGCAGGGTTCGGTGGTGTAACTGCTAAGTTGCACAACCGGACCAACAGGACGAGGCCGCCGCTCTACGTTGTCGCCGTGCAAACGGTCGATGATGGGGGCGACGTCTTCGCCCTGCGGAAGCTCTTGGGACTTCCAGTGACGGTGGAAGCTCTCCCCGCCGACATGAACCCTCCCCCTCAGTGCTTCAAGTGCCAGGGGGTGGGCCATGTGGCCAAGTACTGCCGCAACGCAGCGCGGTGCGTCAAATGCTCTGGCGAGCATGACACACGAGACTTCGTGCGCGGCAGGGAAGAGACGCCGACTTCCGCCCGTTGTGGCGGTCCTCACGTTGCCAACTGGCGAGGCTGCCCGGCTTTTTCAAGCCGGAGCCAACCCGGAGGCGGCGCGGCGGCCGCTGCGGCGGCGCCGCAGCGTCGGCGGAAACGGCGGCGACGACGACGACGAGGGGACGGCGCGGCAGCCGCGCCCCCTGACCGCAACCGGCCAGAAAACACCGCCAACGGCGGCGCGGACCGGCCGAGAGCGGAAAGGGGGCCGGCGCCATCCGCCCCAAAGAAGACGACGCGGCCCGGGGACGACCTGCGCGCTGCCGCGGAAGAGGCAACGGCGGCATTCAAAGCCGCCATGGCAGCAGAGAGGGTGGCCTTCCAGACCCAACTTGCTGCGGAGAGGGACGAGGTCTGCCGACAGATTCGGCAGCTGCACGCCGAACTGGCGCGCGACCTCTACGACGACGACGCTGACGACGACGACGCGGAGGACGCCACAGAGACCGCCCCTGCGGCGCACAGCTCTGCGGCGACCACTGCTACGACTACCGGCGCTCCTGTGGTTATACAATCGCAGTCGACAGCTGCCCAGATGACGCCTGCCCAGGTACGGGCGGTTAAAGAATTTGAGGCCAATCTGAAGGCCAATCTGGAGGGGCAATCACTGGAGAAGGCGCTGAAGGAGTCGTGCGCCACCCAGTGAAATTGCGGCCCAGACGACCGGCGGCAGGAACCTCTCCGCGCAGTCATTTGCGCGCAGAGGTACCGCGACGAATGGACGCCACCGCCGGAGAGAGGACGCAGAAACATTGCGGCTCGCTGCCGCACTTGGCCAGTGCAGCCCAACGCAGCAGGTTCTGCTGCAGCACTAACGGATTGATGTCTTTATGACGACCTTAGCTCTGACACGGTAATCGATGCACGATACCCGCTACTAACATAACCTACCCTTGCATGAACTATCGCAGTTAGCAAGGAATCCGCTACTGCCCTTACTACCCGCACCTGACTGTCGCAGAGGTTTTTTTCCCTTGGCGCTTGCCTTGGCACTTTTTACCCTCTGCCGTTAAAACCGCTCTTCTTTCGAAGTTTTCGACCAATACTATCTCCCGATATGGACAGTATTAATGGGTAATCTTATCCACACGTACGGAACACATCACAGTACCCGCTCCTGTGACGCCTACATTAACTTACTAACACATGCAGAGGTGACAGTAGAACTCAATATTCGATGTTAACAAATTTCTCTTTTTCAAGAACGCTTTTCTACCCAGTGCCATTCTGCATGTTATATCCTCTGTACTGCGACCATCATTTGTTATTTTACTACCCAAGTAACAAAACTCATCTACCTCCTTTATTGCTTCGTTTCACAATCTAATTCCTTCAGCATCACCTGATTTTCTTACCTTGCACTCCATTACCCTAGTTTTGCTCTTGTTAATGTTCATCTTATATGCACCTTTCAGCACACTGTCCATTCCGTTCAATTGTTCTTGCAGGTCCTTTGCTGTATCTAACGGAATTACTATGTCATCGGCAAAACGCAATGTTTTTAATTCTTCCCCCTGAACTTTTATTCCTTCTCCAAATTTCTCCTTGCTTTCCTTTATAGCTTGCTCAATGTACAAATTGAATAACAATGGAGAAAGACTATAACCCTGTCTTACTTCCTTTCCAACCACTGCATCTCTTTCATGCCCTTCAACTCTGACAACCACTGTCTGGTTTTTGTACAAGTTGTAAATAACCTTACGTTCCCTATATTTTACTCCTGCCTGCTTCAGAACTTGAAAGAGTTGATTCCAATCAACATTGTCAAAAGCCTTCTCCAAATCTACAAAAGCTAGAAATGTAGGTTTGCCTTTTCTTAATCTATCTTCTCGGATAAGCCGTAAAGTGAGTATTGCCTCCCGTGTTCCTACATTTCTCCTGAACCCAAACTGATCTTCCCCGAGGTCGGCTTCAACCAGCTTTTCCATCCTTCAGCATATAATTCGTGTTAATATTTTGCAACCATGACTTATTAAACTGATGGTTCTGTAGTTTTCACACCTGTCTGCACCTGCTTTCTTTGGAATGGGGATTATATCATTTTTCTTAAAGTCTCAGGGTACTTCGCCTGTCTCACACATCTTACGCACCAGGTGAAACAGGTTTGTCATGGCTGGTTCTCCCAGAGACTACAGTAGCTCTGAAGGAATATCATCTACTCCAGGGGCCTTGTTTCGACTTAGGTCTTTCAGGGCTCTGTCAAATTCTTCTCTCCGTAGAGTATTTCCTATTTCTTCTTCATCCACATCCTCTTCCCTTCCTACAATTTTGTCTCGAAGTTCATTTCCTTTGTAGAGCCCCTCTATATACTCTTTCCCCCTTTCAGCTTTCCCTTCTTTGCTGAGAACTGGTTTTCCATCAGTGTCCTTGATATTCATAGAGCTGTTTTTCTTATCTCCAAATGTTTCTTTTATTTTCCTGTAGGCTGTATCTATTTTTCCCCTATTTATACATTTTTCTACATCAAAGGCATTGAAAGCATTTGCCTTCTAGCCACTCCTGCTTAGCCATTTCGCACTTCCTGTCAATCCCATTTCTTAGTCGTCTGTACTCCATTTTGCCTGTTTCATTTACTGCATTTTTATATTTTCTCCTTTCATTGATTAAATTTAGTATCTCCTGTGATATCCAAGGATTTTTTGTATGTCTTGCCTTCCTACCTATTTTGTCCTCTGCTACCTTAACTATTTCATCTCTCAATTTTACCCATTCCTCCTCTACTGTTTTATTTTCCCCTGTGTCTTTCAATTGTTGCCTAAAGCTACCTCTGAAATTCTTAAGAACCTCAGGTTCTTTCAATTTATCCAGGTCCCATCTCCTTATTTTCCTACCTTTTTGTAGTTTCTTCAGTTTCGCCCTACAGTTCATAACCAACAAGTTATGGTCAGAGTCTATATCTGCCCCTGGGTATATCTTACACTGTAAAACCTGGTTCAGAAATCTATGTCTTACCATTATAAAATCTATCTGGTATCTCCCGGTGTCTCCTGGTCTCTTCCACGTATACAACCTTCTTTTGTGATTCTTGAACCAGGTGTTTGTTATTACTTAATTATGTTCTCTGCAAAATTCTACCAGGCGGCTTCCTCTTTCAATCCTTTTGCCCAGGCCATATTCACCCACTATTTTCCCTTCCCTTCCTTGCCCTACTACCGAATTCCAGTCTCCCATAACAATTAAGTTTTCCTCTTCAAAATGTTCAAATGTTCAAATGTTTGTAGAGTCTATGGGACTTAACTACGGGGTCATCAGTCCCTAAACTTACAAACTACTTATGAACCAGCTAATCCTAAGGACGTCACAAATATCCATGCCTGAGGGGGGATTCGAACCCCCGACCGTAGTGGCCGTGCAGACCGTGAATGGAGCGCCTCAGTCCCCTCGGCCACCGCGGCCGGCTTTCCTCTTCCTTAATTGTCTGAATAATTTTCTTTAGCTCCTCATATATTTCTTCAATCTCCTTATCATCGGAAGAGCTAGTTGGCATGTAAACCTGTACTACTGTTGTCAGTGTTGGCTTCGTATCTATCTTGACAATGATAATGCGATCACTGTGCTGGTCATAGTAGTTTACCCGCATTCCTAGTTTCTTATTCATTATCAATCCTACTCCTGTGATACCCCCAATTGATTTTGTGTTTATAATCCTGTACTCACCTGACCAGAAATCCTGTTCATCCTACCACCGAACTTCACTAATCCCCACTATATCTTACTTCAACCTATCCATTTCCCTTTTTAAATTTTCTAATTTTCCTACTCGATTAAGGGATCTAACATTGCACACTCCGACTCGTAGAATGCCAGTATTGTCTTCCTGATGCTCACATCCTCCTGAGTAGTCCCCGCCAGGAGATCCGAATGGGGGACTATTTTACCTCCGGAATATTTTACCCGAGAGGATGCCATCATCATATGTTCATACAGTAGAGCTGCATGTCCTCGGGAAAAATAACGGCTGTAGTTTCCCCTTGCTTTCAGCCGTTCGCAGTAACTGTCTGGCAAAGCCACATTAGCTGATGTTACAAGGCCAGCTCAGTCAATCATCCAGACTGTTCCCCTGTAACTACTGAAAAGGCTGCTGCACCTCTTCAGGTACCACACGTTTGTCTGGCCTCTCCACAGATACCCCTCCGCTGTGGTTGCACCTACAGTACGGCTATCTGTATCGTTGAGGCACGCAAGCCACCCCACCTCGGCAATGTCTGTGGTTCATGGGAGAGGAGTTTCAGTTACTATCACTTATTTTCAACGACTGATGGTAATACATGTACTGTGGAAAGTTTTAAAATGAAGACTATTTTAACCTCCTCTTGTTAGCGGTCAGTCCGATGCTGAATTTGGCTATCGGTTATATTCCAAATTTGAAGATTTTTCTGTCTTACAAACAATTCAGCCCACCAAGACGAAGCCAAGCCAATCTTTTACTTGAGGTATTAACTTACTGAAAACCATTTTAAAATCAACCTGAGTGGAAAATTTGTATTTTTTAATTAGTTACAAGACAGGAACCTAGACTAATTGGAGATAAAAGAAGCTGCAATTTTCTACAGTATGAATATCGAATTAAGCTTCCACTTCACATTCATAATAAAGGTCAATACAATATTATTTAAACCAATAACACAAAAAAGAAATAATTGCTAACTGGGTGCATTATAATTCGCAGATAGTTGACAATATAATGATGTATATTATCGTAATTGTAGAATGCAATGAATTTTATTTAATGTATAACGGAGAAGGGATATAAATATTAGTACCAAATCGAGATAAAATCTGTACTGGATGTATAGAAACGGGGGCGTACTTTTGTCGGTTGTGATCAACAGCCAAAGTAGATTATAAATGTAAGGAAATTAACACTTCGACCTTTTCTGTTCGCAAAATTATGTTAGGAAGAAAGTTGACAGCTATTCAGATTTAATTGTGAATTTTTTATATTGAATATAAATTTCAACGAAAAGTAATTGCACTTACAATGCGCAATGTGAACAAAATTGTCGATTCTTATTTGTGTTTGTCAAAAATAAAATAGAGAGTAAGAAATAATTGTTGAATTAAAAATTTCCAATTTCGTCGTTTTTATCTTTTACTGAGAATGACAGAATTATTGCCGGCCGCGGTGGCCGAGGGGACTGAGGCGCTCCAGTCACGGTCAGCACGGCCACTACGGTCGGGGGTTCGAATCCCCCCTCGGGCATGGATATTTGTGCCGTCCTAGTTCGTAAGTAGTTCATAAGTAGTTTGTAAGTTTAGGGACTGATGACCCCGTAGTTAAGTCCCATAAGCTTAACAAACATTTGAACATTTTTGAACAGAATTATTTAATCAGGTAATGGAATGTTCTTTACGCTATGGTGAAGTTGAAACATTGATTCATTAGAAGATTCGTTGGCAGAACTATAATTTGGCATTGAATTTACTGCGAATACCGAAACAGAAAACAATCGGACTGGTGGAATATATGCAGGAAGTAGATATTTCTCAACACGTAGAAAGTATTAGGCCAAAGGTACATCTTTTTGATGTTTTGTGTGCTAGATATCAAGAACATACTTGACTACATACACACAATATTTTTTGTTCAAATCTGTGGCAAAGCACATCCAAACCTCATTGGGTTTCTTCTATAATTAATATTAAAAAAATTTAATTATGATGTTCCCGTGTTAATATTATGATTGAGATAATCTCCAACACAATACAATGAAGGTTTCCGCAAGGATGTCGTAACTGCTAATGAATTGTCCGTGTTGAATCGACGTGGTTCATGTAACATTTCTGCTCCCGACGATTCGGCCAGAGCTGCGCTGCACTTCTTCAGTGAACAATCAACTGTTGTACGAAGTTAAACCAAATTTTCTTCACGTTCTTTTTTTCATTTTTGTGATGGCATGGTTTCTTTAAAAAAAAAGGCGATATCGTGCAAATTAACAGTTCTTCGTCCACAACATGTGTTCCTGCAGCGTGTACTGAAATGAATGGCAGAGGAAAGGTGCTTGTTATTCGCTATTTCCCTATGTACGATAACTCGATTTTGTTTGTAGTAGGTGCTGAATTCCGTTGGCAAATTTTTAATATCTCTTTCAGTGGTCGACGGTAGAAAGTATTACCTCGCTATTTTATTGTTATTTATGACGGAAGTACCTGTAAATATCAGTAAGCGCTTGCCAATTTTGTGGTCAGCAGCGGCAATAAAATTTTCCCATTCATGAGTTTTAGAAATGTTCAACACATTTTTATATTATTTTTTTATAATTCTTAAATTTTATTGATAACCTGTAAGTATTTCAGACCAGAAAAAATCAAAAGCCTTTTTAATATTCGTAAATTGAATTCTCACTAGAGAAAAAACTTCTTCCTCCATCACGCTCCCAATTCGTGCACCCCTGGTAATTGTCACGTATGTTTTTTTTTTTTTTTCCAACGAACGTTATTAGTTTCGGCCTAGTTGTCTGTGGCGGACGGCAGGGTTCCTAATACGAAGTGCCAAATAACATAATGTCGCATATTAAGTATCTAACCACACATTCGAAAGAAGTAATAGTATATTAACAGGAGACTATCTTATCATGTACTAGAAAACCTCCCGGCTTCGCACGGGTGGAATTTATATTCTATAACTATAAAAATCTATGCATGTAGTGCCGGGTCATTTTAGAATTGCCGTTTCTGCTGAGGACGTTGTTGTGGTTTGCTATTGGCTACTTCGAATGACGCACGAGCGGTATAACTAATGTAAGTATGTGTATTGGAGCATACAATGTACATCCTGTCAACTCATTCTTGCACAGAAAAACAATGGAAAAAAACGATAACGGTACAAAATTGTTAATTATGGGGAACAATTTATTAGCGCGTTCACAAAACAATGTTACAGTCGCTTTTAATGATTTCTTCTTTAGCTAAACAATGAATTGAAAAACTTCAGTGTTACCATAGAATAAACGAAGCGAACGCGTAATATATATCCTATTAACGCAGTCTTCTACAGATAATACGACGAAATTAAATTACAACTTTTGTTTTGCATAACTTGAGTGTGTAGCTGATAAAAATGCATTCGCTGCTAATACATTATTCTATCGCAAAGCAGAAAACAAAATTGAAGTTTTTATGTACAGTATAATAACTGAACAGAATAGGTCCCAACTGGGAAAATCTGTGGTTTAAAACCATACATCCCACTAGTATCGTGTATAAGTGGGAAGGGGGCGAGGGGTTACAAGGGGCCGGCCGCGGTGGCCGAGGGGACTGAGGCGCTCCAGTCACAGTCTGCACGGCCACTACGGTCGGGGGTTCGAATCCCCCCTCGGGCATGGATATTTGTGCCGTCCTTAGTCTTAGTTAGTTCATAAGTAGTTTGTAAGTTTAGCGACTGATGACCCTGCCCTGCCCTGCGTACCCACCGTTGTTTTTCGCTCTCCAGCAGTTCCAGCAGAGCACAGGCCGTTACTTATATGTTTATCCAGAAAAATAATACGAGAATTAAAAGTACTGCAATTTCTGGAACCCATCTCCCCTGACATGTTCCCAAATGCACAGAAATCTGAATCAACTTATACATTGAGAGAAGAATAGTAAATAAACTAATAAATAGCTCAGATAGAAAGTTAGAGTACATAAAAGTCTGAATAAAATAGTCTACGTCCTCATCTTACACATTTTCATAGTACTTTTGAAATCAGAATGAAACTTTCACTCTGCAGCGGAGTGTGCACTGATATGAAACTTCCAGGCAGATTAAAATTGTGTGCCGGAACCGCGACTCGAACCTGGGACCTTTGCCTTTCGCGGGCAAGCTCTCTACCGACTGAGCTATCCCGACACGACTCACGATGCCCCGCCACCACTTTACTTCCGCCAGTACCTCGCCTCCTACTTTCCAAACTTCACAGAAGCTCTCCTGCTGAACATGCAAGACTAGCACACCTGGAAGAAAGGATATGGTGGAGACATGGCTTAGCCACAGCCTAAGGGATGTTTCCAGAATGAAACTTTCACTCTGCAGGGGAGTGTGCGCTGATATGAAACTTCCTGGCAGATTAAAATTGTGTGCCGGAACCGGGACACGAACCTGGACCTTTGCTTTTCGCGGGCAAGCTCTCTACCGACTGAGCTATCCTGACACGTCTCACAATGCCGCCTCACTACTTTACTTCCGCCAGTACCTCGCCTCCTACTTTTAGTTTTGAAATGTTTGGAAACGCCGACTTCGTGTCAGACCTACTACATCGATACCTCTCCTCAGTGCAGCACTCTGTGAAGAATGGGCTGCCATTCCTCAAAAAAGCTTCAGGCAGCAGATTCAACGTATGCCTGAGAGAGTGGAAGCTGCCTTAAAGGCTATGGGTAGATCAACACCATATTCGATTCCAGAATTGCCGATGGAGGGCGCGACGAACTTTTAAGTCTTTTTCAATCACGTGTCTGGATACTTTATATCACAACTCTACTCCACCTTGAGTATTTTAGAGAGAGGTACGAGATCTCTGGAGTGTTGCAGGTTACATCAGCAGCCTGGGCTTAAATTCAGATGTCAGGCCCGAAGGTGGCCAGGTGGAGACAGAGATGGAGGGTGGGGGTTTGGTCCGCGCCGGTCGGGTGCGCCCGGGGCGGTAGGCGGCAGGTGGGTGCGCAGGTAATCCAGTTCCGCGCGCTAATCCGGCGGCCGATGCTGTTAGCCGCCGCCGCATCGCCGGCTAATGAGTCCCGCCCACAGACGGCCTCCCGCCACGCTTTGATCCCAGCCGCTTCCGCTTATATCCCTTTCAGACGTCTACTCAATCTCATCATCGGCCACTATTCTGCTCCGTATGGCAATGCGTTTGTAACCTTAGTTTTTATCCGAGAAAATTGTAAGTAGAATTCTGCTTCCTACAAGGGAATTTGAGTGGAATGACGACGTCCTTGGCATTTCCTCCACTTTATATCTGCGTATATAATTCACTCACAAGGAGACCGCCGGCCGCAGTGGCCGAGCAGTCTGCGACGCGCCAGAACTTAAGAACTACTTGTGAACTGCCTTATACTAAAGACGGCACAAACATCCATGCTCGAGGGGGGATTCGAACGCCCGACCGCAGCGGCCGTGCGGACAGTGACTGGTGCGCCGCAGACCGCTCGGCCACTGCGGCCAGCGGTCTCCTTGTGAGGGACCGATGACCCTGTAGTTAAGTCCAATAACCTCTACAAACATTTGAACTCTTAATACAAACAAACAATCCCTGAGACGGATTTTCGTCTCGAATATGTCAAAGACATTATTGATAAATCTGAAGCATTGAATTAAAATTTGTGATGCGGCCGGGAATCGAACCCGGAACTCCATGATAAATAGGCAGACGTCTTAACCGTTGGACCACCACACCTCTAACGATTACGGTGCCTTGGAAATGTCTAAGTACGACTTCCCTCCACGTTACAAACTTTAATTCAGTTTCTGTGTTCCAAAGATAATTGCCACTACTGCCAAGGTTCTCCATGCAGCGGAATAGCACCTCGGCAATGGGCATATTGGAACAATCTGTTAAGGTGATATAAATATCAATATGTCCTTTGCCGAGGTGCTATTCCGCTGCAAGGAGAGCCTTGGCAGTAGTGGAAATCATCATTGCAACACAGAAGCTAAATTTAAGTTTTTGACGTGGAGCGAAATCGTACTTAAGACTATTCCAAAGCGCCTTAATCGTTAGTGGTGTTGTGGTCTAACGGTTCCCGGGCTCCGTGGCTCAGCGCGTCCGGTCAGAGGGCTCAACGCCCTCTGTAATAAAAAAGCTGAGCCAACAACACACCGAACAAGAACGAGCAAAAAACGATCAGCGTCCGTAACGAATTACCCATAGAACAGAAAAAAACGGTTAAGACGTCTGCCTAGTAAGCATGGAGGACCGAGTTCGATTCCCGGTCGCATCACAATTTTTAATTCAATGCTTCAGATTTATCAATAATTTGAACATTTCTTTAACAAGGTGACCTTCAGTTCTCGGAAATTCAGTTTGCAATGAGACTTCGCATGTTAGTAGAGTACGTCGAAGGTGTACACTCATTAAAAAAGCACGCTATCCAGAAAATTCCGAGGAACAATGCTCCTAGGTTGAAACGCAGCTCAAATACAAGAAACGCCTGAAAATTTCCGTGAATGGTCCCGTATTTTGAAACCAGCACTGGCAAGGATGATGTGCCACACACACACACACACACACACACACACACACACACACACACACATTGAGGAACATGTTAACAAGGGCCCCTAGCGTGCAAACCACTGTGGTGAAGCGGTGGTACACGCTGTGACTCAGCTAACATGGTCAGTGTTAGGACTCGTGTCAATGAAACATGGAGCACAAAAGATGGCAACGCATTAACATCCTGTTTCAAATTAGGCAACACGGCGACGCAACACATGGGATGTTAGCGCAAGAGTTAGGTGTTGAAGAATTGAGTAAAAAGTGTCTATTTGAGTTGTTTAAACGCTTAAGCGACAAAAAAGGAAGGTGCCGAGGATGAGCAACGTTCGAGTCGGCTATCCACAGTCATAGAAAAGAACGAACGAATGCGACGGTTTCTTGCTGATGATCGACGTTGTCTTTGAAAATGATAGACGAGTTGAAGATTATCAACGGTTATGGGGATTCATCATCACGTGACCTCATTGCTTCCAGCGATTCCACAAGATGAGTTGCTGTCAGTTTCCAACAGCTGTAGCGTCTACTACCGACGTTTTACACATGTAGCCCCTGCGACCTGCGACTAGTACCCAGCTTCGATGCTAGTGGCACGATCTTATAGTCGTCTCCATCGTCTGGAAGGAGATAAATAGACAACACCACCGAAAAACAGCTGAACGACTTAATTATTGCCTTAACCACTTTCCATTATACTGGCAAATTTACCTAATTTTATACAAAACTTCATGCGGTTTCGCAACTCCACTGCCATTATTCGACGAGTTTGAAACACACGCTGTTACACTCGTTGCCAGAGTTCCTGGCGCAGCAACTCTTTGATATACTACACTGCTGTTCTTGAAACTACAGGTATCGTAAGGCCGCTACTCGCAATTAAATATCGTTATAGTTCGACATTTCACGTAAGAATCTGGCGGAAATGGTGAACGCTGGGTACAGAGAAAGTCCAGTCTCGTTTCCATTTCCGTGAGGTGAAAAGTATTGAAAGCATGTCGAAACGAACAATCTATCTTTACTTTTGCAGCCCACAAAAGTTCAAATGTTAGTAAACCTAAGGGACGAATTCCTAAATTCATCAGTCTCTATTTTTAAAATCTACAAACCCTACCTTCAAGTAACTTAATGATAAGAAAGAAACACACCCCCGTGCCCGCGGGTGGACTCGAACCTCCGGCGGGAGCATTTGCGAAATCAGCAACGTGCAACTCAAGACCGCGACAAACGAATCATAATTTTCCATCGCTGAAATACAGCATCTGTCTTCCCCTTGACGAATATACTACAAAATATCTTGAAATGTAATTGAGAAACTAATAACAAAAGACGCTTCTTTGATAATCATGAATGGCATTCAATCCTTACATTCCAATCAGACATATATTTTCACTGTTCGTTTCACTGCAATTATGCTACTTTTTTTTAATTTACATATAACTGCATATATCTAAGTATCTTTCATTTTGTTCCAACAAATAATATATAAAACTACCCGTTTCTCCGATATTCTCAATTTTGATGCTTTGGTACAGATTAAATTCATAGCGATTCCAAGACCATTTCCTCTGTTTTCGATCAATATTCGTAGTCTGAGTTATGCACGTAGTCAGCGAGTGTTTACATACTTCGTAGGTATGTAGATAACGCACTACATTTTGCGTAGACACTGATATGGAACATGTAAACAATGAGACTTGAGTAATGACAGAGTGAGTTAATACCGCGGTAAAGCAAGTCTACGATTCGTTTGTGTTCTCATGTATATGTTAAAATTTCCTGTCCATATTCAAGTCACTGAACAATTCTTTAAAACAAATATCAGAGATTAAATAGAGGGCTAAAATCACAAAGTAAAGAAAATCTTCTCTCGTTAAAAGACAAAGGTAAAAGAAAACAAAACCAAACTAAAGCATACAAAAAGTTCTGTGAGTTATGCCCTTTTTTTATCCCCTTCACAATTTACAACATTTCAAGTTTTAGAAACTGCAACAAAGCAAACTTGAATGGATGTGATTCACCTATAATAATTTAATAGAAGAAAGCTTTCAGAGGGTGAAGCCCGTGCTCCAAAACTTTAAACAGGATTAATAATGGTTGGATAACAAAAAGAAAAGGCCCATTCTTAAATGTTTTTAAACAATAATAAATACCAGAAGGCAAAGTCACAGACTTTAATCTCCTTTAATAAAGCACATCAAAATTTACACCACATCAAATCACAAACTGAATGCCATTAGTAGAATGGTCAAACACAATTAGAACATATAAAACCGCCACATAGATTATATGATACAATCAAAATCGCTCAAACTACATCAATACATATTACTCTAAAATGGTATTCAGTGTCCGACGATGTTCTGAAAATACCTGGCCCAAGGATTACACCTATATGCAAAACCCAAAACCACTGGTAGATAGTCAGCGGCAACAATAGTTAAACACCAACATTTCATTACAGAACAGTGCCTCAAAATATGTCGGCGACCATGGCAGGTAACTGACTCGCGATCGGCTACGTATGCAGATAAATATCCTGGTCATTCTCGTTGCCCTCTAATAAGGTATCTTATCCCCTCGAACGGCTAATAAAGTTACGAACCTGCTTCCCATGGATAGTGTGACGTTATCAATCATCTCATAGAGGCTACTTGCCTATTCTTCTGTGAGAGCAATATATATCCCTGCAACCGTTATGGAAAGAAATCAATTGAAACAACAAATGCTCGTAAATTCTACGATGCGTGGCCAAACATTACGAAACAATGCTGAGATAGAACTTAGACAAATATTGTAATCTATATGACAGGAAGCCTCAAGATGTATATGACAAGTTATCAATTTTGCAGTGGCGTAATTTCCGATGTTCTATGTTATGTGAACTGTCGTATCAACACAGCACCCCGCAAAGCACCGCTGTGTTGCTGAAAGAAATGACCCAAGACTCCTCTAAGGAATTAACAACCAGTCATGTCCATGGATGAGTTGCAGAAAATGATTCACATCGACGTCTTAGTGCCGAAGCATGTCAACCGGTGCAACAGATCTGTCCCTGGAACACTCTGGCCTGGCGCACAGTGTTCACTCCGCACACACTGCCTCACTCCCTCATCATTCCAGGGTACAGAAAATGTCAACTGACATTGATGGCGAGCGCCTGACTCTACCACAAACACCTTCAGCTCACCGGCCCCAGAGCACGAGGTGAACCGCAGACACACGTCACCTGCTGCTGCACTCCCCACGACTGACTGCCACCACAGAGCGACGTGGGACATTATCAGCACTGGAGCAACAGTCTGTATGATTGACTGAGCTGGCCTTGTAACATCAGCTAATGTGGCTTTGCCATATAGTTACTGCGAACGCCTGAAAGCTAGGGAAAACTACAGCCGTTATTTTTCCCGAGGACATGCAGCTCTACTGTATGGAAATATGATGGCATCCTCTCGGGTAAAATATTCCGGAGGTAAAATAGTCCCCCATTCGGATCTCCGAGCGGGGACTACTCAGGAGGATGTTGTCATCAGGAAAGACAAAATTTGCGTTCTAAGGATCGCAGCGTGGAATGTTAGATCCGTTAATCGGGTAGAAAAATAAAAATACTGAAAAGGGAAATGGATAGGTTGAAATTAGATATACTGGAGTTACTCTTTCAAAATCTGAAGTGAACAGGGGTAAAATACAGGAAAAGGAGAGTTATTTAAAACATCTACAAAAGCCAGACCGCATTTATTAGACTCGAAGGGCATGAAAAGGAAGCATTAGTTGAGAAGGGAGTAAGACAGGGTTGCAGTATTTCTCCGATGCTATTCAGTTTGTACAAGGAGCAGGCGGTGAAGGAAAGCAAGGAAAAATTTGGAATAGGGATTAAAGTTCATGGTGAAGAAATAAAAACATTGCGTTTTGCTGATTCAGCTGAGACGGCAAAAGACCTGGGAGAGCAGTTGAATGGAATGGACTCTGTGTTGAAGAGACCGTATAAAATGAACATTAACAAGAGCAAAACAAAGACAATGGCATGCGGTCTTACAAAATCAGACGATGCTAAAGGAATTAGATTAGGTAACGAAACAATGAAGGGGGTAGATGAGTTTTGTTACTTGGGTAGTAAAATAACATATGACGGTCACAGTGCAGAAGATATAAAATGCAGAATGGCAATCGGAAGAAAAGCATATTTGAAACAGAGAAACATAGAATATTAACAAAAGTGTAACGAAGTCTTTTCTGAAGGCATTTGTGTGGAGTGTTGCCTTGTATGGGAGTGAAACACGGACGATAAACAGTGCGGACAGGAAGAGAATAGAGGCTTTTGAAATGTGGTGGTACAGAATATTAGGTGGGTAGATCGAGTAACTAATGAGGAGGTACTGAACAGATTTGGCGAGAAAAGAAATTTTTGGCATACCTTGAATAAAAGAAGGGATCACCTGGTAGAACACATTCTTAGACATCGAGGAATCATAAATTTAGCATTGGAGGGAAGTGTGTGGGGTAAAAATCGCAGAGGGAGACCAAGAGACGCATATAGTAAGCAGATTCAAACGGATGTAGAGTGCCGTTTTTATGAGGAGAGGAAAAGGCTTGCTTAGGATAGAGTAGGGTGGAAAGCTGCATCAAACTAGTCTCCGGATTGAAGACCATAACAACAAGAACACTCCAACCAACGAATCAAACAAGCCAGATTACCCAGGACAAGCAATAGGACGATGACGAACAGAAAGGGCGCATTGGATCAGAAACAGGAGACACAACGTCTCAGTTTCACTTCGGTCGCATAAGAAATCACTGGAGAAGGATTTAAAGAAAAGTACACCGAGAGCCAAAATGGATATGTTTGTCTTAGGCAATGTAAATTTACTGCATTTATTCAATAATAACTTTTAATAATTTTCGATTAAAAGCTGATTAATTAAAGCACCTTGAAACTTAGGGAATTAAGTTAATGGAGTAGCCAGCTTTTTCACCGGATGTAAACCCGATTGAGCAATGTGTGGATGTACTTGGCGGACTCACTGCAGCACCTTCCATAACGGTTGCAGGGATGGATATTGCTATCACAGAAGAATAGGCAAGTAACTCCTAAGAGATGATTGATAACGTCACACTGTCCATGGAAAGCAGGTGTACAACTCTACTTGCTGTCCGAGGGGATAAGATACCTTATTAGAGGGCAACGAGAATGACTTTTTGTCTATTATGGTGGTCACAAATTGCCTCACTCTAACTCCACGTAAAACAGATATCTCGAGACAGCAAAATATCGTACTGTATAAAACACGAAGTACCAATGTAACCAATATCTGAATGAACTACGTTACCATATGTATATTGTTTGTGAAAAATGTTCAAATGTTTGTTAAGCTTATGGGACTTAACTACGGGGTCATCAGTCCCTAAACTTACAAACTACTTATGAACTACTTACGAACTAGGACGGCACAAATATCCATGCCCGAGGGGGGATTCGAACCCCCGCCCGTAGGGGCCGTGCAGACCGTGACTGAAGCGCCTCAGTCCTCGCGGCCACCGCGGCCGACTATTGTTTGTGATATCTCACTTGATTCCCTAATTATTTTGAGCAGTGTATTGCCGGGTATCCGAAAAGTCTTTCCCTGGTTACATAAATTGGTAGGCTAGAAGTAAGATACAAATATGAAACTGGTTGTCTAATTATTTACAAACTATCAAAGGTTTTTTCGCACACCAGTAAACTTCCACATGAGCACCCTTGCTGGCACGTAAAACATCTACGCGATATTCAATTCCGGCCACACATTAGGCAACATCACTGGAGGGATGGATTCAACGACTGTGGTTATCCGTTGCCGCAGGGTTTCAAGATCTGGTACACGTTTTCGGTAGACATAATCCTTGACATAACACCATAATGGCGTTATGTCAGGAGAGCGTGGAGGCCAAACCGTTGGCCCATCACGATCAATCCATCTCCCAGGAGAGGTCATATCCAGATAGGCACGGACGTGCAATCCCCAATGAGAAGGTGCACCGTCATGCTGAAACAAAACATCGGGGTAATACTGAAGCAGGCGAGGAACAGCATACAGTAGCAACATGTCCAGATACACTTCGGATGTGATGGTAGCCTCCGCGAAGAAGAATGGTAAAGGCAATTCGTTTGAGACAAGCATCAACGTCCTTAATACATGATATCATTTCGACCGCAAAGTCATATCGACATGTACTGTCTCTGGGCAACAAGGCCTGAACGATTTGCACTTTGTATGCACGAAACAATAACCGTTTGTGTAAAATGTCATGGAGAGAGCTTTTTGGCATCTGTAATTCACGTGAGGCCCTGCGCATCGATTTCTTCGGACTTCGCAGGAAAGACTGCCTCACAGCTTCCACCCTGTCTGCTGAGGTTCTTGGTCGACCAGGCGATCCGGTGTTCTTTAACTTCTCAAACCAGGCTTTAATGCTCTTGACATCAGGTGGATTTCTTTCAAATATTGTCTGGGTCTTTGCACTGTGGTTGATGATCGTGTCTCATGGTACCACAGGACACGCTGTGCCTTCTCCTGATTGGTTAACATGGCTTCTTGGGCACTGCACCTCATTCACTACTTAGGGCCGGCCGCGGTGGCCGAGGAGACTGAGGCGCTCCAGTAACGGTCGTGGTTCGGATCCCCCCTCGGGCATGGATATTTGTGCCGTCCTTAGGATTAGCTAGTTCATAAGTAGTTTGTAAGTTTAGGGACTGATGACCCCGTAGTTAAGTCCCATAAGATATACAAACATTTGAACATTTGAACACTACTTAGGTACTGCGAACCTAAAACAGAAAAAAAGAACAATTAGACACCAAACTTCCTGGCGGATTAAAATTGTGTGCCGGAACCGGGACTCGAACCTGGGACCTCTGCCTTTCGCAGCCAAGCGCTCCACCGACTGAGCTATCCCGACACGACTCACGATGCCGCCCCACAACTCTACTTCCGCCAGCACCTCGCCTCCTACTTTCCAAACTTCACAGAAGCTCTCGTGCAAAACATGCAAGACTGGCACTCCTGGAAGAAAGGATATGGTGGAGACATGGCTTAGCCGCAGCCTAAGGGATGTTTCTGGAATTAGACACCAGTTTCATAATTCTGTCTTGCTTCTAGCCTGAGTTATCAATTTATGTAATCAAGGAAAGACTTTTCTGACACCCTATACTTTATCCAGTTATCTCGTATGTAGACAATGTAGTACCATATGGTATGCCAGCTGACGCTCCTTTGTGAGAGAAATAACAGCAAGCTGTCCCCAGGCAAGCAGAGGCCTTGCTACAGAGAGGTGTCGGACACGCTCGTGCAGTGGACGAGATGGGATGCCGCCCTCCACTGACCAGCGTCATCAGCGCGGGCGCGGGTCGCGTCGCCCGAGGCCGCCACTTGTAATGGAAATGCCCTCCGCCGGCTCACAGTTGCTGCCTTTGCAAACAAAAAGCCTGATGGCCCCGTAACTTCGTTGACTTCCTGCAGAGCACTGCTTTGCTGCTCATCGTCGCCTCCGGCGCCTCTGTGTCACGCTCGCTAATGACGTAATCTGTCGGCGGCGTTTCCAGCAGAGAAGCGAAAGCTCGACTACGCCATCCTGTTTTTTTTTTTTCGGATCGGAGGAATATTACAGTGTGACTGCTTATTAAGCGACTCTAGTGTCAATCACATCAGAAACAGCGAAAGTTGTTAGTCACACTAAAAGTGGATAGCGGACTGTGATAAGCTGTTTTACGGTATGTTTCTAAGGCATTTTACTGGCTGACTCATAGTCCCTGCGGATGTCCTTTCATGCAACCACGCTATTGACTGTGCGACACTGCTGGGAAACTGCTTGTTATGCATAGGTTGCACACCGTGTCACTTATTTACGTCAATGTAATCTGCACGTACTGTGCTGTAAGCCCCATTTAGACAATCGTCTTTTTCATCTCAGTTGCCTGCTCGGCATTAATGCGCCTACTGCAGCAGCACCCCCGGCGTGTTATTCGTGTACTTTGCTCGCCTGTGGCGTGTAGTTGTTTCCGTTTAGACGCTATCATCAAACACTGCCAGAGCTGTATGCTGTGTAGTTGTTTCCGTTTAGACGCTATCATCAAACACTGCCAGAGCTGTATGCTGTGTAGTTTCGCTTCTGAGTAATGAAGTTGTGGACGTGATTTTTACATAGGAACAAGATAATTGACATTATATCTATGCATAAAGGGAAATATATAATTACAGTTCTTGTCAAGTGGCATGTGGTAAATTCTGTACTGTATTGAGAACGTAATAGGAAAAGTGTCGTCCAAACATTTCAAAACACAATTTATTTGCTGAAGCTAATTTATACTTGCAAACGCATCAAACAGCATCGAAAATTTAGTTAAAAGCGCCAGTTTACGTCAGTTTTCATATGTTGTTTTCTTGCTATGACACAGTGATCTCCATGCTCAAGCGAGATTGAAATGTTTTCTCCACTTTAGGATACTTACACACTTGGTTCACCTATACAGCAGTATTGTGAGAGTGTCAGCGGGCCAGGCGGATGGCATATATATTTAACCTGGATGCTGCGAGAGGGTTCTCGTGGTGGGAGGACGGAAACGGTGACCAATTTCCCTCTTGATGGCAACTGATTATTTAATTGATGGACAAGTGGCGGGTGCCAGAAATGACCAAGAGACTTTCAGGGACCTCATGACCCTAGTGGCCAATTAGGAAGGAGGGTAATCCAGTGGCCAGTGGGCTTCTCAGAAACATTACTTGTCGTTTATATAGCAAGAAGAGCTTAAAAATGTTTACTTAATGATGGACTCTGGCATCTTTAGAAACTGATGTAAATATAAGCTTCATAATGTCAGGTCTATAGCCGCAAAGATACTATAAAGGCTACTGTTAATGGACTTAAGTAAAATGGATTTTCTTTCAAGAATGCGTCTGTATTGTAAATTGTCTGCTGTGGCATATATACAATTATTGACATGGCGTATTTTCTTTCCGGGCCATGTCCACATTAGTATGCTCGATCTGCTTCGGGAATCCAGTATGGGCAGGAGGAACTAATGGGCAGGGGTACTACTATCGCAGTGTGTTACATGTTGAGAATCTGGCTTGCAAGGGAAGCGTGCCTGGATAGCCTACTTGGTTAAGGCCAGGAGATCTGGGTAGGAATCCCAGTCCAGCACAAATTTTTAATTTCGTCGTTGAAGTAAAGTCGTATAGCTTCGGAGACCCAGAAGGATAGTTTCAGCCACCCAATTGGAACGGTTTTCCCTATCCTCCGGGTCCGCAAGCACGTTTCCCTCGCGAAGTGTGATAACTGTAAGGCAAAATGTCTGTGTTAAGTGTAGGTGAGTGCGTGTGTACGTGGTTGCGTGTGTAGTGTAGTGTCGTGTTGGAGATGATGAGAGAAGAGCAAGAGACACTGAGAAGATGTTTGGAGTTTCATCCAGGACATTGGTGCAAAGACCAGTGATCAGGGAATTTGACCACGACTCCTCCTGCCCCTATGCCGTAAGTCGGGGGAAAATTGGTTAACTCGGTCGGTCACCTATCCATGTACTGGCCATGCCCGACGCTGTTCAGCTTCAGTGACCTGACGGGCACCAGTGTATCCACGACCGTTTGAGAACATCGGCGTTTGATTTATTTCAAACAGTAGAAATGTTTCAAAATTTGGAATCCGTAAGTTTCTACACATTGTATGAGACGTAGCGATCTTTACAGGTAATTACAATTAATCGCGTAACAGTCTATGTCGCATGCCTATTAATTAATCGGGTGGGCAAAATAATATGAACACCTACCTCTGACACGATATTCATTTACCGATCATGTACGACCAAGAGCGCATGAAGTCGAACATTTTATACGTGAAGAAATGCGTCTCCCTCCACAAGACGTTATAGGAATACATTTTTCGATCATTAGTACCACAGTGTACATCATGTTGGCGAACGAAGAGATGTGCGCCGACGTAGTACGGCGCCATGCTAATGATCTCAAGTTCCGATACTCTGACGGCTATATTGGGTCCGTCGAGATTGATCATGCAGGTTTCGGCCTGAGAACGTTGCGAGTTTTCGAACTTCCGTTTGAGGTGCCGTCGGACGAGGTGGTGGCCGCATTTCAACCCTACGGCAACGTACTTAGTCACGTTGCAGAAACATGGAAGACCTTTGAAACGTACCGTGTCCTCAACGGCGTCCGACAGATAAAAATTGAACTTAGAAAACATGTGCCTTCGTACCTCGTCATAGCCGGCTGTAGGGCTGTCGTAATGTACGATGGCCAGCCTCGCACTTGCTCCGGTTGTGGACAAGAAGGCCACGTCCGTTCAGAATGACTCCGACGCAGACTGACGCAGACGCCGATCGGAGACGACGTTCGCCCAGCGGCGCCCACTGCGCTACCTCTGACTTACGCGCACGCGGCTAGGCGGCCTGTTACGCGCACGCTAATCCAGTCCGCACCGGCGTCGAACCAACCCGAGGACGAGATGGAAGTTGCATCTGTCTCCCACATACCAGCACTGGACACAGTACTAACAGGTGATGCCCAAGCAGCAACACAAGACGTTTGTTCCGACCCAATGGAAGTTGAAACTGGGACTGTACCGCCATCTGATTTTATGGAATCCAGCCAGATGTCAGACGAAAGTCGTACAACATCCGACACGGAGCAGCATGTACGGAAGCAACGTTCACCAAAGAAACGGAAGAGACAGCGCCGTACTTCATCAGACGACAGCCTTAAAGAGCTGAATGTTCAAGATGGCGACTCTACTCCCGACAGTGCGCAATCCACCAATGCCATGCCACCTGACGAAGAGCCACCCATATCTTTCAACAATCAACAGCCAACTAAAGATCTTACGTCGCTACTGTCTGGTAGAGTTTCATCCCTTCCAGGGTCCGATGATACTTCCGTGCCCACCAATGAACCTATTCTACCGAACAATCATGGAGAGGCACCCATCAACTGGGGAGACACTGTTCCTGAAGAAGATGTATGTTCTGGTGGTGTAGAGGGAGGAGGAACACATTAAACGATGTCGGCCCCATCCCAGTTGGAGTGATGTGCTTCCCCATAGTGCATGACACATTCTCCTGACGATGGCAGCGTTTCAAACTTATCGCATAGCTACGATCAACATCAATACCATTCGTGCGCGCCATAAACTGACATTACTTCACGACATGATATACGCTGCGGATGTTGACATTGTCCTGCTTCAGGAGGTACATGTTGCCGCCTTCTACGCTCCCCATGGATTTACGGCACACGTCTCCCACGCCTCCCATACAGGTAGTGGGGTGGCGATCCTCTTGCGTGACGGCATTGACGCTAATGAAATTATATACCTTCCGGATGCCAGAGGTATGGCTCTCACGTATGGTGGCGTAAGAATCATCAACGTCTATGCACCATCTGGTACAGGTCGGCGCCGTGAACGTTCTACTTTCTTCTCTGAGGGAGTAACGCCTCTCTTCGTGGGTCGGCAAGATTCCTTGGTTATAGGAGGCGACTTCAACTCCACCCAGGCGCCCAAAGACCAACTGCCACGCCACTCTCCGTGCGCGACACTAGCAACAATTATTCAGAACCTCAATCTAGTGGACTCGTGGGAGCATGTTCATGGCAATCGTCCGGGATTTACACATTTCACTAGCCATTCGTCCAGTCGCCTTGATCGGGTCTACATCTCTCGAGACATTGTCGGTGGCACTCAGGCTGCTGAAATCTGGCCAGCTGCATTCTCCAACCATGAAGCCAACAAAAGGTGTGGCGCAGCAAGGGACTATGGAAACTGAACATCAAACATCTTACTTCACTGAACTGTCGGCAACAGATTGAGACATCATCGACGACTTGTCTTCAACGCCGCAACAGATATCAGTCTGCCCTATCGTGGTGGTTCCTTTGTGCAAAGCCTACACTACGCAAGGCCTTGATTAAATGCGGAGGGAAGATTGCGGTATGGCGACGACACACTCAGGAGTTCTACTTCACCATCCTCCGAGAATGTACGACAATGCCTTATTCACCAGAACGTCAGGTGATAGTGAATCGAGCAAAGGCACAGCTCACTGCCCCCTCCCGCCGACACCTTGAAGGAACTATGGTCAGGGCGCGCACACAAGAAGATTTAACGCAGGAACGTCCAAGTATGTATCATGTGATAGCTGAAAGGCGCCACCGACGGAGAAATTTGATTACTGTTCTGACAACTGAGGATGGAAGACGCGTCGATAACCAAGCTGAAATAGGGTATGCCCTTCACACTCATTACACTACGCTGTACTCTGCACAACGTCGTCACCCTGATAACATTGCGGAGGTATCCAGACTTACATTTGGCTCGGTTCCTGAGGATGCAAAACTGGATATGCTTGCTGACGTCACAGAGGAAGAAGTCAATGATGCTATCAAAGCAGGATCTACCAACAAGTCACCTGGCCCTAACGGCATCCCACTTGAGTTTTATCGAACATTTCGCCACCTGCTAGCTCCGATGTGGACAGAAATTTGTCTGGACCTTATGTCACCCCAGGTGCAGATCCCTGAAGGTTTCCTCGACGGTATCGTCATTCCCATACATAAACCTCATGGTACATCAAGGATCAGCGATTATCGTCCATTGACGTTGCTCAATAGCGATACCAAGATCTTTTCTCGGCTTCTGGCTGCACGGCTCAAACGCACGGCAAGATATGTGGTTTCTCCTGATCAAACTTCCTTGGGTGGTGTTAACAACATCCGCACCACCCTTGCTCGCTATAGAGACATAATCGCTCTAGCACATGCTCGACGTATGCCTGGGTTTTTGGCCACTCTTGACTTCAGCCAAGCTTTCGATAGAGTTGATCACGAGTACTTGGAAGAGGTACTCCGTAATATGAAATACCATGATACTACCGTCAACGTCATAATGCGCCTTCTTCGAGGAGCGACGTCCCGTGTACTATACAATGGTCGCCTTACTCAACCAATATCGATACAACGTTCGGTGCGTCAAGGCTGTCCGCTCTCTGCATTGTTGTATGCTTATGCAATGGAACCATTGCTTTGTGGACTCCGTCAGCGGCTGTCAGGGATCTCACTCGGTGGCCATCTATTTTGCTGCACTGCTTATGCTGACGATCTCGTCCTAGTTCTGCGCAGCGATGCAGAGTTAAGAGAGTCCCTGGCGTGGGTGAGCACATATGGTGAAGCATCTGGCAGCTGTCTTAATGTCCGAAAATCATGTGCCATGCCTATAGGTGTGGGGCTTCCTGCAGACAGCGCTGATCCTTTGCGAGTAACTACAGCTTTCCGATGCTTAGGACTCGACTTTAACAGGGGACATGCGGCGTACAATCGCCCTCAATTGCCGACTCCTACTAAACCAGTTACGCGCTGGTCTTCTCGATCATCGTCTCAAGGCTCTCGACCTTCTACAGCGGACACAGTATGTTAATATATATGTGGCATCACGTATCCCTCACGTTGCACAAACCCTACTCATTCCACCATCCATGGCATTACGCATGTTGGCTGCACTGGGTTCATATGTTTGCCATGGCTTGCTGTTCAAGATAAGATACGAGACCCTCACTCTCCCGAGAAACAGAGGCGGACTAGGTCTGTACCATGTGCCTGACAGAGCGACAGTCCTCTTCCTCAGCTCTCACATGATTCTGTGGCGCCGTAATCCCACATGCCTTACCAGCCTGTTGCTGGAGGCCTTTGCACCGCGCTCTCTCTCGGCTCCTATCATGCTTACAGATGTTCCGGCGCCATTCTTTTACTTCCGCCGCTTTTTCCTCGAACTGAGCTATATCCACACTGCGGTACTACCTACACGCTTGATGTCTACGAAGGCGATCTACGGCTTTCTTCAGAAGAACCGATCACCAAATGTGATTGAAGGAAATCATCCCAGCGTCAACTGGAGTGTCGTTTGGCGATCGGTGAGTGCTCCTTACCTTGCCACAGTCGTCCAGTCGACATGGTACCTGACAGTCAACGGGAAACAAGTGTGCCAGTCACGACTTCACAGAATTCACCTTGCAGACACGCCAATGTGCGTCGCCTGTGATGTAATGGACACGGACGAGCATCGACTCGTATGTGGATCGGCGGAAGGCGTCTGGATGTTAGTGCGACAGATGCTGGCTTTGATCACCCGTACGACATCTCATCACGTACTTTCCCATTTGCTCCTCTTTCCAGACTCGCGACATTACCCACAAACGAAGAAAAACGCTGTGAAATGGATATGTGCTCATGCGGTTCACTACTTGTTTGTACATGGAGAGAAAAACGAACTTGATTTTTGGAACTTTCTGAACGAACGACATTGCACAGTTGTCCGCAATCCAAAATACGGGCAATATTTCTCAAATTTTCTGTATAGGGTTTTTCGTAATCCACCCAGAAGTTGGGGGGTTCCTGCCATGAAGTAGTTGATCCTTACATTTTCTTTTGCGGGTAAATAAATAAATAGTTTAAAATGAAGTGTATTAATTCATTTGAAGTAATTCTTTTTTTTAAGTTCCTTATTTTGTTGCTAAAAAAAAAAGAAAAGAAAAGAGACTAAGGCGCTCCAGTCACGGTCTGCACGGTCACTACGGTCGGGGGTTCGAATCCCCCCTCGGGCATGGATATTTTTGCCGTCCTAGTTCGTAAGTAGTTCATAAGTAGTTTGTAAGTTTAGGGACTGATGACCCCGTAGTTAAGTCCCATAAGCTTAACAAACATTTGAACATTTGGTAAATAACAGTAGTAGCTGACTGATCGTAACATTAAAAAGTGATGATTTACATTATGTTATACCTCCTTTGTGATGTAGTCACACTTGCAGAAATATATGGATTTAAGAAAGTTGTTACATACGCACATATTTCCAGACTACTGTAATCAAGTTTGTAGGAAGAGACGAAAAAAAAGGTTTTTGCCAGCAGGTGCCATTGTACAGCGTATATTGGAGCCATGGTCTCAGGATTATGTATATTTACTATACAGGATGGTGTGCTATCGACAAGGGTTCGCAAATTGATTCCGTATTTTATGATTTCCAGAAGGTTTTTGACACCGTACCTCACAAACGGCTTTTAATCAAATTCCGTAGTTACGGTATATCGCCCCAAATTTGTGCCTGGATAGGGGATTTCCTCTCAGACGACACAGTTTGTAGTAATCTATGGTAAGGCATCGACTAAAACAGAGGTGATATCGGGCGTTTCGCAGGGTAGTGTTATTGGTCCTCTGCTGTTCATTATTTACATAAACGATTTAGGGGAAAATCTAAGTAGCTCTCTTAGGTTGTTTGCAGATGACGCCGTCATTTACCGTCTAGTAAAATCACCTGAAGATCCAAACCAACTGCAAAACGATTTGAATAAGATATCTGTAAGGTGTAAGAATTGGCAATTGACTCTAAATAATGAGAAGTGTGAAGTCGTCCACATGAGTACGAAAAGAAATCCGTTAAACTTTGTTTACGTGATAAATCAATCAAATGTAACGGCCGTAAACTCCACAAAATACCTAGCAATTACAATTACTTCTGACTTAAATTGGAAAGAACACGTAGATATTGTCGTGGGAAAGGCGAACCAGAGACTGCGTTTTATTTGCAGAACCCTTAAAAAATGCAACAGAACTACTAAAGAAACTGCGTACACTACGCTTGTCCCATCGTTTATGGAATATTGCTGCCCAGTGTGGGAACCTTATCAGGTCGGTTTGACGGAGGACATCGAAAGAGTTCAAAGAAGGGCAGCTCGTTTCGTATTGTCACGATACAGGGGAGACAGCGTTACGGAAATGATACAGGATCTGGGATGGGAATCATTACAACAACGGCGCTTATCGCTGCGGCGTGGGCTGCTTACGAAACTACAATCGCCAACATTCTCCTCCGAATGCGAAAATATATTGTTGACTCCCACTTACATGGGTAGAAATGATTCAGAATAAAATACCAGAAATCTTAGCCCGATCGGAGAGATTCAGGTGTTCATTCTTCCCTCGCGCTATTCGAAAATGGAATGGGAGATAAAATAGTATAAAGGTGGTTTGATGAACCCTTTGCCAGGCACTTAATTGTGATTTGCAGAGTATCTCATGTAGATGTTTGAACTTATCGCATATGATGTAGAAATGTACAAAAGTTTAAAATAAAAATTAAAAAAAAGATGTCAGTGTTTTGCCAGATGTTGAACATATGGTAGTTAATTATAGACATAATGTACAAGAACCAAACAGTCACAACAAGAAAACCAATATTAAAAAATAGTGAAATTGTAAGTAATCTGTTATAAAATTTGTCGCGCGAACATATGGATATTTTTTAATTTTTCTTTCTTTTTTTATTTTCATTTATTTACTTACTTATTTCCTTATGATGAGATGACGGGGGAGAGGGGGTAGCAGAAGTACGGAGGGCGGAAAGAGCGAGCAGCAAGGGGAGGGAAGAGGGAGAAGGATGGTACTATAATATAAAAAATATTTGAGGTATCCTCATACGTATTAAGATTAAAAATGGATATAACAGGGCACAATAACACCCACGTACATAGCAAAGAACAAAAAGTGTATCATTGTACAAACTATAATAGGAAACAAGATAACATTTCAGTTTAAAAAATGGACAGATCAACACTAACGGACCATTGCCAGGGGCGTTTTCAAGAGTATGATTAGAGTGGCTGTTGGGAAAAATAAAATAAATATTAGTCACACACATTTACATAAGGCACTGTACATCAAGTAAGGTGATGCATTAGTTAACTTGTAGATTCACAGCTGTAGTATCCATTACAGCTGGATGTAAGTGATGCTATTGCTAGTGGCTTGGCTGCTTTCGAAACAAATAAAAACGTTCAAACGTTTGTATAGTCTATGGGACTTAACTACGGGGTCATCAGTCCCTAAACTAACAAACTACTTATGAACTAACTAAGACTAAAGACGGCACAAATATCCATGCCCGAGAGGGATTCGAACCCCCGACCGTAGTGGCCGTGCAGACCGTGACTGAAGCGCCTCAGTCCCCTAGGCCACCGCGGCCGGCTCGAAACAAATCCTGGAAAATATCGAATAACCATTTTCTATGAGAACGCATTGGCTCGTTCAAAACTGCATCTTGATTGTCATCACAATATTTATAACTTCAATACCTTCCAATATGCCGCGGCGGAATAACCGTGCGTACTAAGGCTCCCAACAGCGGTGCGCGGTTCGCCGTCGGGGGTTCGAGTCCTCCATCGACCACGGGTGTTTGTGTAGTACTTAGCCCTTTAAGTTAGAGTAAATAGTTTCTAAGCCTAGGGACTGATCACCAACGTAGTTAAGTCCCTTACATCTACAAACATTTGAACATTTTAGATCTTCCAGTATGTCATGGTTCTAGCATTTCGGTTCTTCATGAAGAATTTTTAGCGATTTTTCAGTCACTCCTAGCTTATGATTTTATCGTTGAGACGACATCCCATAGTAAATTTGATTGACAAGTCACGCACGCCCCGTTTGTCCAACAGGCTATTTTATAAACTCCGGATTTTTAAATACTCTGATTGCTTTCAGCAGAGGTATGCAAGATTGTTTTAAGTTTACTGCGCGTCCGAAATCTTATATTCCTATCTTTAGATTGACTTTCACATACGGAAGGATGGTGGTTCAACCTCCGGCCATCCAGATTTAGGTTTTCCGTGATTTCCCTAAATAACTCCAGGCAAATGCCGTGATTGTTCCTTTCAAAGGGCACGGCCGATTTCCTTTCCCATCCTTCCCCAAAAATTCGAGCATAAGTGCCATCCGTAATGACCACGCTGTCGACGGGACGTTAAACCCTAAGCTTCCTCCCTTCCTTACTTTACACTGACGTTCCTGAAGGCGTTAGCAAACAGCTCGCAGAAATGACCCGAAATGGGGGGATAGGCTTAGTTATTGAAAACTGACTTATAAATATTCCGTATCGCGCGTTTGGTATATCCATTATTTACACCTAATTGTGTAATTATATCAATCTCTTTTTTAACACTTGCTGCGTCAAGGTCCTATTTGGTCAACCTGTTGAATATTGACCGAAAGAAAGCACTCATAATGGGATGGGTGATATGAGTCTGCTGCAATAATTACATCTTGTATATTTTGTTTATAATTAACCACAAAATGTTCAACATCTGTCAAAGTACTGACATCATTCATTTATTTTTATACTTTTGTATATCCCTACATCGTATACGATAAGTTCAAACCATCCCGTATATTTAATATACATAATATACATACCTCCTGGCAAAAAGATTTTCGTCGTTTCTTCCTACTGTAATCACGTTTGTAGTCTGCAAAACAACTTTCTTCAATCCACGCATTTCAGAAAGTGTGGCTACGTCACAGATGAGGTATAACAATATAAATCACCACTTTTTAATATTACAAGTTTGTAAGTTTACTGTTATTATACATATGTAAAATGTTTTTAGTTTTGTAGATACTAATCTGATGATAGTAATAACGATTCGCGTCATTGAAGCCCCACTGTACAAGAAGTGTGGTATGCAATAAAATACTTTGCGACCTAACCAGCTTTTCGCAGCACTACCAATTCATTCCATCACATCGTCGTCTGCCTCCTCGACCACTATGTCGCATTTACAATTTTGTGTATACTGCACGGGATTCATACTATTTTGTTCATGGCTTGTAGATATCTATGGGACCTATAATCTTCCACGAATAATTTTAAGTGGGTGCTTGTTCGCAAATATGTATTCTAACAATATTGATATTATCTGTTCATAAACGTCAGCAATACTAATCATTCAGTACGCTGCCAGTACAGTGGCGAACACCATTTTATGTGCATGCGAGTGCATTATTTTAGACCTAATTTTTTGTGCTCGTACGATGGATGGTTCCGAAATTAAGGTAGTGGAGGTGGATGGTGTTCAAGAGGTTGCTTTCGAAGATTTATACCGTTTACAAGGAGAGCAAAATGTTTCAAATGTTCAAATGTTTGTATAGCTTATGGGACTTAACTACGGGGTCATCAATCCCTAAACTTACAAACTACCTATGAACTAGCTAATACTAAGGACGGCACAAATATCCATGCCCAAGGGGGGATTCGATCCCGACCGTAGTGGCCGTGCAGACCGTGACTGGAGCGCCTCAGTCCCGTCGGCCACCGCGGCCGGCTAAGGAGAGCAGAAAAACAATATTCTAAGCACAATAATGACGTAAGTATGTTCTAAGTTAATTAGTTTGGAAAACATGGTTTCCTTATTTCGAACAAACACAGAACTTATAATTATTTAAAGATAAAAATAACAGTCTAGTTCGCAAAATTTGACAATTTATTACTATAGGTAAACGGTTTCGATCTAAGATTAGATCATCTTCAGACCTCTGTAAAATACAAAAGACGATATGCTATAGAGGAAAAGAGGAACACCATTAATAGCTATGGTAAATTTAGAAACAGATTTAGAAAATTACGTAGAACAGCATACCTCGCTGTAGATGTTAGGCGGTGAGCGTGCGGCGACTGCTAACCAGCGAGAGAACGGCTGTGCGTTATAAGGGAGAAGCCCTGCCCATCGCCTGAAGCATCAGCACTTCGTAAACTAATGAGGAACGTCGTACATTAAAATATATATGTATATATAAATAACCCATCGAAGGTATGAAAAGGCATTTCGTTAAATATAAAATATAGTTGCCATGTCTATAATAAAGAATAATCGAAGCATTAGACAATAAAAAGATGTTGTCTGACTAGGAAATATTGCCATCTATTGGCAGTTGATAATAATAACATTCAAATCGAAGACAGAAGGTTCGTTCAAAGAGCTGCAGGACTGCAGCTTCCTGCAGCAGCAAAGCAGACACTACCGCGCATGCGCGGTACCGATGACGTCAGTCAGGCTGCAGGAGGAAATTTTTCCTGTAGCTCATGCAGCCAGCAAGTTGCAGGACGCTGCAGCCAGGAGCTTCCTTGAACAGCCGGTAGGCTGCAGGAAGCTGCAGGATTTCTGTTTGAACAGGAATTTCCGTACTGCGCATGCGCGGTTGCAGCCCTGCAGCTCTTTGAACGAACCCAGAGTGTGAGTCAAAGACAAAATACAGCGATGACGTTGGTTGCCGTGGATACGGCGTCGTTGAAATATCAATAAGTCGTGCCAGTGGTGTAGCAGACGACGTGCCAAAGATCTAGCTGCCATGGACGCGGTCGGTCACCGTGGAAACAGGTTGCGATAGCAGAGGCGACCGGCGTTAGCAGGTACAGCAGCTTAGCAGACGGCGCTCCAGAGATGTAACGGCCAGGGGACGCCGTCCGTCACCGTGGAGACAGGCCATGGTAGCAGCGAGGATCGGTGGTAGCACGTACAAGGGCCAAAAGCCCCTAAACTTATCGATGCATATGTAGCAGGTGATAATAGTATTTAATTTTATTATTGGTTAACCAATTAAAACAGTAAATTTGTCAGTAAATTTACAGAGGTCTGAAGATGATCTAATCTTAGATCGAAACCGGTCACCTGTAGTAATAAATTGTCATTTTGCGAACTAGACTGTTATTTTCATCTTCATATGTTCTAAGTGCTCATGACAGAAGGCGATTGAAGAGGATTGTGGGATTTGGGGTAAAAATCTAAGAAGGAAAACTAAATAGGAAAAAAAGCGATATGTTGAAAGACAATGTCACTGAAAATTGCACTCCTGAACCCTGTCAGCACCAAAATACTTCGAACAGCATAACGCGTAGCAATTATAAAGCCGTACATCATTGATGTTAATGTCCGTATACATGAAAACGTCGTGTCGAAATTATAATGTACAACAGAGCAATGGAAGAGAGTCCTTTAGTTGAATGAAACTTGTTTCACGTCTAGCACACGTTATTACAAGCTTACTATACCAACTGGTTTCTGCCAAGAGTGAAGGTTGGCTGCAAAAACGTTATTCCATCGCCTTCAAGGTTTGTCTGCAATGTCACATTACTGCCAACGGCTATGTGACCGTTTCAATTCAGTGCTAAGAGATTTGTTTCACATTGTCGATGACATGTTCCAAAACTACATGGCTCGTATTCTTTACCCAGGATAGGTTTTGTCAGTATAAACTGTCGCTTCTTTCGTGATCTGATTTTCAGGAAGGGCCACAGTCACCATCGCCGGCAATCACAGTTACATTACAGTATTTTGCTCCTCAGTCCGAAAATTGTTATGAGGGATCATTCCACGCTACTCTAGCCCTCATCGTTGAATAAAGACGGTAAGCGACATCCTTTTCAACCTGCTTACTGTACTCGTGATCCCCCTCTCTGTTTGCTTCTAATGCCAACTTCACAATTCGTTGCCGCGCAGGAACAGCCGTGCTGTCTGGAAAGTCAGGTTACTGAAAGCGCGGCCGCTCGTGTCGGAGGTTCTACCTCGGGCATGTGTGTGTGTGTAATTGTTAGTATTAGTTTAAGTAGTTTGTAAGGACCGATGTCAACAGTAGTTTATTGGCTTAGAATTCGGTTTTGACTATTCACTAATATCTCAAAACGTGCCGTATCAATCTATGTCTTTTATAGCCAAATTACGCTACATTATTTTCTCCCCAACTGTTTAGTATCTACTATAAGTTACACGATCTAGCCAGTAGTCTTCTGTAGCACCAAATTTCAAAGCCAATATCTTCGTCTGAACTGCTTTTCGGTCACATTTCACGCCCGTGCAAGGCAAAACTCTAGGCATATGCTTTCAGAAAAGACTTCCTCCCACTTAAATGAATAAGGTATGATAAATTAATCTTGTTTAGTGGTGGTTTTCTTGCAACTGGCATTTTGTAACTGCTCTACTCCAGAAACTGTAGGTTATTTCACTTTCTAAATAAGAAATTTATATGCTACCTTTATAGTACAAAGACTTTTACGGCGGTATCATGAGAACTATTACGCCACTCCGACGCAGTGATCACTTCGAAAGTGCTGGCTACTCTACAAGTCTCACGTATGACCCGTATTTGAGACTCATCCATACACCACTAACGAAGTGCTCCTGCCCATTTTCAGTCACTACTCGGGTCATTTCGCAAGTTCCTTTGATTAGTTCCAGTCTGGAAGACTGATAGTCTTCGCCACATTGTCTCTATTCATAATATAATGTTCTCCTCAGTGCCTGATCTAATTCATTCCACTACCCTTCTTTTGTTCTTGTTAGTGTCAATTCGCTTACTTTCCATTCAGTTGTATTTTGATGTTCTTTGCTATTCCCAACAATAATACACTGTCATCACAAATTTCTATTTTTTCCACCTCATCATTAACACCTTCCCATGTTCCTGCTTGCCTACATCTACATATATACTCCGAAATCCACCCAAAGGTGCATGACGGAGAGTACTCACGATTACTACTGGTTACTCACTTTTCTGTTCCACTTAAATGTAAAACGAGCGAAAAACGAATGCTTCTATGCATCTGTACGAGCCCTAATCTCTAGGGTCTGTGAGTTTTACGAGAAACGTAGGTCAGGGAGAGTAGAATCATTTGCATTCCGCATTAAATTCCGGTCCTATAAATTTCTTCAGCAGTGTTCTGAACGTCGCCTTCCCTCCAGTGACTCTCGTTTGAGTTCCCAAGCATTTCAGTAACACTGGCGCATTTATCGAACCTACCAGCAACAAACTTAGCCGCTCGCCGCTAAATTGCTTCTATATCTTTCTTTAAACCAATCTGATGGGGATCCAAGAAACTTAAGCAATAAACCGAAGTCGACCATCCGCCTTCCTCATGACTGTCCTTATATGCTCGTTCCACTTCATATCGCTGTGCAGCGTTACGCCTAGGTATTTAAATGACGCGACTCTGTCAAGCAGCACACTACTAATGATCTATTCGAACAATACGCGATTGCTTCATGCGTTTCATCTTACATTGTTCTACATTTAGGGCTAGCTGCCATTCCTCACTGTACCTAGGAATTTGGTCCAAGTCATCCTGCATCCTACTACAGTTATACAGTGACGACAGCTTCCTGTACACTACATCATCAGCAAACAGCCGCAGATATGAACTCTCTCTGTCAGTCAAATCATTTACATAGAAAGAAAAAAATAGCGATCTTATTATACATTCCTGGCACTACTAACAATACCCTCGTCTCTCATGATCACTAGTCAACGGGTACAAACTACTGTGTTCAATTACATAAGTTGTCACTTATTTGGGTACCTATTTCATATGCTCATACTTTCGTTAACAGTCTGTAACGCGACACCGTGTCAAACGCCTTTCGAAAATCGAGAAATATGCAATCTGTCCTTTGCCTTTCAACCGTAACTCGCAAGATGTCGTGAAACAAAAGGGCAAACTAGGTTTCGCACGAACGTCGTTTCCTAAGGCGTTGCTGATGCATCGACAGAAGCTTTTCCACCTCAAGCAAATTTACTATAATAGAACTGAAAATATGATCAAGTATTCGACGGCAATCTGATGTTAATGATATTGATCTGTGATTATGTGGGTCCGTTCTTTTGCCTTTGTTGTAGATGTGAGTTACCTGCGCCTTTTTCCACTCTCTTCGAACATTTCATTGTATCAAAGATTCGTGATAAATGGTAGCTAACTAAGGGGCCATTGCCTGAGAGTACTCATTATAAAACTGATTTTGAATCCCATCTGCACTACGCGACTTACTGATTTCAAAATCTGTCAACTGTTTCTCTACATCGATTATGCCAGTTACTATGTCCCCCATTTGGGTGTTAGTGCGAACTTCTGAATTTAGAGGTTACATAACGTTAGGGAAAGTCTTCAGCCTATCTTTCTTCGTTCCTAACCACTATTCAGCACCTGCACTCATCCATTTCGTGATGCCTAAAAGCTGTTTTAAATCCGAACAGCCGGCCGCGGTGGCCGAGCGTACTGCGGCGCTCCAGTTACGGTCTGCACGGCCACTACGGTCGGGGGTTGGAATCCTCCCTCGGGCATGGATATTTGTGCCGTCTATTGTATTAGCTAGATCATAAGTAGTTTGTAAGTTTATGGACTGATGACCCCGTAGTTAAGTCTCATAAGCTCTACAAACATTTGAACATTTGATTAAATTCGAACATTTTACTACAGCATATTGGGCACGTTAATAGAGGTATATTATCGTATTTCCATATCCAGTCTCTGTGCATTACCTATATTAGCCAACCAATTCAATTCGGATGGTTTAGCCCACCAATTTCAACCGGATGTGAAAATATTTCATTTAATTCCGAAATGAAGTAAACAAATGAATAATTTTATACAGGTTTCCAGCCATGACTGCGTTTTTATTCATTAGGATGACCGGTTTCTACGTGTCTTAGACATCATTTTCTGATCTCGTGTAGCTCTTAATGTGTCTAGGGCTTAGCTATTTCCATTCATTACAAATATCTTGTTACAATTGCGTGATGTATACTGATGTGAAATACAGACAATGATGGTAGAGTTGTATACATCATTAAATCTACTGTAGAAATTTCCTCAGAGGCTGCACAGGTGTCACTAAGTGTAAGGTATCAGGCTACGTAATGGACTGATGAGGAAATGTCTACAGTAAATTTAATGATGTATACAGCTCTACCATCATCGTATTTCATATCTGTATGTATCATGAAATTGTACCAAGATACTTGTAATGAGAGGAAGTACCTAAGGCCTACATGAGATGTAACATTCAGAGGTACATGAGTCAGAAGATCAAATCTAAGACACGTTGAAACCGGCAATCCTAATGAATAAAACGCGACCTCGATTGGAAACCTGTATAAATTGATTCTAGATCGCCCCAAACAACCACAAGTTCCATACATATATGAATAATTCTATAATTTTCTGAAAGTGGATATATCTGCTGCAGATTTCGACTAACGCAGCTTAATGAACTTTTTCGCTAACATCAACAGATGAAATAAGTTTCCTGACGTTGCTCCGCTTTCCGAGTGTAATACTTCTCGCCCATAAACTGGAACCTCTAAAAGCAAGTTGCACGTGCAATTCTGACGTTCTCGCAACAGTGTCGGCGGGCGCTATTCACGCGAGCTGTAAAGAGGCGCTGCGGAAGTTCGGCCGGAGACGCTTTCAGACCGGCGCTGCATCATCCCCCCTCCACCACTCACCCCCCCCCCCCTCGCCTTTCCCGCTTCGACCAATCAGCGCCGCAGCCTCTCACGAGAGGCGGCAGCGCGCCTTTGAGCCCGCGGCGAAACATAATACGGGGCCGCCGCCATCAATCTCATAATTAATCTTTGCCCGCGCTCTCGGAGCGCGCGGCTGCGTGTTTTTTGGTCGGGTCACAAGTAGTTGGTGAGACCTCTCCGAGTTTCCGAGTATCGCCGACAACCGGAGCTGGAAACGTTCCAGCCGTCCGCCGCTAAATAGCCGAGCGGCGTAGCGGCGGGGACAGCACGCGTGACTTATTTGGTGCTCTCGCTGGGGACCGCAAATAGTTCGTTTCCAGAACGCCCTTAGTCGCAGCAACTGTCACTACTGGCGTGAGAGACATTACTAGCTACAGGGGCACCACACTTTATTGGCGAACTCACTCTCCCACTGCAGTCCTCTTCGCGTCCGCGGAAGTCTACTTAATTCTACTCCAGCTTCGTTACAGAAACACAATTAGTAATCCAGAAAAGCTTTTGTAATGCGCATAGAATACGAGCTAGGCTATACATGTGGATTATGGAGTGCGGTTGGCAAGATATTGAACTAAATCTATAGTCTTAATTTCATGAAATAATTTTGCTAGCAGTTTCGGCTTCACATTGAAGCCATCTTCAGGCCTCTTAACGATTTCGCGAACACATTTTTTGTACCCCCTCATCGAAACAAAATCTTTTCTTCTCCATTAGAAATGTGATCAATTTATTACATTTTAACTTTGACAATTTTCTTTGTCTGTATGTCCTCCGTGTATTCATAAACCATTCATTCGATTGCAACGGAACTTTGGTGTACTGTTCACCGTATGCCCATGACGGTTCCTGGCCCAAAACCCAGAGAGCACGACACATAGCTCAGGAGATGTCATAAATAATGAGAGGTCACCGTCTGAGAATACCCAGATTCATGCATCAATTTGTAGAAAATGGTAGTTAGCTTGCATTTAATTTCGGTCGTTTATGAAGCGTTTTGTAACTGACCCTCTCCCCCCCCCCACACACACACAAAATGATGAAACGAAGTCAACCGCTCACAGCAGTTTCGCTGTAGATGCCGTAAAACTGTCGCACCAGGCATCACCGTCTTTCGAATAAAGTTAGCATGACAGATTTGCATGTTTCTATTTATTTTTATCTGCAAGTCTCTCTCAAATCTCTTGCATCCAAAATTGAGGAATCTGTATTCTTAATATCGATATATATAAAACCGGAAGGACACTCACTCACTCACTCACTGACTAAATACGAAATCTCGAAAACTACTTCACCTGTGGAGCTGAAATTTTGCAGGAATGTATAGATAGAAAACGTCAGCTAAGAAAGTATTTTGTGATAGGTGAAAGGCGGAGCATACTTCTCCTACAGACTCACTAAATCTGCAGTTTCATTCTGATGTACACGAAATTTCGCACGCTTGACCTTCAAAACAAGAGGAAGGTCACCGTCTACCTTAAGTTTCATACGGTGCATGGGAAGGGTACTTTGCAACATAAAAATGGATCCCTAAATACATTGGTCGCGCCATAACTTGAGAACGGCTCTACCGATTTCACAAATCTTTTTTTTTTTTTTTTTTTTTTTTTTTTTTTTTTTTTTTTTTTTTTTTTTCGCTATTCTCAGAATAAGGGTTGTATGAAATAAAACTGGAGTATTTGAGAACAACAAAGTGCGTTTTTTAATGTAAACCTGCGTTTCTATTGCATAGAAATCTATAGTTTTGTTTCGATATTGATGAAATTTTGCACACTACCTTATAAGCAAGAGGAATGTCACTGTATAAAATTTCGTTCGATGCATCGTGGAGGGTACTTATCTTACGGAATTTTACAAAATACATAGTTTTTCTCCAGTCTTTGTGAGTGGTAGCACACATAACCTTTAAACCAAGAGGAAGATCACTGGGTACCAAATGTTTGTGTGGTACATGAGAGGGTACCTTTCAGAAAACTTTGCCGAGAGAGGGAAATGTGGAAACGAACGAAAGAAAGAGGTGGATGCAGAGAGAGAGAGAGGGGGGGGGGAGAAGGAGACGTGGACTACGAGAATGTAGGACGAATAAACACTCGGGCAACGCCGGGTTTACAGCTAATGTAATCACAATGGTTGTACATATACGAGTCTTGTGTTTCAAATAAGTACCATTTTGTTGTAGACACTAGTAGTTAGCTCGCATACCGCAACGAGCGCGTGCGTCATGTACCGACTTGCCTCAGGAACAAATGTGCTGTTTCAGCTGTGTAGCTTCTCTGTACGGGTATGTGACTTTCAAAGTGTTTCAGACTGTCAACTCGCCTGTCTTGTGTGTAGTTCCCTCAGTGATAGGTTTTTTTTTTTTTTTTTTTTTTTTTTTTTTTCAGAAAGGAACCTGTCTGCTGCAGAAATTCATCGACAAATTTATGAAGTGAACGGTGATACTGTTATCAGAGAAAGGGAAGTGCGTAAGTGGGTACGAAATTCAAAGATGGCCGTGACAACGTCCATGATCAGGTCCGCTCGGATCGTCCTTTCCGAATACAGCGATTTGGTGGCTTTAGTCAAAGCGAGGAGTGTCAGAACAGGCGTTCCACCTGCACCTGAAACAACATCTCAGTTGCAACCGTTACAATGATGACGACGACGTGAAACCGTTATCGGAGTAGGCGGCAAGATTGTATGAAGAGAGTGTTTTAAAATTGTTTGAGAGGTATGATAAGTGTTTGAACAAACTTGGCAACTAGGTCGAAAAATGTAGTAATGTATGTACTTTCTCTGCGTGGCCGTTAACGTCATAGACTTCAAGATCTAATTATGAATTTGGTTATAAGAAGCAAACCCACAACTCAAAACGTATGTGCGCATACTGCAGCGTCTGCCGGAGTCTCCAAAATGCGTACCGCCTACTGCGGTGTCTAAAACCCGGTGCAGTGGCGATGGTTCGCCAGAGTCCTCCACGTCTCAATTCAAGCGGCACATGCCAAATATTGGTAGTCAAGCGTTTCACACCTAGGAAGGCAATCTCACCAAACCTTTAATGAGCTGTCCAATTGACAACACTCGGCCACATGATGAATCGTTCGAGCAGTCAATAGCAAAACACTCAGCCAATCACAGACCGAGCTACAGTCTACACAATAGACTCCACCCCCGACAGCAAATTTCTGACGCAAAGTAGTCTAGACTCTTTCCCCGATACATCTGCCAAGTTATCTCTCACCGTCATCTTGGCGCCGATTTTAATTACCGTGGACGCGGGACACAAAATGAGCCAGACAGCCTCTCTTCGCAGGGAACTGCACATGCAGCATCCTGTCATTTATTATGTCGTACACCAAGCTACCCTCTGCCGACAGTTTGGGACCCACAGATAGGAGGGAGTTATCCCCTATAAACGTGCCCGCCAAACCTCACCTACAGAAATTGCAGATGCCAGGACCATTCCTTGAGTGCTACAAAAGAACACTCAACGCTGGTCTTTCGGGAGCCATCGCTTTCACACTAAAGCATTGTCTTGTCCAGCAATACTGGCCGCCCAATAACGTCCAGGTAGCTGCAAGAGTAGTTCTGCCTGCTGGAAAAGTGCCACACAACCGGCAATAAGCACACCTGACACCACGGGATGGCGTGGAGGGCTTCACTTTGGTATTGCTTTGAGACCTTTCGACGAGAAACCTAATGCCTCGCCCGTACAATATCGAATTCCTGCATGTGAAAACAGCCTCGACTCATGTCGCAGCTTCCTACAGCTCACAACAGCCCGCTCGCCACTGCCATGAGTAAATGGAATAACTGAAATATTCTAATAAAAATTAAATAAATGTGCAATTTAGAAGATAAGAATAATAAAATTATTAATGGCAATGAACTATCATTTGACATTAATTAAAAATAACATATCGTACAGACCACAAACTTGAGAAATATATTATCAAAAAGAACCACTGCCTTCCCAATCACTGCGTCCGTTTCATGCCCTTCGACTCTAGTAACTATAGTCTGGTTTTCCACAATTTGAATTTAACTCTTCGATTCCTGTATTTTATCCCTGCTACTTGTTGAATTTGAAAGAGTGTATTCTTCAGATATACAAATGAAAATAACGTACGTTTGCTTATTCTTAACCCTCAGGCGGCAGCACCCATTGTTATAACTTCAGCAGCAGCGTGGTGCAGATTTGCTACCACTGTGTATTCCGAGTTACAAACCTATATATAGGTACTAAGTGACCGTTATGAAAAAATAGTTTATTGTACAAGTAAAAATATCACATTTGTTAGTATCTGAATTAGTATATCAAATATCTTCGGTGTATCAATATAACAAACATTATTCCGAAAGTGGACAATAATCGTGTATAATAGACCCAGCAGTACTATCATTTCCTCTTTCGTTACTTCACTAAGTTCATGTCTCTCGAGGAATTAGTGTCAGCTTTTTTCTGTGTTATGTGGAACTTAGTACACATAATTATCTCATCAATAATATTATCGTCTATCATGAATGATGGAGCTTGCATTTCCTTCTGAACCCGGGAAGATTTTTATGATATTCTTTTTCAGTGTTTTGGAGTGCTGCTTGTATGGTCGTTTACTCCACAGACTGGTTCTGTCTTGAATATCAGATTCATTGCGTCTGCAATATTCTTCTGGATCGGAACTAGGATTTACATTTGAATAATAGTATCCTGTTCATGATCTGATGTGCTTCTGAGTTACTGTCTATACTGACCCGACAATTCTATGAATCTGACACTGAAGCGCATAATTAAAATCTCCGAATACGAACACATAATTTATTTTCTTGTTGCGTATGACAACGTTTCACATCAGAATTGATTACTTGTCGAAAGAAGTATTTCCTCATCTGCTAGACCCATACCACGTCTACGATACCTGAAGAGCAAATTATGCAGTAGAATAACACTCATTTTCGCACTATGTAAGACTTAAAAATGGTTAAAATTGAGATTGACGGAAACTGCAGCAGGGCTAATTAGGAGAAACAGGAGGACCATTTATCGCGGGTGAAACTTCTATTTACGAAATAAATTTAAATTTTTGAGTATTATAATACTTAGGGTAAAATTTATGCAATAAATATTTACTATAAACTGCCACAAATCAATTTTCAAAGAAAACTAGACGTAAGACAAAACAATTCGAAATTACTTACTTGACAGGTAGCGCGGTGCAAATCAGCTACCAGTGATGGACTCCCTAACAAAAAATTTTTTGTGTGCACTTGAAACTCAGAACCTTCACTGACATCATTGTTAAGGCTTAACTGAGGTATAGCTAAAGTGGAAATACGGCATGTCCATTATTGCGACAACAGTGACAATTTAAAGAAAAGTCGTAGCATATATGCACCAGCGCTGCCGCTCGACGGTTAACCTACCTTCTAAGATAAGTAGTCATGTGAGTATTGCCTTCCTTATTCCTACATTTCTCCTAAAGCCAAACTGATCTTCCTCAAGCTTGTATTCAACAAAATTTTCCATTCGTCTGTAAATAATTAGTGTTAGTATTTTGCAACTATGACTTATTGAACTGATAGTTCTGTAATTATCACATTAGTCTGCACTTGCTTTCCTTGGAATTTGAATTACTATATTCTTCTCGAAGTCGGAGGGTATTTCCCTTGTAGCATACCATATGGAACAAATTTTTCATGAGTGGCTCTACGAATGATATCAGCAGTTTTGAAACAGCATTTACAGAAAATACTTTTTTAAGCAAAGAAATCAGATATTATTTTTACTGCAAATAAAGAGACTCGGCTAATGTCGTCTGTGGCGGTGGTGAGGCGTTGGCTGCGAAGTGCGTTACGCTGCGTGGACCGCGTTACTCCGATTATGCTGGCGCCATGTTTGCCTCTAGCTTGCCAGTTGAACAGCGCTGGCCGTTGGAGTGTCATCTTTCAGTACTCTGTCAAATTCTTCTCGCAGTATCGTAATTCCTGTCTCACCTTCGTCTACTTGATCTTCCACATCTAGAATACTGCCTTCGATATTATTTTCTTTTCATAGGAATTTTGTTAGAAGTAAGTTTTGTTCGTTATTTCTGTGGAAAAAAATGTTTAAAGTTAGTGTTTCTTTCTTATGGATGCATACCGTCATCCTTAATAAGGTAAAGTATTTGATTAGTGTTCGGTGAAACATGTTAATGGCTGCTGAAACAGGTACAGCATTAAACTTGCAGAAGTTTTATCACATTGCCCGTTAAGGACAGATTTAGGCCAAATTGCATAGCGACATTTAAAATTTGATATTTCCTACAATGTTTTAGTTACAAATTTCAAACTTGACTCTATTGTGTAGTATATAATGTACAATATTCTGTGCAATGTTTCTTTGATCATGTTCGTGGAATTTCATTTTACAACGATTTGAATTTTTAATTACTGGTGTACATATAATGTACAGCCGCGGCGGATTAGCCGCGCGTATTGCAGCGCCGTGTTGCAGTGCGCGCGGCAGTCCGCCGTCGGGGGTTCGATTCCCCCCTCGGACACGGGTGTTTGTGTTGTCCTTAGTTTAGTTTACCTTAGGTTAAGTAGTTTGTAAGCTAGGGACTAATAACCAAGCTGTTGAGTCCCATAGATTTACAAAAATGTTATTTTATGATGTACATTTTCTCAAACTATTCAAGAATTAAAGCTGAATATTTACATTTCTGCATTAAAGTCTATTAAAACTCGTGTAACACACTTTTGTTTAAGGTCATGGTTACTTAAAAATTAACTTTTCAGTTCCATGTTAACTTAAGCTGCTCTACTTCCCTCATGCAGGAAAGAAGAACTATTCTCAGGCACAAGATACAGTGCTGTACATGATTGTTCAGAAAGTCATTTTTAAGATCTGCGGCAAATTTCAGTAGGTTAGCTATTATAGTTCCTGATAAAAAGTACATAACAAGAAAAAAAATCGCACTGACATGTTTTACGGCCCACTTTAGAATTGTAGTTTTAAAAGTTTTTGCAGACATTTTGGACCACAATAATAATCTAAATAATAATGAATTATTAATAAGAGTGTCTGAAACCCTTTTAGGAAAAAAAATTAGGTAGTGGCGGATTTCAAACCAGCGACCTTTCGCGCCACAGTCCAGCACCTTGCCCACTACGCCACGGCTATAAATCGAAATAGAAGCTCTTTAATCTCATACTATAGATGGGAGTTGTTAACTGATGTTAATATGGCATTTGTAGACATTAGATTATCATTTATCGTTCGAAGAACAATGTGTGTGTGTTAATTCCTCAGTGTGCCGTTGCTTTGAAATGACAACGTGTAAGTTACAATAAGAAAATCATCAAACACGCGAGGAATGTCACGTGACATTTCCGAATGGCCGGTTTTCGTTAGATCAATGGAGGGTGTCAAATCTCCGTTATTTTTGCAAATATGTCTCAAATGATACGAGATATGAAAAAAAATACATACGGAAACTAAGTTGTAGAGAATTTTCACCTCTACCAATTAGGTTATTGAATTTTCGTGTCAGATGAACGGTTCGTTTGCAATTACAATTATATTACAGAGGGCTTATTTTGGTTTTACTACCGTAGTTTTTGTCCGAAAAATTTGAAAAAGGGAGGTTCCGGTCTCTGGTGGACTACAATTATGTCTGTAAAATTTGGTGCTGATCGGTTGAACGGTTCGTCTTAAAAACAGGGAACACGTTACGGACAGACAGACAGACTGACGGACGGACAGACAGACAGACATACATACATCCCAAAATCGCCGTTAATTTTGCAAATATCTTAGAAACAGTACGAGATATGAAAAAAATATAACAGAGCAAAGTTGTAGAGAATTTTCTCCTCTACATATTCGGTTATTAAATTTCCGTGTCAGATGAAAAGTTAAGCCGTTATTTTCATTTAAATTTTGAGCTGTCAAAAGACGATGGCAAAGGCCCACTTTTAGTACTACTACCGTAACCTAAAGTGGCCCAAAAATCACTTTACGGAAAATATCATTAAGGTTTATATTTCAATTTTTATCAATATAGCCATACCTTTAGACACTAATGCTTTCGATATCCATAATCCTCATTCTCTTCCTTGTCTTCTTGAAGTTTCTCTTTCCCTGTCTCCTTTGCCTAGCACTCTTTTGGATATTTTCCTCTGCTGCCTGTGCTCTGTCAAGCCACGTGTCATCCATGCTTCAGAGTTATCTTCAGTGTGAATGCACCTGGATGGAAGCCTAATCTCTGCAAGCACTTAATCCTACCTAAATTTTTCCACTGTTAAACACTAGACAGAGATCACATTCAGTTATCCTCACAACATTTGAGGACACAGTTTTGTGACAAGGCGCCCATATAAGGTGATTGTAGCTCTCATTTGTGTTTTCCCATGCACACATGTTTTTCAGAATTTCAGGGTTGGCAAGATATATGAAAGTTGGCTATATAACATAGCAAGTGGCAAACAATGCTTATGTATATACGGCTCTATACTGACTTTTGCCTCAAGATATTTGCACCATGCTATGTCACAGAGGAGGTCTTGAGGAGTCTAATATGTGGAAAGTTTGTGGAAGAATATTGCCCACACTGCTTGCTGCATTGAACATTGTTCCTGGTGGCTTTCCCATAACATTTGTAGTGTGTTTCTTTGTCTGTCAATCTCTTAACACCTCCCAGTGGCTTTCCATCTTCTTTTTGCCCTGGTATAATCTTTATCACAGCCTTTTAAATACGTCTGCTGTTCGTTTCGATTGTATTAATTAACACAATGATATATCTAGTGTCAACAAGGAGTGGAGCATAGCACAGATAAAGGGGAAGCGCGATGCGCAGACGTTTGAAGAAATGTCGTTCTTAAAAATATTTCTAAGCATATTTCCATAACGAAACTTTGAGATGTCATTCATAAACTATTGCTAGGGCCGAGCGGTGGGTTCCCAGCATTATGTCAGGATGAGGAGAGCAATGGGACGCTAATAAAACAGAATTAAAGTTTACACGTTTATTCCGTAGCATACAATAATTCGGATGAAGGCGCTAGTTCGACAGGAGCTAAAGCAGTAGATAGCATCGCCTTCGGGCGCGTCCGCTCGCCGTCACGCTGCGACCTCGGTGTTCCGACTGCTGTGAGCCGTCTGCACAGTAGTGCCCGCGCCGCGACGACTGGGAATCGAAGCTGGGGCTGTTATTGAGAAGTACTCTGTCCCTTCTCCAATCTATGCAGCTGCTAGTGGATCACCATGAAGTCGGATGCCGTGCTGATACCCGACTCTGGATGATGGCTGGTCAGATTAGCACCAGACTGCTAACTCGAGCCAGCCGCAGTGGCCGAGCGATCTGCGGCACGCCAGTCACAGTCTGCACGACCGCTACAGTCGGGGGTTTGAATTCCCCCCTCGGACATGGACGTTAGTGTGGTCTTCAGTGTTAGTTCATAAGTAGTTTGTAAGTTTAGGGACTGATGACCCCGCAGTTAAGTCCATTAAGCTTAACAAACATTTGAACATTTTGCTAACTGGACGATAGGAACATTGGCCTTCGGTAACCAACCACTGAAGACTGTGTTGGCCTCAGGCAGCAACCATATGGTTGTGAAGTCGTCAACACAGCGAATCAACAGCTTCCCCGGATGATGGTTAGTGCGAAGTATGGTATCGACCAGACTCCATCTCGTAGCTGCCTCTAGCAGCTACCAGTATGTGATGCTATCCGTGACAAAGACTGAGAACAATGATTACGCCAGTGAATCGACAATTACCTCCTTAGCATCGTCGATCCCGAAGACCAAGTTACTGCTACTTCTAAAAGAGGCAATATAATTTTTGCTGAAGCTGACGTATGAAACGGTTGGTATGTGTTCCATTTGAATATGCAGTGTTCACTCGATGTGCCTTTACCGCTGACGCAAGCGCGGTCTCATTCACTCTTGTGACAGACTTAAGTCTAGTTGTGAAATGTTTACTAGCTGCCTCTCTGTCTGACAGCCGTCTCACTGACACAGCAGTTCGCTGACGGTAGGCTTTCCATCTTGCCGACGCAGCGTCTGCCGTCGTCACGCAAGACAAGAGAGCATTTCTACTACAGAGCTGCTGTTCTGACTCTGTCCAGCTACGGTGATCAATCCAATATTTTAAACACTTTTCCCTGTCACAATTTTTGTTGTTGTTGTGGTCTTCCGTCCGCAGACTGATTTGATGCAGCTCTCCATGCTACCCTGTCCTGTGCAAGTCTCTTCATCTGACAATACGTTTGGCAACCTACATCCTCTTGAATCTGCTTACTATATTCGTCCCTCAGTCTCCCTCTACGATTTTTACCCCACACGCATCCTTCTAATGCTACATTGATTTCTCAGAATGTGTCCAACTAATCTATCCCTTCTCTTAGAAACTCGTTTTCTTCCCTATTCGGTTAAGCACTTCCTCATTAGTTACGTAATCTACCTATCTAATTTTCATCATTCCTCTGTAGCACCACATTTCAAAAGCTTCTATCATCTTTTTACCTGAACTCCTTATCGTCCAAGTTTCACTCCCATACAATGCCACACTCCAGACAAATGCTTTCAGAAAGGACTTTCCTAACATTTAAATTAATATTGTATGTTAACAAGTTTCGCTTCTTTAGAAACGCTTTTCTTCCCATAGTCATTCTGCATTTTATATCTTCTTTTCTTCGGCCATCAGATGTTATCTTGCTACCCAAATAACAAAATTCATCTACTACTTCTATTTTCTCATTACCTAATCTAATTCCTTGAGCATCGCCTGATTTGCTGACATTGCATTCCATTACCTCCGTTTTATTCTTGTTAATGTTCAACTTATATCTTCCTTTCAAGACACTGTCCATCCCATTCAATTGCTCTTCCAGATCTTTTGCGGTCTCTGACGGAATTACTATGTCATCGGCAAACCGCAATGTTTTTATTCTCCCTGCACTTTAATGCCCTCTTCAAATTTCTCCTTCCATTCCTTCACTGCGTGCTCAATTTACAGATTGAACAACATTGGGGAAAGGCTACAACCCTGTCTTACTCGCTTCCCAACCTCTGCGTTCCTTTCTTGCCCTTCGACTCTAATAACTGTTGTCTGGTTTTTGTATAGGTTGAATATAGCTCTTCCCTCCCTATATTTTACCCCTGCTACCTTCAGAATTTGGAAGAGTGTATTCCAGTCGATATTGTCAAAAGCTTTCTCGAAATCGACAAACGCTAAAACCGTAGGTTTCCATTTCGTTAGCTTCTCTTCTAAGATAAATCGTAATGTGAATATTGCCTCCCGTGTCCTACATTTCGCCTAAATCCAAACTGATTTTCCCCGAGGTCGGATTCCACAAGTTTTCCATTCGTGTGTAAATAATTCGTGTTAGTATTTTGCAACCATGACTTATTATACTGATAGTTCTGTAATTTTCACACGTCTGCACTTGCTTTTTTTTAATTACAATATTCTTTTTGAAGTCGGAGGGTATTTCCCCTGTCTCATACATCTTGCATACCAGGTGATACATTTTTTTCATGACTGGCTCTCCTAACGATATCAGCAGTTCAGACGGAATATCATCTACTCCTGGTGTCTACAATATCAACCTTTTAATTAGGCAATAAAATAAAATTCAGATTATTTTCATTTTTTTTTTTTTTTTTTTTTTTTTTTTTGCCCTACCTCTGCCCTCGAGTAAATTTTTGTAAACAGCAAAGCCCTGAACTACAAGCTATTATCGGTTATTCTTTTTTTCTGCGCTTTGAGTGACGCTGATCATTAGGCCCAAAGAGATGACACTAGTAGGTCACTTGCCATATTATTGCGTTCTCTCTACAAGACTAACAAAAAAGAGAACACAATATAATAAACGTGCTATCGGAGAAAATTTCTCATACGGCCGCAGGAATTTCATATCGGAAATAAGGATGCCTGGGCGGAAGAATGTACGCCACATCAGAGGCACAGGCGGGTAGGGCTCTATCGGTTTGCGAGAGGCGCCGAGGCAGACAACAGGCAGCGCCACAGCGGGGACCAGGAATCTCTCTGCCTCTCTTTGTGCTCGCCAGCAGCCGGCCTGAGCAGGCAAGATGGCCAACTACTGCTTCCTCGCCCCGATTTTCATGCGCAGATCTCTCTAACTGCTATTTCTAATCCCCCTCCAGATACAGGGTGTTCCACTAAATGTGTTTGCCTCTCTAACTTATAAAATAATAAGTGACGGGAAATTTTAATGCGATAGGTCAACACAAGAAATGTTACACTTTCTGCGGAGCTATGAACATAGTTTATTGTATCATTTTCCAAAGAGTTACAGCACAAAGATATCTGCCGCCCAGTAATTGACAAAAATTTTTAGAAATGATCCGCAAGTTCGTGGCTGTTTTTGAAATACGTACATACTACTGTTTGTAAACAGTACAATGTAAGCAATCAACGACGCGTCCAAACAGCTCTGGAGCCCGCACCAGCGTTCCTGGTTCAAATTTCGCTCGCTAGAGGCCGCCCCTGAACTATCGGTTTGGACGCCTCGTTTGTTGCAATCATTTTACATTTTACAACCTAACAAGCTTCGTACCTTGTTTAAACAATACATTCAACTTTAATGTAAACTAAATTGAATACAATTGGTCTTAAGCTAAATTATTATACTTCCTGTATTAAAAATTTTTAAACTGACGACACGCCCACTTTTCACATAGCCTCATTGGCCGCTACATGTTCCGTTTTTTATCCTAACTGACAATTGTAATATTTTACTATTGACCTTTACATTTTATCAACTAATGTTTATAATTTTAAGCATGCAATGATGTAATGTTTATATCAGAACACATCATAACATGCCGATTATAATGTTTTGGAATGTTAAAAATGACACGCCCATTTTTCTCATGTCGCCAAAAGTTTTAAAATCTCTGAGTTGTATTGTTTTAATTACTTGACGTTGCTTTCTCTACGGCATAACGTAAGTTTCCTTCTGCTTCAGTACAGTACCTTTTTACATATGTAACATTCTATCTTGTACCATGTAATTTTTGTAAACTTATTGCTACACATTATATGCTGGTCTGTCACACTTGAAAATGGCCTAACATAGAGGCCGAAACCGGTAGTGTGGGCTTAAATGAAGCACCAATAATTGCAACTGGAGCTGGACTTTCATTACATTTGAAACACAGTTGCGGCAACAGCAACCATCCAGTGATGGAGAAACTAATAATAGTTTTTTTTTCTATCGTGCACTGGATTCGTTGAAACCAGCTGCGTCCAAATCAATTTAAACTACAAATTATCACGGTTAGTTTGGGAGCTACAACCCTTCAAAGTTTCAGGGGCGGATACCACAAACGCTGCGCAAAATGCAATGCGCCTTCTAAATGTGGTGCGGCCGAGTTGTAACGTCGCCGGTGTCACGGAGCGAGAAGCTTCCTCGATGCGCTGTTAGATTGCCGACTGTCGCCGCACACGGCCATATAACCGACAGTTTGAGCCACACAAACCACCGGGGCTCAATATACCACAGTTACGGACATCGGATGACGATGGCATACACGAACAACGAGTATGTTGACATGTTGCTGATGCTCGGCGAGTGCCGACATGATGACACTGAAGCAGCCACGGCGTATGCCGCGAGATATCCTAGGCGAAGAGCCCCGGCAGCCATTACGTTCTTACATGCCGAACAACGACTTCGGGAAACAGGCAGCTTGGTAATGCGCCGCAGTAACAGACAAAGACCTGCAAGAAGTGAGGAGACGGAGGTGTTTATTTTAGCTGCACTACACCACGATCCTCATGTCAGCTTACGAGCCGTTGCTGCAGTCGCTGGTGTCAGTCTCACATCTATGTGGCGCATAGTACATGGCCACAGGTTTCACCCGTACAGCCTGTCACTGACCCAGGAGCTGCATGGGAACGATTCATGTGTAAGAGTGACATTCTGTGAGTGGGCCATGTGTAATTTCACGCTGGAGTCTTTACAAAGTGTTATGTTCTCTGATGATTCCACGTTCATAAATTATGGTGCAGTGAATCGCCATAACATCATGCACTGGGCCGCAGACAAACATCGGTGGGTACGACCTGTCGACCGTCAATGTAGGTGGTCTATTAACGTGTGGTGTGGAATTCTTGGAGATGAAATCATCGGTCCACACTACTTCCCGGGTACACTGACAGGTGAGCTATATCGCGCTTTTATAGCTGACAGTTTGGGTGGTCTTCTTGAACATGTGTGTCTACACACGAGAGTCCATATTTTGATGCAGCACGATGGTCACCCAGCCCATTCTGCGCGTGCTGTTGTGGAATAACTAAACAACAGCTTTGCAAGAAGATGATTGGGGCGCCATGGTCCTCATTCATGGCCCGCAAGGTCGCCCGATTTAACACCAGTAGATTTCTTTTTGTGGGGATATCTATAGGATCGTGTTTATGTCACTGAGCCCACATCCCCAGAATGATCTAAAACGGCGCATTGAGGACGCATGTCGCTCCGTCACACCGGCGATGTTACATCTCGTCCACAGACCCTTTCGACGGCGCATTGCATTATGCATTGAGGAACATGAACACACATTTAAACATCTCATGTAAAGATGATAGAAGCTTTTGAAATGTGGTGCTACAGACGAATGATAAAAATTAGATGGGTAGTTGATGTAACTAATGAGGAGGTGCTTAACCGAATCGGGGAGAAAAGGAGTTTCTGGCATATCCTGACTAAGAGAAGGGATAGATTGTTGGACACATTCTGAGACCTCAAGGAACTGCCAGCTTAGCATTAGAAGGGGTAAAAATCGTAGAGGGTGACCGAGGGACGAATATAGCAAGCAGATTCCACAGGATGTAGGTTGTCAAACGTATTATCAGATGAAGAGACTTGCACAGGACAGGGTAGCGTGGAGAGCAGCATCAAACCAGTCTGCGGACTGAAGACCACAACAACAACAACAACATTGAATTTTAATCAGAAACACAAGTGCAGTGATGTCAGAGATAAAGTGATACTAAGGACGTCAATGAACTGTGTTCTACAACGAGGAAATTTTAAAATCGTGGTGAATGTTATCTCAGCTCTTTGTTCGAGTACTCTGTAAACAATTGTACAACGTGTAATGCTTCTTGTCTTGTTCCTGTACATGTCGTGTTGTGATTTGAAAGGACGTTATCATTATATAAATACGCCAACACTAAAATTGTTGTACAGATTACTAATTTATTCGTACAAGAAGGCCAATGAAAGTTACATAATTCGAAAGATTGTTTGGTGTAGATTTCACGAATATAAATATTATGTGTGCATGTAGTCATTAAAAGTGGTAAAAGGAAGTAGAAATTTTCCTATCTACATCTTGGATCAGCTCACTTATTGGCTATTCGCCTCGACCAAAGACGCTGTAATGCAGCGCATCTGCAGTATTAAAATAACGTATTAAAATAAGTGAATATCAAAACATAGAATGCTCCCAACTCACTTTCTTGTGCCGTTCAAACGCTTCATTTTCGCAGTGATTAAGAGTGTTTAAAGAAAATGGATGTTTTCATATGAATGCCGATATAAAGTATGATGCTCCAGGAGAGGCATGTAGCGGTACTCGGGTGGAACTACGAAGTCGACTTGTTGTCAGCTCTGGAATTCTGAATATCGCAGTATCGAAATAACATTATTTCTTGGCGTTGTATAAATATACGAACATCAAAATTTTAGTTTAATTTCAAATATTAGGCTAATGAAAGTTATAGAATCCGAAAATGGCATGAGAAGTATGTACTTCCGTTTTTATTTGTTGTTATTGTATCAGGCATTTTCCTCAAACACGTAAAAGAGACCGTTTCATACCTCCCAGTGCCGGTTAAATTTTACCAAATATCCCAGCGACCTCCTATGATAATGTTGGCAACAGATGCTGAATAGTGAGAATCCTGTGAGTCTTCATTTTAGCCAATCGCTTGACAACGCTGATATTTTCTCACGGAATCTTCGCTTTACGAGGGCAATTATTTTTACTGAGTGGAAGAGTATACATACAAGAACCTGTCAACCATAAAGCAGGAACAGCATTATTTGATTACTTCATGGTCTGTACGATACACTAAGCGAGTTATTCTATGTGGTTCGAACAAATGGGCAAAGATTTTCTATCGTGTTGTTGATGTTGCCAACATAATCACGCGAGGCCGCCGACATGATACGTAAAATGTTACCCCCAGTTACCATTGTAAACAACATTGGTCGATTTTCGACCACAGGCAATACTAGTTATTATAATTTTGCGAAAGTCGCTGTAATATATTTTTTCTTTTTTCTTAACAATGTCGTTTGAATGATTGTCGAATGTCAGATATGATCTTCAATAGAAATGTTGAACAGTATATCGTGTTCTTTATGGTGACAGCACCCATTCAAATATTTTAAGCATTTTCAGGATTTTAGCTTCAGTTGCAGCATCTTCAACATCGGCCGCTAAACTGCAGTCACCGGCCGCCATTTCATGGTTAATTCTAGTTAATAATTATTAATTTATTCAGGGACGGGTGTGGAAATAAAACAGGACTTTTAGGAATTATTTATCAGCTTGGACGGCGATACTGGACGGTGCTGGAATAAGTTGTAATAATTCAGATCTTAATAAAATTTACATAATTTGGTCTACAGACAAAACTATAGGGATTCATCGAACTGTTCCTTCTGAGGACAGATCTTGAGTTAATAACAATTATAATACTGATAGACAGTTCTAACACTTAAAATTATTACAGATTGAGTCTAGTCAGTGATCAGTGAAACCTTTCATTTTATTATTTTTAGTATACTGTTTCATGAACTTTTTACGTAATAATTACGAAAAGATAAAGCCTTAAATATTGCAGTAAAATTAGTTCTTTGGCTAATGCACTCTATTATCAATAAAAGTGTCATAAATCAGTGTTTAATAGTTCAGCAAATTTCAAGTAACAGTGCGGCACAATTAGTACTTATTTATTTATTATTATGTTTTATTTTTTTAATTTTGTTAGCTAGGATGCCACAAACCTTCTGTTGAAATACATTAATGTGGCAAAAATCTATTGAAATTTGGATGTTAAATTAAAAGAACAGAAGGCTAAGACCAAAAAGAGACTACTTGTCATTTACAATGACACACACTTTATTGATACCACCATTATTAACCAACAAGTGTGGACAATAATTATTTTAACTGAAGACTAGATGGGATAAATGCTTGTTCCATAGATCATAAATACATTTCGCAATGATGAGGAACGTGTCAGTGTAATAAATGGTGTCTATACATGAAACTCGATATTTTATTCATTTATTATTATATTCTTTTTGTGAAATAACAGAGACGAAACATCAAAGTTAAATAAACTCCCCTACAATGGGCTCTAATTAAATTTTGGTCAGGATAGAGGGCGTGAAATAGCAGTATTAATTAAAACAGGTGTAGAAAGAAGTTATTTTTGTGAGAACGAGCAGAACAGCCACTCATAATGTCAGAATTAAATTAACTGCCTCACAATATGCTGACATTACATTATAGTCACACTGGAATGCATGAGATTTCCGTATTCTTAAAAACACATTTAGACAGTCTGGTGCATAGCCTCCTAATAAAATTACTTAATTACCCACAATCCAATACTAACATTGATGCCTTTTCTGATGTGAAGCCTTTTACTTCAAAAGCATTTTTGACTGAATCCAAATTATTTTCCCTTGGTCTGTCTCGTGTCCTCTTACCCTTTACTGGCGAGCACATAAGACTCTTACTAAAATTGCTTCTCCCACCATCTCGGCCTGTTCGCTCTGCTTCACCTAGGGTGTTCATTCCCATTTTTTCTTTCATTTACTCATTGTGGACACACTCGTGCCATTGTTCCCATCTACCAGCCATTCATCCTTGTTACTTTCATATGCGTAATGTTAATGACGTAACTTGTATCCACTCAACACTCGCTCCCACACAACAAAATTGATCAGCACTGCACTGCTAATTTAGTCTCAGCACCGATTTCCTTCTTGCAGAATAGAGTAGATCTTATCTGTGCACTCACTGCATTACCTTTGCTACACCTCGATTCAAGTTCTTTCACTGTGTTGCCAGCCTGTGAGAAAATACAACTTAAGTACTTGAAACCTCTTCATTGTCCTATTAGGTGCTATATCTGTTCAACTCTCTTTCCTCACAGACATTTGTGTTGGAGACACTGATCTTTATACCATAACCCTTAGACTTCATATCCAGCTCTGAAATATTTCATTGCAAACTTTCAAACGAATCACATCTAATCACATCTAAGTTCTCTGTATATACGAATCTACTTATTTTGTTTTCGCCTGCTTTAATCTCACCCTGCCCGTCTACCGAAGACCTGGTGATGTCGCTCACTTTTCTAGATAGTAGCCACTAGTGAGAATCGACACCAAATGTGGTTGCGGCAGGTTGGCCATGTAACCGGCCTAAGGTGTTGAGCTGCCCTGAAGAAGGAAAACCGTGTTGCTGTTGCTTCAGCACGGATTTCGACCATTTCCTAGTCGTGATGGCTATGAGCAACTTAACAGCGTCTCCTTAAGCCTCAGTCATCCGCGCACTTACCTCGTCAAACAACTGCTATCCCGAGGTAACACTGTGCGCTCCCTCCCTTACAAGGCAAAGAAAGAAACACGAGAAGGGAACCGTATCGACGTTCATGAAGACTGATCGCGGGAAATGGGGGCAACAAGGGAGAGTGGAGGTAGAAGACCCTCAAAGATTTCCTGCTTTAACCAGGAATCGTACACTGCTGTAATTCAAACACGTGCAGTTATTCAATACATTCGGCCACCCTTGGCTGTTGCTCTAGCTGATATGAAATGAAAGGGAAATCAGTTACTGTTAATGTAAACATTTACTTACTGAAAACCACACACAAATAGCGTTGTTCCGGGTATGTCGGCCTAAAGGAAAAGAAGGTAACACATTTTAATAGGAATTATTAACTCAGTGAACTGATTACATTTTCTGTTCAATCGTTTCCTGCAAAAATCATAATAAAGTGAGAAACATAATTACACATAATTAGACATGTCTACCTCCTCCCCCTGTCCTCCTGAACTAGTGAGTTGGCGCAGTGCTAACACACTGTAGTCTTGTAGAGGAAAACGGGGTTTCCAGTACACCTCCGCGGATCCATATTTAGGTTTTACGTGATTTCCCTAAATTACCGCAGGCAAATTCACTTTCAGTACGGACTCAAAATAACTACAGTTTATCATCATGATGAACTCTTTTACTGGGGAAAATAAAAGGATGGTTACTGTCTATATAAAATTTAGTATGTGCATGGCGGAAGGTACCTTACGTAGATATATTTCGATCTTTTAAGAAAATTGTACACTTGTGGACGGGAGAGGAAACGGACTAACTGGACTATGGAACAAATAAATACCCTAGCAACGCTGGGTCTCTAGCTTGTTATGATGTTCAGTCTGGAGACTGGTTTGATGCAGCTCTCCAACCTCAGCAAGCCTCTTCATCTCCTCATAAAAACGATAAATCAAATCCATTTGAATCTAATTACTGTATTCGTCTCTTGGTCCCTCTCTGCGATTTTTCCCCCACAAACTTCCCTCCGACGCTAAATTTAGAATATCTTGATGTCTAAGAAAAGTCCTACAAATCGATCCCTTCATTTAGTCTTGGTATGCCAAAAATTCCTTTCCTCCCCAAATCCATTAACTACTTCCTGATTAGTTAAACTATCTACCCACTTAATCTTCAGCATTCTTCTGTAGCATCCTATTGCAAAAGCCTCTATTCTCTTCCTGTCTGAAGATAGTTTCCCCTGTTTCATTCCCGTACAAGGCAACAATACAAACGAATTAACATTCGATGTTAGAAAATTTTTCTTTTTTCAGAAACTTTTCTTCCCATTGCCACTCTGCGTTTTATATTCTCTGTACTACGACAATCATTTATTATTTTACTGCCCAAGTAACAGAACTCTTTTACCACATTTATTTATTGTTTCGTTGCCTAATCTCATTGCTTTTGCATCGCCTGATTTTCTTATATTGCGTTCCATTACACTTGATTTGCAATTCTTAATGCTCATCTTATATGATCATTTCAACGCACTGTCCGTTCCATTGAATTGCTCTTCTATGTCCTTTGGTGTCTGACAGAATTACACTGTCATCGGCAAAACGCATTGTTTTTATTTCTTCACTCTAAACTTTAATACCTTCCCCAAATTTCTCCTTGCTTTACTTCACATCTTGCTCAATGCACAAATTTAATAACATTAGAGAAATGTTACAACACTGCGTTACTCCAATCTCAACCACTGCGTCCTTTTTAGGCCATTCTATTCCTGTAACTGCTGTGTGGTTTTTGTACAAGTTGTGAATAACTTTCTGTACCCAAATTTTACCCATACTGGCTTTATAATTTCAAATAGTGTATTCCAGTCAACATTTCCGAATGCTTTCTCGAAATTTTCAAAATCTAGATTTGTCTGCCCTTAATCTATCTTTCAAGTTAAGTCGTAAGGTGAGTGCTACTTACCGAGTTCATACATATCTCGTGATTCGAAACTGAGCTTCCACCAGCTTTTACACCGTTCTGTAAATAATTCCTGTTAAAATTTTGCAGCCATGACTAATTAAACTTAGGGTTCTGTAATTTTCACACCTGTCTACGCTCGCTTTATTTGGACTGGATTATTAAATTTTTCTTATAGTCAGAGATATTTCGCCTGTGTGATAAATGTTACGTACCAGGTGAAATAGTTTCATCATGGGTGACTATCCAAGAGTCTTTAGAATTCTTGCGGGAATGTTTTCTACTCGACGGGTCTTATTTCGACTTAGATCTTTTACTGCTTATTTAAATTCATCTTTCAGTATAGTATCTGGTTTTCCATCTGAAGTCTTGATATTTAAGTAGCTGCTTTTCTTATCTCCAAATGTCCCTTTTATTTTACAGTAGATCAGCTGACTGACTCCTGTCTCGGCTACCGCGACGGTAGGATCGCGCCGAAAAATGGAATAAGTTATACGCTAAGATGTTATATACCTGGGATTGACTATAAAGAATTTGCAACAATATATTTTTGTCGATGTTACACCTTTCAATGAATGAAGTAAATCGCAATTTTGCGATCAGTTATAGCTTCACTGTACTAGGTTTAGATGAAATACCAAAGTCGCGAATGAAAATATGTACCCGGCCGGGATTCAAGCTCCATACGTGCAGGGAAGAGTCCTCTGCAGTCATGCTGGTCACTGTGTCCTAGATGGCGGAGTGGTCAACGGGTCTTTCTAGTAAGTAGGAGATTCAGGGTTCTAATCCCGGACGGGCAAAAATTTCTTTCGCCACTTTGGTATTTCATCTAAACCTAGCACAGTGAAGCCATAACTGATCGCAAAATTGCGATTTATTTCATAAAAAATTTAGGATACTATTGCAATATACCTCCTTTTTAAAGTTTAACGATGTCTTGTTTATTCATATAAGAACATAAAAAGCAAACTGTCTGGAAAAGGTGTCTTCCGTTCCGTCTGCCTTAATAAGAACCCATCAGTATTGACCACACGACTAAAGAACAGAGACCCCTGACTACCTCACAAAGCCCATCAGGTCCCACAGCTACCGCTGCCTATCTCTCCCGGCTGCCTGCCTGCAGCTCCTACCTTCTGCTTCCAAGTGACTATGCCCGACAACTGAGCGAGGAGCGTCCTGCTCCTAATATTTGTACACGTTTTCCCCTCGACCCCTCACGCGCCTTGTGGCAGCGGAGTGGAAGACTCCTCATTGGCTGTGATAGTGCACTAGCATTCAGTATTTCTTCAGAGGCCGGGTGGAAGGGCAGAGGCGCCTCTCCAAATATGCCCTTTATTCAAATGAAGTGTTAAGTGCCATCGACAAGGGATCTCAAATCGATTCCCTATTTCTGGATTTCCGGAAGGCTTTTGACACTGTACCCCACAAGCGGCTTATAATGAAATTGCGTGCTTATGGAGTACCTCCCCAATTGTGCGATTGCATTCACGATATCCTATCAGAAAGGACACAATTCGTTGTAATTGACGGTAAGTCATAGAGTAAAACAGAAGTGATATCTGGCGTTCCACAGGGAACCGTAATAGGTCCCCTACTCTTCCTTGTGTTTATAAACGATTTAGGAAACAATCCGAATAGCTCCCTTAGACTGTTCGCGGATGATGCTGTCGTTTATCGATTAGTGAAGTCAATAGAGGACCAAAAGCAACTGCAAAGCGATTTAGACAAAATTTCTACATCGTAAGAAAACTGGCAATTGACACTAAATAAAGAAAAGTATGAAGTAATACACATGACCATTGAAATAAATCTGCTGAACTTCAATTACGTGATAAATCAGTCAAACCTTAAGGTCGTAAATTCTACCAAATACCTAGGAGTTACAATTACGAACAACTTTGACTGTAGAGAACACACAGAAAATATTGTGGGGGAGGCGAACCAAAGGTTAGGTTTCATTGGAAGAACGCTTCGAAGATGCACCAGCTCCACCAAAGAGACTACCTACATCACACTTGTGCATCCTCTCCTGCAGTACTGTTGCCCATTGTGAGACCCTCACCAGGTGGGACTGGCGGAAGATATTGAGAAGGTTCAGAGAAGGGCAGCTCGTTTCCTTTTCATCACGTTACGGGGGGAAAGCGTTGCACGAATTGGGGCGGAAATCATTAAAAGAATGACTTTATTCATTGCGGCGTGATCTGTTTGCGAAGTTTCAATCAGCGACTTTTACTTCTGAATGTGAAAATATTTTTCTAGCACCCACCTACTTAGGGAGACATGACCATCCCAATGAAATAAGAGAAATCAGATCAAAAACGGAACGATTTAGGTGTTCTTTCTTCCCACGCGCTATTAGAGAATGGAACGGTAGAGAAAAGTTATGAAAGTGGTTAATGAACCCTCTGTCAGGCACTTAAATGTGATTTGCAGAGTATCTATGTAGATGTAGATATGGTTACACACTGCGTCCTGAGCTTCTCATTGGCTCCTTAGGACAGAGTGCTGCCCCCGGCAGAAGCTCTCTCTCTCCCTCTCTCTTTCCTCTTCTCATCCCACGCTCTCTGTCTGGCCACAAATGCTTACTACCGTAACCTCTGACTGCGCTTACTCTGTTATCCAGTGCACACAGAGTCGCCTTTGTGCCTCCAAATTTAGTTTGTATTACGGCCGACTGAGGCTGGTGTCTGTCTCGGCCTGCTTGCTGCCACGTGGCGTCTCCTGCCTCGTCACAGAACTTCACTACTTCCCAATACTTTGTTTCCCTATTTTAATAAATTAGTAATTAAGACTTGGCTTCTGGTGTGGATATGACACACCTCATTGTGACTAACCAGACAAACATACATTGATAGCTGTCCTCATTACAGCTCGTAACCGATTGTTAAACCACCCGCATTCACATGGTAGTAGGGGATCAACAACGTGCACGTACAGCTCGAACCATCCAGGCATACCGGTGGCTTCAACTCGTTCACAATACCGTCCAGTCCAGAGAATTTGAGAGCCCTTGATGTCAGAATGCCGGACTTGCGCGAGTAGTACAATTCAGATCGAAGTCTTGGTGGCGAGGCTCATCACCTGACAGATTCATAAACGGCTCAAAATACACACAGGACCGGCCCTTTGGCCTCCGGGTTTGGCTATCTTCTACTTTCGTTTAACGCCACAAATTGTTTTATCTTCTGTTCTGCCAATGAAATGTAGTCTTTGGTTCACCTTCTCTACAAATTTTGTTTGTGTTCTTACCGATTTCAGTTATTCTTTATTTTTAATCCTAGGTATTTAGTAGCATTGGAGGCCTTTAGGTCTGACTGATTTATCGTGTAACACAAGTATAACGGATTTCTTTTACTGGTCACATGCATCACCTCACAAAATGTTTGTAAATCCTCAACTGTTTGTAAATCCTCGCCTGTTTGCAATTCCTCGACTGTTTGCAAATCCTCGACTGTTTGCAAATCCTCGACTGTTTGCAAATCCTCAAATGTTTGCAAATCCTCAACTGTTTGCAAATCCTCAACTGTTTGCAAATCCTCGACTGTTTGCAAATCCTCAACTGTTTGCAAATCCTCGACTGTTTGCAAATCCTCAACTGTTTGCAAATCCTCGACTGTTTGCAAATCCTCAAATGTTTATAAATCCTCAAATGTTTGTAAATCCTCAAATGTTGGTAAATCCTCAACTGTTTGCAAATCCTCAACTGTTTGCAAATTCTCAACTGTTTGTTTGCAAATCCTCAACTGTTTGTTTGCAAATCCTCAACTATTTGTTTGCAAATCCTCAACTATTTGTTTGCAAATCCTCAACTATTTGTTTGCAAATCCTCAACTGTTTGTTTGCAAATCCTCAACTGTTTGTTTGCAAATCCTCAACTGTCTGTTTGCAAATCCTCAAATGTTTGTTTGCAAATCCTCAAATGTTTGTTTGCAAATCCTCAAATGTTTGCAAATCCTCAAATGTTTGCAAATCCTCAAATGTTTGTTTGCAAATCCTCAAATGTTTGTAAATCCTCAAATGTTTGTAAATCCTCAAATGTTTGCAAATCCTCAAAAGTTTGTAAATCCTCAACTGTTTGTAAATCCTCAACTTTTTGTAAATCCTCAAATGTTTGTAAATCCTCAACTGTTTGTAAATCCTCAGCTGTTTGTAAATCCTCAACTGTTTGTAAATCCTCAACTGTTTGCGAATCCTCAACTGTTTGCAAATTCTTAACTGTTTGCAAATCCTCAACTGTTTGCAAATCCTCAACTGTTTGCAAATCCTCAACTGTTTGTTTGCAAATCCTCAACTGTTTGTTTGCAAATCCTCAACTGTCTGTTTGCAAATCCTCAAATGTTTGTTTGCAAATCCTCAAATGTTTGTTTGCATATCCTCAAATGTTTGTTTGCAAATCCTCAAATGTTTGTTTGCAAATCCTCAAATGTTTGCAAATCCTCAAATGTTTGTTTGCAAATCCTCAAATGTTTGTTTGCAAATCCTCAAATGTTTGTAAATCCTCAAATGTTTGTAAATCCTCAAATGTTTGTAAATCCTCAAATGTTTGCAAATCCTCAAATGTTTGTAAATCCTCAACTGTTTGTAAATCCTCAACTTTTTGTAAATCCTCAAATGTTTGTAAATCCACAACTGTTTGTAAATCCTCAGCTGTTTGTAAATCCTCAACTGTTTGTAAATCCTCAACTGTTTGCAAATCCTTAACTGTTTGCAAATCCTCAACTGTTTGCAAATCCTCAACTGTTTGCAAATCCTCAACTGTTTGTTTGCAAATCCTCAACTGTTTGTTTGCAAATCCTCAAATGTTTGTTTGCAAATCCTCAAATGTTTGTTTGCAAATCCTCAAATGTTTACAAATCCTCAAATGTTTGTTTGCAAATCCTCAAATGTTTGTAAATCCTCAAATGTTTGTAAATCCTCAAATGTTTGTAAATCCTCAAATGTTTGTAAATCCTCAACTGTTTGTAAATCCTCAACTGTTTGTAAATCCTCAACTTTTTGTAAATCCTCAAATGTTTGTAAATCCTCAACTGTTTGAAAATCCTCAACTGTCTGTTTGCAAATCCTCAAATGTTTGTTTGCAAATCCTCAACTGCCTGTTTGCAAATCCTCAAATGTTTGTTTGCAAATCCTCAAATGTTTGTTTGCAAATCCTCAAATGTTTGTTTGCAAATCCTCAAATGTTTGCAAATCCTCAAATGTTTGTTTGCAAATCCTCAAATATTTGTAAATCCTCAAATGTTTGTAAATCCTCAAATGTTTGCAAATCCTCAAATGTTTGTAAATCCTCAACTGTTTGTAAATCCTCAACTTTTTGTAAATCCTCAAATGTTTGTAAATCCTCAAATGTTTGTAAATCCTCAACTGTTTGTAAATCCTCAGCTGTTTGTAAATCCTCAACTGTTTGTAAATCCTCAACTGTTTGCGAATCCTCAACTGTTTGCAAATCCTTAACTGTTTGCAAATTCTCAACTGTTTGCAAATCCTCAACTGTTTGCAAATCCTCAACTGTTTGCAAATCCTAAAATGTTTGTTTGCAAATCCTCAACTGTTTGTTTGCAAATCCTCAAATGTTTGTTTGCAAATCCTCAAATGTTTGTTTGCAATTCCTCAACTGTTTGTTTGCAAATCCTCAACTGTTTGTTTGCAAATCCTAAAATGTTTGTTTGCAAATACTCAAATGTTTGTTTGCAAATCCTCAACTGTTTGCAAATCCTCAACTGTTTGCAAATCCTCAACTGTTTGTAAATCCTCAACTGTTTGTAAATCCTCAAATGTTTGTAAATCCTCAAATGTTTGTAAATCCTCAACTGTTTGCAAATCCTCAACTGTTTGCAAATCCTCAACTGTTTGCAAATCCTCAACTATTTGTTTGCAAATCCTCAACTGTTTGTTTGCAAATCCTCAACTGTTTGTTTGCAAATCCTCAACTGTTTGTTTGCAAATCCTCAACTGTTTGTTTGCAAATCCTCAACTGTCTGTTTGCAAATCCTCAAATGTTTGTTTGCAAATCCTCAAATGTTTGTTTGCAAATCCTCAAATGTTTGTTTGCAAATCCTCAAATGTTTGTTTGCAAATCCTCAAATGTTTTCAAATCCTCAAATGTTTGTTTGCAAATCCTCAAATGTTTGTAAATCCTCAAATGTTTGTAAATCCTCAAATGTTTGTAAATCCTCAAATGTTTGCAAATCCTCAAATGTTTGTAAATCCTCAACTGTTTGTAAATCCTCAACTTTTTGTAAATCCTCAAATGTTTGTAAATCCTCAACTGTTTGTAAATCCTCAACTGTTTGTAAATCCTCAACTGTTTGCGAATCCTCAACTGTTTGCAAATCCTTAACTGTTTGCAAATCCTCAACTGTTTGCAAATCCTCAACTGTTTGCAAATCCTCAACTGTTTGTTTGCAAATCCTCAACTGTTTGTTTGCAAATCCTCAACTGTTTGTTTGCAAATCCTAAAATGTTTGTTTGCAAATCCTCAACTGTTTGATTGCAAATCCTCAAATGTTTGCTTGCAAATCCTCAACAGTTTGTTTGCAAATCCTCAACTGTTTGTTTGCAAATCCTCAAATGTTTGTAAATCCTCAAATGTTTGCAAATCCTCAAATGTTTGCAAATCCTCAAATGTTTGCAAATCCTCAAATGTTTGCAAATCCTCAAATGTTTTTAAATCCTCATATGTTTGTAAATCCTCAAATGTTTGTAAATCCTCAAATGTTTGTAAATCCTCAAATGTTTGCAAATCCTCAACTGTTTGTAAATCCTCAACTGTTTGTAAATCCTCAACTGTTTGTAAATCCTCAACTGTTTGTTAATCCTCAACTGTTTGCAAATCCTCAACTGTTTGTTTGCAAATCCTCAACTGTTTGTTTGCAAATCCTTAACTGTTTGTTTGCAAATCCTCAACTGTTTGTTTGCAAATCCTCAAATGTTTGTTTGTAAATCCTCAAATGTTTGTAAATCCTCAAATGTTTGTAACTCCTCAAATGTATGCAAATGCTCAAATGTTTGTAAATCCTCAAATGTTTGTAAATCCTCAAATGTTTGCAAATGTTTGTAAATCCTCAAATGTTTGTAAAACCTCAAATGTTTGTAAATCTACCGGACTCAACTCCTGGGTTATTAGTCCGTAGCTTACAAACTACTTAAACTAACCTAAGGACCACACAAACATCCATGGCCGAGGGGGGGGGGACTTCCCCATACCGGACTCGTCTCGTCACGACAGCTATGCTCCGCTCCCGATGACTGACTCCCTGCACAAAGCAATGCCGGATGTTATCGGCGGGCTGAGAATCAAAAGTAACAGGGAATCTGTAATTTATCCTCACATGTACATGTACAAGACATGAAACTGTACACGAGTGGGAGGTAATCATTGTACAAGTGATTACCGACTCACGCATAAATAATGCAACCCAAACAGAAGTCACAAATTAAAATGGAGTAGCCAAATGAAGCGAAACAATGAGGCAGGCTATGCCGTGCTAGTGACAGGGCGAAGTCGAACACGATTGCAACCAGAAGCCACCACAGCAATATTAGTTTATGTCAGAGTCCACATGACCTCATTTATGATTCACAGTCTCACTTCAACTGATCTGTGACCTGAGCGTCACCCATCTGTGCTGGTACAACACCTTAGAAGGCACCAGGTTATTAAAAAACTTCAAAAAAGATAGACTACGCCCCTGTATTCTCATCTACATCTACATGGATACTCTGTAAATCACATTGAGGTGTATGTCAGAGGATTCATCGAACCATTTTTTTGAAATTTGTCCATAGTTCCATTCTCTAATAGCTCAGGGGAAAAAGGAACTCTTAAATATTTCTGTTTTCGATCTGATTTCTCTTATTTTATTATGACGAACATGTCTCCCTATGTAGGTGGGTGTTAGCAATATACGTTCGCATTCTGAAGAGAAAGTTGGTGAAAGAAATTTCTCAAATAGTCCTCGCCGCTTCAAATAACGCCCTACTTTTAATTATTACCACCCAAACTCGTACATCAGTTTCGTGACACTCTCTATATCGCGATAATATAAAGCGAGCTTCTCTGAACTTCCACTAAATCGTCAGTCAGTCCTACCTGGTGTGGATTTCAGAATGCGCAGAAATACTCGAAAATAGGACGCACAAGTGTAGTGTAGGCAGTTTCTTTAGTACAACTGTTGCATCTTCTGCTAACCAAACGTAGTCTTTGGTTCGCCTTTCCTACAATATTTTTTATTTGTTTTTACCAATTGTTACTCTTAGGCATTTAGTAGAATTGACGACCTTTAGGTCTGACTGATTTATCGTGTAACTATTACGAATTCCTGTTACTGGTCATATGGATGACCTCACAAAATGTTTGTAAAAGCTCATTTTTTTAATCTATCGGAGTCAACTGCTGGATTATTAGTCTGTAGCTTACAAACTACTTTAAGGTAAACTAACCTAAGGACAACACAAACATTTATGGCCGAAGAGCGACTCGAACACCCGACGGCGAACGGCCGAGCGCAACTCAGCACGGGTAATCCGCCGCGACAGATGAAATCACATTTATAATTATCAAGGGTCAATTGCCAATTTTATCGAGGCAGTGATCGTACTTAAATCATTTTGCAGTTTCTTTTAATGTTCTGCAGACCTTACTAGCCGATAAATGACAGCCTCATCTGCGAACAGTCTGAGCTACTCAGATTGTCTCGGTTATAAAAGTAACTAAGAGTGGGGGCCCTGTAACACTTCCCATCGGAACGCCAGATCTGTTGTTCTCGATGACTTACCATCAACGTACTATGCCCTTTCTGACAGAAAATCACGGATCGAATCGCACGACTGTGACGATATTCCATACGTACACAATTTGATTAGATGACGCTTGTGAAGTACAGTGCCCAAAGCCTTCTGGAAATCTGGAAATACGGAACCTATTTGTCATCCTTTATGGATAGTGCTCAACACATCGAGGGAGTAAAGATAGTCAGTCTTGGGGATAATTTGTGCGTTTAAATATTCTCGCGATGAAATGGAAGCATGCTTGACATCGAAGGTAGAATTGTCAACTGAACATAGCACTTATACTGAAAGCAGGTTTATTCCGAACTGAATCATACACTTAGCACTGGCTGCCTCTCTGACAGACTGCTCTGCTATTTATACACAGACAGAATGTACAAGAAATTAGAAGACTGGCTAACATAAGAAACACGTAGAAAATACAAGCGAACATAAGAAAGATGTAGAACATTCTGGAAATGATAATTACAAAGAAGTGAATTTTTGCCAGTGGACGGGATTGAACCGACGACCTTTAGGACCGCAATCGGGGATGCTATCAATTGTGCTACGCCGGCAGTTTGTTAACTTAGGGTCTCCCAGCAATACTGAATGCTTAAAAAAAAGTCCCCTCTTTCGTTTACTATTGTAATATTTTTGGCTTAAAGCCATTATATTAAGATCGAAGAATTGCTTCAGTGCAGCCGGTTAGGACCAGTAGGCGACAGATGGTAAAAGCCACGGTGAGAACCACGACAGGTGGTACAATAGGTCGGGTTCTCATGGGAAAGAGCACTGGCAAGTTTCCCCGAATTGTAGGGAAGTCCCCGAGCGGCAGGCACTGGCGGTCACGCGCCAAAACACATTCATATTTTTATTAACATTTAATAAAGTAATAATATATTCAAAGTCAAACTCAATTTAGAAATACCCTCAAAGCCAAGCTATGCACTGAGTAGGTAAAACATATTAACAATTACTAAAAAATAAATAAAACAGTTAATATAAGACGAACGATGCACACTGGTCATTTTTACGCGCCAAATTGCGGAACGAAGGCAGTCTTGCATCGAGCTGCCACACTTCAGAAGAGTAACATGTGAATTTAGAACACGCTCTCGGAGGAGTAACATGCATACGTACGCGGTCATAAGACTATGTTTAATCATCTTAGATCAAGGCTACATAACTTTATATTTACATTCAGTTAAGAAACTGTGTGTCAAGTGATGATATGCAGTTTGCTAGTTTTCTGCCTTCTGTTAATAAACTAGATGGCATCCCACAAGAAAATATTATTCAGTAATTAGATCAGTTCCTGCCAATAGTATAATAATTTCGGCCTCAATCAAGAACTCCGACCTGCGTGCTATCATCTGCGTGGGGACATCTAAAGAAGGCGTTAGGTTGGTGAACTTTCAGAGTTTCTACTCTTCACACAGTGCAGTGGGGAGTTACTACGACCCTCGCGTACACTGTCATTGCGGTACAAACGCAAACTTTTGTGCGTCATCCATGGAAACATGGAGGAGGAAAGGAAATGATGTAGGACCGGTTACCTTACCCCCTGCAGACTTTTTCCCAGTTGTAGTATGAATGTCAGTGGTTATTGATATTATTTCTAGAATTGTGACAGGTGCACGTAGGCCGCGGCGAAGTGGTCGAGCGCATTGAGGCGCTACGCTCCGATACGCGATGCCGGTCCCCGTCTGGGTTTCGAATCCCCACTCAGACATGGATGTTTGTGATGTCTTTAGTATGAGGTAGTTTATAAGTAATTCATAAGTTTATGGACTGATGACCCTGCAGAGTCCCATAAGCTTAACAAACATTTGATCATTTTTGAGATACACGTAGGCCATGGTAAGACGATTAAGGGAAAGGGGACATAAAAGGGAAGGAAGTGATGTTTAAGGTGAAACCATAAAAGTTTGTAAGTGTCCACGTTACATAACATCTCTGACGTACTAGCTGACATGATCTTCATTCCACCATGCACCCCAACTCCTGATCCTACCGTCCGAGAAAAGTCGTACAGTTACTTCTACAGTAGCGCTACCTTGTGAAAGGGCGGCCGTGAGTTGATGCACGGCTTCCGCCGGCAGCAGGTAGTGCGCCGCTCCCCAGGAGAGCTGCCCGCGCAGCGTCAGAGTGAACAGGCGGGAGGATGGCTGGTGGAGTAACGGAGCTGCCGAACCGGCGCAGACAGAACGGCGCAGTGTGGACAGCGCTGAGTTACGCCGCTGCCGGCTTAATACAATTCTGGCGCCGCGCCGCACCGCACAAAGCGGGCCCCGCGAAGCGCCCTCCGGGGAGGGCAGGGAACAGCCGCTGCAAATTTGCCGGCCGCCACCGCCACAGCGCGCCGGATGGCCGGGCGGTACCGCGCAGCGCCCTCCCCACACTCGTTCCCCCTGCCTGAAGACATCCGGCGCGCTGCCGCACTGCGCACGTCTGCATCCTCTCGCAGCCGCCGGCCACCACAAGCAGTTCTCTGGCCGCGCGGAGGGCAGCAGCGACGCCTATCGCCAATCTCGGAACGAATACTTTACCGTAACGTACAGTTTCCATCGGATTGGGAAGAAATTACATATGGTGTCCCACAAGGATCCATCTTAGGGCCATTGCTTTTTCTTGTGTACATTAATGACCTCTCATCAGTTACACTTCCAGAAGCAGAGTTCGTTTCGTTTGTAGATGATTCAAGTATTGCAATAAATAGTACATCAAGCATAGTTATAGAAAGGCCTGCGAATAATATTTTCATGAACATTAATAAATGGTTTAAAGCCAACACATTGTCATTAAACTTTGAAAAGACTCGCTATATGCAGTTCAGAAAATGCAAGAGATTTCCCGCCAGCATATGAAGAAGATCAGATAGAAGAGGTTGATAGTATTAAAATTCCTGGAATAACAGCTTGATAATAAATTATGTTGGCAGGAGCACACCACAGAACTGCAGAAACGACTCAACAAATCAGTATTTTCGATACGAGTGTTATCAGACGTAGGAGACATAAAAATAACAAAGCTTGCATACTTTGCTTACTTCAATTCCATAATGTTATATGGAATAATATTTTCGGGTAACTCTTCAAGTCAGTCAAAAGCCTTCAGAGTCCAAAGGCGTGTAATACGTATTATTTGTGGAGTAAATTCACGGACGTCCTGTAGAAGCCTCTTCAGAGAACTGGGAATATTAACTATATTTATTCCTTAATGAAATTTCTCATAATATATCCTTTTTGCCAATAAACAGCTCAGTTCATACATACAATACTAGGATTAAAAATGTACTGCACAATGACTTAAAAGCACTTACTTTAGTTCAACAACGGGTCCACTACTCAGGAACACACATTTTCAATAATTTACCATCAAGTATAAAAAGTTTAGCTACAAATAAAGATTAGTTTAAGAGGAGCCTAAAAGACTTTTTTGTGGCCCACTCCTTCTACTCCGTTAGTGAATTTCTAAATTGTACCAAATGATGCATGTATCGGTATTCATACTATGTTATCAGCTAAATAAAAAAATAAATAAACAAACCCTTACAAATGTATGTATTAGTATATATATTATTAGTATCATATATTATTCAGCTTGTAAATTTTGTTTCTTGACATGTTCCACATCCACGAGGATCTTCTCTACATGGATTTACGGAACGGAAAACTAATCTAATCTAAATTTAATCTTTCATATCGTACGTAAGATGTATGAGACAGGGGAAATAACCACAGACTTTAAGAAAAAGTAATAATCCCCATTCCAAAGAGAAAAGGGACAGACAGATGTGAAAATTACAGAACCATCAGTTTAATAAGTCTTGGTTGCAAAATCTTGGCACCAATTATTTACAGAAGCATGGAGAATCTGGTAGAAGCCGACCTCGGAGAAGATCAGTTTGAATTTAGGAGAAATGAAGGAACAAGGGAGGCAATCCTCACTTAACGGCTTATCTTAGAAGATACATTAAGAAAAGTCAAACCTACATTTCTAGCTTTCCTAGTTTTGGAGAAAGCTTTTGAAGCTCTGAAATCGGCAGGAGTAAAATTTAGGGAACGGAGGGTTATTTACGACTTGTACAAAAACCTGACAGCAGTTATCCAGAGTTGAAGGGCGTTAAAGGGATGCAGAGGTTGGGAAGTGTGAGTAAGACAGGGTTGTCGCCTTTCTCCAATGTTATTCAATTTGTACACTGAGCAAGCTATAAAGGAAAGCAAGGAGAAATTTGGAGAAGGAATTAAAGTAGAGGGTGAAGAAATAAAAACATTGCGTTTTTCCTATGACATTATAATTTTGTCAGAAACGGCAAAGTACCTGGAAGGGCAATTGAACGGGATGGACTGTGTGTTAAAAGGCGCATACAAGATGAACATTTACAAGAGGAAAACAAGGATAATGGAGTACAGTCTAAGAAAATCGGGCGATAAAAGTGGTGGATGAGTTTTGTTACTTGGGCAGTAAAATAACACAATGGTCGCAGTACAGAGGATACAAAATGCAGTATGGCAGTAGTAAGAAAAGCGTTTTTGAAAAAGAGAAATTTGTTAACATCGAATATCAATTGAAGCGCAAGGAAGTCCTTTCTGAAGGCATTTGTGTGGAGTGTTGCCTTGTATGGGAGTGAAACATTGACGATAAGCAGTGCAGACAGCCGGCCGCGGTGGCCGAGGGGACTGAGGCGCTTCAGTCACGGTCTGCACGGCCACTACGGTCGGGGGTTCGAATCCCCCCTCGGGCATGGATATTTGTGCCGTCCTTAGTTGTAGCTAGTTCATAAGTAGTTTGTAAGTTTAGGGACTGATGACCCCGTAGTTAAGTCCCTTAATCTTAACAAACATTTGAACTTTTTTTTTTAAGCAGTGCAGATAGGAGGAAGAGGATAGAGGCTTTTAAAATGTTACAGAAGAATACTGAAGATTAAGTGGGTGGATCGCATAACTGATGAGGAGGTACTGAACAGAATTGGAGAGAAAAGGAATTTCTGGCATGCCTTGACTAAAGGAAAAGATCGATTGATGGGAACATTCCTAGACATCAAGGAATCGGCAATTTAGCTTTGGAGAGAAGAGGGTGGGGTAAAAATCGCAGAGGGAGACCAAGAGATGGATACAGTAAGCAGATTGAAATGGATGTATGGTGCCGCTCTTATGAGGAGATGAAGAGGCTTTCTCAGGATAGGGTGGAGACCTGCATCAGACCAGTCTCCATACTGAACACAACAACAACAACAACAACAACAACAACAAAAGTCTCGGTATGAAACGCGATGCAGCAGCAGTACCCTGTTATTATCCCCTTGCGTAATGGTTTCCTAACATATAAAACCTACATAAAGCATACTCCTTCAGCGATGTACGGATTCCACACACAATATGTTATATCTAACATATCACTACTTCAATAATATTAATAAGAATTAACCATAGGCTGCAATTTCATAATATTTATTTGAACATCACGGCTCCGTTTCGGCTTACATGGCCACTTTCCAGCGTTCCGCGGTGTGAATAGTGTTATTTTGGTTGAATAAATTATTACGTTATAGTATAGTTTACATAACTTACGGTTATGTCTAGGTGACCTAACATACATAAGACATCTAGGCGTCTGTATATAGACTGTCAAATTTTGTTGATATTTTTTAATCTGATTGTGTATTTTGACAGTTACAGCCACGCTTTCATTTGTTGGGAAACCATGTAAACGCCATATTTACGGTATTTTGATTTGTATAATCTTTGTAATTAATTTGTGTGTTTAGAATTTACAGTTGTTAAGAGCAAGGATGCGTTTTTGTTACTTTATTGTATACGTATTTGTTAAATTTGTATATATAAGTTGTGTTTATGTTTCCAGAAAATGCGTATGCATAGATGTTCAATTAACAGTTAGCTTGCGTTATCTGTGGATGTTTATGATATTGAGCAGGACCTCTTTCATCGTTGAAATATTCAATTATTTTTTAAAAATAATTTTGATATTATAAGTCCGTATACTCAGTCAGTTCTTCGGATTATTTCGTATACGTACATAGATTTAAATTTCATCAAGAATGCTCATTATATGGCCTTTCAGTATTATATGGAGTATGTGTGCCGACGTTATTTTAGATGAAGAAAAAATTTTGATTGGTTATTTTCTGTATTCGCAATGTGTTCTTTAAATTATGTGTGGAAATTTCGCCCAGTCTGGTCAGTGTAAAAGTTGTCGCAATCGGCACCTAGGTTATCATAGATGGTAATTTTTGTGTTTCCTGATCGTAATTTCAGTTTAAGATTGTTCGTGATCTGGACAGCAAAACGTATATTTATGGTTCTGAATTAAGCGTTGATGTTGTCGGATATTGGACCTATATAAGTAGCTGGTAAGTATTTTCTTTTGTTTTTAGTTGCTGTTTCTTTGCTTAGTCGGATATCATTGTGTACACTGTTAGTTTCAGGTGCCATGTTATAATTTAGTCACAATGTCAGGCTTTAAATTGTTTTTATGTGCTATTAACTGGAGGGTATTTAATTCTTTTTGGATCATTTTTGCTTCTAATGATAGATTTTGTAATCTGTTTATTATATACAGACGACTGGATGTCTTATGCATGTCAGACTCTATATTGTAATACTCTACTTTAACGGAATTATGTATTCAACCTAAATACCACCAAATTTTTGCCGAAGGTCACTGGAAAATGGAAATATAAGCCGAAACTGGCCCGTCGTTTTCAATTAAATACTATTAAATACCAGCGTTTTTGTTAATTATTATTATTATTATGTCAGTTGCTGACACTATGGGCCCTGTGTAATATAAATCTTCAATAATAATTTAATGTATCACCACTTGAATAACCCGAAATATTTCAAGGAGTATTACTCAAATAAGGAAAGAACCTAGCGTATCAGAATACATTTATAACAGCTACAACTACATAATTAGACGATGTATCGAATCGCTTTTGAGATTTTTTTTCTACAGTTCCATACTCTGATAACGCACGATAAGAAAGAAACAAAAATTTTTATTTGTTTCTCTTCTGATTTTTCTTTTGTTGTCTCTTTACGTACGTGGGTGATAAAGTCTATTCGCATTCCGAAGAGAAAGTTGAAAGAAATTTCACAAATTTCGCCGCAACGAATTAGGGCTATCTTTAAATGATTTCCACTGCATCTCGTGCGTCACTTCTATGACACTGTACCACTTATATCGCGATAATGCAAAAGGAGCTGCTCTTCTCTGAACCTCTTCTATATCCTCCTTTAGTCCCATTTGGTGCTGATCACAAGAAACGGAGAAATAATCCAAATAGGATGCACAAGTGTGGTGTAGTCAGTTTCTCTACTAAAACTGTTGCATCTTCCATGTGTTCTGCCAAAATGAAACGTCCTTTCGTTCGCCGTCATTACAAGATTTTCTATGTATTCTATCAAATTTAAGCTTTTAGTGATTGTAATTCCAAGGAATTTAACTGAATTTACGTTTTTCATAAGTTCTACCACCTCTCACAGTATTCGACACATCAACAACCTGTATATGCGTACTGAACAACGATATGAAGATTAGTACCGATACTAGGAATCAAACATGTGTCTCCTTCGCAGTAGGTCGTTGAGCTAATCTCTGCGACAGCCAGTCTTAGTGTCTCCACACTACCGCACGCCTTCCTCCTAGTCGAAGTTCTTATTTTCAACTAACTAAAAAAGTTGTCTCTCCCTTAAGGGGGTCAGGACGTCAAGCGGGCCGCCTTGAAGCAGGAGAGGCACGACAGGACATTTGAGTTTCCACTGTCTGTACTTTTACAAACAAACTTTGTCAGCATGACCGGGAAGGATTCAAAATTCACATTCATAGCAGTATGAGTTCTAAAGCAAAACAAAGTAATTTTTATTTCCATGTGTAACTTCATTATTTTTCCACTTACAATCGGCTGCATTTGTTGCTATAGGTATAATTTTCTTCATAAATAAGAGATTTTTTGATGAGTTTCACACAGCATTCAAACCATACTTACAGGTGTATCAAACTCTATAATTTATTTAATTTATGAAAAAAGGAATGAGCTGTTACATTTTACATTTTATGTTTAGAAAGAAAAAAACTAAAATTTTAAAGATAATAAAATTTATTTTTACCATATTTTTTAAAATATTTGCAAAATTCCAGAGTTTCATAGACCTGTAAGTATGGTTAGTACGTTGTGCAAAACTCATTGAAGAACCTCTCTTACTTATGAAGAAATGTGTACCTATAGCAACAAAATGTTCAAATCTTTGTAAAGTTTATGGGACTTAACTACGGGGTCATCAGTCCCTAAACTTACAAACTACTTACGAACTAGGACGGCACAAATATCCATGCCCGAGGGGGGATTCGAACCCCCGACCGTAGTGGCCGTGCAGACCGTGACTGGAGCGCCTCAGTCCCCTCGGCCACCGCGGCCGGCCCTATAGCAACAAACGCAGCTACTAGTAAGTGATAAAAATTATGAAATTTCAGTTGTAAATGAAAATTATTTTTGAAAGCATTTTTTGGAACAGCGATATTAAAAATTTTAATAATTAAAATAAGAAAGTCTATATCGCAATTTGTTGCGTTTATTGCTGGAAACCGGTTTCGGTTCTATAGAACCATCTTCAGGCCTTTGGCACCTTGTTGGTGGACGGTGGCGGTGGCCGGAGCTGTGTCAACTACTCACCATTCACCAACAAGGTGCCAAAGTCCAGCAATGAACGCAACAAATTGCGATATAGATTGTCTTATTTTAATTATTAAAATTATTTTGTTATGTTTTAGAACTTCCACTGCTATGAGTGTGAATCCTGAATTCTTCCCGGAAAGCTGACAAAGTTTTGCGAATTATTATTTTTTTATTAAAGTATAAACAGTGGAAATTAAAATGTCTTGTCATGCCTCTCCTGCGTCAAGTCCGCCCCCTTGACGTCCTACCCCTCTTAAAACGAAAATTAGTAGAGAGGTTTTTTCAATCTAAAATACAGCACCACTTTCGCACGGAAAAAAAATTTTCGAGCATTTAAAGAGCAATTTCCTACCACGTGTGTTTATATGTCACCCACTTTTCTGCTTATATTTTAGATCTTTATATCCCCTACATTGCACGTTAGGGATTTTTTTTTTTTTTTACTCCGAGCGAGTTGGCTATCCTTGGAATGTAATGGTCGGCATTCATTTGTTTCAGCAACATAATTTAGAATCGGCTTCCTAAAACTGTATTTGTAGGCATGCATACAATGAAACTAGGAGTTCAAGATGCTGTTATTTCATTCAATAGTGGTAATATTGGAATGTGTTGGGTACTTAAAAAGCTGGAACTTAATCTTGGTGAAAATATGATCGCTGGGCTGCGACACTGCGATAAAATAAGGATAGCCAATGAAGACAGGTCTGCATCTAATGTGAGCAAGAAAGTAAGCAAACGGCAAGAAATGTGAAAAAGAAGCTGGAAGACCTGCTAGAGCCAAAGAAGGACCATCATATGCAACAGGACAGTTTTAATTAACTGTAGGTAATAAATGTCAAAAGTTTTTTTCTTTAAAGTCAATTTCCCGCAAACTAAAATTTTCAGTACATGTGCCCCATTATATCAGAAACTATCAGAGATAAATGAATAAAATTTTCAGAGACTCTGCATAACATAAAAAGTCACCTTTGGTACTGCATTCATTAATATTCCCCCATTAGGAAGTCCATAAAAATATTTTCTGCAGAAGAAACTTAATATTTTTGTTAATAAATTTAAAAAGTATTTCTTAAAAACTATAACATGGATAAAGTAGATTTTAATACAGTTGACTCTATTAGCATCATGTAACATACAGAAAAATGTTAAGGTCCTGCATCAAATAGTTTTATCAGAAATGGGTCAAATACTTGCCTAAATTAACATGGGTTGATAGGCACGGTGTGGTCCACTTAATGTCTGTTAGCGGAGCGAACCTGTCACTGCCTTGGAGTATTGGTCGACATGCTGCCTGTATCGACACAATTTCTGGAGTTGACTATTACGCCTTGTGGTCTCGCAACAGATGCAGACTTATCAGGTGGCGGTGCTTTTCCTTCTGGCATCGTTATCCTCCGGAGTTGCAGGTGTTTCTCTTAGTGGGTAAGACGTGATCTACTCAATTGTGTGACACGTAAATATGCCGTGTTGCTATCTGCAAATTTATTGCACTCTCTACCGCTATTTACGCATTTTTGTCTGGGCCTTTGGGCATTTAAGTAATCCTCGTGGCCGTCCACGCTGCCCTAGCTACCCCGGAGCGTGGGCGTATTCAGAGGGAAGCATTGTTTCCAGTGTCCTCTTTTTCCTTCCTCTGTCAATTTGCGTCGGGAAAACTGCGAGGGACAGTATCGTTCTTTCTTGGTTAACTCTGTTATATCGTGGTAATTTCTTCCATCTGGTCTCTAGTAACTCCCGTGTTATCCCATATCGCCGAAACTAGTTGTACAGTATAAATAAATACTGACCATCAAAGTAAAACGGCGATTTTTGTACTATTATTACATTATTTAGTGTCTGTCATAAATGATGCGTGAGTTGCACATCTTACTGTCAATATGTCGGATATTACATTTAGTCAAAGTGGTCCTTTAGAAAGCCGCAAGGCTCTCTGCCGCATGTGGCCGCAGCACTAACTGCAGCCTATTGCACCGCGCTGCTGGTAGACGCCACACAGGCTTGTTTCCCCTCGGGAGTTTGGGGTTTGAGGCCCGCCCTTAGGACGTCATCAGAGCGAACCTCCGCTCGGCCTAATCCGCCTCCAGGCGTCTCGTAATGCGTCAAATAATTGAATTCCCGGAGACGTCTGCAGCGCCCCTCGCCGCCCGGGCCTCACTTTCAATGAATTTTAATAGAGGATTAGTGTTGATCCAATACGTTGGACGGCGATCGCGAATGATTATCGATCTCAATTAACGCTGGCCGCGCTAAGCTGCCCGCCGGTCGTTAGCAGAGCAGCCCCGTCGCCGTCGCGCGCATGCGCAGACCGGCTCCACGGGCGATAGCCGGACCCGCTGACGCAGCCGGGACTCGATAATTGCCTGGCAGCGAAAAATGTCAGATTAAACACTGGCAACTCTGCCCTGTTTCTCAGAAACTGTGCTCCTAGTTACGGAGCTCTATTTTTTCCTCTCTCTCCCTTAGAGTTCAGTATTAACCAGATTGTATCTAGTTTCTTTCCGAGAACGTAAAGCTAAGACATTTTCGTTTTTGTAATTTAAGTATGGACCTCATGTTACGTATAATGAGGAACAAATTGCAGCTTTATTAATTGCACACTATTTCGCCTTAACATAAATACTAGGATTACTAGCGGCCATTGCAAGTGTACTTATTTACTACAGTCTACTCTTATTCCCTCTATACTCTACTCCATTTTCTCGTATCTTTCCTCCCCTGCGCCCTCTCCGTCTACAGCCCATTCTCCTTCTTATCCCGTACTTCATCTAACCATCGAGAATCGAGATATGGGTTTTAAAACAGGAACAACTAGCTTCACTCAAATTAGCTTCACTGGACTACTTTCGGTCAATTAGTGACCTTCATACATGTCTTACAAAACCAATTTAAGTGCAAATGTTTGGTGTTATTAACAAGTACTAATTTTTATTTTTTTTATTTTATAATTGCTCTAGTAATTCTTACAATAAGGTTTCAGCTTTTATTTTTGTCGTTTAGTTTTATGAATTGAAGCATTCATTGTAGCCCAATCTAATGGCAATTTGTGAGCTCTGTAATGCTTTTCGTTAAATGTCTTTTAATTTTTGGTTTTGCTTGATTTTGTTTAGTTTTTTAATATTGTAAGCAGGAAAGTCCTAGGTGAGGATATGATAACAAATGAACACGGAAACACATGGAAACAACCTGATAGCTTCAAGAATACTGATCAAAAAATGCGTCATGTGGAAGAATATCAGAAACTTCGGGAAATACTGAAGTGGTACTTTTCTTCCAAAAGCGTGAAAAGGAAAATATGGAGAAATACTCCTACCTAAAATCATAACAAACCAATTAACAAATAGAACTCGAATTATACCAACCTATGGAACAAGAAGATTTCCGGAGGGATTTTTCGACTTTAGATCACATCGAGACTATTTGCCTTCTTCAGGAAACAACTGAATACAACAAGCTGTAGTCGCCTTTATACACTACGGAAAAGCTTTACACTCCATGGAGATCTGGTCAATCATGTAGACCCCAGAGAATCCGGGATAAATTCAAGTTAAATGAACCTCCTGAAATACCGGGTGATCAAAAAGTCAGTATAAATTTGAAAACTTAATAAATCACGGAATAATGTAGATAGAGAGGTAAAAATTGCCACACATGCTTAGAATGACATGGGGTTTTATTAGGAAAAAAATATTGCTACACGCGTGAAAGATGTCTTGCGCGCGTCCTTTGGTGATGATCGTGTGCTCAGCCCCACTTTCGTCATTCTTGGCCTTCCAGGTCCCCAGACCTCAGTCCTTGCGATTATTGGCTTTGGGGTTACCTGAAGTCGCAAGTGTAACGTGATCGACCGACATCTCTAGGGACGCTGAAAGACGCCAATGCCTCACCATACTCCGGACATGCTTTACAGTGCTGTTCACAACATTATTCCTCGACTACAGGTATTGTTGAAGAATGATAGTGAACATATTGAGCATTTCCTGTAAAGAACATCATCTTTGATTTATCTTAATTTGATGTGCTAATTTTTGCTTTTCTGATCAGATGAAGCGCCATCTGTCGGACAATTTCTTTTTTTTTTTTTTAATTTTTGGTTCTTAAAACCCTATGTCATTCCAAGCTTGGGTGACAATTTTCACCTCTATCTACATTATTCCGTGATATATTGAGTTTTCAAATTTATACTGACTTTTGGATCACCTGGTACATCTGCCAACAGGCAATTATGAGAGAGTGAATGAAGACCTTAACACAAATGAGAACCCAATCGAAAAGAGAGTTCGTCAAGGGGAACACCGTATCTCCGAAAGAAGATGTCTTTATGACACTAGATTGGAATAACAAAAGAACAAAAATCATTGTCTTATACCTGAACCATCTACGATTTTCTAATGCTGATGTTCTAATAAGTGAAGAGCTGGAGAAACTACAAAGTATGACCGATGAATTAAAAAGCGCCTCTCTGGAAAAAAAATATATTGCATAGATAACCGGCCATTTACATTCTTTGAAAGTCTATCATAAATGATATCAGTTGCAACCGTGGCTACATCTGTGCTGAAGAGATAACTTTGTCTTAATACTGTGATTATCGGCTGTTCGGCCGGTGGCGATGACTGAGCGGTCTGCGGCGTGCCAGTCAATGTCTGTACGGCCGCTGCGGTCTGTCTTTCGAATCCCCCCTTGGGCATAGATGTTTGTGCCGTCTTTAGTATAAGCTAGTTCATAAGTAGTTTGTAAGTTTAGAGACTGATGACCCCGTAGTTAAGTCCCATAAGCTCTAAAAACGTTTGAACATTTAGCTTTGTGTTTGATAGCGGCATTTTACTAATTAGTTTTGTTGCTTTTCGGTAAATAAAGGACTGGATACTATTTTGGCAACTGGTGAAACAATTTTCTTTCCTGCGGTGTCAGCTGCTCCCTTTTAGCTATCAATTAAGATGAAACTAAACCGAACAGTGTTAATCGTGAAAAAAGAAAAGGAGATAATTTTCTACGCCGCTGTGACAAACATAACGAAAAGTTTACCTGCAAGACGTGTACTTTTCAAGTAATTACAGTATAACACTCCACAAAATGACAAATTAAATTTAATGTTCACTGTAGCGAACAGCTAATTGGGTAAATCAAAAGAGTCTTCTTCAACAAACACAACATGGAGGGAGCAAAGAAATTTCTCTCTTGCAGAACAATGACACGGCATGTAATTTCTTAAAAGTTATAAAATTAGAATCATATCTGCTATTCCACAGCTTCCTAGTGAATTCCGATGACATGTGGCGAGCAAGTCACACAAAACAGTTTATAAAAAGCATCCTCCATCTAGAGGAGACACGATGACATCCGATTGTTCCGAACTATTCCTAGAATCACAAACGAAAAGCAAACAAATGTCACAGTTAAACAACAATGCAATTTCAAAACCCTAAGTATCAGCACAGTCCAGGTTTCCCTCATCACTCCGTCACAAACTCCACGAAGCGTTAACAAGATTATGAAAAACTGTATGAGAGATATTTTTATGAAGTTTTGAAAAGTATGTTGATAATGTATGTGTCCTCTAATATACTGATGTTATTCCCACAAAAACATGAGGAATTGAGTCGCATCGGTAAGTTCTAGATGAAAGATGGCATACGTCACATGCGCGACGATCCAGGTAGTGGCCGCCCGTTTACTTGCGGGGAACGGGTTGAAGTCCGGAACCAGTATTGTAGTGGCATCAAAACAATCAGCGGTATTGCGATTGACGATGGGCAACATCTGACAAGCAATATCCCACGTCAGTTTGAAGCGGGGACACGTGACACGATGTTCCACAGTGTCAACTCCACCGCAGGTATCGCACATGTCAGACGGAGAATGTTTTATCGTGTGCAGCCGAGCGTTAGTTGCGACAGTTCTATTGACGACCTTGTACCAGGTAGCCTTGACATGCGGGAAGAGATATTGGACCGAGATGTTCTGCCACGCGATCTCCCACAATCGTCGTGGGTTCCGAACTTCAAACTTGTTAGGCGACGGGTTTCCTCTAACTGCTTCATAAAATTTCTTTGCTGTCGTATTGCGTGGCTCGAAGTATTCAGGTGTAATATAACTCTTCTGCATGAAAAATTGGCGCACGTACATTAACCGGAAAGGAATTGCCATCGGGTTAAGTGGAGCGACTTGTGATTCCGGTTGATGGATACGGAAGAACTCAGCCGTAGGTCCGCGGGGGTGTTTCTCACAGACGGCGAGTGTACGGTGTACTAACAGCGCGGCGCACTTAGCCGGCAGGTCGATCAGTCCAAGTCCTCCCTCTGCCGGTGACAACGTGCAGGTCGCTTGGGAGAATTTGAAAATCTCTCCTCTCCAAAGCAACCAATATACTGCCTGCACGATTGCTCTACCTATTTCCTTAGGTAGGTGAAAAACTTTATCCAAAAACCACGCCTTGGACAACAAGAAACCATTAATGAGAAGCACTTTTTGTCCCAATGCGAGATACCTACGGGAATGCAACTTTACTATAGCCCTAATAAACTAGAAGACGCCAGTTGTAAGACGTCGTCCTTTGTAGGTTGGCTTGAAAGGAAATACCTAAGATGGTATGCTTGTCACTGATCGTAAACTAAGGTCTACGTATCTGCGCAGAGGGCGGCCGTATCGGAAGCAGCACAGTCTTACGTCGGTTGACGTCGGAGCCTGAAGCACGGCGATACAGCTGCAGCACCGAGTACGCCACGTCGACGTCGTCCCACCTGCTGACGAACAGTCCGAGGTCGTCCGCGTACGCGCGGCACACAACCCGCGCGCCTCCCACCGTTATCCCCTGGCACATGGAGGTCAGTTTTCGGAGGAGGGGTTCCAACGCGATGGCAAACAAACCCATAGAAAGTGGGCAGCCTTGTTTCAAGGAACTGTGTACCTTCACCGGTTCTGACAGACAACCATTGATTATTATTCGTGAGGTAAAATTTGTCAGCAGGTGCAATGGCGGTAATAAATTTTGTGCCAAAATCAAAGTTTGAACATCACCTTCCGTAGATATTCATGGTTCACCTTATCAAATGCCTTAGCAAAGTCCACGGATAACACTGCTAAACGCGTTTGTGTTGTCGCAGCAAATGCAATGGTGTTCCTATATGTGAGTAACGCATCGAAAATTGTTCTGCCCGGAACGGCACAACACTGATATTCGCTGATCACCTTGGTCAAAGCAGTACGTAGTCGAGCAGAAAAAAAAAAAAACGAGCAACTAACTTATAGTCTCCTTTTAAAAGAGTGACCGGCAGCAGGTGAGCTACGTCACATTTGCGAATATCCTCTGGTAACAAAACAATGACGCCCTCTAGAAAGGCTGTAGGAACAGCAAGGCCGTTAACGATTTGATTGACAATGTCCGTAAGTGTGTCACCCAACAAATTCCACCCGGCCGCGGTGGTCGAGGTGACTGAGGCGCTCCAGTCACGGCCAGCACAGCCACTACGGTCGGGGGTTCGAATCCCCCCTCGGGCATGGATATTTGTGCCGTCCTAGTTCGTAAGTAGTTCATAAGTAGTTTGTAAGTTTAGGGACTGATGACCTCGTAGTTAAGTCCCATAAGCTTAACAAACATTTGAACTTTTTGAACAAATTCCAGAAACGCAAATAGAATTCAGGAGGCAGGCCGTCAGCCCCAGGAACCTTGCCTTTGGCGCTGGTATTGAGTGCATGAAGAACCTCATCTGCTGTGAAACGTTCGTATAGAGCCATCCTATCCACCAGCGCGAGAGGATGTGAGAGGCCTTGTAGAAGAGCGTGAATCGCAGCATCGTCTATGTCTGCACGTTGAATTAGGGCGGTAAAGTAGCGAAGTGCCTCTGACAACATCGCAGCAGTAATAGTGAGACGCTCTCCATTACTTGCGGGCGCTGATGTCGTCGCTGTTGAGCGCCCTAAAACGCCAAACATCATCATCATCCATTACTTGACTGCAAAAAAAGCAACTGACATTGCTTCCGGCGTTTAATTTCCCGCGTTATGTGATAAACAGATGGTGCCTCACCAGGGATATTGCCGTCAGGTTGACTACGGATGATTGTACGTTCCGACTGAGCTCGTTGTAGCGACAAAAGTTACGCCTTGATGCGCTTAAGCCGTGGCAAAAGTCACTTGCATTACGGAGATTTCCACGGATAGCATCTTTCAAGCACTGAAGGTAAAACTCAACAGTCTTTCGACACCAAAACGCCTTCTATGCACTGTAAGTTTTCAAAGTACTACGCAGTGTGGGTTTAGAACTATTCGTCCACCAATCTATTACAGTACGATAGTTTGCGCGCTTTTCTAAACAATGAGTCCAGATTTGCTTGATTTCCATCTGAAGAACAGCATCTTGTAAATGCTGGACATTGAACCGCCAAAGTCCGGGTCGTTTTAATTTCACCAAATGTGGCAATGTAACACGGCAAGTATAGGAACTATGATCAGAAAACGCCAAGGATTGTTGGCCGACACTAAGTATGTTAGGCGCAGAGTTTCTCGTCACATAAATACGGTCCAGTCGGCTCTGTCCCGTCACATAAAAGTGCGTAAACTCCGTGTAATTAGGGTGGAGTTGACGCCACGAGTCCACAAAACTAAGATCGTCAATTAAAGCCTGCAATGACGAGCATTTATGCGGGTGAGGTTGCTGGTCCGCATAATCAATTACACAATTAAAGTCGCCGCCCAGTACCGTGGTGCTGTTGTGTCCAGTGAGCAACGGGCAAACGTCGGCAGCAAAAAACTGATCACGTGCGTGCCGGTTATCTGTACCTGACGGGGCATATAGCAAGTAACACGTCCTCAACAGTACACGCAATGCCTCGACCATCCGATAGTTTAACAACATTTCTAAAATCCCATACTTGATTAATTCGAAAAATGTTCAAATGTTTGTAAATCTTATGGGACTTAACTACGGGGTCATCAGTCCCTAAGCTTACAAACTACTTATGAACTACTTACAAACTAGGACGGCACAAATATCCATGCCCGAGGGGGGATTCGAACCCCCGACCGTAGTGCCCGTGCTGACCGTGACTGGAGCGCCTTAGTCACCTCGGCCACCGCGGCCGGCTTGATTAATTAAAACTGCAGTGCCACAAAGTGTTTCTGGATCAAGGTTCAAAATTGAATTAAAACCTGGCACAAACTCAACTTCAGCGGTCTTCACTTCTTGTAAAAAGACAACATCTGCCTTAATAACTGTTAAAAAATCTTTTAGGGACTCAATTTTACGTGCACTCTCGAACTTGTTACTATTGACATTGGTGTCCGTGCAAACATTCCCGCGCACAATAGAACACATACAAAGGTTCAGAGGGCACGACGAAAAACTAGAGTTCTTGGGCGGGGTCCACCCCCAAGCTACGCTGCTGATCTTGCGCCCAGTCCATCGGCGTGATGTTTACGACCGGCAGGCCGGCGGCTGCCGCGCTAGCCGAGCCCGAGTCCCGCGTGACGTCACTGTGCGAAGCCCGCCGCGTGCGTTGAGACACCGCGGCCGCCGCGTCCTCGCTCTTCCTCTTGCCCGTGGTCTGCACTTCGACACTCGGAGAGCGCTTTTGCGCGCATCCTTGCGTTCGCTCCTACGGGGTTCGCCGATGGGTTTTGCGAAAACTGCGGAGTCAGAAGTCTACTGTTCGCCCTCATTGCTACTGTCGTCCGTAGGCGACGTTTCCTCCGACGTCTTGTTGCGGCGCCTCCTTCTTTTCACTTCCGATTCCCCATTACCTGACTGAGAATCAGACGGAACCTCGGGTTGCGAAACAACGTCCATCGATTCCTGAAAAGAGGCGGGTTCTCCACTCACAGATTCGATAATTGAGACAGGATTCAAAACCGGTGCCTCCACCTCCACTGACCAATCTCCCGACTTCTCCGGACGCGATGAAGCAAGCCCTTGCACAACGTCACTGAATAGCGGTTCTGACTGTGCTCCAGCAACGACCGTGGGTTCCCGAGGCAACTGCACAGGGCGCCGACCTTTGTTTTGACAGTCACCACGATTGTGTCCTACCGTATTATAAATCCCACAAGCTTGCGGTGGTCCAGGGTATGAAACAAACGCCCGACTACCACCGATAATCAAGTAAGACGGGATATGTTTCCGTAGGTTGACCTTCACAGTATGTACACCGCTGTCCACTTGATAGAAATACGGATCCGACCACTTTTCATTGATAATACCATTTGCAACAACAGCACCGTACGGACGTAAAGCAGTTTCAATCACTGAATTAGGACATTCGAAAGGTACATTGAACACCCGTACGTCACGAACTCCCTGCCCAGCGTGTTGCGCACGGACGTCACTAATAGAGCCATCCACGTGTTTAAATTTCCGAACCCCGTCATTTTCGGGCACAACCTTTTCACAAACGTCATCATCCGACAATTTCAAAAACACTGAATACAAGTAGAAGTCAAATTGCAATCATAGTACTACTTCCCGCGGCAAACGAAGCGAATCCCGAATCCATGAATGTATTTCAAAACCGGTGAGCCGTTTACGACTTCCGATCAAAAGTGCATTGCACCGTACGATTTCGAAGTGGATTGAATGCCACTTCACTCACCGAATTAATGAAATTGCATAAAGCGAAGCGAAGACCGCTCCCACGAAACCAAGGAGACGTAAACACGCCGCCGAGCCGGAGAGCGCGAGCACACGTGTTTCCTGACGGACAACCAGCCAAGTGCTAGGCAAGCACGACACTGCTTAACGTCGGTGATCTGACGGGAACCGGTGTATACACTGTGGCACGGCCGTTGTCAATCAATAAAGATAGTCGATATGAAATCATTGTAGTTTGTTCTTGTGTTCGCCTGAAGTCGATTTTGTCATCGCTGTCTTCGACTTTTTTGTTGTTGTTCTTTTTTGCTTGTTTGTTCTGCAATAACTCTAGTGGCTTCTATACTTATCCCGCGTGTTTTCTTGATAAATATATCTCCAGTGTTGAAGGTTTCATATTTTCGTACTTCAAAACACACAACACACTGAGAAAGCACCTCGTCTTCTGTGCCATAAAACACAAACCCTTACTTCAAGTTGTATTTGCTAGAGCAAGGTTTTGTCTTCTTCAGAAAAGAGTTCACTTTGCTACCTGGAATAAGATTGTGACCTCTAGGTGTGTTACATGAAGCACCGATATCGGATGGGGAAGGTTCGTCATAATCAGCTGAAGTCGGTCTTTTACGGCACGATTCAAACCTCATCGAAGCGTCCATAGTCACGTAAAGCAAAAATTGAAATACAAAAACAACTCACCACTGTAAACATGAATGCACCCAGTAATTTGCAAGCGACGAACAATCAGTCAGAGAAACACGAAATTAGCTCAGATTACTCATCTGACAGTTCTCGGAAGCGTGGGTTGATGCACCTGATTGAGCAGTCAGTTAGGACGGTGTTACACGAACTTATTGCTTTGTCAAAGTTGATATGTCAAATATTTACGTCAAAGAAACGCGACAGTGTAATGGAGGACTTTCGCATATCTCCTCTCTCATCAAACAAGTATTATCAAATCTCGGTTCTCACCGTATATTTGATCATAAAAGTCGTTTGTCTTCTGTTCGCTGCAATGTAAAATGTCCCCGCTTTGAGCGCTACCATCACTGCAGTTATTTGACTGCTGCGATTTTTTAAATACTGCTGCAAAATTTAGTTGGTGTTGTGATGTTACCGGGTCGTAGTTCGTTGCCTCTCGAAGTTCTCATTGAACGACATTCTTGGTAACGGCTGGCTGAAATTTAATTGGTCAAAACTAGTCCACTACAAATAATGTAGGCGACACGTAGAATTGCAGTTCACTGACACTTTAATGAGTTATTAGAGCCTAATTGTCCCCATTTATGGCTAGCGTACAAGTCTCATTACTAACAGTAACTACAACTCGGTACGCACATTCCACACATCAATAATACAAATTTACACAGTTCGTTTGTGGAATACGGAAGTCCGAGATGTACAATTAGTGTGGCACGAATATTAATAGGCAATTTATTTTACCAGTAAAAATTTTTTCCACACAACGAACAGCGAAGAAATTTTACATAGTTTTTCAAATTAGAGTTCAGAATGACATGGATTGTGTCTCAGATACATCACGTTACACGACTCGAAACATTCGTTTACATGACGCGAAAGCATACTATTTATATCATCCAAACAATGTCTCTTAAAGTTACGTATCGTGAGTCTATCACATTAATTACATTGGAAAATAAAACAATTACATACAATTGGCTATAGTAAAAGATAGCGTAAATAATAGTAAATTGAGTAGCAAGATAACGTCTGATGGCCGAAGTAAAGAAGATATAAAATCCAGAATGGCTATGAGGAGAAAAGCGTATCTAAAGAAGCGAAACTTCTTAACATCCAATATTAATTTAAATATCAGGAAGTCCTTTCTGAAGGCATTTGTCTGGAGTGGAGCATTGTATGGCACTGAAACGCAGACGATAAGAAGTTCAGACAAAACGATTATAGAAGCTTTTGAAGTGTGGTGCTACAGACGAATGATGAAGATTAGATAGGTAAATCACGCGAATAATGAGAAGGTGCTTAACCAAATCGGGGAGGAGTTTCTGGCATATCCTGAGTAAGAGAAGGGATATATTGGTAGGACACATTCTGAGACATCAAAGAATCGTCAACTTAGCATTAGAAGGAAATGTGTGGGGTAAATATCGTAGAGGGAGCCCGAGATACGAATACAGTAAGCAGATTAAAAAGGATGTAGGTTGTCGAACGTATTCTCAGATGAAGAGACTTGCACATGACTGGGTAGTGTGGAGAGCTGCATCAAACCAGTCTGCGAACTGAAGACAACAACAACAACATACAAATATCCGTTGTATTAATAGTGTCTCATATCCAAGTATAATTAAATAGGGTTGTCAACAATAGTTTCGTAATAAATAGTAATTATTCTGAAACTAATGACAGCAAAACTTTTCTAACATAAATTGTGAAATCTTATAATTTCTACTGTAATATTACAAGAAAAGAATTTACTTAGCCTCCACAGAAATACAAATTAGTATACTGTGGGCACTTCAACAATACGTCTCTTGCGTATTTAATATTCGCTAATTAAGCAAACCTCTGGAGACGACAAATAACAGAAAATAACTTCAGTTAGTCACATTAGAGAAAAGAATAACAAAAGTTTTGGAAAACGAAATTATAATAGACTAATTACATTCGTACCTATAATTATGCAACACTGGTATCAGGAGGTTTAGTAATGCAAGCAGATGGGAATAAATCCAAAGATGGTTCGTTACAATGTGTTCAATCAACGACAATATGAATAGAAAGTTATGAAGCAGACGGGGCGTTGTATAATGTGAGCCATTCTCATAATAAAAACAAGTTTAGAAAATTGGAGAGCTGTTGGAAAATGGCGAAGGTTATTAGGCGTGAAAACCGGTCCGGTTGTACAGCAGACGACATTGAGAAGAAATTTAATTTTTGAAACTAGCGTGGCTCACGTTAAGCAGCGCCTAATCTATCTCTCGCATTTGTATAAATATTGTAGTTCGTTAATGAAACACAGATCGTATTTTATTTCTTTATAAAGTTTATGCCCTCATTGGAGCATAATCATTATACGAGGCGCGTCGAGAAAGTAAGTTCAGTTTCAATTCATCTCCGCTGCAGCGCTGCGATTGCTGTTCCGCACATCCGCTGTAGACGATGTGTATCAAGGAGAAGAACGTGCGCCATTTGGAGATCGCTGTCAATTACGTACGCTTTGTTGTGCTTGTTTGAAATGTCGGCGTTGATTGGAAATCCCGCCTCCTGTGAAATCAGGTCGGTGATTCGTTTTCTGAATGCGAGGAAAGTGAAACCAAGTGAAATTTATCTGCGAATTTGCGATGTTTACGAACCAAATGCAATGAGTGATTCGATGGTGAGAAGATGGTTCCGACAGTTCAATGGCGGCCGTAGTGATGAAGATGAAGAATGAAGTGGGCGTCCACCTTTGGTTACAGAAGAACTGGTTCACGCGATTGATGACAAGATCCAGGAAAACCGTAAGTTTACAATTAGTGCTCTCGCTATGGACTTCCCCCAAATTTCACGATCACTGATGCATGAAACTGTTACCAAACAACTGAAATTCCGTAAACTTTGCCACGTTGGGTACCAAAGATTCTCATCGAGCAACACAAAACACAACTTGAGTTTTTGTCCCGTTATGCTGAAAGCGGCGAAGAATTTCTGAGACGGATAGTCACAGGAGATGTAACGTGGGTTTCTTACGACACTCCTGAGAGAAAGCACACTTCATCCCCATCAAAGGTAAAGCCGAAGCAAATCATGACACCTCGGAAAATGATGTGCACAGTGTTCTGGGACTGGAAAGGCATCCTACTCATTGATTTCTTACCGCGTGGTCAAACAATCAAAGCAGATGCTTATTGCGATACACTTCGGAAATTGCGCCGTGCAATTCTGAAGCGCCGGGGACTGCTGTCAAAAGGTGTTGTTTTGCTTCACGACAACGCACGACCTCACACTGCAAATGTGACGAAAAACCTCCTACAGGAATTTGGCTGGGACGTGTTTGACCATCCTCCGTACAGCCCTGACCTCGCTCCTAGCGACTTTCATCCGTTCTTACATCCCAAGTCTTTCCTTGGCGGTCATCACTTCACCAATAACGACGAGCTGAAAGAAACTGTTTCCTACTAGTTGAAGACACAGGCGGCAGATTTCTATGAAGAAAGTATACAAAACCTGGTGCGACGCTATGAGAAATGCCTGCAAAATTTGGGCAGTTATGTGGAAAAGTAGTTTAAGAGTTGTAGTATTTTGTGCAATAAAAATTTCTTCTGTATCTGTGTACGATTTCATTTTATTAACAAACGGAATTTACTTTCGGGACGCGCCTCGTACAATTATTAAAAATAGTTCTTAATGCTTATGTAGTGCACTAAACATTTATTTAGTTATAAATTGATTCACACATATCAGGAGATATTTTAGTTAATGCAGACTGGTATTCGACTGCTATACTGGAGGCTAGAATAGATTTTCCCAGTCGCATAAAAGTCACAGTACCACCGTAACCTCGACTTCTGCAGATACAGCATTGCTCATGCGCATATACCGCTTTGTGGTTCGAGGAGCCAATTTATTGAGTAAATACTGGTGCGATGTAGCATCCATTCTCTGCTTACTTCTATCACTTGACGTCCTCTACTTGCAGCAACACAGCTGTTTTTTCTGAATATTTTTGTTGTCACCACGTGTAACCCACATCTTCACCCTAGTACGTTTTCGTTTTTCCGCAAATTTTCTTCGTCCAAATGCATATAAAATGTAATTGTGGCGATAGCAATTTCAGCGCCAACTCGAAACCTGTCGTAAAATGTGATGACAATGTACTACCTCTTTTTAGCGGTATGTCACAGATTTATGTCAAACAAATTTCATAAATATTTGATAATATTTCATTGATCAAAAATATGATGGTGTAATACCGGCCATACTGCGTTCTCGCAGAAGTGGAATGAGGTAGCTCTGTGGCACAGCCCTCCACATACAAGTGGCTAATGAGATTTTGTCAGCTCCCATGATGTGACAGCTGACACCAGCGGCTGTGGCCGCTGCCAGCATCCAGCCTCTCTGGTTGTGTGGCTGACTTTTCTGCGGTAAAAGAAAATTAAAATGATTAATATACATGTGGCGTCTATTCCCAAAGAACAGACGTCACTTCTGATCAGAAATTATCGCTCTTGCGAAACACAGCTTGCCCTTTATTAACATGAAGTGTTAAGTGCCAGTCGACGAAGGATCTTAAATCAATTCCATATTTCTGGATTTCAGGAAGACTTTTCACACTGTAGCCCACAAGCGGCTTCTAATGAAACTGCGTGCTTATGGAATATCTCCCCAATTGTGCGATTGGATTCACGATTTCCTATCAGAAAGGACACGGTACGTTATAATTGATGGTAAGTCATCGAGTAAAACAGAAGTGATATCTGGCGTTCCTCAGAGAAGCGTTATAGGTCCCCTAATCTTCCTCGTGTTTATAAACGATTTAGGAGACAATCTGAATAGTTCCCTTAGATTGTTAGCGGATGATGCTGCCGTTTATCGGTTAGTTAAGTCAACGGAGGATCAAAAGCAACTGCAAAGCGATTTAGACAAAATTTCTACATGGTGCAAAAATTGGCAATTGACACCAAATAAAGAAAAGTGTGAAGTAATACACATGACCACTAAAAGAAATCCGCTGAACTTTAATTACGCGATAAATCAGTCAAACCTTAAGGTCGTAGATTCTACCAAATAACTAGAACTTACAATTACGAACAACTTAGACTGGAGAGAACACACAAAAAATATTGTGAGGAAGGCGAACCAAAGGTTACGCTTCATTGGCAGAACGCTTCGAAGATGCACCAGCTCCACCAAAGAGACTGCCTACATCACACTTGTGCGTCTTCTGCTGGAGTACTGTTGCCCCTTGTGGGTCCCTCACCAGGTGGGACTGACGAAAGACATTGAGAAGGTTCAGAGAAGAGCAGCTCGTTTTGTTTTATCACGTTAGGAGGGGGGAAAGCGTACGGGAAATTTTGCACGAATTGGGGTGGAAATCATTAAAAGAAAGACGTTATTAATTTGCTAGCACCCACCTACTTAGGGAGACACAACCATCCCAATAAAATAAGAAAAATCAGATCGAAACGGAACGATTTAGGTATTCTTTCTTTCCGATCGCTATTAGAGAATAGAGCGGTAGAGAAAAGTTATGAAGGTGGTTAATGAACCATCTGCCAGGCACTTACATGTGATTTGCAGAGTATCTATGTAGATGTAGATCCTGCAGTTGCTATTATTTTCATATTCACAGAATATATTACTTCAACTGCGAATAGAAATGTGTGTCTGACGGGAGTCCTTGCAGGTGCGATTATCACTGTGTCCTCAGTGGTGTAGGGGTCAGCACAACAACGTAGAAATCAGGAGACCCGGTTTCGAATCCTGGCTGGGTAAACATTTTTAGCTTTGCCCATTCGCAGTTGAAGTCATATTCTGTGAATATAAAAGGATTAAAGTTAGGGTGGTTTGATTTGATATTAGGATTGTGAGAGCTAGTTGTTGGTTCTCTCCCAACTTAAACCATAGGTGAACATCCCTAACTATTCTTCTCTTTAATTTTTTTTAACTGAACCTCCTCCATATTACCACGGACTCTGTGAACCCATTCTTGGATGTAACAAGGAGCCCAGTTGCTGTTACCTCTCTGAGAACGAGTATCATGCATCATTTCTAAAAGTTATTTCACCAACTTGTCATCTTCCTCAGTAATTGTCCCAGCGCAGAAAATACCAAGCAGATCTTTGGTTCTTGTTCTTGGGGTTGAAATTATGGTCGATAGCTAGGAACAGTTTTTCTGTTAAATGATGGACATGATGAGACGACAGCTTATTTATCAGTCATAATAGCTGAAAATTAGCATACTGCACATAATGAACTATATTATTCCTTGTCTGTGCGTTAAAGTTTATAACTATTAAATAAAACAATCTGCTGTGACCATACAATATTTCCAAAATGGAATAAAACCTGTACACTGAGCAATGAATCTGGACTCGTACGTGTGTCACAATCTGAACACCCTATCTGAACTGCTACACTCTGACCACCCGATCTGAACTGGTACGTGTTAACAGCCTGAGCGCCGAATCTGAACTGACTTCAGCAGAGCAACCAGCTTTAGCTCCTCCTTGCTCTGGCTGGCGCCAAAACATGGTGGACGTGCGTTGTCTTTTTCTTATTTAGAATTGATTTTTAGCCGACCGCGGTGGCCGAGGGGACTAAGGCGCTCCAGTCACGGTCCGCACGGCCACTACGGTCGGGGGTTCGAATCCCCCCTCGGGCATGGATATTTGTGCCGTCCTAGTTCGTAAGTAGTTCATAAAGTAGTTTGTAAGTTTAGGGACTGATAGCCCCGTAGTTAAGTCCCATAGACTTTACGAACATTTGAATTGATTTTTACACTTTTTATTTTATTGAGACATAGCTTAACATTGAGGGTTCTCTACTCAGAATTGTATCTGTATTCTAGAATTACTTTATTAAATATTAATTAAAATGTGATAGCGATTTTGTGCGCGACCGCCTTCTACATCAGCCAATCAGAAAGGATCTTTCCTACATTCCTTCTCTCTACTTGTAGCACTTTCTATACTTTTATACTTTTTATACTACCTGCACCATCTCTCGCCTACTGGTTCTGTAAGCCACAAATATTTCTACTTCTATATTGTTTACAGTCGGTAAGATATTTTACTTGGATATTCCAAAAGTATTGCGGCAACCACCCTAGAGGGTCGCGACACACCTTCTGGGAGAAACTAAAAAACAGAAAATGTGTATCCTTTCCTGTTACGTAAGTCTGAAATGCCGATAGAATTTCAATGTCTATCACTAATTTTATCTATGTTGGTGGTTGTAGCTGTCATCCTCCATTAATTATTTCATTCGTCACGTAATCATATTATGTTAAACTGCAGCATCTTCTTCAGTGTGACATCTCTATAATTTCCGTTCTCTATATTTACCTATGACCCACACTTCTCTCCCATACGTCGTAACAGATTCTAATATTGCGATAAATATACTCTTCTTTGAAACTTCCTGGCACGTTAAAATTGCGTGCCGGATCCGGGACTCGAACCTGAGACCTTTGCCTTTCGCGGGTAAGCGCTCTACCACTGAGCTAACCCGACACGACTCACGGTGCCGCCCCACAACATTACTCCTCCCAGTACCTCGCTTCCTACTTTCCAAACCTCACAGAAGCTCTCCTGTGAAACTTGCAGAACTTAGTTTAATTCTGGAAACATCCCTTAGACTGTGGCTAAGCCATGTCTCCACCATACCCTTTCTTCCTTAGTTCTGCAAGTTTCGCAGGAGAACTTCTGTCAAGTTTGGAAAGTAGGAGGCGAGGTACTGGCAGGGTGGCACCGTGAGTCGTGTCGGGATAGCTCAGTGGAAGAGCGCTTGCCCGCGAAAGGCAAAGGTCCCAGGTTCGAGTCCCGGTTCCGGCACACAGTTTCAACTTGCTAGGAAGTTTCATATCAGCGCACACTCCGCTGCAGCGTGAAAGTTTCATTCTGGATACTCTTCTTTGTCTGTTTTGACAAGTTACTGTACCACAGCATTAATCACGTTCTTTCCTTTCCCTGTTTTTTTCTTATGTCCTAATTCCTTTCATCTTCACGTTATATAACTACTATATTCTCTTAATATTTTTATCTTCCCACTCTCTTGGTGGCTTGTCCTTTACCTGTCATTACCAAATACAGTGGCGAACCGACGGTGGCGGGGGTGGCTGGGGGCGGGGAATTTGTACCCTCTCTGTGTAGATGGTAGTAGACCATACAAAACAACACGAACTTTCTGTAAGACTCTAGTTGGAATCAGACCGTGCGTTTCTGCCTTGTTACTGGTGTTTAATGCCTTTGTTTTCTGACAAACTATATATGGATTCAAGATATTACGTATTCCCTTTTCCATATTATTAAAATAACAACACTAAGCTTGTCTGAAAATTTTTAGGACCAAAGTATGCACATGTGTGATGTATAAGCCAAACTAAGGAATCTACAGCATGCTCTGGCCAATAAATTTTCCATTCGTATTTCTGTGGGTTATCATTACGAAAAAGTATACCTTTATGAATCAAATGATATTTCCTAATTTTGTCATTAGTGTTCCTACCCCATTCTGCTGTAATCGTTTTTATGATCTCGTCCTTATTCTGTCCTCTCCTCATATTCTTTAAGATTTCTTTCACCGTCTCCTCATCTTTTACCTGTGTTAAATGCAATATAGACACCTCCTTATGACGGGTATTATTAAAGTCAACGTCCTCCATTCCAACAGGCTACCTTGATCATGTATCAGCTACATTTTTGTTTTCAGCCAGAAAATATTCAATCGTGAAATCCCACTCTTGCAATGCTATTGCCCATCTGGTCAACCGATTATGTGTGAGTTTGCAGTCCATAAGAAAGGACAGAGCCTTGTGATCAGTATACACCTTGACCTTTCTTCCCAATAAATAATACCTAAATTTCTTAAAAGCCCACACAATAGCTAATGTTTCTTTCTAAGTGACAGAATATTTACGCTCCTATTTGTTCATGACTCTGCTGGCAAAAATAATAGTTTTCAAACTCCACCTTGCCATCAGTTTCTACTATCTGACATAAATGAGTTTCTAAGTCATACTCAGAACTTTCTTAAGCTTAAATCAGGGTCTGCCAAAATTATGCAACTGCGCATTACCTCCTTAATTCTCTGAAATTCTTCCTCACAATCATTCGTCCAGATCCATGTATCATTCTTGTTTGTTAAATCAAATAATGCCTTCACATGCTTCTTATTCTTGGGCCTAGCAAAATTTCGAATTGCGTAAAGTTTCTCTGGATCTGGTTTGATTCCTTCAGAAGAAATCATGTGCCCTAGGAATTTAATTTCCTTCCTACCAAACTGACATTTCTTATTGTCAGATATTATGTAATTTTTCTCAAAAGAGGCAAGCATTTCCCTTAAGATCTGGTTACGTTGCTACCAGGACTGGGCTGCAATTAATATGTCACCTGCGTATACAGTAATCTTGTTCAGAATTTCCTCACCTAACACCTTGTCAGGCATACTAATAAAAACACAAGTAGAAATTTTTAATTCAAAAGGAAGCACCCTAAACTGGTAACTTGTCCCTCCACAGATAAAAGCAGTTTATTTCCTACAGCTGCTTGCTAAGGGAACCTGCTCAAAAGTTTGCAGTCACATCAAAGCTGCTTGAATTTTTCACCCCATTAAATTTTTGTACGAGTTCTTCCAATGATTCTGGCCTATCCATTTATGGAACAATAATTTTGTTTATAATCCTAACATCAAGTGTAATTCTCACTGCACTGCCTTCATTTTTTTTACGAGAACGATAGGACTTGCATATTCACTCTGAGAACTCTCGGTAATTTTCCGTTCTAATATCTTCTAACAGCGTCCCTCCTGGATAATGGAATTATATATGGTTTTTATCTAAAGGCAGAATGAGGTTTTACTTCAAAACGATATTTATACCCTATCATAGAACCTGGTTTCTTTGAAAAGTCTTCTGATATTGAATTAACACAGCTTCCAACTCATTGGCATCTACCTCTGATATATCCAACCGGGAAATTTTTCTTTTTATAACATTTTTTGTTTCCTTTCCCTCAACTTCTGTGGCTTTAATTAGTGTCTGCACCTATTCCTCCAGCCCTATATCCCATAACACTTGTTCCCTTATTATTGTTACCCTGGGTCTATCATGATTGCTGACTTCCCCTTCACCTCCTGTAAACTTGAAAATTCTGTCTTAACCTTCGTCCTGTACCTTCATTTCTCCTCTCAAAAATACTCCATCACACTATTGGCAATACGCCAGTCAGAGCCCAGAATCAAATTAACACACAATCCAGGAACAACCATAGCATTAACTGAGAATACTCTGCCTTGAATTTCAAACTCCAACAATATTTGTGTCTTAATGAGTTTGCTTCTGCTACCACCTATACAGACAACTCTGGAAGTTTCATACATTTACGTACCTGTTCATATAATGAAAAAAAAAAAAAAAAAAAAAAACACTGGCCGACAGCAAGCCTGCATATACCATATTACCATTGTCTCTCAGCGCAATTTTCCACCCTCTTACAAATTTCCCTTGCTAACGCACACCTATTACTAGGGATGTATACACTTGTGGTCCTATTTGCACTAGGTAACGCATATTGCATGAGTGGCCGTAGGTTTCACCAATTCTTCAGACTGCTGAAACAAAGTTCTTTTGTTTATTACTGACCTTAGATCTCGAAGTAGATAATATCCCACCTAGTTTAAGCACATAGGTCGCACATTCTTGATGTCTGAAACTAAAATGCTGTGCAAATGATTTAAGGGCTCTACGATTTTCTTCATAAAACACCGGATGCCATTTTTCTTTTAATTCTCCCAACGTTTACACACGCTAAGCGAAATCCAAAAATCTAAGTAGTACATTGAACGATAGCTGTTATTGTTGTGGTCTTCAGTCCGCAGACTGGTTTGATGCACCTCTCTACGCTACCCTGTCCTGTGCAAGTCTCTTCATCTGAGAATGCGTTCGGCAACCTACATCCGTTTGAATCTGCTTACTATATTCGTCCCTCGGTCTCCCTCTATGATTTTTACCTCACACGCTACCTTCTAATGCAAAGTTGACAATTCCTTGATGTCTCAGAATGTGTCCAACGAATCTATCCCTTCTCTTAGTAAGGATATGCCAGAAACTCCTTTTCTCCCAGATTCGTTGAAGTACCTTCTCATTAGTTACGTGATCTACCCATCTAATTTTCGTCTGTAGCACCACATTTCGAAAGCTTCTATCATCTTTTTATTTGAACTCTTATCGTCCACGTTTTACTCCCATTCAATACTACACTCCAGACAAATGCTTTCAGAAAGGATTTCCTAACATTTAAACTAATATTGGATGTCAACAACTGTCGCTTCTTCAGAAACGGTTTTCTTCCCATAGACATTCCGCATTTTATATCTTCTTTACTTCTGCCGTCAAAAGTTATCTTGCTACCCAAATAACAAAATTCATCTACTACTTTTATTGTCTCATTACCTAAACTAACTCCTTCAACATCGCCTGATTTTCTGACTTTGCTTTCCATTACCTTCGTTTTACTCTTGTTAATGTTCATCTTATATCTTCCTTTCAAGACACTGTTCACCCTATTCAATTGCTTTTCCAGATCTTTCACTGTCTCTGACAGTATTACTATGTCATCCTCAAACCGCAATGTTTTTATTTCATCTCCCTGCACTTTAATGCGCTCTCCAAATTTTTCCTTCCATCCCTTCACTGCCTGCTCAGTGTAGAGATTCACCAACATTTGGGAAAGGCTACAACCCTGTCTTACTCCATTCCCAACCTCTGCGTCTCTTTCTTGCCCTTCGACTCTAATACCCGCTGTCTGGTTTTTGTATATGTTGTTCAAATGTTCAAATGTTTGTAAATCTATCGGACCAAACTGCGTGGTCAGTAGTCCCCAGCTTACAAACTACTTAAACTTAGGTTAACTAACCTGAGGACAACACACACACACCCATGTCCCAGGGAGGACTCGAACCTCCACGGCGAGCAACTGCGCGCTCCGCAGCGAGACGCTTTAGACCGCTCGGCTACTCCACCGCGGCTGTATAGGTTGAATATAACACTTCGCTCCCTATATTTTACCCCTAATACCTTCAGAATTTGTAAGAGTGTATTCCAGTCAACATTTTCAGAAGCTTTTTGCAAATAGAAAAACACTAAAAACGTAGGTTTCCCTTTCCTTAGCCTATCTTCTAAGATACGTCGTAATGTGAGTAGTGCCTTCCGTGTTTCTACATTTCTCCTAAATCCAAAATGATCTTCCCCGAAGTCGGATTCCACAAGTTTTTTCATTCGTCTGTAAATAATTCGTGTTAGTATTTTGCACCCATGACTTGTTAAACTGATAGTTCTGTAATTTTCAAACTTGTCTGCACTTGCTTTCTTTGGCATTGGAATTACAATGTTGTTCTTGAAGTCGGAGGGTATTTTTCATGTCTCTTACATCTTGCATACCAGGTGATACAATTTTTTCACGACTGGCTCTCCTAACGACATCAGCAGTTCAGACGGAATATTATCTACAACAGAGGCTTTGTTTCGACTCAAGTCCTTCAGCGCTCTGTCGAGTTGTTCTCGCAGTATCATGTCTCCTACCTCATCTTCCTCCACTTCGTCTTCCATTTCTAGAATATTGCCTTAAAGTTTATTTCCTTTGTATAGGCCCTCTGTATATCCCTTCCACAGTTCAGCTTTCCCCTCTTTGCTTAGTTCTGGTTTTCCGTCTGAGTTCTTGATATTCATACCGCTGCTTTTCTTGTCTCCAAATATCTCTTATTTTCCTGTAGGCAGTATCTATCCTTTACCTAGTTATGTATTCTTCCACGGTTCTACATTTGTCCTCTAGCCACTCCTGCTTTGCCAGTCTGCACTTCCTGTCAATCTCATTTTTCAGACATTTGTGCTCCCTTTTTCCTGTTTCACTTGTTGAATTTTGATATTTTCTCCTCTCATAAATTAAGTTCAGTATCTCCTGTATTATCCAGAGATTTCTATTAGGCCTTGTCCTTCTGCCTATATGGTCCTCTGCAGCCTTCACTACCCTATCTCTCAGATCTACCCATTCTTCTTCTACTGTATTACTTTCCCCCGTTTCAGCCAATCCTTGCCTAATGCTCCCTCTGAAACTCTCAACCACCTCTGGTTCCTTCAATTTGTCCAGGTTCCATCTCCTAACCTCTCTGCCTTTCTGCAGTCTCTTAAGTTTTAATCTGCAGTTCATAACCAATAAGTTATGGTCAGAGTCTATATCTGCTTCCGGATATGTCTTACAGTTCAAACCTGGTTTCTAAATCTATTCCTCACCATTATAAAGTCAATCTGGTACCTTCCAGTATCTCCTGGTCTCTTCCACGTATACAGCCTTCTTTCATGATGTTTGAACCAAGTGTTGGCGATTATTAAATTGTGCTCTGTGCAAAATTCTACCAAGCGATCTCCTCTTTCATTCCTTTTTCCCAGCCCGTGTTCACCTACGACATTTCCTTCTCTTCCCGTTCGTACTACCGAGTTCAAGTCCATTACAATGAAGTTTTCGTCTCCCTTAACAATCTGAATGATTTCTTTTATCTCCTCAAACATTTTTTCGATATCTTCATCATTGGCCGTGCTAGTTGGCATATAAACTTGCACTACTGTGGTCGGTGTTGCCTTCATGTCTATCTTTACTACAACAATGCGTTCTATGCTGTTCATAGTAACTTACCCGCAATCCTATTTTCTTTTGCATTATCAGACCTACTCTTGCGTTACCACCAACTGATACTCACCTGACCAGAAATCCTGTTCATCCTGCCACCGAAATTCACTAATCCCCACCATATCTGACTTTAACTTACCCATTTCCCTTTTTAAATTTTTTTAGAACATTCCACGCTCCGACCCGTAGAATGCCTGTATAGTTTTTCTTGATGACGACAACCTCCTGAGTAGTCCCCGCCCGGAGATCCGAATGGGGGACTATTTTACCTCCAGAATATTTTACCCAAGAAGACGCCATCATCGTATAGTCATACAGTATAGCTGCATGTCCTCGGGAGAAGTAACGACTGTAGTTTCCCCTTGCTTTCATCCGTTCGCAGTAACTGCATGGTAAAGCCATGTTAGCTGATGTTACAATGCCAGCTCAGTCAATTATCCAGACTGTTGCCCCTGTAACTAACGATAGTAACTGTACAGTAAATGCTAGTGACATGATGATAAATGTAGAAGTTTTGCAATGCACCGTAATGAGACTAGGTTTGCTACGTGTTTACAGTTCGAAGGTCGGGACTGGACTGTACTCGGCCAGGCGGGGCTGATACTTGCTGCCTCTGTCTTTCTGACGCCAAACGATCCTTCCAGATTAATCGCTCGTAGTTTGTTTATATAAATTAGAATGATCAAAGTACCAAATGGGTTCAAATGAAAGCTTATTAACAGAAAATTGTTACACTGTAATTTCGTTATTATCTAATGTTTACTTTCTTAAATATTAATAAAGAAATGTAGGAATGGTAGCACCGGGAGGGGAGGCGGCAGCCATCTGTTATTCTTTACCCACCCCTTCCATCAATTACATCATGCTACTTTGCCTATTGCCCGCCAGCTACTTGGCTTCTATAAAATTTACAAGTCCAAACTGAGATACGAAAACTCTAAATACTATTAATAAACCGATGAAGGTATAAAATCACAATATGCTGTTACTATTTGGTCATCTGCAAAGAGATTAGTAGGCCTACGTAAATGCATTCTTATGTGTCTACATGTTCTAAACCAATGTTCCGGAGCCGCACTCAGGTGTATTTTAAATAAAGTGGGTCACACAACATCCTTGCTTCACCTCCTTTATTGTTAGGATTTTTACAGAGGTACAATTTCCGATTTGTACTATGGCTTTTCATCTATAAACATGCTTTTAAATGCATTTATGTATCTTTTACTTATTCCAGATTACTTTAAGACAGACAATAGTCTTTGGAGTAGAACCGTGTTCCCTTTGCTGGGGAAAAATATACTTGCAAACACAAGACGCAATATCGAAAATACGGTAAAAAGTGCTGTTTTCTTTATTTTTCATAAAGTGTTTTGTTGCTAACATTCAAATAACGATGAAAATACTTCTCTTTTCTATTCTGATCCTTTCTAAGATGAAATAATTTTAATTTTATGTACTTACAATTATATATTTTTTATATATCTTTATTTTTTGACGACGTTACAGCGTTCAATGAATGAAATAAATCACAATTTGTGATCAGTTATGGCTTCACTGTACTAGGTTTAGAAAGAATATCAAAGTGCGGCGAATGAAAATTTATGCCCGGCCGTGTTTTTTTTTTTTTTTTTTTTTTTTTTTTTTTTGAGGAATTAATTTCATTTATTTGTTTTACCTTCCTTCAGGTCATTGGATTCACATGGCCAACATATTGTATTTTCTTTGGAACATTTAAATAAAATATAATTAAAAAAATAATACGAAAAATAATAAATCGAACTTAACACATGCTTCTGGAAGGATGACAGAAGAGTGATGTCCTCTTCAGATATCAGAAATAAACATTCTTCGGGTCCGACTCTCCGCAACGGGGACCCGGGTATGTCTTCGCGTAAATAATTCTTCCTCCATGTTCGATTTTGGTCCGAATTATTGTTCGTTTTAATCGTCTTCTCTTACCCGTATCGACCCAGTTACGGGGGGCACCTTGATGTGTTGCGTAAGTATTTGGCAAGGTCTGGTGATTGGTCTTGTTCTGCGTTCGTTTCGTCGATTTGATCGTGTTGCTTTATACGTCGTGTCGAGAGTGATAGAAAATCTACTTGGTTAGCAATAGGAATATGTTAAATAACTTCTAGATCCATGTAGGAGACTGGAATCCGCACCTTTCAGCTCCTATCTCCAGGAAGGTTCCAACTGTGGGGCGGATTGGTAAAAATGCTTCCTAAATAGTTAGCAAAGACAATCCGGTACTTTGCGTGCCGTCTCATAATGTCGTGTCGTGTTAGTTTAAGTCGCATCCGGATGGAGTATCATCTTCGTGGTAATCATGTTTGTTGGTACCCGGAGATAAAGGGCTAATATCTGTTGGACTAGGTGCCATACGGCCGCCGCCTCGCCGCAGAGCAGACGGTGTTCGTCGGTGTCGTCTTCGTTGCACCTCAGGCAGAGCGGGGAGTCCACCAGGGAGATGGCGTGGAGTCTGTATCGCGTCGGATATTTACCATTGACAAAGGTATACCAAATGCTGCTCGTTTCTGCGGTGAAGTATGGTTGGTGCACTGAGCGCCATACCGTCGTCCACGTAACCTCTGGTTGGCGGCCTTCGACGGCGTTCCGTGGATGTGTTCTCATTAACAGTTGATAAATATCGTGCGTAGCGGGAGCTCTGGTACGAGGAAAGTCGTGATGAATATAACTATATTCAAGCAAAAAGAATTTGATGTGTGAGAGCGCTGGTACTATGTGGGGAAGGAAGATCGGCGGGTGGCGTGAAGTAGGTGCAAGTTCGTCGACCAACAGACCCGTAATACTGTGGAGTCTGTGATTCCATAGCTTAACGAGTGTACGCATATAAAGCGCCGTCGCGCGTGCCAGGACGTTGACCAAGGCTAGACCCCCTCTCCGCTTAGGGAGTGTGAGGGTGTCGTACTTGACCTTGAAGATGTGACCGTTACTGACAAAGTAACCAAAGGCTGCTTGGATATGTCGTGCCATCGCTCTAGGAATTGGTAAAATTTGTGCAATGTGTGTTATACGGGATGCCATATAGATGTTTATGAATTTCGCCTTCTGTATCATGTCCATCGCTCGCAACAACTGACTTCAAACTCCAGTCCTGATGTTCTGAAGTAGTCGCCGAAAGTTCATGGCTGTGGTACGACGGATGTCTGGAGTGAAAATTATTCCCAGGCAGCGGAGAGTCTTTGTAGTTCTGAATGGGGCTACGCTTCCATCTGGGAGTCCCTGTCCAATGTTCATCGCGCAGGATTTGGCTATATTCATATGGCTACCCGCTCCGCTGCCATATTTCTCGATCAATCGCGTCGCCTCCTGTACCTCCTCTTTGGTACGTACGATTAAGACGAGATCGTCTGCGTAGGCGCGGCAATTTAATGTATGTCCCCGCAGGGTGATCCCTGATAACAGACTTTGCAAGCCACAGAGAAGGGGTTCTAATGCGATGGCATACAGGATCGTTGACAGAGGACAACCCTGTCGTACTGATCGTGCGATTGGTACTGGTTCTGACGTTCGTCCATTAACCATCACCGTCGACGAAGCTCCACGAAGGAGGCGCATAATTACGAGGACAAAGGCGGGAGGAAAAGCCATCCGTTCCATGACCTTTGCGAGGAAATTGTGGCTCACGCGATCGTAGGCGTGGTCGAAGTCGATAGAAATCATGGCTCCCTGCAGTCGACAGACTGTTGCCGTGGCGATGATGTCTCTGTAGTCAGATAGTGTTGTTTGTATGTTGGTGTCTCCACCCAAGGACGTCTGTGCGGGTGAAAGGACTTGATACAGGACTCGCCTGAGTCGCATCGCGAGTATCTGTGAAAAAATTTTGAAATCGGAGTTGGGTATCGTTATCGGCCGATAGCTGTCAGGTCGTCTGCCTCCGGCGGGTTTTGGTATCGGAATAATGATGCCTTCCAGAAATCTGGCGGTGGTGAGGTTGTATTGGACAGTATCTCCTGATACATCTCTCTCCATCGTGGGAGCATCAAGTCTTGAAAGGTTCTATAGAATTCTAAAGGCAATCCGTCTGGTCCTGGCGATCGGTTAAGAGCTCCCTTGGCAAGTGCAGTAGAAATGTTGTCTAAAAGAGATTCCGCCGCCTGAACATCAAGGGTACGATGGATCGTCCGTGGTACCTCTCTCAATGCCACAGCGTTAGGCTCTTCTTCACGATAGAAGTGGCGGTAATGAGCTGCGAAGGCCTTTGCAATGTCCGCCTGTGAGTTCAGTCGGCGACCGTCAGGTAAATCTAAAGAGGAAATCAGCGCTTGTCGACGGCGTCTGAGGTTTGTGACAACGTGATGCATGGAGGGTGTTTCGCCATTGATTGTGTCGTGACAGCGCGCTCGAACGACGACACCCTCCAATTGGCGCCGAGTGAGGGCCAAAATCTTTGCCTTGACACGTTGGGCTTCTACATGACGTTCTGGCGACGGCGGATGTTCCATAAGGTCCCGCAGGATCATGTAATAAAATTCTGTCGTATGTCGGTGCCACTGCATACGTTCCTTGCCATACCGGAGCAGAGTGCGGCGTAAGGCAGGCTTTACACAGTGTACCCACCACAGACGAGTGGACGAGTATTGTGTCAGGCGTCATCGCAGGATCCCACGTATCCTTCACCCTGTCTCGACATTCCGGTTCCTTTAAATAGGCGATGTTTAGTTTCCATTGGCCCCGACTGCGCCATATTGTTTGACGTCGAAGGTTTATCGTGCACACGAAAACACTATGGTCTGAGAAGGCTGCAGGCCATCTTTCGGCGTTTAAGACGTCCTAAGTGAGCAGAGAAGACACGTAGATGCGATCCAATCGACTGCCCGAGTGACTCGTGACATGCGTAAATCCCGGACGTTGTCCGTGCACAACTTCCCAGGTATCTGCGAGACTGAGTCTTTGCACCAAGTGTCGGAGTTCGGGACAGGTGGTAAAATTAGGATATTGGTCCTTCTTCGACAGAACACAGTTGAAATCTCCGCCAACAATGATGTTCTCATAACGTCCCAGAAAAAGCGGTGTAATCGCTTCAGAGTAAAACTGGGATCGTTCACGTCGTTTTCCTGTACCGGAGGGCGCGTAGATATTGACCAGCCTGATTCCGTGTACTGTTAGTCCCAGCCCTCGTGATGACGGCAGGTAAGTGATGTCTTCGACTGCCATGCCATCTCGAACGACGATCGCAGCTCCCGCCTCTCCGTTGGTAGTTGGGGTTACATATGCGGTATAACTATATAAATCGGGCCAGGTGTCCGTCCGTAGCTCTTGGAACAGCGCAATGTCAATGTCCGCAGCTCGTAGTGTGTCGCGTAACAATTGAAGTTTTGGATGGGAGCCAATGGTATTCAAATTAATTGTGGCGATCCTGTATGCTTGTACGTTGTCCCGCACGTTCATGTGCGTAGGAACGGAAGTCGTTGGGCGCTGCGTGTTTCCTGCTTATTACTCATGCCCGGTTTTCCGGGCCATCCTGTGGCATTTCTTCGTCTGGTGGAACTTCGTCTCCCCAGGAAACGGGGGCAGATCCAGTCATAGTCGATACGCGAGTAGCTGCTCTCATCCCGGTATCCTTTTTGGTTTCTCGAGAAGCATCGGCATCCGGGTCTTCAGAAAGCTGTTGTGTTCCAGAGGCACTCGGTAAATCGTCCTGCACGTGGTGGGCACTGTCAGCTGCGCTGGAGACATCGTCCTGGGAATCCTCTGGTGCGAGCGGGACAGATTCGTCCTGTAGTCGTGATTCCGACTCTGTGGCCGATGTTTTCCTCCTCTTCTTGCGTCGTTGTGGCGACTTCTGTTTCCGAGGATGTAGTTCTGAATCAGATGACGGAATGGAGTTGCGACGTTCAGGGACGAAAGCGGCTGTGGGCACGACCATGGCGTCAATTTCCATGCCAGTGTCTCGTTTGTCGACATCTTCGTCCCGTATCGGAACCTCCGAGCGAGGGATCGGTTGTCGTTGGTACTCGCCGGCCTCATCTCGTCCAGTCGTTGCATGTTGTGAAAGGTCTTGTGGGAGTTCTTGAGCTAGATCTTGAACTGGCGTCTGAAGTTCTTCCGGTCTCATTGCCGCTGCATAGGTTAGTGGCAGGGTTGTTATGGGCTGCGGAAGTGTGACATCATCGCTCCGAAGTTGTGGAATCCTGCGTTGGGGACATTCGTTTCTCACGTGTCCCTCTTTACCGCATCCGGAACAGGTCTTTGGCTGCCCGTCATATATAACAATGGCCCGGCAGCCGCCGATGTAGAGGTAGGACGGGACGTGTTTCTTTAGCTCTATGCTCACTTGCCGCACGCCGTTCAGGACTGGATACGAACTGAAGTGTATCCATTTCTCTGTTACGTGTCCGTGTACTGTTCCGTAAGGGCGGAGCGCCGCCATCACTTCTTCTGCTGGCATTTCGAACGGAAGTTCGAAAACTCGGACCGTACGTAAACCTAGGCCGACATGTTCAACTGCTACTGGGCCGATGTGTCCGTCCGAATGCCGGAATTTAAGGCCATCTTTTGTCCGTGCAAGTATTCTGTCGCAGGATGCATCGGATGTCAATTTGACGTACACTACACTGCTAACGATCGAGAAGTGTATTCCAATCATGTCTTCACAGGGGATCTTCACTTCCTCACGTAGGAATTGCTCGATTTCCAGTGCTTTTGGTCGTACATATTCGTTCGAGAAGGTGACCTTCAGTGTGGTTTTGCGGTACGAGTTGGCCATTATAGTGTTGATCGGAATACAAGCGACAAGCGCTGCGAAGGTAAACAACCGCGGAACACGCGCTACGGCGAGGAGGTAAACAGTACCTTCCGCGCCGTTACACTGCCCGAGGCAGACTGATTCGAACCCGGGATCTACTGCTTACAAGGCAGACGCGCTGACCACTCCGCCACCGAAGACACAGTGACCAGCCCCACTGCAGAGAAATCTTCCCTGCACATCTCCCACCACACCCAAATCTCCATTCGCCACGCTGTCTCTTCCTATTACTACAGACTATTCTTTTCGAATCCCGGCCGGGCACAAATTTTCATTCGCCGCACTTTGCTATTCCTTGTAAACCTAGTACAATGAAGCCGTAACTGATCGCAAATTGCGATTTATTTCATTATGTACTTACACTCGTGTTTATGCATGGCGTACGCTATATATATATATATATATATATATATATATATATATATATATATATATTACGCTTTGGTGTCGCTTCATCGATGTAAAGGTAAAATCAGAATAAAGTTTAACAAGATGTGAAAGCGTTTCTAGAATATGAATAACGTTGATCAGATTAGATTAACTTCCAATGTTATCAAACATCACTACAGCTATTTGCTTCTGCACGTGCGCACTGTGCAACAAACTCGGAAATTTAGAATTCAATACAAGGCAGAATCTATAGAGTAAGGACGTCATCAACCTACTCCCACTGGCGATGGCTGCTCTCTTAACAGCAGGCACGAATGGCGCACCAACTTGGAGTAGTCGATTTTAACCAGATGCGCTTGGGACAAAGAAAATTCTCCTTGTTGCAGTTCACTACTTGTTGCGAAGGCTGGCTCTTCTCCCAACGAAGCACATAGAGCGGAAATAAATTACATTGACGTAGGAGGTACCATAACGCAATCCAGACAGTCAGCTTTTCTCTTATACTTAGCGTAAAACGGCAGTCAGTCTTACCCATGAAGAAGACGATGGAGGTAATCACCGAAAGCTCGGGATTTTATTTGAATTTGAGACGGGAGATAAACCGAAATCCATTTATATTCTCTGTATAAATGACTGTTCGCAGTGATTTTTCGCAAAGCGGGCTTTATGTAGTTATGTAGTTTTATGTAGTTATTTCTACCTACCTCCTAAGATAAGAGAGGTCGTCAACTTCATCGTGGAACTTCTTGAACCGTAAATGACAGCAATCAACGAAATACCACGAAAAGTTTAGGTGGCAGTCGTTAGAAGTAAGCGAACAAAACACCGACGATACTACACACAGCCTTCAGAGACGGACTATGTGTGTTTCTTTCGATGGGCGACGACAGTCGGTACAGCAGGAAGGTAAACGAATATCCAGTTCAAAAATACTTCCGGCATGAGCTAGTGGCATAAATATTTTACTGCTACCTATTGACATATATGTTCCGTGTAGTGTGTGTTCCGCAAACATATCTCAGCAGGTAACACAACATTCTCACGACTCTTTTTGTTACCGTGTACAATCTCGTAGAGGTGGTAACCTGTCAGACAAACTATGGAAAACTCGTTCAGAGTAATTTGTTTCCATCTCTGTTACGCCTTATTTAAAAATACAAGTATAAGTCAACATTTATATTCCGTGTTCAAACAGAAAAGTTTACTTTTCCCCTCTTCACAAAGGCTTCAGTCGTGAAACAACTTTCTGTTTACGGAAGAGATCGGACAGTATTTGCAGGGAAAACGAACCTTTCGCAAATAACTTCAAGCAGTTTGTTGTACAGTAGTGTCAGTGTCGACATGGGTATGCTGCAGTTGATAAATTCAGTTTATGGTTATACAATAAATGTTAAAATTCCTTAGTTCTTGTCATCAGAGAGATTCCACCAGCTATTATCGACGACGATGAGATGTGTCAGGTGAATAAGAAAGTCATCAAAGATACAATCATAATTGACTAATTACTTGTGTAAATAATCATTGGCGCATATGATTTGAATCTTTCAATTAATTCCCCGTTGTTTAACGGTAACTAAAAGTACCAGTATGACGTAGCCAAAGCTCCTTGTTTTTTACATTACTTTAGAATATTAAATTACAAAAAACAGAGAATGGAAAGTGGACTTACAAGTAACAGCAGGTCGAGAGAACATTTCCTTGCCGTAACCTCTCCCGGACATTTGCCTACTCCTTCTGACACACAAGGAGCAAAAACTTATACGTTTCACTCATTGAGTGATAAAGGAATTGAATACAGATAAAGTCACTTTCTCGAAACTGTACAGCGTTATAAGGATATAAATCTGGATCGCCACTGTCTAATACGCGAGACAGTTTCACTAATTATTAAGATGCTTAGCATCTATATCTATTCAGACAGCCAGGCAGCCCTGAGATCACTGGCAGCTCCTGCAACAAGGTCTAAAATTGTTGCAGAATGTCACAGGGTTCTGGTGGAGCTAGGGGAAAGCAATAGAGTAAACCTATTGTGGGTCCCTGGCCACTCGGGGATCAGTGGCAACGAACATGCCGACAGATTAGCCAGGATGGGGGCAGAGACACCATTTATTGGACCGGAACCTGTCCTGACAATCACCAAGGCAATGATCAAATTGGAGCTACATAACTGGCTCAGAAGACAGCACGTAGAATATTGGACCAAAGTCCATCAACAAAAACATGGCAAGGTAATGATGCCAAAGCCATGTTTTAAAAGAAGCTCTGCAATCCTTGGTCTGAACAGGAGAGAGTTTAGACTCATGGTTGGATTGCTGACAGGCCATGGGAATTTCAAAAAACACCTACGTACAATGGGAATAACAAGAGGACCCTAAATGTAGGATCTGTGATGACGGTGATGAAACTGCATCACATCTAATCTTCGAATGCATTGTATTGGAGAATAAAAGGCACAGAATATTTGGGACAAGAAATTGTGTCTAATTAAGAACTGGTAAAGGGACTCCTTGCACTCTTCAAGGGCATTGGTTGGCTTTACTAGATATACAGGGAGCGATACCGCACAATAAACTTAGTTTCGGTGAGGGCAGTGGCGGGTTGGTCCAAGACTGTTTTGGCGTCCCTGGAAAAATCAAATCAAAATGCTAGTGCGTTTAGGCGGCTTGATTGCGAATAATATGACAAGAAAGATAGATGTTAACAAGAAGCCGTTCTACTACTCTAATGAATCCTCTTTGTGTTTTCTTTTTCTCTAAATCTATGGGATTAACTAATGCGGTTATCTGTCCCTAGGCGTACAAACTACTGGCCCTTAAAATTGCTATGACGTGGTACAGATGCAAAATTTAACCGACAGGAAGAAGATGCTGTCATATGCAAATGGTTTGCTTTTCAGACCATTCACACAAGGTTGGCGCCGGTGGCGACACACAAAACGTGCTGACACGAGGGAAGCTTCCAACCTATTTCTCATACACAAACAGCAGTTGACCGGCGTTGCCTGGTGAAACGTTGTTGTGATGCCTCGTGTAAGAAGGAGAAATGCGTACCATCACGTTTTCGACCTTGATAAAGGTCGGATTGTAGCCTATCGCGATTGCGGTTTATCGTATCGCGACTTTGCTGCTCGCGTAGGTCGCCATTCAATGATTGTTAGCAGAATATGGAATCGGTAGGTCCAGGAGGGCAATACGGATGCCTGGATCCAAACGGCCTCGTACCACTAGCAGTCGAGATGACAGGCATCTTTTCCGCATGGCCGTAACGGATCGTGCAGCCACATCTCGATCCCTGACTCAACAGATGGGAACGTCTGCAAGACAACAACCGTCTGCACGAACAGTTCGACGACGTTTGCAGCAGCATGGACTATCAGCTCGGAGACCATGGCTGCGGTTACCCTTGACGCTGCATCACATACAGGAGCGTCAGCGATGGTGTACGCAACGACGAAGCTGGATGCAAGAATTGCTAAACGTCATTTTTTCGGATGAATCCAGGTTCTGTTTGCTGCATCATGTCAGTCGCATCCGTTTTGGCGCCATCGCGGTGAACGCACATTGGAAGCGTGTATTCGTCATCGCCATACTGGCGTTTCACCCGGCGTCATGGTATGACGTGCCACTGATTCCATGTCTCTGTCACCTCTTGTTCGCATCGATGGCACTTTGAACAGTGGCCGTTGTATTTCAGATGTGTTACGACCCTTCATTCGATCCCTGCGAAACCCAACATTTCAGCAGGATAATGCACGACAGCATGTTGCAGATCCTGTACAGGCCTTTCTGGATACGAAAAATGTTCGACTGCTGCCCTGGCCAGCACATTCTCCAAAGCTCTCACCAACTGAAAACGTCTGGTCAATAATGGCCGAGCAATTGGCTCTTCACACTACGCCAGTCACTACTCTTGATTAACTGTGGTATCGTGTTGAAGCTGCATGGGCATCTGTACCTGTAAACGCCATCCAAGCTCAGTTTGACTCAATGTCCAGGCTTATCAAGGCCCCAGAGGTGGTTTTCTGGGTACTGATATCTCAGGATCTATGCACCCAAATTACGTGAAAATGTAATCATATGTCAGTTCCAGTATAATATATTTGTCCAATGATTACCCGTTTTCACCTGCATTTCTTCTTGGTGTAGCAATTTTAATGGCCAGCAGTGTAACTTAAACTAACCTAAAGACAACACATCCACTCATGCCCGAAGGAGGACTCGAACCTCTGATGGAAATCACCGCGCACTGCTCAGTAAGGCGCCTTAGAACGCTCGGAAATTCCATCTCGGCAATCACAGTGGTACGAAACATGTAGCCAAGGGTGATACGTCAGCCAGACGGGTGTCATTCACATCTCACATCAACAGAAATTTCACATGTGACTATGCGAGACAGTCACGCAACCGTAGTTCCGAGCGTCGCACAGAATTTTGTCGGTTTGCCTTTTAGGATCTGAGAGACAACCCTACGTACATTCTTTAGTAACGTTTACTAGCCACATTAATGGAAATTTATGGCCGGCAGCGGTGGCCGAGGGGACTGAGGCACTCCAGTCACGGTCTGCACGGCCACTACGGCCGGGGGTTCGAATTCCCCCTCGGGTATGGATATTTGTGCAGTCCTTAATGTTAGCTAGTTCATAAGTAGTTTGTAAGTTTAGGGACTGATAACCCCCGTAGTTAAGTCCCATAAGCTATACAAACTTTTGATTTTGATTTGGAAATTTCTGTAACATGCTCTACTGGGCAGCCGAAAATGAATTGTCAGGTGTACGTTTGGTGCACCATCATAGGAAATTACATAGCGGGACGTTACATCATACGAGGAGCGCTAGATGGACATATGTACACACACTTTCTTACGAACATTTTGCCAGTTTTTCTAGAAGAGGAATGAGCACCAATGGATATTCGACAGCGTCTGTGGCGCCAACACGACGGTTGGCCAGCTCACTCGTCCCTCATTACAACGCAAATACTAAATGAAAATGTAAATACAAATAAACAATCCCTGAGACGGATCGTTTCGAATGTGTCAAAAACAATGATAAATATGAATCATTGAATTAAAATTTATGATGCGGCCGCGTATCGACCCGGACCTCCATGCTTATTAGGCATAAGTCTTACCGCTAGACCACCCCATCACTAGCGATTAAAGTGCCTCGGAATAGTCTAAGCACGATTTTATTCACGTCACAAACATTAATTCAAATTCTGTGTTCCACTGAACATTGCCACTACTGCCAAGGCTCTCCATAGAGCGGAATAGCACCACGGCAATTGACATATTTATCATTAATGTCTTTGACACTCTCGAGACGAAAGTCCTTCTCAGGGATTGTTTATTTGTATTTACATTGATATTTATATCACCTCAAAAACAGGAATGTTCCAATATGTCCATTGCCTAGGTGCTATTCCGCTGCGTGGAGATCCTTGGCAGTAGTGGCGATGTTCTATGGAACACTGAAGCTGAATTAAGGTTTGTGACGTGAAGGAAATCGTGCTTGGACTATTCCAAGGCGCTTTAATCGCTAGTGTTACGGTAGTGTACGGGTTTCCGGACGCCGTGACTGAGCTCGCCCGGTCAGAGGGCTCAACACCCTCTGCAATAAAAAAGCTGAACCAACAACACACCGAACACAAACGATCAGCGTCCGCAACGAAGAGAACTATACATAATAAAAAAAAGCGTAAGACGTCTGACTAGTAAGCATATAGATTCGGTTTCGATTCCCGGTTACATCACAAATTTTAATTCAATGATTCATATTCATCACTAAATGAAAAATTTCCTGTGTCAAACAAACAGGAAACAAACTATGCGCTGTAGCTAATAGTCAAGTGAAAAATGTTACCATGTTAATTGTCTTCGGAAAATATCAATATCATTTAATGCTCATTAAAAAGAAATGGAGTCTTTCCTATTCCATTTCACCCTTTATATGAAAATCATCCATCTATGCAATGTGTTTACTCTCCAATCACGAACTGTAACTACTTCCTGTGTACACCTTATCTACACGATTGTTACCATTTAACTCGACTAATAAAGCCTCAGCATGATGATAATATTGCCGCGGTGGAGTAGCCGAGCGGTCTAAAGCGTCTCGCTGCGGAGCGCGCCGTTGTTCGCCGTGGAGGTTCGAGTCCTCCCTGGGGCATGGGTGTGCGTGTTGTCCTTAGGTTAGTTTACCTAGGTTTAAGTAGTTTGTAAGCTACGGACTGATGACCACGCAGTTTGGTCCGATAAGATTTACAAATATTTGAACATTTTTGATGATAATATGCGTTCAGGAAGACAGTACCTCTGACCAAGAGCACGTACATGTTACAGCAGTTCAATAGTTATTCAGTCATGAGAGAATTCCCATTTTAAAACGAAACAGATACTTTTGAATAGTTGTGGCACAGCTTCTATTTTATGCGTTGGATGCACACAAACACGCACAGGAAATGATAGAACGAATCTTCCTTCGAAAATTTGGATATTTAATACAGTAGGCAGTTTTTGCGGCCTATAACACTTGAGAAGTACGAAAATGTAAAATAAGAGGTATTTGCACAAAGTAAGTTCCGTCTGGTTATATAAAACAAACGTGTACAGATACAGATAAAATATTTATTATGCTAAAATCTACAACTGTTGAACTACTTTTATTCACAGATTCCGAAATTTTGGAGGCACTTGTCATAGCGTGGCAGAAGTTTTGTATTCCTTCTTCATAGAAGGTTGCCCCCTGTGTATTCTACCATGTGGTAAGGTATTCTTTCAGCTCGTCTTCATTGCTGAAGTGTCGACACCGAGGAAAGGGTTAGGTGTAAGAAATAAAAGTCTCTAGGAGCAAGGTCCAGGCTGTACGAAGAACACATCCCAGTGAAATTCCCGTATGAGTTTTTTGGGTCTTGATTGAACAGTCTGGCCCATCTTGAAACCTCGCAAATTTACCTTTGGATTAAATTTCTTTGCATTTAGAAAACAAATCACAGATCTGATTTCACACGTGCCGGCATTTTCAGTTACGGCTGACATGAGATATAAGCACTACAAAGCACACGTCGGAAACAGTCTGAAAATGACGTAGCCGGCCGCGGTGGCCGAGGGGACTGAGGATCTTCAGTCACGGTCTGCACGGCCACTACGATCGGGGGTTTGAATCCCCCCTCGGGCATGGATATTTGTGCCGTCTTAGTTAGTTCATAAGTAGTTTGTAAGTTTAGGGACTGATGACCCCGTTGTTAAGTCCCATGAGCTTTATAAACATTTGAACATTTTGTAGATTAGTGCCACTTAATGAACAGATTCTTACAGTGGGATGAACCACGGTTTTGACCCTTGAACTGTGAGTCTTACTTTCTTGTGACATCTCAGGAAACGTCTAAAGAAATTTGGGAAAATTAATTACAAAGAATGTTTCTTATAAAAACCTTCGTTTGCGGATAGAATTGAAACCAATAATAATAAGTATGCCATTCAGGTTAAAAAAGAAAAAAGAACGATTTCCATCTGTATAGTTCACTTCCGGTCCGGCTTAATATGGTTACTACTCGGTGGCATTGAAGTATACGTTTCGTACGACACCCTAAGGCTTAGAAGGGCTGGACGGGTGGATGGGTGGCCTGAAACACCCTGTACATATATTCAGAATTAGTTACGACTATTTCTGTTGAATTTGAATGATTAATTGACTAATCCGTTACAGCACACATGAATGCTTTTGAACTATACGTCACGCTGAAAATTTGATTATATTTGTAATCACATTTTTCATTACTACAAGTGTAGGTATATGAATCTATATTTTGCAATACTCACTAGGGAACGTGTTCACTGATTGTATAAAATTTGAACTTTGCAGCTTTCTGTTGTCTATATCAACAGTTGTCAGTTAGTAATGGCCTTGTGATTCTCTGCAACACGCAGGATATTGGTCAGAAGAGGAAAAAATCAAGCCATTTTAATCAATTCCGGTGACGGGGCTGTGAGGGTGCCAACACCCGGTAAATTATTCAGTATTTCCAAATTTCCCTTTACCCTCCGAGCAGATAATGGACATCTGTTTTCATTTCCATCAACCCCTGTGAAAATAAACTCGGATACACAATCGAGAATGGAACGACTGTTTAAATTGTGTTAAACTGACCCGCATTGGTGTGTCACGGTACTCTGTCGTGGATTAGCGAACAAAACACTGCGTGTATTTGATTACTTCTTTACTTTTACTTCTAGTCAACTATAGTACATTACATACTTAAATACTGAATGGGGTAATCATTAACAGTCTTCAGCACCCTCCCCATCTCAGTCGATCTTTCAGCTTTATTCAGTTAGACGTTATTTGTTGCGAAGTTTATTTTTCAAGATCGCTATTCAATATTTTATTCCAGAAAACCAGTTTCAAGAAAACGTTGCTGTCAAATTCATATCTGTAACTCCATAATTTAAGAAATAGCACCTCTCCATACATCATTTAAACTGCACAGACGATTGGTCTTCATTTAAGGGGAGTTAGAACGGAATGTTTTTTCACACTTTGGGAGTTTTATTTCATTATAAAATTTGCAGTTATCCGAATAAAATGAGAGATATGTCTTATAAACGTATGTGGAAAGTATTTCATTTTATTTATTTTTTTAAATATAATCTACAGCGGTTGAATATGTTAAAATTTTTATGCGCGTTACTTCAAGATCATATAAAATCGGTAATTTTTTATATAGAAGATTTCTGTGTTATACGTGTTTGTATTGGTAACACTGTCAAAACAGTACCGTATAGTTTGATAATATATATACGCGGTTTTATGGGCACGCTTAGTACCAAAAAACAGTTTTTGTTCGAATTAAGACAATGAAGTGAGTAGTCAGTGATGCTGCTATTGCTTTTAATGATGGCAACATTGGTAGGGTGAAAGTGCTGTGGCATATGGAAATTAATCCTGGAGCAAACTGCATCAGAGACATTGAATGGATGGACAAGGTTCGCTTTGATAAAGCAGAGTATGCAGCACAGTTGGCCAGTAAGGAGTCCAGAAAGAACAAAAGAAGAAAAAACTTGGAAAAAAGATCATGAGGATGATATACAGTATGGTGCAGGGTGCTTCTGAGTGACGAAAGATGATTAAAAAAAATAAGGATGTATTAAGCGTGTTGCAGTATTTTGAAACTTTAGAAGCTCTCCCTCAAAATTTATATTTTCATTTATTCATATTTCCCCTAAATCTCAGAATCTACTTCGAGTAGAGTATTCAAATTTTCAGAAAGGAATACCATACATATCCGAAGGATACTGAACTGAAAGAAGTACATAATGTTATTATAATTGAAATTATTTAGGATAAGGTACAAAAACGTACACAAAATTTTAACCGTGTAGTTAAAAAATTGTATTTCCGAAAGCAACGACTGAAATTCAGTAAATTGTAGTTCAGTAGACTCAGAACATACAGTTTAATGTCCTGTAAACATTTCATTGCAGTGGTGACATTGGTTCCTGAAAAGCAGGGATACCAAGTCACTACATTTAGCATTGTCAGGATAGGGCGTTCCAACTGCCCTTAAAAGAATTTGCATCTGATCATCACTTCTAAGATCTATAACGCCATATATTTACTAGTTGTGTTATAATTTGAAAATAATGTGCCTCGGCTGGTCACTTTTAAAGTCTTATCACAACACAAGTTTTCCACTTGTTTAGTCTTGTACGTTACATACAAGTTTGGTTAGGCAGTATCCATAGAGGTTGACACCTAGCGACTGTTCCGCCTCAATAGCTAAGCAAACCATCATCACGTAGAACACATTGGGATTGATATTTTGTTGTTGTTTTTGTTGTTGTTGTTGTTGTTGTAATTTTCCTTCCTTACGACTCACTCGAGCGGTCATGCCAAGTTCCCTATTCCCTGCAACACAAATATTTCTACTGCCGCACGACATAGTGATCGTTGAAACGTACCTAGTGGTTTCGGCAACAGAACTAGCGGCGCTTACCAGTTTCGAGCTCAAGGATCACCTGTACTCAGCAAGTGAATACTGAGCTCCCTGAGGAGTGTCTCGTGGCATTAAGCACAGAATTGGTCGAAAATTGCGGTGCCAACTGGTCAAGGAAGAAGAACACATGTGTGACTAAAATACACGGATGCGGCGGTGTTCCGATACTTGGAGCGATGTATAAAGAACAATGAGCTTAACCGATAAGATTTCGTTACAGGCCATTGTAGTGGATTGACGCGTATCGTCACTGCACATTAATAAAATAAAACAGAGACGAAACGATTTGCACGAAATGAAATTTATTCGGTCATCTACAGTCTGTGTAATATGTATCTAGTATCTATATCAAGACACATATAAAATAAAGTTAATAAAAACAAGTAAACAAGAATAGTTGCAGAGGTTTTGCTATAGTAGATAAAGTTATCACTATACTAGGAAACAATTGTATTCGGTGAGTGAGAAATATGGCCATTACATACATTTCATTACAGATTTCATCTCTGAAAACATCAGCTACTATATTTATTAAACGTCTCTGTATGTTTCTTGATAGGTCGTGGAAAAATGGTACTAAATGTTCTTTCAAAGGATTATCAAGCTCGGCATCTGCAAGAAAAAAATTCTGTGCGACTGTTCAGTCCTCTTGAATTTTCCTGGTGGTGTCGAAAGTTTCACTAAATAGCAAACTGCATTGTGTAATCTCTTCAGTAGTTCCCTATCTTTTTTTACCTTTACTTTGCACTTTACGTAGTTTCATCAGCCCTTTCTCTATCCTTGCTTTCTTCCTCATTGTGCAATTCTACCTTTCGTTGAGAAGGTCAGTTCTAGAAAGGCAGACAATCAATCTACTGTATGTTAGAAAAAAGTAGAAAGGTGCATTTTACAGGAAACATTTGTACGCTACACTATTAAAATAATTTTAACCCCAGTACTCTTTCATAATAAAACTTTTTTAAGTTTTTTATTATTTGGCCAAATAAGAGAGGATCAATAACAAAAGGTGTTCAGCCCTTCACAGCCACAAACAATTCAACGACAATGATACTGAAGTGACGAATATTCAGACTTCATTAATGTACAATTTTACACCAATTAGCTAACCCTGAAGCCAAAATTATTGCTCCAATTGCTCTAGTTGAAGGTCTTGGTCTATAATTTACTGTATGAAATGGGCGATTATAATTGTTAATACAGGTTTAATATACTTCTCTTGTATATAATCTTCTTAAAACTGAGAATAAATACGCTTTAATTATAGTACTATTGCAAATTCGTTGTGAAAATTACACATATTGGCTGTATGCAGGTTGATGCTGTCATGGCATTACTACCGCAATCTTCAAATATGCAAAAAACATAAGTTGTGAGCAACACAACAGGCAGTTGCCAGTATTGGGCCGGATCCTTAAAAACTGAAAGAACACCGACTTGTGCACCAGAGACCAGGGCTGAGACATGCGTGGTGAGACAGTGTTCAGTTGTAAAGCCATTGTTTACTCTGTTCTCGGTTCAACGTCTGTGCCACTCGTTAAGGGCGTTTGCATGCTGCAGGTGCTAGTCTGGCAATAGATACTTGAAGCATCGTCCCAGATGATGTTACTTGCATTATCAAGCAACATGGCAGACGTATTTCAGACTGGTATAGAATATCATAGCTTCTTCGCTTTAAACAGGCGTTGGAGCACGACCCACACACACTGAGATCACGCCACTTGTTTTTCAGGTAACGTCGGTAAGCTCTTTTCGCTATATTCCAGCAAAGGGTTCTTTCTTGAGTACGTGCGTAGCGAGCATGGGAACCCGAGCTAATGCAGTCTTTCTTCCGTCCCCCTCCCTGGACTGCATTTCCTTCCCCTTCCCCTCCCCACCGGGAGACTGATGGCCATAGCAGTTTGGTCCCCATGTCCCAAACAAACCAACCATCGGAATAGGCTTTATGGTGAATTCGATCTCCTGAAACGTGTTACACTATCGAAATCTTGCAGTGGGTGTTTTTCCTTTGGACGAAATGTGCACTGTAATATGGTTAATTGTTCACTATCAACTCTGTTGTCACTGGTACTAGAGTAGTTGAACTATTTAAGAATGCTTGAAGATGCATTTACCAACATTCAGGATCTTAAAATTTGCCAGATAACGATTAAGGTCGACAGCGGGCGCCTTTCATACGCGACTAATATCGCAACAACTTTTTTTTTTTACGTATTATGCCTTTTTTTCATTAACGACTGGAATAAAAACCTATGGCGATGTTCAGAAGGAGGTAATGTCTTAATATCACCAAAGGAGGCACTCTTATTTGTGTGATGGACCTGTAGGTTCAAATTGAGTAACATAGTTTTATCATTGTTGTTAGCAAAATGTTTAATATGGTCGTTGGCAACGAAGAAGACGTGGAAATGGTGGTGGTGGTGGGGGGGGGGGGGGAGATAGTGTCTAACTACAAGCTGTAAGTAAATCGATATGGATTCTGCGTTCGAACATCTGTAACGAAAAAAAATGATTTATGACACTCTTCAGGTTTTCCTGTATTGTAATGATTGTTGCAAACATTTTGGACAAGAAGAATTTGATAAAATAACAATATTAAGTATAAAAATAATATTACTGTTTAAATATTTTCTATATTTAATTTTATACCAGTCATTATGAAAATATTGGTAAAAGTTGGATGTAATACAGTCCAATGCTATTTTTATATTTTAATTCCTGTTACAAAGTTTTCTTTGACCTTTCGCAGCAGTTTTATTATTATTCATTATGCGAAACATTTGCTATTGTCATCTTTATTTTCTTCCAAATATTAAACTTTTCATGTTAAATTTTAAAGATGACGCTCCTACACTCCACTATCTTAGTGATACAATATTCTTGTCATTCAGTGCAATAACTTCCTCTTTTATATTCTTTTCTTTATAGTTGTATTTCATTATGCAGTGTTCCATTTCTACAGAATAATTTATTTAATTATAGGTTAAATCTTATACTTTCTTCAGTACCGGTATATATTCTCGTAATTTATTGATCTTTTTTTTTTTCAATTCATTCATTGTTTTATATCTGTACAAATTTGCCTTTAACTTTCGCAAAATAATTTTTTCATTTATTTCTTTTTGAGAAGGTATTTTCCTGCGACATGTTCATCCCTAGGTGAAATATCTACCTAAAATCGGTCTTAGCTCCTGCATTAAATGATTTACATCAAAAGAGTATGACGATAGAGCCATATGAACACGTGTGTACTAACAATCAGACAAAATATTTTTTTTTTTTTAATTCAAATAAAAGTTACACGATATTAGATTCCGAACAACGAGTACTTGAAATATTTTTCCATCCGCCGCGTAATAGCCGAGCTAGGGCATAATACCACCCTATACCGTCGTCCAGCTATGCCACCAGAGAGAGATTCTGATCACTGTTGGCCAACATATGTGTCCGTAAAATTTGTTGCCAATAGATTGAACGGCGCGACCTGATAAGAGGAGACACTCTAAACAACTCACAAGAACACACAATTCAAATCACCGTGTCTTTTTTTTTCTTTTTTTTTTTTTTTTTTTTGTAATTATCTTTTAATTCGTGCGAGATATGCAAAAATCATAGGAGAGCAACGTTGGAGAGGAATTTCGCGTCTATAATCTCGATTAATCAATTTTCGTCTCAGATAAACCGTTAAGGCGTTATTTAAAATAACGAAGTGTCAAAAGACCATTGCAAGCGGCCGAAACCGTAACCGAATACCTCTTAGTTTTACGCCGAAATCGAAACTTGCGTAATAAAGTTAAAATTTCTGTATATTTACGTTACACTACAAACCACTAGTTTTTTCCAGATGCCCTCCTTATTAAGCCTTCTTGAGTGTGTGTAAGCCCAGTCAGCTGACATGGAAGGCGAACAGGCGACCGCGATGGCCGAGCTGACTGCGGCGCGCCAGTCACGATCTGCACGGCCACTAGAATACCCGCTCGGGCCTGGATATTTGTGCCGTCCTTAGTATTAGCTAGTTCACAAGTCTGCGGACATTGTATTTCTACTGGCCATTCCATGAATTACAAAGAAGTAAAGATTTTAACCACAGCTTCTACTTTCTGGGACTCAGTTGTAAAGCAAGCTGTACACATACAACTGGCGGACAACCTGTTAAATCGTGACGACGGATTTCATCTTGACAATGCATGGAAGCCACTTATATCACGCCTTCGATCTGAAAAGAACGTCTGCGTCTTCACTTCCGAATGATGTTACCACTTTTAATGATTAATTATTCATTTGTAAGCACTGTGGATACGTAACAGCTCTGTTTATGTTTGTTTGTACGCAGCGCTCACATGTTTATTTTTGAAGTATACATTCATCTATGACTAGCGTAGCAGTTACGAATGTGATATCTTCGAGCATGCGCAGTATAATCCTCAGTAGCTTTGCATCACGTAATTTACCGTATAAATAGGAATGCGCAGACGCTGAGAACTCAGTATTGGACTCGCCTTGAAGATGGCTATAAGGTTTGCAGCCAAAATAACGGACGAAGAATTGTCGCTGTACAGGGTGCACTCCCGAAAGAAGATGGAATAGTTCATAGTAGTTTCTAAGTTTAGGTACTGATGACCCCGTAGTTAAGTCTCATAAGCTCTACAAACATTTGAATTTGAATTTTGAAGGCGAACAGATTTGCAAAAATCGACATTACTTCTATTAAAGTAAAGTCCAGGTTGCAATTAATTATATAGTAATAAGGACAGTTTACAACTCACCGCGAAGTCGTGGCGACGAGCTGCGACAGGCACATACAACACTTTCAGCTGTCGGCCATGGCCTTCTTCAGAAAACAGAACACTCACGCAATCACACAGGCACACAACACAGTCATACAACCGTCACCTCCGGCTGCCCTGACGGAAGGGGTGGGGAGAGGGCATAGGAAGGTTACGTCATGGTGGTGGGAATGGGTACAGCACGTCCTAGATGGGAATAACAATATGCAGCTTAGGAATGAAATAGGGAGGCGGGTGAGGGGAGAAAAATAAAATAAGAAAATAAAAACGTATGAAAATAAAAAATAAATAATAAAGGTAATAAAAAACGAAAATAAAATGCGCGCACACTGCACATACACGCGCCTTTAGACTGTGTGTGTGTGTGTGTGTGTGTGTGTGTGTGTGGGTTGCGTATGGATGTGCGTGTGTACGCGCATATATTTTGTTAAAACTTTTTATCTTCTTTACTTATTTTTTTCTGTAGAAGGCCATGGCCGATAGCTGGAAGTGTTGTATGTGTGTGTCTTTTCTATGTGCATGTCGCAGCTCGTCGCCAAGTCTTTGCGGCGAGTTTTAAACTGCCTTATTACTTTAGTATTACTCCTATTAAAGTACTTCAAAATCAGATTCTTTTTCTCTTTGTTATGACATTTTATTAAAAAATAAATAAAATTGAGTAAAAAAAAAAAAAAAAAAAAGAAACGAAATTAAAGGAAGTTAGATAATATGCAAGCTGAACTCTATACAGTGAGTCTCGATATTTCGAGAGCGCCATAAAACTACAACTGCGAGTACGTTCTATCTTTACAGGAAATGCCAGTCCACCATCAGAACGCGGAGTAAATAATGAAAATACTTTAAAAACCTTTAGACTGCTACTGTAAATGGTTATTTAAAACCTTTGTTGTGAAGAAGTTCATAGTTTTCGGCACGCGTACTCTTTTGAAGGCCGATTTACATCTTTTTCGCACATAAATTTCGGCAGTTCGAGTTGGTCAACGTCCCGTTCACGGCGGCGAAATAGCCGAGCGCACCAGAGCACCTTAGTGCAGTGCGTGCCGCCGTCCGCGTCGGCGGTTCGAATCCTCCCTCGGGCATGGGTGTATTTCTCGTCCATAGTTTAAGTTAGTTTAAATAATTCGTAAGTCTAGGAACTGACAACCTAAGGCGTTCAGTCCCATAGGATGCCAAGCATTTGAACATTTTTGAAGGTCCCATTCACCTCGAATTAACGAGGCTCCTGTATAGCTACCACAGTTCCGACTTACAGTACAATTCTGGTCAGTAAAAATTTACGTAAAATAACAAGGAAAAGGTGTCAACCATATGATCAATATTTCCTAAACCCCTATCAATTATTTAAAAACTCCTCGTTTTCGAGGAAACTCGTTAATAAAACTTTAATGCATAAGAATATGATAACCTGTTTTATTACATACAATAGTGTATAAGATAAATTGTTACTAACATATATCACTATCAGATAGGATTACGTAATGTGATTAAGAGTAAAATATCTCCAATTTTTACGCGTGTGGAGAGACTCCTAGCTGTTAAAAGGCGCGCCGTCAACTGAGGTGAATCATTATTGTTGACTGAATCCATCCGACATGCGATCGGTCTTTATCAGTAAGTTCAAGAAAGCTAATTTCGGCCAAGTCGAGGATCCGGCTGATTCCTGGACGAAACCTTATCTTCGGCAGAAACCAATACTATGGCCGAAAGTGCCGTAACAGAAACCGAATATTCGGTCGGTCCTTAGTTATTAAACTATAGCGGATACAAAATAAATAAAAACGAAAATAGATAATGGTCAGTGCGGCTGATTTAGTTGTAGGTAGTTAAGGGTCTTCGTTTCTATTTCCAAGTAGATGACCCGGTGAACTTCGTATCACTTACCTCTTAATATAAACCATATTAATTTAAATCGTATGTATTTTATACTTAGTAGCTTTATAAAGGCATCATCAGATAGTCTAAGTATCAGCTCGATATCGGGCGGAAGTAGTCGGCAAATCACGCACACATGTCCAGGATAATGTTCATGTCACATTCGTGGAAGTTAAGGGAAGTTTTAAACGGTGATAAATATGGAAAAATTGCAAGGAAAATTTAAATTTAAAACATGTAAAATAATGATTTGGGTGTTGTTTTGGGTGCGTTCAGACTATCTGATGATGCCTTTATGAAGCTAGTGGGTCTAAACTATAAATGTGCAAAATTTTACCGCAATCGTACGAATGATATTGATATCCCAAAGAAAAGAGCTTTTCCGTTTTCCACAAATTTTCCTATTTTCTGGCCAACTATTCCTAACTTTTACTTCACTCAAACCTTCCTCTCGCTTTGAACGCCGAATGTACAAAATTTTAACGAAATCAGATGAATGGTATTGAAATTTCATAGAACAATCAATTTTGTCCGAATTTTCCAATTTTCCGGGAAACATTTACGAATTTTTATTTCATAAGAACGTTACTCTATCATTGAACGTCAAGTATGCAAAATGTTGTCGCAATCACACGAATGATATTGATATCCCATTGAAGAAAGCTCTTTCAGTTTCTCAGGAATTTTCAAATTTCCGTGTAACTTCCCAAATTTTTAGTTCATAAGAACGTTGCTCTTTCGTTGAAAGTCAAATGATCACAATTTTATCGCAATCGGATGAACGGGTCTCAATTTATAATGTTGAGTATATCTAGAAACACATTGAAAAAGGAACTTGGTTCGAATTTTGCGACTTTCCTTATTATCCGTCCTATTTTCTTTCTTTTTACTGAAAACGTCTCCAAGAAAATAATGAACAAAACAAAACAAAAAATGATTTTTCCATTTCCTTCGTGCCAGTAGTCAGTTATAGTGCTGGATTCAATCAAAAACACATTAAAACGCACTTTCAGTTTTCTCAAATTTTCCGGTAGATTTTCCAAAAAACATTACTTCATACTAACCTTGCCCTGTCAAGCCGTACTAAACTGATGCTCTTATAACCTTGTGGCCATTATTTTTACTTTTGAAGAAAAAAATCGCTTTCTGTTTTTCCTAAATTTTCCTACTTTCCGGGCGACTTTTCCAAATTTTAATTTGATGCGAACCTTCCTCTTGCTTTTAACATGAAATGTACAAAATTTTATCGCAGTTGGATGAACGGTATTGATAGCTCACTGGAAAAATCTGTTTCAGTTTTTCCCGATTTGCCTTTTGTCCGGACAACTTTTCCATATTTTATCACCGTTTAAACCTTCCCTGGACTTACAAGAATATTTCAAGACTAAAATTAGCTAGACCGGTTCAGCCGTTGTCGAGTTTTAGCGAGACTAACGAACCGCAATATATATATATAGTGGACGACTTAAATCGCTCTTTGACTGGGTGGTGTTATAATGTAGCGACTATCAGTTGTTGGGGTTTGAGACGTTAACTAAAATTTTACGTGAAAGCTTTGAATCGAATAGAAACGGAGGATAAATGGAGGGTATGATTTCAAATATTCTTTAATATTGTATAACGTCAGAAATAAGGGAAATCGTGGCGGCAACTACATAAAGTCGACAGACTATACCTTCATGGTTACCATACACATGTTACCATACATCTGGAATTGAAGGTAAAACACCATCGTGATCCGGAATTGGACGGGTGTAATTTTTAGGTGCAGTGGACCGTGTGACAAATTTTATTAGTGGGCTCCGCGTTTGCGGTTGGTAACATATTGCGTGGATGGAAAATTCAGACTTCGTCATGCAATATAGCTTAATATAAATGACTGCAGGTTCTTAAAAATTAAATACTGTGGTGAAGGGGGAAGATTGAATTGTAATGGGAATAAAATGTTTAACAATCACTGCACTGTTATTCATCAACCGTTATGGCGTTCAATTCCGTAACACACAATTTTTATGAAATATCTACGCCACTAGAAGGCGGGAAATCAAATAAGAACACATCTGCCATTTAATTAATGAACTTATATATTTCAAGTTGTATCTTCTCGAATTTAGCACTATACTTACACCAGTTTTAATGGCGAACAGGGAGAGCTGCTAGTAATGCGTCTTAACTCGACGGTGGCAAAAAGACAGACAAATGAAGCGGTTCGCTATTCTTTCTCTCCGGCGGTAAAACAAGGGAATGTATGATTTTCAGAGTATTTTTCATTAGAGAGAAAGACAAACGATCCTTGGTGGTATCTATAATCTTCGATTCGCGAAGTTTATTATTCTATATTTATTTATGTTCCTATTTCTAGCGTTTCAGTGTTTTGTCATACTTTCATCATCGATACGTAAGTATTGTGATAAAAACGCTTGCACTAGGCGACCGAGCAACTCCCGATGAAGTCTGCCAGTCAATAACACCATACGATCATTTCATTTTATTCGTTTCATTTACGTTTAGACTTCGACAAACAAATTGTAATGTGACGCAATTGCCTGGGAGTTACAGAGGAAGCACGGAAAACCATAAATGAGACCAGAAAATTATTATTGCTAGTCCTTAGATACTCTTATTTGTGCGGCTTCTAGGGCACAGTTGATGTATTTTATACAAATATGAAGTTGACACAGAAATGTTGTCAATAATTTTACCATCTGATATTGAAGGCTTAGGTGCCGGGTACAACGTTAGTAAAAGTTTTCGATTGCGTGCCAGCACATTTTTATTACATTTTGTTTGTGTAATGCATCGTAATGTAATTGCTACAAGACATAGGCATTGGGACGATTTGCTACAGGCTAACACAATAAAGCATTAATTGATCGGAGTATTTAACATTCCAACGTGTGTTCTGTTAATTGCCTATCTACTGTGGAGCGCTTTGATGTGGGTGTGTACTTATAGCAACTGGTGAACGCAGTTATCACGGAACCAGAAATTTCAAACTGATGTGATCACGAAAGACCAGAGCAAATGAAGTCGCGGTCAATAAATACATAGTATCCATATGAATTAAAATTAACGTTTCAAGGATTAACATGTAAAGTAAAATTCCGTCGTGACCTTTGTGTGTACGCTGTTATCTCGTGATAGGTGTCTTTATATTCATATTTCATTTGCCCTCGCAATTTCTTTTTCTAGTCACGTCACACAAAATTAGTTTTTAAAATGAAACTACACAATTATATTTATTATTAGCAGTAGCCAGCGTTTTTTGCGACGCCTGTATTCAAATGCAAAGTTCTGTTGAAATATGAAATCAAATAGCTGAAGAACATTCCGACATTTGCCACTAAAAATATAACGAGCAGGAAACGTAAATATTCCTAATATCCAATCTTCGAAAGTTCTCGACCAAATGTTTTGAAATTCTAAAGCAATATTTGTATGGTATTTTAAGAAAGAAAAGAGGGAATGAAAATTTCAGTAGTAAATGAACGTGATGCATATTTCTGCTTTTATTTACAATAGATACAATTCAAAAGGACTGTCCTGATGGGCTCAACAGATTCAACTGTTCAATTTTCTTCGGCAGACGAGACAGTTCAATCAGTATCGATTTATTTTAACGTAACTTTCCTAATACTTTACCGTGACAAAAACTTGTCAGATGACTTTATTGTGGCTGTTTTATAATTAAGCAACGATTTCGCATTTTCGGTAACAGATAATCGTGATTATATTATCTGGATCCGAAGTTGAGCAATGATTTTTATCATCTGGAAGATAAATCACAAAGATTATATACGAGACTGGGCTTATGAGATAACAAATGCCAATATCCGTAATATCTCTCTCTCATATATATATATATATATATATATATATATATATATATATATATATATATATATATTGTTCGTTAGTCTCGTATAAACTCGAGAACGGCTGAACCGATTTGGCTTAGTCCTGAAATATTCGTGTAAGTCCATGGAATGGTTAAACTGTTGTAAAATACTGGAAAGTAGTCCGGAAAAGTGGGAAATCGGGAAAAACAGCAACAGCTTTTTCCAGTGACCTATCAATACCGTTCGTCCAGTTGCGATAAAATTTTGTACATTTAATGTTGAAAGCAAGAGCAAGTTTCGCATCAGATAAAAATTTGAAAAAGTCGCCAGGAAAGTAGGAAAATTTAGGAAAAATCGAAAGCGAGTTTTTTTCATGAATAAAAATCAATTACCACATGGTTGTAAGAGCATCACTTGAGTACGGCTTCACAGGAAAAGGTTTAAATGAAATAAATTTTTGGAAAATCTATCGGAAAATTGGAATATTTGACAAAAACAGATTTTTTTCAGTGGGATATCAATATCATTCGTCTGAATGCGATTGAATTCAGCACTATGACTATTCGCACGACGGAGAAGGGTAATTCTTTTTTGTTTTGTTCATTATTGCCTTGGAAAGGTTTTCAGCACAAAAAGGGACAGTTAAAAAGGAATGTGTTTCTAAATGTTCTAAATGTTCTCAACACTAAGTTGATAACCGTTCATCCGTTTGCGATAGAATTTTGATCATTTGACGTTCAACGAAAGATGAATGTTTTTGTGAACTAAAAATTTGGGAAAGTTATTCGGAAAATTTGAAAATTCGCGAGAAACTGAAAGATTTTTTTCAATGGGATATCAATAACATTCGTCTGATTATGATAAAATTTTGCATATTTGACGTTCAAAGCAAGAGTACATACATATTAGCAATTGCTAAGCATTGCCGGGCCGACTAAATGACTAGATGATCCAGTGAACTTCATTTCACATACCTCTTAATATAGACCATATTAATTTTTCCATATTTTATCACCGATTAAACGTTCGCTGAACTTCAACGAATGTGACATTATCCCCACATGTGTGCGTGATTTGCCTACTCTATCCGCCCACTATCGAGCCAATACTTTATCTGATATTGCCTTTATAAAGCTACTGGGTCCGAAATACATACGATTTAAACTAATATGGATTATATTAAGAGGTAAGTGATACGAAGTTCACCGGGTCATCTAGTTGTTTAATAACCCGCGCACCGGCACAGCAATGATGCGTACGTACTAAAGGACAGACAAGAGAAAGCAGCATCTCCACTGCTTCATTGCGGAAGAAACAGACCAAAAATTGATACAGACTGCGTGTATTCCTATCTCTGCCGTGTTGCAGTTTAAAACCTGTGGTGTCGCACAAGTACAAAGTGCGCGCCACCTACTTTCGCCGCGCGCCGCCATGCACGCACAGCGCGGCGTTCGTGGCTACAACGCCGCTTGTGGCCACCGCTGAACGACATCGTTCACTTGGCAGTGAGATAGCAACCAGTTAGGACCTTCGGAATCAGATAGGCACCAGTGAAGACTTGGCTATTGTACAGGCACTAGGCAGGCCTCTAACAACTATGTATCAGCATTCTGCAGTACTATGTAAAAGTTAAGTATTGTATAAATTCTGTGCAATATATATCTCGTTCTAATTTACTCTAGTGTTTCTAGTTTCTGGCTGCTCCTCTCCGTACCTGCACCAGCGTGCTATCTTTATTCATTCCACTCGGCCACCGACACCTCCGACGGAAACGAGACACAAAAGCGGCGACGAGGCTGGGACACAAAAGTGGCGACGAGGAGTGATAGACGCACCTTGGACCAGCCAGCTTGCAGCAGCCAGACAGCAGCAGTCGGAGCACGCAGAAATTGCTCCCGCCCACCCACCCTTATTATAAGAATTTTTGGGGGACAATATTGTTACGTGTTTTGTGGACTTTTTTGTTGCAGCGCGTCCTCTTTCATATTGCATTTGTGTTTTGTTATAAGTTACGTGTATGCGCGGCGCCTAATCGGTCAGCATGGCCACTACCCGGAACCCAAACTTAATGGAAATTATTCAGTTACAGACGGCGCAAATCACACAATTCCTGCAAGCAGTGGCCCAGCTCACAGCGCAAGCAGCTAACCAACAACAACAGCCGCCGCTTCAGCAGCCCACACCTGCCGCCGCAACGCTTCCTACGTTTCGCCAGTACAACGAACGTGAGGAAGAATGGAGCGACTACTTCGCACAGTTTCAAGAACTCGTCGCGGCTCATCAAATTACAGGTCAGAAAGTGAAGCATCTGCTATTATCTGTGGTGGGCACCAACACCTTCGTGTTACTGAAAAAACTTTACCCCGACGTATCTCCTCGTGATGTAAACTTTGAACAAATAGTAGAGGCACTAAATGCTCATTATGAGAGAAAAGTTCTTGTAGCCGCTGCACGATACCGATTTTTCAGACTTAAAAAATTACCGCAGCAGTCACACCAAGAGTGGATTACGGAATTGAAGGGCTTAACCCGCCACTGTAAATTTACTTGCTCTTGTGGACTTTCGTATAGTGACGTGATGTTGAGGGATGCGATTACGCAGAATATTCAGGACCCCAGAATTAGAGCAGCAATTCTGAAACAGTCTGACCCCTCATTAGACAGTGTACTGCAGCTTATTGATGCGCATGATACTTTTGACTTAGCAGATGTAGAAATGCAAAGCCACAGTGTTAATTCAGTGCGCCGTAACGGACGCTTTCCTAGCCGTAGTTCTCAGTGTAGCACTAGTGATTCTTACAATCGTACAGGCCGTGCTGAACAGACAGTGAACAGTAGCCAGTGTAAAAGTGCGACACAAAGGTCGCCCCGTCGTGTTAGAAACAGTGATTTGAATAACGGGCGCCAACGCTCATTTCAGAAAAATGTACGTAAATCTTGCCCCCAGTGTGTGTCTCGCCACAAGCGTGCTCATTGCCCTAGTCGCAACGCAACCTGTTATCAATGTGGCAAATCGGGACATGTGCAGTCTGTGTGTATGCAAATTAAAAACTCAAAGAACAGTAACGTTAGAAACGGTGCTTCGCAAAGTGCGAGAACAGTTCATTCTGTAAATGTTATACACGCTGTGGACTTGAACGGTGCTTCTCTTGATTCTCAATTGCAAGAAAGTAGTTCTGCGCCTATGGCAAAACTATATAGTGCACCACGTAGCAAGCGCCGACGAGCGCGTAAAACAGTGCAACGGAAAAGGGTTCGGGACAAGCAAAATGACTATGAACAGTGCATTCCTGTAGTGAAAATAGTGCCTTCTGCAACTGCTCATTGTAATAGTGCCCAGTACTGTGTAGATAGTGACAGTAGACTTGGAGTAGCTACTCAAAAGTTTAGTGCAGTAGTTAGTGAATCTGCAGTAGCCTCGCATTGCGCGGACGCCGATCCGGCGCCATCTAGTGACAGTGATATTAATCTGCTGCGTGCCGAGTCTGTGCCGCTTCCTACGGCACGTAGCCCGCGCACGCGCAAACGCAGAAAGCAAACCGTAGCAGACGTTGCCCACATTCGCGCACCTGTCGTGCGCCAGAAGCTCAAACGTTTTGTAAATCTCTCCATAGAAAATAAAACGGTGCAATTTCAGCTTTATACTGGTTCCGCTGTCACTATAATAAATAAACATACTTATGAACTTCTGAGTGCACCAAAACTGTCGCCGTGACAGCAAGTGTTAACGGCTTATACAGGTCAAAATATTCCCGTGCTAGGTACATGTAGCCTGCCCGCCTCCTTTCAAGGTGTAACGAAAACAGTTGCTTTTGTAGTTCTTCAGGCCAAATCTACACAGAACATTTTTTGGACTAGGTGCTTTTGACTTGTTTGGCTTATCAATTCAAAGAGATATGTTTCAAATTTCGTCAATAGTGCCTCAGGATAAAATCAATGCATTGTGTGACAAATATAGTGACTTGTTTTCGCCGGAACTAGGTTGTGCAAAAGACTTCGTGGCACATGTAACTTTAAAAGAATCTGCAGTTCCAAAATTTCGTAAAGCTAGACCAGTGCCTATCGCCTTGCGTAATACAGTTGCCGAAGAACATAAACGTTGGCAAGACAGTGGGGTGATTTCTCCTGTTTCTGCGAGTCAGTGGGCCTCGCCTTTAGTAATTATACCCAAGCCGTCAGGAAAACTTCGTCTCTGTGCGGACTTCAAATCAACAGTGAACAGTCAAACAATTGTAGACACTTATCCCCTGCCCAGACCTGACGAACTAATGGACAAATTAGGACAGTCTCGTTTCTTTTCTAAGATTGATTTAGCAGAGGCATACTTACAGATTCCACTTGATGACGAGTCAAAAAAGTTTTTCGTCATTAATACTCACATGGGCCTTTTTCAATTTCAACGCCTACCCTTTGGCAGTTCTTCCGCTCCCGCTATTTTTCAGCGTTTTTTGGAACAGCTGACAGTTTCTGTACCGTGTTGCTCGAACTATTTAGATGATATTGTGGTATCCGGACGTACAGTTGAAGAACATTTAGCAAACCTGGAGTGCCTTTTCAAAGTTTTGACTGCAACAGGTGTACGTTGCAATAAAGCAAAGTGTTCGTTTTTTCAAACTGAAATAGAGTACCTAGGCCATGTGATTAATGCCCAAGGAATCAAAGACTTGCCTCCTCCTAAGAATGTGCATGAATTGCAAGCAGTAATGGGAAAGCTTAACTATTATTTCAGGTTTATTCCCAATGCGTCTCAGATTGCAGCTCCACTGCATCGCTTACGTAGGAAAAATGTTCCTTTTGTGTGGTCCAAAGATTGCCAGGTTGCCTTTGACAAATTAAAGTCTGCACTACTCAGTGATGCATGTTTGATTCCCTTTGACCCACAGAAGCCTGTAGTGCTAGCAGTCGATGCCTCATCGTACGGTCTGGGCGCAGTAATCTCACATCGTATTGGTTCCCACGATCGTCCTATTGCCTTTGCATCCAAGCTACTGACGCCAACGCAACAGAATTACAGTCAGATAGAAAAGGAGGCCTTAGTAATCATTTACGGCGTCACAAAGTTTCATCATTATCTCTATGGCAGAAAATTCTATTTGTTGACAGACCACAAGCCTCTCACGTCGTTGTTCTCCCCCACAAAGCCAATTCCGCCACGTACGGCACAAAAGCTTCAGAGATGGTCCTTAATACTGTCTAATTATCAGTATGAGATTTTGTACCGACCTACCACTAAACACGCCAACGCGGACACACTTTCCCGACTTCCGGTTGGCCAGGATGTGTCGTTCGATTCTTCAGAAATGGCATGTTGTCAGATAGACTCCAGAGATGCTACCGCTATCGCAGATTTCCCTTTGAACTCTCGTCGGGTTGCACAGGAAACAGCTGCGGATGCAGACTTAAGTATGGTAGCACGTTTTGTTCGCTCAGGTTGGCCTGCCAGAGCCAAAGACATTGAGCGGCCTCTGGTTCGACGTTATTTTTCACAACGTCATGCATTATCTTTAAGTCAGGGTGTACTGTTGTTGCATATCGACAACGACCAAGCAAGAGTGATTGTTCCTCGTTCCCTGCAACGAGAAGTGTTACGCCTCCTACATCAAGGACATTGGGGCATTGTTAGGACAAAGCAACTGGCCAGACGTCATTATACCTGGGTTGGTATGGACGCTCAGATAGAGAGCATGACATCACAGTGTACAGTTTGTGCGGAGCCTCAGGCGGCTTCTCCACAGCGTTTCTCAGACTGGCCACGCCCCAAGGGACCATGGCAACGTTTACATATTGACTTTGCCGGACCTTTCTGGAATACGCGCTGGTTAATTGTTGTAGACGCTTTCAGCAAGTTTCCTTTTGTGATTGCCATGAACTCAACGACAGCTTCTAGTACAATCAGTGCCTTAACATCAGTGTTTTGCATCGAAGGCTTGCCTGAAACTATCGTCAGTGACAATGGACCTCAGTTTGTTAGTGCGGAATTTCAACAGTTTTGTCGTGTGAATGGCATTCAGCATATCACCACCGCACCTTTTCACCCTCAGTCCAATGGTGAAGCAGAACGTTTCGTTCGAACATTCAAGTCTCACATGGAGAAGATGAAAGGTCAGCACTCCAGGTAGCAAGCTCTTCAAATTTTCCTGTCTACGTATCGGTGCATGCCACGTGACGGCCCGTCTCCTGCCGAGCTGCTACACGGCCGCCGTCACCGCACTCTCCTTCACCTGCTGCAGCCTCCCACGCACCGAGTCGGTTCGTATGGCGCTACGCGTTTTCAGGTTTCCACGCCGGTGCTGTACAGAGTGTTTGCTGGAAACAAGAAGAAACTATGGATGCCGGGCATCATTCAGCGCGTGCTCGGTCGCAATATGTATGTTGTACGTTCTTCCACAGGGTCGGAGCTGCGGCGCCATGCAAACCAATTGCGCCTGCATAGGCCGCGCGATCCTGTCTCCGGTTTCTTGATTCCAGACCCAGTTCACCGCCAGGGAGCACAGCCACATCGCTCGCCGCCGGGCCCAGCTTCCCCGGGCTACGAGCTCCCGATGGATGTCGACGCTCCTCCTACGCAGTCGGCCCCTCCGCCGCTGTTGCCGCCGCAGATGACAGCGTCACCGAGAGGGACTCCGGGACCATGCGGGCCCCCCCAGCTTGGGCCACGCACCTCAGAATATGACCTGCTCCCTCTGGGCAGGGGTGTGCGCCCTTCCTCAGGTTTCGCCGGGTTTCCTGGAGGATCGCAAGGCGGATGCCGGGGCGCGGACGGCGTCTCGGTCCCAGCCTCAGCTACGACGCCCGTCCCACCAGTAACGCCCCCGCCCAGGCCCTCCTCCCAGTGCCGTCGCCGTGGCCCTCAGCCCTACGCCACGACGGCGCGGCGGTTTGGGGGGGAGGGGTGTGGTGTCGCACAAGTACAAAGTGCGCGTCACCTACTTTCGCCGCGCGCCGCCATGCACGCACGGCGCGGCGTTCGTACGACGACAGCCACGAGCGCCCTCTGCTACAACGCCGCTCGTGGCCACCGCTGAACGACATCGTTTACTTGGGACTGAGATAGCAACCAGTGAGGAACTTCGGAATCAGATAGGCACCAGTGAAGACTTGGCTATTGTATAGGCACTAGGCAGGCCTCTAACAACTATGTATCAGCATTCTGCAGTACTATGTAAAAGTTAAGTATTGTATAAGTTCTGTGCAATATATATCTCGTTCTAATTTACTCTAGTGTTTCTAGTTTCTGGCTGCTCCTCTCCGAACCTGCACCAGCGTGCTATTTTTATTCCTGTGTCGGTCTCATTCCACTCGGCCACCGACACCTCCGACGGAAACGAGACACAAAAGCGGCGACGAGGCTGGGACACAAAGAAACCAACATCTGGCGACTTTGCCCAGAGTCATGTTCACACGTTTGTTGGACCTAAGAGACCAAACTGCTAAAGTAATCGGTCCCTAGAGTTACAAACTACTTGAACGTCTGACGGGAGCGGCCACGCAGTCTGCGATCGACTGGTACTACAAAAAGAGCGACTGACGTGACAGTTTTCTTTTTTTTTTTGTTATATGCCAGAGTTTCTCTCATTCATAGCTGAAATACAGCATGGAACAACAAAAGGACTTCTCGTAATCCTATTACACATGGAATACTAAAGACGACGTGATTTCTCCAAAATTGCTAATAATAATTCGTTTATTTTTTTTGAGTTCAGCTGTGAGGAAGTGAAACGCAATGCTCGACCTTTCACAAACCACAGAATTATAGATTTTGAGCGTCTATGTTGTACTATGAACCTTAGATTTTTGAACTAATGACGTCTATTCAAGCCGGTCTTGACTGAGTTTATATGTGAGCAAGTAGGTCGTTCCTAGTGCAGAACAGCTTGCAGTAGCGTTATACAAAACTCAAGATGAATATAGACTATTCATTCCGCCCATAAAATTAGATATAATTGTCGAGTGCACTGGTGATTGTTTCCCGCCATATAATTCTAACATAAATAGCCAATGAATAGCTGGTTTTATGTATACCATCATTGTATGTGCCAAAAGAATGTGTTTTGTGTAACAATAGAACATTGTGGCTACGAGCCGGTATCAGTTTTTATGAAAGGATAAGAGCATTTCACTCATATTGCTCAAGATTCGTAAAAGAACTGAATTGGGTTATCAAGCTGCTATTTCGTTTTCCGCTTTTGAGGAAACCATATCTACATCTCTCATTTACATAAGTAAGTACTCTGTAAGTCACACTGAAGTGCGTGGCAGAGAGTTCATCGAACCGCTTTTATATTTCTACCGTTTTAATAGCAAGTGGGAAAAACGAACACCTAAAACTTTCTGTTTTAGATCTGATTTTTCTTATGGTCATGTCAACGTAAGTAGGTTTGTGCTAGCAAAATATGTTCGTATTCTGCAGAGAACGTTGGTGAAAGAAATTGCGCAAATAGATCTTGCGGCAACGAATAACGCCTTTCTTTTAATGATTTCCACACCAATCTGTGCATTATTTCCGTGAAACTCTCTACCCGACATCGCGGTAACACAAAACTAACTGCTCATCTCTGAACATTTTGTAAATCGTTCTTCAGTACCACGTGGTGTGTATCCCACAATGCGCAACAATACTCCAAAATGTGACGCACAAGTATAGTGTAAGCAGTTTCTTTCATAGAACTGTTACATCTTTTAAGTGTTCTGCAAATTAATCGCAGCCTTTCGTTCGCCTTCCTTACTAAAAGATTGACAGTGCAACAAAAGTATTCACTTAAGAATTGCAATTCTGTTGCTTGTAAAATGATCTGCCGATTCATTTGTAACCTTACCGGCCTACGGTACCGATAATCGCGAGTAATTAGACTTCAGATTGATCCGTGTGTCTAATGAATTAATTACCCGGATAAGGATGTCAGAGGCGAAACCAATAACGTAGTGGACCTTACACATCAAACGACACTTCGCGATTTAACGGTCGTTTGATGATCGAAATCTTGATCAATTGTTTTACACTTAAGAAGCCCGGGACAAAACCATACCAAGAGAACAATTTTCAATAAGTAAATATATACGGTCACCAGCTCGGTCTACGAGCAACAAATATAATTAATAAAATGTACTGTCTAATAGCAATAATCACCAACTGGTTAACTTGGAACAACGCGGTCACAGGATGTAGGTTAAGCGCACACGCCACAGCGGAAGCAAACGGAGTAACATAAAATCAGTAAACTTAGATTACTTAGGCAATGGAAACAATTTTCACAAATTCCTCTAATCAATATATTTTTTTTAAGAATGAGCATGCATGCAACAATTCCACGTAAAGTTCAACCAACACCGTAATGCTTGCTAAGCCACTATACTATACCTTGATTAGTAATAATAATTGAAATTTTTGTAATTGAATTGTGTCTGCAATGATTAGTTGACTGAATAAGTGATCCGTTTACTGAGACTTATGCAAGACCTTTCTTTAACACATTGGATCAAATGCTAATTTTGAGAAGTAATATTATGGCATGGACTATGGCATTTCAACAACTTGATCTACCATCAAATAATTGAATTGTTGAGTTTAATTCAATAACCAACTATTGTAATGCGTCTTTTAGTACACGTGTATTGAATACTAAACACAACATTAATATTCACTGCATAGTAGTATTGAGTGATTATACTACATATTCATAGTGATCTGCAATTGTTATTAACTATGCTTTGGGATTATGGAACAGTACTAATTATTCTTTGAGACTGAAATCTTTTGAAATAAAAGTGATTTTAGATTTACGTAACGTCTTTCATTGTTCAGGTTGAGCCTCGGAATATTAAAGGTAACGGAATAGGAACCTGTTTGGATAGTGCCGCGGATGAATAATTTTACCGATAATTATTAATTCCATACAAGGTCGCTATTGACTCTTTGTAAAACTAAACGTTGGCTTAGCATTACAGATCTAAAGATGGTCAATTGCTTAGATCTTACTTTCCATCGATGGTGTAGTGTGGCTGGTGATTGTTGCTGGCGCCAGGCGCTTTATAATGATTGGTAAAAATGATTTCTTAGCGACGAAAAAAACTGGGCCCACAACATTCCTCTTCACATTATTCGTGTTGAAGTTTTACCACTGTACCCACGTTAAGAATTTGCCAGTGCCCATTTGCCAAACCGCTGCTCGACCAATGCGTCGTAAAACCACACTATTACAGTTTGCTGCTGCTCTCCAACTTTTCTACCGTTCACCTCGAGAGAACAACAACAACAACCTTTCTGTCTCGCGCCAGACTACCGTCAGCGATAATACTGCTCCACGCAAAGATGCTACGAACATTGCCTTCGCTAAGCCAACGTGTCTACTACAAGGCTGTACATTTGTTTCTCAGTACAATATGAAATCGTCGAAACATTCGTCATTTACATAATTTACTTACACGAGAAAATTAACCAATTTACACGCGATATATATACATATAGGCTATACGTGTTTCCTATAGAAGTCGCTGTCATTTATCTGATCGTGTTTACACACGAAGACAGTGGCGTTGGTCACTGTGTTGTTGCGTTACACGTTTACCTAAAAAAATTTAAAAATTGTAACCACCACATAAATATTAGAAAATGCGAAGAAATAACGTCAAGCGTGCTTTTAAGTGTACAATGGGAATAGGAAAAGACATTTTATTGTTAAAGTCTAAGCTTCATTTCAGCTGTCAATGAAAAAACTTTTTCTCTTACGTCGACTTCACTTTCTTGGAAAAGATGAAAACGCCTTCCTCCCCCGAGTCAGATGACTTAGACGTTGGTTTCAGTGTAATGAGGTCTATGTTACCTTTGCTTTATTGATAGAAATGCTTTCGTATGCTTTTAAGAAAAGTCAGAATAACAATATGTAAATTTTCTGACTTAATTTATAGCGTTGTCATTAAATATTATCTGAGTGTGCTGATTAATTGGAAGTAAGACATGTTAGCTGGGTAATTACATCTTGTTTCGTTACAAGCTGCATTGGAGCGCCCTAAATGGTGCTGCAGTTTTCTGCTCAATTTCAGTATTTATGGCATCATATCCCGTTAACTCTATGTCCTACATGGATATAAATTGTCGCTAAATTTAATAATATAGCCTACGACGATACTGTATCCAAAAAATGTTGCAAACAGCAGTCCTAGTAAATGAGTAATCTATGATCGGACTGCACGACCGCGTAAAATGCAACAGCGATAAACATTTTTTCCTTCCACTGTTTGGTAACTCTAAGCGAAAATGTTTCCATTCACCATTTGAAATTATATGTAAATTACGTTCCAGGTCGTTAAATGCTGTCATTCTCAATCAGTGGATACAAAAACCTGGTACTTTGAAGTGGTGGTATCTCACTGTCTGTGACGTCAACCATGTGTGGTTCTTAATAATGACAAAGCGTTCGTATGAAACAACTGACGAACGTTTAATTGCAGTAGGGTGGGCAGTTTAGGAGGACTAACATACAAAATTTCATGCTTTTAATACAGTTCAAACCACTGCATTTTACATTCCGTTTTCTAGTTTCAGTTTCATGTTTTTATATCAGATCTCACCATTTACATGAGTGACTTCCAACCGAATTCATACCTTTGTCATAGTTTTCTTCCTCGGGACATCTACAACCATCTTTATTCATCTTTAATAAATAGATCCGTAACCGTTGAAACTCGGATAGTGAGACCTATATGTAATCATTTTCTTTTTTGAATTTATATATTGTTTTAAAAAATGATCAATTGTTTTAAAAATTAATTGTAAGACATTATACAGTAGAACAAACACTTTTTTGAAGATTGACTTAAAATGTCCTCTCATAAGGCAACCAATAAATAATAAATTCTGGAGCCGCATCAGCTGTTTTTATTGAGATCTTAGAGACGCATCTTCAGCTGTTACTGTGTTAAACAACAAAACAATAATTAAAATTACAGGACCAATAACTTGATAAACGCGATACAAGAATTGAACAAGGTATTACAATTTTTTCTCTCGTTACTGAGTCCCAAAATTCTAGTTGCTTTCATCCGTCAATTGGTTAAAAATTAAATAGGGCCGAATATATGGGTCCAAGTCCAATATCAAATCGGTGTCTTTCAGGATTGAAAACCATGGACTTTAAAATGCGGACATGTAGTCGCGTGATTTTGACTACCGTATTGTCGATAAAACCTAAAGGTAAAAAAAAGACACGTGACAAATTTTGTGTCCTGTACTATATGTAATCATTCGGTGCATATGCAAATTACAATCAAATAACATACTGAAGTCTGTCATGTAATAGAAAGGCTACCCTACATATTTACTAAACTTTTTCAGTATACAAAGGGGGTATACGTACTTAGTCCGTAAAAGTGTTAAATCTAGGAACAGATTAAAATATTGAGTCTCTGGTGAATACAACAAGCGGGGAGGCAACGCAGGCAACTTGGGCGCGACATTGTCACTTACAAGCCAGCGTCTGCATGTAACGCACTTTATGGAACTAATCTCACGGAAACCGTTAACAAAAATATCGCAGAAAAAAATGTTTATCGCTTATTACATTTCGATCTTCGTGCGGTCGAACTCAAATGCCATACGATTTGATTTAATACAGTTTTAGCAACTACATTCAGAACACTGTTTGTGGACCGTTTATTATTTTCAAGGAGACCACATGGATATCGGATTTTAGAATTTTTTGATCTTTATGGTGCGTGAAATTCCGAACTCAAAGAAGAGTGAGCCAAAGCAATTCGGACGCAACTCTCGAAAATTGTCGATAAAATTGAAGTTCTGCAGTTACACATAAGTAACAATAATACAAACAGTTGCAGCACCTGTTGGGGTAGCTCCGTTGCTAGCGCACTATCCTTACAACGACGAGGCCAGTGGTTCGAATCCTGTCGTGACATATCTATAAATTTTTTCGATGTGGTCGAATACCTGCACAATTGCATTACCTAATGGCAATTTTTACCAAAAATTCACATATTTTTGTATATTCGTAATTTTCTATAATTTACGAAAGGTTGTTAATAATGGTGGTTTGAATCAAATAACAAAGTAACATTGTTTTCAGTATTGGCTACACTATTACTTGACGAAGGTAGTCTTTGATTGTTCAGTTTGTGAAGAGATACGACGCTGTTTTCGGCAAGTCGTCTCCGTAGCTACTAATGGCTTTCCAAGCCGCTAACGTACCCAACCACTATATACCCATATACAAAACCTTACACGATATGTGAAATTAGAGATCCCATTATGTATTATATAACGAAATTAGAAAAGAACGAAATATATATGTATAGATGCCGCGGCGGGACGGCGGAGCGGTTTGAGGAGCTATCCTTCGATGCGCAAGGCCCTACCACGTCGGGGGTTTGAATGCCTCCTCGGTCATGGATGTCTGTGCCGTCTTTAGTATAAGCTAGTTCCTAAGTAGTTTGTAAGTTTGGGGACTGATGACCCCTTAGTAAAGCTTTACAAACATTTGCATTTTTTTAGGCACCAGGAGCCTCGTCATATATATATATATATATATATATATATATATATATATATATATATATATATATATATATATATATATATATATATATTAAATAGAGCTGACCGCCATTGGACTGAAAGTTTTGTTTATTGTCACTACCTGGTATCGGCCTTAGACCATTTTCAAGTCCTGTGATATAAGTTGTCACATGGGTACCTAAGGAAACCTTTCTGACAACTTTTATCACAGGACTTGAAAATGGCCTAAGGCCGAAACCAGGTAGTGACTATAAAACTTTAAGGTCAAATGGCGGTCAGCTTTTTAAAAAATCTTTGAACATATGTACATATCTATATGTGTCACAGGAGGATTAGAACCATCGACTCTATGGTTATGAGGCCAGAATGCTGCACCTGAACTACACCGACACATGCTGTAAATGTTTTCATTGTTAGTACTTATGTGTACCTGAAAAACTTGAAAGTCGACTTTCTCGAAAATTTTGAATGGCTTTGGCTGATTGTTATTTAAGTTCCGAACTTCACGTACCATAAATATAAATAAATTGTAAAATCCGAAACCCACGCGGTCTCCGTGTTAGTGCCAGTGGCATACTAGCTGAAAACCAGACGTTCACGTATTTATTTATTCCAATACACCGCTAATCTATCTCCTTCTTCCCTCCTCTCTTTCTGCTCCTCTCTCCCATGTGTACTTCTCTTCATGCATCTCCTCCTGGACCTTAACCTACATCCGCTTCCACCTCTTCCTACTCCTCCTCGGCCTCCTATTTCTCCCCTCTTGCCCATTCTTCTATCCATCTGCTCCCCCTGATGTAAATAATGGTACATGTAATTCACAATACTATATCTCCTCAGCGTTGCGCCTTAGAACCGTCGGCCACTCCACCGCGGTTTTCCTGCTTGAGAACCCCTCCTGACACAAAATGCGAATTCGATCAAATTTTGGAATTACCTTCTAGGCACGGCAGATTTACAGTCAACACAAGCAGTGCACTTCCTTCCCAGTGTTGTAACTGGAAATGATCGACAGTCTTACCCATTCCATCGCAATAGCACTGCTCATACATGGCTGTCTACATCTATGTGCGAAGTGAATGACATCTATGGTTAATCTAGGTTCTTCAACGTTAGTGTTCAGCCGACCATTAAAACTAAAGTGATGCAATACTTTTTTTGATGTGCGTATTACAAGTACACTGCTGGCCATTAAAATGCTACAACTAGAAGAAGTGCAGATGATAAACTGGTATTCATTGGACAAATATATTATACTGCAACTTAAATGTGATTACATTTTCACGCAATTTAGATGCATAGATCCTGAGAAATCAGTAACCAGAACAGTCAAACAGAGCTTGGATGGCGTGTACAGGTACAGATGCCCATGCAGCTTCAATACTTCACATTTCATCAAGAGTAGTGACTGGCGTATTGTGACAAGCCAGTTGGTCGGCCAGCATTGAACAGACGTTTGCAATTGGTGAGAGATCTGGTGAATGTGCTGTCCAGGGCAGCAGTCGAACATTTTCCGTATCCAGAAAGGCCCGTACAGGACCTGCAACAAGCGGTCGTACATGCTGCTGAAATGTAGGGCTTCGCAGGGATCGAATGGAGGGTAAAGCCACCGGTCGTAACACATCCGAAATGTAACTGGCACTTTTTAAAGTGCCGTCGATGCGAACAAGAGGTGACCGATACGTCTAACCAATGGCACCCCATACCATCACGCCAGTATGGCGATGACGAAATACACGCTTCCAATTTGTATTCACCGCGATGTCGCTAAACACGGATGCGACCATCATGATGCTGTAAACAGAACCTGGATTCATGCGAAGAAAATGACGTTTTGCCATTCGTGCACCCAGGTTCGTCGTTGTGTACACCATCGCAGGCGCTCCTGACTGTGATGCAGCGTCAAGAGTAACTTCAGCCATTGTCTCCGAGCTGATAGTCCATGCTGCTACAAACGTCGTCGAACTGTTCGTGGAGATGGTTGTTGTCTTGCAAACGTCCGGGATCGAAACGTGGCTGCACGTTCCATTACAGCCATGTGGATAAGATTCCTGTCGACTTCTAGTGATACGATGCCCTTGGGATCCAGGAAAGCGTTCCGTATCGCCCTCCTGAACCCACCGATTCCATATTCTGCTAACAGTCATTGGATCGCGATCTGCGCGAGCAGCAATGTCGCGATATGATAAACCGCAATCGCGATAGGCTACAAGTCGACCTTTATCAAAGTCGAAAACGTGATGGTTCGCATTCTTCCTCCTTATGTGATGTATCACAACAGCGTTTCACCAGGCAACGCCAGTGTATGAGAAATCGCTTGGAAACTTTCCTCAAGCTAGCACGTTGTAGTCGTCGCCACCGGCACCAACCTTTTGTGAATGCTCTGAAAAGCTAATCCTTTGGATATCACAACAAATTCTTCCTGTCCGTTAAATTTCGTGTCTGTAGCACGTCATCTTCGAAGTGTAGCAATTTTAATGGCCAGGAGTGTATTTGTGATAACTGGTACTGAAACGATACAACAAAAAATTAACGACCTAAGATATATTTTAATCGAGGAGCGTTTTTCTCTCTCTGAACCTTAAGCTACCTTCCCTTGTTTCCGTCTGACGAGAGAAAGAACAACGTTCCGATTGAACTGTGGTGTCGCACAAGTCTGAAGTGCGCGCCACGTACTTTCGCCGCGCGCCGCCATGCACGCACGGCGCGTCGTTCTTACGACGTCAGCCACGAGCGCCCTCTGCTGCAACGCCGCTCGTGGCCACGTCTGCTGCATCGGCCACTTGGGACTGAGATAGGAACCAGTTAACACTTGGGAATCAGATAGGCACCAGTTAAGACTTGGCTATCGGATAGGGAATAGGCAGGCCTCTACCTCAACTATGTATCAGCATTCTGGAATATTTAAAAATTTAATATGACGTTTTTTTATTTATCATTCTGGTAATGAATCTGGCCTAAATAATTTTCCCCCTTGAAGTTGTGTGGTGGGACTGGACGCCTTTTTTTTATTTTTTTTTATTTTTTTTTAATGGTAAATATTGATGTCCGATATTGTTCCGCGTAATATTTTTTCCCGTAACTCCGTTTGGTTACTGAAATAAAAATTAACGCACTGTCCGCTGCACGAACAAATTACGTAACAAGTCCAACCCCGCATCAGGACGATGTCATACCTTTACAAATATGAATTGTTATATTGCAGCAAGCCGGCCGCGGTGGCTGAGGGGACTGAGGCGCTCCAGTCACGGTCTGAACGTCCACTACGGTCGGGGGTTCGAATTCCCCCTCGGGCATGGATATTTGTGCCGTCCTTAGAATTAGTTAGTTTATAAGTAGTTTGTAAGTTTAGGGACTGATGACCCCGTAGTTAAGTCCCATTAGCTATACAAACATTTGAACATTTATTGCAGCAAACCACGTCAAATGTTCCAGAAGGTAGGCCCCGTCTCTTTTTATAATGTAACTACCGCCAACATCTACTCTTTAATCGTCAAACATATTTAAAAATAAAATTAATTCCCCTGTTTATTCATGAATAAACACCAGTTCCTCTCAAATGTGTCAGAAAGACTTAAAATGGGATACCTCCAGCCAAGCAGAGGATTGATTCACTTTCTCATCGGCCATGGCCCGTGCCCGACGTATCTATGTCGGTTCAGGAAGCAGGCGACTCCAGAGTGTGGCTGTAGGGTTCCGGAAGGAACTCCAGAACACGTCACTTTCGAGTGCCCTACATACGATCATATTGTCTCTCATCTCAGACTACAACTACCTAACTCATACACATACCAACTCATCAGACATGAAGCACATTTTCAAATTCTCAATGAATTAACCGACAAAATCTCAAACCACATCAGACATGAATTTATAAACCGATTATGAGACATTTTTTTCCAGGCATGACTGCTGCACCAGGCCGTGCCGCCGGAGTACTCCGCCGTGCCCTGGATCAGGAGGACTGAGTGCAGCCAAATCACCGATTGCGACGCTGTATATAAGTTAGATTAAGTTAGGCTTAAGAGAAAACACGACAACAACACAAGGACTGCAGTGCAAAAGGCCAGCCCAGAGCCAGGGGCACGCCCTCCGGAATTAGTTCTGGGGGCACAGGCCAACCAGTAGGTTTGTACATTACTGGCACACCTGTGAGCACTGCAGGGGGGGACACAAAATAAGACACTAAACGTAGCAGTAGCAACTTCCACATGAAACACAACATGCCAACGCACCCTGCATGACACAGCACATACGGCAGACACAACAGCAAAAACAAAACACATCATGTAGCTCAGTAGCAACATTAGAAGTAGCAAAAAAAGCACAAAAAACGTAGTAGCATAAGAAGACCCATTTATGTATAGGTATTGGGTTATTTTATAATTAAAAGAAAAATTGAAATAAATGCTTTCAGAATAATAAAAAAAAATACTAAAAGTTAAACTTGCCTCTACAACCTCAACCCACAAGGCAGTTAACATTTTCACAACAAGGTTACATCTCAGAAATGCAAGTACGAGGTCGATAGGCACAGACGCTTGGCAGTGTGAGACGGGGAAATAAGAAAGCTACAAATCTGCGAACAGCCCCCTGGGAGGTGCGGATTGCTGGGAGGGGTGGTGGCTGTGTGCCAGCCTGGAAACCCGAGGCGCCGGCTAATGTCTTGCAAGGTGGCCGGCCGCCCAGAGGGTGCCGCCCGGAAGGCGGGGGCGGAAGGCGGGGGCGGAAGGCGGGGGCGGAAGGCGGCCGGCGCCCTGATGGATGCCGCCCCACAAACACCGCGCCCTGCCACGCCCCCCGCACCCCAACCACCTCTCGCTTCAGGTTTCCAGGTCCCATTTTTACATGATCGCCCATGTAAATATCACTGTATGCACTGTACAAAAACGCGAATATTGGAGTACCGATTTTTAACATTAATTATACGATGACGATAAGAAGAATTTCAACAAAATAAATAAATAAATAAGTGTACGGAGCAGTTAAGTAAAGGCAGTTGCACTCTCGGTTCGAAAAAGGTCAAGAAAATCGAATGGGACAAGAATTATTTTATTTTATTTTTATTTATTTGGTTATTTAACCTCACCACATTAGGGCCATAGGGCTCCCTAAAAAAAAAAAAAAAAAAAAAAAAAAAAAATGTTCAAATGTTTGTATAGCTTATGGTACTTAACTACGGTGTCATCAGTCCCTAAACTTGCACACTACCTTATACTAAAGACGGCACAAATATCCATGCCCGAGGGGGGATTCGAACCCCCGATCGTAGTGGCCGTGCAGACCGTGACTGGAGCGCCTTAGTCCCCTCGGCCACCGCGGCCGGCTAGGGCTCTCTCTTACATCTGATCAGGAACAACATAAAGGATTTAATTACAAAAAGCACTGTATTAATAATATTACTAATAACAATATATGACAATACTAATAATAATGATGATAATAATAACACAAAAATCAAAGTAATACTAATAATAACAAGAGATATTTACATGGAGATAGAGATGTTTAACACATTTGAATTAAGTTTAATATAAACAGAAGGGGGAAAATGGTAAGTGAAAGAGGAGAAGATTGAAAAAATGGCAGTGCCAATGGATGTGAGGAAGTGGAGGTGTATATGAATAGAGATCTCTGCTGACGAAAGGAAAGGGAAACATTTATGGGGGGAGGAGGAATTGGCAACAGTAGGCTACAGACTGTTATGTGGAGAAAAAGAAGGCTATTGTGACAGAAGGTGAACCCTTAGCGTCTCTTAAAGTTTTGAATTGATTTTATCTCTCTTAACGTTTGAGTAAGATTGTTCCACAGACGTGTTTCCGATACAGAAAATGATTTAGAGGAGATTGCTTTGTTATGTGATGGTACAGAGAGAGTTTTATTTTCGTCAGAGTCTGTGTTTCTGCTGTGCTGTTCAGATAGTAATATAATCGTTGAGGATAAGTAATAAGGTTTGCAATGATTGAGAAAGCGATGCAGCAAACATAATGCATGAGAGCTTAGACGCTTATCTGCACGTAGCCAAGATAACTGGTGGTATGCGGGACAGATATGGTGGTAGAAAAGTAAGTTACAAATGTATCAGATACAAGAATTCATCGCCAGCCCCAACCTATGTGAATTTTCGTTTGACAGTCCTTGCAGAATAGCATCATCATAATCTAGACTGGGAAGTATTAGTGCCTGAACGAGCTTCTTTTTCACCTGTAAAGGAAATGAATTTTTGTATTTCTGTAGTGAATGCAGTGACGCATATACCTTCTTACAGACTATCGTTGTGTGCTCTGTCCACTCCGAGTGCTGATCAAATATTACTCCTAAGTTCTTTGCTGAATGAGAAAATCGTTACGTATGAAAGGTGGAAGAGTTTCTCTGAGCTGTGGAGCGATGAGTCTTTTATGGGCCACTAAGATTGCCTGCGTCTTTGATGGATTCAATTTCAAGCCCAAGCTATGTGCCCATATTGATTCTGAAAGTAAATACGCGTTTACATGCTGGATGGCTGTGCTTAGGTTTTTAGGACTTTCACTGAGATATAATTGTAGGTCATCAGCGTATAGATGATACAGTGGGACAGAACAGTGAACACATCATTAACATAGAATAGTAAAGGCCCCAGTACAGAATTAGTATAGATTCAACCGTTTATAAAAGGACCAATGCGTGAAGCATACAATAACTATCACCGTCATACGTAAGCAAAAGATCTTGCCGAGAACCCGAAAAAGTCTGGTCCTACGTAAAATCGGTAAGCGTATAAAAGGTCACTATCGAGTCACTTGGTGATCACTCTGGGGTGGTGATAGAATACAGCAATTTGAAGGTTCGAAGTCTTAAATTTAACATTTACGAAATTATTCACGCAAGAGGACCATGCAAACATTCCTTCATTTGACGGTCGCACTATCTCCCAAATTGAGGACATAGACATAGCTGGTGTAGAGAAGCAGCTGACAGAGTTGGAAACAAACAAGTCGTCAATTGCAGATGGGGAGCCAATCCGGTATTACAAAGAGTACTAAGTGGCATTGGCCCCTTACTTAGCTTGAATTAATCGCTAATCTTTGATCCAAGCGACTGGGGAAAGAGACATGTGACTCCCGTGTATAATAATAATAATAATAATAATTATAATAATAATGTTATAATAATAAAAAGGGAGAGTGAAAGGAAGAGAACAAAGAGAATAAACGGACCTACGAAATTACAGCCCTATATCATTGACATCGATTTGCTGTAGAATTCTTGAACGTATTATCAGTTCTGAAATAGTAAATTTCCTTGAGTCGGAAGAGTTTCTGTCCAGTAGGGCTTTAGGAAACATTGATCCTACGAAATCCAGCTTGCCCTTTACTCTCATGACATCTTGCGTGCTATGGACGAAGGGCAACAGGCAGCCTGCATATTTCTAAATTTTCCAAAGGCGTTTTACACGGTACCGCACTACAGACTGCTATCGAAGTTAGGAGAGTATGGAATAGGATCCCAGATATATGGTTCGCTCGAAGACTACTTAAGTAATATAACCCAGTACGTTGTCCTCTATGAAGACTGTTCATCAGTCATGGGAGCTCCAGGGAAAATGATTTGACGGAGAGAGTGAGTTGCTATCTGCGTTTGAGGGTGTCGACATTGTAATAGGATGCAGAATTAATTTGACCAAAATTCAACTTGGCGCGGGGGAAACTAGCGCAAAATGTAGAAAAATGTAAGGAGAATAAAACAAATGTTCGATTACAGCGTTAGTAGTGTGTTACCGAACAAAGTCGCGGCAATTAAATATCTTGGTGTAAAGATGCACAGCGATATGAAATGGAACGGGCATTTAAAGACAGTTGTGAGGAATGCGAATCGTCGATTTCGGTTTACTGGGAGAGTGTTGGGAAGGTGTGATTCGTGTGTAAAGCGGACCGCATTTAAAACGCTTGTACGACCCCGTCTTAAGTATTGCTCAAGTGTTTGTAATCCCCACCAGATCTGCTTAAAGGAAGATACAGAAGCAGTTCAGAGTTGAGCGGCTAGTTTTGTAACTGGTAGATAGATCAATATGTGCATGTTTCTGAAATGCATCGGATACCGAAATGGGTGTCGCTGGATGGAAGGCAATGGTCTTTTCGAGAAACACTGTTGAAGATATTTATAGGGCCAGAATTTAAGGCGAACTGCAGAACAGTTCTACTGCCGCCAACATACATTTCGCGTAAAGACCACAAAGATAAGATCAGAGGGCTCGTACGGATGCATACAAGCATTCATTTTTCCCTCGCTCTATATGGTTGTGTAACAGGAAAGAAGTAACAATAGTGGGCCGGCCGCAGTGCCCGTGCGGTCTGCGGCGCGCTAGTCACAGTCTGCAACGCCGCTGCGGTCGGGGGGTCGAGTCCCCTCCTCGGGAATGAATGTTTGTGTCGTCTTTACTGTAAGGTAGTTCATAAGTAGTTTGTAAGTTGAGGGACTGATGACCCCACAGTTAAGTCCCAAAAGCTTAACAAACATGTGAACATTTTGTATCCAGTAGTGGTTCTGAATACCCTTGGCCACGCACCTTTCGTTGTTTTGCGGAATATGTAGATGTAGTGTTTAAACGAACAAAGAGCATTCGTAACTAAAGTGAGTATTAGACGGCGATCGCTAACGAGGCAGTAGAACGAGTGGAACTACGAGATCAACCATATTGGCAGTAGCTGAAATCAATATATCTCAGTAAAAAGTAATGTGTTTTCTTGGCGTTATATAAGTACACGAAAACGATCATTGAAGTAGCTCTTTGAATATTAGTTGAACAACGATGCTAATAAAACGCATTTTATTCGAAAGCGGCTTTGCTATAGATATGCACAAAATGAAAATCATATATGTACGGAAACATTAAAAGTAAGATAGGGAATAAAAAACATTTGTAGGCCATAAGCTGTATGTTATGCCCCATTTGCTGCTCAGACAGTTTCACTTGTTGCAAGCATAATCAGGAATTAAAAAAAAAAAAAAAAAAAAAAAACATTAGTAAAATCCAAAATAGTATTATCCCTCACACCCCACACTGGGGTTCTAAGGAGCCCAGTGAATTTTTAATTGTGCATTACGATGTGTAGGTTGTCTATAATGTTTTTAAACACCGGTTTGTATTAAGTTGGTAACAGTGCTTATACTCTGCGATAGTATGGTTTCGAAATATTGCATTATTGTTGTGGTAGTGTCCTGTTGTAAAGAGAGTTGCGCGTGTGTAGGGTGTAGAAGACCCCAGTGTATGGTCCGTGAAGTTCATTTCTGCAGATTGAAAAATACTACTTTAGTAAGTAATAGGACATTGAAGTGCGTATTCAGTTTTTAAATTAGATATTTGTTACCCTATTGCTATTTCTTCCACCTTTATGTCCAAAATGTCTACAATTTTGTAGGTAAAATTTTCTGCAGTGTAGTGCTATAGTGTGAAGCCCATATTCCTAATTTATCTTTTACAAGCGTTTCTGCAAACGGTAAAAGAAGCTGATTTATGTAGCCAGTGAAAATCAAATAATCCATATATCAATTTGTACAAACATGTTCGATCCGTGTAGCATTGAAGCGTGTCAAGTAACAAATGTACTCATCGTAATAATCTATGTCTAAGGCGCCTCGCTGCGGAGCGCGTGGTTGCTCGCCGTCGGAGGTTGGAGTCCTCCCTGGGACATGTGTGTGTGTGTGTGTGTGTGTGTGTGAGAGAGAGAGAGAGAGAGAGAGAGAGAGAGAGAGAGAGAGAGAGAGAGATAGAGAGTTGTTCTTAGGTTAGTTTAGCTTAGTTTAAGTAATTTGTAAGCTAAGGACTGATGACCACGCAGTTTGGTCCGATAGATTTAGAAACATTTGAACATTTTAATAATCTGTTTTGCTAATTGTAATCACATCACATGTATGCAATATAAGCATTAAAACTACAAAGTAACATACTTTTCTATAAAAACTACTAAGCACAATTTTGTAACTAACTAGTTTACTCATTATTGCAATAATATAAAACACAATAGAGGAAACTATGTATTTATTTACTGCATTTCCATACATAAGAAACTTTATAGATAGCTTAAAGTAGGCCTACTTATGATAGAACCTTAATACCGTCCAGTAGACCACAGTGAGACGTGGAATGTAAATCAAATTGTGTGTGAGTTTCGAGGGTGAAGCCAAACAGTACTGATGAAACTGAGTAATAAAGAAGCGCAACATACAATTTAAGGATGAAAATACACGAAAGCTGCAGACAGCTACCAATATAAAGCTGTAGTTACGGAAAGTGTCTTTTTTATATATAAATAAAGGGGGTATTACACGACGATACACCGCGAAAGTTACCGGTATAGCAAGCCAGTTATCTGGCCGTAGAATGGGTGGAACTACAGCTGCGTTGTCAGCAGTTAAACTCAAAATTCTATGGTAACGGAATAATGTTACTTCTTACTATCGCTATTTCACTTCTTATCTTGTTAGCTTTGTGTTTATCTGCTGCTGCTACCAAAGAATTGAAGACATTTCTGAATTTTTATTTGCTTCTTTTTGAATAGCTACGACGTCATACTTCCCTTCTTACATGGAAACTATATTTGTTTTAGGTTACACCGAGAACGAGAAAGCTAACGGGTCGGAAGAGGAAGTGATAGGGATGTAGATATCATCGTCATAAGAAATCGCGAGCACGAAAATTTTATATATTACTTATACAAGGATGTCAATTGAGAAGAGGGACTTGTCATATATCTGAACAAAATAAAATCATATCATTATTCAGTCGCTAAGGTAAGTAGAAGTTACCGTGTAAGTACAATAGTTTCATTTCGACCACAAGCAATCCTAGTAAAAATAGAAACATAGAATGAATTATAAAATCTTGATCCTTTCATTTACCAGGTTATTGAACTACGTACAATGTTGTCCACGCAGAATGAAACAGCCTGAAAGTTAGCAGCGTGCGACTGCAGCAGCGAGAGCGCTGGTTCACGTCAGGAACAAGATTCCGCCACCTGAAAGACATGTTGTGAGTGTTTATTTAAGGCATACGAAAATGTAACTGGGAGTAAAGAGTCACCAATGGATAATAGTGAAAGGGAGACTCGAATCTTAGAAGCCAGCCTAAGGAGGTAATACAAATAAAATCACGTTTATGTGTACTTTTTTTGCAATAGTTACAATTAACTGCAAATGCCATCATTCTTACAATTAACATACCGTTTGCTCTGTATCTTACAAAATGTGCTGAAACTGACAGCCGTCAACCTCATTGCACGCATGACATCACCGAACAAGATTCTTTATATCTTATCTTGGTCTAATTACTTATAGATATACCAACAGATGCCATCAGTTGTTAATGTTATAAATTACTAGTTTCGTAAACTCATTCTTAACATCTTTAGACTCCTGATTTGTTGACTACCATCACATAATCAGGTTCCCTATAGATGATCTATCATTCCTGCCTAACGAAGTTACACTATCAGGTATCAGCGTACGTCTACCAGCTAATCTGCAACTTTCCACTCTCTCTCTGTCTCTCTCTCTCTCTCAGATTTTAAAGCTTTATCACGTTTGAAGAAACCAGCTACAGTGGATGTACTTGAAATATCTAATGTATTATAGTTTGTTGAAATATTAATGTGAGGTGGACTGTCTTGCTTGCCTCTACGATACAAATACCGGTACCGTAGGTGCAAGCATAGCGGAGAGCTCTCAGTGGAGAGGCCAGACAAACGTGTGGTTCCTGAAGAGGGGCAGCAGCCTTTTCAGTAGTTACAGGAGCAACAGTCTGGATGATGACTGATCTGACCATGTAGCATCAGCTACTGTGGCTTTGCCACACAGCTACTGCGAACGGCTGAAAGCAAGGTGGAAATACAGTCGTTACTTTTCCAGAGGACATGCAGCTCTACTGTATGAACATATGATGGTCGCTGTACTGGGGATATAAAATGCAGAATGGAAATTGGAAGAAAAGCGTTTTTGAAAAAGAGAAATTTGTTAACATCGAATATTAATTTGTAAGGAAGTCCTTTCTGTAGGCATTTGTATGGAGTGTGTGGCCTTGTATGGGAGCGAAACATGGACGATGAACAGTGTGTAAAGGAAGAGGATAGAGGCTTTTGAAATGTGGTTTCACAGAAGAATGCTGAAGATTAGGTGGGTGGATAGCGTAACTAAGGAAGAGGTATTGGACAAAATTGGGGAGAAAAGGAATTTCCGGCGTACACTGATGAAAGAAGGGATCGATTGGTAAGACACATTATTAGACATCAAGGAATCATAAATTTAGCTATGTAGCGATGTGTGTGGGGTAAAAATCGCAGAGGAAGTCAAAGAGATGAAAACAGTAAGCAGATTCAAATATATGTAGGTAGCAGGATTTATGAGGAGATGAAGAGACTTGCTCAGGATAGAGTAGGGTGGAGAGCTGCATCAAACCAGTCTCCGAACTGAAGACCAGAACGACAATGCCTAAAAATGACGTATAGGGTAAGTTGGTAAAGATTCGATAAGCGTACAATTTCGATCAAAATAAGTTTTCGCGCCGTTTGTCAGTCTCGTACTGTCTCGTTGTGTGGTGCTGCAGTGTAGTAGGATTCTACCACTCCTCCTGTCTTTTCCAAGAATACACCACTTTGTGCTAAGGAGATATAAATTTCTTCCTGTTAAAAGGTAAGTGAAGCTACTTAATCTAACGCGCTCTTATATATTTTCTAGTTATGGCTGACCGGATTCACTGCCAAAAACACTAATTTGATACCACGCAGTATGCGTTGGTGCCTGACGCAAAAAGTGCTTTTTATGTGGAAGATGCCCATAATCAAAATTGTACCAGGAAGTGATCACAATTGTACCTAGTGCGGTACATTTTCGACCGATTTTTCTCAATTCTGTAACCTGTTTTTTTTTTTTTTTTTTTTTTTTTTTTTTTTTTTTTTTTTTTTTTTTTTTTTGTTAATACCAACATTTGTAATTGTATAATATTTGTGTCAAATATTCATTAAACATCCAAGAACAATTGCCATAGTCAAAATTGTATCTTTTCTCAATATACGAGGCGCGTCCAGAAAGTAAGTTCCGTTTCAATGTATCTCCGCTGCAGCGCTACGATTGCAGTTCCGCACATGCGCTGTAGACGATGAGTATCAAGGAGAAGAACGTGCGCCATTTGGAGATCGCTGTCACTTACGTACACTTTGTAGACGATGAGTATCAAGGAGAAGAACGTGCGCCATTTGGAGATCGCTGTCACTTACGTACACTTTGTTGTGCTTGGTTGAAATGTCGGCGTTGATTGAAAATCCCGCCGCCTGTGATATCAGGTCGGTGATTCGGTTTCTGAATGCGAGGAAAAAGAAACCAAGTGAAATTAATCGGCGAATTTGCGATGTTTACGGACCAAATGCGATGAGTGATTCGATGGTGAGAAGATGTGTCCGACAGTTCAATGGCGGGCGTGGTGATGTGCAGGATGAAGAACGAAGTAGGCGTCAACCTCTGGTTACAGAAGAACTGGTTCAGGCGATTGATGACAAAATCAAGGAAAACGGTAGGTTTACAATTAGTGCTCTCGCTATGGACTTCCCCCAAATTACACGATCACTGATGCATGAAGACACAGGCGGCAGTTTTCTATGAAAAAGGTATACAAAACCTGATGCCACGCTATGAAAAACGCCTGCAAAATTTCGGTGGCAATTATGTGGAAAAGAAGTCTAAGAGTTGTAGAATTTTGTGCAATAAAAATTTCTTCTGTATCAGCGCACAGTTTCATTTTATTACCATACGGAACTTACTTTCTGGACGCGCCTCGTATATCGAATTGCAATAAAATTGTTCCACCTCACCCTATAGTGCTGCAGGACCAAAGAAAACCAAATTATCTGTTACTGTCTTAAATGGATTTTGAAGTACTTGTTTCTCGTTTGTATTATCACTAAGAGCTTCAGTAGAACTTGATCATTTAGTTTGTGCCCACCAAGAAAGTAAAGGAAACGACTCAGGTAACGTTTGGTAAAACAATCAAAGAAAGTGTACCGAAGTAATTATCGAACTCCCTGCCGACCTTGACGAGACAAACAGCAGCGGGCCAACAGGATTAAATTGTCGCGGTTCGTTTGTGGCGTGTATCTGGCCGGAGCACTAGGCTCCGCCCGTGAGACGAATAAGCCGCGGCGCGGAAGCGATAGTCATTTGATTAGCGGGTTCCTTTGTTTTCCTTCCGGGGGAGCAGGTTGGCCAACTGCGCAAACGCAGTTAGTGCCAGGGCGGCAGCTGTCGCGGGAAAGAAACCCGCCCTAATTGGGCAGTAACTTGTTAATTACTGGGCCAGCGTTCGCCCCTAATAAGAGAGCGGCGCCAAAGACGTTAATGTTATTACAGTTGCCTCCAATTACAGCCGGCAGTATAAACATCGCTGACTTTTGTCGTCCCGCGTCTGGCCGCAGAGTTTTTTCCCGACAGCGCGGAGAGTGAAGTGAAACAGATGCCCCCGCAGCGGGGATAACGTAATTAGTGGGGGCTTTCGCTGTCTTCATTATCCGGAGGTGTCACCTTCAGTTATGAGGCGTGTAATTAAAATGTTTGTAATAATGCGTTTCATTTGCGAAAATAAAAGAGCAGCCGCCGACACTTTTCACGAGAGGTGGAGGGTAGCTGCATCCTCATTCTGAATTGATACGTACCAGGCTTTTGAAAAGCTTTCGTGAATGCCATTGGTGTAGTTAACTGGAGTAATTTCGTTTTATACCTGATGAGGGGTGGTGCACTTTTATTTGACTAGTCTTTCATAACTTGAATAAACTCTCTGTAAATTAAACTGTGAAGGCATTTCATAAACGTACTCCGCCTTCATGCCTATGAGCAACATGTGGTATTAAGGTAGGCCTAGCATACCTATAAAAATAAGAAACGATGTATAGTAGTCTCACAATTATCTGTAGTTTTTACTGTTAATGTACAAAAGTAACAATCATTTCATTGTTAATTTGACAGACAATACGAATTAAACATCCCACTGATGATGCTGCAACGCCAGCGAAACATGTATGGAAGAAATCAAAAAACATTTGTGTTTGCTCAAGGCGGACCTTACCTATAAAGGAAATTTATAATGAATACGATTTTTGGAGTGTGGAACCGGTGGTTGCTTTCTTGTACACAATATACTGCTTAAGAAGCAATCTTTGTGTTCTCTGGGAGATACTTTGGGTAAGTAACAGAAACGCTTGAAAAACATGAAAGTGCTCTCTGTAGGCATAACAGCATGTTAATTGGGCTTCCTTGTGTTTATAAACGATTTAGGAGACAATCTAAATAGCACCCTTAGACTGTTCGCGGATGATGCTGTCGTTTATCGGTTAGTGAAGTCAACAGAGGATCAAAAGCAACTGCAAAGCGATTTAGACAAAATTTCTACATGGTGCGAAAATTGGCAATTTACACTAAATAAAGAAAAGTGTGAAGTAATACACATGACCACTAAAAGAAATCCGCTGAACTTCAATTACTCGATAAATCAGTCAAACATTACGGTTGTAAATTCTATCAAATACCTAGGAGAACAACTGGAAAGAACACACAGAAAATATTGTGGGGAAGGCAAACCGAAGGTTACGCTTCATTGGCAGAACGCTGCGAAGATGCACCAGCTCCACCAAAGAGACTGCCTACATCACACTTGTACGTCCTCTCCTGGGGTACTGTTGCCCCTTGTGGGACCCTCACCAGGTGGGACTGACGGAAGATATTGAGAACGTTCAAGAAGAGCAGTTCGTTTTGTTTTATCACGTTACGGGGGGAAAGCGTCACGGAAATTTTGCACGAATTGGGTTGGAAATCATTAAAAGAAAGACGTTATTCATTGCGGCGTGATCTGTTTGCGAAGTTTCAATCACCGACTTTTACTTCTGAATGTGAAAATATTACGTAAGGAGACATGACCATCCCAATAAAATAAGAGAAATCAGATGGAAAACGGATCATTCTTCCCGTGCGCTATTAGAGAATGGAACGGTAGAGAAAAGTTATGAAAGTGGTTAATGAACCCTTTGCCAGGCACTTAAATGTGATTTTCAGAGTATCTATGTAGATGTAGATGTAGAAACACATATATTCACACCATGAATCATTTTTCATCAATAGTCCCTACAGCCCAACAAGCATCTTCACAGTGAGCCATGACGGAGGGGTGCAGGGGGAAGGATGATGGGCAAGGCTGGGGATGTGAAGTCTTTGATGGGACTATGATATGCAGCTTGAAATGGGCAGGAGAGTGAAAAAGTGAATTTGTAAAGGTGTGTGAGGAAGAAGGGCAATGGCCGTGCGCACTAAGATGCCTTGTTGCAGAGTACGCGGCTGCTTCCCGTCAGAGGTTCGAGTCCTCCCTAGGGCATGGCTGTATTGTCCTTAGTGTAAGTTGAACCTTGCCCATCATCCATCCAAATCGCTGCATGTAGCGCCAAATTTCCGTAGTTTGGTATGTTTTCAATATATTAGTAATGTTCGTTCCTACCGGCATCAGTTATTCAGGGTTAAAATTTCGTGACACAATTTTTCTCCACCCTGAATATATATGTAAAAGAAAAGAAAATGAAGAGTAAGGTATCGGCCACACGTAGTTGCAACACATGATTGTTAAGACGACACATAACGGGATGGGTAATGGGGGAAGAATTTTACACATGGTGTGTACAGCTACCAATTTTTACTGAGGCGCTATCAGTTTCGTTGCCTAGAACCACATCATCAGCTACGGGTTCTAGTAACAGCTGTTAGCGGAGTTTCCTTTTTAAAAGGCATCGCCACAGCTCAACAGCACCTAGAGACGAGGCCTCACAACAGCTCGTGTCAAGTCACAGCAACCAGACCGCGGCCGCCAGCTGAATGGCTGGCCGCTGTGACACACCCGCTGCCTCGTAGCGGCCAGCCAGTCAGCTGGCGGCCGCGGCCTGGTCAGTGTGACGTGACACGGTCTGTTGTGAGGCCTCGTCTCTAGGTGGTGTTGCACAGCTGCGGCTATCATAACAACCGCCTTATCTTTACATGGCGTTTATAGAGAATAAGATCGATTAGATTATGTGCCCCAGCGAAAAGACCAAACACGAAGTATTATCTTACCGAGATATTTTTAAATTTTCATTTTGTTTTATTTTCAAAGCTTGTGGAGAGGTTGTGGAGAGGCCTTACTGGAGCCAAGGGCTGGCGTGGCACAGGGGCACTCCAGAATAAAGGGAGCAGCTAAGGCTAGATACTGTGAGACGTACCCGTGGATTGGCTTATATCACACATGACGTCAACGTGAGATTGTTCTAAGCAGCCATGGGATTTCTGGTTACGATTTTAGGCACGTAATCATAGAGTTTCACATTTATTTATTTGCAACATATAAATTCCTGTTTCTAAATAAGTCACAAATTAGGCTTTCAAAATTGTTACTTTATTGCTACGTTCAATTAACACAAAGATTATTAGTTAGTCACTCATCACTGAACAGTATTATTCTACACTGTCAGTTCCTAAGTCAAAACTGCACAGAAGACTACCACTGAGAGTATTGGAAACAATACAAATTATAGTAACTGACACTGTCTTGGTTGAACGCAGCATAAGTGGGACGATGGTCCTCAAAAATGTATTGCTGTTTTATAATCGCGATGGAAATACGTATCGGCCCGTTTTTTAGGAGGAAATAAGGAAATCGATGGAAGATCACCGGGTGTCTATTCAATGCCTAATCCGAAAATATCTGCTGCTTCTGCTTACAGCATTTATTTTCCAATTTGACAGTAGCGTCTTAAGTGTATTTTTGAGTTTGGGTAGCTATAATGGAAGACCGTGTATATGTATTGTATATGGGAGAAGGGAGACCATGGAACCTTGGATCTTGAACACAGCCTGTTAATTCGTCAAAGCACAAGGGTGTAGCACAGATCGATATTCGTATCAAAAGGGATTGATCACAAATGCACGTTTTCCTTAATTTATCAGTCTGGTGGTCTCGGAGTAAAGTGCTCGAATGGAAACCGAAGGGCCACGGTTTCGAATCCCGGTATCTCAGATTTTTCAGTCTGCGTTTTTAATTCAGCCTTCACTTCCCAACGATGTGAGGAATGGTTAGAGACGGCACGTGGTTCGGATTTCACGTTAACTTGTAGGTCCCCTTTTCCCTGTTCGATAACTGGGGTATGGTAGGAACACGCAAGTCGCCGAAGTGGTGTCGAGTAGAAAGACTTGCATCAGGCCATGAGCCATACGAAGTTGTTAGTATTATTCACTATTAATAAGGTTTGAAAGATTAAGACAATGGCTCAACTTCCTTCTCCTTTTGGTATAATATTTGGAGTGAAAACTTCTTCCTCCAGTAAAGATGGAACCAAATCCTTTCTTTGGAGCGTCACCAGGAATGCTGACTAACATGGAATGTACATGGGCTCGAACAAACATATCTGTATGAACGTTTGCTTACAGGATCTCTACGTACACCTCAATGTGCTGGTAGGTGTCGTATTTCTGAAAAACTCTGCAATCATGCACAGTAGATGTAATTTTAGACGCCATACGTAATGCAGATATCTTAACTTCAACTTATGTAATAATCAACGTACATGTTCTCTAGCGTATTGTCATCAAGAGCCGTGATGATAGATGCATCTTCAACCATCTTCCCGAAAGACTGTTGGTATTCACTGCCACAGCTTCCATATGCTCTTCCCGCACTTACCGTAGCACTAACGCTTGCAATGAGTTCTTCGTCATTATCATCCCTATTATCATTATTATGAGTTTGTAACAACAGTATCTAAGTCCATATTTCTGTACCATAACAGATACGAGAAAGCATGCAAATGAATCATCTTCTACACTAACACCTTCTTCACGAAGAAGGGTTCTTCGTAACTTCAACTCAACTAATCGCAATACATTAGCAGGATTGATTAGCAATCGCCGCCCCATCTGACGCTTCATCACACAAATAACATCACAAAACGCAACTTCGGAAGCACACTGCACCGTCCCTACTGGAGAACCGAAAGGTCAATGTACTATGCAGCATGGCAAACGCAGAGGCCTCCAACAGACGACTGCAGAGTTTTGCAGATGCGGGAGTATCACTAGTGCAATAAGGGATGTTTACATTATCTCTCATACGATTTTGGTGTATATGTGTTTGTTCGAGCCCAAGTACATTCCTTGTAAGTCAAAACGTCAATTGCGGATCACGTTTGTACCTCGAAACGAAGAATCCCGATGAACCAGGAGAAGAAAGGTATAATTTTATACCACTCTAACGGTGGTGGACTACTGGAAGGCCAAAATCGTTATTGTAGATGGTCGTCTTTAATCTGTGCTCACGACTACTGAGAAGCTCTGCCGAGGAATGCGCTGCATGGGGCCGTGTCCGGAGGAGCAGTCCTCATTCCGGTTCGTGATTTCATTTGGCCGGGAAATTGTATTGGGCACCGGTGCGGTGGAAAGAGTGTGCTAATTGCAAGGAGGGAACGTAATCCTGAGTTCTTGGGCGAGCAGCGCTGCGTTTCACGCGTGCAAGTAAGGCCATAATTGGTCCGTCTGCCTCTAATTTGCACAGGTGGATAGCGAAGACGCGTTTCGGGGTGGTATCACAGCGCTGTTTTCAGCACTGGTGCGGAAGAGGCTGAGGGGAAACAGCACACAGGCCTATTGTAAGTCTGGTACAATTACATTCACTCCTTTACCTACATTGGTCGTCGTCTGACAAATAGAAAATCGTGACTTCGAAGCAAGGTTGCAGATCTATTGTCTCCTCAGCGCTTTGGTGAAATAAAGAATCAGGAAGGATAAGAACGTTGCAAGCCACAACAGAATGCAGGAAATCCTTTGCCTGATATTGGAGACGTGCGCTAATATGAACTGATGCAGCTATTAGCAGATGACTCGGTAATTAATCCTAACAATGGGAATAAGGAGAGTAGCTTAGGAATTTCAATGACTCTATGTAAGCATAATCTGCAGGTAGCTGATAAAAAAACAAAGGCGATGGTATTTAAGGGTAAAATCATAATGGGGGAAAAATAAGCAATAAACGTGAAAAAACGTGCTTATATAACGGGGGGGGGGAAGGGTAAAATAAATAAGTACGGCATTTGAATTATTTTAATGAACGATCCGTGAAGGCATCGCTGTGCAATACAACTCATACTTCTCTTTATTTGTGACGGGAGTCCGGTGTTAGTGGAGTGAAATTGGTGGCAGTTTTTTTTTCTACATCTACATAAATACTCTGCAAGCAACGTTGAAGTTCATCGAACTGATTTTACGATGTTCACTACGGTATCATTCTCTAATAGCTCGTGGGAAAATGAACGCCTGAATCTTGTCGTTTTCGATCTGATTTCTTTTTCTTTGTAGGTAAGTGCTACCAATATATGTTCGCATTCGGAAGAGAAAGTTTGTCAAAGAAATTTCGCAATAGATCTAGTCACAACAACTAATTCCTTTCTTTTAATGATTTCCACCCAAACTTGTGCATCATATCCGTGACACTCCCTCCCCTATATTCGATAGAGCTGCCCTTCTCTGAACTTTCCTTAGTTCGTCTGTCAGTGCCACTTCGTGACGAACCCACAATGCGCAGAAATACTCCAAAATAGGACGCACAAGTGCAACGAGGCAGTTTATATAGTAGAATTGTTACATCTTCTTTTCTGCCAATAAAACGCAGTCCTTTGTTCTCTTTCCCTACAATGTTTTTTATGTGTTCTTTCCACTTTAAGTTGTTTGTAATATTTATTCCAAGGAATTTAGTTGAATTTACAGACTGTAGTTTTGACTGATTTATCATGTAAATAAAGTGTAACGGGCTTCTTTTAGTGATCATATGGATGACTTCACACTTCTCGTTATTAAGGGTCAATTGCCATTTTTTTTGTACCATGCTTCATTTAAATGGCCAAATTAATGATTTAGTGTCGACAATATAAAGTTTGAAACTTCCTGGCAGATTCAAATTGTGTGCCGGAACCGGGACTCGAACCTGGGACCTTTGCCTTTCGCGGGCAAACTCTCTACTGACTGAGCTATCCCGACACGACTAACGATGCCGCCTCACAACTTTACTTCCGCCAGTACCTCGCCTCCTACTTTCCAAACTTCACAGTAGCTCTCCTGCGAAATATGTGGCTAAGCCATGTCTCCACCATATCCTTTCTTCCAGGAGTGCTAGTCTTGCATGTTTCGCAGGAGAGCTTCTGTGAAGTTTGGAAAGTAGTAGGCGAGGTACTGGCGGAAGTAAAGTTGTGAGGCGGCATCGTGAGTCTTGTAGGGATAGCTCAGTCGGTAGAGCGCTTGCCCGCGAAAGGCAAAGGTCCCAGGTTCGAGTCCCGGTTCCGGCACACAATTTCAATCTGCCAGGAAGTTTGACATCAGCGCACACTCCGCTGCAGAGTGAAAGTTACATTCAATATAAAACTTGATCTAACGTAACTATCCGACGAAAGGTGCGGAAACTTGGATGGTGTGTTCCAGGATAACGATCAACATACATAGCATAGGCCCCTTGGGCATTTTGATCACAACAGTCATACCTAATTACAATATCGACCTTTTCTGCAGTATATAAACGGTCCATTTTAACACGAGTAACGTATCACGAAGTAAATACCGTCCGAGCTGGTGAAATGTTACGCGATACCAAGTACTTATAATTTGTGACTATTACAGCGCCATCTATCACAATACGACAAAAGTGTTCCAAATAAAACATTCATATTGATTTACGTACTAGAGGAATATGTAATAAAATGGGGGTACCTATTTTTAAACATGCAGTTGATATCTGTTTGACATGGCAGCGCTGTCTAGCGGGCTAACCAGAGCGTCATTTGTTTTCCCTCTTCAATCTAGAAAAGTTTTGCTCTTTGTGGTTTTTTCGTTTGATGCTTATTTCGTGAGATATTCGGCCCGATCACTATCATTGATCCACCCTGTATATGCCACTGATGCATTATATCATATGAAAATGAGAGCTTACTACAGATCACTGTTGGCCAATGGAATAATAAATATAACAACACAGACAGTTATTGGACAGAATCATTACATAGGATGCCGACGGCCGTGGCGCAGTGGATAAACCGGTTCCCGCTAGATCACAGAAGTTATGCTCTGACTGGCTTGGCAGGCAATCAGACGTATCACTGTCTGCGTCTGCCGAGCCCTGTTGGCAAGCGGGATGTACTCATCCCTTGTGAGGCCATTTGATGAGCTACTTGATAGAAGTAGCAACTCCGTTCGCGAAAACTGAGACAGCCGTTGAGATTTTTGGTCGCTGACCACGTCACCCTGAACACCGCATCCGCACACGCCTTTGGCGGGGGGGGGGGGGGGGGGGGGGAATTACACGGCCACCAGTCGGACCTGTTGGGCCTCTCTTACTACTTCAAAAGATGTCCATTTTCCTCAAATTAATGTTCAACTGATGTACAATTTCTATATTCGTCATTCAATGTTTTTATTCCGTACAAATAAAGTAAATAAGTACATAAATACGAAAAGTATTTATTAAGTGCGTCTCGTCTTCGCTTTAAACTTTGAGGAAAGGTTTGAAACTTTTCTGGAAGTAGATACGTGTAAACACTGCCCTTTCACCCTTACTATTCATCCTCTGCATGGATACGGCAACAGCTGACATACAGACTTCACATCCATGGACCCTTGTTTATACCGATAATGTGGTACTTGCCGAACAAACCCGCCCAGAACTGCAACGCCAGGTTCAAACGTGGAAGGACAGTCTTCCTGAAAATAGACTGCACCTCAATGTACAGAAAACTGAATACTTAGAATGCGACTCCCAAACCAGAGGCACCATCAGTATCGGGGAAGACGACCTGCAGAAGACCATGCATTTTAAGTACTTGGGGTCGTTTGTCACCTCAGATTATGATACAACTCTCGATACTCGGACGAGAGTGAATGTAGCTTGGGTCAACTGGAGACAGGTCACTGGTGTCCTCTGCGATAAAAAGATGCCTCAACGTCTAAAGCCAAAAGTTTACAAAACCATTGTACGTCCAGCAGCCATCTATTTGGGACTGAGTGTCGCCCTATGACGAAACAGCAGGAGCAAATGTTGCATACAATGAAAATGAAGAGGCTTCGTTGGTCCATTGGGCTGACAAGATGTGACCAATGTAAAAAATACAGAAGTCCGGCAAATGTTTGGCGAGGCGCCCATCACAGACAAACTGGTACGGCCACGTCAGCAGCAAGGGTGACAACTCGGTTGCGAAGACAGCACTCCACATCAACCCAGGAGGAACAAGACCACTACGGAGACCGGCAAAGAGATGGACTGACAACATCAGGGCAGACATGGGCGCTGTTTGTTTAAGGCAAGAAGATGTCAAGGAGCGAAAGAAATGGAGGAGACGCAGCGGTGTAGCAGACCCTGCAAGTCAGGATTAATGCTTGGGAACCACATTGTATCACTACCAGGTGTTGCTTTATGGTCCAGCTACATTAAGCACGTGCTGAGATTGAATAAATGATTTTAGCAAAGAAATGGTGAAGATCTGCTTGTCCATAACACTTACGACACCCAAGATTAGTAGTATACAAGTTGAGATGCGAAATGAAAACTGTACCTATTACAGCAGAACTAAAGGCGAATATGTTCTGCCAGCCAAAGATGTTAAAGAGTAGAACAAGCTTGTCGACTTACTGGCAACTTCAGAAAGATTTAAATTAAAACTTCTTTACTTATATGAGCGTTCTTACTAGTTAACCGTAATTCTTCGGCATAGTGATCTCTTGAGCTCTATAGTAGCAAGTGTCCCTTAGTGGGATTTCATGCATCCTCAACTTTAACGTGAAATTGTACGACTTGAAAATTGATGTAGTGACTGGATTTATGCTATATGCAATGCAATGCATTTATTTTAATGGTTATGAAATTGCTTTGAAGGTGCTTGAATAATCAGTTGTATACAGATTATTTAGCCCGTCATCTGGTTACCTGTTAGTAAGATACATATAGGGCCAATAAGTATATACAAAAAATTATTTACAATTCATAATTAAAATATAAAATATTTTTATATGTAGTTATTAATGTTACATAATTTGATGCATTCAAATTTTTCATTTAAAATACTGCTGTTCTGTATTGGCAAACAAGAATAAACATCAGTTATGATTAAGATAATATTTATATAAAATAAAGATATCATATATAAAAATAATTTATAAAATTAAGGCTTTATGGCACATTATCATTTGAGTAACATGGAAGTTAGAGTAGAGGCTGAACAGTTGCCTCATTGATTCAAGATACAAAGTCAGAATAAAGTGGCAAAATCAGAATCATTTAAGCAAATATTTAAAATAAAAATAAATTTTAACATGAAGTTTGCAGATCTCTATTTCAGTATAAAATAAACTCTGCATTAAATTATGTAATGTGTTACCTTTGGAGCTTCCAGGTAATTTTATATGCTACTTCTCACGGTGCCCCGTAGATAATGGCATTTTCTTGTGTCACGATATTCAGGTACTATATGAATAAATATAGAATCACTATTTTTGAATAACAACTCTACGCCACTTAGTGCTAGCGTGGTCTGCAAGACCAGCACGAAACCTTGTCCAACAGAGGCACCCTGTGGAAAGTGCATGGCAAGCCATTCCGTAAAAATACATTCGGCACCTCTGCGATCGTCTCCATTGAACTTTTGTAGCCTGCATAACTGATAGCGTTGACATTGTGCACTCTTCGGCAACTGTACTATCCTGTATATGTCTTTGTGTGATCGTGTGCGTATACATCTTCAACAGTGTGTCAATAAAATTTCCCTCTGCTAAGTAGACGAATTCAAGACGTTCGTTTTTCATTTTCCAAGATTGTATTTACCACTGCTGCGGATCACCGGTAACTTTTGTTCCCTTGGAATAGACAATCGGTTGAAAATTTTTTTTGAACAAGTTAGCTTATAACATTATCAGACCGTCTTCTTGACTTGGACAAAATCAAGCATATACAAGAGTAGGAATAGCGACAACACTGCTGTGGAGACACTATGCAATAGAATCTACAAATGTCGCTGATGTTATTGACATACCTTCCATACGTCGAAGCAAATGGACATGCCCATCCTATGTCACCGGCGTGCAGACAATCGAGCGAAACACAGCCACTCGTGAGCTAGCAGTCTAACGTAGCGATGTCCCTATGTTTTCGAAACAGGAACAGGAACAACAGAGTTGTGCCAGATGTAGTACATCATGACGGTGTCATCAAGGTTGAAAGTGCGTCAGAGCCCCAGTATTGTGGAAGTTATTGTTATTTTCGTGTACGTCTGTGATGGTATTAACTAACGCATTATGTTCCTCCACGGCAGACCGTCAATTCACAGAATTTCTGTTCGTTTTTGGAGCATCCACCGTACTACCCAGACCTAAGTCATTGTGACTTTGATTTGATTCCGAAGATACTACTTCGTGGCATGGTATTCAGAACAGTTCCAGAGATAAGATAGGCAGTAGATTGCTAACATGAACAGAACAGGCCCTACTAACCGTATATTACGCCTTCCGCACTGCTGTCAAAGGGTTCTACTCATCGCTGGTGACTAATTTGAAAGAGAGTAGCAGGTGCAAACATGTAACGCTTTTGTATCGGTTATGAATAAATATTGTCACTAAGTTCCACCGCGGTGGAGTAGCCGAGCGGTCTAAAGCGTCTCGCTGCAGAGCGCGCGGTTGCTCGCCGTGGAGGTTCGAGTCCTCCCTGGGGCATGGGTGTGTGTGTTTGTCCTTAGGTTAGTTTACCTAGGTTTAAGTAGCTTGTAAGCTACGGACTGATGACCACGCAGTTTGGCCCGATAGATTTACAAACATTTGAACATTTAAGTTCCAACTGCTGCGGATAACCAGTAACTTTTGTTCCTTGTGTATAGACAATCGATAGTAATTAAAAACACTAAAATTTCTATACAAAATATCGAATGATGATAATGGAGACTTGTATGAAATGGCTTTGTATGAAAGGTTTGTAAAAAAAATAGTAATAATAATTTAAATAATTTCCAGCGATCTTCGAACAAGTAGCTTACAACATTTTGACTTGGACAATGTCAAGCGTATACTTATAACAGTCACTTATCAGTCCATTGCCATCTGTAACGGGATGATATATCTTGCAACCGAATGCTTTACCCAACATAGTATGGACACAGCCTCCAAAGCTGCAGAACTACCTCGTAGTGACGGGTAGAGGGAGAAATTTCCTTCCCGCGCTGGGAACAATTTTCCCGCGGAGGTGCGGGCCGCTCATCTGCGTGCGTGAGTTCCGCGGTGCCATCTGGCAAATGCGGCCCTGATCAGCGGCGCGGCCGTATCTCGCAGGTGATGGCGGGGACGGCACTTCTCCAGAGGCCGCCTACTGTCGTTCGCGGGGCGCCGGAGAGGTCCGTATCGGTCCCCGGCGCGTTCTTCCCGGCCGGCGGGGCGGAATCGGAGGATCCGAAACAGTAACGGCGGCGGCGGCTGCCGTATCTGGGCAGACGTGCGTCGCGTCACCAGATAACGGCCGCCCGTTACGCGGCTCATAAAAAGCAACAGCCGCTGGCTCGCTATCTGCCCGCTGCAGATTTACTCCCCTTACGATTATTGCCGCAGCGGCCCGGCACAGCGCGTCACGGCTCCGCCTTATAATGCCGCCGTTCGCGCGGCCCGCGGCGCTCGCAAAGTGATTTTAACCGCCGCCCGCCCGCTATCGCATTTGCGTCTCGGTAGATGCCTATCATCTGTAGTGGTACTCCAGCCCGTACAGTCGATCCTCCTCCGTTCTTGAATAAATTTCGAAACGAACGGTAAGAACAGTGGTTTCGCACCCCTACGTATACGTTTGTACCTCTGAATCCCTCCTTTATTGGTACAGGAAGGATGGAGTTAGTGTGCACCTCCTTTTGTGTCCCAGCCTCGTCGCCGCTTTTGTGTCTCGTTTCCGACGTAGGTGTCGGTGGCCGAGTAGAAAGAGACCGACACAGGAATAATGGATGCACGCTTGTGCAGGTACGAAGGTGAGCAGCCAGTGGGACAGTAGAAACTAGAAACACTAGAGTAAATTAGAACGAGATATATTTTTCTTAGAGACTTAGAAATACTTAACTTTTACATAGTTCTTGACTGCAGAATGCTGATACATAGATTAGATAGAGGCCTGCCTACTGAGGATTCCTAGTGCCTATCTGATAGCCAAGTCTTAACTGGTGCCTATCTGATTCCCAAGTCTTAACTGGTTCCTATCTCAGTCCCAAGTGGCCGATGCAGCAGTCGTGGCCACGAGCGGAGTTGCAGCAGAGGGCGCTCGTGGCTGACGTAAGAACGCCGCGCCGTACGTGCGTGGCCAATAGCACAAAAACAACTGAGTTGTTGCAAAGAAATCCAATTATTATCAGCTATCCTAGGTACAAATACCCGTACCCACCTAGTGTCATAGCGCAAGCTATTGAAAGACTACATCCAGGTAAATATAATCTGCAATCAATCATAGCAGAAGAGGATTTATACAACCATCTACTAATCCAAGAAGAGCAATTAGATGTATAGCTAAATATAACATTATTCCCGCGCTGAGGGTTTTTCGGGGGAGGTTTTTCCTCAGCAGAAGAAAATTGCGGGTAACCTCTCACGAGAAATAAATAAGTAATAATAAGAATTAGCAAGAGTCCAAATCCCCTTTTTGTAACAAAATTAAATGTGTCACCACATAGTAGATAGTTTCCCTGGATTAAAACGAACTCAACGTTCGAAAATGGGCCCGCCATCCTCATATGGGGCGGAATGAAAACAAAAAATAAAAAAAAAAGATAGCCCGATAGTGGGTATTTGTTTCGTGCGCACGGATTCAGGTGACCTCCCAGCTTTTGCAGCATTTCGTCCCTTACTGACTGCATTTCGCCTCTGTATTCTTGAAATCATCGACTGCCCCCCCCCCCCCTCCCCACCGCCACCCATCCACCCGTACCAGCACCGTATCTGTCTGGTCTGGGGCTAGAACTGACTCGCCGGTTTACCTTTTTCTGTCGTTAGAAGCGACTGTAATGAAACTTACAGAGATGCATTGATTTTATGCCACAGTAATTCAACAGCTCGTCATACCTTTTGTTTTAATTTTTACTACCTGAAAACCCGGCGTTACCCGAGTATTTATTTATTTATTCCTGCCATTTTCAGGTATATGTTCTTTTGTATAAGGGCTGTATGTCTGTAAAATCTCTTGGGAATACAATTAGTAGTAAAGAAGTAATAAATTAAAACTTAGTGCATGATGGGGCGGTTTTCCATGTACGTTACTGTTTACATGCTCATATTTCATGAACTACGTTTCGTACTGTGATAAAATACAGAAGGTACACTAAACAATATACTCGTATACTGTCTGTAAAATTTCCTGCGGCTACAATTTGTAGTGTAGAAATTATAAATTGTAACGTCATACGATTTGGTATTACGGTCTGGTGCTCGCCCGCTGGATGCATGACGTAAATAACTGGGTTTCCGTATGGCTGTGGAGTTGAAGCCGGTGGGCTATGCCTCCGAGATGACGTGGCAGAATGTGGTGTCCTGACGGGTGTGGCTTTCCTAACGGTTGCAGACGGCTGATCGGTTTCCCTTACATGCTACCTGCAACTAATTGTTGCGGAGCAAGTGTGGCTGTCGTGTCGCATTGTACCGCTGCACTCGGTGGCTGAGTGCTCGAATGAGGGCGTTGGACGACTGTACGGCCTTCTGATAGAAGATTCTTGTAGCCAGTTGGAATCTGGCCTTGACGGTGGGGACTTCGGAGATCGTGAGGAGGTCTTCCGTTTGGAAATTTCTTGGCAGATGAAGGGCGACTCGCAGCACCCGGTTTTGGAGGCTTTGGAGCCGGTTGATGTGCGACTGCGCCGCATTCCCCCAGACCACCGACGCATAGTCGAAGATGGGGCGGATGAGTGTGGTGTATATGGCAATACCAAGCTAAGGTGGGAGGGTGGAGTTCGGGTTGAGGAAGGGGTACAAAGTCTTCAGCCGTCCACGAGCCTTACCGATGACGTCTTCTATGTGGTATTTCCAGGTAAGCCAACGTCACTCCCAGATATATAGCTGTCCTGCCCCAGGGAACAGCTACTCCCGGCACCGAGAGACGTGGAAGGTCGGCCGGGTCACGTTTCCTGTAGCCTTGTGTAGTTTGCGAACGAACTAGTTCAGAAAAGCGCTCCCACAGGCGAACTAAGCGAACTAGTTCGCAGATCCCTCGCCTCTTAGTTCGTGCGCTCCTTTTCTGAAGACTGACGGGGAAAAGCGAGAGGACGCGAAAGCGCGCAGAATCGCGTGATTCCCTTCTGACAGTTAAAGTCATTTCGAGCTGAGATGCAGCTCAGCTCTAGTTTCATAGTTCACTGCCACAAATTTTCTTTTCTAATGTATTCAGCAGTGTCTAAATAATATTTACTATGAGTACTCTGTATGCAAAGTAGTTGAATACCATTGTATCATTGTAAATAACTGGTTTATTTGCTTAAGTATTTGATGTCTAATTGTCTAAAAATACTGTTAATAGCACACGCTTGGGCAACACTGATCATTATTTGAAAAAGCTGCCCTAACAAAAGAAAGAGCTCTTTCAGTAGCGGTAACAAAAGTCAAAAAGAGCGGACGAACTAAAAAGAGCGACTACTTCGCGACCGAGCTGCGAACTAAAAGGTGAGCTACCGGTCGTGAACTAAAATATTCGCGATCGGTCGCTAACTAAATTATGCGCGATCGGTCGTGAACTAAAAAATGTGCAATATATCGCGAATTAAGACATGCGTTACCGGTCGCGAACTATTATGCCAAACGTATCTCGCTTCTTAGTTCGTTGGATTCTTTTCCGAAGACCGACGGGCAATAGCGAGAGAGCGCGCAGCAGAATTAAATATCACGTTTTTGCCTTCTGGTAATGAGAGCCATTTCGAGATGAGCGTCTGACTGCTAGATTACATACTTCAGCACTACAAAATTTCTGTTATGAAGTATTCTGCACTCAGCAATATCTGACAAATAAATTCCATAACGCCAAGATATAGAGGTAACTCTAAACTTGAACGCGACAAATTCTTCACAAACTGTTTCTTTTGATTTGCGCGGTATCATTAGCAGCTCACGCAGCAAGCGCATGAAGCAGCTAGCTGAGGGAACTTGTCCCTCCACCTGCATGCGCAAACCACAGCGCTTAGCCGTCACTGGCAGCGGACGAAATGAAACAAGGAACTAGTTCGCGGCAGAGTCGCGAACTGAAGTAAGCGCTTCCGATCGCGAACTATTATGCGCAAGTCTAGTTTCCTGGCGACGATGAGCATCTGTGTCTGAGCTCCATTGAATTTCAGCTTCCATTTCGTAGCCCATTGGTTTAGCATGTCAGTTGCTCGTTGCAGCCGAGTTCCCAAATGGCGAGCATTCATGCTGCGGCAGAAGACGGCGGTGTCGGCGCTCGGTGGCATCAAGGGCCGCTTCAACAAGACGAAGCAGCTGATGCGTCGTGGCGTGGCCAGGTCGATGACTGCCTGGTGGCTGCTGGTGCCGCCTTACATACGCTAGCTGCCGGCTGTGACGTTACTGGTGTCCGTGCCATCTCTATATATGGTATATATCGCCGGGTTCCACGTCGCGTTCAGCTGTAGGACGCCGTCTCTATTGAGTCATCACTAATTTCTATTACATCTTTAATTACGCAATCTCAGAAAAGCCGCGATGGAGTAGCCGAGCGGTCTAAAGCGTCTCTCTGCGAAGCGCGCGGTTGCTCGCCGTGGAGGTTCGAATCCTCCCTGGGGCATGGGTGTGTGTGTGTGTGTTGTCATTAGGTTAGTTTACCTAGGTTTAAGTAGTTTGTAAGCTACGGATTGATGACGACGCAGTTTGGTCCGATAGATTTACAGACATTTGAACATTTGAATCCCAGAAACCGTTGGTGCGAGCCACGACTGAGGTATCATAAAACTTGATACGGTGGTCATTTTCTGAAGCATGTTCTGCTAGAGGTGACTTTTCTGTTCTAAATGTTATGTGTAGGTGACTGTAATGGATGTGTTTGTAATGTAGTGGCGGAGTTGATGGGTGAACGGGGAGCGTGAAACCCAGTGCAAGCACATAGCCTGTTCCTCTCGAAAAGCACCAACGGGGCCGCCGAGCTTAACATCCCCTCCCCATCTGACGGACTGATCGAGAGTGTTCCATCTCTTCACTCCAGGAGACGCTGAGAAGTGGTTTGTAATTTAATCGAGGACAGTGCCGCATAGAAAAGTGATCGAGGACTTTACATCACACCCCTCCTGTTCCCTCTGGTGTAAGGCAAAGGCGAAATTGTCAACAGCACATGATGTTCCCGGGCGGTCACCCACCCAACTACTGGCCACGCTCGGTGATCTGGCAGAAATCCGGTGCATCCACCTCGGCACGGCCATTGACTTTTACTTCTTTATTGATCGTGAAGGAACCTGTCTTAAGGTAGTTACAACATGGAGGACATGGGCTGCAAATCCAACTACAAGCTTGTGAACTCCCAATAATTTTGCTGAGAGTTCATGAAGAAGTTTAATAATTTTATGATCCTGTAGAAAGCTCAGATGAAACGTTTTGGAAATATGTGTCTGTGCATAATCATTTGTGTCAGCAATATGTTAACCATAGTAAGTATTTTTCTGACCATAATGGTGAGAAATTAATTCAAAGTTATGCGACCAGTGAGAGTAATCATAGAAGCAGTTATTTATGACGATATATGTGCCCAAGTCGTGACTGAACTTGCCCCTCTCTTGACTGTAGGAAGGTGACATGCCATATCGACAAATTCGGCTGTTTGTAGAAAGCAATGTAAACTGTGATTAATCGTACCATACCACAAATTTTCAATTCTCAACTGTCGAGATTTTATGATCGTAGCTTCACTTTATTCGGAACTATGCTTTACTTACGGTTATTAAAGATTTAACAAATACAGCCTTCCATGAATGTTGAGCTCCAGCCGCACTGATTTAACCGAAACAGCATTACCCAAGTGAGTGTTAACTTTGTTATTGGTTTGCAGGGTGGTTTTATCTCGCTTAGCCACAGTCGTTAGTAATACTCGTCGGCAGTTGTTATCCTGCGTTTCGTCCACTATTTCTATTTGCAATCATGTTTCATCATTTTGTTTACGATATCATTACCTAGGATACTGTCGCTAGTAAAACGTTAAACACTTCAGCCGTTTTCGTCACAGATGCTCCCGCGAATTACGCAGAACAAAAACTAAAATGTACTGCAGGGTAACGTCATCAGTGCACTGCGGTAGCGTCTCGGTGTTGACAACTTGCATCAACTTGGTGTTCATATTATCTTGTCCATCTTCTGAACATTCGTCTGTAAACAGGGAACTGTGTTTAATTTCGCTGAGAATGATTAAGCAAAAAATCTATCTGATTTACCGAAGTATAGAATCTCCTCTTGGTTTACTCATACAATTTATGAGGGAGAAACCACCCAGCGGTTTGGTCCCTTTAATAATTAAACCAATGAGTCAAATATTTTTTCGTTTGTTACGACTTTCCAACTTTCCTGTCGCACTCTTAAAAGGTCCAGGAGAGTATATCTTGATGGTAATTATAATGTAATTTGCACTATGGGAAGTATTCATTACCGCTGATAAAATGAAGACTATATCTGTCTCAATGAACATACAAAAAACTTGGTGTGTTCTCGTCTGTCTTATTTCGCATTCATAGAGTTTTCGCAGTGAACAGAAATATATTCTGGTTGACGCTTCTAGGGTGTGCGTTCACGGCCGAAGATAATCTGCACAGTGTACCAGGTAATGTGGGCCTTGTGATCACAAGTGACAGAAAAAGGGGGGAAAGGGTTTGGTGCCAGGATCGTCCTCCCGCACCCTCATCGAAACACCTACATGAAATACAACTACCTGTTGTGTAGTGATGTTGCAAAGGAAGTTGCTCAGTGTTGCCAATATTCATGATGTCTTTGTTTTAAAAAATAGGGAAACTTACTTTTTGGATGCACCTCATACGTAGTTTATGATCAAATTACTGAGAGAGAACGTATGACCATATTTCAGCTTATCACAATGACCTGAGTATTGTAACGTAGAAACGCATCATAATACTCACTAATACAGTACTACAAGCCTCACAACACAGTCGAAGAGAATATTACCGGTATCGTTAATACTGCTCTAGGGGATTATAGACGCGCAGTTGATTGAATTAAATGAATACTTTATTGTTCCCAAATTTTCGCCACTGTCCTGCCTATGCACCTTAAATTAACGAATTAGTAAATTATTACGTAACGCAGGAAGTGCACTGAAGTATGTTCACCCGGAGAGTGCGCCTCTCCCGAGTTGACACGTGCGACACTCTCGTGTACATTCTACTGACTAGTATTACATGAACAGTTACGATACCGACCCAGCATGGTTTAGAAACCTGTTTCCGAAACCATGCTGGGCAGCATCATGGCTGTTCACTGCAATATGTCTACTAGTGATCTGAATATACACGACATTGTTGACTGTTTTTGCACGAGAGGGTATCCGAACCTGGTAATAAGAAACGTTTATTTTTATTTTTTGCAACTATTGAGGAAATTGACGAACAATAAAGGATCTTTTGTTTTACTGTTTTGATACTGGTGAGGCGTATATGATTTTGATAACCCTTAACTGGGGATGTTGGATGTCAGACACTCACCTAATACTTCAAAACGCACTTGTTACCAGAATTATAAGTACGTCATTTTCATTTCCTATACCTTCACGTAAGTTCGTTCCAAATGGGCATAAAGCGCAGACTCAACAAAACGGTGACTTGTTTGATCTTATTCCCGATCATTTAAATTCCGGTATTTTAAATCTAACCTTACCAGTTGCGGAACTTTATAGGAAAGTTCTTGTATTCCATTTTGCAGTATTTTGGTATCTGACAGGCTGTCTACGGGTAACAATAACCCTGGGTGCAGTTGAAGTCAAAGCAGTGAGTTTATGTGATTAGTTATTGCCAGAAATTCTGCTTATTCATAACCTAGCTCACAATTGAGTGTATTGTTTAGCAATTTTTAGCCCAAGGTGGTGTATGAAACATAGTGACGCTGGATTTGTTGACTGTGAGAGCTCTATACTATATGAATCTGAAAGTGAAAGTAGCGGGGATGAAAAATATAGAACCAAGTTTCGCGAAGTGTACAGTATACCGAATCTGATGCTCAGGACGATGACTATTGGCCATATTTTGCACTCTCATCAACATTACAATTATTTCTTTTGCCTTAAAAAATAGGTAGCGACAACTTTTGATAAATGTATAAATTTAAAAAATCAATTAGTATTAATTAAATAAAACTTATAATGATATAATCAGTTAGATGTGATATATTCAAATAAATAATTTACATCATATAACAGATTAAATAGGGTAAAAATTAAATTTCCAGCAAATTTTTATTTAATAAAAGCAAAAAACAACATCGTAATTACAAAAAAGAATTTTTATTTATACGTAAAATAATAAAACGAAAATGAGATGCCTCAAAAAATGATTATCTTGATAGGGTGCATAAAGTAAAAATATTACTTTCATTACATAAGATAGAAATAAACTATTACCTTTAGTATCAAAAACTAATGTGAATGCCTGTTACCTGCCGTAGATCCAGAGGTAACCACAATGTACACCCTCGTCTCAATTGTTCACTTCAAATCACCTCGTTATCCCGTGAATTGCGGCAGAACATCAGTAGAATAATTCAGATTCCGGTTCTGTATGAAATCATACGAGATGGGGAAGAAACGCGAGGTTTATAAACTGCCCACCAGGCTCCGACAGAAAAACTAAGTTCTAGAACTGCTGCAACGTGCCGATTTGCGAAGCGTAATGGCTTGCAGATTCGTACTAGTTTAATAACTTTTCAAAGAAGGTGTTTTGAAAGTCTCATTGTTCCTTGACATTGCAAATCTGGTTTGTTCATATAAAATTATCATATAAAGGACTATGAAACACTTTCCAATGATTTCATGGCCTTGAACATGTTCGAAACTTTCTCAATTCTGATAACTAATTTTCTGCAGCGTAACTGTTAGCTGATATCAATATAAGTTACTTGTGGAATGTTAGAACAAACTGTTCATTTCTCCTTTCCCATTAGAAAATGAGGCTCACAAAAATCACTGGGTACCTAGAACCCAAAGTCAACAATTGCGTTACAAAAATATAACCTCACAAGTTGCGGGTTAAAATGAAGTGGCGTAAAACTAGATTTTTATGCTAAAGCCGTTTACAAAATTACCCTCCTGTCCATAAAAATTGCTCAAACACGAAAATGACGTGCTACAGATGCAAAATTTGACCAAGAGGAAGAAGATTCTGTGATATGCAAATAATCAGCTAGCTTTTCAGAGCATTCACACAAGGTTGGTGCCGTGCTGAAATGAGGAAAGTTTCCAACCGATTTCGTTGCCTGGTGAAACGTTGTTGTGATGCCTCGTGTATGGAGGAGAATTACGTAGCATAACGTTTCCGACTTTGATAAATGTCGGATTGTAGCCTATCGCGATTGCGGTTTTTAGTATAGCGACATTGCTGCTCGCTATGCTGTTAACAGAATATGGAATTGCTGGGTTCAGGAGGGCAATACGGAACGCCGTGCTGGATCCCATCGGCCTTGTACCACTAGCAGTTGATATGACAGGCATCTTATCCCCGTGGCTGTAACGGACCGTGCAGCCACGTCTCGATCTCTGAGTCAACAGATGGGGACGTTTGTAAGACAAAAACCATCTGCACGAACAGTTCGGCGATGTTTGCAGCAGAATGGACTATCAGGTCACCCTTAACACTGCATCACAGACAGGAGCACCTGCGATGGTGTACGCAACGACGAACCTGGATACACGAATGGCAAAACTTGTTTTCGGATGAATCCAGATTCTGTTTACAGCATCATGATGGTCGCATCCGTGTTTGTCGAAATCGCGGTCAACGCACATTGCAAGCGTGTATTCGTCATCGCCATACTGGCATGACGTGATAGTATGGGGTGCTCTTGTGCTCTTGTTCGCATCGACGGCACTTTCAACAGTGACCGTTACATTTCAGATGTGTTACGTCCCATGGCTCTACCCTTCATTTGATCCCTGCGAAGCCCTACATTTCAGAAGGATAATTCACGACCGCATGTTGCAGGTCCTGCACGGGCCTTTCTGGATGCGGAAAATGTTCGACTGCTACCCAGGCCAGTACTTTCTCCAGATCTCTCACCAACTGAAAACGTCTGGTTAATGGTGGCCGAGCAACGGGCCAGCCACTACTCTTGATGAACTGTGGTATCGTGTTGAAGCCTCATGTGCAACTGTACCTGTACACGCCATCCAAGCTCTGTTTGACTCAATGCCCAGGAGTATCAAGGCCATTATTACGGTCAGATGTGGTTGTTCTGGATACTGATTCTTGCTATGCACCCAAATTGCGTGAAAATGTAATCACATGTCAGTTCTAGTGGGATATATTTGTCCAATGAATACCCTTTAATCATCTGCATTTCTTCTTTGTGTAGCAGTTTTAATGGCCAGTAGTGTATGATTAACTGAAAGATATTCCACGTCTGCATTCCCTCTATACAACTCTATAAGCAGCAAACTACGTTACCCTTTTCAACGGCTGCTCCGTACTCAGCTTCCGAGAAGCGTCATGCATGCTTCACGATTGACCGAAGATCCGGCAGAACTGCAGCATAACGAGATACAAGTCAGCGACGAGCCTGCCATTGCGTGGCAGATCCGCGCCCGGTGTTCCCATCTGGACCGCATTACGGCTCATAATTGGATGGCAAAACGCATTTAATGGTCGCGGCGCCGCAAAGCCCCAGAAATTGCCTGCGGGCCCGCAGTTGAAATAACCTGGCGGTGGCTGGCTGGCCGTCGCCGCTTTGATGCCTGAGGGCGCGGTCGCGCGGCCTCCCACTGACACACGAGCGCACGCCGGGAGACACGCCGGTAGAGATAGGCAGAAGCAGGGGAAGCACCAGGAACTGCGCCAAGAGGACGCTACCCACCCTCCATGCTTCTGACGGTTACTGAGAAGTAACAGCAGTGTCGAGATGGCGTGCTTTACTCTCTAACGAAGCGCGGAGTACGTTAAATGTTGCGATTAATTGATAGTAATTGCCGTGACAAGGCATTCGCGCTGGTTGCACAACCACGTGGAAGGTCTGGGCAGGCGTTTGAAAACATACCATTCAACATTAATTACGAAGTTTTGTTACAGCCTTCCTTGAAACTTCTTATGCTTTTCCTTTACTTAAATTCTGAACACATGAACAACCCTTTTAGAGGTAGATACACTGTACAGTAATGGAAAGTGTCTGCATTGGGATTCAAGAAAAATAGGAACCGTAAAAGTAGAGTGACCTTAAAACAATAAACTTTTCATAATAATTTCAAAGTTTCTCCTAAAATTTTAGGGGAAGAGGAAATTCTTAAACAGCAATAGATTGAAACTATACAAATTGCAAAAGTGTTGACGCCAACGAAAGGAGGAATCTCACACAGAACAGAGGTGTTTAAGATAATGCAGGTTATGTATTTGTTGATATTCCTTTAAAATGCATTCCCAATAGCGAGTATTTCATTTTGTGTCCTTCGGTTAGACAATGCTCCGCTACTGCAGACTTTTCAAGTTGTAACAAACGTGTATGTCTGTGGTGCTCGGTGCATCGATCATTAACGGAGCGAATCGTTTGTCCTATATATGCTTTCCCACAGTGGCAAGGAATTTTATTAACACCCGGCTTTCTCAGCCCCAAATCGTTTTTAACTGAGCCAAGAAGAGCCCTATTCTTGGCAGGTGGTCGAAACACACATTTGATATTAAACTTTTTTTAAGATCCTTCCTATTTTATTCCTGGGCTCAGTTAAAGACAATTTGACGCTTAGATACCCAGGTGTTTATAAGATTCCTTGCCACTGTCGGAAAGCATATATAGGACAAACGATTCGCATCGTTAATGATCGATGCACGGAGCACAACAGACATACACGTTTGTTACAACTTGAAAAGTCTGCAGTAGAGGAGCATTGTCTAACCGAAGGACACAGAAAGAAGTACGACGAAAACCTTATTCAGAAAGGCCACAATCGGTGAAACTTTATCATTTATACAAAGATAAGCTTAGATGACATCTCCTGTAAGAAAAACATTAAATACAAATGGTGTAACGAGTGAGGGTCAGTTTGGGTACTAAAGTGTTGCAGCAAACACTTATTAAGGACGATTTTTGTGTAAAATAATGAATTTAATATAATTAATTGCTTGTAATTCCAGGTTGCAGGATTGAAATTACTTTCATTAGGAACACTGTGAACAATTTAAAAGAAATTAAATCAGCAGAATGGCTGACTTGCTGCACCTACTTGACTTTAACCGTTTTATAGGACAAAACTTTTCTTCTGAAAATTTGAAAGGTGATATTTTATTGCATCCCATTTGACTTACATAGGCATGTGATATGCACAGAATTGTATTATGTTCATTTAACGTGGAGGTGAAAGAAAGGAATAGGTGGTTGATGTACAGACCACTATCCAATTGGGGTGCGGCTTAGACTACTGTACGTGGTGATTATTTAAGAGACCAACTTCTAATAACTAAAAATGGCGTTTGGAAAGCAAATAAGGTACAATTTACTAACTAATTTACTGAATTACGGAAATTGTACACATTACAATATTCAAACAATATAACTTTTCTAAACACAACGAAATATTACATATTCCAATGATAAACGTGTTATTTCCAATGAAACGGGTGAAAACAATGAAGGTAAAGAGCAACTTTAAAACTTGCACTGTTTTGAATTTATGGCAGGTGGGCAACGTAGCTACCACTATCCTATAAAGGATTAAACTAATTCATTTCCGAAAGGTACGGTCGAGGCTGTAGTAAGAAATGTTGTGAAGTGTTGGAAAAATACAGTCTGTAATTACTGCCTAAAGCGTTCTCACACTGTACCATTAACTACTACACCAATCTCTGGCTGTGTCGTCTCTGATGAAGACAAAACTGTTATTTGTCTCTGCCTTGATCGACTACTGTCAATCACACTTTTCCTACACAGTGAACACAGTACAATCAAAAGTCGTATCCTCCACTGAAGGTACACTAAGATTCGCATTGACAGATGTGCTCCTCAAAGTGCATTACTGTAAAGGAGTCTCTTTCTCAATGCACTCGCTCTGAACAAGAGCGCAGTGGAATAGGCAGTCCCTCTCAATCTGCTTGTCTCGCCAAGTATATCCGGCAGCCTTCTCCCTCTCAACGTCTGAGGGGCCTTGCCAACCAATCGACCGTTCGTTAAAAAAGCGGTATGGCATGCTGGCCAATAGTAGTTCAGTTAACATTTCTGCTAGGATGGTTCTCTGTCCTATAGCATTGCTCTCTCTTGCTCTGCCCTTGGCGCTATGTCAACGTAAGTGGCCCACGTGTTACTCTTCGGCGCCAGAGCCCACCTAGCCAACTGTGGCGAAAACATCTATTGTCTCTTTTGTTTCCCTGCTTTTGAAAGAGACAGTATTTTCGTCGAGGTGAAAAGCAGATTTTAAAGTGTGGGTCCTCCCCTGGAACTCCTGGGGGAGTTTAGTGGAAGTGATTGCTATTGTGTTGTCAAGCTAACACCTGCCTTTTTCGTGTGTGTCGACAAGTGTCTTCAATATAAATATGATTCCGTAATTTATCTATTAAAGTCTATTTATGTTTCTCAAAAATGATCTTAACCCATCGAGTTTCTGCTCAAATGACTCGTCTTGATGAGTAGAGGATATTCATGAGCATAGAATATGCAGGAAGTGAAAGTCAGCAGAACGAATATTATTAATGGTCCCACTTGAAAATTAAAGTTTGTGTGTAATATCTATAAACTTAAAAAGTTTCAAATTCATACTCGCAGTAAATGTCTGAAAATCTATGGGACCAAACTGCAGTGCGGTTTCTAGACATACAGTCTACTTAAATTAACTTGCACTAATGAGGTGACATAGGCATGCCCGAAGGGGACACGAACCTCCAACGATTAGCAGCCAGTCCGTGTTCTATATCTACATCTGCATACATACTCCGCAATCCATTCAAAGGTTCATGGCAGAGAGTACTTAGTACCACTGCTAGTTACTTTTCTTTTCCAATCCCATATAGAGAGAGGGAAAAATGCCTGTATGCATCCATACGAGTCTTATTCTCTCTGATCTTCGTGGTCTTTACGCAAAATGAAGGTCGGCGACAACAGAATCGTTCTGCGTTCTGGCGCCTTCCCTTCAGCGACTCCCATTTAGATTCCTGAAGCATTTTATTTTCTTCGGATTATCATCAGGAACGAGGTAGGGTAGTGTTTACTTTTCAGTGTTTATTATTCTATCAGACTGTGATGGATAGTTGGGATTTCAAGTATATAGTTTGTGTTCTTTATTGCGGGATTATATTTAATTATTTCAGACAAAAATGTTGATTATCTGTTGTTCCGAGAACTTATCTACTAAGCACAGCTACGAGAATGTCATGAGGTAGCCCTAAGGTCAGTATCAGTGGTTTGTTGGAGCCTTCAGCGTTTTTGTATATTCCTCTTGCAGTGGTTTCAATCCGGCGTTGTGGTTCTGGTTCTTCTGGAGGTATTTTGATGGGAACTGCGCTGGTACAGCTGCATGAAAAAGTCCTCTCAGAATGTTGTTTTATATAGATTGCAGCCACGGCAGGTGTTTATTTGCTGCATTGTATCACACGGCGCATGCATAAACGATGACTGGCCTTATGTATATTCTGTAGACGAACAATCCGCTTTCTACCGACTGCGTCGATCTTTGACTGAGGTTGGGGTTACAATTCCCCAATTCGTCTGGCGACTTCTAATTGAATCGTATTGTTTCTGCTATGTTAGTCTGGCGACCAATATAACTTCAAGATAGCTGACCGAAAGCTTCCACAGTGCCATTGCCATTCCACAGAGCTGTATCTGCGGTCCTGGCATTGATTGCTTTTTGTTAAACACTACTGCCTGGCTCTTTGACGGTTAAGACCAATCCGCCACTTCTTCACACAAGTTGGTAAGTCAGAACACGCATCTTGCAATCGTATGTGTAAAACGCTTGATGCCATCTGCTTCGTGTAAATATCTATGTTTCGTCAGCACAAATTTCTCGTTCCACCCTCAGGGATTGCGGTAGCTTCGACGTATAGATGGAGTATGGTGTCCGCGCAGCCTGCACCAAAACGCCTTAGAGCGCACGATCATTTTGGGCGGCCATTACTTGAGGCAATCTCTTTTTACATAGCTTGCCTTTTATCGTAAATTCCTCAAAAGAGACACGAATTGGCCCCGATGAACTCTTACTATTTAAGAACAATACCAGATAAATGAAAATTTAAGCTGGAGCTTAAAATCACTGAGAGCAAGAAACTTGAAAGAGAAAACAATTAAATTTAAGAGGAAGCTTCTGTGTCTAGAATACAAAGCTTCAACCTTCTTAAACACCAAAACATTTCGTCAGATTACAACGTAAGAGAACTTTCCAGCTGTGGAACACTTTCGTTTTACAAATACAAAACTTTTTTGTCCCAAGGGAGCTAGTCTTGACGTTGACGTCGGACGGTAGGGCGGGAAGTTTCATCGGGCACTACACGAGGCGGGGATACATAGGTTCAGGTCAGTTACTTACATGGCTCAGCGTCCCCCTATAAGAAACTAAGGGCGCGTCTAACAAGGAAAGTACATGGGCTCGAACAAACATATCTGTATGAACGTTTGGTTACAGGATCTCTACTTTCACCGCAATGTGCTGGTGGGTGTCGTTTTTCTGCAAAGCTCTGCAACCATGCTGTAGATAGCACTGTAGATGTAATTGTAGACGCCATACGTAATGCAGATATCTTAACTATAACTTATGTAATAATCATGGTACATGTTCTCCAGCGAATTGTCATCAAAAGCCGCGACGATAGTTGCAACTTTAACCTTCTTCCCGAAAGACTGTTGGTATTCACTGCCATTGCTTCCATCGACTCTTCCCGCACTTACCGTAGCACTACCACTTGCAATGAGTTGTTCGTCATTATCATCCCTACTGTCATTAATATGAGTTTGTAAAAACAGTATCTAACTTATGCTCATATTTCTGTACCATAACAGATACGAGAAAGCATGCAAATAATTCATCTTCTACACTAATACCAAGAAGGGTTCTTCGTAACTTCATCTCAATTAATTCAATACATTGGCAGGATTGATTAGCAATCGCCGTCCCATCTGTCGGTTCACCACATAAATAACATCACAAATCGAAACTTCGGAGGCACACTGCACCATCCCTATTGGCGAACCGACAGGTCAAAGTGCAATGCAGCATGGCACACGCAGAGGCCACTAACGAACGACTGCAGAGTTTCGCAGATGCGGGAGTATCACTAGTGCAATTAGGGATCTTTACATTATCTCTCATACGATTTTGATGTATATGTGTGTGTTCGAGCCCAAGTTCTTTCCTTGTAAGTGCGCAAACTTTGTGAGGTAACCCTTGCATGTTAACCGAATGGAAACTATATTTTGATAGATTTACTCGTTTAAAAATTTGTGAAACGTCTACGTAATTTTTATGTTGCATAAATATGACCTCTTTGATGATGAACAGTGTAATATGTGTGTATTCTATGTAAACGTAATGACTTGTGGTCATCTGTTCGGTATAAAGTATATTGTGTTTGTCAATGTTTATTTTATTTTTTAATAACTGTTTTGTAAATATATTTTGTACTAGTAGTATTTATTTATGATGTCTTGTTTAGCTATGTAAAATTTTTTGCTTTGTGTGGAAATTCAAAGATGTATAGTTGCATAAAGCATCTACTATCAGACCAAAGACAATGTCAGACTGTGGTGCTTGCTAGTTGTAGCGCAGGCTGCACAGTAGTATCTTCCGCCCCGTGACAATTGTCAGATGTACGTATCGCAGTTCGAGGAGTGCTCAAGTTGATAATGAAACGGTATTATTTTGAAAGTGGGAAGTATTACAAGAGTTAAAAGTGAAATATTTAAAAAAAGAAGTTATTCGTTCGTCCTGCTCAAGACCGAATTCTTGCGTGCAAAATCAGTTTCCGTCGTGTCGTGCGGAACGGGTATGGCGTCGTCGCGGACGCTAACTGTCAGAGATAAAGACGTGGTAGGCGAACATAAATCATCATACTGCTGTTAAGCTGCGAAAGGAGGAGCAAAGAGAATATTCTGTGTAAAAGAGATATCTTGCAAGCTGATGATTGTACTGGAGACAAACCATTGTCACTGACATTGTAATGGTCATCTCTGGACAATTAACTGAGATAAGTAGCAACTGAATACGCATGTCAAACTATTTGTAAGTAGTGTTACATGTAACTTTGCTTGCTGAATTGAATATTTTCAAATATAACGTTAAAGTTATGTAACTTCTACTTTTGTAACGAGTAGTAATCCCACTTTGAGATAATTAATTCTGTAGAGAGAGAGGTAACTTGAATGCATGTTCGGAAATGAATAATTATCTTGACTGTGAATTTTGATTAGCTGCACTTGAACTTAGAATGGCAGACGCCATTATTCAGATACCTGTTGATGGTCAGTAAATGAACTCTGACAATACTTTGATAATAACTAATATTGATCAAATATTATTTCAAAATAATAACAATTCAAATTTTATTAATTGCATAACTTAATGATTAAATTTTCACTGAAAATTGAGTAAAACAAATCTTGTCACCCGAAAAATCTATCTCCTTACCAGAACCAATGATTTTTCAATTAGCGAATGAAAATGCTTTTCCAAAGCTTAACTTAAGTAAAACTTACAATTTTACAGAAAGAAGTGCTATTTATAAAATATTAAGATTAATGGTTGGTTTGCCCCCACATACCTACCACCTCGCCTTGATTATCATAGGAAGTCATTATTCAAAATACGCATGCAAATTACGCGCTGCACATACGCCGTATATTTATTTTCAGCTATCTGGTTTATGCACGTCTCCGAAAGGAAATAGTGAAGAAGGTGAAGGTGAGTGAAATCTTTTGTAAACTTGTCAGATCGAGCCATAGTTCTGTTAATTGCACTAATTGCTTTTCAAATTAATCAAAATGTAATTAAGCTCACTTGACATTGTATTTACGATTTTAAACGTAACTAACAACGAGTTTAAGATCAGGTCAGTTACGTTAACAACCATTATTACACACAATACACGTTTATTTATCAAATCAAAAAATTAATTTCAATAACCCAAACATCTATCCTTCTTGAAACTTCCTGGCAGATTAATATTGTGTGTCGGAATGACCTTTGCCTTTCGCGGGCAAGCGCACTACCGACTGTGCTATCCCGACAGGACTCACGATGCCGCCTCACAACTTTACTTCCGCCAGTACCTCGCCTCCTACTTCCCAAACTTCACAGAAGCTCTCCTGCGAACCATGCAAGACTAGCACTCCTGGAAGAAAGGAGAGTTTCTGTGAAGTTTGGAAAGTAGGAGGCGAGGTACTGGCGGAAGTAAAGTTGTGAGGCGGCATCGTGAGTCGTGTCGGGATAGCACACTCGGTGATGCGCTTGCCCGCGAAAGGCAAAGGTCCCAGGTTCGAGTCCCGGTTCCGACACACAATTTTAATCTGCCAGGAAGTTTCATATCAGCGCACACTCCGCTGCAGAGTGAAAGTTTCATTCTGGATCTATCCTTCTTCCTTTCCTTACAACTTAACTTCATCCAGCACACGAATGCACAATACAATGCATACGTGACACGAGACCTTAAGGCGACGATCCAATCATTGTTTATTATTTTTAGAGCAGAATGCCCGTGTGTATTTCATACAAAATTGTAGTTTTGCTGCAATCTGTACCATATTGCGGACACTTGTTCTTCAAACCAAGAGGACGACCGCAATAACTGTAAGGTTCACGGTGTACATATAGTTCAGAACAAATGACGTCATAAACAATAAGAAGCGCGAAAAACTGATGCATCAAATTGTTGCACATTTCCCCCGTATCCAATTGAGCAATTTCAACCTAATTTTGTGCACGTATGTCTTAGTTTGAGGCAAAACTGCTGTAGTCGTAAGAACCACATACTGCATATAATTCTGGAGATATAATTCCATAAGTAATAGGAGTTGCAAAAAACATAATGCGACGGGACTATTAACCCTCGAGCGGTCGCGCTGGCGCACTGAGTGCGCCATAGTTAAATAAACATGGTTTTCGTTATGTTGGTAACAATGGAGACGTTTGAAACTCTAGCTATTCCTCCACTGTTAACCTCACTATTGTTGTGTGCAGTCTGGTAATTGTCGGTGCTCAAGAAAATTCTTAACAGGAGAATTTGTGAAGCGTTGTCATAACTGGCGCACTCAGTGCGCCGCGCGACTAGTCATGTAAGTATTTTTTTTTCTTTCTCAAACGTAGTGATGTATTTCAGTTACGTTATTCCTACGGTCCGTGTTCATCAGAATACTTTACTTTAGGGCAAGGAAGCGTTTAACCAGCGAGGAACTCGAGTGGTTCTTGAATGAAGATCCAGATATTTTGATAGATGTAGACAGTATGTCGGATGATGACACTGATGATGAAGACGAGGTAATTGCTCAAAGTGACCGTAACACTGAAAGTGAGTTTGATGAAAATGTAGACAGTAACTGTCAGTCAGGTTGTACTGGTGATTGGTTCGTGGGAAAGTTCAAAACAACTATGTGGATGAAAGTAGTGAGCACAGCCAAAGGCAAAGCCAGAAGTAAAAATATTATAAAAACATTTCCAGGGCCAAAGGCTATTGCTAGGGATGTAACAACCGAGATTTCTTGATTCAGTAAGATAATTAGCATGGAAATGATTGATACAATTGTGCATTACACAGACAAATACATTCAGCTCATACCTGATTATCAAAGAGAATGAGATAAAAAAGAAACGTCGAGAACTGAAATACTGGCACTACTTGGTTTACTTTACCTTTTCGGAATAAAGAAAGCTAATCATACGAATGTAATGGAGATATGGAATATCGATGGATCAGGAATCGAAATTGCAAGAGCTGTGATGAGCTACAGGCGATTCCTGTTCTTGCTACGTTGTATTCGTTTTGATGATAAAACAACTAGAGCAGAGAGAAGAAATTTGTTAAGTTGGCTGCAGTACGCTTCATTTTGGAAGAGTTTGTCACCAATTGTAAAAGTACGTACAATCTTAGTGAGTTTGTAACCATGATGAAAAACTTCAAGCTTTTAGGGGACGTTGTGGATTTGTACAATATATTCCCAACAAACCTGCCAAATATGGCATCAAGATATTCGCACGTTTTGACGCGAAAACATTTTTTAGAAGTAACCTCGCGGTATATTGTGGAAAGCAACCTGAAGTAGGTTACGCAGTCTCCAATTCAGCTTCAGAAATAGTTCACAGGCTAATGAGTGATATAGAAGGATCCAACAGAAATGTAACAATGAACAATTGGTACACAAGTTGTACCTTGGCCATATCACTATTCCAGAAAAAGCTTACATGTACTGGGACTCTGAGAAAAAATAAACGAGAAATTCCCTTGGAATTGTTGCCTAGGAAAGATCGAGCACCAGGTTCGTCCCTTTTCGGGTATAATAAAGATATGACATTGGTTTCGTATGCGCCAAAGAAGAACAAGGCGGTTCTGTTGCTGTCAACTATGCATGATTCAGGTACCATTGATGAAGATTCATGTAAGCCTGATATTGTGTTAGATTATAATGCCACGAAGGGTGGCGTTGATACAGTCGATCAGATGTGCGACACATATTCTGTGGCTCGTAGTGGGAGAAGATGGCTCTTGGTAATCTTTTTCGCTCTAATGGACATTGCGAGCATCAACGCCCAGATCCTATTTTATTCAAATGGACAAAATCATAAGATGTCAAGAATGATATTTCTAAAGAACTTGGCTTATGATCTCATGAAAGCACATCTAGTAGAAAGGGCCAAAATTCCAAGCCTTCCTAAGGATATTTCGCTGTTCCTTCAAAGGTAACCAGACAATATCTGAGCAACTTATGCAGCCTTTTTCTAACAAACGAAGACATTGTATTATTTGTGGAAGAGCTAAGAATGTTAACACAACAATGAAGTGTAATTCATGTAAGAGTTTTGTTTGCAGGAAGCATGTGATTATTAGTTACTCGTGTGAAAAGTGTCATGTTGCAACTACAGACTCAGAAGACTAGAGATGTGATCCTTCACCTCTATGAAAATACTGAGTTGGGCTGTCTGTAAGCTGTTACAAAAACATTTCAGTAGACATTCAGTACGAACATATTTGTTTTCAAAGCTGATAGTAAAATATAAATTGTATGATTTAAATTCCTGGATTTTCACCTACGTTAATAATAAGAAGTGCCATTAACTGTCACATTAAATAATTAACCATTTTTTTTGTAAACGTTAGTACTGTCATGAGTTCACGTGAAAAGTATAATAGAACTGAGTCAACGTACGTGGCGCACTCAGTGCGCCGAGCGACTGCCCCTGCACCATGAAAATGCGCGACTGCTCGAGGGTTAATATGCCATATGTGAAGGTGTGTACTTATCGACTTGCAATAAACTTTAAACATCCTTTCTAAATTGAATTATACTTTTTCTTGCTGACAACCACAGCAAAATATAATAGGAAAACAGTTTCTCGGTTACTACTCTTCCCCTGTTCACGAACTAAAACTACGATATTCGCTATGACGTTACAATGTATAATTTCTACACTAAAATTGAACACTATACACACATACAGCTTAATGTACCACCGGAATTGTATCAAAGAACGACACGTAGTTCATGAGATATGAGGACATAACCAGTAACGTCCAAGGAAAACCGTCACATCATGCATCATATTTTACTGTTGTTTACTAATAACCGTATTCGCGAACAGATTTTACAAACATACAACACTTATACAAATTAATATATACCTTGAAAATTATACCATCTAACAACGTATATTCCGTACACTACGATGGTTAAAAACTTGTCACACCATGCACTAGTTTTAATCAATTTGTTATTTACTGCTAAAACTCCCCTGTATTCCAGTCAGTTGAATGAAATTCCTGAATGAATTCTTTTGAGTTACAAGAAAACAGTCGATATCCAACTGTCCATTACTTCCGACAGACCTACGTTTAACTTCAAGAAACTGCAATTTCCAGGGAGGCATGCATTCTCTACTACGATCAGTAAATCACAGGTCCATCTATTATATACTGCAGGTTAGGTTTGACATCTCCATCTTTTTCACAGGGACAACTTTACGTCGCTTGTTGAGGAGTGGGCTCACCAAAGAATTTTTCATATTATATCCTGGGCAAGTAATAAGAACTATTGTTTATAGTCAGGTTTTGAATTAAATGAATGTATGAATGTGACGTGTCGCGTGAATTTTTATTACTACCTTTTTTTTCCGTACAGCACTTATTGTGTAAGTCACTGCGAGGCAGTCAGTCAATATTAAGAGTACACATTCACATGAACACACAAGTTGAATAACACGGGAGGAAACACATATAAATTGGGGGGGGGCAAACATACATATACATGGGGCGTTCATAATTAATAAAAATAATTCACACCTAGCTAGATAACATTAATGTTGCAGAAACACGTTAGGTTAATGAATCAATCAAACTGGAACATGACCATACATTCAGTGGACGCAGTGGACGTGGTTCACAGTCTTCTATTGTCGCTGATAGTACATGTTGTTGACATACCTACCTTATCTCCGAGCAAATGGACTAACCCGTCGCACGTCACCGTCGTGCCCACAATATAGGGAAACAGTCACTTGAAGCGATCGGTGTAACGTAACGGTTTCACTGTGTTTTCGAAACAGGAATAACGCAGTTGGATCAAGATTGAATGTGCCAGAGGACACGACGACAGTGACATCAAGATCTTCAAGGGGCGTTTAGGGAATAGACATTGACGTACTAAATAGTGACACGTTGGGTAGAAGCCTTCAACGAAGGTCGGCAAACTGTGGCAGACATGCATCGGGCAGGTTGTCCTACCGTCTCTGAAGGAGAAGTGCATTCTGTCGCCGCGTTAGTGCGCAGTGTTCGACGCCAGACGATTCGTGAGCTCTCACAAGAGAGCAGATTAGCGCATACGACTGTGCTTCGCATCCTGGCGGAATGTATATGAATGAAAAAAAAGGCAATACAATGGAATCCGGATAATTGAAGGAAATGCACAAATGGATACGTTACGATGTCACTCAGACGCAGTTGCAGCACTATAAGGACGAAGGAAAGGCTTTCTTACGTCGTAACGCTGGATGTGGCATGGCCCACATCGTACGACCCAAAACTGAAACGCCAATCCAACGAAAGGCGTCGTTATGGGAAGCCGCGAAAGTCGAAATTGCGTCAGAGCCCCGGTATTGTGAAAGTTAATGTGACTCTCGTGTATGACAGTGATGGTTTATTCTAACAAATTACGTTCCTCCGCAGCAGATCGTCAGTGCACAGTATTCCTGTTCGTTTTTGGAGCATCACCTGCGACCAGCTTTCCGGATGAAGCGGCAACACTTTCTGCGCAACCCACCAATCAATATGCACGACAATGTGAGGGCGCTTACAGTGCAAGCTGTGGGTGCTCTGTTCGGTCGATGGGACTGGAAGTACTCTACTATCCACCATTCTACCATGTTTTCCGCTATTACTGTTCAAAGTAGTCACCATCGTTGTGTAGAACCCCGTTGCCACCAATGTGTAAGGCGTAGTATACCGTTGGTAGAGTCTGTTCTGTTTAAGATCGAATGGAGAGGTGGAATCTCTGGTACAGTTCTGAAGCGAATGCCATGAACTGGTTCCTTCACTGCAACATACCACAAACAATGAAGTGATAAAAATTAGATTGCTAGTTACAGCATTTTGAGGGTTTAGACCAGTCATTAGATAAAGACTGTTTTGTCAGAAATGTGGATTTTATCATGGCAATGAGTTTTTATCCTCTCTTGGCCTTTTTGAAAATTTTAATAAATAAAAAAAAAAAAACTTTCAACAATTTTAACAAGACCTTCTCTCCAGGTCTTAAATTTTAACCATGAACTTTTGTCACCTCAGAGTGCATAGCTGAAACCGGTTACCCGTGAAAACTTTATTTTTATTTATTTTTTTTTTTATGAATTTTGTCCAATCTGTAGCTGCGTGATCAGGTTGTGGCACTGCTATGCGGAGGACCCGGGTCGATTCCTGGGACTGCCAAGGTTTTTGTCTGGACTGAATCGTGCATGCATTGAATCTGGTGAGGACAAGCCATTTGAACGTGAAGAAATCGACAAGCCATTTGAACGTGAAGAAATCTGCTGAGGTCCGGGACGACGATATCCTCATCACGTGTCACTCCTTACCGCATCCTCTGACCCGTTAATTTCAAATCAGAGATCGTCCTACACTATGAGTTAACCGGTTAATTACATAACTTCCTTTAAATGTTGAATTTCTATACATAGAATATAATCACTCGTAAAATGAAGATTTGTTCTTCATACTCATATCACAAGGTGAGTGATGCTACGTGGAATGGCAAATAGAAAAGAAGCACTGGCAACTACAGCAGGTAGATCTGAGTGATGAATGTGACGCTCATTATTAGTTCGTCTCAGACAGGCGTCTCACAAGAATCTTTGCAGCATTAAGCGGTGACGTAAATTCAGTTTGGTAATTTTCCGGATAGTGATTCACAGTTATGGGCGACTCATACAGTACAGTTGTTCAGTGGTCAAAGTTTGCCCCGTGGATCTGACGAGGTGAAAACGTTTCTTCTTCTGTTGTATATGGTGTACTATCACAAGAAAGAAATCTTCAAACTATCGTTTTTGGCGTGGATGTAGAAATTCCGAACGCATGTCTCTAAGCTAGTCAGTTTCTTCAAAAGAACGTGATCATATTTCAATATTTACACCACTAACGGCGTTGTTACTACATTTCGGCAGTCACGTCTTTTACAGACTTCCACAGCGACGAAAAGCGTGAAGGGAATAACCAGTCCAGTGATAGATTGTAAGAAATACAGCCAATAACAGCACAGTCCTCCATTGCATGCACATATTCAGTAGTTTTACTTGCGAATCACCCACTACAAAAAAGTAACTTAGCGAAAATTACAACACGCGCGAACTCGCTCAGCCGGCGATATACAACTGACGGAAACCCGTATACCTACTCAGCAGCGTTTAATGCGCCCCAACCAGTTAATCACGAAACTTCCCTGTATGTAAATATTATAAAGACTAACGGAGACCCTCCTGCCGCGAGAGGCAAAATTACATATTGAAATTTTAATGAAATATTTCAGATATAATTGACTTTGAAATTCTCCTTGTAATCTTATAATTATTCTGTCACATAAACGTGGAAAAGTTATAGCAGGACCCCACAGCTTTTAATCATGTAAGGTGATAGAGCAAAAGACTTATAAGTGGTAGGCCTAACACGCACACGTATAGAAAAATATTTCATATTCACAGAATGTATGACATTAACTGCAAAATGGGTTAAGTTGAAAATGTGTACACAGCCATGATTCGAACTTGGGTCTCCTGCTTTTTAGACAGTTGCGCTGACTCCTACAACACTGGGGCCAGAGCGATCAATAAAACTGCAATGGATTACTCGATTACGCCTCCCGACAGAGACAAATTCTCAAATTTTGCTTGCCCAATATTACTATACTCATAGTTACGTAATCATTCCCGTATGAGTAACGGTCTGGTAGTGCTTCCACACTGAAGAAAGGATCACATATGACGGTAGCTGTGCCAAACTAAATATGATAAAAATGTCATTAAAAATGTGCAGTGCATGATAGAAACATTGTCCGGAGCAATATTTAGTGAAATAATAAGTAAAATAACTGTTTAGAGTTTATGCACAACTAAATTCAACGGAAACAAGTATTAGACATTCCCGAGACTCCTCAGCAGAGAGAGAGTTGCTGTTTATGATTGAAGTATATTGAAAGTAATGAAAAATATTTAACAACCAACATGCTAAGGAGAGTTTACGGCTTGTACAAAAGCCAGACCGCAGTTATTTGACTCGAAGGGCATGAAAGATAAGCATTAGTTGGGAAGGGAGTAACACAGGGTTGTAGCCTTTCTCCGATGTCATTCAATTTGTACATCGAGCAGGCCGTGAAGGAAAGCAAGGAAAAATTTGAATTCGGGGTTTAAGTTCAAGGTGAAGAAATAAAACCAATGCGTTTTGCTGATGACATTGTGATCCTGTCAGAGACAGCAAAGGACCTGGAAGAGCAGTTGAATGGAATGGACAGGGTGTTGAAGAGAGCGTATAAAATGAACATTAACAAGAGCAAAACAATGATATTGGAATGCAGTCTTAGAAAATCAGGCGATGCTGAAGAAATTAGATTAGGTAACGAAACTATGAAGGTGGTAGATGAGTTTTGTTACTTGGATAATAAAATAACATATGACGGTCGCAATACAGATAATATAAAATACAGAATGGCAATGGGAAGAAAAGCATTTTTGAGAAAGAGAAAATTTGCTAACAACGAATATTAAGTTAAGTGTAAGGAAATCTTTATGGAAGGCATCTGAGTGGAGAGTTGCCTTGTACGGAAATGAAACGTGGACGATAAACAGCGCAAACAGGAAGAGAATGGAGGCTTTTGAAATGTGGTGCAACAGAATAATTTTGAAGATCAGGTGGGTAGATCGCATAACTAATGAAGAGGCACTGAACAGAATTGGTGAGAAAAGCTGGTAGAAGCTGACCTCGGGGATGATGAGGTACTGAACAGGTGAAAAAACGAATTTTTCGGCATACCTTGACTAAAAGAAGGGATCGCTTGGTAGAACACACTCTAACACATCGAGGAATCGTTAATTTAGCAGTGGAGGAAAGAGTATCCGGTAAAAATCGCAGAGGGAGACCAAGAGACACTTATAGTAAACAGATTCAAATGGATGTGGTTCTTATGAGGAGATGAAACGGCTTGTTCAGGATAGAGTACGGTGGAGAGCTGTATCAAACCAGTCTTCGGACTGACGACGATAACAACAGCAACAACAACCAACACCTCATTAGTGCCATCTTCAGGCTATCGAGACATCCAGGATGAAAATGTGATCTATGTGGCTGAATTCAAGTGTATTCACAGCTTCTATATGGGCATGACTGAACTATTCACATAAAAGACAGCAACTCTGCACACGTGCCTATATGGGAGCTGTGAATCCAGTTAAATTCAGCCATAAAGATCACATTTTACTCGGGATGTATTGATGGCCTGAAAGATGACACTAATGAAGTGCTGAAACTGGTTGACGGTTAATGAAATGATTATTCTTACGACTGTTGGTTTTTACTATAATAATTTCAACAAGTCTTTGTTCCCCTGTCCACGTGTGGAGAGGCATCGATTAGTTGTTTTGTTTGTATCTCTTCATTAGCAAGAAAGTATTTCAGAATCATTTAATGCAAATTATAGCCAAACGCATTTGCATCATGTATATGAGAAAACATTATTAATATGACGCTGAGATGATGCTCTTTTGTAATTGAAAGATTCATTTAGAAGTAATCGAATTTAGTTCAGGAAAGTAGCAAGGGAATGGGTATTGTACACAGAGTACTAGATGTCATAAGAGGTACCTGAGTGACAAATCCTTCAGAGATGGTGCAAGCTTTCTATAAAAAGTGATTGTGAGACGATACGCTAAGGAAGTACAACAGCTAGACCAAGAAGTATATCAATCACGAAAAACGACCGCTGAGCATTTGGGAAGGTGGTTGTAAGAAATCACACGAAATAGGCGGGAGTAGTCATCCGTGACATAGTAAGTGTGACCAATAGTCCATAGTAATGGAGTACAGTAGTGAGCAAGTCATCATCGTCCACAAATCTGCGGAGTCAAGGCTAAGAGACGCTAGAGTTGCTGTGAAGAGCGACGTCGCATGACTGGCATCGAATAATTTGGTGATGCATGCTATACGGTGCAACAATCCGACGAAGGTGTTCTTCTTTTCTGTAGGGAAATACCAGAGAAGAGTGGTTCTGGTCGCGGCGGATTTGCCGTGCGCATTGGAGACCATGCTGCGGTGCGCGCAGCCGTTCGCCGTCGGGGGTTCGAGTCCCCCCTCGGGCGAGGGTGTTTATGTTGTCCTTAGGTTAGTTTACATTAGTTTAAATAGTTAAGCTACGGGCTAAAAACTCAGCCATTGAGTCTGATAGATTTACAAACATTTGAACATTCTAGAGTGGTTCTGCACCCTGCTCCGGCTGCATCTAACCACGGCCAGCGGAAGCGCGGATGAGGATGAGCAGCCAGCCTAAAATAGTTTAGGGAAATAATTCAAAAATTTTATTTCAAAACTTCATCTCCCTGTGTGATATCTTCAGTGACATCGAAACCAAGCCTCTCCACCTAACAGGACAGACCCGGCAAGAACCAGTATTGACTGCCACCCTTGTGGATCCAGTGCTGAATCAGCAGTCACCCACGATTGATCACGTGTGCTACTGTTGTTCGGTATCAGCCATCAACTGGGTGAACCGTAACCTTTACCTATTCAGTTTTCTAATCCGCTAACTTAGGCATTCATTCATTGCATCCGACCAAAGGGCGAGTCCCGCTATGTATCCCGTACTTCCAGAATATAGCCAATAGTAACTTGAATCGTATCTTTTATTTATCAGTCTGTTACCCTTTCCTAATCCGCTACAAGCCTTCACTGCTTCGCCTTACATCCTGACAACGCCTTCAGCCCATCTTATTTGTACTGTAGGGAACATGTTGTACTATTTTGGTATCATCCATGGTATAAAGGTTAAGTGCTGTACAATAGATTTTCAAATTCAAGGAAACGAAACCAGGAAATAACAAAACTGTTTGTTTGAAATCTGGATTATTGCAATTACCTAACAGTATACAGAGCTACAGTAGTTACAATAGCCAGTTCCTTGAAAAGGTTTCTAGAATATGCCTGTATAATCCACAAATAATATGTATTACATGCTTTTCGACTCTGAAAGTTGTTTGAGCTGAAGAGTTGCCCCGAAATATTATATGACACAATGGAATGAAAGTAGGCAAAGTAAGGAAGCTTTTTATTTTTATATAGCCTATGTATGTTAACACTTGAATTGCAAATACAGATTTGTTAAGGCGTTTCTGCAGTTTTGTGCTGTTCTTCTCCCAACTGAATTTATTATCAAGTTCTAATTCCAGGAATTTAGTACTATCAAGCTCTTTAATTTTCTTCATACATTATGCAGATGCTGGATGTAAACGTTGTACATGTTCTAAGAAGAGCATTTATTGCACAATACCGGGCGGTTGGAGCAATGTGTGTGGTAAGCTCGCGTACCTTTTGTCGACACCTGTTCAGTAGCCTGGGAATTCTGACACTGGCCTCTCAATATACATTTTCTTCAGTGTCGTTTGTTGTTATTAATATTTGGTTATTCCCAAGAGTTAGCACCTTCCATTCAGTTGGTACTAGACAGAAATCGAATCTGTATTTTAATCACATCTCATTTATGCTTATGGAGAAAGATGTGCAGTATTCTGCTGCATCTAGTTTTAATAAGCTGTCACAAAATTCAAAGAGCATGGCAGTAATCCACGCCCTTTTAAGGATAAACTGAAGAGTTTCATGTTGGCTCACTCTTTCAATTCTGTCGAAGAATTCCTAAATGATTAAAAAAATTAAGCTCTGTGTTATATCGGTGCTTCTTTTATTTATTCTTAGACCTCTCGCATACTTACGATTGCTTTACGTTTAACGTTATTAATAACTGTTCCTTTAAAACAATCGGATGTACTGACTATCATGACTGGCGGAAGTAAGGTTATGAGGCGGCATCGTGAGACGTGTCGGGATAGCACAGTCGGTAGTGCGCTTGCCCGCGAAAGGCAAAGGTCCCAGGTTCGAGTCCCGGTTCCGGCATACAATTTTAATCTGCCAGGAAGTTTCATATCAGCGCACACTCCAGTGCAGCGTGAAAGTTTCATTCAAAATAAAAAGTCATTGATGTAAACAAGAAGCGCCAACTGTCGAAAGGTTGATCCTTGTGGGACGCCCCATATATTTTCTTCACTATCTAATGCTGATTGATGGCTTAATTCACTGTCCCCTTGCACTGACACCCTTTGTTTCCTCTCAGCAAGGTATGAACTATTTTGCAGCATTGTCGGTTATGATTTTAATAAAAGAATGTTATTGTTCACATAATCAAATGCTTCTGACATATCTTAATAAAGACCTGCTGGTTGTAATTTATTATTTAATGAATTAAGTACATCCTTATCGTAGCCTTCTTGATATCGGCACCGTTCAGAAATACAAACCATGTTCTGGACAAAGCTGCAGGTACATTGGCATTTCTAGAATTTTCGGTAATGGCGGATGAAAGTATGGAGTTACAAGAATGGATAGGTGCATAATTAAAAAAATTAAGCTCTGTGTTATACGTTACTTCTTTTATTTATGCTTAGACATATCGTATCCTTACGACTACTTTACGTTATTAACTATTATTCCTTTATAAAATTTGGATGCACTGACTACCATGGCCATTGAATTTTGATCCTAAATACGATCCTGCGGAACATGATAAATATATATAAATAAATAAAAGTCGTTAATGTAAACAAGAAGAACCAACTATCCCAAGATAGATCCTTGTGGGGCACCACACATAATTTCTTCACGATATAATCCCTTGCACTGACACCCTTTGTTTCCTCTTAGGATGGTATAACTGGAACTATTTTGCAGCACTGACAGTTTTAATTTACTTAAAAGGATGTCATGGTCCACATAATCAAATGCCTTTGGCAAATCACAGAAAAGGCCAGTTGCTTGTAATTTATTATTCTATGAATGAAGTACATTCTCATCGTAGCCTTCTCGATATCGGCACCCTTCAGAAATCCAAACTATGTTCTGAACAAATCTGCAGGTAGTACATTAGCATTTCCAGAATTTTCGATAATAGTGGAAGGGGGGATGGAGTTACAAGAAGGAATAGACCAGCTGAAAAATGCTCCTGTCGGAGGAAGAGATTAAGGAATGTACATTCCTTCCAGTAATTTTCGGGTATGCAGCCGGATCCCATTGGCATTCTGCAACGATAATTCGGCCCAGAGACGTCCGGCCATCTTCAAGTGAGTAGGCAACTACTGAAGAGCGCAGGTACGTTCGCGGTATTTATGCGGAGTATTGCGCATGCATGTTTTAGATGTTAACATGCGCGGTACGGCCGAGCTATGTATGCTGCCCTCGGTGGTGAAAGTGAACACTCCTATGATCATTGAGAATCGAATGATTCCGTCGATTTCGCTATGCCTCAATAACTCTAATTACAGGGTTCCACTTTTTATCCAGCTGAAAGCCGTTGTCACGATTTATTATCAGCAAGGCGTATTTCAACCGCTTATTTGATGACTCAGTTCCAAAAGCCGGAAACTGGAGCTAAAATTGTAGTTTTGTTGTATTCCATGGAGTGTCCCATAGAAATGCAGTGTTCTGCTACTGCTGATTTCGACGGTTGCAGAAGACGGGTGTGAATTTCGTGCTCCGTACAGCGGTCTTGAACTGTTCGAGTCATCTGACCTATGTAAGCAGAACCACATTCGCAGGGAATTTTATCATCTTCCGCTTTTTTCAGTAGCAAATCGTCTTTTACAGATGCGACTAGGAGTAAATTCTTCGCTGGCGGAAGGAAGATGACCTGGATTTTATGTTTCCTTAGCAATCTGCCTATTTTAGAGGACACATTGCCAGCATAAGGAAGGAATGCAACTGATTTGTAATCTTCTTCATTGTCCTCGGTGCGCTGCTTCTTGTTATTATAGTTACGTATGACCTTCCTTATTTGGCATGGAGTGCAGCCATTCTCTTTGAACACTTTCTCCAAGTGTTCCAGTTCTGCAGGAAGATTTAATTTTCTTCGTCTGATATCAAGTGTGCTCGATTATAAGCGTACTAAGGACACCAGCGGTTTGTGCGGGATGATGGCAGCTGGACGCCTGTAGGTATAGGTATAGATCTGTGTGTGTAGGTTTCCTGTACACAGAGTGTCCCAAAGAGCCATCATCCTTGCGTCGTACCAGCACGTCAAGAAATAGTAAAGCTCCATCTTTTTCACTCTCCATGGTGAACTTGATATTCTCATGTATTGAGTTTAAGTGACGGTGGAATTTCTCCAGTTCCTCTCTACCATGTCTCTATACAACGAAAGTGTCGTCTACGTAGCGCCAGAACACAGTGGGCTTTAAAACAGAAGACTCAAGTCCCTTCTCCTCAAAGTCCTCCATAAAAACATTACCCACCACAGGGGGGAAGGGGCTGCCCATGTAATTCCTGTTTAGAATACCTGTACGAGAGTATGGGGAAGAAGCTGCTTCAGTCCTGTGAAATTTTTGTATGGGAATATATACACTGTCTTTTAGCGCACACAACCCTAAGTCATTTTACTCAGTCCTTCATTATTGTGAAATTTTAATACGCAGTAACTCCCTTTTACTACCACTGACTATCTAAGTCACTCTGACAGTGTCTCCCATTTCCTCCAACGCGCCGCGGCGGAGTGGCGGAGCGCATTGAGGCGCTTTACTACGATGTGCGAGGTCGTTAGAATCCCCCCCCCCCCCGTGCATGAATGTTTGTGCTGTCTTTCGTATAAACTAGTTCATTAGTAGTTTGTAAATTTAGGCTCTGATATCCCCGCAGTTAAGTCCCATACGCTTTACAAACATTTCAACATTTCTCCCTATCTTCCTTACCACCTTCTTTTGCATTGTCTGTGTCTCATTCTATTACTCTCAAATGTATATCTGTTTTTTCTCTACACACGTCGTTGTGCATGGATTGGTGGGCCTCCGAAACGGTAGACAGAGAAACTCAAATGCGTGGGTGTAGGGAGGGTAGGAAAGTGATCAAAATGTATTGCAGCCAGGACGGTAAGGGTTGTTTCTTACCATAATACCTCAATCCTGAGTGACGTGTGTTTACTACCCACCACGCCATGAGACAGATTTCGTGTGTTGCTTAAATATTAACTTTCAATTTAAAGAATTTGCTACTCTGATTTAAAGTCTCACGTAAGAAATAAACTTCATCATTGTATTCAGATTTTGTGTTTGTAAAATGAATGTATACAATGTAAGAGCTGCTGGTATGACCCATAAGATCAAACTAACGGAGCAAACCATGTTCGAATCGCTTACCGTTCGCCACCTGCCGGTAGCGGACAACCTCTAGCACCGCCGGATAGGCACACCAAAGGTCAACAGTGTGAACAATAATGTATCGGAGAAGTTACGATGACTTTTAATTGCCTTTATTCGAAGATGGTTATAAATACTGATCGAAATTACATTTATTTAGTTGTTTTTGTAGCCTGCTCCATTCACATCCCTCGTTTATCATTATGAAGTTGGCCTTCATTGGACAAATCGGTTAATACTTCAAATAAAATGATAATTTAATGTCTAAACTGTTGTAACATTACAATAAAGTCGCTGTTCTTTCTCCTGTAAACCTTTCAAAAATTAAATAATAAAATGATCATTGAAACAATCAGATCCCTTACCATACTGTTACGGCCTTTGATTTTAGCGCGAGGCGATTTTCGTGTCAGAGAGGTTTCCGGCTCTCAGAGGCGTCGGTTTCCGCGAGAGGGCACAGTACTCTTCCATATGTAGTATACAATAGCTTGAGTACTGTGTGCTAAGTGCAAGGTAGTGTTGGTCTGCGGATGCGATTAACTGGCGGGTAAATCGAAGGTGCGACTAGTGCGTCACTTCCGGTGATCACCGGTATTACCGTAGGAGGCACACAGTAATCGAAGGCTGGCCGAAGGAAACGAAGGCGGAATATCGTTGGCCAGAAGGGGCTTCCGACGAGTGCGCTCCAGACGGACATTTCTGGTACTATCGCTGAGGAAAACAAATTTGTCGGTTGTTTTGAATTTGCGGGCATGTGTACTTTTCGTATTTTTGTATTCCACATAGAAGCAGGTATTTTAAAGATAATTTATATTAACAAAATCTTCTTTTAAGTTCCACAAGTATTTACCTGAGTAACTATTTCTTTTGTAATCGTAAAATAATGTTTCTTGATATGTAAAAACGATGCCTTCATCGAATGTGTGGTAGTTCTTTCAAGCCGCTGATGGAACTTGTATGGACAATTGCATGCTGCAGGTAGAGGAACATCATGTAATCTTCAAGACTATTTAAAAAGATTGCATAAGGATTCCTACAGTAACAATAGAAAAACAATATGAAATTGGTTAAGAATAGTTTAGGAAGTGTCGAAAATACACGATACCTTCAACCTTGACACATTTCATTATTTCCACAATGCAACCATTCGAAATTGTGGAAGACGTACAGAGGTAGCTGCAAAGCTTTCCTTAGACATTTTACGCTAAAAGTAGCACAAGCAAAGCGATAAAAACGACGATGAAACGGTAGCACCAGTCCGTTTCTTTGCCGCTTGTATATCGTTTTTGAATGATTGTTGTGGAAAGACTATTCGACAACGTAACAGGTCTACACTAGCTTGGAATGTCATAGTTTTGGTTTTAATATTGTGATGTATAGACGCTTCTTTCCAGTTACGCCGTCATCGCATTACTCTGTATTCACTATCTTCATATTGATATCACAAAACAAGAGACAAATGTACACTCCTGGCCATTAAAATTGCAACACCACGAAGATGACGTGCTACAGACGCGAAATTTAACCGGCAGGAAGAAGATGCTGTGATATGCAAGTGATTAACTTTTCAGAGTATTCACACAAGGTTAGCGCCGGTGACACCTACAACGTGCTGACACGAGGAAAGTTTTCAACCTATTTCTCACACAAACACCAGTTGACCGGCGTTGTCTAGTGAAACGTTGTCGTGGTGCCTCGTTTAAGGAGGAGAAATGCGTACCATCACGTTTCCGACTTTGATAAAGGTCGGATTCTAGCCTATCGGGATTGCGGTTTATCTATTGCGACATTGCTGCTCGCGTTGGTCGTGAACCAATGACTGTTAGAATATGGAATCTGTGGGTTCAGAAGGGCAATAAAGAACGCCGTGCTGGATCCCAAGCAGCCGAGATGACAGGCATCTTATCCACATGGCTGTAACGGATCGTGCAGCCAGGTCTCGACCCTTCAGTCAACAGAGGGGGACGTTTGCAAGACAACAACCATCTGCACGAACAGTTCGACATTGTTTGCAGCAGCATGGACTATCAGATCGGAGACCATGGCTGCTGTTAGTCGGGTCTGATGACCCTGTACTTAAGTCCCATAGCCGGCCGCGGTGGCCGAGGGGACTGAGGCGCTCCAGTCACGGTCTGCACGGCCACTACGGTCGGGGGTTCGAATCCCCCCTCAGGCATAGATATTTGTGCCGTCCTTAGTCTTAGTTAGTTCATAAGTAGTTTGTAAGGTTAGGGACTGATGACCCCGTAGTTAAGACCCATAGACTATACAAACTTTTGAATTTGAATTTAAGTCCCATAAGCTCCACAAACAACAACGAATGCTGTTACCCTTGACGCTTCATCACAGACAGGAGCGCCTGCGATGGTGTTCGCAACGACGAACCTGAATGCACGAACGGCAAAACGTCATGTTTTCTGATGAATCCAGGTTCTGTTAACAGCATCATGTTGGTCCCATACGAGTTTGACGACATCGCGGTGAACGCACATTAGAAGCGTGTATTCGTCATCTGGCGTATCACCCGGCGTGATGATATGGGGTGCCATTGGTTACACGTCTGGGTCACCTCTTGTTAGGATCGACGGCACTTTGAACAGTGGCCGTTACATTGCAGATGTGTAACGACCCGTGACTATTCTTCGATCCCTGCGAAACCTCATTTCAGCAGGATAATTCACGACCGCATGTTGCAGGTCATATACGGGCTTTTCTCGATACGGAAAATGTTCGACTGCTGTCCTGGCCAACACATTCTCCAGATCTCTCACCAATTGAAAACGTCTGGTCACTGGTGGCCGAGCCACTTGCCAGTCACTAATCTTGATGAACTGTGGTATCGTGTTGAAGCTGCATGGACAGCTTTACCTGAATTTAACTGCTGTATTACCCTCCAAGACCCCATACTTACGAAAAATTTCGAATAAGTCTAAAATATTGACAGATAAGTAATCTGTACCCATAGAAATGACTGAACATTAGGAAACATTCTTCGTTGATAGAAAAGGTATCGGATCCTTCATTAATCTGTAAAAATATGTTTCTTGGGTCTGGATTTATTACACCCCCCATCTTGTAAGTGTTATCATAAAATGTACCGTATATGGGAGCCTATTCAAGATATGGACACACTACAGCAGCGTATTCGTGCAGAGTTATGACACCTGCGATTTTAGCGTTCGTATATCAAATATAGCATGAATGCGCTTGTTTCGAGACAAATGGAAATGATATTCAACACATGGTGTAACTGTGCCCCTATTAGAACGCAGGCTCTGTAACCAAGTCTGTTTGATTGTAGCTTGGAAGCAGTGCATTTCCGGACAAAAGTTTATAACACCGTTAATTTGCTATTGAAGTTAGTATTCACCTTTCCTATTTCAAATTCCTGATTCGAATCTACATTTCAGAATTTTGTATAACTTGTTTCCGCGTTCATTTTACAGCCTTGTGACTTTTTCAAACCCACCCAGCTTCATATGGGCACTAGAGCACTTATTATAGAAACGTTACTTTTCTTTCTTAGTATCGTAGCAGTGTACCATAAAGTTCGTAAGACACATATCTCTTATATTTGAGACTACACGGTTTTATAATCTTTGTGCTTCGTTTGATCATCAGTGTGCACTTTTAATCATCATAAGATCTACATACGTCCTCTGAAATCCACACAAGGGTGAGTGACGGAGGGTACTCAGTTCCACTACTAGTTACTTGCTTTCCTGTTCCACTCCCAAATAGAAAAAAGAAAAAAATTATGCTTGTACTCATCCATACGAGCACTAATATCTCTGATCTTATGTTTTTGGTCTTTACGCAATTTGTAGCTCTGAGGCAGTAGCATCTTTTTGCAGTCCGCTTCAAATTCCGACCCTCTAAATTTCTTCAATAGTAGTTCTCGAAATGAACGTCACCTTTCCTGTAGCGACTCACATTTGATTTCTCGAAGAATTTAAATTACGCATTGATTGTACCAGTTACAAAACTAGGCGCCCAGCCTCTATATCCTCCTTTAAAACCATCTGGTGGAGATCTCAAACACTTGAGCAATACTCAAGACGGGGTCGTACAAGCGTTTTATATTCAGTCTCCTTTACCGACACACCTTACCAAATTCCCTCAAAAAACCGAAATAGACCATTCGTCTTCCTCACGATTGTCCTTATACGCTCATTCCATTTCATATCGCTGTGCAGCGTTACGCTTAGGTATTTAAATGACGCCAGTCTGTCAAGCAGCACACTACTAATGCTGCATTCGAACATTACGGGATTGTTTCTCCTACTCATCGGCATCACTTCATGCTTTTCTACATTTATCGCGAGTTTCCACCCCCCTTACAACCTAGAAATTTGGTACAAGTCATCCTGCATCCTACTACAATCATTCAATGACGACACCCTCTTGTTCACCACAGCTTCATCAGCAAACAGCCACAGATTGCAACTCACTCCGTCCGTCAGATCATTTATGTAGATGGAAAACAATAGCGGTCGTATCACACTTCCCTGGGGCACCCCTGACAATAACTTATCCTCTGATGCACACACTCCATCGAGGACAACGTACTCGGTTTTACGAGGGTCACTCCAAAAGGAATGTACACTATTTTTAATGCAGTTTTCATTCTGAATGTTTGAAAGTTTTACAGTGTTTAGATACACCCTTCCCGATTGTTTTCAAACTTAGTTCAACATGTTCCCGTGAGTGGCGCAGTCACTACATGTCTTCAAGATGGCTGCTACACTTGACGTTCGTCAGAAGCAACGTGCTGTCATTGAATTCCTGTGCTGTGAAAACGAGACAGTGGGAAACATCCACATGAGGTTGAAAAGGTGTATGGAGATGCTGCTGTCGATCGCAGTACAGTTAGTCTGTGCGCAAGCAGGTTACGTGATGAAAGCGGACAAGGCAATATTGAGGATCGTCCTCGCAGCGGCAGGCCTCGTACTGCACACACTCCAGACAATGGGCAGAGAGATAACGAATTGGTGACTGCTGACAGACGCATCACAGTGAACCAATTGTCACGCTACTTTGGGATAGGGGAAAGAACTGTCTGCAGAATACTGAAAGTGTTGGCGTTAAAAAAGGTTTGTGCCAGGTGGGTTACCAATATTTTGACAGAGGCTCACAAAGAAACACTAAAAACGGTATGCAGCGAACTTTTGCAATAGTATAGGAATGGTGGAGATGAATTTCTTCGAAGGATTGTGACAGGTGATGAAACATGGCTCCATCATTTTTCACCAGATACTAAGCGGCAATCAATGGAGTGGCATCATGCAAATTCACCCAAAGAAAAAAATATATTCAAAACCACACCTTCTGCTGGAAAAGTCATGGCTACGGTATTTTTCGATTCCGAACGACATTTGCTTGTGGTCATCACGCCACATGGAAATACTATAAATTCTTATGCATATGTGACGACACTGTAGAAACTAAAAGCTCGACTGAGTCGAGTCATGTTCGACCACATCGGCAAAAGCAGGATGTTTTGCAATTGCACGACAATGCACGGGCACATGTCACTCAAAAAACCATGGAAGCGATCACAAAACTCGGATGGACAACAATGAAACACCAGCCTTACAGTCCTGAGCTGGCTCCATGTGACTACCATCTCTTTTGGAAGCTGAAAGACTCTCTTCGTGGAACAAGGTTAGCTCTCCCTTGTGCACGCTGCCAAACAGTGGCTCCAACGTGTTGGTTCTGAATTTTACAGTGCGGGCATGTAGGCGCTGGTTCCAAGATGGCGCAAAGCAGGTTAGAGTGATGGGGTTATATGGAAAAATGAAAATATTGTTCCCAAAGGATGTATATACAAATTGTAAAACTTTCAAACATGTAGAATAAAAACTATATGTAAAAAAAATTGTGTGCATTTCTTTTTGAGTGACCCTCGTATCCGAGTCAGGTTGATTAAGAAAGAGATTGACTGCTGAAGTACTGGACGTCATGTCTTCATAATCCGAAATATGAAACTACGCAAGCATCGTATTATGAAATAATAAAGGCTTTTTTACATGTACGGTTAAGTTTGAAAGTCACCGAATATGGAGCTTTTCCTAAGTGGCTTTCTGCTCTATTTCAAGGATATTTGGTTGCCACACCAACCCAGTGCCATGCACCTCATTGAAGTTTAAACGCAAACCTCCCTTATGAATCACACCGTCCATCGGTGAAGACCGCATAAAAATCTAGTTCTTGAGTTTATCGAGAATTGGAATGTCTTTGTTTTTCAATTTATGTATATGTTTGGATAAATAATACAAACGCTGCTCTTACAGCACAACGACTTTAACTGCTTTACCTACGCTCTCCTTTAACATTTAATTCCGCTGTTAGCTGTTACCTTAAGGTGTATTTCTGCTCACTGTAATTTGAGTTAAAAGAGGAATGAAAAACTTTAACGTTTCAGATTACAAGTTTTCACTTATATTGTTTTAAATATGAAATGAATAATAATAATCTGCATGAAAGCAGTGCCCATATACGGCGAACTATCCAAGGATCCTCTCCGATTAAAGTTTTTAATAATGATCTGTATTTCGCGGTGTTAACGCAGCGGCAGGACGACACATCCGGTGGATTCGGTTCATAAATTATTCATCCGGTGCGCCATTATATGGCAAAGTGATTCCGAAATCGCGGCTTCCTGAATACATTTCTGTAAATCAGGAAGCATTTGAATTGAATACAGCCCTCACAGCTCCACTGCATCCTACGGTGGCGGCAACCACCGTATCGAAACTGTGGCTGCGGTTGCCTATACGGTAGGTCTCCGATTTGTATCCTTAAACCAGCCCTTCAACTACTCAAATAAATTCATATTTTTTTCCGTCAGGAGCACGGATATACAAATACACGGATAGCAACAGATTTCTGAAAAAAAAAACGCTTTCTAGGTTTTCGTTAAAATAAAAAATAAAAAATCATAAAGGTCATTTTTAAAGTAAATTAAATAAAGTAAAATAAAAACAATTTATTAATAGAGTAATATAAACTTTATTTTCGGATTTAAGTTGTATCATAAGCTACAGTGTACCCTTTTACACTCGTCGACGTAGTCACCATGAAAATTTAAACATTTGTCAAGTCGTTGCGCCAACTTTTACATCCCACCATCAAGTAACTCTGACGCCCGATCATCAAATTTTTTGTAATGCCTGTCGGTAATAATGTGCTAACCTACAACTCTTGAATCTGGACATGGGATCGTGTATGTTCGTTCTTGATGTATGAAACCGTGGCTCAGTTTTTTATTACACAGGACGACTAGCCCTCAGACCTAACGTCTCCCTAATTTCTTACATCTCCTTATACATTTTTCGTTGTCATCAGCACAACTAGATGGCACACAAACCTGTACTACTGTGGTCGGTGATGGCTGACCAGAAATCCTGTTCATCCTACCTCACCGTATCTAGCTTTAACCTATCCATTTCTCTTTTCAAATTACCAACCCGATTAAGGGTTAGAACATTCCATGCTCCGATCCGTAGAACGCCTGTTTTGTTTTTATTGATGACGGCATCATGTGAGTATTCCCCGCCACGAGATAGGATATACCTCCGAAATATTTTACCCCAAGAGACAGCATTATCACATATTCACACAGTAGAGATGCATGTCCTCGGGAGAAGAAAGGACTGGAGTTTTCCCATTATTTAAGTCATTGGCAGTAACTGCATGAGAAAGCCACTTAGCTGATTTCACACGGCCAGTTAAGTCAATAAGTCAGGCTAGTGAAAAGGCTGCTGCTTCTCTTCAGGAACCACAGGTTTGTCTGGCATCTCCACAGATACCGCTCCACTGTGGCTGCAATTCCGGTTCGGTTATCTGTATCGCTGAGACACGCAAGTCACCTCACCTTTCCAATGTGTGTGGTGCATGTGATATAGTAGTTGTAATAACAATGGACTTCAGCTATGGGTGTAGTCCCAGAAACTAAAAACTATACCACAAAGGAACCTATATCTTTCTAACGAATGAAGAAGTGTTTCAACTCTGATCTCCTTTATATGAATTACAATAACGAGAAAGATTCTATGAAGCAATACCTTCCAAAAACATTGATGATATATAGGAAGCACACAAAACCTTTACAGCCTCATTCTGCACATTTAATGTTTCAATATGATGTGAGCCTACAGTAAACCATTCCGGGGCAGTAATAATAGGAAGCAAACGCAAAGCTGAAGTTCTAAACGTAACTTTTAATAAATCTTTCACGCAGGAGGACCGCACAAGTGAACCATCATTTGATCAACGTAGTAACTCCGAAATGGAGGACATAGTAATAGGTATTTCCGGTGTAGAGAAGCGGCTGAGGGAGCTAAATAGAAAAAAAAATCTGCTGGTCCGGATGGAATACCAGTTCGATTTTACAAAGAGTATTCTGCGGCAGTGGCCCCCGACTTAGCTTGAATTTATCGCGAATCTTTAATTCAGGGCAAAGTTCCTAGTGATTGGGAAAAAAGCGCAGGTGACTCCCGTTTATAAGAAAGGAAAGAGAACTGACCCACACAATTATAGGGCAATATCGTTGACATCAGTTTCCTGTAGAATTTTGGAGCATATTCTCAGTTCGAATACAGTAAATTTCCTTGAAACGGGAAAGCTTGTTTCTATGAATCAGCACGGGTTTAGGAAACATCGTTCATGCGAAACTCTGCTTGCTCTTTCCTCACATGACATCTTGTGAGTCATGGATGAAGGGCAACAGGCCTAAATCAATACTTTGGGCGAAACTAGCCGATACCGCAAGCGAATATTCGGTCGGTCCTTAGCAACAACCAATAAACACGAACAGATAACAGGCCTTTATGGGATGATAGCCAGATCCTACAATTACAGGTCCTGAAACGGAAATCTGACTGCACTCAGCTAAACCCACACACAAAATAGCCAAATAAATACAATGGCGCCCAGCGATGTTTACGCCTCCTTCGGTTATGGTGGACACATGTCAAAACACGACTGTGTACCAAAACAACGAAGACATTAAAGACTGGACTGCCAAAATACAGCCTGTGTTTCGGACAAGAGAATCAAAATTATGCTGCCAGCGAGCAGGAAAGGTGAGTAGCACGCAAGCGGCTATTAAGCAGAAGACACACAGGTTGTGCTTAGCAAAGCAAAACTGCACGAAAGATAATAAGTATGAAACAGAACCGCCAATATTACAGCACACAGCAGCAACAACAACAAGTCAGACAGAACCAAACTGCAACTAAGCAAAAAAAAAAAAAAAAAAAAAAAAAAAAAAAATATAGAATGTCTAAGCCTAATAGGGATTTACCCGTCTCATCAACCTCCGGAACAGACACCTCCAAATCCAAGAATGAGTCTAATATGTTTATCTGCCCAGAGTGTGGTGAAGTCTACAAGGAGCCTATCGTGGGAGACTGGATAAAGTGTGACAAGTGCTCGAAATGGTGAGTGCATGGGTTACGAAGGACACGGCAGGTTTTCTTGTGATTTATGTTAGTCAGTTAGTGCGTACTGTTTGACCACACCTTGCGTACTCTTTCCCGACGTTGCGGCTAAAAAGGAGGAGACTTTTATGTTTGTTGATATTTAAAGTTTGTAATATGTAGTTGACAGCTGTAGTTGATGTATGTTTTGTTAATAAAAGTTTGTTTTAACCTTCTCATCTACTAAAATTAAGGGCTTAAATAATAAGTGCGTACTCTTTCCCGACTTTCCCCTACGTGTACGAAATGCAAGTTTCTGCTTTGCCTAAATAAGAAATCAAATTGCTTCAAGCAATTTCATGTAACCCAAGCATTAGATTCAGACATGAGCACAAATGTAATTCAAAGCAATGTAGGTTATTTTGTATTTGTAATAAAGGTCAATAAAAAATTCCAATGGATGATGAGTTAGGTCAATAAGCCGTTTGTATCTCAAATTCCTGTTCTCGCAAATTTGAAACGTACCTAATTATACCAACTACATATCCGTTTTATTGCAATTGACATTATAAATGATCTAACGTACCAGTACTGAGCAGAAAATTTTATACATATTTCTTCGTTTTTTGTCCTCATTTTCCACAGTTGCAGTTATACAATTTGTATAGGTTATGGGACCGTCTTTTGCAACTGTAAATTAGTGTACTTTAGACCAGACGCGTTTCGCTTTATTCTAAAGCATCTTCAGTGGTCAGCTATACAATAAATGCCGGCCGCGGTGGCCGAGGTGACTGAGGCGCTCCAGTCACGGTCAGCACGGCCACTACGGTCGGGGGTTCGAATCCCCCCTCGGGCATGGATATTTGTGTCGTCCTAGTTCGTAAGTAGTTCATAAGTAGTTTGTAAGTTTAGGGACTGATGACCCCGTAGTTAAGTCCCATAAGCTTAACAAATATTTGAACATACAATAAATGGATTGTATTACATTATTTTTGTTTTTACTAAATTCGATCTGTAACAGTTCTCATGCAATTGGATTGTTTTGATTCTGAATAAATTGGACTATTAATATTACTCACAATTTATTTATTTATTTTTTTTATTTTTTTTATTTTTTTTTATTTTTTTTTTTTTTTTTTTTTTGTGGCTTCATGTGTGGTTTGTAGCACAGTGTCACTTGCTGTCACTGCTTATATTTACACTATTTACACTTTTTTACAGTAAAATTTCTTACGAAAGTTTTTGAAACATATGGTTCGTTCAAACAGCTGCAAGACTGCAGCTTCCTGCAACTTCCTGCAGCAGCAAAGGAGGCACTGCCGCGCATGCGCGGTACCGATGACGTCAGTCAGACTGCGGGAGGAAATTTTCCCTGCAGCTCATGCAGCCAGGACGCTGCAGCCGGGAGCTTCCTTGAACAGCCGGTAGGCTGCAGCGAGCTGCAGGATTGCTCTTTGAACACGAATTTCCGTACTGCGCATGCGCGGTTGCAACCCTGCAGCTCTTTGAACGAACCCATAACCATTTCTGTGGCCTGGCAGGCTCTGTATGTCGTTTGTTTTGTTTGTCTATTGTCTGTGTGTGTGTGTTCTTTGCTTTCGAGTTCTTTGGTTCGAGAAAATTTTATTTTTGATTGTTTTCCTTGCAGTAGAAATTAATGCAGGCAGTAAGAGGTTAATTTCCTTATTGCGCAACACGAAAGCTTCCGCCCTCGCAAGGGCATTTCACATTGAGGTATAAATTCTGTGTGTGTGTGTGTGTGTGTGTGTGTGTGTGTGTATGTGTAAGTGCGTGCGTATGTGTGTCTAACAGAGTGAAAGAGACAGAGAGAGAGAGAGAGAGAGAAGATCTAACGTACCAGTACTGAGCAGAAAATTTTATACATATTTCTTCGTTTTCTGGCCTCGTTTTCCGCAGTTGCAGTTATACAATTTTTGTAGGTTATGGGACCGTCTTATGCAACTGTAAATTAGTCTACTTTAGACCAGACGCGTTTCTCTTTATTCTAAAGCATCTTCAGTGGTCAGCTGTACAATAAGTGGTTTGTATTACATTATTTTTGTTTTAGTTTATACTAAATTCGATCTGTAACAAGTCTCATGCAATTGGATTGTTTTGATTCTGAATAAATTGGACTATTAACATTACTGACGAATTTTTTTATATTTTCGTCTTCATGTGTGGTTTGTAGCACATTGTAACTTGCTGTCACTGCTTATATTTACACTATTTACACTTTTTTCCAGTAACATTTCTTACGAAAGTTTTTGAAACATAGCCATTTCTGTGGCCTGGCAGGCTCTGTATGTCGTTTGTTTTGTGTGTATAATGTCTGTGTGTGTGTGTGTTCTTTGCTTTCGAGTTCTTTGGTTCGAGAAAATTTTATTTTTGATTGTTTTCCTTGCAGTAGAAATTAATGCAGGCAGTAAGAGGTTAATTTCCTTACTGCGCAACACGAAAGCTTCCGCTCTCACAAGGGCATTTCACATTGAGATATACATTCTCTCTCTCTCTCTCTCTCTCTCTCTCTCTCTCTCTCTCTCTCTCTCTCTCTCTCTCTCTGTGTGTGTGTGTGTGTGTGTGTTAGTGCGTGCGTACGTGTGTCTAACAGAGTGACAGAGAGAGAGAGAGAGAGAGAGAGAGAGAGAGAGAGAGAAAGTGGGAGACGTGGTGGAATGATGAAAGGGATTTGACGTCTAATGCGAGAGGGTCTCTATTATTGTTCAGAGCGCTCGCCCCCGGTGGCGTCGCGACGCGAGGGAACTTGTGGCGCCCCTGTGCCCACAATTAAGAGCCACGAGTCTGCGGTCGCTGCCAACCAGCTTAACTTCTCCCCTCTGGCTCCGGAATCTCATTAATTACTGACGCCACTTAAATAATTACTCTCGCTGCGGTAAATAATACAATGGTCGTCTTCTTAATGGCGATGCTTCTCTGTCCACACGTGTTTTCAGGAAATTACATTAGCTCGTTATTTGCAGTTTCATTTTTTTCAAATGTTTTGGTCCACTTTAGGTTAACGGTAGTAACACTAAAAGTGGGCCTTTGCGATCATCTTTTGACAGCTCGAAATTTAAATGCAAATAACGGCTTAGCTATTCATCTGACACGAAAATTGAAGACCCTAATTTGTAGAGGAGAAAATTCTCTACAACTTTGCTCTTTTATGTTTTTTTTCATATCTCGTAGCGTTTCAAAGAAATTTGCAAAAATAACGGCGATTTTGGGATGTATGTATGTCTGTCTGTCCGTAACGTGTTCCCTGTTTTTAAGACGAACCTTTCAGCCGATGAGCACCAACTTTAACAGACATGATTGTAGGCCACCAGAACCTCCCTTTTTCAAATTTTTCGGGTAAACAATACGGTAGTAATACCAAAAGATGTCGTTTGTAATATAATTGTAATTGCAAACGAACCGTTCAACTGACACGAAAATTGAATAACGTAATTGGTAGAGGAGAAAATTCTCTACAACTTAGCTCCCTTATGTTTTTTTTTTTTTCCATAGCTCGTATCGTTTGAGACATATTTGCAAAAATAATTGCAAAAATAACGGAGAACTGACACCCTCCATTGAATTAACGAAACCCAGCCGTTCGGAGATGTCACATGACATTCCTCGCCCAGAACTCTCTCTGGCATACGCCATCTTGCGTTGCGTATTTGATGATTTTCTTATTGTAACTTACACGTTGTCATTTCAAAGCAATGGCGTGCTGAAGAATTAACAAAAAACATCGTTCTTCGTACGATAAATGATAATCTGGTGTCTACAAATGCCATATTAGCATCAGTTAACAATGGCCATCAATAGAATGAGATTAAAGGATTCATGTTTTGATTGATAGCCGTTGCGTAGTTGGCGAGGCGTTGGACTATGACGCTATAGGTCAGTGGTTCGGAAGCTGCCACTACCTAATTTTTTTCCTAAAATGGTTTCAGACACTCTTATTAATTAATTTTTTATTATTTAGATTATTATTTTGGTCCAAAATGTTTGTAAAAACTTATAAAACTACAAATTAAAGTGGGCTGTAAAACACGTTAGTGCGATTTTTTTTCTTCAATAATCTAAACTTGTAACACTAACTCGTCGAAAACTACGTCTTTTGCATACAGCTAAATAATTTTGGTATCGCTCCGCATTTACAGATGTCATCTATCTATCTCCATTTTATAGGCGCCTGGGTCTAACCGTCCCTTAATGGAGTATTTTGCGCATACATCGGGGTCTGATTCGCTATAAGGCTCCTATAAACCCCTAGCTAAACTATCCGCCATTTTTCTCACAAGCTGTAGGAGTTACCACGTTCCGGACGAAGCTCACGCGTTATCTCGCGTTTCATTCAACTCGCTCACACTCGCAAACTACTCACTGTATCAACGTGAAACTTTCATCAATGTGTTCGTTAAGAACTACACTACATTTTCATTTTAGTTTTATTTATGGCAATAATTTATAAACAGCATATACTGAAAGTTTACGACCACGCACTTTCTGACGACGTTACAGAATTTTCGACATGCGAGGAACTTTTTTTCTGTTGAAGTTAGGTGAATACATTAAGCGAATGAAATGTTCAAAATACATCAAATTTTCATCCTCTCCAAACAGAAACTCTGTGAGAAATGTATAACTTGAGATAATATCAGATAAATATGACGCACTGGGATCCGCCCGCCCGTCTAGTAGTAACACGTCTTCCGTATTACAGCATAACATTTATACTTGAAGATACTGGTACTGACTTCTTTTAACCCGTTAAATTTAATAGTTGCACACTACAAAAGTGCGTGTCTCTATGTAATATGCAATTTCAATTTTTCAGGTATATAAAAAGGATATTCTAAATATCTCATACAGAGTGCTTCATTATGTGAGAAGAACAAGTCAGTTAATTAGCTAGTGAAAAGATCCTTACTATCTGTCAAGTATTCTCACATAAAATTCTCATTAGATCTGTTACTGCTAGGCGTCAAACTGAAGGAAATGTGACTCCTATTAGGTTTTGGAAACGGGGTAGGCTAGTAGCTCTGAAACATACTGGACAAGAAGAAAAGAAATAAACATTTCTGAGTGGGGAAGGAATATCTGCGTCTCGAATAATAAGTCACTGACTTTACCCTTTTTCATTCTACAACTATGTATTTCCTTGAATAACGCGACAATTAATGAAGTTTTCCGTAGTAACCATGCGGCAACATACTCCCCCCTTTGCATGTTATCATTTGTCAAAATATTTTGATACCTCTAACGTATATGAGGTATACAATGATTCATTCTGGACTTATCGCCATCGGAAATGAGTGCGCTAAATAAAACAAAGTTTATCGGTATGCGTGAAAGGTAAAGAGCTCATCCTAAGTCGAAAATAAAATTCAATCCATTAGGAAAGTTTCATCCGTAGCAACATATGGTGCAACAAGCACCAAACGCAATATCATAGCAGCCTCTGTTTTTTACTGCAAACTTTTCCTAATGTAGCGCAGTCTCTTATTTCGAAGCCAATCTCTTATTAACTATATTAACGAAATGACGAGCATTTCGTCGAAATGCTGACATATGAAGATTTAAGTAGCAGAGAAATTAAATATTTCTGCCAGTTACTTTTTGCGAAATCGTTTGTGAAAGATGGCAGGGCATGCGCCTCTACGCTGTTAGTGCAGCGCGATTTTAACCATGTTGGGGAAACATGGCGGACGATTCAGCCTGGGTATTTAGGAGCTCTGATTCGCTTGGATGCGTCATCACGTCCTTATCAGTGGTTTCAAGTCTGTTAGCCGAGCTGTCTATGGAACATCATCACGGCACCTCACCTATCATAGTGAGAAGAAATGTAGTTATTCGTTCTAGAAAAGACCTGCAGGGTCAATCTAATGTGAAGTGATCGGAAAGTAGATAAATATAATTGTCATCGAAAAATACATCAAATCAATACATTGCTGTGCATATGGAGAAATAAAAAAAACGGTGTTTTATCAGAAAACCACAATCTATCCCAGGACGGTGGGTTGCCAAAAGTTTTGTTTATTCGTTTCTCGAAGATTGAACGGCTTATCGCCTCTTAGGAAAGCTATCTTTTTCCTTAATTAGAATAAACAAACGTCTATATCGCCGAAATTTTATTTAATTATCACGGCTTTTCGGCAATCTGCCAGCATCAGATATAAAAGTTGCTAAAGCTGCAAAGTAAAGTTCGTAGCTGAGTCCCCTACTAGGTAGACATTTTGTTATTGATGCTGAACTTTACTTTGCAAGATCAGACGTTTGTACGTCTCTATTATGGCAGTGCCGAAACGCCGTAATAAATACATTTTAGCGATCTAGACGATCTTTTACTTATTAAACAAAATGAATACCGAAGATTAGTGCAAAAAATTAGTTTCCTTCATGCAGCTGTTTTTACATTTACTTCATCTTCCCATCCCCTCCCCCCATCTCCTCCTCCCCATCTACATTACCTTCCTCATCTTGCTTTTCCTCATCCTCTTTCTCTTGCTCTTACAGTACTTCTTCCTACCTTTTTTGCAACCTTCATCTCGCCTTCATCTCCCTCTTTCCCCCAATCTCTTCTTCCTTCTTACCAACCATTCTCCTCTTCTTTGAGAATATAAAACCCTAAATTTAGAAAGCTAAAGATCACAATTGAGATTTTCCGACGCGGTCATCTAAAATAAAATATTCAACAACCGATCTTGGCTCGTATATTCTCAACAAATAATTTAGATCGACCGCTCGAATGAAAAATGTCAAGCATATAAAACCTTCTACATCTACATCTACATCTACATACATACTCCGCAATTCACCGTAAGGTGCGTGGCGGAGGGTACACTGTACCACTACTAGGCATTTCCTTTCCTATTCCACTCCAAAATTGAACGAGGAAAAAAAGAATGCCTATATGCCTCCGTACGAGCTCTTATTTCTCTTATCTTGTCTTTGTGATCTTTACGCGAAATGTAAGTAGGTGGCAGCAAGATCGTACTACACTCAGCTTCAAATTCCGGCCCTCTAAATTTACTTAAAAGAAATTCACGAAAAGAACGTCGTCTTTCTTCCAGCGATCCCCAATTGTGTTGCCGGAGCATTTCCGTGACACTCGCGCATTGGTCAAACCTACCGGTAACAAATCTAGCTGCTCGCCTCTGTACCGCCTCTATGTCTTCCTTCAAACCGATTTGCTGCGGGTCCCAAATACTTGAGCAATACTCAAGACGTGGTCGTACAAGCGTTTTATACGCGGTCTCCTATACAGGTGAAGTACATCTTCCCAAAATTCTCCCAATAAACCGAAGTCGGCTGTCTGCCTTACTCACACTGTCCTTACATGCTCGTTCCATTTCATATCGCTCTGCAATGTTACGCCTAGATATTTGAACGACGCGACCGCATCAAGAAGCTCACAACTGATGCTGTATTCGAACATTATAGGATTGTTTTTTCTACTCATGCGCATCACCTTACATTTTTCTACATTGAGAGCTAGCTGCCATTCTTCGCACCAACTAGAAATTTTGTCTAAGTCAACCTGTATGCTATTACAGTCAGTTACAGACGACACCCTCCCATACACCACAGCATCATCAGCAAACAGCCGCAAATTACAACTTACTCTGTCCATCAGATCATTTATATAGATAGAAAATAATAGCGGTCCTATCACACTCCCCTGGGGCACGCCTGACGATACACTCGTCTCTGATGAACACTCGCCGTCGAGAACAACGTACTGCGTTCTATTACTTAGGAAGTCTTCCAGCCAGTCACAAATCTGTGAACCTATTCCATATGCTCGTATCTTCGTTAGCAGTCTGCAGTGTGGCACCGTGTCGAACGCCTTTTTGAAGTCGAGAAAAACACAATCCGCATGTTGCCCTTCGTCCATGGCTCGCAAGATGTCATGTGAGAAAAGGGCAAGCTGAGTTTCACATGAACGATGTTTCCTAAACCCGTGCTGATTCATGGAAAGAAGCTTTTCCGTTTCAAGGAAATTTACTATATTCGAACTGAGAATATGCTCCAAAATTCTACATGAAACCGATGTCAACGATATTGGCCTGTAATTGTATGGGTCAGTTCTCTTTCCTTTCTTATACACTGGAGTCACCTGCGCTTTTTTCCAATCACTGGGAACTTTGCGCTGAATTAAAGATTCGCTATAAATGTAAGCTAAGTAGGGGGCCAATACCGCAGAATAGTCTTTGTAAAACCGAACTGGTATTCCATCCGGACCAGCAGACTTTTTCGTATTTAGCTCTCTCAGCTGCTTCTCTACACCGGAAATACCTATTGCTATGTCCCCCATTTCGGAATTAGTACGTTGATCAAATGATGGTATATTTGTGCGGTCCTCCTGCGTGAAAGATTTCTTAAAGGTTAAATTTAGAACTTCAGCTTTCCGTTTGCTTTCTTCTATTACTGCCCCGGAATGATCAACTAGTGACTGGACAGTGGGCTTTGACCCGCTTATCGATTTTACATAGGACCAGAATTTTTTCGGGTTCTCGGAAAGATCTTTTGCTAAGGTATGGCTGTGATAATTATTGTATGCTTCACGCATCGATCTTTTTATAGACGCACGAATCTCTACTAACTTTTGCCTGTCATCATTTGCGTGTTCTTTTTTGAATCGAGAGTGCAACAGCCTTTGCCTTCTCAGCAGCTTTCTAACATTATTATTATACCACGGTGGATCTTTTCCATCCTTAAACGTCTTTACTGGCACATATTTCTCTAACCCTTCATTAACAATGCACTTAAATTTAGTCCACAATTCCTCTACATCCATAGTCCCAGAATTAAACGATGTCCATTCATTTTCTAAGTGCGATCGTAACATTTGCTTGTCGGCTTTTCCCAACAAAAACACGCTCCTAGCCTTCTTGACTGGTTTATGAACTTTGGTCACCATCGACGCTATGACGATATCATGGTCACTAATTCCTGTCTCTACACAGACATCGTTAATAAGGTCAGGCCTGTTTGTGGCTATAAGGTCTAGAATATTTCCATTGCGCGTGGGTTGCCGGTTTAACTGCTCAAGACAGTTTTCGGAGAATGTGTCCAAAAGTAGCTCGCAAGACTGCTTGTCTGTACCGCCTGAAATGTAACTAGCGAGGTCCCAATCTATACTCTTAAGGTTGAAGTCACCTCCGACTAATATTACATGGCCCGGATACCTATGCACTACCTGGTGTAGACTTTCCTTGAATGATTCTAAAACTGCTACAGCAGCACTGGGGGGCCGGTAAAAACACCCAACTATTAACTTTACTTTTTTTAGACCTGTTATGGGTGCCCAGATAACTTCACAGTTACTTTCAACCTCGATCTCAGTAGAAACAATATCTTTGTCCACAGCGATGAACACTCCTCCTCCAGTTGTATCAGTTCTATCTTTCCGATATACATTCCACGCTTCGCTAAATATTTCTGAACTTGCCACATCATCATTTAGCCAGCTTTCGGTGCCTAAAACTATCTGAGTGCAATAACTTCCATGCAGCAATAACTTCTTCCGTTCACATCTCTCTCTCTCTCTCTCTCTCTCTATATATATATATATATATATATATATATATATATATATATATATATATATATATATATCGCCCTCCAAATCCCTCTCCATATCTCTAGCCCTCATCCTATACCTGACTGGGCGAAGTGGCACGGTAGTATCACAATGGATTTGCATTTGGGAGGACGGCCATCAAGATTTAGTTGTCCCGTAATTTCCCTGAATCACTCGAGGTAAACACCGGAATGATACCTTTGAAAAGGCATAGGAGGTTTCCTTCCCGGTCCTCATTTGAAAATATGCTCATGAACTCCGTCTCTAATGACCATGCTGTCGACGAGACGTTAAACGATAAGCTTCCTTTCTTTCCTCATCCTCTTTCCATTTCTCGTCTTTCTGTCCGCTCACCTTCCATCTCCTTCAATCCTTCTTTCTTCCATTTTTATTTATACTGCCGATAATACTATCGACATAGCGAATACTGTGGTGCTGCCGTATTATACTGCAGCATATGAGCCATTTAAGTATGAACCCACTTGGAATTCAACTTCATAAAACTTCGGTACTTTCATATGTATTTTTTGCGATAGGAACTGACGATACGACAATAGTTGATAGCACATAATGTTTGATGTTTGCTTATTAAAGCACTTTGCGATATTAATACTTGAAGGTAAATGTAACATCAGAGTCATAAGAAATACCTACTTCCATTTACCACTCCTGTTACGTGCATACATAATTTTTCAATTGTTCTCATCTGTGGCAAAGGTACTTTCTAATAATATAACTTTTATTCAACTCTTTAAACAGTTATATTAAAATATATACGTAATTTTTTTTGCAGATGACTACAAAGTTTTTTTTCTTTCCGGATATTAAGCGAAATAGCTACGAAAAGAAATAACGTTGTTTCCTTACCATCAACATCATTCTGATAAGTTTCCTTTTATCCATTACACCGTAATGTAAAAGATTATCTTCTTCTTCAACTCGTGTAACTTTTGCGCAAAGAAGGATCTACGTACTAGTTAACCAATATAGACCCTGTTTACATGATATAATTCAACACATCAAGATATATATGCTGAACAGGCATCTGAAGATGGTAATATTGTGTTATTGAAAGTCATTAAAAGTTTCATAATATAAAAAAATGTTTTTCATTATAAAATTAATAACAAAGCCATTTTCCAAAATTATCCTTGATCCATTTGAAGATTCCCATTACCTGTCGGTTCTAAGGAGTGGAGACAACAATATTACGGCAACAGAGATAGTGGTAACAAAAAGATGCTGTGACATAGAGAGACAAAGAAAGTTGTAAGCGGGGCAGACACAGGGGGTGGTGGCTGCCACTAGTGGAGTGCCCCTTAGTGCAATTTCCAGGACATGGACGCGATTTCAGAAGCCAAGGCCAAGGTCGTCCACGGGTAACATCAGCAAGAGATGGCCGTTATCCGGTTAACAGCCCGTCGAGACAGGATGCTGAATAAAACTCAGCTGCAAAGCACTCGCAAGGCAGCAAAAGTACGCGCAAAATCAACTAAAATAGTCCGAATCGTCTTCCGGAATGCGGCCTCTACGCACGAAGGCATATGTCGCGTGTCCCAATGAAACCACGACACCGTTTAACCCTCAGAAACTGGGCGGCGGAACATCAGTACTAGATTCGTTACAGTTGTGGAACTCTGTACCATAAGAGATACGAAAAAGCACGCAAATGATTCATCTTCTACACTAATACCATCTTCACGAAGAAGGGTTCTTCGTAACTTCATCTCAACTAATCGCAATACATTAGCAGGATTGATTAGTAACCGCCGCCCCATCCTACGCTTCACCACAAAAATAACATTGAAAAATGCAACTTCGAAGGCACACTGCACCCTCACCTACTGGCGAACCGACAGGTCAAAGTGCAATGCGGCATGGCACACGCAGAGGCCTCTAACGGACGACTGCAGAGTTTTGTAGATGCGGGAGTATCACTAGTGCAATAAGGGATCTTTACATTGTATCTAATACGATTTTGGTGTATATGTGTTTGTTCGAGCCCAAGTACTTTCCTTGTTAGTACAAAAACCCAGTAACGAATGCAAGACAAGATCCAAGCAGCATAGCAAGGAAGGTGTGGCAACCATCTGATGAAATCAGAAACTAGTAATGCTTTGATTTAAATACATTTTAAAAACATGCTCATTGCAAGTAACTGTTTATGTTAAGAACATTTTAACATTAATCGGCATGATATTGTTCCTATTTTGGTTAACTGACTGTTGGAAATGTCACCGAACCGTCGGTAAGATACAGACCCTGTATCGTTCAAAAATAAGGAGGCTCGAGGCACACTCATACATTTATACCCGTACATACTTACCCGGATCCTGTAGCAAGAAGAAACTACTTGCTGTCACTGCTATCCTGGATTGTAATCAAGCTGTTTTCTCTCAAATTAAAAAGTGGATGATCACACCATCGGATACCATATCATTAATTAAATTTCTTAAGGCAACGGTAGTTATAGAAATGATAACACTGTTGTGTACTAACTAAAAGAGCAACTGACATTATTCCACAACTTTTAATAAGTGGACAAGACGTTCTAGTTACATCGACTTCCTCACTAACCGAAAAGAATTTGCATGTATCGGGGAAGGACGACTCAGGTAGAGAAGAAATTATGTCACCTACCTCGTAGAGTTCCAATGAAGAAAATCCCAAATATAAAAGAGTTCTTCAAAAGCAAAAACCTTACTGTCTAATGCAGTTTTCATTACTAGTTATCACTGATATGGTTCGTGGAAAATTTAAAGGAGCGCTTGAACCACTATCGTTTGTTTGTACCACAATCTCGTATGTTTCATGAGACATCAGTACTACATTCTTCTCTCACCATATCTTACAGTATATACGCAGGTACCGTACCGCGGAGGGAAAATTAACAGAACCTTCTTCTTCCTTTATTGCACTTTTTTTCAAACTTCATAAATGACTGAAAATATACCTTTTACAGCATTAAAAATTTCCGCATTAGTAATTCTTGTCAATTTGCCCTTATTTCTATCTTAATGATGAACTTTAGCGGTTAATTGGAAGAACGGTCTGGTGATAAAATTATAGGTACTAGTATTGATTGTCGTCGAAATTCGACCAGTCGTGAAAATGAAAAAAAAAAAAATAATAATGTAATAGGAATTTATTGAGCACAGAAAATTTATGGGTTTTATGTGAATGCTATGAGAACAGGTGAAAGAAAAAGCAAAGAGGAAACATGAGAGAACGAAAGACACAAATGAGGGAATGAATTGCTTTATTTCACAATTTAGCATTACAAACCTTCAGTAAAAACAATATTTTTCGTAAATATCCTATCATCATCCGCTAAATGTCCTTGTTCCCTATGTTCACAAATATAAAATTTCAAACCATCAAATGATCGGACTCTACTTGCTGCAACATATAGCTGACCATGTGTGAAAACTGGTTTTCTTACTAGACTCTCGACTTTTTCAAATGTTTGTCCTTGAAACTTATTAAAATACTGCGTTCACACACTGAATTCTTTAATTATATTTAAGAACCATATTTAAAAGTTAAGAATTGAACATTACAAGTAATTAAAAAACAGTGGCAGTGGGAATCAAACACGGGAACTTAGCAGTGGAACCTCCAACCCCTGAGCTAATTTTACCTATACCTGTATACCTCGTATGAAAGTCGTAACAAAAGACCCCTAAAGGATTACGATGCGACGAAGTACCGAAGGACGGACACTTGTAAGCTAGTCTTCGTAAATAGCGAAGAGCGTTTGCCACCCATTTCTTCACGAGTCTCCGTCCCTACAACTGTGCGGTAACATAATTACGTTGCCCCGACAATGTCATCCCAAAGATACGAGTGTAGCAGTATTTAATTGGGCCTCATGAAACATATTTGTTCCTGCCATTTATTTAAAAAAAGAATAAACAATTCGATTAAACTCGGTGCAATATTACCAGCAAGCAAGTCGTAGAATGTGACCGCAGAACATGTTTGGAATCTAACGAATAAAATATTTCACATATAAAAAACTGAAAGGGAAATAAATTTCGGGAACGAATGAAATTGAAAAACAATTGCGCAACAGTCAATATTTTTTCTACTCCCTTTTTTTTCAGAAAATAAATTCTGGACGTTTTTGCTTTGTAACCGCTAATGCAATTTACTTGCTTATTTGCCGAAGTTTGGGATAATATTTTTCGTTGACAAAAATATAATAATACTGAAAGTGTCGCCGGCCGCGGTGGCCGAGAGGACTGAGGCGCTCCAGTCACGGTCTGCACGGCCACTACGGTCGGTGGTTCGAATCCCCCCTCGGACATGGATATTCTGAGTATTAGCTAGTTCCTAAGTAGTTTGTAAGTTTAGGGACTGATGACCCCGCAGTTAAGTCCCATAGACTATACAAACATTTGAACATTTGAACTACACAAACATTTTCTGAAAGTGTCGGTTATCCTGTAAAGCTTTGGACAACCGACAGCTTTCGTCTCCTAAATCACATAGGACGCCACAGTTGGTGGGTTGCATTGTTGCTACTCTGTCCTCTAGATGTTTTGTCGGAGGTAGTGGGACCGAGAACACGACCATACTATCGATTTCTGTCGCTGGCATGCCGGAGGAACGCGTACAGTTGGCAACAATAGTTTCTGGATTCCCGTAAGAGGCCGCGCACGTCTGTTCTTTTTGGCCTAACCGTAATTAAACAGCCAGCTGTTACGGCCTGTCACTTAGAGTACATGGATTCAGCGTGGAGTGCATCGCTTCGTCGAAAAGAGTCTTCCTTGCATCAAGTTCGGCAGTATCTCCAGACCTCGCTACACAACAGACCTCAATTTTGGCCCGCGGGTGGCCCAGTGGCCAACGGGCCATTCCTGCTGGCCTTATAGCACACTCGCCCCACCACACGATAAGCACTACGTTTACATGCAACACATCTTCCGGAAGACGAAAACCGAATGTCGTAAAACGGTTTCTGTCTAGTTTACATGTCACAGCAAATTCATGTTTGTATAGCTTATGGGACTTAACTACGGGGTCATCAGTCCCTAAACTTACAAACTACTTATGAACTAGCTAAGACTACAGACGGCACAAATATCCATGCCCGAGGGGGGATTCGAACCCCCGACCGTAGTGGCCGTGAAGACCGTGACTGAAGCGCCTCAGTCCTCTCGGCCACCGCGGCCGGCCCAGAACCTCTGCATTGGTTCTGTTCTATTTTCTCTCTACTCAGTTTAGTGTCTAGGGGTTTCTCTCTGTTGTGTCCAGGAGAGTAGCGTGGTCACGATAACCAACAGCAGGAGAATCGCCGCGAAAGTGCTAGGAACGCGCAAGGCGGGCGCGGACAACCTATGGAGCGCAAGAAGACGGAGACGGCCGCCACTGGGCGCGGACCGACGATGGGTCATCCTACGTCAGACGCCACTGCCAGACGGACCTCATAGAAAGCACCAGACTCCGCATAGGCATGAATATGGGACACGGTCGGCTTGTCGATCAGTCTCAGAGCGCAGCGGGCAGCCGAGCGGAGCGGACGCACGGCAGCGCGGCAGCATCATTCGTCTCGCAACCTTCTCCAGCAGCCATGTCCGGACGCGGAAGATGAGCCGCGGAAAGTTCAAAGGGTGGCCTTCTTTGGCCATTATGAAGCATCTCACTTTCGAGGTGTTGCATATGGCCGGAAACGACGAGAAGAAGAAGCGGAAGAAGAAGAAGAAGAAGCAGATGACGGTGCATTGTTTTCACTGCCAGAAACTTGGCCACCTGGCCAAGGACTGCAAAAACGCAGCTACGTGTATGAAGTGCGCTGAGGCGCACAACACACGCGACTGTAAGAAGACGCAGGAAGAAGTGTGCTAACTGTGATGGCTCACACGCCGCCAACTTTCGCCGCTTGCCCATGCCGGACAAGCACAATGTCAAGAGACAGGACATACCCTCACCTAGACAATCCTTATCCTTTCTTTCCGTCCCATCTCAAACCCAGTCTCCCACACAAATCTGTCCGTCTCTCTCAACATCTGAGAGAGCATCTATCCCCGATCCTGTCCAACAAGGAGTTCAAACTCCTCAATTCTCACCCCAACTTTTTCCCTAATCAGTGGGAAGTCATCTGCCGCGAGGCAGATGAGTATACAAGATGATAGCGAAAAGACATGCGCCCTAGTGGAGAACGCGGAAAAAAAAAACGCTAGCTGTTGCTAGCAGCCTGGACTACTTACCTATTGCAGGACCGACCAGCAAGTCTAGGATTTCCAAAAAGCCAGGCTACAACAAACACCAAAAAGCCAGGATAGAAGAGGAACAGCAACTATCTGCTTAGACTCTATAGACATCGGGCCAAGGTCGAGGCCCGTACATAAAAGCGTCAGCGTCGATCAGTCTCAAGGAACACCTGATGAAGACGCCGAGTTACGGTGTCGAAATATCCCGTTTGAAAGACGCGGGTCACCGGCAGTACGCCCGAATCCACGAGATGTCACCTTAGTGACTGTTTGTCTCATTTCTTGCTATTATCGTTAGTTCGACTCATGTGGAGTAATTACGTAATGTTGAAATTAACAATTGGCCATTTCACGCCTGGTACCTAAATGATATTGTCAATTGTGTTTTTTATTGTTTCACCGAATGTAAGTAATGTTGGTCTGTTGTGTACTGTCACTAATAGATTTGTTCAGGTTTTACCTCCGCATCGGCCAATAAATATTTTGTTGATAATTACCTGAGCTATGAATTATGGAATACAGCAAGCAAGTTGTGAGGAATTGAACCCAGGCCAGTAACTATTGCATCCAAAGCATGTGACGTAGAACACTGGATTCTTTTACTGTACGCCAATGCATTTCATTCCCATCGATTTGTGTGTCATGTCTAAAAAGCCCTTCAGGCAAAGTCATTAATGATTGCTAAAGAAATTAGTTTGATTTGGTTAAAATAAGTGTCAAATCTTAGGCTGTCACCAGTGATTGGGCTTCTTAAATAAATTGTTGTCAAAAATTTTTGTGCAAATTGTAACAGCACCTTACCACACCCTCAACCTTTAATTAAAAGATAAAAATGTGACCGTATTGCTGTTACAAGGTTTATCCTGCAGCGAAATTGAGGCTGATACTTCCTGTGAGTTCGTATGCGTAGAGGTTATACCTGACAACCGGAATAAATTCATAATTTATTTATCGGCCCTCTGACTCAGACGATGCAATTGCCGAAATGTTCAATGAAAGCTTGAATGACATTCCAAACAGGTACCCGAAACATACACTTATAATCGGTACGACTTTGATTTATCCTCGATATGTTGGCATAAGTTCGTATTAAAATCCGGAAGCAAAAAAAAAAAAAAAAAAAAAAAAAAATGACCATCGTCTAAACTAGTTCTGAATGATTTTTCTGAAACTACTTCGAACAGTTAGTTCATTAACCCACTAGAATAGTAAATGGTTGCGAAAATACCCTTGATCTCCTAGCAACAAATAATCCTGAGCATCAAAACAGATACAGGGATTGACGAACCAGAGTTGTTGTAGCGAGACATGCACACAATGTCACAGTTTAAGTCTTGACACATAGATTGAAGTAGTTCTTCTTTACTGGCTGATAAGCCTTTAATGTTTATTGTCATTATCGACAGTTTTGGTCTTGAGAAGGACCGTGCTCTTTCTCTATCGCACATCGCAGTGCTTCTGTGGTTAGAAAGGTCAGCCGGTTGAGGGAGATTTCAACCGTTTGTATTATATATATATATATATATATATATATATATATATATATATATATTGTATCATAGTTGTACTCTTGTCTTTGACCTTTGTATGCAACGCTTTTGACATGAATAAATAAAGTAAATAAGTAGCGAGACATAATATCGAAATTCCCAAATGCACCAAAAATGAACGAAAAACATATCTATTCAAAAGATCAAATAAAAATTCGCTTCGCGCTTTCCTGAGTGATAGTCTCCGGTCAGTCAAAACTAAAAATGTGAGTGTAGATTAGTTGAGGCCTACTTTCGAAGACATATCAGTAGCAATCGAGAGATTTTTACCAATTAAATTACAAAAAGAGGGAGGCTGACCTCCGTGCCACACAAAACAGGACAAATCACTGTTGCAGAAGCATAGAAAAACACATGCAAAATTTAAACATACACAGAATCCACAAGACTGGCAATCAGAAACTCGCAATCTAACGCGGACTTCAATGCGAGAAGCTTATAGTAGTTTCCACAACGAAATCCTGTCTCGTAATCTTGCAGAAAATCCAAAGAAATTCTGGTCATATGTGAAGTACACTAGCGGCAAAACACAAACAATACCTCCACTACGCGATAGCAACGGCAATACTACCGATGACAGCACTGCTAAAGCAGAATTGCTAAACTCAGCTTTTCGAAATTCTTACACGAAACAAGACGAAGGAAACACTCCAGAATTCGAACCAAGAACAGCTGCCAGCATGCGAAATTTAGAAGTAGATGTTCCTGGAGTAGTAAAACAACTGAAATCACTGAACAAAAACAAATCTTCCGGGGTAGGCTGTATACCAACTAAATTCCTCTCTTGGTATGCTGGTACAATAGTTCCATACTTAGCTATCATATACAACCGATCACTCAGCGAAAAATCCGTACTCAAAGACTGGAAAGTTGCCCAAGTCACCCCAATATTCAAGAAAGGCAACAGGAGTGATCCCCAAAATTAGAGGCCTATCTCACTGACGTCGATTTGCGGTAGGATTTTGGAACATATACTTTTTTCGAACATTATGAACTATCTCGAAAAGAACGACCTATTAACCAATAGACAACACGGATACAAAAAGTATCGTTCTTGCGAAACAAAGCTTGCCCTTTATTCACATGAAGTGATAAGTGACATCGACAAGGATCTCAAATCGATTTCATATTTCTGGATTTCCGGAAGGCTTTTGGAACTGCACCTCACAAACGCTTCTAATTAAATTGCGTGCGTGTGGAAGATAGCTCCAGTTGTGCGATTGGATTCACGTTTTCCTATCAGAAGTGACACAGTTCGTAGTAATTGCGGTAAGTTATCGAGTAAAGCAGAAGAGATATCTGGCGTTCCCCAGGGAAGGTTTATAGGTCCCTTACTCATCCTTGTGTTTACAAACGATTTAGGAGACAATCTGAACAGCACCCTCAGACTCTTCGCGGATGATGCTGTCGTCTATCGGTTTGTGAAGTCAACAGAGGTTCAAAGGCAACTACAAAGCGATATAGACAAAATATCTACATTATAGAAAAATTGGCAATTAAAACTACATAATGAAATGTGTGAAGTAATACACATGACCATTAAACGTCATCCGCTGAACTTCAGTTACACAATAATTCTGTCAAACATTAAGGTCGAAAATCACCCAGGAGTGATAATTACGAAAACCCTAGACTGGAGACGACACATAGAAAATTTTGTGGGGAAGGCATTGCTTTGGCAGAATGCTTCAAACATGCAACAGCTCCACCAACGACACTGCTTACATCACACTTGTGCGTCCTCTCCTGGAGTACCGTTGTGCAGTGTGGGAACCTCACCAGGCGGGACTGACGAAGGACATTGAGAAGGTTCAGAGAGGGCAGCTAGTTTTGTTTCATCACGATACAGGGGGGAAAGCGTCACGGAAATGTTGCTTGATTTGAGGTGGAAATCATTAAAAGAACGACGTTATTCGTTGTGGCGGAATCTACTTGCGAAGGCCGAGGGGACTGAGGCGCTCCAGTCACGGTCTGCACGGCCACTACGGTCGGGGGTTCGAATCCCCCATCGGGCACGGATATTTGTGCCGTCCTTAGTATAAGGTAGTTGATAAGTAGTTTGTAAGTTTAGGGACTGATGAACCCGTAGTTAAGTCCCATAAGCTTAACAAACATTTCAACATTTTCGTCTCGCTGCGGAGCGCGCGGTTGCTCGCCGTGGAGGTTCGAGTCCTCCCTAGGGCATGGGTGTGGGTGTTCGTTCTTAGGTTAGTTTACCTGGGTTTAAGTAGTTTGTAAGCTACGGACTGATGACCACGCAGTTTGGTCCGATAGATTTACAAACATTTGAACATTTTTGATTTGACTAATTAAACACCTCTTCCCCACCAATATACAATTTATTTTCATGTGTTAGTTTTTGTTCAAGGTTGAGACATTGAGATTTGCTATATTCTGCGTTAAATTCCTCCCAGCAACAGGATAATGTTGCTTTTAGGTTTATTGTGCTTTTGCGGTCTAAATTATAGTCTTAAAATACCTAGCTAGTCTAATGAGAAATCTGTCACACAGTAGAAAAGTAAAACGTGCGGTATGTAATTTACCATTCGTTCCCAAATGAAATTCAACGAAGTACCGACAAAAATGCCGTTTCACAATTTCAGCAACATTTCACACCAAACGTTCAGAAGTTGCCGTATCATTATTGCGCGCCTAATTTATGCGTTGCAGTTTCTGTCGGTAGCACCGAGTACGTAATTTGTTAACATTTCGTGTCACATGTCTTTCCTTTCTGCAACGGCGGTGAAGTTATTCCACTCACTCCTATGCAGAAGCGTCATTTCTTTTCAACATATATTTGCCTATATATGTCGAAGCTGTGCAGAAAGCGTATTTGTAAACAATATCGGTGCCAACATTTTTACAAGTGTAATGAATGTTTGTTCAGTAATTCTCAAAACTGAAAGATCGCAAGTGGTATAATGTTCTTGTCAGACGAAATGTGTATATCTACGAAATCAAACTGCCAAGATCATCGGCGCCCAATCTTACACACCACTTACACTAGCTTATACTAACATATTCTAAAGCCGACACATATACTCATGTCAGAGGGAGGACTCGAACCTCCGGTGAAAGCGGCCAGCCCTCCACGACGACATGACGCCTTAAGCCGTCGGCACACGGAGCGTGTGTCTGAACATATGTGGTCAACGGGCTGAGTCCAACGTGCGGCTGAACGCTCGGAAACAGCGCGACTTTTACACTCCTGGCCATTAAAACTGCTACACCACGAAGATGATGTGCTACAGACTCCAAATATATCCGACATGTAGAATATGCTGTGATATGCAAATGATTAGCTTTTCAGAGCATTCACACAAGGGTGGCGCCGGTGGCGACACTTACAACGTGCTGACAAGAGGGAAGTTTCTAACCGATTTCTCATACACAAACAGCAGTTGACCGGCGTTGCCTGGTGAAACGTTGTTGCGATGCCTCGTTGAGGATGAGAAAAGCTTACCATCACGTTTCTTACTTTGATAAAGGTCGGATTGTAGCCTATGACGATTGCGGCTTATCGCATCGCGACACTGCTGCTCGCGTTGGTCGCCATCCAATGAGTGTTAGCAGAATATGGAATCGGTGGGTCCAGGAGGGCAATACGGAACGCCGTACTGGATCCCAACGACCTCGTATCACCAATCGACAACAACCATCTGCACGAACATTTCGACGACGTTTGCAGCAGCATGGACTATCAGCTCGAAGACCATGGCTGCGATTACCCTTGCGGCTGCATCAGAGCCAGGAGCGCCTGCGATGGTGTACGCAACGACAAACCTGGTTGCACGAATGACAAAACGTCATTTTTTTCGGATGAATCCAGGTCCTCTTTACAGCATCATGATGGTCGCATCCGTGTTTGGCGACATCGCGGTGAACGCACATTGGAAGCGTATATTCGTCATCGCCATACTGGCATATTACCCAGCGAGATGATATGGGGTGCCATTTGTTACACGTCTCGGTCACCTCTTGTTCGAATCGACGGCACTTTGAACAGTGGCCGTTACATTTCAGATGTGTTACGGCTCGTGGCTCTACCCTTCATTCGATCGTTGTGAAACCCTACATTTCAGCAGGATAATGCACGAGCGCATGTTGCGGGTTCTATACGGACCTTTCTGGGTACGGAAAATGTTCGACTTCTGCCCTAGCTAGCACATTCTCCAGATCTCTCACCAACTGGAAACGTGTGGACAATGGTGGCCGAGCAACTGGGTCGTCACAATACGCCAATAACTATACTCTTGATGTACTGTGGTATCTTATTAAAGCTGCATCGGCATCTGTACCTGTTCACGCCATCCAAGCTCTGTTTCACAATGCCCGGGTGTATCAGGGCCGTTATTACGGCCAGAGGTGGTTGTTCTGGGTTCTGATTTCTGAGGATCTATGCACCCAAATAGCGTGAAAATATAATGACATGTTAGTTCTAGAATAATATATTTGTTCAATGAATACCCGTTTATCATTTGCATTTCTTCTTGGAGTAGCAATTTTAATGGCCAGTAGTGTACATATGAGACCTGTGCTTCAACGATATACGCGCTTTATATCCTGCTTTACCTCTGTTAAATAGCTTATTCCGTACTTGTTCATTTGTTCGTTCCGTTTTGTGCTATAGGCCTACATAAATAACTACAAAATATCTATGAAAGTAAAACGTAAAGGTCATTCTTCCACGGTCAATGTTACTATTCAATAGAAGAATGCTAAGAATGTGTAAAATGTAATACGTGAAACAATAAAGTGCGTATTTTACTCTAAGTAAGGTGCAAACCCTTCTGTTCATAAAACGAATCCAAGAAACTCAGTCCTCAGAGAATGGGCAATTATGTTTTAATAGCATGAAATATTATGCAGTATACGTCTATGAAATTGAGAGGAAAGTCCTCGAGTCTATCATAAACTCCGAAAATAAGAATAAAAAATAATTACTTCCGAGGAGTCTTGAACCAGCGCCACGGGACGTCTGCCATTTCACAAGACCCAACTTTGCTGCCTACGCTACACCAGCTAATGCGTTTGTGCATCATCAGTGAAGGTATTAGACGTGTTGACTGGTAGATATGTCGTTTTCTGTCATGCAATAACAACACATGATGTAAAGGACAATTGGTGTTGATAGATCTTCAGTCCGCCTTGCCGTGAAGAGGCAGATTACTGTAATACGGAAATTTTTAACCACATATAAGACGTTTCCGGTCATTTATTCCAACAAATAGTACCTCTAATTACCGTGTTTCGAGAGCTTCGCAATTTACTCGTTACTTTTATTTGCTTTTAACCACATATAAGACGTTTCCGGTCATTTATTCCAACAAATAGTACCTCTAATTACCGTGTTTCGAGAGCTTCGCAATTTACTCGTTACTTTTACTTGCTTTGAAATGTCATACATTTATAAGACCTAAGTTATACAAAAAAAAAAAAAAAAAAAAAAATGAAATACGACGGTTAACATGGCATCTTCATCTCTCTACCGAAAAGAGATGCCCCCTCCCCGGTTAGCCATGTGGTGTCGTCGGTGACGTTCTTCCACCTTACTGGTGATAGTTCAGACGCACGTTGATAATAACTGGCGTTCTTGATACTGCCCGACACGTTGCGAAAACACGTTGTGATGTCAGAAACTCGTCACGTTTGCCACACTCGTACACTCGTTCAGATACACGCTCCGTGTGCCTCGCCAACGTGCGGTTCGAGCATTGTGACGTGAAAAACACGCCACGTTGGCCACATTCGTTGACACGCTCCGTATGCCGCCGGCTTTAGACGAGTCGGCCATCCCTGTGTGCCGCGGCGGTTTTTTCGTGCACACTGAGGCGCCGTTCTCGGTGCGAGCCGCCGTTCGCCTTCGGGGGTTCGAGTTCTCCCTCGGGCATGGCTGTATGGTTGTTCTGAGGTTAGTTTAAGTAGGCTAGGGGCTAATAACCAAACAGCTGAGTCCCACAGATATACAAATATTTGAATTTGAAAATTTCCGTGTGGCGGCGTGTACCGGCGTGTACCGGCGTGTACCGGCGCACCCCTTGCACCCCAGGTGAAGACGGCCCTTCTGCGGAGCAGCCATTTTAAACATATAACGTTTACCAAGGAAACGAGAATACAATAGAAATCCAGCGGCTGTTAATATAAACAAATGCATTCGTTTCTCCAATAGCCAAGACGCAGAGATCGACTATGAAGACAAAATGATAATCTTTATAATACACTACTGGAAAATGAAAAAAGAACACCATGAATTCGTCAACCAAGCAGAGCGAAATTTTATTGACAAATTCTTGAGGATGTATACAACACACGATCACGCAGTCAGAATCATACGAACGTCAGTGCAGTCATCAGAGCGTCGACAATGTCGACGGTATTATCGTGTATACCCTCCTTTGCAGCAGTGCAGGGTGCAACTTTCTCATGAAGACGATTGTAGAGGTGCCGAATGAAATCTTACGGTTTGCCTGTCATGAAGTTTCCATCTGTTGCCTCAGCTGGACCAGATCTTGTGTCGGTCGTGTAAACCGCGCCAAGATGACGTCCCATCCGGCCCCAGACATGCTCATTGGGGGACAGATCTGGGGATCGTGCTGGACAGGATAGTTGACGTACACCTTGAAGAGCACGTTGGGTGGTACGCGATACATGTGGGTCTGCATTGTCCTATTGGAAAAGCACATCGCCTTGTTGGTGCATGAACGGTGGCAAGACGGGTTGCATGATGATTTCATTGTACCGTGTACTGTTCAATTTTCCCACAACGAACACCAGTGTAGGATATGGGTCCCCACACTATGATGCCAGGTGTTTGCCCCGTTTGCTTCTGTCGCGTACACTCCAGATTTTCGCACTCCCCTGCACGGCACCACTCACGCGTACGACCATCATTGGCACCGAGACAGCGACGACTCTTATCACTGAAATCTACACGTCTCCATTCGTCCCTTCATAAGCGCCTACCATGACACCATTGGAGACGGGGTCAACGATCTGAATAAGATATCAGTATGGTATAAATATTGGCAATTGACTCTAAATAATGAGAACTGTGAAGTCATCCTCATGAGTACGAAAAGAAATCCGTTAAACGATCTGAATAAGATACCAGTATGGTGGTGTAAAAATTGGCAATTGACTCAAAATAATGAGAAGTGTGAAGTCGTCCACATGAGTACGAAAAGAAATCCGTTAAACTTTGTTTACAAGATAAATCAATCAAATGTGAAGGCCGTAAACTCCACAAAATACCTAGGAATTACTATTACTTCAGACTTAAATTGGAAAGAACACGTAGATAATATCGTGGGAGAGGCGAACCACACTGCGTTTTATTGTCAGAATCCTTAAAACATGCAACAGAATTACAAACGAAACTGCATACACTACGCTTGTCCGTCCATTTTTGGAGTATTGCAGCCCAGTGTGGGATTCTTATCAGGTGGGTTTGACGGAGGACATCGAAAGAGTCCAAAGAAGGGCAGCTCGTTTCGTATTGTCACGACACAGGGGACACAGCGGTACGGAAATGATACAGGATCTGGGATGGGAATCATTACAAAAACGGCGCTTATCGCTGCGGCGTGGGCTACTTGCCAAACTCCAATCGCCAACATTCTCCTCCGAATGCGAAAATATATTGTTGAATCCCACTTACATAGGTAGAAATGATCATCAGAATAAAATACGAGAAATCAGAGCTCGAACAGAGAGATTCAGGTGTTCATTCTTCCAGCGCGCTATTCGAGAATGGAATGGGAGATAAATAGTTTAATTGTGGTTCGATGAACCCTCTGCCAGGCACTTAAATGTGATTTGCAGAGTATCCCATGTAGATGTAGATGTAGATATTGGGGCGTGAGCGGAGGATACTAACGGCACACATGATCGTGCATCATTGTTGAGGGGAGCGATATTCTACACTCGCCATTGAACAGTGCACGGTACACTGAAACCATCATTTAACCCGTCTTGCTACCACTCATGCACTAACAAGGTGATATTCCTTTCAGCAGGACATTTCTGATCGACAAGTATCCCGTTCCACCCAACGTGTTCTTCAAGGTGTACGTCAAGTATCCTGGCCAGCACGATCCTCAGATCTCTCCCCCACTGAGCATGTTTGGGACCGCATGAAACGTCATGTTGGGCGGTCTCAATGAGCCACATGAAATCTGGCCCAACTGAGGCACCAGGTAGTAATTCCATGGCAGGCCATTCCACATAACCACATTCGGAACATCTTCGACCGTTTCCATGAAAGAATTACAGCTTGCATTGCTGTACGGTACTAACGCCAACATTGCAAACGCTCTTCTGACTGTACTGGCGTACCTAGGGCCTTGCCTGTGAGATCATGTGTGGTATACAAGCTCAAGAATGTGCCAATAAAATTTCCCTCTGCTGCGTCGACGAATTCATGGTGATCTTTTTTCATTTTCCAGGAGTGTACATATTTTCTTATTGAAACACCCTGCGTTTTAATCGTGTGGCCTAGAGTGTGGGACCAGCAGGTAGGGAGGTCAGGGCTGCACCGTGGGAGCGCGCGCAGCGGCCTCGGTGTACGCGCGGGCAGTCTCCCCTCCCCCTCCCTCGACCCCCGCTGCCCATCGGTCGGTCGCGCAGCGGGCGGAAGCGCGAGTGGGTCGGACACGCGCTGCAAATTGCGATACCTGGTCGCCAGGAAGCAAACAGTCCGCCAGCCGTGATTGGCCGGCTCGCGCCCGTCCACTCGTTTCTCGGCTCGCGGCGCCGGAAATTAACCCTCTTCTGCCTCCCGGGCACATTCTCGAATAGCGCCACCAGAGATATCACGTCGCCATGAAAGAAGCGCGTTTCGTTTTGTAGCACGTACGAAAATCGGGGTCAAACGGCAATTTTACTAATTGTTGAAAAGCCGGCCGTGGTGGCCGAGGGGACTGCGGCGCTCCAGTCACGGTCTGCACGGCCACTACGTTCGGGGGTTCGAATCCCCCCTCGGGCATGGATATTTGTGCCGTCCTTAGTCTTAGTTATTTCATAAGTAGTTTGTTAGTTTAGGGACTGATAACCCCGTAGTTAAGTCCCATAGACTATACAAACATTTGAACATTTTAATTGTTGAAAAACACTTGCGAGTATTTAAGGGATGTGCTCGTTGAGGAACATGGAAAATTTGGAAAAAGAACTTCAGTTCTGTAGAAAAGAATGTGCATCTCGGTAGCAGAGTGGTAGAGTGCCAGACAAAAAATCCGAACGTCGCGGGTTCGATACCCGCCAAGTCCTAGGATTTTTATCTGTCACTTCACCCTTCTTTCACCTCTCGCAGTATTTATGACGTGAAAAAATACCGAGTAGCACCGTGGTTCGGAACCCACGGTAAACTGTAGGGCCCCCTATAACTGGCTGTATAAGTCAGTTCGAAGGTCGGAGGAAGGCAACGGCAAACCACCTCCAAACAAGACCTTGCCTAAATGTAAACGAAGGCTTCCGCGGCCGATGTCATTGTATATAAAACTCTTCTGGGTGTTGGACCGCATCGTCAAAATATCAAACACTTCACCGGTGTAAATGTAACACCCAGAAGATGGCCACTTGCAATAGTGGCCGAAACGTCGGTGAAGTGTTTGATATTTTGACGATGCGGTCCAACACCCAGAAGAGTTTTATATACAAGACCTTGCCTAGTAAAGCACTGTGGTGTTCAAACAAATCTTTGGATTGTTGACTGCTTTACCTTTTGAAAAGAATAGCTTACGCAGATTACTAATTTAGTTTCAATGCAATAATACACAGGTGTCAAACCTCTCTGTCGTTTTAAACATCTCTCAAAACCGTACATATCATAAAAACGGATGCACTTTTTTTTTCACATCTTACATAGCCATGGTCTGCAAGCTGTCGACAGTCGGCATTTTGCTAAAGTCGGAAAACAGTGTAGAAGTTAGAAACGACTTTGTTTTGGATTGCTACATAGGACTGTTTTAATATTCTCGAAGGTATTGTGTGTTTTGCCACTTGTAATTTCCAGTTACGACAAACTTTGTTGTTATCTTCAGATCTCTACACTTTAAAAAAAATGACGTTGTAGATATCACAAATCACGAGCAGACGCAAATTCTTATAATCATGACACAACACGATTGAATTGCGTAGTCGTAAATAATGTATGGTTAGGTGCTATTTTCTTAAAATGTAGAGATTTGAAGATGATAACTAAGACTGTCGAAACCAGTTATCTGAAATAAACTCTAAATCTCAAGTGATACAACACACCTTGAAACACAATAGGCTACGACAATATTAAGTGCTTCGCAGCAATCGATAACAATGTCGCTTCGAACAATTACAGTCGATGCTCACCAAACTGAGACATGCGATTCACAATCGACGCCGCGGGAAGCTGTCTGCAGGCCTCATCTTCCTGCATCGACAACGCACGCCTGCATGCCGCTGTCAGAACCGAAGATTCCAAAGTTTCTTTGAATACTTGTTGACCACAAAAAGTAAAGTCCCGATCTTGTACCAAGCGACTATTTCCTCTTCTTCTGTTTGAAATGGTGGCTTGGTGGATAACAATTGCAAATCGACGATGAACTGAAGTCGATCACTGTCAATTGGTTCAAGACCCATTCCGCGGACGTCTGTGCTCAATGTTTAAGCAAGCTGGTGCAGTAGTACAGAAAGTGTGTAGATGTGAACGGCAATTATGTAAAGAAGTGAATTACATATTTAGTCACCTATTGTCATCAATAAAAACCAATCTCATGAGCGATGTTTATATTATGACGAAACGGAACTTATTTTTGGAATTCGCTTCGATCTCTCTACTGACCTCTGCAAGAGCCAATGTCTTGATCAATAACTTCCCTTCATCCATGTAATGCTGGCTCCGGAGTTCATTTTTCTGTGGGTTAAACAGATGGAAGTGAGAAGGTGACAAACTCGGTCTTTAGGGTGGATAGCGAAGTACTGTTATCTCGTGTACGCAGACTTATGGCGTCTTAGAGAAGAATCGCTTCGAATAAGAGTGCCAGATTGTTTTAACGTCGTAGGAAACACAGCTGTGCACCGACGGCCGGATAGCTGGAGATTTTCTAGATCTTTTTGGGATGATGACTGACGTCTCAGCCAGCTATTCACAGTGCTCTTGTTTACGGTTAGATATCGGTAGTCCTTTTCCAGGGTCTATGAATACTTATATTATTTTGTCATTTACACACCTCTGCTCAAGCTTCATAATACCGTGAATGTTCTGCTGCGTACAGAGAATGGTAAACTGATGCGCTATCTGATCTTTCGATTTATATCACAAATATAATGTTTCGTTTAAATATGTAACTATAAAGTAGCATTTTAACTTATGAACAAATTTTTAGTGCCCTAACTTTTTGTGTAATCTACATTACTGGCCTTTAAAATTGCTACACCACGAAGGTGACTTTCTACAGACGCGAAATTTAACCGACAGGAAGAAGATGCTGTGATATGCAAATCTGTAGCTTTTCAGAGCATTCACACAAGGTTGGCGCCGGTGGCGACACCTACAGCGTGCAGACATGAGAAAAGTTACAAACCGATTTCTCATACACAAACAGCAGTTGACCGGCGTTGTCTGGCGAAACGTTGTTTTAATACGTGTGTAAGGAGGAGAAATGCGTACCATCACGTTTCCGACTTTGATAAAGGTTGGATTGCAGCCTATCGCGATTGCGGTTTATCGTATCCCGACATTGCTCTTCGCGTTGGTCGCCATACAACTGACGTTTAGCATAATATGGATACCGTAGGTTCAGGAGGGCAATACGGAACGCCGTGCTGGATAACAACGGCCTCATATCACTAGCAATAGAGATGACAGGCATCTTATCCGCATCTTATCCGTGTAGCCACGTATGGATCTCTGAGTCCACAGATGGGGACATTTGCAAGACAACAACCATCTGCACGACGACGTTTGGAGCAGCATGGACTATCAGCTCGGTGACCATGGCAGCGGTTACTCTTGACGCTGCATCACAGACAGGAGTGCCTGCGACGGTGTACGCAACGACGAACCTGTGTGTAAGAATGGCAAAACGTCATTTTTTCGGATGAATCCAGGTTTTGCTCACATCCATGTTTGGCGACGTCACGGTGAACGTATATTGGAAGCGTGTATTCGTCATCGCCATACTGGCGTATCACCCGGCGTGATGCTATGGGGTGCAATTGGTTACACGTCCCAGTCACCTCTTGTTCGCATCGTCGGCAATTTTAACAGTGGCCGTTACATTACGCGATAAGTCAGTCAAACCTTAAGGTCGTAAATTCTACCAAATACCTAGGAGTTACAATTACGAACAACTCTGGAGAGAACACACGGAAAATATTGTGGGGAAGGCGAACCAAAGGTTACGTTTCATTGGCAGAACGCTTTGAAGATGCACCAGCTCCACCAAAGAGACTGGCTACATCACACTTGTGCGTCCTCTCCTGGAGTACTTTTGCCCCTTGTGGGACCCTCACCAGGTGGGACTGACGAAAGATATTGAGAAGGTTCAGAGAAGGGCAGCTCGTTTTGTTTTATCACTTTACGGGGGGGAAAGCGTCACGGAAATGTTGCAGGAATTGGGGTGAAAATCATTAAAAGAAAGACGTTATTCATTGCGGCGTGATCTGTTTGCGAAGTTCCAATCACCGACTTTTTGTTTTGAATGTGAAAATATTTTGCTACCACCCACCTACTTAGGGAGACATGACCATCCCAATAAAATAAGAGAAATCAGATCGAAAACGGAACGATCTAGGTGTTCTTTCTTCCCGCGCGCTATTAGAGAATGGAACGGTAGAGAAAAGTTATGAAAGTGGTTAATGAACCCTCTGCCAGGCACTTAAATGTCATTTGCAGAGTAGCTATGTAGATGTAGATGTACATTTCAGATGTGTTACGACCCGTGGCTCTACACTCCATTTGATTCCTGAGAAACCCAACATTTCAGCAGGATAATGCATGGCTGCATGTTGCAGGTCCTGTACGGGCCTTTCTGGATACAGAAAATGTTCGACTGCTGCCCTGGCCAGCACATTCTCCAGATCTCTCACCAATTGAAAACGTCTGTTCATAATATGTCACTCACCACTCTTGACGAACTGTGTTATCGTGTTGAAGCTGCATGGTCATATGTACCCGTACACGCCATCCAAGCTCTGTTTGACTCAATGCCTAGGTGTATGAATGCTGTTAATACGGCTAGAGGTGGTTGCTCTGGGAACTGATTTCTCTGGATCTATGCACCCAAATTGCGTGAAAATGTAATCACTTGTCAGTTCTAGTATAATATATTTGTCCAATGAATACCCGTTCATATTCTACATTTCTTCTTGGTGTAGCAATTTTAATGGCCAGTCGTGTAGTTAGGCACAGGTTTGAATATTCCAGCATAAATTACAATTCGACACTCTCTGTATAACGATTTATTTATTACGACAAGAAATTTGCCAGAACTTCTTTTCCACAGCTAAGCGCGTCATGTCTGGTCGTCTCGGGGTAAAACGGTTGACTAGAAACCGTAATGTGGCGAAGTCGAAACCCGGTCGCATCACGAACTATTTCAATTTGGTTTTTATCCAGCCTTCACCTCTCAAGGAGAAGTGTTCGGATTCCGCGTTTTAACTGTAGGTCCCCTGTTTTCCTCATGACTCGGGTAGCGTTATGGACACGCAAGGCGCCAAAGTCACATCCAATTTAAAGACTAGCATCAGGCCACTCAGCTACACGAAATTATTGTTATTATTAGTGAAATTACGTTAGCATGGGTACAAAATTTTACCATTTAAATTTTTAGTGTTCTTAATTTTTTTCGTGTAATCTACTTAATATCGCGGTACAGGGAGCATGACTATTTGGAACAAAAATTACATCTCAATACTCATAAAAGAAATGACAAAAATTTTGTGATTTATCCGTCTTGAAATGTAAGTACTTGAAAGTATATCTCCGTACTTGTGAAAATAACAATTCGCTCCAGATTGAATCTTTCACTCTGCAGCCATGTGTGCGCTGATATGGAACTTCCATGCAGATTAAAACTGTGTGCCAGAAACTGGACTCGCACCAGTTCTTCCTCACAACTTCTGCCAGTACCTCGTCTCCTACTTTACTACTTAGGGCGCCTGTCCGTGAAAGGCGAAGGTCGCACACAGTTTTAATTATTCGTTCCTTTAACGAATTTTTTCGTTACCTCACCGAATTCAAGCGCAGCACATTTCTCCAGTGATTCTCATACAGTATAGCATGTAGAAAATGTACTTTTCTGAACCAAATACTTCACGTATGTATCAGCAATTTACGACCTGGTGCGTATAATCATAGATATTCAAATTAACCCGCGCTTTCCCTTTCAGTAAGCCTACTCTCTCCCTCGCCAACAGACGCATTTTAAAGCCTGGTAGAGTGCTGCCACCTATCGGAAAGTAATGAAATTATACGAGATGAAACGGGAATATTCGCATCTGAGCAAAACTAAATTCCAAATATTTTCAAGGGGTAATGTCCGGAAAAAAAGAGTTCATTAATTTATTGAAAAAGACTTGCAGTTAAATGAAACAGTCTCGTTGCACGCTAACTGCACTCGCTCTTCAAAGGACTATATCCCTAAAACGGTTTCGCTGTCGAAGTAAGTCTGTTGGTTCCAGAATGCACCCCTGCAATGGGACCACAGCTATTAAAGACAGATCCTGCGGTCCTTGCTGCGTGAAGCTACTACGAGGACAGCTTCGAAAGAGCGGATGTGAACACTACTCGGCAAGCTAATTTTCCTCCAGGTCTCACACAACCCAAATGGCGCGCATATCTGATAAACAGCCCTCCAGTAGCAGGCACCAATTCGCTCCCCGGAAATTACAGTATATACCGATAGAACAATGAGAAAATTAATCTCGAAGTTTTGAAAATCATTAATAATTTCAATATTTGCCAACCGTAGTGAAAGAAAATTTTCCACAAAGATGTTTCTGCAATTGTTACTACACATAGTAACGATTCTGCCGCAGTAAGTAAATTGAATGAACGGGCGTGTGGTTCACCAGGCTTACGGTATCATTACGAAAATAAATATGAATCACTTCTTCAATTTGACAATTATTGATAAAAACACTTGGTTTTAATGTTAGACAAGTTGTTATCATTGGGATTCCTAATTCACATAAGAAATCGGAGGATTCAATGTTCTATATAGTAATTTAATTATAAAAAAGGACGGTGCACAAATTCAGGAATGAATTATGATTCAAAAGTAATGAATCTCTAACAAGGCTGGTACAAGCTGTAAGTATTATGAATGGTTGATACTGAGTACGATTTGATTGTTTTAAAATAAATTAAACATCGCTATCCAACCCGATAGAAAATACAACCAGAAGCTCAAGAATACAGCCAACTAATGGAAGGTACATTTATCTTTAACTGCGGTACAGAAAATGCAGTGTGTGTGCATAACACCAATTCTCAGTACTGTTGTGACAAGACGAACAGCACATGGCCACCGCGGATGGGTCGGACCGACGTGAAGCTGAAGCTGTGAGACGATGGCTACACAGTGAACGAACTACTTCGTTCAAAAAACTCTAAAGCTGAAGTCACTCAAGTAACAAAGTCGAACAAGAGGTACTCGCAAACTGCTTCCCTCACTGCCCAGAAGCAGAAGAGAAGCTCAATTGTTAGCTTGTAAATGAGTACTCCAAAATGCAAATACAGTGCACTGAAGTAATAATTTTGTTCCTCTGCTCACAGAGAATTTATTATGAATACTTTAAGCAATGCAGTCTGCACTTGCAACCAATTGTGCGCTACGTCACTGAATGCTTTGTCAGCAACTACCCATTTGCACCCTCGAACTACGAGCGCAGCTAGCCAAATCCCTTGACTCACTTTGCAGTAAGCCACAAGTCTCTCTAGACCGTTTTCTCAAGAGACAAACACAGCTACAGCTTCAAGTCTCTCGCCTACACCTTCTTTCCAAACATCTTTTTTGCAAAAAAAGTAGCTTCTAGAAAGTTCTAGAACGTTTCGACTGTTTCGCCGTTGAAATCACCTCCCGATCGCATCGTCGTCTGCGAGTTTTGGGGCGAAGCGGCGGTGCCCATCGGCCACTCAATAACCTCTGATTTCACACCGGCTTGTCAACAAGCCGTGCCCTTGAGATACCGTTAGGTTTCTCTCGCCTCTTACCGGCCTTTCTCACTGACTTCGCTGTGTTCTCATTTCAAACCAATTAAAGCACCGAGTGATCAAAAAGTCAGTATAAATTGGAAAACTTAATAAATCACGGAATAATGTAGATAGAAAGGTAAAAATTGACACACACGCTTGGAATGACATGGGGTTTTATTAGAACAAAAAAAAGTTCAAAAATGTCCGAAAGGTGGCGCTTAATCTGATCATAAAAGCAATAATTAGCACAACAAATTAAGACAAAGCAAAGATGATGTTCTCTACAGGAAATGCTCAATATGTTCACCATCATTCCTCAACAAGCTGTAGTTGAGCAACAGCACTGTAAAGCATGTTCGGAGTTATGGAGAGGCATTGGCGTCGGATGTAGTCTTTCAGCATTCCTAGAGATGTCTGTCGATCACGATACACTTGCGATATCAGGTAACTCCAAAGCCAATAATCGCACGGACTGAGGTCTGGGGACCTGGGAGGCCAAGCATGACGAAAGTGGCGGCTGAGCACACGATCATCACCAAACGACGCGCTCAAAATAGCTTTTTTTTCTTTTCCTTTTTCTTTTTCTTTTGTTCTTATAAAAACCCATGTCATTCCAAGCATGTGTGTCAATTTTTACCTCTCTATCTGCATTATCCTTGATTTATTGGGTTTTAAAATTTATACTGACTTTTTGATCACCCAGTACAACACACCAAATAAGTGTTGCATCAGCATGACTATAGAGGGTCATGATCCTTTATGTAAAAATGGAATAGTGACAGATATTTCAATTCACTGCACGGTCATGAAAACAGAAACTGAGAAGTTGTACAATAACATACACATTCTTAATTTATGTTCCAGATTTCAGCTTACACCAGTACACCTAGTACCAGGTAACACATTCTCATGCATGTCTGTATTCGTAGTGGCATACTGCGCTGTAAATTATCAAGGGACTGCTGATCCAGAGTATCCCACAACTGAGATCTCTCACAAGGAGACCACATGCCGGCCGCGGTGGCCGAGGTGACTGCGGCGCTCCAGTCACGGTCTGCAGGGCCACTACGGTCGGAGCTTCGAATCCCCCCGCGGGCATGGATATTTGTGCCGTCCTAGTTCGTAAGTAGTTCATAAGTAGTCTGTAAGTTCAGGGACTGATGACCCCGTAGTTAAGTCCCAGAAGCTTAACAAACATTTGAACATTTTGGAGACCACATGGGTATCGGATTTTAGAATTGTTTGATATTTGTGGTCAGTAAAGGTCAGAACTCGAATAACAATCAGTCAAAGACCTTTGACGCAACTCTCAAAAAATACTCAAGGAAATCGAATTTGTAGTTATGCAAGTACTTAGCTCAAAGGCTGACAGATATGCAGGCTAAACTAAACCTGTTGAAAGAAGAAACAGGGACTGCTGACCTTAATATAGGAAAAAAAGGAAATGAGAGTCAACTTTGTGAACGTGGAAGTGCCACTCTTAATAGAGGAACAGCAGGTGAAGACTGTAAACTCATTGTTGTATCTGGGTAGTGTAGGACAGAAGATGCTGGACTTGACGACGATGTGAAGAACTGCATTAAAAAGGCAAATGCTGCCTTCATACAATTTTATCCAATTAGGAAAAAACATATAACGCATAAAACAAAAATACATATTTTTAATACAAATAAGAAAGCTGTTCTTCTGTATGTCAATGAAAGCTGGAGAGTGGATAAAAAAATAACACCCCAGTTACAAATCTTCATAAATAGATGACTCCGACGTATTATTAATATCTGGTGGCCAGAAAAAAAAAGTAATGAGGAACTCTGTCGAATAACAAACCAGAATCCTACAGAATACCAGATACGGGAGAGAAAGTGGGGGTGTTTGGGACACATGTTGAGGAAACCAGACGGAGCTATTGAAAAGAAAGCACTGGAATGCTATCTACAGGTAACAACAAAGAGAGGAACACCTAAGGGGAAACTAAGAGAGGGGAAGAATTGGGCAGAACTGAGGCAAATGGCCAAGAACAGAGATGCTTTCCTCGATGCCCTATGCCCCCATTGGAGCCAAAGAATTAAGTCAGTAAGACAGTCATATTTGCAAGTACATGTAAGTACCTATAAAACACGTTCCTACCAATAAATAAAACAGTTACAGTATTGTTGGTTTAGCTCAGGTGGTAGCGCTCTGGCCTTGGTGATTCAAATCCCGCTGTGACATTTATGTTTTCGTTGTGTGCTAGTAGTTACACAGTTGTAATTTCTAATGGTAAGTTTTACGAAAACTGCACGTATTTTTTCTTATTATTAATTTTCTATATTTTATAAAAGTTTTCTAATTATCATGGTTTCAATCAAAAAGACATAATTAGTTACTTTTTTTACAGTATTGGCTTCACTATTAATTGACGATGTTAGTCTTTTATTGTTCATTGCAGAAATATATAAAATAGCCAAGATCGCAGATCATCAATTTTTATTTAAGACGACCGGTTTCGCTGAACTATTTCAGCATCATCTGGTCCAATAAAATCATTTTACAGGGCCATAATCTTGTAATGTGGTGCACCATGTCATTATAATAAAACATAATTATCACAGACTCACTGTGATAATTATGTCTTATTATAATGACATTGTAAAAGAGGTTGCCTGTTGGAGGTCGTCAAAAAATGTCAAAAAGAATGCGTAATGATATGCTGTAGTAATTATAATTTCAAAATCTTCAAATCTTTGTATAGCCCACGGGACCCAACTACGGGGTCATCAGTCCCTAAACTTACAAACTACTTACGAACTAGCTAACACTAAGGACGGCACAAATATCCATGCCCGAGGGGGGATTCGAACCCCCGACTGTAGTGGCCGTGCAGTCCGTGACTGGAGCGCCTCAGTCTCCTCGGCCGGCATTATAATTTCGTTTTTCGTTTTTGAATGTTGCAGAAAATTACAATTAATGGGTCGCAACAACACTTTCGCAGTGAAAGTTTAAATAATAGCGGTCTTCCACTCGAAAGAGCACCAACAACACAAAATATTGTGTCCAAAGCTAATAAAGTTATTCCTTGGCTACCACCTAATCTCAAATGATTGGAGATCGGGAGATCATTCTTTTACACTAATAAGCCTGCAGCTCCGCATTTCATGATATTCCATCTTCGTCTTGTCGGAATATCGTCTACATCTACATCTACATCGATACTCTGCAAATCACATTCAAGTGCCTGGCAGAGGGTTCATTAACCACCTTCATAACTTTTCTCTACCGTTCCACTCTCTAATAGCGCGCGGGAAGAAAGAACACCTAAATCGTTCCGTTTTCGATCTGATTTCTCTTATTTTATAGGGATGGTCATGTCTCCCTAAGTAGGTGGGTGCTAGCAAAATATTTTCACATTCAGAACTAAAAGTCGGTGATTGAAACTTCGCAAACAGATCACGCCGCAATGAATAACGTCTTTCTTTTAATGATTTCCACCCCAATTCGTGCAACATTTCCGTGACGCTTTCCCCCCCGTAACGTGATAAAACAAAACGAGCTGCCCTTCTCTGAACCTTCTCAATATCTTCCGTCAATCCCACCTGGTGAGGGTCCCATAAGGGGCAACAGTACTCCAAGAGAGGACGCACAAGTGTGATGTAGGCAGTCTCTTTCGTGGAGCTGGTGCATCGTCTAAGCGTTCTGCCAATGAAACGTAACCTTTGGTTCGCCTTCCCCACAATATTTTCTATGTGTTCTCTCCAGTCAAAGTTGTTCGTAATTGTAACTCCTAGGTATTTGGTAGAATTTACGACCTTAAGGTTTGACTGATTTATCGCGTAATTGAAGTTCAGCGGATTTCTTTTAGTGGTCATGTGTATTACTTCACACTTTTCTTTATTTAGTGTCAATTGCCAATTTTCGCACCAAGTAGAAATATTGTCTAAATCGCTTTGCAGTTGCTTTTGATCCTCTGTTGACTTCACTAACCGATAAACGACAGCATCATCCGCGAACAGTCTAAGGGAGCTATTCAGATTATCTCCTAAATCGTTTATAAACACGAGGAAGAGTAGGGGACCAATAACGCTTCCCTGTGGAACGCCAGATATCACTTCTGTTTTACTCGATGACTTACCGTCAATTACAACGAACTGTGTCCTTTCTGATAGGAAATCGTGAATCCAATCGCACAATTGGGGAGATATTCCATAAGCACGCAATTTCATTAGAAGCCGCTTGTTGGGTACAGTATCAAAAGCCTTCCGGAAATCCAGAAATATGGAATCGATTTGAGATCCCTTGTCGATGGCACTTAACACTTCATGTGAATAAAGGGCAAGCTGTGTTTCGCAAGAGCGATACTTTCTGAATCCGTGCTGACTATTGGTTAATAGGTCGTTCTCTTCGAGGTAGTACATAATATTCGAACAAAGAATATGTTCCAAAATCCTACTGCAAATCGACGTCAATGAGATAGGCCTGTAATTTTGGGGATCACTCCTATTGCCTTTCTTGAATATTGGAGTAATTTGGGCAACTTTCCAGTCTTTGGGTACGGATCTTTCGCTGAGTGATCGGTTGTAAATTATAGCTAAGTACGGAGCTATTTCATCAGCATACTCTGAGAGGAATCTAGTTGGTATACAATCTGGCCCGGAAGATTTATTTTTGTTTAGTGACTTAAGTTGTTTTACTACTCCAGGAACATCTACTTCTAAGTTTCGCATGCTGGCAGCTGTTCTTGGATTGAATACTGGAGTGTTCACTTCGTCTTCTTTGGTGAAAGAATTTCGGAAAGCTGTGTTTAGTAATTCTGCCTTAGCAGTACTGTCGTCGGTAGTATTACCATTGCTATCGCGTAGTGAAGGTATTGTTTGTGTTTTGCCGCTAGTGTACTTCACATATGACCAGAATTTCTTTGGATTTTCTGCAAGATTACGAGACAGGATTTCGTTGTGGAAACAACTATAAGATTCTCGCATTGAAGTCCGCGCTAGGTTGCGAGTTTCAGTAAAAGATTGCCAGTCTTGCGGATTCTGTGTCTTTTTAAATTTTGCATGCGTTTTCCTTTGTTTCTGCAACAGTGATCTGACCTGATTTGTGTACCACGGGGGGTCAGACCCCTCTTTTATTAATTTATTTGGTATAAATCTCTCGATTGCTACTGATATTATGTCTTTGAATGTAAGCCACAACTGATCTACACTCGCATTTTTAGTTTTGAAGGACTGGAGACTATCACTCAGGAAAGCGTGAAGCGAATTTTTATCTGCTTTATTGAATAGATATATTTTTCGTTTATTTTTGGTGCATTTGGGAATTTCGATATTCAGTCTCGCTACTACAACTCGATGTTCGCTAATCCCTGTATCTGTTTTGATGCTCTTTACTATCTCGGGATTATTTGTTGCTAGGAGATCAAGAGTATTTTCGCAACCACGTACTATTCTAGTGGGTTCATGAACTAACTGTTCGAAGTAGTTCTCAGAAAAAGCATTCAGAACTAGTTCGGACGATGTTTTATATTGGCCCCCGGTTTTGAATACGTAATTATGCCAACATACCGAGGGTAAATTAAAGTCGCCACCGATTATAACAGTATGCTTCGGATACCTATTTGAAATATGATTCAAGCTTTCTTTGAACATTTCTGCAACCGCATCGTCTGAGTCAGGTGGCCGATAAAAAGATCCAATTATTAATTTATTTCGGTGGTCAGGTATAACCTCTACCCAGACCAATTCACAGGAAGTATCTGCCTCAATTTCGTTGCAGGATAAACCGTTTGTAACAGCAATAAACACGCCACCCCCTGTTTTATTTATTCTATCCTTTCTGAAGACCATTTGGCCCTTTGAAAAAATTTCGGCCGAATTTATCTCAGGCGTCAGCCAGCTTTCAGAACCTATAACGATTTGTGCCTCAGTACTTTCTATCAGCGCTTGGAGCTCTGGAATTTTCCCAACACAGCTACGACAATTTAGAACTGTTACACCAATGGTTTTTATGTCTACTTTCTTCCCGTGTCTGACCTGCCCCCTTTGAGACTGAAACCCATTTTGTGTATTCCCGAGGCCATCGAACCTAAAAAACCGCCCAGTCCACGCCACACAGCCCCCGCTACCCGTGTAGCCGCTTCCTGAGTGTAGTGGACTCCTGACCTATTTAGCGGAACCCGAAAACCCACCACCCTTTGGCGCAAGTCGAGGAATCTGCAGCCGACACGGTCGCAGAACCGTCTGAGCCTCTGATTCAGACCCTCCACTCGGCTCTGAACCAAAGGTCCGCAGTCAGTCCTGTCGACAATGCTGCAGATGGTGAGCTCCGCTTTCATCTTGCAAGCAAGACTGGCAGTCTTAACCACTTCTGATAGCCGCTCAAAACCAGAGAGGATCTCTTCCGATCCAAAACGACACACATCATTGGTCCCAACATGAGCCACCACCTGCAGTTGGCTGCACCCTGTGCTCTTCATGGCATTCGGAAGGAGCCGTTCCACATCCGGAATGACTCCTCCCGGTATGCACACGGAGTGCACATTGGAATTCTTCCCCTCCCTAGTAGCCATTTTCCTAAGGGGCTCCATTACCCGCCTGTTTCTCACCCATGCAACTACCTGTCACGTTATTTGGTAGAGAATCCTAAGAAATTCTGGTCGTATGTGAAGTATACTAGCGGTAAAACATAATCAATTCATTCACTACGCGATAGTAACGGTGATGCTACTGATGACAGTCCTACTAAAGTAGAGTTGCTTAATACAGCCTTCCAAAATTCCTTCACAAAAAACACAATGCAAATACTCCATTATTTGTATGAAGAACAGCTGTCGGATGCGTAATTTAGAAGTTGATACCCTTGGTGTATTAGAGCTACTTAAATCACTTAACAAAAGTAAGTCTCGAGGTCTCGATTGTATACCAATTCGTTTCCTTTCAGAGTACGCTGATGCAATGGTCCCATACCTAGTTACAACATACAACCGCTCGCTCAGTGAACGTTACGTACCCAGAAACTAGAAAGGTGCACAGTTTACGTCAATATTCAAGAAAGGCAACAGGAGTGATACGCAAAATTAACAGGCCTATCTCATTGACGTCGGTTTGCAGCAGGATTTTAGAACACATACTTTTCTTAAATTTTAGGAACTACCTCGAAGAGGTAATCAACACGGATTCAGAAAGTCTCATTCTTGTCAAAAACAGATAGCTATTTACTCACATGATGTGATGGGTGCTATCGACAAGGGACGTCAAATACATTCCGTATTTCTAGATTTCCAGAAGGCTTTCGACACTTTACCTGACAAGCATCCTCTAACCGCGCTTATGGAATATCGTCACAGTTGTGCGATTGGATTCTTGAATTCCTGTAATATCTTGTAATTGACGGCAAGTTATGGCCTAGAACTGAAGTGATATCTGGCGTTCTTCAGGGAAGTATTATAGGGCTCTTACTGTACCTTATTTTTATAAACGGTTTGGGAGACAATATGAGTACCTCCCTTAGACTGTTCGCGGATGATGGTGTCACTTATCGATTATCAAAGTTACCAGAAGATCAAAAGCAACTGTAAATTATATAAAATATCTGTATGGTGGAGAAATGGCAATTGACCATTAATAATGGTAAGTGTGAGGTCATCCATGACCACTAAAAGAAATCCGTTAAACTTCAATTACACGATAAATCAGTCAAAACTAAAAATTCCACTAAATACCTAGGAATGACAATTACAAACAACTTAAATTGGAGAGGAGCCACAGAAAATATCGTTGGGAAAGCGAGCCAAAGACTACGTTTCGTTGGGAGAACACACAAAAGATGCACCATCTCTACTAAGGAAACTGCCTACACCACACTTGTGCGTCCTATTTTAGAGTATTGTTGCACATTGCGGGATCCCCACCAAGTGGGATTGACAGACCATTTAGAGAAATTACAGAGAAGGGCAGCTCGTTTTGTATTATCGGGAAGTAGGGGAGAGAGTGTAACGAATATGATGCACGAGTTGGAGTGCGTATTATTAAAAGAAAGGCGTCCTTCGTTGCGAGAGATCTATTTGCGAAATTTCTTTCAACAACTTTCTTTTCCGAATGCGAACATATTTTGTTAGCACCTTCCTGCAGAGTAAGACATGATCATCAAAATTAAATAAGATAAACCAGATCGAAAACGGAAAGATTGAAGTGTCCCTTTCTTCCGGGAGCTGTTACAGAATGGAAGTGTAGAGAAACATCATAAAAGCGATTCGATGAACCCTCTGCCACGCACATCATTGTGACTTGCAGAATATTTATGTACATGTAGATACAAGGCAACACTCCGCAAATATCCTTTCAGAAAAGACTTCCTTGTACGTGGAATGGCTGGATGATCCTTTCTATTCTAGTTTGGCTCCTATTCATTATGTTGCCTGTTTTAGTCATTTCCTCATTACCTCGTGCGCCCAAAACATCATCCATACATCCTGTCTTCATGCGTCTTGTTAACCTTCATCCACTCGTGCAGGCGGCAGATTGCCATCCCTGCTGCTTATTACATTTCAGAACGTAACTTTAGCGTTGTAATGCGGTGTGATACGGCTGTAATCTCTCTACTTAGATCTTCCTCCGCTATACGTGTTTGTCTATAATTTCATATGATCCGTTAGCGGGATTCAGTACGTGTGTGAAGTTCACCACCTGACAATCTCGACAAACTGTCAATGGAACTGATGGAAGGAAATTTGAAAGATCGTGCAAAACTACTGTCTTCCCAAAAACCTGACTTTTTTTCAAACCCTACAGAGAAGTAGACGAAAGTAACCAGTTGACAGACCTCAAATCTAGAGAAGCAGGCCAGAACATACGACCCATTCGTGAGTTAAAAAAAAAAAAAAAAAAAAAAAAAAAAAAAAAAAAAAAAAAATTGCACAAGCCGTTTTCGCAAGTATATGATGCTTTAAAAATTTAATTTCTGTAAAGTTTCCTAATTGTTATGTATTTGTAGTCATGTCTATGTAATGGGTAAATTACTAGATGAAACAAAGAATTCTTTGTTCGTGTTTTTTATTTATTTTATAGGTAAACAATAAATAAATTTAGTTATTATTAATAAACGTCTTTCATTCTAAGCACATTACATTAACCGTTTCAGGTCCTTACTTACAATGCCAGCAAGAAAGCGCACGTTCGAAGGTTTGACTATATTACTGTAATATAAATTTGGTTTCGTTCATTTTAATGACTTAGATCTACTGTAGGTAGATCATCTTACGTAAATATCTCTCTAACTATTCATGTTTTTTTTTTAATAATTGGAGGTATAATATGAAACATTAACACGTGCATGTTGGGTCTAATGTCGGGTTTTTAGCTAAAGACTTCTTGGCATGGCGTTGACATCCTTATTGGTTTTTACATGTGAAGCTGTCATATCTGACAGCCAGTTGATTTTATATGATCCTGTGTTATTATGTGACTTCTTTCAAATTTTTACCCAATCTGATAATTATCACAAACCGAAATATGAAAATTACTAGGTGCAATTTCAGCACCTCTGATGGATCCAGCAATCGCTGCTTTAAATTATTCAAACGTTTGTAAAACTTATGGGACCTAACTGCGGGGTCATCAGTCCCTAAACTTACAAACTACTTATGAACTAGCTTATACTAAATAAGGCACACCCATCCATGCCCGATGGGGAATTCGAACCCCCGACAGGAAACGGCCTCGCGCATCGTAGCATAGCGCCCCAATGCGCTCGGCCGCTCCGCCGCGGCTCGCTGCTATACTCAACCTCGTCAGCAGTAGAGGATTTAAGCAGCGATGGCGACACCCTCGATTCCACTTGGCTCCCAACTGCAAAGAAGAATGCTGAAAACTTGTGGGAATGTTCGTCTGGATCGTCCTCTTCAGGTGATGATTTTGGGGAAACATCTGCTTCAAAATGCAATGAAAATGATGGACAGGGCATGTGTGAAATCATGGCTTCACTACAGGCATGACAGTAAAGCTAATGAAGCGCGTAGGAAAGACATACATGATGTTCTTGAATTCCGGATGGCTGTGGAGAATACCTTTTCTCTTCACTAAATGGAATGCCATTTAAAGAAGAAGATATGTTGAAGAAGACGTAAATAAAGCTCGAAAGATACGGTTCACCCTGCACACACAAAGGACTGAACAAATTTGATAATTGGACTGTTGTTGATAACTTAAAATCTTGAAAATGTTGTCGCTGAAACGGTTGCAACTGGCGTAAGAGAACAAAATGTAAATAAATAAATAAATAAAATAAAATAAAAGTGATGTGTACTTGTCTTTGTCAAGTATGCAAACTGTTTTCGCTTGTATTAAGTGAAGAAATGAATATGAAAACATATTAATGTAAGTTCGTGCAGATAATAAAAAAAATGTAGTGAAGACCCAAACCACACAATTGTGTGAGTACAAATTTTTTGGAAATTTTCGAAAATAAATTTATTTTCATTACAATAGACGTATTATATATCTGACAGTTTCGAAAAGTGTTCTTAACTCGGCGATTCCTTTGCTCTAAGTTGACAACATACCAAGTAGATACGTGAAGCAGACGACACGTCAAACACGTAGTGTTTGAACACTTCTTTCTAGTTCTATGGTGTATCACAAGGGGTGTAACACCACATCGTGACCATAGCATTAGAATCACGGTATTCCGAAATTTTTTATCGTTACGTAATTTTAATATTTTGTTAAGAGGCAGAATTTTCTAATTTTTCAAAATTTTTAGTAAATTCAAATTACATCAGCGTAATTCAGAGTAGTAGTATCGAGGGAATACTTACGTCAAAAGATCTCGTATATCAGAGATCATTTGTCAGATTGCTATTATAAATAGTACCCGTAGTTGAGTTTCTCTCTCTATGTGTTTAGCCATCGATGTACTTAGCTTTCTCTATGTGCTCAGCTCTCTATGTAACGAGCTCTCAGTGCTTAGCTAAAATATTATACGCGGTTTCATTCGAAGATAGGGAAAAAACCGAGAAAATATTTAAAATTTAGTATAAACTCTTATATCGTAATCATAGGCGAAAGCGAACGTTACCTTAGAACTTTGTTCGGGATAGGCTAGGACAGAAGTATTAGAAACTTCTGCCTCCCGTAATAACTGATGTTCATTCTTGAGAGAGATGAATACAAACAACCTTTGATGAAAATAATCACGAATTGTGATCTTATAACGTATATACTGTGAAGGTGTTATGAATGTAGATATTGATTTCAGAATAGAGAATTTATGAACCTTAAAAAAGTTATTCGAGTATTTAGTTCCCTAATATTGATTGTCCCAGCATATTCTGAAATTGAAGAAATATATCTGACAGTAGTGGTCAGGAGAAACGTATGGTGAAATTTTCTAAAGAATAATTCTATGAAGGAAAAGGATCAAGCAAAAACATTATCTTTGTGATGGGCGTCAAATTGTCTGAACTACCGGGACTCAATGATTCAAATTTTTATTCTTTGGTTTATTAAATATCAGCCCCTGAGAAACGGATTTTCATGCTCAAACATTAAAATAGATCTTTACATATAATGAAATCTAGAACCAATATTTACAGTGAAAAATTCAACAAAGATATAAATTGTATTGAAATGTTTGTAGAGTCTATGGGACTTAACTACGGGGTCGTCAGTCCCTAAACTTACAAACTACTTACAACTAAGGACGGCACAAATATACATGCCCGAGAGGGGATTCGAACCCCAGACCATGACTGGAGCGCCTCAGTCACCTCGCCCACCACGGTCGGCATAAATTTTATTAACTGCGAAGAAGTACCAGGGCTACCAACTGAATTTTCATATTGAGGTGACAAATGGAATTTTGAACCTGCCAGAGAGGCACTGCAGCTGACTAGTTTCTTGTGCGTGTTGCACGTCTCGTATAGAAAGGGCTGTTTAAGTTATTGATGCTCAGATACATAAAAATCGTTGCAATGAGAAAAAACGTGAAGGGCAGCTGCCAGCCGCCCCGCGAGTGCAACTGTGACAGAAAAGAAAGGCGCGATCGATTGAAGTTTTGCGCAGTTGCAGCCTCAAGACGAGTCACTTGCGGACAGTGGCGAGGGTGGGTAGCGGAGACGGCGGTCCAGCGGCGGCGACAGGTGGCGCGGTGTTTGCGCAGGCGTCCGCCGCAAACACGTCTGCGCCCCACCGCGGCGCACCTGCGGGGACCGTGGGCCGGCGGCGGCGGCCGCGCCCTCTATTGACACAGCGCGGGCAGTCGTCTCCACCCACCCCACCCACCAGCCGCTGCGGTCTCACCTTGAGGCGAGCCTCCGCAAACACTTGCCGCCGGACCCGCTCCCGTGTTTCCTTTCTGTTACTCAGCGCCGAGCCCCTGCGGCGTCTTGTACGCCAACTCGATTACAATGGCGGAAATCGAAACTGGACACTTTCACCGACGAGCGGATCTACCGGTCTCCGAAATTCAGTGTCTACATCTACTTGGATACTCTGCAAATCAACCGAAGTGGTCAGAGGGTTCATCGAACGGACCTCCATTCCGTCTGTAAGATAATGGAACAATGAAAGTAGTAGAAGAGGTTTGTTATTGGTCAATAAACTACACTACAAGAGAGTCGACGTCCACTTTGATCTGATGACGACAACTGATGTCTGAGAGATTTTTGGATTTACTAACAGTGGTTTGAACGTCATCTGCCAACTGATAGCTGCAGTGACATTGTTACCAGAGCGTCACCAGTGTTACCCTTCAACAGTGAATGTTTGTCGGCATAAAACTCAATGTGACATCAACGTCAAGTAAACAGACGCCATTCCGTGCTTCCTGAGTCCATATTGTACACAAAAGGGGCATTAGTGCTTGTACTACAAACAATACGAAAAACATCATCAGCTGAAACGTCATTTTTCATTTTGTAATCGATAACTATAAATGTGAATGTCTGTTCGGTGTACGCTTATCACGTCTGAACCACAAGACATAAAGAGCTAAAAATTTGTATAGTTACTGAAGTCTACTCGAGGAAGGCTTTAGGCACGGTTTTATGGCGATAGAATAGCTATTTATCTATATGTATTAATGTGAGTGTCTGATCGGTGTACGCTTATCACGTCCGAGCGACAAGACGCAGAGACTTAAATATTTGTACATTTACTAATTTATACCTGAGGAAGGTTTTAGGCATGGTTTTATAGCGATCTGATAATATGTTTAGTAATTTGAAGAATATAACGCGAAATGTGGAACAATATTTACTCTTTGAAAATGGTTTTATTGGTGGCATTGTAGCTTGAGGGTTGATAATGATAAAAGGGTCTAGTATATTGCGATGTAAAGTTATGGGTGTATATAAAATTCTACGTGTTTGTCTGTGTGTGTATTAATATTTCGCTCTGCAGCGAAAACTACAAAACGCAAACGAATGGTCTGTGTGTAATTGTTGTCTGAAGTCTCCAGTTGTAAACCATAGCAGTTCTATATCCTTAGCTATAAGTGGATGGAAGATATGTTGATTGAAATTCGTCAAATTATAAAAAATTTCGGACTGAAGGCCAGCGATGACGTTTGCGACTCTATAGCAAGGAGGTTACATACAGCGAAAGGTGATGCCTTAGACCATATCTTTGATCTATGCTACAATGTCTTCAGCTCTTTCTCTATAAGGATAATCATACGAATAAGGAAATATAAGAATAAATCAATAAAGCAGTAAAAAGGAATTTCTATTAATACATCTCTTAAAAAAATCGATTTGACATCTCGCACTTTATCTATCATAATCAACCAACACGCGAGCGGAGCCGCGGATTTAAGTTAGTTGCAAATAATTTCAGTTGGCCATGCCACCATTTCAGGGCTTTTAACAGAAGAAATAAAAATTCTTTTCAGGATATTTGAATTGTGGTTTCAAATTGTGCCTTTTCGAGTGACAGGATGCTCCTGTCGGAGAATATCCACACACGTTCGACGTGCTACGTCAGTTGCGCTACGATTCAGTTTATAATGATCACGTGAACAGTTTCAAAGGCATCAATGAAGTTACTCATGAATCGTCGTATACGAAGAGCAGCAAAGGCGCACCTACTACAGCACAGATAACGGGGTTTTTTAAGCGAAGTGTCAACACGAACTGTTGCCGACTGGTTACCAGCAGTGTAACTAACGGCAAACCTCCAGATCATATTTTTAAAGCACGATGTTAACTAATATCTCTTTTTCAGAAACGCTTTTCTTCCCATTCCCATTCTCAATCTTATGTCATCTGTACTACCCAAGTAACAAAGCTCACTTACAACCTTTATTATTTCGTTACATAAAATAATTCCTTCAGCATCGTCTAATTTACTTTGACTACATTCCATTACGCTGATTTGCTCTTGTTAATGACCATCTTATTCGATCCTTTCAAGACACAGCCCTTACCGTTCAACTGCTCTTCCAGGACCTTAACTGTCTCTGACAGATTACAGTGTCATCAGCAAATTGCAAAGTTTTAATTTCATCGCCCTGAACTTCAATTCTTTCTCTAAATTACCCGATTCTATTCTTCACAGCTCGCTCAATGTCCAAATTTAAACCTTGGAGAATGGCTACAATGCCTTGCTCCCTTCCTAACCAATGCTTCCCTTTCATGCCCATCGGCTCTAATAATTGCTATCTGGCTTTCCAAAAGTTGTGAATAACCTTCCGTTACTTATATTTTACTCCTGCCGACGATATATTGTGAAAGAGTGAAATCTAGTCAAGAATGTCAAAAGTTTTCCCAAAATCCACAAAAGCTAAAATGATAGACTTGCCTTTCCTTAATCTAGTATGTGATTACTGCGTCGCAAATTGCTACGCTTGTAGCGCTGAAGCGAGCGGAGATGGTGCTTGTGTGTGTATAATTGTTTGACTGATTGTGTAAATGTATGTGTTGATGATGGCCGAAAATCAAAGCTATATAAATGTGATTCTTCTTTTTTTTCCATGCCTGTCAGTAACTCCGCGACGCTCTTTATGGTCAGTTGTTTCATGTTAATCTCATCCTTGTAATATCAGCTCATTTATATTATTATTATATACTAAATTGACTTAGAACTGGGCCGATAAAAATTTTCCTGCATATATTGGTGTCTGAAACTGTTCGTGAATAATGAAAAGTTAGTTCAAACAGTAATTTTGCTACGAATTCTACGAAATTAATGAAAATTTTGATTGCAATTTATATTTTCATTAAAAAAAACTGAGTAATTTTCTTTGTAATTTTAATGTTGGTAAATTGAAGCTATATTTACCACTGTAACAAAATTTCTAAAACTTCGTCTTCATGTGGCGATTTCTTATTTTACATAGAAACACAAGGATAATAATTATCGTAAGCACATAGAAAATTTGGTTTCGGAATTTTTAAGATATATTACATTCTCGAAAAATTTTTTCTCCTCAGATATCCCAGAAGCATACCAAAGATACTGGTTTATTTCAATGAAATTTTCCAATGATTTTTGCTGACTTCTGTTTTTATGAGGTTTTGAACGGAAATGATTACTATTTTTAATCAGATAATTACAACACGGTAATCATTTTTACCTTTAAAAAATACGCGTTCCAAGATAGAACGAGAGAATACGTAAAGATCAAATCTGGATGCAGGGCCGTGGAGAGAGAGGGGGGGGGGGGGGCAGCGGGGACAAAATCCCCGGGGCCCGGGCCTTGTGAGATTTCTGAACTGGCTAATTAATATCAGAGAGCTGTTGTAAAATAAATGGTGTAACATATTGAGTTTTAGAATATCATCACTGATGGGAACATTTATCACTTATTTGTAGATGACAAATGTGTGTGTTATGAAGTAAGCGATATTGTATTATACTACCACTAACATAAAGCTCCACGCGGTAGTTCAGTTTTAGATTGGCTGTTCTACGAACGAATAAAACAACGTGTGCACTGACCGTCCAACTGCATAAACGCTACAAAGTGAGAGATACGGTATTAGCGCAATGATGCTCACCGTTTCTAGCGTCATGAAACTATTGCTCAGTAGTCAAAGGGACACTGCTTTTTGCTGTCAGCAGCTCATCCGTATATCGAGTTCTTCGCGAACATAAAGCTAATCTCACCTTGAAATAGACAAATAAAGACTGATCTCGCAAGGAAAATAAATCATATGTAAAATATATATGTTGAAGCGAGAACTGCTTTCCTAAATAAAGCAGCTTATAATGCGTATGTTGTGGATGATATGGTAAGTTCAGTAAACAAAACAATTTTAAGAATGCCATCATATGTCTATGTTACTCTGAACTTGTCTGGGAACTGATTAAGAATTGAGGGGAGGGGTTGGATGCAAGAAGGAGGCAACTTAATTTGTTGCGTTATTGAGTTGATTATCCTGTCACATACAGAAAAAGAATCCGCTTCGTTTGGCGAAAGGAGGAGGCAGTTCCGCCCGCTAGTTCCAGAGAAATTCGTAAGATGAGGAGCTGCCTGTACTGAGAATTTGCGTGATAACGGAGGCAGCTCCGGGAGCAGCGTTGTTCTTCCCTCAAACGATAGCAGGAAGAGACAAGAGGTCACGTTACCTGGCGTTCAGCAAACCGATGTGAACATTAAGCGTTCTCTGTGAGGGATATTTTTCATCAGGTTTACTATCAGTTTAGTGCTTTCATCTTTTGATTTCACGGTTTCTGTCAATATGAGTTAATTAGAAGTGGAAGGACTGTTTAATTGTGACTCTCCATAAAACTACGAACCAGATCAATATGAGACGTCTACTGATTCAGAAGAAAATCTAAGAAGCAGAGACACGGTTGTTGGGTAACTGAAGAGGAAAGTAAGATCCCACAAAGAGCAATGGGAACGGAACAGAAGAAATCACCCTGAGGCATGGGTGTGTGTTTGTCCTTAGGTTAGTTTACCTAGGTTTAAGTAGTTTGTAAGCTACGAACTGATGACCACGCAGTTTGGTCCGATAGATTTACAGACATTTGAACATTTGAGAAGAAATGAACAGAACGTTGACGGCAAGCAATAAAAGAGCATGGGTGAAAAAAAAATGCCTCGCTGGACTATGAACAGTCATAAGTCAGTAAAGGGACTATTGAATGCTGTGCGACTGTAGGAATGACTGTCTTCAATAATATGCAAATTTGCAACCAAGGACCTCCGAGTCTCATAAAAAGGGACTACCTTCATCAACCTTATGATTGTCAAAGAGCTGGCTAGAAAGTATGTCGGGCAAAACGAAATGCGATTTTAGCGACCAGATTAAAAATAACGTTTCAAACAATCCTGAAGAGACTGAGGGGGAGTTAGAAGGCTGAAGAAAAACTTGACTGTTGTATTATGCCAATAATGTTGTACTTCCTTTGTGAATAAATGTTTTCCAACTGAAACGTGGTTAATTATGGAGAAAATGGTCCTACAAATACTTTTTCATTCACTTTGGAGCAAAACGAAGGCAGCTCCAAAATTCAAAACTCCATTGCACGTATCTGAGTACATGCATATGTGTGTATTCTGATCAGTATTATTAGATACCCAATCGCAAGACTCACTATTTGTTGGAATATACTTATTCTTCCACATACATACAACATAAAGGTTAGAACGGTATGATGCGAAATTGAGGCAATCGGAAATAACGTAAAACTTTCTTTTTTTTTAAATTGACTGCTATATTAGGAGTTGGGGCCCGATCTTGCTTCCTGCCCCGGGCGCGTTGCTGGCTCTCAGCGGCCCTGCATGGATGTACAGCATGGAAGCGCGGCCATCACATGCGTAGCCAATTCGCTTGGCTGCCACAGCGCATAAAATTAACAGTGCAAAAGTTGCGTGTAAATATTTATATGCCTTTCTCTCGCAGTCTTCAAGTTACTCTACTTCACTCGTATCGATTTTGGGAGACATGAGAACATTGTTTGTGTTACGGGTGGAAACTAGAAAGAAGAGAGCTCGCGCGAGAAGAGTGCAGTTATAACCACAGTGAGCTGAGGAGCACAGTGGGATCAGTGAACTCGTGAGTGGAAGGTGCTTCTGCAGGCGAGTCCCGAAAAGAGACGCTTCTTCTACAAACTTTCCTGAGTGTTTCTCAGCCAATTCTTCTGCTTTTGCAAATCCGTCATCGGGTTTGAAGCAGCACGCACGGAACTGGGACGCCGTTATTTCAGCTGTCGATTTTCGCTCTCGAAGCTTCCATGACCTGTCTCAATCCGTCCCCCGTGATTAAAGTAATATCCCTGGCCGTCCTCAGATTTACTAAATTGATGATGCCTTGATGCCTCAGAATGTGACTTACTGATCACTGTATCTTGTACAGTAGAGAAAACTTTGCCACTAATTTCCATTCTCTCCAAGTCTATTCGGCAGCACTATTTTCTCTCTGACAAGAAGACCACATGGCTACCGGATTTTAGAAATTCTTGATATTTCTGGTACGTAAAGTTCAGGTCTTAAATAACAATCAACCAAAGCCATTCGACACAACTCTCTAAAATTCTCGAGAAAATCGACTTTCAAATTTAGCAAAGTACACGTAAGTATCAATAAGTAAAACAGTCCGAGCATCTGTCGGTGTAGCTCAGGTGGTTGCCGGGCGCCGTGGCTCAGCGCTCCCGGTCAGAGGGCTGAACGCTCTCTGTAATAAAAAAGCTGAGCTAAAGAGCACCTAGAATCAAAACGAACAAACAGGATCAGCGTCCGCAAGGACAAGAACTACCCATAGGGCATATATATATGTTCTGGTCCCACGCCAGTAGAGTCCCAGGTTCGAATACCAGCGTGACAGACTATTTTTAATTTTAGAATTCAGTTATATAAAACATTTTGGAGTTTATAATGCCACGTGTTGTGTCAGTTTTTGTCGTCACGTAAAACGATGGTTGGGTAGGTGAGTTGTTTGGAAAGCCATTAAGGGAGATGACATTCCAAAACAGTGTCGTAGATCTTCACAAAGTGAACAATCAGAAACTACCGTCGTCGACTAATAGTTAAGCCAATACTGTATAAAATGTAACTTACATTTTTTATTGAAGCCGGCCGCGGTGGCCGAGGTGACTGAGGCGCTCCAGTCACGGTCAGCACGGCCACTACGGTCGGGGGTTCGAATCCCCCCCCCCTCGGGCATGGATATTTGTGCCGTCCTAATTCGTAAGTAGTTCATAAGTAGTTTGTAAGTTTAGGGACTTATGACCCCGTAGTTAAGTCCCATAAGCTTAACAAACATTTGACCTTTTTTTTTATTGAAATCATCATAATTAACAATTTCTTTGAAATATAGAATATTACGAATAAACGAAAATACGTGCACTTTTCGTAAAAATCATCATTAGGTATTAAAATGGTGTAAGTATTCGAACACAAAAAAAAGAATTAAAAAAATCGGCTACAAAAGGGTTTGTACCACTGACCCTACGGTTGCAAGGCCACAACGCTTCCACCTGATCTACGCCGACAGATACTGCAACTCTTCTAGTGACTGGTACTTATCCTTTGCAGAACTTGAAAGTCGATTTACTAGAGAATTTTTGAGAGTTGCGTCGAATGCTTTGGCTGATTGTTATTTAAGTTCTGAACTTCACGCACCATAAATATAAAAAAAAAATTCTAAAATCCGATACCTATGTGGTCTCCTTCTGAGACACTTGATGGATTAAATAGAAAACTGCGAACACTAGGCGTAATCTTTAACAAATGCATTTGATTGTGGTGATCACAAGATACTGTTGCGAAAGTTAGAAAATTAAGTAGTAAGACGGGTAGCTCACAATTAGGTCACTTCTTCCTTTAATAACACATAGCACAAGGTGATCCTCTGCAGTGTTGAAAATGGCTGTGATCTGCACTCTTAGTGGGGAGAAGTTAAAATGGAGGCGGCTCAAGGTTCTGTTCTGAGTGATGTCACTGTGGTTTCACATTTACATAAATCATATGCCTCTTACCATAACAGCAAATTTTAAGATACTTCTATTTGCTCTTGACACTAGCTTGGTAGTTCATGGCTTCTAGAAAATAAATTGGTGCTAAATCACAGTAAGACTCAGTTATTACAGTTTATGAGACACAATTCAAAAAAATTTTGGTTGTTGTTAATAATATTTGTCTATTCCCAAGAGTGTGATGCTTTCACTCAGTTAATACTAAACAGAAATCGAATCTGCATTTGGATTACACATATTTTACCTTTGTGCGGAAAGGTCTGTAGTATTCTGACGCATCCATTTTTAATAAACTGCCAAAAGAATTCAAATGCTTAGTAGTAATCCTAGAACTTTCAAGGCCACACTGAAAAGTTTCCTCATGGAACCTCTTGCTATTCTGCCGAGGAATTCATGGAATTATTTTTAAAAATTGAGTTAGTGTGAGTGTTTGGCTATAGGCTATATTTACTTATAGTTAGGCCTTTTGTGTTCACAGGATTGTTTTGCGTTTCACTTTAGCTATCAACACTCTTTTCTTACAACACACTTTCATTACAACTCTTTTTTTATGTAATGACGAATATGGTTATGCGTAACATGAATGACAGAGATAAATAAAATTTATTTATTTAGTGTATGGCAAGTAAAAATCATTGATAGATGTGAAGCATTGAATTAAAATTTGTGGTGCGGCCGGGAATCGAAACCGGACCTCCATGCTTACTAGGCAGACGTCTTAACCGTTAGACTACCACACCACTAACGATTAAGGCGCCTTGGAATAGTCTATGTACGATTTCCCTCCACAACACAAACTTTAATTCAGCTTCTTTGTTCCAAAGATAATTGCCATTACTGCCAAGGCTCTCCATGCAGCGGAATAGCACCTCAGCAATGGACATGGTGGAACAATCCTGTTATGGTGATATAAATATCAATTAATATGAATAAATAATCCCTGAGACGGATTTTCGTCTCAAATATGTCAAAGACATTATTGATAGATGTGAAGCATTGAATTAAAATTTGTGGTGCGGCCGGGAATCGAAACCGGACCTCCATGCTTGATTGATTCCCGGCCGCACCACAAATTTTAATTCAATGCTTCACATCTATCAATAATGTCTTTGACATATTTGAGACGAAAATCCGTCTCAGGGATTATTTATTCATATTAATTGATATTTATATCACCATAACAGGATTGTTCCACCATGTCCATTACTGAGGTGCTATTCCGCTGCATGGAGAGCCTTGGCAGTAGTGGCAATTATCTTTGGAACAAAGAAGCTGAATTAAAGTTTGTGTTGTGGAGGGAAATCGTACATAGACTATTCCAAGGCGCCTTAATCGTTAGTGGTGTGGTAGTCTAACGGTTAAGACGTCTGCCTAGTAAGCATGGAGGTCCGGTTTCGATTCCCGGCCGCACCACAAATTTTAATTCAATGCTTCACATCTATCAATAATGTCTTTGACATATTTGAGACGAAAATCCGTCTCAGGGATTATTTATTCATATTAAGTAAAAATCACGTTTCTGAAAAATATACAGTGACACTAACTTTATGTATGTAACATTTGCGGTTAAATACAAGACATAAGTAAATAAATAAGATTATGAACAACACATGTACGATTACAAGTTAACATTTAGACAGTTAAAATATTCAACTGCACTTTAAAAATCGCATCCGGAAAGTTCGTTTTTTGACCAGAGGGCGCTCTGCTTTGATGTGTCGGACGTCTGCTTGTCAGCGCCGCAGTCGCACTTTGGGGATGGTGCTCTTCCCTATTTCTGCTGAGAGTCCGCACATCGGCCGTGGCCGTCCCGATCCTGTTGAGGCTGGTCGAAGCCCGGAGGTCTGTTCGGCGGTTTCAGTGGGATGTTTAATTGTGGTGGTGCCGATTCTTCTCATTACGCTTTCTAGCGTTCTGCAAGTCAGACACTGTTTTCCGCCAGATCTTTGTAACTTACAGTAGGTGGATGTCTCGAGCACAATCTGTCAATGCCATTGCTCAAAGCGTGAATCGGAAGTTGCTGACTGTCTTGTATTTTTTATATTCTCTGAGAAGCTCATGTTCCCTTCGTATGTGAGGTAGGCAGTGAATGAAGGTACGTTTTAATGTCCCCAAAATGGTAGCTTGGTTCAGTACTGTATCCACCATCTTGGTGTGAGCATTGTTTAGTCAAACAGGGAAACAGTACTATAAGAAATACATAACTGAGCAGAATGAGTCGGCTAAATCCCCCCTGTAGTACTGGATATTCACTCTTAACTGCTGATTTCGTTGGGACAGCCAACACTGAAGAAAGTATTACACCTTGTGTGCAAGATGTACGAGTGAGAGGAAATAACCTCAGCCTGTCTGCGACTCAGCGAAAGTCTTACATTGCATTTACGTGATAGATCTTCCCGAGAGGTGAGTGATGCAGGCAGTCGTTTAATTAACAACAGCATCAACTAACATGGCGCAACAAAACAATAACAGTACACATATGATCAAAACTAAATCCTCCTTCTGACAATAATATTGGAGTTCAGTGACCTTATTCAACTTACAATAGATTCATCAGAAAAAATGAAACGACGAAGTCCTCGACGGTAACGTGACTAGCCCGTGAGGTCTGAATGTAGCAACGATAGCAACGTCGTTCTGAGGAAGCCGGGCGTTCAAGAACGGATGGTAGAAGAGTGTGCCTGGAATTGAAGAGATTGTGAACCAGAGCCGTTCACACTAACTTGATATAAGCTATATACGATACGCGACACGCACGGGCAGATACTTGAAATCTAGAGGGAGGCGACAGAAAAGTATCACACTAGTGCGATTGCGCGACATATCGTAAGCGATATATCTCTTTAACCCTTTGCGTCACAGTGGTTTCACTGCGAAACCACTTTTTGCTGTGCCGTATCCCCTTGTGGCACAGATTACTCATTGTAAAACCACCGTCTCAAGCTAAAGCCCAATAAAAACTTTTAGAATTAAAGTCTCTGAGGACAAAAGGCAATCCAATGAACCGCATTTGCTTGTTTACAGAAAACAAATTCTTGTTCTCTTAAGAAGAAACATAGAATGAGATGGTCATGCATCTACATCTACATCTACATGGGATACTTTGAAAATCACATTTAAGTGCCTGACAGAAGGCTCATCGAACCACCGTTATACTATTTTATCTCCCGTTTCATTCTCGAATAGCGCGCGGGAAGAATGAACACCTGAATCTCTCCGTTCAGGCTCTAATTTCTCGTATTTTATTCTGATGATCATTTGTACCTATGTAAGTGGGAGTCAACAATATATTTTCGCATTCGGAGGAGAATGTTGGCGATTGTAGTTTCGTAAGCAGCTCACGTCGCAGCGATAAGCGTAGTTGTTGTAATGATTCCCATCCCAGATCCTGTATCATTTCCTTAACGCTGTCTCCCGTGTATCGCGACAATACGAAACGAGCTGCCCTTCTTTGGACTCTTTCGGTGTCCTCCGTCAAACCCACGTGATGAGGATCACACACTGGGCAGCAATATTCCATAAAAGGACAGACAAGCGTAGTGTACTCAGTTTCTTTAGTAGTTGTGTTGCATCTTTTAAGGGTTCTGCCAATAAAACGCAGTCTCTGGTTTGCCTTTCCCACGACACTATCTACGTGTTCTTTCCAATGTAAGTCAGAAGTAATTGTAATTCCTAGATATTTCGTGGAGTTTACGGCCTTTACATTTGATTGATTTATCATGTAAACAAAGTTTAACGGATTTCTTTTCGTACTCATGTGGACAACTTCAGACTTCTAATTATTTAGAGTCAATTGCCAATTCTTACACCATACAGATATCTTGTTCAGATCGTTCTGCAGTTGGTTTTGATCTTCAGATGATTTTACTAGACTGTAAATGACGGCGTCATCTGCAAACAACCTAAGAGAGCTGTTTAGATTTACCCCTAAATCGTTTATGTAAATAAGGAACAGCAGAAGACCAATAACACTACCCTGTGGAACGCCCAATATCACCTCTGTTTTAGTCGATGCGTTACCATCGATTACTACGAACTATGTCTTCTCTGAGAGGAAATCCTCTATCCAGTCGCAAATTTGGGGCGATATACCGTAACCACGGAATTTGATTAAAAGCCGTTTGTGAGGTACGGTGTCAAAAGCCTTCTGGAAATCAAGGAATACGGAATCAATTTGCGAACCCCTGTCGATAGCACACATCACTTCGTGTGAATAAAGAGCTAGTTGTGTTTCGCATGAACGATATTTTCTAAATCCATGTTGAACTTGGGCCAATAGATCATTCTGTTCGAGAAGTGTGTGTTGATGTCGGTCGGTGACTAACTGATGAAAAACAGTTTTTGAAATATCGTGAGAAATAGAAAGAAGTGCTGTTAATAACGTACTTAGAAATTTTGCAAAAAACTGAAAAAACGTTTCTTGGCTTTAGTTTTAAAAAAATGATAAATTCGAAAGAAAGTATAATATTGTTGTAGTAATACATTTTAAGTCAAAATTAGTGGACTCTTTGAAAGACATTAAAAAATCATTGTGTCACAGTGGTTTCACAGTGAAACCAGCTTGTATAATTTTCATAAAAACTAAAAAAATATTTTAAAAATGTAATGTGCTTCAGTAAGGCATTAAGAAAGGATAAAACCAAATTTCGATGCGTATCATATCCAAAAGTATTTGTGTGACTCAAAGGGTTAAGTATCGCTTGCCGGTCTCCTGAGCAATTAATCGCGAGCGATATTTCAACCTGTTAACATGGCGGGAAGAAGAGAATTCTGGCTTTCTTTCAATATTATAGCTGAAGCTCATCAGTGCTTCTGGAACTATTCCACTGACGTATACAGTAAGATAGATGTGACGAGTGCCACATGGAGGGAAATTGCATCAAAAATAAGGGTCACAGGTATGTGTATCGTTTATCTACTTTTTGTGTAAAAGAGAAGGAAGTAATCAGGCTGTTACAATATTAGCTCAAAATGTAAATATTTAGAACTCAGACACACGAAATAGGTATCTCAGTTATAATACAGAAAGTAATCATCATGCTGAAGTAATTAGAACTGAGTTCCGGCCATATTTTTATCGCCAACGTCGCGTCGATTTATGGTATGCAGCAGTTGTGAACCTTGCTAGCAACATGACGTCGCAATATATCGCTTACTACATATCGCTTATATCGCCGTGTTTCGGGTAGCAGGTGTCGTAGCGGCGTTGGTTCAGCAGCGGCTGGTAATCGGTCGGAGCCTGCATCGGAACAGTCCGTGGAGCGGCAGCGTGGTGAGTTCTCTCGTTGCGGAATGATGGCGGCGCACTTTCACGAGGGCACGTGGAGACTCGGACGTATATAGGTGTTTCACACAAGTGTGCTCACTATCACATGGCTGCGGCACGGTTATGTGCGATTTGCGGCTCCAGAAGAGCGGTAGAACGATTACCACCAAAAGGCAAAGATCCTGCACTAAACTCCTGGTCTGGCACATAGTGTAATCTGTCATGAAGGTTCATATGAGTGAAAAGAACGGCACAGAATGAAAGGTTCAAAGGTTCAAAGTAAACGCGAACAATTGGGCCCGGTGAATTGGCACATTTACATCCATAAAAATATTATAGTTATTTGGGAATATGAAGTCCCTGAAATGTCTAAATTATCTTCAACTAGCAGTGATCTGTTGGAGAACCAAGTCTATTCCATGTAACAGAACAGCCCACCGACTTCCATAGTCCCTTGGAGACGGGTTCAAAGCATCATGCCCACATTGGAACCCTACCATCATCTCTTACCAACTGGAATGGGGCCTAATCTTACAAGGCGTGGTTTCCACTCCTATAGGGTCCGAACGAAATTGTCACCATTTCAAGAGAGGCGGTTGGAGATCTCGTTCTGTGAGCAAATGCACTGAGGTTAGTCATTATTTGCCGTAGCCGGTAACGCCAAATCGCTCCACACTCACCAAACAGATACGTTCGAGGACGTCGACATTAATTTCTCTTCTTATTTCATGCAGTGTTGTTTGAGAGAACTCAATGCAAACCTTCCCCTTGGTAAGAAAAGGCCGTCGACCACTACACTGTCTTTTCTGAGATGTAATACTGAAATTTTATATTCTCTGCACACTCTTGACGTTGTGGATGCCCGATTATTAAATTATCAGACAATTTACGAATTGGTATGCCCTGTGCGTGTAGCTTCTACTGCCACTGTGTGTTGAAAGTCTTATAGATGCCTTCCCATGCTGGTATCTTCCACAATTAGGAGGTTGAGGCTTTGGCCAAAGAAGCGGCATCCTTAGAGCAGTGTCCTGCACTTGTAACCTCCATACACATTCTTATTTGTGGACGTAACTCAAAATAACCATGGTAACAGATTTGGAATGTTTCCAATGAAATAAAAGGCGGTTCTCACACAGCGTTAGAATCTTGGATTTCCACACAGCCGTGGTTTATGAGGATTCATGTGGACGAATCCGCGATTTGAGCCATTATTCGATTCAATCCTCAACATCTTAATCGAATCAACGATTCGGAAAAATGTATTATCCTGTGGCGGAAACTGATGTCAACCACATCCTCTTTATGTGTCCCAAATCTGAACTTACAGCAATTATCCCCTTCTCCATTCAGCACCTTCTCTTTCAGTTACGAAAGGCATTCATCTTTATAAAGACATAATTAAATTTCAGATAATGGAAAGTCCAGGTTGGAATTAATAATATAGTAATAAGGACGAGCTGTTCAGGCATATACAAAAGACACACACATACAACACTTTCAGCTATCGGCCATGGCCTTCTTCAGAATAGAACACACACGCAATCACACAGGTACACAACACAGTCACACAACCGTCACCTTCAACTGCCCTATTTCGAATCACGCTCTGCGGTGAGTAGATCGGTGAGGGGAGGGGAGAGGGGTAGGAAGGGTGCGCCACGGTGATGGGTATGGGTATAGCACGGCCTAGGTGGCAGTAACGAGATACAGCTCAGGAATGGAGTGGGGAGATGGGCGAGGGGAGGAAAAAATTAAAATAAAATTTTTGTGTCCCAACTTCGTCGCCGCTTTTGTGTCCCAGCCTCGTCGTAGGTGTCGGTGGCCGAGTGGAATGAGACCGACACAGGAACAAAAATAGCACGCTGGTGCAGGTACGGAGGGGAGCAGCCAGAAACTATAAACACTAGAGTAAATTAGAAAGAGATATATATTGCACAGAATGTAACAATACTTAACTTTTACATAGTACTTCAGAATGTTGATACATAGTTGTTAGAGGCCTGCCTAGTGCCTGTACGATAACAAAGTCTTCAATGGTGCCTATCTGATTACGAAGGTCCTAACTGGTCGCTATCTCAGACCCAAGTGACGATGTCCTTCAGTGGTGGCCACGAGCGGAGTTGTCGCAGAGGGCGCTCGTGGCTGTCGTCGTGAGAACGCCGCGCCGTGCGTGCATGGCGGCGCGCGGCGAAAGTAGGTGGCGCGCACTTTGTACTTGTGCGACACCACACCCCTCCCCCCCAAACCGCCGCGCCGTCGTGGCGTAGGGCTGAGGGCCACGGCGACGGCACTGGGAGGAGGACCTGGGCGGGGGCGTTACTGGTGGGACGGGCGTCGTAGCTGAGGCTGGGATCGAGACGCCGTCCGCGCCCCGGTATACACTTTGCGATCCGCCGGAAAACCCGCGAAAACCAGCGGAAGGGCGCCCGCCCCCGCCCAGAGGGAGCAGGTCATCTTCTTCTGAGGTGCGTGGCCCAGGCGGCGGCGGCACGCACGGTCCCGGAGTCCCTCTCGGTGACGCTGTCATCTGCGGCGGCGACAGCGGCGGCGTCGCGTCGATCTCCATCGGGACGATCTCGTAGTCCGGGGACGCTGGACCCGTTGACGAACGATGTGTTTGTGCTCCCTGGCGGTGAACTGGGTCTGGAATCAAGAAACCGGAGACAGGATCGCGCGGTCCGTGCAGACGCAATTGGTTTGCGTGGCGCCGCAGCTCCGACCCTGTGGAAGAACGTACAACATACATATTGCGACCGAGCACGCGCTGAATGGTGCCCGGTAACCATTTCTTCTTGTTGCCAGCAAACACCCTGTACAGCACCGGCGTAGAAACCTGAAAACGCGTAGCGCCATACGACCCGACTCGGTGCGCGGGAGGCTGCAGCAGGTGAAGGAGAGTGCGGTGACGGCGGCCATGTAGCAGCTCGGCAGGAGACGGGCCGTCACGTGGCATGCACCGATACGTAGACAGGAAAATTTGAAGAGCTTGCTGCCTGGAGTGCTGACCTTTCATCTTCTCCATGTGAGACTTGAATGTTCGAACGAAACGTTCTGCTTCACCATTGGACTGAGGGTGAAAAGGTGCGGTGGTGATATGCTGAATGCCATTCACACGACAAAACTGTTGAAATTCCGCACTAACAAACTGAGGTCCATTGTCACTGACTATAGTTTCAGGCAAACCTTCGATGCAAAACACTGATGTTAAGGCACTGATTGTACTAGAAGCCGTCGTTGAGTTCATGGCACGAAAGGAAACTCGCTGAAAGCGTCAACAACAATTAACCATCGCGTATTCCAGAAAGGTCCGGCAAAGTCAATATGTAAACGTTGCCCTGGTCTCTTGGGGCGTGGCCAGTCTGAGAAACGTTGCGGAGGAGCCGCCTGATGCTCCGCACAAACAGTACACCGTGACGTCATGTTCTCTATCTGAGCGTCCATACCAACCCAGGTACAATGACGTCTGGCCAGTTGCTTCGTCCTAACAATATCCCAATGTCCTTGATGCAGGAGGCGTAACACTTTTCGTTGCAGGGAACGAGGAAGAATCACTCTTGTTTGGTCGTTGTCCGTATGTAACACCAGAACACCCTCACTTAAAGATAAGGCATGACGTGCAAAATAACGTCGAACCAGAGGCCGATCAATGTCTTTGGTTCTGGCAGGCCACCCTGAGCGAACAAAACGTGCTACCACACTTAGGTCTGCATCCGCAGCTGTTTCCTGTGCAACCCGACGACAGTTTAAAGGGAATCAAACATGCATCACTGAGTAGTGCAGACTTTAAGTTGTCAAAAGCAACTTGGCAATCTTTGGAGCATACAAAAGGAATATTCTTCCTACGTAAGTGATGCAGTGGAGCTGCAATCTGAGAGGCATTGGGAATAAATCTGAAATAATAGTTAAGCTTTCCCATTACTGCTTGTAATTCATGCACATTCTTAGGAGGAGGCAAGTCTTTGATTGCTCTAAGATGTGACTGTAAGGGATGGATTCCTTGGGCATTAATCACATGGCCTAGGTACTCTATTTCAGTTTGAAAAAACGAACACTTTGCTTTATTACAACGTAGACCTGCTGCAGTCAAAACTTTGAAAAGACACTCCAGGTTTGCTAAATGTTCTTCAACTGTACGTCCGGATACCACAATATCATCTAAGTAGTTCGAGCAACTCAGTACAGAAACTGTCAGCTGTTCCAAAAAGCGCTGAAAAATAGCGGGGGCGGAAGAACTGCCAAAGGGTAGGCGTTGAAATTGAAAAAGCCCCATGTGAGTATTAATGGCGAAAAACGTTTTTGACTCGTCATCAAGTGGAATCTGTTAGTATGCCTCTGCTAAATCAATCTTAGAAAAGAAACGAGACTGTCCTAATTTGTCCATCAGTTCCTCAGGTCTGGGCAGGGGATAAGTGTCCACAATTGTTTGACTGTTCACTGTTGATTTGAAGTCCGCACAGAGACGAAGTTTTCCTGACGGCTTGGGTATAATTACTATAGACGAGGCCCACTGATTCGCAGAAACAGGAGAAATCACCCCACTATCTTGCCAACGTTTAAGTTTTCGGCAACTGTATCACGCAAGGCGATAGGCACTGGTCTAGCTTTACGAAATTTTGGAACTGCAGATTCTTTTAAAGTTACATGTGCCACGAAGTCTTTTGCACAACCTAGTTCCGGCGAAAACAAGTCACTATATTTGTCACATAAAGCATTGATTTTGTCCTGAGGCACTACTGACGAAATTTGACGCACATTTCTTTGAATTGATAAACCAAACAAGTCAAAAGCATCTAGTCCAAAAATGTTCTGTGTCGATTTGGCCTGAAGAACTACAAAAGCAACTGTTGTTGTTACACCTTGAAAAGAGGCGGGCAGGCTACACGTACCTAGCACGGGAATATTTTGACCTGTATAAGCTGTTAACACTTGCTGTGACGGCAACAATTTTGGCGAACCCAGAATTTCATAAGTATCTTTATTTATTAATGTGACAGCGGAACCAGTATCAAGCTGAAATTGCACCGTCTTATTTTCTATGAAGAGAGTCACAAACAGTTTTTGCTTGCGGTGCTCGACAGGTGCGCGAATGTGGGCAACGTCTGCTACGGTTTGTTTACTGTGCTTGCGCGGGCCGCGTAGTGAAGTAAGCAGCGCAGACTCGGCACGCAGCGGATTAACAACACTGGTACTAGATGGCACTACCGCCGGATCGGCGTCCGCGCAATGCGAGGCTACTACAGAGTCACTAACTACTGCACTACACTTTTGAGTAGCTACTTGATGTCTACTGTCACTAGCTACACAGTACTGGGCACTATTACAAGGAGCAGTTGCAGAAGGCACTATTTTCACTACAGAAATGCACTGTTCATAGTCATTTTGCTTGTCCCGAACCCTTTTCCGTTGCACTGTTTTACGCGCTCGTCGGCGCTTGCTACGTGGTGCACTATATAGTTTTGCCATAGGCGCAGAACTACTTTCTTGCAATTGAAAACCAACAGAAGCACAGTTCAACTCCACAGCGTGTACAACATTGACTGCACGCACTGCTCTCGCACTTTGCGAAGCACTGTTTCTAACGTTACTGTTCGAGTTTTTAATTTGCATACACACAGACTGTACATGTCCCGATTTGCCACATTGATAACAGGTTGCATTGCGACTAGGGCAATGAGCACGCTTGTGGCGAGACACACACTGAGGGCAAGACTTACGAACATTTTTCTGAAATGAGCGTTGGCGCCCGTTATTCACATTACTGTTTCTAACCCGACGGGGCGATCTTTGTGTCACACTTTTACACCGGCTACTGTTCACTGTCTGTTCAGCACGACCGGTAGAAAAATAAGAATCACTAGGGCTAGAATGCGAACTACGGCTAGGAAAGCGTCCGTTGCGGCGCACTGAATTAACACTGTGGCTTTGCATTTCTACATCTGCTAAGTCAAAAGTATCATGCGCTTCTATAAGCTGCAGTACACTGTCTAATGAGGGGTCAGATTGTTTTAAAATAGCTGCCCTAATTCTGGGGTCCTGAATGTTCTGAGTAATCGCATCTCTTAACATAACGTCACTATAAGAAAGTCCACAAGAGCAAGTAAATTTACATTGGCGGGTTAAGCCCTTCAATTCCGTAATCCACTCTTGGTGTGACTGCTGCGGTAATTTTTTAAGTCTGAAAAATCGGTATCGTGCAGCGGCTACAAGAACTTTTCTCTCATAATGAGCATTCAGTGCATCTACAATTTGTTCAAAGTCTACATCACGAGGAGATGCGAGAGGGAAAAGTTTTTGCAATAGTACGAAGGTCTGGGGGCCCACAATCGATAAGAAAAGGTTCTTCACTCTCTGACCTGTAATTTGATGAGCCGCGACGAGTTCTTGAAACTGTGCGAAATAGTCGCTCCATTCTTCCTCACGTTGTACTGGCGGAATGTAGGAAGCGGTGCAGCGGCAGGTGTGGGCTGCTGATGTGACGGCTGTTGTTGTTGTTGAGCAGCCTGTGCCGTCAACTGCGACACGGCCTGCAGTAGTTGAGTGATTTGCGCCGTCTGTAACTGAATAATTTCCATTAAGTTTGGGTTCGGGATAGTGGCCATGCTGACCGATTAGGCGCCGCGCATACAAGTAAATTATAACAAAACACAAATGCAATATGAAAGAGGACGCTCTACAACAAAAAAGTCCACAAACACGTAACTGAAAATGTTCCCCCAAAAATCTTATAATAAGGGTTGGTGGGCGGGAGCAATTTTTGCGTGCTCCGACTGCTGCTGTCTGGCTGCTGGTCCAAGGTTCGTCTATCACTCCTCGTCGCCACTTTTGTGTCCCAACTTCGTCGCCGCTTTTGTGTCCCAGCCTCGTCGTAGGTGTCGGTGGCCGAGTGGAATGAGACCGACACAGGAACAAAAATAGCACGCTGGTGCAGGTACGGAGGGGAGCAGCCAGAAACTATAAATAGAGTAAATTAGAAAGAGATATATATTGCACAGAATGTAACAATACTTAACTTTTACGTAGTACTGCAGAATGTTGATACATAGTTGTTAGAGGCCTGCCTAGTGCCTGTACGATAGCAAAGTCTTCAATGGTGCCTATCTGATTACGAAGGTCCTAACTGGTCGCTATCTCAGACCCAAGTGACGATGTCCTTCAGTGGTGGCCACGAGCGGAGTTGTCGCAGAGGGCGCTCGTGGCTGTCGTCGTGAGAACGCCGCGCCGTGCGTGCATGGCGGCGCGCGGCGAAAGTATATGGCGCGCACTTTGTACTTGTGCGACACCACAAAAATAAATACAGATTTTAAAATAAAACGCGCGCACGCCATGCACACTCATGTGGACGCACGCACGTGCACTCTCTCTCTCTCTCTCTCTCTCTCTCTCTCTCTCTCTCTCTCTCTCTCACACACACACACACACACACACACACAGACATTACTGGGCTTAATGTATACGTCAAAACTGTGATGGTAATATATTATGTCATGCATTTGAAGATAGTTAAGAAGCGATTTAAATTGTAATGTAATGCAGTTTGATCTAGAATGAAATTTTCAATCTGCAGTGGAATGTCTTTTGATATGAAACTTCCTGGCAGATTAAAATTTTGTACCGGAACGATGGTTTCGCGCGAAAGTGCTCTACCCTCTGAGTTATCCCAGCACGCTTCACAGTCCGTCCCCACAACTTTTCTTCCACTAGTCTGGAAACAGGAGGCGAAGTACTAGCAGAAGTAACGTTGTGAGGACGTATCGTGAAGCGTGCTGCGATAACTAAGACTGTAGAGCTCTTGCCCGTAGAAGGCAAAGGTCCCAGGTTCGAATCCCCGTTCAGTACACAGTTTTAATCTGCCAGGAAGCTCAAGTTATAACTTCTCCTATATCTAATAGTTTCCCCACCGATAATGAATATCGTTAAGCGTACAGTTTTCACTTTCCTATTGTCTCAAAATGTACTTTTGTGTTTGTTAATTTAATTCTGTGTACATTGTTACTGCGTGTTGTAGATCGCAATATTGAGATCACACTCAGGAGGCGAAATTAGATTTAAAAAGAGTTTGTTAATTCCCCTCTTACCGATGTCATCACATCAAAAAATTTTTACTGTCGGGGGTTCGAATCCCCCCTCAATCAAGGATATTTGTGCCGTCCTAGTTCGTAAGTAGTTCATAAGTAGTTTGTATGTTTAGGGACAGATGACCCCGAAGTTAAGTCCCATAAGCTGTAGAAACATTTGAACATTTGGACAAGAATTTTTGGGATGAATCATCGGGGACAAGTGGCAGCAATAGAAATACTCCTCCAGTTTATTCTTTGTGTACGTGATACTATCACCGTCTGTGCAACTTCATATCGCCACCACATGACTTGTGCGGCCCCAGTTTTCAACCATCGGTAGCATGTCTGCAGTTTTCCTGTTGGAAAAACTCCATACTATCTAAAGACCTTACAACTCCTAAATAAGACTCAATCACATTGTCAAAAGCAATTGCTCATTTTCCTTTTACGAATATCGTAGTTGTTTCCAATGCTGATAATACTTACTCAGTTGGCCTCTTATCTAAACTACTCAGTACACCTTCATTTACATGATTCTGAAGACTCGCATTTCAAGTAGCGTAATACAGATGCAGCGCTACATAATTTTTTAAATATTTCTTTACTTTTACTTAGTTTATATAATATTAAGTAAAATTATTCTGTTATAAGCTATGTGACTTGTACATTAATCCTGAAGCCGAATGTTGAGTTACAGACAAATCACAGATTGGATTGTTTTGACCGGATATCTGCAACAAACTGCTAATTTACAGTTTTAGTTTCAAATATAACCAGAACGGTAATGTCTACAGCTAGAATTCTTTTGAGGTAGTATTCTCGAAAGGTGACTTGTACTGATTGCTTTCCCAGTACTACAGTATCCTACTCTTCCTGCAGCTTTAATGTCGCTAGGAACATTATTCATAGAATGATAATGAATGCTTTTGTCGATACAGCTATATAAAAATTCCTCTTCGTAAACCTTTAATTATTTCTTAAAATGTAAACGTATTTTCACAATGGCTTTAACGTACGGCGGACGTTCAATCAACGGAAAGTAATTTAGCTGCTTTTTTTTTTTTTCTTTTCTCATTGCAGTGAATTGGAATTGTGCTTCGTAACGTGCTGTTGATATTTATATAGTAATCGCTACTAAGCCTTTTTGCAAACAAGGCTCTAATAAATTGGCCATGCACAGCAGATTACGCCTATCTCAGAATTACTGCCCGCCACCTACTGTTTGTTTCTCGGATAAAAAGGCAAAGGCAAATATTAAACGGTAAAATACCTAATGATTTATTGTCTTCAGTAAATTAAACTCCAGTTCCAATTAAAGTAGAGTGCATCCAAAGGCATTATTTACTGCGGATCTAAACAAAAGAGCGAATTTTCAGATAGCCACACGCTGATGTGACACAGGGGTAATGATCGACAAATTATTAGGCAAACATTCAGGTGGATAAAAAAAAATTTGCTTTTCCTGCGTCGAGTGTTGTTCGGTAAAGGCCGAAGCTAAGGAGAAGATACGATTATAAGGTATTGTTGAGAGAATTGCGTGGTTCCGAAGAGCGGACCACAAAGCAGTACGCTATTCTGTAACGTTAGATATTGTACTATAGTGTATTTTAATGCAGTTCAAATATTTCATTTATAAATTACTTGTATGTAAAATGTTCAAATTCAAATGTTTGTAAAGTCTATGGGACTTAACTACGGGGTCATCAGTCCCTAAACTTACAAACTACTTATGAACTACTTACGAACTAGGACGGCACAAATATCCATGCCCGAGGGGGGATTCGAACCACCGACCGTAGTGGCCGTGCAGACCGTGACTGGAGCGCCTCAGTCTCCTCGGCCACCGCGGCCGGCACTTGTATGTAACCACAATTATTGTGAATAATTAGTATATAAATGTTTTGACTGATTGATATGTATCACTGTTCATTAGCCAAAGTGCAAGTGCGATAATATCGAAACGAAAAAATCCTAACAGATAACCTACAGATTTTATAACACAAGGTGTAAGATACACAGACAGATCCTACAGTTGTAACTATACATCAAATTACGGTCGCCACCCTAATTAGGCATGAATCAGTCGTAAACCTGCACTGATCACTGTTAATATTTCACTGACCGATCACATTCTTTAATGGAACTGATTTAATGAGAAACATGAAATATGAAATATTCAAAACACACAGAAATGCAGAACAGAAAATTTCCAACATGAATTATATTTATAAAAACCTGCAGTCTTCTTTGATGATGACAGACACAGCTCACAATAATCATGCTGTGATACTAAAGCATTGATGTGAAAAGTTGGAGATAAATTTACTGACTGATCCTTGTGCCAGTATAATTTTAATGTAAATGACTTTCTCTGTGAATACTACTAAACAACTAATAACACACTTTCCAGAGCTTTTGATTTCCTTTAATACAGTTTGATCCTGAACTTAATATGTTGTTAAAGCTTTTGTTGTACTGTCTGTCACTATGCAATCCTACCGTAAGTTTAAGTTCCAATGTAGCATGGAAAGGTTTTATCATCAAATTCACTCTCTATTATTAAATATTATCTGTATTCTACTATATCTAGGTCTTCTGTTATGGGTTTACATAGACTGGAATTGGTGAACCTAAAACTGAATTTCTGTCTGACTAAATATAACCAAAATCTTGATAATGAACTAGTTTGATTATAAACGTCTGTCAATTTATGCATTTAGGTAAAAAGGTAATTTGTGCATCAGCAACCAAATAAATGTCTAAAATTACTGGGATTTTAGCCACTGCCACAATAATCACAAAGTTGAGCAATCTCTAATTTAGGCCTAAACTTTCTCTAGCAATGATAATGATTTATATGCTTCAGTGCTTTAATACCAAGTAAAGAATGACATTGCACTTTAGATTATCAAATATGAGCATTTTTTTCACATAAATAAAATTTGTGGACTCTCGGATACATACATTTACCGGACAGGATCCTACTTAGTACGTAACTTACGATAATAGCTTTTTATGTAGAATTTATTGCTAGATAGTAATATTCAAAATAAACATGAATGTAATGGCGATGCTTGCATACAGTTCTAAATAAAGCTACTTTGTGATGCAGCAACAAGCAGTGACTGCGGCTGCCATAGTAACAAAGTACAACATTCTGCTCTTAATGAAGAGTGGCCAACAAATTACTTCTTAGCGTCGAAACAAATAAACCAATACCCAAAAATTTCCGATGTACTTAGCACGTCATCTGAGGCACATTAATTTATAGCAACTCTTGAAAAAATTACCTCTCCAATTTGCCACATAGCCACTTCTGCTCACTGTGCATACCATCACAACGGATGCAAGCTCACAACTACTGATAATTCTCTACAGTTTGTTGGCGAGTAAGCGTATTTTGGCACGCTTTTCCACTTTTTCCTGTCATGTTGGCACTTTCCGTTTATCAATTTAACATTATGAAAAACCCTAAACATGAATGTACGTAAATATTACAACATTCACAAATATGAAAGAATCATAGCAAAAAATCTCAATACAAAATTATTACATTCTGATTTATAGAAACATAGTTAAACATTCCAAAGAGCGTTACAAAAGATGTATTATATCACCCACTAACATACGTCATAATCATAACAACGTTAAAATATTATCCCAAGTTTAAATCGCAAAAATAGTTAACCAAAGTGCCACAAGCGGATGCAGATGTTGACTAGACAGGAGGGATTTTATCGCGGACACTACATGGTTATTTACCATCGAGGCTTGTTCGGGGACTGTTCTCGATGAATTTTACCCTGATAAACTAAAATTATTGATATGCTGATTTTTAGAAAAGTGGATAAGATGGCAATGCTCTTGAGCCAACAGTTGCAAAGTCAGCAGTACTGAAGTTTCACCTTCATCAACATTAGGTAACTCGTGCCAGACTCTTTCACGGTGACTGTTATACAGATGATTAAAATAATTCGTATACGGAGTGCACCGTGTAATGGACGTGGACGCCATGTGGTGATAGCTACAATAGTGACCCAGTAATGCAATAGCGCTTCCAGTGACACATGCCAGTTGTTTGGGAATCTTATCAAAGATTTATCTTGGCATTACTTCGTTTTCACTACTCAGATATTTGAAACAAATTGACAATTTTTGCACCACAAATAGGGCAAGTTAAAATTTTGCTTTATTAGTTTTTCCCTCTACCAGTTATCAGGTCTCTCTTTAAAGATATTAACATAACTGAAATCAGTTAACACCCGAAAAATAACACAAACTAAAACCCACAAGCACCCGAAAAAGTCAATAAGTTTCCTGTCTATATTGGTCCGATCGAGGCCTGTAGGACGGAGATAAATTTTTAAGTAGATTCTTTCCCCCTTCGTGTTAAAAACAGATTCTATGCACCAATAACGAGAGATTAACATTAATTACGCTCCATTAGACGTTTTCTCGATGCTCCTCAAAAATAATCCCCACTCTTCGCGAACTTCTGATACTTGTCAGCTGTACTCATTATCTAAAACTGTAAAGACAATCACTTCTTTCGAGGAGATATCAACAGCTGACAACATTAAACCTCCACCTGTACTAGAGATTTTAACTGCTCTGCTTATGAATTTTACACAGTCGTGAGATGTTATGCATGAATTAAGGCTTGATTGAATTTTTACTAACATAACCCAATTCAAACACAATTGTAGAGCATTGAAGAAAAATTAAAGGAAATGTGTGCATAGGGGAAAAATGAGAGAAAAGTCTAACTAGTTTATTCAGCCTAGTATCAATGCACAGTGATAAATCCAACAACAAAATTAGTTGCCTGTTTGTATTGTAGCAATGTTAAGTAATTATAGCATGTGACAAATATATTACTGATGATAGTCACAGTAAAACTTTTCTATGATGTTACAGGAACGCTGAACACACTTGTTACTCTAATTTGTTTTTATCGTGATGTTATTACACTGCATGGCATTTTTCACGTGTGGTAAATACATTCCAGTAGGTGAGGGAGATTGTGAGAGTAGTCTTCACGTTTTAAGAGTTGAGTCTTCGTTTTCATATTCGCTAATCGATTTTTTTAAAATAAAAATATAAGTTTTTCCATGACATGTTTCTAAAGATTCACAGTACTTAAGGAATACTCATCATACAGGTTAACAGGAGAAAATATAAAAATGCAGTAAATGAAACAGGCAAAAGGGAGTACAGACGACTAAGAAATGAGATTGACAGGAAGTGCAAAATGGCTAACCAGGAGTGGCTAGAAGGTAAATGCAAGGATGTAGAAGAATGTATAAATAGGGGAAAAATAGATACAGCCTACAGGAAAATAAAAGAAACATTTGGAGATAAGAAAAACAGCTCTATGATTATCAAGGACACAGATGGAAAACCAGTTCTCAGCAAAGAAGGGAAAGCTGAAAGGTGGAAAGAGTATGTAGAGAGGCTCTACAAAGGAAATGAACTTCAAGACAATATTGTAGGTAGGGAAGAGGATGTAGATGAAGATGAAATAGGATATACTGTACTGAATTTGTCAGACCCCTGAAAGACCTAAGTCGAAACAAGGCCCCTGGAGTAGATGATATTCCCTCAGAGCTACTGAAGTCTCTGGGAGAACCACCCATGACAAAATTGTTTCACCTAGTGTGTAAGATGTATGAGTCAGGTGAAATACCCTCAGACTTTAAGAAAAATGTTATAATCCCCATTCCTAAGAAAGAAGATGCAGACAGGTGTGAAAAGTACAGAACCATCAGTTTAATAAGTCATGGTTGAAAAATATTAACGCGAATTATATACAGAAGGATGGAAAAGCTGGTATAAGCCGACCTCGGGGAAGATCAGTTTCGGTTCAGGAGAAATGTAGGAACACGGGAGGCAATACTCACTTTACGGCTTATCCTAGAAGATAAAGAAAAGGCAAACCTACATTTCTAGATTTTGTAGATTTGGAGAAGGCTTTTGACAATGTTGATTGGAATAAACTCTTTCAAGTTCTGAAGCAAGCAGGAGTAAAATATAGGGAACATAAGGTTATATACAACTTGTACAAAAACCAGACAGCGGTTGTCAGAGTTGAAGGGCATGAAAGGGATGCTGTGGTTGGAAAGGGAGTAAGACAGGGTTGTAGTCTTTCTCCATTGTTGTTCAATTTGTACATTGAGCAAGCTATAAAGGAAAGCAAGGAGAAATTTGGTGAAGGAATTAAAGTTCAGGGGGAAGAATTAAAAACATTGCGTTTGCCGACGACATAGTAATTCTGTCAGATACAGCAAAGGACGTGGAAGAGCAATTGAACGGAATGGACAGTGTGCTGAAAGGTGCATATAAGATGAACATTAACAAGAGCAAAACTAGGGTAATGGAGTGCAGTGTAAGGAAATCAGGTGATGCTGAAGAAATTAGATTGGGAAACGAAGCAATAAAGGAGGTAGATGAGTTTTGTTACTTGGGCAGTAAAATAACAAATGATGGTCGCAGTACAGAGGATATAAAATGCAGAATGGCAATGGGTAGAAAAGCGTTTCTGAAAAAGAGAAATTTGTTAACATCGAATATTTATTTAAACCAAAGGAAGTCCTTTCTGAAGGCATTTGTATGGAGTGTTGCCTTGTATGGGAGTGAGACATGGACCATAAACAGTGCGGACAGGAAGACGATTGAGGCTTTTGAAATATGGTGCTACAGAAGAATGCTGAAAATTAGGTGGGTGGATCGCGTAACTAATGAGGAGGTACTGAACAGAGTTGGGGAGAAATGGATTTTCTGGCATACCTTGACTAAAAGAAGGGATAGATTGGTGGGACACATTCTTAGACATCAAAGAATTGTGAATTTAGCGTTGGAGGGAAGTGTATGGGGAAAATCGCAGGGGAAGACCAAGAGATGGATACAGTAAGCAGATTCAGACAGATGTAGGTTGTCGCTCTTATGTGGAGATGAAGAGGCTTGCTGAGGATAGGGTATTATGGAGAGCTGCATCAAACCAGTCTTCGGACTGAAGACCACAACAACAACAACAGGTTAACATGTTGCTGCTTGATGATAAGTGTTAATAGTGACCGTGGCTGCGTGGTATTGTCCATTCACATGGAGCATAGTGTTACGACAAAACACGAAGAATCAATGGGTGCAGTACACATAACTTAGTGCCCATTTATAATGGACATCCCGACTGTGGCCGATCTTGTGTCATTTTATTTTCTCATTTGCCTTATAGTAAATAACTAGCTTTGCAACAGCTGCTTCCGTCGCGGAACCTTTGTGCTCTACAGAAATTTAGCATTAAAAATTGATTTTTTATAGGACCCTAGTGGTGAAACCAGAGTATCTCTAAACTTACGCACTACTTCACTTACGTTAACAACAACACAAACACACCCATGCTCGAAGAAAGACTTGAACCACGGACAGGAGCGGTCGTACAATCGCGAAATGGCGCCTCAGAGAGTGCGCCTTTGCCATTCTCACGAGGACATGAAATTCATTTGAGATCAGTAAGCTTTTAAAATGTTTCTACGTTCGTTTCATCTCCTTCGGGTTGAATTACGGAGTTCAAAGAAACTAACTTTTTCTGAGAACACAAATACAAATTTTCATAGATAAACTTAACAAATGCTTTCGCAATGAAATATTTACAAACAAGCACACATTCCGTATGACGAACACTTTGCGATTTCATTCCCAAAAATGCTGAAGCGGGAACTGATTGATTTCTGAACGAGAAACCAATTAATAATTTTCAGTGTTTTGGCTTCAAAATTAATTTCATCGAACATAGAAAAAATATCACTGATTAACTTCTTTGGAACAGAAATTTCGAAAACTACTTAAGGAAGTACTTAATTATTATTATTATTTTATTTTGCTTGGTGACTCAGAACCCAAATAATAATTTTTGTAGTTCGTCTTAATAGCGAAGAATTGAAAATAGAAACAAATTGAAAAATATTCGTCCCCTATTTCGCGCCATTAGGAGTGGAATTTCTCAAGATCCCATCTTCAGAGATGCACAGCGAAATATCAAAAACCTCTCCTTCTTACAGGTTCTATCTATAGTAGCACGGTACGGTTCGGATATCGTAAGTGAATGTTACTCTTTCTGTTACGCTTCCGAGACTAAACTGCGGAACTGGTTGTGATAAATTTTCAGCAGAGATTATTCTTTCATACTGCCATTTCTCTTTTCCTTTTAAATTTAGTGATAATTGTAAATTTTTAAAATTTTTCAAAATTCAAAATTTGTGCGTTCATGTGTTTGCGTGATACAGATCAAAGCGGAGAGAAAGCTATCCGAAACATTTTTTTTTAAATTGTATTCATACGTCATTAAAGGAATCGTTTTTACATATTTGCATCAGATCATTAGTTAATTATGAAGAGAACTGAGTGATAATTAATTAAATATGAAACCAATATCATGTCGCCTATTCGGTGATTTAATCTACAACAAATTCATGGAGAATTAGTTTCAAATATATGTGTTTGTTGGTGACGCAACTGCAACGAAAATAATATAAACATAATTTTATGAATCAGCAGCATAACAATGGAAAGTCCAAGTTGGAATTTAACAACATTATGAGAATGGCTTACACTCACCACAAAGAAAGTCGTCGAGATGCGACAAGCATATACAAAAGAGATACTCATACCCCTTCAACTTTAAGGCTCAGCCTTCATCAGAAAAAGACACATACAAGTACACAGGACGCTACACAGACGCACAGTCGTCATCTCCGGCTGCTGCATTCCAAAACGAATTTCACGTGTCTGGATTATTTACTTACGGTTTCAACGCAAAAGTATAAGAACTATTCCTTTAATCACACGGTAATCACCCTGGATGTCTAGTTCCAAGTGAGATACTGCAGTTACGTGGTAGCGAGGAAGCTGGACTCATAGGTTCCTTACCCCTTATCATGATTCATTATAACAAAATTACTGATGCGTTTGCGCAATGAAGGGTGGAAGGAAACTTAGAGTTTAACATCCCGTCGACAGCTCGGTCATTAGAGACGGAGCTAACGCTCGGAGGTTTGGGTAAGGATGGGGAAGGAAATCGGCCGTGTCCTTTGAAAGGAACCATCCAGGCATTTGCCTGTACTGATTTAGGGAAGTCACGAAAAACGTAAATGTGGAGGGCCGGGAGATGGACTTGAACCACAGTACTCCCGAAGACCAGTGCGTTACAACTGCGCCACCTCACTCGGAACGGTTTTGAATCGGCGTGTGAAAGTTAGTGCTTTTCACATACGGTCGGACCAATAAAAATGATCCTCATGCGTGGAGACGATTTTACGTTATTATTGAAGAAAGAAAGGCCTATAGTTACTTCCAAAAGATACAGCAACGGCTCATATAGCCGGCACAATCAAGGGGCACGATTACACAATATTCACGCCTAAAAGTGTTGTTAATAGACGTCAGTCTGGTAGTGGCCTTCGCTAGCAAACCAGGTCATCTGATCTCTCTTTTTACTATGTGCTGACAGCCCTCAAGTCTAAGGTGTATCACAACAACACACACTGTCTTGAAGAACTGCAGCAGAACATTCCAACTGAGAATGCAAGAACTCTATCCGCCTTCAGCAACTTGCGTACCATTGCCCAACACTGCCAAGAAACTAATGGTGGTCATTTTCAACGACTGTTGTAGGCTGGTGCTTTATTTCCTTACTTCTGCTGAGTTTCTTTCTATCCTGGAACTATGCTCTCCGGCCTACTTTTATTTTCTCAGATTTGTATATAGAGATTAATATGGACGTATGGAACGATTTTAAGAGGCATCTATAAAAGTTCGAATGCGCCTATTTGACCTACTGGTATGAAAAAAAAATATATATATTTGCATCAAAAGTGTTTTAGAATACAATTTTTACCACCCAGCACGCCCAACACGGCCGCAACCAAAAAGAGGAGAAGAAAAAAGATAATTATACCTGAAGGGGCCAAGTTAATTTTCATCAGATGACGGTAGATGATAACGTATTAATATGAATACCGCTGCGCCACTTAGGCACGATGTATATTTTAAAAATTATTTCACTAGGTCGGTAGATGGCAGATTGTCTCATAATACCAACTATGTGTAAATAAAAGAATCCGTAGAACAAACAAGATCCTTGTAGAAAAATATAATCAGTACTGCAAGTGACAAAGGCGCCTCAACATTTAATTAGCAGTTTATTATGTAGTGCAGTGCCTCCCAATCTTGTTTTACACCAGGGACCGCTCTGATACCGTTGTTGTTAGCAGGGACCCCAAGGTTCAAGAAAATTAACTGTATAAAATTAAAAAGCTACTTCTATAAACGTCTAACATATTCGTTTCTAAAAAGTAATATGTTTTTCAGGTGGTATCGATGTTATCAACTTGCCATCAGCAGTGTAGTTGTTAGTTTATTGTGGAGACACAGTACGATTGACAACAATATAATAATTTAAAGTAGTTAAGACTTTTAAATTTTACATCTTTAATCTATATCTATAAATGTGAATTTCTGTTCGGTGTACGTTTATCACGTCTGAACCACAAGACATAAAGAGCTGAAAATTGGTACAGTTACTAATGTCTACCCGGGGAAGGCTTTAGACACGGTTTTATGGCAATCAGATAGCTATTTATCTCTCTATATATTAATGTGAATCTCTGTTCGGTGTACACTTATCACGTCCGAACGACAAGACGCAGAGACTTAAATATCTATACAGTTACTAATTTATACCTGAGGAAGGTTTTAGGCACGGTTTTAAAGCGATCTGACAGATATTTAGTAATTTGAAGAATATAACGCGAAATGCAGAACAATAATTACTCTTTGAAAATTATAGTTACTCTTTGAAAATTATATTTACTCTTTGAAAATTATATTTACTCTTTGAAAATGGTTTTATTGGTTGCATTGTTGCTTGAGGGTTGATAATGATAAAAGTGTGGTGTATATTGGGATGTAAAGTTATCGGCGTATATAAAATTCTACTTGTGTGGGTGTGTGTGTTAATATTTCGTTCTGCAGCGAAAACTACAGAAAGCAAACGAATGGTCTCTGTGTAATTGCTGTCCGAAGTCTCCCGTTGTAGACCATAGCAGTTTCATGCCGATAACTATAAGGGGGTGGAAGATATGGTGGTTGAAAGTCTTCAAATTATAAAAAAATTCGGACTGAAGGCCAGCGATGACGTTTGCGACTCTATACAGCGAAACGTGATGCCACAGACCATATCTTTGGTACAAGCGTGCTACAATGTCTTCAGCTCTTTCTCTGTAAGGATAAGCATACGAATACCGAAATATAAGAATAAATAAAGAAGTAAAAAAGAAATTTCTTTTAATACAAATAACGTAGTTTACCAAAATGCCCTAAAATGAATTTGGACTTTACTTTCACCATACGTGTTGAGATATTGCAACACAGGTTATAAGGAATAATGTAGTATTCTTTATTGTAAATCATTAAGCACTTCACATTTTTTTGAATTTGAATGTGATTAAAATGTTTGTTTCTAAGGAAGGAATTGAATTTCACTTCATCCTTCAAAACCAGTCTCATAGCACACTACTGAAAGATAGCTTATCTATCATAACCAACATGCGCGCGGAGGCGCGGGTTTAAGCTAGTTAACCATATTTTAGCTCCAGCTACATGTAGGGTCCCACTGGTGTGATGGGTACAGCTGTGACACGTATTGTTAGATACTTTTTTAATAACAGCTGTGAATGACCTCCGTTGCAGCACTGACGATAACTTTTTCAGTAGTCGTGGTTTATTAATTTGGCATGATGGCCTGTAGGTGTACGGTTTCGATTCACATCATACACCCAAAGGTGAGATACTAATAACACAATAATAATTTCGTGTGGCTCGTTGGCCTAGTGCAAGTCTTTCAATTGGAGGCCACTTCGTCGATTTGCATGTCCATAGCTTAACCCAGTTATCCAACGGGGAAAGGGGACCTACGGCTTAACGTGGAATCCGCACCAAATGTCGTTTCTGGCAACTTCTCACATCGTTGATAGGATGGGTTCAAACATAGATTTGAAAAATCCGAGGTTCAATAGGGTTTCGAACCCGCGACCCTTTGGTTTCCAGCCGAGCGCTTTACCACAAGACCACAGGTCCTGACACTAATAAGAAAAAATTACGGAAGCAAACGACATCGGATCGCTTAAAATTTTTTAATTCGATCTTGGATGCTCTGCTTTGAGGCTTTCATTATGAATTAAAATCATAGTATCTTTGAAAGTTGTAGTGAGTACAGGCGCACTTGTTCAACAGACAGTCTGCTACTTCTTCCTGTTACATATATTCGCTGTAAAACAGTAGTAAGTCTTCAATACGTTGAAATCCATTTCAGATGTATTACCACAGATAACATCCTTTGGAGAATCTTCGTTACTCCCGATTGGTCAGCCACATGAAACCTTGTTACAACCGACGGACTTTACTGCCATGTGAAACTTCGAGATTCTTAGTTACTTTTCTACCACAGCAAATTATTAACACCAATCGTATGTTGTTCAATCTTTAAAAACTGCACTACCCAGCTCCTCAAACCTGCTTCCCTACCCCCAGCATACTCCTAATTGCTGATGTTGCAGCACTTCTTTTATCCACATGTGTACCCTGCTTAGAACTCGTTGATAGGGTTCTGAAGGCTACGTGTAATTAGCAACAACTGACAGCCTAGGCGATATATCACGGTGTTGCATCGCACTTGCCATCAGGCAGTGATTTATGTGCGACGTTTCTTTGAAAATGTGTTCACGCAATCATGCTACTTATCCCCGTCACTTACATCGCAGGAAGTAATCAGTGTGAAATGTGAACTGGCAGTGTATGAGAAATTACACCACTGCGCCATTCCGTTGACAGAGGTAGCTCACGCGGTCCTCTCAATGCTCCTGGAACCAACGACTCTTTTGTAATAATTATTTATTTTTCGTCCGTCAGTCTTATAACCGGTTTGACGCGGTCCACAACGAATTTCTATTCTGTACTAACCTCTTCATTTGTACCCCAATTCTCAATTGCCTTCCCATGCCGTTTTACCAAATTCAAATATTGTAAATGTAAGGAACCTAACGCCTACGGTTTATCAGTATCTAGGCTCACAAATACTTCAACTAACTTACACTAACGACAACAAAACCCATGCCCGAGCGAGGACGCGAACCTCCGATGACAAGCCACCGCTCGCTCCGCAGCAAGACGGCTTAGAGAGATCGGCAACTCAACCGCTTCCTGTCTTTGCCTTATAAATTTTCGCTCGATTTGCATGTAGGTCTTTTCCTTGATCTCTTAACATGTCCTATAATCTCGTCCCTTATTATCATCAGTGTTTTCCCTCTAGTCCTTTCTTTACCTATTTTACGGACTATCTTCTCATTCGTTATCTTTTGATCCAGCTAATTTTAAAGATTCGTCTGTAACTCAAACGCTTCGATTCACTGAAAGAGAGAAAGTAAATGGGAATAAATTATTCAGTACGTAAAGGCAGATGAAAGACTAATAATCATGTGGGATTCGCACGCGGTTGTAGGAAAGATAGAGAGAAGGGTTGTTTGAAAATATGAGCTGAGCAATACGAATGAGGGCCATGAATACTGTAATTCCATATACCAATAGCAAACAGACTAACCATCACTAAAACCATTAGGTACACTTGGAAAAGACAGTGAGACACGGGAAGATTCCAGATATACCATGGATAGATATTTTCATTATTTTTAAATCTCAAGCTTACACTCTCACACTTACGTACAGTTCAGGTATCCAGATAATAGTCACTGTAAACAAGTAGAAGCACGAAGAAAATGTACACTGCCGTTCTCTAAGCCATTTCCATTGAAAATTTGTGTGAGTATAATACCACTTCAAAAATAAGCAATGTAAAGAAATAAAGTTGTTAACTGTATTCCTCGAATAATATATAGTTGATACCCATAGTCAATAACGGATACGTTACTGTTTTTGGTACCATGTCAGTGAAGACGGGAAGCTGAAACGGGATATAATTATAATATCATACATGTTGTTGCATATTATATTGCTGTCTAGCTTGTTTCTGCATAGTAGTCAAAGGTAGGAGGACAAGTGGACGATGTACACGTAAACAGTGCCAGCTATAGAGCGACGTGTTTATGATCAATTAGTGCGCCAGAGTCAGGGAGAATGCAGATATGTCCTGCAGTGCTATTCAGATGAGGCCCATGGACCCTCCCGTGGAACTGCCCAAATAGTTGGTTCCACACTAGCAAACATTTCATGGATCGATGCATCACATCCTGTCATGCCAACAGTGCCCTCTCTTTCACTGATCTGACAGTGTGCTTCGCGCATACGGCTAAGAAATATCCTGCACATAGCGTCAGATGATACTGGTCGATTACCTTCGGTTTATAGCGACAACGAGTTCACAGGCACAGTTTTCCTGTAGGTGATGTGATGACGCGGTAAGAAGCGACATTTAAGCTCCAGACTGACGTGGTTAAAATGCTAATCATTTCTGCAGGTAATACTGATATATATATCTTCTGTGATTTCGATCTTCTTTAATCTTTAAGGTGTTACGGTTTTTTTCTGTAGTGTTCAGTGCCATAGGAAATTAAAGACCCTCAAGGGTAGGGTCATTTTATTTATAAGTGAGGTGACAAGTGGTCTATCACTATAGAAGACTCCGCTTACAAAATCAGATCATATTATTGACATACAATAAGTATCCAGTCGCATGAACACACAGTTTAGCGACACATTCGATGAATACAGTCATAAAGGTGCTGAATAGGACCCTGCGATTAACCGCATCGCCTTATGTTGAACTTTCGCTGTGTAGAGCAAGGAATTTCCCGCTTTATAAAGTCGAATACATGATCTGGTGAGACATATGGTAATTTTGCTTGGCAGGGCAGGTGTTAAACATCAGAAAGACTACTTTCGTCACAGCAGCAGTACATGGATGTGCGTTGTCCTGCTGGAAAACTACAACACTTTCGTGCCGAAGTTTCGACAGTAGCACAAGAATAGACGGTGTGCAATGCAGTGGGCACGGGTTACTCCACCCTGCACAGACAACACACATCAAGGCGAGCTAGAAATGATGTCTTACAGACAACTCGAATCCTAGAAAGTATACTGTGTAGTAGGCGAATGTAGTGTTGAATAGTTAGCGCACAAGCCTACTCTAAACAACTGCTGATGACAGCTTCCACTCTCGTGCGCATACGTTCAATCAGATGCTGGAAGGTTTCTTGGGGAATGGCAGCCCATTTTTCACGGAGTGCTGCATTGAGGGGAGGTATCGATGATGAGGTCTCGTACGAAGTCAGCGTTCCAAAACATCCCAAATGCATTCTTTGGGTTTCAGGTCAAGAGTCTGTGCAGGCTAGTCCATTACGAGGATGTTATTGTAGTGTAATCACCCCGGCACAAGCCATCAACGAAAAACACGCGTTCTAACGTGTTGAAAGATGCAATCGCCATTCCCGAATTTATGATAAATAATGGGAAGCAAGGAGGTACTTGAAACATAAATGAAGGCTTGTGCTGTGATAGTGCCACGCAAAAGAAAAGGGGATGCAAGCCCCAAGCATGAAAAACACAACCACACCTTCACACCACCACCTGCGGGTTTTACTGTTGGCGCTAAACATCCTGCCATCGGATCTTCAGATTGTGTACCGTGAATCATTACTCCACACATATTTTATCCACTCTTCCAATGTCCAGTGTTTATGCTCCTTACACCAAGTGAAGCGTCGTTTGCATTGAACGGCGCTGATGTGTGACTCATGGGCAGCCACTCGACCCTGATATCCACGATTTCTCATCTCTCGCCTGTCACAGTACTTGGAGTGGACCCTAATGCAGTTTGGAACTCCTGTGTAACGGTCTGAATAGATGCCTGCCTATTACACTGTACGACCCTCTTCAACTGTCAGCGGTCTCTGTCAGTCAACAAACGATGTCGTTCTGTACGCTTTAGTGCTGTACGTGTCCATTCACGTTTCCACTTCACTTTCACATCAGAAAGAGTGCATCGAGGAGTGTTTAGAAGAAGTTAACTTTTAACTAAATTTTGACTGGTTTCTCCTAAAGGAGTATATATAAATATATTTCATTTATTGTGTTTTCACACCAGCAGCAACTCCAGAGGCTGCTCTTCAGCCGAGAGAATAAAATACATGGATGAGATGAAAATTAAAATACAAGACAGGCGAAAAAACAACGGAGGAACAAAGACATAGACAAGGTGACAATTCGAAGTACACACAGTTGACAGATGATGAAAATCACATTAAGTCAGTTAAAAATGTGGAGCCACGGTGACCTAAAAAGCACATGTAGGACGACAATAACACAGGACGGCGAGTACACGGAGACACTAATTAAAATACATGGTGCGACACTTGTCTGATTGCGGTGGACGCAGTTAAAAACATACACTGCACTGAACCACAGCACATAACACTTGACATAGCACTGTTAAAACTGTCGGTCCAGAACCCCGAGAAAGGGGTGGCGGGGAGGGAAGCGGGGCGGAGAGGAAAAACGGCGGGGAAGGAGGCGGTAGGGAGGAGCCGTAGGGACTCCAGGGCAGGGAGGGGGTAGTCCAAGCGGGGAAGTGGAAGGGGAGGGGGGGAGAGGGGGCCCTTTATCTACGGGGGGGGGGGTTGTTAGAGCTGGTAGGACGGGTATATGTCGGAACGGAGGACGTCATCAGGGAGGGGAAGGCGGCGGAACTTACCCTGGGAGAGGACATGGAGGGTGTGGGGTGTGGAGATGAAGGGAAGGGGGTATAACGCGGTAGAGGCGTGGAAGAGGCCCAGGGTTGGTACGGATGGGGTGGACCAGGGGGTTGCGGGTGGTAGAGGATACGGATATGCTGGAGATATTCAAGGAGGTGAGGAAACGGGATCAGGTCCTACAGGATCCGCGTGAGTGAAGGGAGCCGTATGCGGTAGGCGAGGCGGAGGGCGTGGCGCTCGAGGACTTGAAGGGTTTCATAGTAGGCTGTGGGAGCGGAGATCCAGGTGGGATGGAAGCTGCAAAGGACAGGACGCATGAGGGAGCGGTAGGTGTAGAGGATGGTGGAGGGCCTGAGACCTCACGTCCGGCCGGTAAGGAGTTTGAGGAGGTTAAGGTGGGAGAGGGCTTTCTGTCGGACAGTGCGGAGGTGGGGGGTCCAGGAAATGTTACGGTCGAGGGCTAGGCCAAGGTACTTCAGGGTGGGGGTGTGGCGGATAGGGCAGTTGTGGAGGGTAAGGTAGAAATCGTGGAAGGAGGGGGTGGTACGACCTATGATAATTGCCTGGGATTTGTCAGGGTTGATGGAGAGGAGCCACCGGTTACACCATGAGGCGAACTCGGTGAGGTGGGACTGGAGCAAAAACTGGGAGCGGGCAAGGGAGGGGGCGAGGGTTAGGAAGGCGGTGTCGTCAGCATATTATAGGAGATAGACGGGAGGCTCGGGTTGGGGCATGTCGGTGGTGTAGAAGAGATAAAGGAGAGGAGAGAGGATAAAGGAGTATATTTTTTTAATCAAGAAAATCAAATTAACTTGAACTTTCATTCCAAAGTACGCTATTATCAGCAGGTTAGGCAAATACATTTACTTCCCTACCTTACTCATTCAGAGAGCCCAATTAAGGACACCATGAATGCAAAACTGATCACCTTTATGAACGATAGACATGCGATGCAAAAGGTATTTGTGGTGTGAAAGCTTCAAGAATTATATACAGTAGATAGTACCACGTTTCGAAATAGTTCGAAAAACTTTCTAAAGATGGCGCGCTAATCGTAATCCGTAGCGCATGTAAACAGTGCTGCACATCTGAGTTGTCAGTACCACTATTGAGACGGAAAAGGATGTTTGTTAACTGACCGAAGGGAAATGATTAAGTCATGTATTGCATTGAAGAAGGAGCTTTTCAGATACTGGAATACCACAGGTTGAAACACAGGCTTATGGCAAAGAAGCACAGGGTTCAAATTTTATTTAATGTTCCAAAACGTTCCAATGCGAAATGCAGTCGCGATCACTTCGTTAACATGAAATGGACTGGTAGCCTGGCTGGTGATCTAAAAATGTTTGTTCAAATGTTTGTATAGTCTATGGGACTTAACTATGGGGTCATCAGTCCCTAAACTTACAAACTACTTATGAACTACTCACGAACTAGGACGGCACAAATATCCATGCCCGAGGGGGATTCGAACCCCCGACCGTAGCGGCCGTGCAGACCGTGACTGAAGCGCCTCAGTCCCCTCGGCAACCGCGGCCGGCTGGTGACCTAACAAGACGTTTTGACAAAATTACTTCCTCCTGAAAATGGCACGGCGTTAACAGAATTACTCTACAAAAGCCAATGGAATGTGTCTCAATAATTGCATCTGTCCTGAAGCGTCCCAGCACGTAAAATCACTGCAACATAGACTACATATGTTTCCATTCAAAATTCAAAGCATCCGAGCCTTCCATTTAAGATGCGTATGAGAAACGGCAAAGATTCTAACAATTATTGATAATGAAGGATTTAATGTTAGGTGCATCTGATTCACAGGTGAAACATACGTCTATCTAAACGGTGTCATTAATCTTTAACTGGGTATTTGAGCATTCATAATATAATTAGGGATGTGGGGTGTTACAGCACCGTACATAAATTCGATACAGAGATTTCAATTTTTTCTTAATTTTTATTATACAATAAACATTGCATTTAATCACTAAAGTAAGCGAATAATTATCCGTAACTGATAAATCAGTAACAAGTGTGAAATGATTTCATATGCTCATATACATAAGATTATTCAAATTAATCAAATAACAACTACTTTACTTTTTCAAACTTATAGACATTTATGTCAAAAGTATAGAGAAAAAAAAATAAACATTTCAGCACTGAACATTTTCATCATCACTTGAAGATTCTGAACTGGTACATTTACTGCAGCTACATGATCGCTACCTTCGCACTGTTCTTATTTTTCATCGTCATCCGTGTCCTCAAACTTTGAAATATCGCAGACTCCATCTTCATTAAAAGCTTCCTCCACCCCTTTCTAAGACGTTTTTGCTCATCCTCATATGACATCATTATGTGTACTGCTCAATACAGAATGTCGGACTACTAGGTAGGTGGGGTGTATCAGCACCCCAGTGTTTAAACCTTGTTGTGTATAGTGTTGCATACTTTTATAAACACGAACAATTGTTTCGCAACAATTTACATCCGTCTGATTAAAAAAAGCGACTAAACAGTGTGATCAACATGCTTCACCAAATACAGGTAAACTACTGTAACTGGGGTGCTGTGAAAACCCCACATCTTCATTTAAAGGCAAATGAACAGAACTGTCGACTTTATGATTCCGAAAATACCAATTTGTGTTAAACGAAACCACTATAGTGTACTAAAGGTACTCGCCGAGCTGCAGTACACAGTACAGCAATTTATTATTATTATTAATGTTTTTGTTCGGATACGATCTCTTGTGGGTCACACTGCAACTTTGAAACAATTTGTGGCAAAAAAGCTAGTGCCGGAGGACAGACCAGGCAAATTGTGTGATTCATGTAGTCTGGGCTCAGACCACGTTTTACCGAACAAATGTTTCGATTTCTTGACGAGTACTTCACGAACAATCTTGACGAATTATTGCAAAATTACTGGTGCAGGAGTGTACAAACCTGACTACGTTGGGCCAAGACACTGTCAAACTGAAGCAAGGCATCCCTTGGGACAGGATGTATATAATTTGGCAGGTTGTAGTCTTAGACCATTTCCTACACGTTATTTTACCTGTTAGAGTTTTTCTTTCGTTTTGTCCAAAACTATGATTCGCATGTGAGCACTGCTGCGCAAATTAATTTATCGTTCTGAATATTGCGGAGCATATTGGTTACATTTGCTAGTTTAATGAATGAGATTCTCAGTTATTGAATAATTAATGATTTTACCCGTTAATGGAAATCACTCGGAAATGCAGTAACAAAGTAAAACCGAAGCGATCAGCAATTGAATTTTAAAATGTATTTAGCTCTGAAAGAATGATTTTTTTTTTTTTTTAATTCTTGAGCATCTAAGTAATTGAAACTGAGAATTACCTCATGATCTCGAAAAAAGTTTTAACGAAAGGAACCGCCTGATATCAGGTTCTTGAAATAGTACTACTAAAGTTAATTTGAAAATAGTGCATACATTCTGAAATTATTACACCACATAAACCAGAAATGATTAGTGTAAATTATCCTGCAGATAGAAATTTAAACGCTACGGCTTTTGTCTTGTGATTCGCGGTTGGAATAGTGCTGTACATTAAATGAAAGAAAAAAAAATCCATTGAGCCGTTTTGTCCACCACTGCCATTAAGCATTATGCGACTCCCCGCGTTTACATCCAAATAAAGTGCAGGAAATCTGGAATCCTTTTAGTAGCCTTTTTAAGTGACGATGTTTATTTTTAAATGAAATATCCGCACATTAATGATGTAGAGACCTTGTTAGCACGGTTTAATTTCAGTACAAGCCGGTATTCAAATCTGCCTTTCGTTTCAGCTGCTCGTTATACATTATTGCGGGGCCATGCAAACGCATGAAACTTAAAACCCGGAAAGAACCGGAATAAAGCCCGAAGTGAACCGCGCGCTATTTCCGTTTCTTACAATTCGATTCTTCTTAAACTCTTACCTCTGAGATATTAAAAGTTGACCACTGTACGAAATAAGAGCTTAATTCTGTGAGGAGGCATCCAGATAAGAATATACTATTATAATAAAAGGTTAATTTTGGCAACTAAATTAGTAAAAGATCCGTGTGAGCTACCGGCTACTCCCTGATGTAAAAACTTGCTCTCTGGCCCAGGTTGAGAACTGACTTGGTTCAAATTACACTAATAACAGGAGGTTAGCGATACATTGGGCAATACACGTAGCAGCTCACACGAAATTACACACAGGCATTAATAAACAAACCACCACAATTAAAGTTATTTCATAAAGGTGGCTAAGAAAACATTCATGGCGCAACGGAACTTAAACATAAACAATTGCATCTGAGCTCGTTCTCAGCACTGGTGAAAAACAAAGCATTGAATTTAACATAGCCGGCCGCGGTGGCCGAGGGGACTGAGGCGCTCCAGTCACGGTCTGCACGGCCACTACGGTCGGGGGTTCGAATCCCCCCTCTGGCATGTATATTTGTGCCGTCCTTAGTATTAGTTAGTTCATAAGTAGTTTGTAAGTTTAGGAACAGATGACCCCGTAGTTAAGTCTCATAAGCTATACAAACACTTGAACTTGAATTTAACATAAATTACACAAAACTTAACGATACTGCTGGGGGGGGGGGGGAGAGGATTTCCAAATAACACTCACTCGCTCAAACACATGCAATGCAACAGAGAAACTCACCAAAATTAGCGTGCTGAAACGAGGCAAAAGCAGGCGCCGCTATCGTAGGCGAAACTCAGCAAACCCGGAGGTACTACACAACACAATATAGAATAACACTGCGAATATGGCTCTGGTTTGTCGTACCTGACTTGAGAACGTGCGTGAGTATAGCAAAGTTGCATCTAGATTAGACCGCGAGCAAACACGCTAACGGCGACACTTGGCTACGTTACATGATCGCACTGCACTGAAGGTGAAGTGGTTAAAAATCGAATTCATTACATAAAATCACGGCGGTCTCTGAACTCTGAGAGTAAACTATTTAGGCACTGGTTTTATGAGAAGTGGCGTGAATTCAGGTGACTAGCTGCAAACCCCGTATGTCGGAGTTCGGACCCACTTAGTTTCGAAAACCGATGAAAATGTATAAATTCAATTTCCGAAAAATAAAGAAAATTAAATAGGGAATAATATATGGAATGCAACCCCTAGATATGTTTAGAATTTAATAAGCGAGCTATTGAAGGAAGTTGTACAAGGCTCGGAGAGAATTACTGATAGAGATTGAGTCCATACTACAAGTTCGGAAAAGAAACAGCAAAATTAAAAAAAGTCGGGGAGAGAAGATCGCGAAATCTTCGTAGAAATCGGAAGGGTACACACATAGTTACTTGCCTGATAGGCATGGAACAAGCAATAGTGGAAGCTGAAGGCTTTGTTCTAAGAACCGACCATTTGAAACACATATCACTCACGGCAGGAAACGATAAGAAAAATTTTACATGCACTGTACAAAAATGAACATATCGTCTGTTAGAAACATGGCCCCACAGAGAGAATTTATGCAGAGGTCGTACTCCGCCACATAATCACAAAAGGTTTGAATATATCAGGTCGTTATCAAACTGCAACTAGTAACACATACACCGCGTTTATCTGTTGGAAATCACTGGATTGAAATACTAGGACACATTTCCACGCACGATCGAAAGGAATTTTCAAAAAGTGAATCTAAGTTCAAGAGTGTAAGTTAAACATGCTAGACAACGATTCCCTACCAACTCCGCAAGCACAAGACAAGAACCAACCTCACCTCACCACGATCCCAGCACAAAAAGTGACGATCGACCTGCCAGGAGCCGCGGGAAATCTACCGGAAACTGGAAAATCCAAGAAAACAGCGGTGATGGGAAGAGATCTCGTGACTCGCCCTCCTGAAGCCTTGTCGACTGGTTTGGAATCAAAGGGTGTAGAAACCTCTTTCGTCGCATCTGCAGCAGGGGTTGGTAACGACTAACTATTGACTCTGAGCCAGAGAGAACCATGCAAAGCAAGCTATTACCACCAACATTCAGACAGCCATTAGATCCTCATACATCCACTTAAAAGTAAAACAAATACACATTCTCACAAGGACAATGGCGAGGCGGAGAAGCCGTACTTATTGCCACATTCATAACCAGTATAATAAATTATTAAAGTAACAAAATCATAGCAATATTAACTGATATTTCAGAAAGTAATATTTTAAAACATGAAATAAAAAATTCTATTTCACATGCCTTGAAAAGAGTGGGATTCTAGTTTTAACAAAATAAATTACGATTTTATAAAAATGTATGGAAGACGACAGACGGTCATCTTTCAATATTGGCAGCCATTATGTATCCTACTGTATGGTGACGATTTATAGTGATGAAGTATATTATCAATATTAATTCGCAACAGCGAATTTCCCCCAGATTCACAGTATAAGGTACAGCTGTCCTTCCAAACGGTAACGTACGAAAATTTGTGCCAGACCAGGACGCGAACCCGGGTTTCCCGTTTTTCGCGAATGGTTGCCTTACCGTTTGGCTACCCGAACACGACTCCAGGACCGACCAAAACCTCCGTATGCCACAATAACTGCACATATGAGTCAACTACATTCAACCCCTGGCACGATAATAACGTAGGATAATGCCTCGCTGTTTTCATTAATACAGTATAAGCTTCCTGTCATAAGGGATGAATGTAGTTGACTTATCTATGCCATCTTTGTGCCATATCGACGTAGCCTAATGGTGAAGCGACCACACGTGCAAAGCGGGAAAGCCGGGATTTGAGTCCCGGCGAGGCACATATTTTCATGTCACCATTTGGTAGGACATCCATACCTCATACAGTGAAGCTGTGAGAAATTTGCTACTGCGAATAAATGTCGACTAGTTGACCCGTGCGAAAAATTCACTCTATCCGGGTCACAGATAGGTACGATAGTTATGGGGAAGAGGGAGATGCAAGTACATATATATAAAAGATTAAAGAAAAACTTTGGTTAGTAGTAACAAACGTTAATCTCATTGTAAGAAAACTTATACAATGTAATACATTAATTGTGAAACGTATAAAATCAGATACTGACTTTTTCATGTTTATTTTATTTTTTCAAAACTTGTTTATTTTAGAAAATTCAGTTCATTCACGCAGTAAACAACGCCTGCTTGAACAAAGTGAACAATTCCAACAGCTGTTTCCAGCAGCGAAACAAAAATCTCATGATAAACTATGCTTTCGTAAGGATTCTAGACAACTGCAAGAGCTATCGTGCACGTTAGTTACATTTAATTATTTGTATATTTTTCGTCGTTACAGCGACGTGTATAACGGAAATCGTCTGATAAACTATGCTTGCATCAAAGAAGGTCTTTGGCTTGCAAAACAGGATACAGAATCTAAACAACTGCAAGTGCTGTCATTCTCGTTGGTTACACAGATTTTCAATAGATGGGCACGTACTACATTACATTTATATTGGCCGCGCAAACTAAGTTGATACTCGGCGCATTGGTTGATGGGAGCAACTGTAAATCTTTCGCAGGATATCAACTTAGATTGTTCGACCAGTACAACGTTTTTCAATTTTTTCTTTCGTGAAAAAAAAAAAAAAAAAAAAGAAAAAAAAAAAGAAAAAAAACTTCAAGCTATCTGTATATTTTTCATTAGTGGAGAACTAAACCTTGAAAATGATATCTCAATCATTAATTTCGGATAAGTAATGCGAGAAATATGGCGTACCCGCAATAAAGAAATGAATAAATAAAGACCCCGATGAGGACTGGCATCAGCTACTGTTACCGGACGAATCCTGATTCTATTTGGGCACATTTTGGTTCGCGTAAGAGAGACGGAACGGCATCCCAGTGATTTCAGTCACAGAAGACTTTTAGCGTGTGGGCTGCTGTTGCGTACAGTTACAAATCAAAGCTGGTATTTGTCCAGAGTACTGTCGCACGTGTAACGTACGTGAATGACATCCTGACAATCGTAGCCATACCCTTTCTAAACGACACCCTAGACACCTTTTTTTCACTTTAACAATGGACTACCATATATTTCTGTACGGTAATTTGCCTTCTGGTGTCAGTTTTGCTCTGCCCAACTAGATGCCTAGACAGTCAATCGAAAAGTTATGGGATACGGTGAAATAACGGATGCAGCGATGCCAGCCAATGCAAACCTCCACAGATTTAGGAACTACTTCAAAGCAACATGGATGGCTGTACCACTGGACAACATTCGTGCCTTACATACGTCACGTGTCTCGATAGCATCATGCAAACAAGGATTCTGGGATTATACCAGACCCTGTACCTTCTAAGCAACCTAATACAAAACTTTTCAGGCAGAAATAAATGTGAGCGCGAAACGGGATTCGAACTTGGAACCTTTGCCCTTCGCGGGCAAGCGCCCTGCCGGCTGAGTTATGCCGGCACGCTACACGCTCCGTCCTCATACCTCTACTTCCACCAGTACCTCGGCTCCAACTTCACAAAATTTCCAGATCCTTCTTTGAATCTTGCAGTCAAATCTCCTCTGCCGCGGTGGAGTAGCCGAGCGGTCTAAAGCACCTCGCTGCGGAGCGCGCGGTTGCTCGCCGTGGAGGTTCGAGTCCTCCCTGGGGCATGGGTGTGTGTGTTTGTCCGTAGGTTAGTTTACCTAGGTTTAAGTAGTTTGTAAGCTACGGACTGATGACCACGCAGTTTGGTCGGATAGATTTACAGACATTTGAACATTTGAACTATCACCTCTGAAAGCAAGTATGTGGTGGAGTCATGGCTTAGCCACAGTCTGGTGGGTGTTTCCAGAATAATATTTTCACCCTGCAGCGAAGTGTGCGCTGATGTGAAACCCTGGCAGATTAAAAATATGCGTCGAACCTAGATGCTGTTAACAAAGTTAGTAGATAATTGAAGGGTTGTTCCGAGAAAGAAAATGTACATCTCATTCTCCAGCTTGATAATGAATGCAGTCAGCCACCCTCCATCACTCATTCAAATAAAAATAATGAATTAATTTTAACACCAAACACTACATCTGTCCTGCAATCCATGGACCAGGGAGGACAATATCCAAGGACTACTGTAGGAATTAAACTTTCTGCAATCACATGGAGTAAAATGATTTTAACACTTTGACTGCTGTTGACGTGTTTACTCGTCATGCTGCCTGCCGCTCCCTGGGTGCTGATGAGAAGTTTAGTCGCTGCCGTCGGTTATCCCCTGAGCACTGATGACGAGTATAGCTGCGCCGCTACCTGAGTGCTGTTGACGAGTTAAGTCGCAATGAGGCCAGTAGCTGCTCGTCCGATTCTTCGTCTGTTATGACACTAGGCCTTACAGAACATTACTCAGTTGATCAAAAACTATATCAGTATTCTTTGAGTTCTGTATTTGACAAAGTAAATGGAAAGACGTCGTGGGTATAGTGATGAAGAAATCATGGAGGTTCTTAGGAGAAGCGGCAGCGAGGATGAACTATTTGAGTTTGACGAAAGTGATAGCTATTCCATAGGCTCTGAAAACTGTAGTAATTAACCGTCCACAGGAGGAGGAGTGTCAACGGAGTCTCATGTTTAGCAGCAGTCGTTAGTTGTTCTGAATCTGAAGAATCAGAAAGTTATAGTGAAATCCCTATGAAGAAATCATGTCTCAGAGATAAATTCGGCTGGAAAAGAGATGATTTTCGAGCAGTAAAACATGCTAATCGCCTCGACATCAACGGCGAGACGAATCGGTTTCATGATGTTCTCAGAAGAGATTAAAACCGGTCACCCTTTCAAATAAATTTTAAAACTTTTTGCTAACTCGACTGTTGATCTAATTTTTGAAACTCATTTCTTTGTGTTTACTATTTCCAGAATGTTCTACGTGTTTCTGATGATTGATGTAATTTTCCCGATAATACTTTCTATGTATAAATAGCGGAGTACTCCAATCAGGAGGTAGTCTGTTCTTAGAGTCGGCTTGTGTTAGCAATAAACCTGTTATAAGTGTAAAGTGTTGTGTTCTAGTAACGACCAGCCTTCGAATTCACCTGCAGTTTTCTACGTGATAATATCACCTTGGCTACGGACATACCACGACAGACAGTATTCATCATGCACCAATGAAAATGTGTGTCACCTCCTAGACATTCATTCTGAAGACGCCAAGTAAAGAATATTTAACAGTTTCCGGCGACAGTAATAAGAAACACAAATGGAGGCACTTCAGCTTGTTAGGATGTTGACTACAATGAAATCGGAGAGACATTCAGGACACGATCCTCAGTAAGGTAAGGGTGAAACAATGCATAGCGGCGTTGAACATTTCCCAGAATGTTACACATGCTTGTAAATTCATCTGGCAAAGAAGATTACACAGACGATAATAAAACAACATCATTACAAAACACTTCCAACGAATGTGAAGCGCCTAGCGAGAACGTTACATATGCACAAGATACGCATGTAAAGACATCTTCCACTGAAAGTTATCTTAGTGTAGCCTCTTTATATTCTTCCTATTTATCATGGACAGCTTCTCTAAAATAGCAAAGTATAATAAAATAGCTGTAGAGATACGGAAGTAATGTGTACATAAGTAAGGTCTTAATTTCTGCTGTCACGTTGCGGTCATTCATCATTGTATCTGACGTCACACTAGTAATTACGAAGCACTCACATCTGCCTCCCACGGCACAGTCGCCCTCCACACTTGTCATTTGCTCCACTTTTTCTTTTCTGGTAACCACTAGATTCATAGTATGCTAATTTAAAATCTCTATACTTAGCAATTGTAGGCCTATACAACTGCTCTCTCGACTATAGATCCAAGACGAAAGACTAGAAAGTTGAACTGGTGATACCAATACTCCAGTAAGGAAATAGATGTAATTCATTGACTTAAATACCGATATAACTGACGTCAATATGCAAAAAGAATTTGGAGCATATACACTAACGTTACGAAATTTTGGAACATAACGAGCTTTGGTTCAGGAAATGTCGCTCTTTAACAACACAGTGAGTATTCTCGACAGGGGATCTGAAAGTGAGTTCGTATTTTTGTATTTTCAAATGTTTTTGACAGTGATCGATCCAAGCGACTTCTATATAAATCAATTGAGTGTCTGTTGCCAATCGTCTGAATTATGCCACTGAATCCGTGATATCCTGTGAAAAAAGTCACAGTTTTCAGCAGTAGACGAAGTGTCATAGGGCCACAACTGTGTATGTAAATGGTCTAGGAGGTAACCCGAGTAAAGGCCTTAACCCGCGAGAACTCGTGCCTTTAAAATTTACGGGATCGTTCGCGTTTATAGCATTTTTCTGACAGTCATAGAACAGTTTGTAATGTACTTAATATGTCTATATACGTATATCTAGTTGCGTTTATAAGTAAACACACATATTTGACTATTTAAAACTGGTAAACTGCGATTGTTTTAAAATTATTGTGAGCTAAATGTTCACAGCGCGAGTGCTCGCGAGTTACGATGTGTGCAGATTATGCTGTCTTTTAGCCTCTACTAGTCATCAGAAGATCAAACCCAAGAGCAATATGATCGACACAACATAACTGTATAGTGATAAAAGTGGCAATTGACCAGAAAAACAGAAAAGTGTGAGGTAATCCATATGAGCATGACAAGAGATCGGTTAAATTTGGCTATAATGTAAATCGCAGAAATATCAGGGATGTGAAATTAAGATCGTAGAATTAGGAACAACCATACCTGGAAAGGCAACAGCGGTGAAATTGTGGGTATGGCTATCCGAGGTCGGCGCAACGTTGTCAGAACGCTTGAAAGAAGTTGAAAAATCACTGAAATGGATGCAAGGAACATTAGGGTTTAGCGTCGTGTCGACTTCCCGAACATTAGAAACGGCACTGAAAATACAGAACGATTGTGCGGTCTATGGTGGAATATTGCAACACTATGGTATCCATAGAAGGCAGAATTAGCACGGGATACAGAGAAAGTACAAAGAGTGCTGTTCTTAGGCATTACAGCGTTATACGAGATAGTGTAACATGATTTTGCGATTTGGCATGGCGATCATTAAGAAATGGAAGTGTTTAGTTACGGTGAGATCAAAATTTCAAAAACCATTTTTCTGCTTCGACTTTAAAATACTGTTTCCCCACCTAAATCGGGAGAATTAAACCTCATAGTGAAATAAGTAAAATGAGAGATTCGACTGATATACTTAGGTTTTCGTTTATCCGGTGCGCTCTACGAGATTCAGGAGATAGAAAAACAATTTGCAGAATTATCGTTTAGATACATCCAACTCTCTCATTTCTTTCTATGGTAGTGCCTGTAGCAACATTCTCTGCAGTGCACACGGTTTCCATGAGATTAGCTGCAAACTGGAAGAGAAAATATGGCCGATTGCCAAACAACCGGGTATGAAATGTGGAATTGTGTCGGTCTGGTGTTGACGATAGTCGTGCAATGAAGAGTGGAGTAAATGGCAAAATTCATTTAGAGACTTAACCATGGGTGCAGGATGTTAATGATCACAGTCCCACCAAAAGCTGAAAGAAAAATTGATCGTTACTGCAGGACGTTGCCTAGAAAGAACCAAACCTTATGGTTGGCCAGCAAGGAGACTTAATTTTACAGCACTGGGCAAAATATATGAATGCACCAGACAAAATAACCCAACTCGAAGAATTATAAATGAAGGTTTTGGATACTATCAGAACTTTTCCTAGAGGATTGAAGATTCCTTATTCACCCGATTTAGGCGATTGGTCTATTGGTCGACGTCGCAGATGCATACGCTGAATTTTTAAATAAGCATGCTCGATATAAATTCCAGTAAATTACCGTTGTTGTTGTTGTTGTTGTTGTGGTCTTCAGTCCAGAGACTGGTTTGATGTAGCTCTCCACCCTACTCTATCCTGAGCAAGCCTTTTCATCTCCTCATAAGAACGACAACCCACATCCACACACACTTCCCTCCAACGCTAAATTCACAATTCCTTGATGTCTAAGAATGTGTCCTACGAATCTATCCCTTCTTTTAGTCAAGGTATGCCAGAAATGTCTTTTCTCCCCAATTCTGTTCAGTACCTCCTCATTAGTTACGCGATCCACCCACCTAATCTTAGAAATGTAGAATTTGTTCTCCTTTTCAATGCCTACTTGGTGTGTCTATAAAAGTCGATGAATTCTGTCAGACAAAAAAATAACACAAAATATACAAACAAATGTTCTTTTATTGCCATTCAAAACAGTCGCCACACGATGAAACACACTTTTGACAACGTTGTACAGCTTTTGGAAACTGTCAGCAAAGGGATTCTGTGGAATCGATCGCAGAACACGATCTTTGGTGTCATTCGTCTCCGCACTCCGTTCATCTTTGTCTTCAAGCAGGAGTCAGATCAGGGGGTGATGATGTTCGAAAACAGTTACCACGATTTTGGATCGAACTGGTAGTACTAGGTCTCGCGTCCCGTGACGATGGTACTCAGAAGCAGTGCATCCTGGTCAAACATGCAAATGAGATCACCAGAAGTTTGCATCCGTTTTGCTCTCTGCACCTCCGAGTGCCTGTGCGGCACAAATCGGGTGCATACCTTCCGCTTACCCCAATTATCGTGGCGAAGATATGCATCGTGTCCTTTATTACCCAATTCCTCCTTAATCAGTCCGTAACATTCTACCAGCATATGTGTTTCTTTCAAGATGATTTCCGGGATTCTGTTTCTTTACGGCCGACCTGAACATGGCTCATCCCGAATTGTTTCCTTATCTTTGAGACGATACAGCCAGTATCGCCTCATTGCTCTACCCGCTCTGATTGCCAGTTCTCTTATTCGTTTCCTTGGTCTTAAACACTTGAAGCAGTAAATACACTTCCCGGGTTTGCCGCCATTGACATTGTGAATCTCCCACAATAATTCGCCGACCCAACTGTTCGACATCTTCAGGTGGTGGTAGCTGTCAGTACTTCAAGGCGCGACTGAGTACTGACAGCTACCACCACCTGAAGATGTCGAACAGTTGGGTCGGCGAAATATTGTGGGAGATTCACAATGTCATCCGGCGGCAAACCCGCGAAGTGTATTTACAACAGATCCGCCGTGAAAGCTTGAAAAGTCACACTTGAAGCAGTATTTGAATATGTATTTTTAGACATTTAACTGATTGCAGAATTATTCAGTGTTTTCCGGCAATTTGGCCAAGGCAGAGAGGTAGAAGTGGAGATGGTAGGTGCGTGTTTGTTTTATTTTCCCCTAATTATTCTTGTGGCACTCGTTGCTTCCCTCCACAGGGTGTGTAACCTGTTTTGTGGATTTTTGCACCTGTTGTGTGGTGGTGGCGGTAGTTTGCAGGCTTTCTGATTTTCGTTAGCAAAGCTCATGTAAACAGTTGGTGAGTAGTGCCAAGAGTTTACGAGCTATGCCTCTGGTCGATGTTGGACAGGAAGGTCTTGCGAAATCGCGAAAGTAAGTTAACCGCTGGCCATACCCGTTTCGGCCAAACAGCGTGCGTCCTCCTGGGTAGGATGAATTTTAGCGACAGTTGGAGATGCCCATAGCCATCTTTTGTCTAGTCGGTGGGAGCCTCTAGAGATAATTGAAAGCTAGTGGTGCCTGCCGCGTTCATTTGCTCTTATTTGATAACAAATGCGGAAAATTAAGAAATTGTGGATCCAGATAAAAGCCAAGTAACAGTTGTTAATACGAAAGGTATAGATATCGTGGAAGATTTATTTAATCGATTAATTTGTCTAGAAAAGGGTGCACATACAAACTTGTAGTTTTCCATAGGTGTTGCAGGCTCAAGTCGCTTTCCAGTCTTTCTTCTTTCAGTTATAGCTTTCATTTATTGCTCATTAGATTGGATTTTGTTTTACCTTCATGTTCACGTACATCTCTAGGGAAACGTCAATGACTTTTATTCCAGTTTTTTGTGTGACTTCGGAATTTTGTCGAGATCGCTCTCAGCCAATAGTACCGTAAATGTGCTCAATTAAACTGAATGAGCTTCCATTTCATGTTACTTCCGAGTAGGAATCCTCAATAATTTCACTAATTGTCTTTGTGAAATAATTAGTCAGCCACGTGGCGTGAGTGGTACCATGCCATGGATTTGTGATAGTCTGTACTTCTATTCTACAGTAGTATTTCAGTTCTTTAATGTTGCCTCGTGTATATTTTATTCCAAATTTTGAGCAATTTTGAGTTGCATTTCTTTTTGTTATGTTGATGTGTACCCGTGCACGTATATTCGATCAGTGTTGGTACATGATCAATAGCTGTTTGGATATTCCTTTGTGTGTTATAAAGTATATCGTACCAGGGTAACGTAATCGCAATTTTCTCTCATGTCGTCCGTTCGTCCCACGCAATCAGTGGCACTGGTTCGTGTAATACGTACTTACTCATTGCACGCCACTAGGCAATTGCATGTGTATATTAGATGTAATAGTGTTTGGTTATGATGTTGTGAATATTTTCGTAACCGCACGTCCCCATGTGGAACATAGAATGCAATTAACTTGCAACTACGATGTTAATAGGGCACCTGTATGCTGTAGTTCACGGAGTAAATTAACACAGCTCAGACGTAAAGTTAATATGCCATTTTTATTGCTCTGAGAATCTATAGTTTTTTCATCAGACTTTAATATGACACTTTTGTTGCTATGAAAATATATAGTGTCCTTAACCAATCTCGAAATTAATAGTTTACGTATCCTGAAAGCTTATGTCTTTTGCTCCTTGTTAAATTCTAAACAGCGACAATTGGGACATTTTTGTTCAAATTATCTGTTCAGTGAATATGTATTTGTTAGTGAGGAGAAAAAGCTGAATAGAAGAAACCCGGCATTTAATTAGTGCAATTAGAACGTCACAGCTGCGTCCACCTAATCCTCGATGGGCGAAGGTGCCGTTATATTCTATTTGCTACTTAATTAATCCTTAATCATTGTTCCAATGGTATGCGGACAATTACTGGGTTAATCCACAACAATAAACTTTGTTAACTTCCTTTATTACGGAACAACAAATGTGAATAACTCTTTCTTTAAATACACTGATTAAATAACCGCGTGCCACTACGATAAATTTCTGCAAGTCCACACTGAAACATTTCAATAAGCAACTGCAACCGAAACTCATATGCGATACGACTGATGGGCAAAACTTTAGCCACCGCTAAACGCGGGTTACGGACTCAACTGACTACGCGCTACTGCCTCGCTCTGCGGTCGGCGGGAGACTGCCGCACACCGGCCAATAAACAAAAAAATTCCAACCTAAGCATTGTCGGCCAGCAGCTATCGCTGCACGCCAACTATAACTACTGTTCAACCAAAACGTACAAAAGAGGTTACTAAGCTAAAACTCTGTTCAAATGTTCAAATGTTTGTTAAGCTTAAGGGACTTAACTACGGGGTCATCAGTCCCTAAACTTACGAACTACTTATGAACTACCTAAAACTAAGGACGGCACAAATATCCATGCCCGAAGGGGATTCGAACCCCCGACCGTAGTGGCCGTGCAGACCGTGAATGAAGCGCCTCAGTCCCCTCGGCCACCGCGGCCGGCTAAAACTCTGTATCCTCACATATAACCCGGACTATAAAAATAAATTTCACTAAAAATTTATGCCGACATTAAGTTTCAGTGTGAAATTGTAGATGTAATAGGGCCCAGAGAGTAGAAAGGAAGATAGAGAAAAATAATGAAAACAGTAACAAATATTATACCCAGATGAAGGCCACTGTAACGTTGGCCGAAACGTCGGTTATTTATGTAATAGCCTTACATCATGACGCGGTACAATACCCAGAAAACTTTTATGTCAGTAATAAAAACATTACATACAAAAGTACACATACATACTACGTTGGTCATTGGGCAAAATACTGTTAAATCAGATCATAGAGAAAAATAAATTTCTGAAATAAACTTTCATAGATTACAGTTGTCTTTCAACCAATAACATCTTTTATAGCAATTGCACCTAGCTACAAAGAGAGTGCAAAATATATACCATTCATCCCTCAGACATTTGAGACTGAACGAACATAAAATTTTAAAGATCCCTTTAAAGTGCCAATTTGCACGTAGCAGAACGTGCACAATTATCCAAAACGCACAACATCAAAACATTTACATCACGTCATGTAGCTTTTTCACATAGAAGTATCAATAAACCATTAGAGGCGGGAGACTGCCGCACACCGTCCAACAAACAAGAAACATTCAAACCTAAGCAATGTCGCCCAGCAGCTATCGCTGCATGCCAACGATAACTACTGTTCGACCAAAACGTACCAAAAAGGTAACTAAGCTAAAACCTTGTATCCTCACACAATGTCTTTGAAATTCAATCGTAAATCATCACCTCTTGTTTCCCAATTTTTATTTATTTATTTATTTTTGGATTGGATAGAAACTATATATCAAAAGAATTATAAGTATTGAAATATGTTGGAATATTTCTCTCGGCTCTAAAACTGAACGTATCCTTTCTTGCAAAATCATGTATACTCGTTCGGTATTACCTTTTCGATGCGTTATCCGTTGCCAGCCATTATTCAAGATGTTCAAATGTTTGTAATTCTAAGGAACTTAACTACGTTGGTCATTAGTCCCTAGTCATACAAACTACTTACACTTACTTAAAGTAACTTACGCTAAGGACAACACAAACACCCATGCCCGAGGGAGAACTCGAATCCCCGACGTCGAACGGCCGAGCACAACACCACAGGGCGCCTTAGTGCGCACGGCTATTCTGCCGCGGCCAACCATTATAGTCAATTACTATTTATTTATGTTTAACCAATTCGGTTTGTTTTCATTATTTTTCCTATTGTTGTTGGAACCACTAGAACGGTTTTGCTAGATAGAGCCTACGTACATAACAAGCCCATTCCACACAGTATTCTTTCTTGTTGAGAGTGTGAGCCTGCTGTAATTACATGGTGATTGTGCAGGCGGCCCGGTGGCAAGTGCAGCAAAGGTAAAGAGAAGCCAATAAGGTTAATTTTAATCCATTTTCAGCCCTATAGAGGGTACGTCACACCTCCACGGAAGCGTTTAAACCATTCATAAGCATATATTCTGCTCACGGCTTCCATCTCCTAAACCTACACAGACATTCCATGTGTCTTCGTTGCAGTCTTCCCAAATTTGTCGCAGGACATCATGTTTACAAGTTGCTCCATTCCGCTGTGAGACTTTCTCTCAAAGCCCGTTTATTCTGAGTGCGAAACATTGTTCACAGAATCGTTCGTGGCTGCTACCAGACTGTCGATGTTAACAACATGTTGCCGACACAGAAACAGTGTTCCGCGGCTATGTCGGTAAAGATCAAAGGAACATTGTCCTGTGGCCTGTTACTATGAACTGAGCTACGCAACGCTAGTGTTTATTTTGCTACTGATACGCGTATTATTCCAAAATGACATATTGACCATAACTGTTTATTTTTCATCTCAATGCTACCAGATCCGGTTAGTTTACCATTTTCAAGCGTTAGCAGAGTTTAGCTAATAGCTTAACATGTCATAATACAACATTGCAAAATTGTAAGATAAATATTTATCATCATACTGAACTCCTTATTTATATTTTCACAGTAGCTGACTGCTTCAAACTCAGCAGTAAGCCACTGTGAAAAAATATATATGAGTTCAGTATGATGATAAATATTTATCTTACAATTTTGCAATGTTGTATTATGACGTGCTAAGCTATTTACTAAACTCTGCAAACACTTGAAAATGGTAAACTAACCGGATCCGGTAGCACTGAGATAAAAAAATAAATAGTTATGATCAATATGTCATTTTGCAATTGCCTTAAAGCTGTTAAACCCCACCTTTCACCTTTCTAAAGACCCGTGTATTGTGTCGTTTGTCGTGATTTTCGGTGTTCTGTGTGATGGAGGGTACCAGGGAGAAAATTTACAATCTTATATGAAGATGGGCAGTAGTTGCGGAACGTGCATTGTGCAAGATACAAGAATATGAGAGAGATACATTATTTTTCCAAAATAAATAAAAATAAAACAATAAAAAAGATGCTGTGGAGCTAGGTACCAGCAGCATTGACACTGGTAAAAAATAAAATCTGCTGTGTCACAAGGAAAATAGAAGAAAGTAAAAAATCAGTAAGCGCGCAGGGGGGGGGGAGGTAATGTACAATCCAAAGTGATTTGGATATCAAGTGATTTGGATTTAAAGTTCCTGAATATAGTATTGCAATCATTCAACTGGGATCCAATTTATTGCTTTGGATGTGTGATGTTTCAATGATATTAAAATAAATGAATTTTCCTCACACAATCCTTCAAGGAAACCTTGACAAATCGCAGGAGCTGTTTTAGATATAGCAGACTTCGAAATATGAAATAAATATGCTAGACTTGTACGAATGTCCTGTTGCAAGAAAATGGAGGGTTACAGAAAGTCTTTGTTTCACAGGGATTTCGTTTCTGAAATTCGTGTTTAAAATAATAATAACAATAAATAAATAAATAAATATGAAAAACGATCCCTTTAATATTTATCAAAACTTAAAAATTTGAAGGCGACATCAAATACGAAAGCCAGAAGCGTTTTACACATACAGTTCACAAATCATGTCATTCCCAACACGACTTTTATAACATGTTTTGGTGCACTACCGATAACTACGTCATTCTTTGCGTCTTTTTTATTGATATGTCAATAATAACGCAGCTCCACATGCTAATATTTCTTCCTTCTCAATTGACATAGCTTAGCTCTGAGAATTCCCTAACGGAAATACACGCAGAAGCTTAAGGTAGCAGACGATATGAATACAAATGTTCGTCGCCAGTGTAGTCGTGGTCACGATCAAAGAACAATGTTGTCAACATTGGTTGGGAGCAAGCTGCAAACAATGTTGCGTACAGAAACATGTTCCGAATTTCAGTGTAAACTGATCGCAGTCTGTTTACACTGCCAGTCACTTGCACTGCATGCTGTGTATCGATTCTCCTCAAGTGTCTGAAGAGCCATGACCATGCACGCACATGCGAGGGTGAAGGTCGGGGTGAGAGTTTAAAATAGGGAAAGATTATTTTTTAAAACTTACAACCACCAACTGCGAACCAAATTCCTAAACATGCAAAAACACTGGAACTGTGATTGCTACTGTTTGACTCGCTTTCTAGGGGATGATATCACACGTTCGCAGCTTTACTTCCCTGCATATGATTAACAAAAAATTTCATAATAAAATCAAGTTCATGAGAGAAAAAGGGTGTACTAACTACTATTTTTGAAAACACATGGAAGTTCACTTTATGTTGTTTATTTCACCATATTAAAACCCTGTGGCTGATACGTCTGTACGTCGACACATTTATCAAATAAAGTTATAGCTCGTGAGCCCCCAGACAAAATGAATATTTGTCACAAATAGTTTTCACACCATGTGACTGTCTCAAACACCGTCTATGTTCATGCCTAAGCGACTACATGTGTTACATTAACAAAACACAGTCACTTTAATTTAGTGCGATGCACACCTTGTTCCACCGGCTGAATATTCACAACACACAGTAGCACTCGATTCATCTTGGTGCAGTCTACGGCGAGCAACCACACTTGCCAATTGCCACACAAAAATCTAAAGTCTCCACCTGGAGATCCACATGCCGGCTGATTCAGAGCAACGCCGCCCAGCCAGCTACACCACTTGCTCCCTACTCCTCGTCACTTCCTGCCCATGCGCGCGCGTGCGTGCCAAAAGTCCAACTGCCGGTTTTTTTTTTTTTCCTACGTCATCAACTTCCCCATGTGAGCTGTTCTAACCGATTTGCCAACGTACAGCGCTCAGCCAATACATTTCTAAAACTTTACTTAAAATCAAAATAATTGCACTACACATTAAAGAAATTTCTTCTTAGTTTTTTATATTGGTATAAACATCCTTTGTACTATTTATTATAATCGTGCAATTTCTTATATCACAGATAAGTGATTTAACTGAATATTTCAAGATAAAATACACAAGATTAATTGAAAATAAAATGAGAAATAGTTAATATATTATTTTTATAAACAAACATTGCCATGCTGGTTGTGTAACTGTCTTGTATTCATTGGTAATTTATTACTTTTCATTGTCAATTAAACATATTACGCCAGATGTGACTATATCAGTCAATGTTTTGTTTATTTATCAACAGGCTATTTTGTAATGAGGGCCTTAAAGGTTCCTAACTGCATCGTATTACTTCAAATGCAAGTAGTATTCGAATATTTTATTTCACGCTGTGCACTGCACTGCACCTGGCACTCGCCATTGTCCCTCTCTCCCGTCACCGGAAACGAACCTGGAAAATCCTAAGCTGGAACAAGCCACCAACGTCGGCCTGCTAGCTGGCCTCCCATCAGCTACAATCACACAGCAAATCTCAACGTGGAGAATTTCTACCCATGGCCTAACTATAAATGTTGTCACCCAACTGCGTACATACATTGCTACCATAATTAATAAGATTAAAATTGTGTAACATTTAGTGCATTGGCATGGTCAATGTTTGCAGTGAACTTCATACTGTTTAATTATCAAATGCTATTAATTACCAATATTTCTATTAGGTGGTAATCTCACAATGTGCACCAAGTTGCCGTCGAGATATGACAACATTCACCAAACGTTTCCCACACCTCATATTTACAACCTGTTGATGGAGTTATTGCAAATGGGTTGAGGATATTTGGCGGGGAGGGAGGAGGGGGGAGGGGCTGGGGGGAGGGGAGATATGTTCAATTAATACATTAGGAAAAACAGCCAAGTTTGCTTATAATCATCAGAAGAAATGTTTCTTCACATCACAAAGATGCTAGTTTAATCTGCCGCAACCGGCCTCCTAGATAAAGTTGTACGCTATCTTGGCTGTTTATCATAATAAATTAAAACTATAAGTGAATAAGTGTAATGGTAAAGCGGTCTACAAGACGAGCCACCTAAGCACGTTTCACGACCAGTCCTTAGAGTGGTACCTCCCGCGATGCCTTACCTCTAACCTAACATAGGCTTTCGCGGTGATTATTGTTAACGTTAAAATTCTTCTATTTGCCGCTTCATGATATAAAAATCGTTCCAACGTTTCGTATCCGTTGCGGGTTCCTGCAACTGTGCACAGCAGTTGGTACTGGTATGGAGATTACGAGAACTGTGATGATAACCCGTTTTGACGAAAAGAGTACAAGAAAAGAAAGTAGTAACTGATAAGCTTGCTGCAGTAAGGCAAAGATTGGATGACTTTGTGGCGAAGTGCAAGATCGCTTACAGTGTAGGGCGACTTGCGACAGTACATGAAAAACAGCAAGCTTTCTGGGGCTGCTGTTCTTTTATTCAGTATATTCCAAACAAACCAGTGAAGTACGACATCATTCCTCAGGAAGGATCCTGCAACGGATCCGAAACGTTGGAAAGATTTTATTATCATGACGCGGCAAATAGCTCAGAAGAATTTTAACGTTAACTACAGCTGTTTCGGCGTTTTGCCACTGAAAGTGTTCGTCGTAATCAAATTTTGAGTAAAATCTTTATCGAATGTTTCGTTTGAGTATCAAGTTTCGATGGTTGGAAGTGAGACAATACCAGAAATAAATTTGTGATGACGGCTTGTGAGTGTGGCAGATCAGCTTTGTTGGTGGATCTATTACTCGATATAGGCGAAGGTAATGAGTTCGAATTTGGCCCAGATGTGTCATGCATGCACACACTGTTCTGCAGCGTTAATCTTTCATTCCGTAACACCAATCAATAAACCCCGTTCTAGAAAAAAATTAGTTGTTTGTTTGGTAAGGACATAATAATTTGATATTAGAATGAGAAGGTAATCCCGTATTTTACTTGTATAACAGCTGTATAAAACCCCATACGAGGCCGGTCACGTAATATTACGAGTGAACAAAAATAAATAAACTGGAAAATAAAAGAAACAAAAAGGGTACATCAGCTTCGACGTATGTTCTTCCCAGTGCAATGCAACAATCATAATAGTAGTCTAATTCCGTAATTGTTGACTAGCATGTTTAGAAAATGATTGAAATTATGCATAATTTTCAAGTAAAGTTGTTGTGCTTTTAAGAAATACAATGACTAATTTGCGCCTCCACGTTAAGTAAAAGATCTTCCTTAATGGATCTCGTAAACAGCTTGTCGAATGATGATATACTTTCGTAGGTGCATCCAATTTGGTGTCCTATTTAACTTCACAAAGCGAAATTACTTTAAAACTTCACAGCATACGCAAAATTGTCCAAGACAGAAAATCTCACTCTAATCGCAAAAATCTGGTGCATCGTATGTCCGAAACAGCCATATTACACCTCCAGGTATAAAACAGGAAATTCAAATAAATAAACAACAGTCGTAGATGGTGAAACCTGTGCTTTACTTTCAATAGGTTCTGTAATATGTTTCTTTGACGTGTTTATTTATAGAGATACTAAGACAATTCACCACGTCTAATGCTATTTTTGCCAATTCCATCACCACTCTCAGGGAAGAAAGATTTTAAACTGAGCACGGTTGCGTATATCGTGTTACTTAACTGAAAAAGTACGTTGTGGCAGGCGCTGAGCTTTGATCGCATGAGCACCAAAATGGAAATGATCCAGAAACCTTCCTTTTCCACTTAGTGTGTGTGTGTGTGTGTGTGTGTGTGTGTGTGTGTGTGTGTGTGGAAGGGGGGGAGGGAGGTATCTGAGAGAAAAGGTACTTAAAGAATTTAAATTACATGTGAAGTGTTTGAAAGTCACTATGATACGATGTACGATAAATGGATGGATAATAATGGAGATCTTCAGTGCCCTCACTTTCAAGAGAAGGGCGTAATTTCTATTAGTAATACTTGTCATATCATGTTAAATAGTAAATTATATTTTATCTGTTGGTTGGTAGATACACGGTGAGATAGAAGGAAAGGTACGTGCTTTTACGTGTGATACTATTGCTTAATCTAAACAAAAAACTTATAATAAACACACACCCTTTTCTTAGCCGTTTGCGGGTAAAAGAATGAAAGAACTAAGAACGGAAAAAAGTCCAGATGGCAGTAAATTAAGATAATGCTATGGTTTGTTTTCTTATGTTAGTTTCCATTCGCAACAGACTTGGCAGACATTATCTACATATGTAGGCAGTTGGAAAATTATACCGCCTCAAAGTACATAGTTCAGTAGGTTAATCGCAGTCTCTTAGACTCATCAAAAACTACAGTCTGCTTACATTGTCGATTGGTAAGAATTCAATATCATGAGTTACGCTTTCATTTATTCCTTCCTTACCAATAAACTACTACAACACATTTTTCAGGTATTTTATCTGATGTCAATAGAGCTATGAAATATAAACCGGTACTGCATTTACTCGTAGATGAGGGAATATAACATTGTAAATCACAAGGAAATTCCAGTCCACTGTCAACTTCAATACGTTTTGCTGCTTTTGTTAACAGGCACCATACGCAAGTGAACTGCGTACTGACAAAGTAAGTAAAGCCGACGCTACACTTTTCCCGTTCCTAGTGGTTTTCATTGGTTTACCCGGAAACAGTTAAGAAAAGGGCATATGTTTCTTAGAAATTTTTTACTCAGAATCACACTTCAAAGATTGCAACTTTCCTCCTGACTCAATCTGTAAATCAGTATTTTATATTTTTAATTTCGGACAATGGATACACTACATCCTGAAAATTAAATCGATCTGTATTGAATAGTTGGGTCGCTTTAGTGTCTATGGATTATAGTTACGAAGTGTCTTGAAAGAGCAGTTAATACAGAAGTGAACAGTTTCGTGCATGGCTGTGAATCAGCGATTGTTACAATACAATTAAACTTTTAAGGGGCAGCCCACAGTCGCAAAGTACGAATATAATCGTAACCAGGTTTCCATGACGCTGTGGGCACCTTCTTCAGACGAAGATGAACATGTTAAAACTACATGTCAAGATCTAAAATAATACAAAAAATAGCTGATATAATCAGATAGTCATACCTAAAAAGTAAATAATAGTAGTCAGGCGGAGCAGTCACTAGGAACTGCTATGTCTCCGCTGCTAACGTCGACAGATAACTAACCGCGCATATTAGCAAATTAGGATAGCGGTTAATAATGCCAAACACTTGTTAAAACCATTCCAGAAAAAATCTCTCATCAATATGCACCCACAACCTCCCAAATTACGAGCACAATTCAAGGTACATAAAATTAATCACCCGCTAAGACTAATTTCCAACAGCCAGAACAGTGCTTATCACGACATTGCCAAATTTCTATACGATCAGCTGAAACAATCTTTTGTTTTTTGAAGATGTTTTTCTGTGTCTAATAGTGCTGCTGTGGTTCAAAAAATAGAAAATGTAACTTGTGGTCCCTTTACTAGACTGTTTTCTTTAGACATAAAAAATCTGTACACAAATGTTCCTGTGTCAGAGACCCTCAAAATCATAGAAGAGAATTTACGTTTTTTTAAATAAAAGATATTTCTGACGAAGAGATTACTGATTTTATGTATTTGATCACGATGGTAGTAAAATATAACTATTTCGAATTGATGGGCAATTGTTTCAGCAAAAAGACGGTTTAGCCATGGGTAATCGTTTAGCCGGGATTATGGCTGATATTTTCATCAATTCCCTGTAAGTAAAAATGTTTCCGGGATTCTCAGCCACTGACTTAGGCATTCTAACCTATTACAGATAAATTGACGACATTTTAGTTGTCTATGACGGCTCACTTAATGGTATTGACCGGATTTTTAATTTGTTTAACGATCTTCATGGAAACATCACCTTCACTTGTGAAAGCGAAAGTGACAAGCGTCAATTAAACTATTTAGACCTCAGACTGGCTATAACCGACGATAAAATGCATTTAATATCTTCCGTAAAATGACGCAAACAGACCAAATTGTTCCAGCCTCTTCTACACATCCAACTTCTCATAAAAATACCTCCTTTTTCTCAGCTGTCCACAGAGCACTGTCAGTTCTTTTGTATACAGAGAACTTCAACGAAGAAATTAATCTCATTAAAACAGTTGCCATCAACAATGGTTGTGCTGCTCGATTAGTTGATGAAATACTCAAAAAAAAATAATTAGAAAAACGAACACTACTCGTCGCTCTGTCACAAGTACGTCAGGTGATATAGAAAAGTTGGTCTTTTCGATCCCTTTTCTAGGTCCTGTGTCCTACCTATCTCATTAAAAATCTGCTTGGACAGAAATACAAACGTAATATCGTCTTTTCCACTAATAACAATTTGAAAATGAATGTCATCCATAATCTGAAGCCTATCTTTGACTCCTTGCAAAACTCCGGTGTCTATAAGCTCTCATGTGCTGCCTATTCTGCATATTACATCGGACAAATGGGACGAGCCTTTACGGTTCGTTGCAAGTAGCACTTTTTGAGGAAGAACGGGTCTTGTCCTCCTAATTTCTCGTTTGCAGATCACTTGTTAATTGCAGGACATGTACCCAAAAAAATTGAAAAAGTAGACATTTTGCATGTAGAGAAGAAGTGGCGTAAACTTGACATCTGGGAAGAGTTAGAAATTTTTAAACACTTGTCCTTGCATGATGAACTGTTATTGAATGAACAGGTGCAACTTCGTAATAGAGATTTCTTTAAAGGCATCAAGCCACTACTTTAGATAGTCAATTTCAATTTCACTGACCTTCTCTTGCAGGATCCGTGATACCCTTTCTTTCACTTTAATATGTGTTGGTATTTAAGTTTGGTTATTGCACTTCGTTAAATATTGTTCCTGATGAACCACTTATGCTTCTATATGTATAATATGTAGAATGTTTGACCTCTATCGGTTTGGTACGCAAGCTACCTGCCAAAGCTAACATACGCGCTTTGTACATATGCGCGGTTAGTTGTCTGTCGACGTTGGCAGCGGAGACATTGCAGCACCTAGTGACTGCTCCGCCTGGCCACAATTATTTACTTTTTAGGTATGACTATCTGATTATGTCAGATATTTTTTGTATTATATCACATCTTGACATGTAGTTGTAACATATTCATCTTCGTCTGAAGAAGGTTCCCATATCGGCATTGAAAACTGGTTACGATTATATTCGTACTTTGCGACTGAGGGCTGCCCCTTAAAAGTTTAATTTAAATAATACAGAAGTGGTTGTGGTCCTTGGTGATGCACTGTGTCTGTGAAGCACAGTAAGCTTGAACACAACTGCAGATGACGGCAATGTGTTCTTTCATAACTTGCTCTCACAAATATCCACAGAAGTGAAGTTCCCTCTCCACTTACGTGATATGTTAGTTTCGCCCCCTTTTACCCTAGAACACTTCCAATACGTCGTTCGCAGTTTCATCACATTTCTGTCCTTTTACGTCATATTTCATGTTATTTTTGACAGTTTTGTCAACTACCAGCATTGACAACGGTTCTTTTTTTCCTGTACGTGTTTTTTGAAAGGTGCGTGACAGCCGTATTGAATAACATACAGAAGCTGTGTAAATATAAATGGAAAAATTAATGGTATTTTCTGAAAATGATAGACGTACCAACGTGCGTCACAACAGTTGCAGAATAACAATAACATAACACATATAAATAGTAGTATCTGTGTTGTGAATAAACTTCCACGTTCTCCGCGTAACGTGAGGAGCCAAGTGAGACGAATCGATGTGTACTTTACGATGTTTTGATTACTGTTCTCGTAAAGGCTACCGGCGCATATTATTTATCTGTCTCTCGTTATCCCACCTGCGGTAATGTCCTTCTGACGTAACAATCGGCAACAAACCATATCGCCTATACAACGCACATTGTCATAGAGACTGCGGGAAATTAAGCGTCATTGCATTTATGGGTCGTTAACTGTAATACACGCAAAACCCCAATCTGTAAACTTAACGTTTTATTTCATTTCTTACATTTGCTAACGGACAGGACGTTTTAAAAGTACATACTGCACACTGTGACACATCAGTATCGTCTTTGAGATCTTCGACCATTATTCTGATGATCACTGCCTAATCTAATCCACTTAAGGAAATACAATATCAATTTTTGATTGAATTGATCGAAAATGAAAGAAGATAATCACAGTTTACATCAAGAAAAACTTCCTGGCAGATTAAAATTGTGTGCCGGAACCGGGACTCGAACCTGGGACCTTTGCCTTTCGCGAACAAGCGCACTACCGACTGCGCTATCCCGACACGACTCACGATGCCGCCTCACAACTTCACTCCCGCCAGTACCTCGTCTCCTACTTTCCAAACTTCAGATGTGAAGATGTGAGGCGGCATCGTTAGTCGTGTTGGGATAGCACAGTCGGTAGAGCGCATGCCCGCTAAAGGCAAAGGTCCCAGGTTCGAGCCATGGTTCCGGCACACAATTTTAATCTGCCAGGAAGTTTCATATCAGCGCACACTCCGCTGCAGAGTGAAAGTTTCATTCTGGAAACATCCCTTATGCTGTGGCTAAGCCATGTCTCCACCATATCCTTTCTTCCAGGAGTGCTAGTGTTGCATGGTTCGGCCAGCCGCGATGGCTGAGGGGACTGAGGCGCTTCAGTCACGGTCTGCACGGCCACTACGGTCGGGGGTTCGAATCGCCCCTCGGGCATGGATATTTGTGCCGTCCTAGTTCGTAAGTAGTTCATAAGTAGTTTGGGACTGATGACCCCGTAGTTAAGTCCCATAAGCTCTACAAACTTTTTTTTTTTTTTTTTTTTTTTTTTTTTTTTTTTTTTTTTTTTTTTTTTTTGCATGGTTCGCAGGAGAGCTTCTGTGAAGTTTGGAAAGTATGAGGCGAGGTAATGGCGGAAGTGAAGTTGTGAGGCGGCATCGTAAGTCGTGTGGGGATAGCACAGTCGGTAGTGCGCTTGCCCGCGACAGGCAAAGGTCCCAGGTTCGAGTCCCGGTTCCGGCACACAATTTTAATCTGCCAGGAAGTATCATATCAGCGCACACTCCGCTGCAGAGTGAGAGTTTCATAATCCAATTCTATAATGTTTTTGATCAGTAATATTTTAAAATCAGTGTAGGGGTCCCGCCCAAACCTGGAAAAATGAGTAACTTCCGTTGAATTAAAAGTAACATCATTTATGATGTTTCATCACCTTGACAGAATGCGGTACAGCAATATATTTGATAGCTCCATTCACATCAGACTAAACACATGAAAAAGTGTTGCGAATAGTTTATTAGTCTGGAAGGAACAAATGAAGACGTAACTGTTACCAGTCGTCAATGTGAGCACGAATGTAGTTTTTGATGCGTCTAACAGAGTGTGTTTAACCTACTGAACGTAGGGTTACCAGATGTCAGAGCTCAAAAAAGAGGACAATTCCAAAGTTATACAAAACTTAGCACAAGGACTGTAATGTTACTTTTTTTTTATCACTGGTGTTGTCAAAAGATCAAGGTTGAAAACCGGAATTGAAATTTAAATAACCGTAAGATCAGCAATGAATATTAATTTTTGAAATGGTTATCAGTTCTCAGTAGCAATGTAAGTTAAAAATTACGACAACACCAGAAAGCACCATTACATAAGAAAATAGTGGAATAAGTTACCTGGTATGCATTCATTGGTGGAAGCTGTGACACTGCAGTTGAACCTGTATGAATTGATTAATATCTTCGTTCTCGTAAACTGATGCTTGGTTTCATGACTATTAATTATTAAAGTTTTAAGACCGTGTGTAATTTTGATCACTATTGTTATCGAAAGTTAAAGAAATTATCGAACTTCGCTTTTAACAGAATGAAGATTTCCTGCAGGCATTGAATTCACTGTTTAACACAAAATGAGAGTAAATAAATTTTGCATTCTTTTGTCATCATGAGGCAATAGGCAACAATAACCAAGCATCAATTTACTAATATTGCTGAAAATAGGAATCAGTTTAATAAAAGATGGGAAGAATTAGTAATTATTTAAATGAAATAGGAATTCCAAATGAAAGTTAAAGTTTATTAAGTAAAAGGGTGCTAACCAGAGCTCACACTTACATGATTATGGAGGTCGAGTAAAATACGTCCGCTCAGTACAAAGGTAGAAAAACGAAAGACGAAAAGCGATTCCGTTTTCTCTCCAGATCGTTTGAAATAGTTGAAGGTATAACTTGAAACAAGGATAATCAGAGATTTATTGGCAGAGAGAACGGATGCTTGCGACAAGCGTCGCAGATATAATTTTCAATAAAAAAAAAAAAATATTAATGTATCGCTACATTTGCCCCCTCTGGCTTTGAGTTGGCAAATGCGCATTTCCTACTCAAAGACATCATAAATTTCTTGTTATATAATTTCTTGTTATACAATTTTTTTTTTTTTAAAGATTATTTAAGACTGTGTGAGCCCACTAGATATGAGATTAGAAGTTACAGTTGTGTCTTTTTCCTTTTTATATATATATAGTTTTTTAATTTTTTAAACAATTTTCATTAATTTTTTTTATCTCATATTCAAATTGTACAATGTGAAGAGTCGATGGTCGGACCAACGGTGCAGCGAGCGGTCCCCAGCGCGCCCGGATTGTTGACCGGTGGGCGTGGGGGTGCGGCGGCGACGCGGTGCAAGGCGGCAGGCCGATTGATGACGGAGGAATTCGCCGCAGACTAGGCCCCAGCGTAGCGGTGGGGGTGAGATGCCAGAATGAGGTGCCCTTTGATAGAGCACGGACTGCTTTTCCCGCATCGCCTCGGTGTGGTTTTACATGAAATGAAAGTTGTACATATGCCATTAAGATTTATCCCTTAACTAAAAATTACAGGTTTGATTACTGAATGAGTTTATTTCTATTTTATTCAGTTGAGTGTTTCAGTACTATTATAGTTTTTAGCGAACGGATGTAAGTGTGAGCTTTGATTTTAATAGCAAATATTGCAACCAACTGACATGAACATACGCCCATTCTTGACATAAATTCATTAATGGAAACTAAATTATATACAAGGCATATGTTCAGTTTATGACTTTACCAAAACATGTAATTAACATACTACGTAAATCAAAAATTTTTCATTGGCTCACTGTGGGAGCTTTAATCGTTCATGAAATTATTTACTAAGACTTACATACTACTTCATATATATACATATAGACATTTGAAAAAATATGTACAGGCATTGGTAACTGGAGTTTACATTTTAGCGAATTTAAGTTGTTTATTTTTCTGACATAGGGTATTCTTTGTACGTATCATAGCACAGTTCTTTGATTGGGAAATGCCGTAGGGGCGGTTTTCTCTGTGTTCATTATACAAATGTTAGATACATTTTGTTTATTTTGAAACCATTCACAGTGCTAGTTTGAATTTTCACACGGCGGGATCGCCATTGGGTGCGTGACGTAACAGTCAAGCGTCAACAATGAATAAATTGCTACCGCTGGCCAGCTTCAACAGTGTTCGTTCAAACGTGGCAGCGGCAACCTCGCGAGCATTGCGTACAGCACATAACTCGCCGACTTTGTGTTTTCGCGTGCGTTTTTTTTATCTTTCTTCCAGAGTAGAAGATTCATCCATAACAGTTCATAGTGAAGATCGTCGCAGCGCGGTGAGTACCTAATTATTTATATTAAGTTGGTTAGGGCCTCTTATTTGCTGCGCTTTCTTCATTTGTTTTTAGGCTGTCATCTCAGCTGCCTTAAAGTCCATTAGCTGAGATAAGACCTACGACTTCGTATGCAAATATATACGAATAGCCATCACTTCGTATATGCACATCGAAAGTCACTTCACTGCACGATTTTTTATCATGACTGTTTATGTCGGTATGCCGCACGTAACAAGTTTTTGCTGTTTATTTTAGATCACACTATTTAAGTGTCCATCACCGTAATGCTGATATACATAAAGTAATTGTCAGTCTATACGTTCACTTAACACTTGAATTTATTATACGAGTGCTACCTTTTGTAGTCCGAGCTCACAATTGTCAATGACAAAATCACTTCACTAATTAATTAATATGTTCATGAAGGCATAGACTTCTGTCGCGCACTTTGACTATAAATGCGTCCTAGTTTTGTGAATACAAACACTGTTTGTGTGGATAGTTTTATCACTTAAAGTTTTCTGTCACTAATAACTCACAGTAGTACCACTGTCCTTTCAGTTCGTTTTATCACGTTCTACACATATCTTCTGGATTTTATACAGTTCATATTAACCTATCGTTACTTTACTATTTACAAAGGTTATATACAGTGACAAATTATTTTGAAATACTAGTCATTAACAAAGTTCATAAATTTTCAAATGACATACAAGCCACATTTTATCGTTTTTGGTTATTATTTAGTCATCATTATAGTTTTTTTTTTAGACAATATAGTGCATTGTACAATAAGTCGCGGCCTATGTTCATGTCAGAGGTCGGTAGTGGGGGTCCTTGTTTTCAGCAATATTATTCCTCATAATCCTTTTATTTTTTAGCTTAAAGGTTCATCATTAAGCATTCATATCACCACATCGAATATGTCAGATTTTTTTTAAAGAATGAGAAATGGATCTTTGGAATTTTTAATATCGGATTTTGTCAGTATTAAAATGGGAGGTGAAGTCTGTCATACAACATTAGCAGTTAGCGTATAAATTTGGGATGGTTCTTTTCTTTTAAACAGGTAATGCAAATTTTGTTGACACAGGCAAGGTCAGACTCATCAGCTAATTTGGTGCATAGATTCGGGCTAAATAGCATTCAGAATAAAGATCGAGTGAGAGAGAAAAACAACATTATAGTTAGGGAAGTCTCTCTAAAATAGTACACAACATAAATTCAGCGCATCAATCAATCATTTGCAAAAATTACCATTTATATTATTATTATTATAAAATATTACGTCAAACTAAAATATTCTAAAGTCTCTCATAGCAAAGCACTCCATGCTTCTCTCACTTTGCTTTAAGTTTTGCATGCGTTCTGACCTGCTATTGCCTGTTCTTTCCTTATCAGAAATTAAATGTGTAGTTTAGATTTTCTGTTTTAAATACAACGTGTCTGTAGTCTAGAAACATCATGCTACGTGTCTAATATTTTCAATCGTCGTGTTGTACGTGTGTGTTTAAAGTGTCTGAAAACAAAATAATAGTCATATAATATATATATGTGTGTGTCTCCTCCGTCATTTTGATGTTGAGTTGTCGATCTTCTTACCGTTGGCAGGAACACAATTCTCGTGCACGTCGTCAGCTGAAAAAGAAGTCTTAAACTACTGCTTATACTAAAAGTTGTTTAGTCTAAAGATTTATTTTTCAATTAGTGAACGCTTCTGACACATCAGCTTGTAATGTTGTTCAAAATATTTCATATCTGTTGCAAATGTTTTGATATGTAAATAGTAGTATTGACGCAACATCGTAATGACACTGTTATCTTAATTACTGCCAAGCTCATAAGCATCAGCATAAAGTCTTGTGTAATTTTTAAGAAATTTTTGTCCCACAATACATAACTAGAATTGTTCAATAAACTTAGATGTCTTTAAAGGTCATATGTTCCCTCTTAAATAAATTGCACAGTTGTTGACATGTGTGTTACCTGTCAGCTGATCATCATTAATCTACAGGTTCCTAGTGGCTTATAAAACTTCATATCATTTTTACTGTCTTTGAAAATATAGCTGACCGCAAATACGTTACGTTATCTTGTCTCGTTTAGCAACATTGTTTGGATTTGAGTGTGTGTGTGTGTGTATTTGTATGTGTGTATGTGTGTGCGTGTGTGTGTGTGTGTGTGTGGCTCGTATTAGGAGCCGTTGGGCAAGCAAAACATTAATATATCCTTATCACTACATTTCTTTCCAAAAAAAAAAAAAAAAAAAAAAAAAAAAAAAATCCTCCTACTTCAGATACATTGTACTAAAATAAATCATTTGCTCCATATATTCATTTTCATCATCATAAATATTCTCTTATACTAATAATTATAATAATTAATGCCCATAGTAAGTGTTTTATGTTGTATTAAACATAATTAATCTGTGTTATTTGCTAAGTGTTTGACATGAGAACAGTTACACCGTCAGTTAATATTTGTTGTCCATTACGCAACATTGTAAGAGAAAAAAAATATTTTGTTCAGCTTATTCTCCTTGGATCTGTGAATGTTTTACTTATTCACTAGGAACTAGGTGTCATATTTATCATTTTTGTGATCAGCTTAAAACTAAGCATAGAACTTTTTCAAATGCTTGTGTGGATATAAACCTCTCACTCTTCCCGAGTGTACTGTAGATAATAAATAACTTCCCTTGTGAGGAATTTGAACAATTCTAAAGGGTCCAGAAAATAGATGTTGCCACTTTTTATTACGTTTTAAGATAGCTGATGGTTTAGGATGATTTCGCAGAAGTATTAGGTCTCCGATATTAAATGTTTGTGTTCTTTTCAGCTGCTTATCATAGTAGGCTTTTCTTTTTATAGCTGCATAAGTTAGGGCTACTAATATTTGTCTTACCTTTTCGTCTAGTGTTACATCACCTCGTGGAAATTTTGGTATCGGTTTTACCCATTCGTTTGTCTCTTTGGTTTGTAAAACTAAATCGGTGGGTGTATAAGGTGTAGAATACAAAGGTAGGTTGTTAACCACTTGCTCAAATAGTCCAATATATTCAACCCAGGATGTTTGTTTGTTGGAAGCATATGTTCTGATGAAGCGATTTAATTCACGGAACATGCGTTCCATTGGATTGGCAGAAGGATTGTAACGTGAAATGAGAATGTGATTCAGGTAATTTTTATGAATGAAATCTTTCCACGCTTGACATGTGAAAGTTTTTGCATTGTCGGACAGAATTGTCGTTGGCTTCCCGACAAAAGGGAAATAGTCGCGTTCCAGGCGCCGAATCACTGCTTTTGCGGTAGTAGTTTTTAATGCGTATAACTTCACAAATTTGGAAACACATCATAGATACTAAGAATGTGTTTGACGCCTCCGCGTCCAATCGGAAGAGGTCCTGCAGTATCAATTGAAACTAATTGAACAGGTTTATATGGCAAGATATAATGAAGCGGCATCTTGTTGGACTGATTGTTAGGCTTGCATTTCTGACAGATTAAACAGGATTTCAATGTGTAATGGATTTTTCGTGACATATTCGGAAAATAACAGTATTGCTTAAGCTTACGGAGACACTTTAGTGCGCCAAAGTGTCCCCAAACTCTATGAGTGTGCCAAATTAGAGATTTTTCATATGTAACAGGTATGCAAACACACCAGAGTTGCGATTGTACATGTCTACGAAAGAAAAGTACTCCTTTGTAGACTTTGTAGTGTTGATTTAGATGTGCATCTGACTTGTCTGTAATTTGTGTGATAATTTTCCTCCACCTGTCATCTGCTTGCTGTAATATCTGCATGTTTTTTCACATATCTAAATAATATGTTCTAAATTCCTTGTCCTTCATGAGCATTATCTTAAACTCTGTGTTTGACTCAAGGTAGTCTTCAAATTCTGGTAAACCCTGGGGAAGTCTGGAAAGTGCATCAGCTATGACATTATCTGATCCTTTAATGTGTTCAATTTCAAAATCGTTTTCTTGTAGTATCATGGCCCATCTGGCTAATCTATTGTGTAATAGTCTGCATGACATCAAAAAGCTAAGTGCCTGATGATCACAGAAGACTCTTGTATGTTTGACAAAGATATAATGATGAAACTTTTTGAATGCCCAAACAATTGCAAGAAGTTCTAACTCTTTGGTTGAATATCGACGTTTGCACTCAGTGAGCGTGCGACTAGCAAAACTCATGACTTTTAGGGACTGTGGATCCAGATTATTTGAAATTTGGAACAAACACGCCCCAACCCCAAAATTTGACGAGTCCGTAACAATACAGAAATCCTGTGACATGTCAGGGTGGTTTAATATGTCTGAGTTAACAAGGTCTTGTTTAATTTTGTCAAAGTCTTGCTGACACTGTTCTGTCCAATTCCAAGGGTTGTTTTTTCGAAGAAGTGAAAGAAGAGCAGTACTATTGAGTAGTTGTTGTGGCACAAAGCGCCGAAAAAATGAACATAAACCGTAGAAGGCTTTTAATTGCTTCCTATTGTGAGGTGCAGGAAAATTTTGAATTGCTTTAATTTTTTCAGAGTCAGGAACAATGCCCGTGGGTGAGATAATGTGCCCAAGAAATTTGATTTCAGTTTTAACAAACTTAGATTTTTTCAAGTTGACAGTTACTCCAGATGACAGAAATTTATCTAACACTCTTTCAAGTAGGATGACATGTTCTTCCCATGTAGAAGTAGCAACAAGTATGTCATCAACGTAAACTGTAATATTATCTAGTAAGTCCGGACCAAGTACTGTATCAAGTGCTGTGATAAAGACACCAGAACTCACATTTAGACCAAAAGGCAGTACCTTAAATTGGTACGATCGTCCTGAGAAAATGAAGGCAGTATATTTACGAGACTCTTCTGTTATAGGAACCTGCCAATATGATGCTCTAATTAAAAAATGCTCAGTCTCTGTTGCAGAGACTGAGCATTTTTTAATATTCAACACTGTTGCTGCACCAGCCACCATCACCACCATCATGGAATGGAGTGAAATGTATGATGCTCTAAGATCAAAACTTGATAGATATTTGCCTCCATAGAACTTCTGAGGCAGTTCTTCTAGGTTTTATGGCCTAGTTCTAACTGGAATGATAATCTTATTGATTTGACGTGCATCAAGCACTAGACGAACAGACCCATCTGATTTAAAAATTGCAAGAAGAGGGCTGGAATACTGTGACATTGAAGGTTCTATTATGTTCCATCTAAGCATACGGTTAATTTCTGCTTTGACAGCTGGTTGTTTTGCCCAAGGTATAGAATATGTTTGCCTACAGAATGCTTCATGAGGCTTAACTTGCATGTTATACTGATATGTCCTAATTACACCTGGCCTTTTGTCAAATACTCGTACCGTATGTACTTGTGTAGCAAGTGGAGAAGTTGTTGTCTCTGACTATCTGTGGCATTAGTGGATTCGTTAACTTTTTTGAACTATAGATTCAAGAGATTCATTTTCAGATTCCTGAATACCAGTATAATTTTCAAATTGCATTTGATTAACAGTGACTTGCTTCAACCTAACAGAGTTACAAGATTTTCTTGATGTCACTTCCTTCTTAGTCAGATTCAAAATGCAGACACAGTGGTTTACTGTCAAATAACATTTACCTTCCTTAAAATCTAATTTTGCTTCTCGACTTTGAAGATATTCTAAACCAAGTATACAGTCTTCTATGACAGCATCTACTACAAGGAATGAGCAAGTATCAATTTCATCACAGATTTGTAGTTGAACGAGTGTTTGTAACTTAACTGGCTTAGATTTTGCACCTACTGCACCGATGATTTTGCAGTTCTGTACAGGAAAGGTAGGTAACCTCTGAATGTTGTTTATGCGTTTAAATAGACTGTAAGACAATACATTAACAGCTGCTCCAGTGTCAACTAAAATCGATGTAGGTATGTCTCCTACTGTTATTAAGATGTGTGCTTGATAGGCAACTATAGGTACTTTGTTTTGTTGTGTTTGTTCCTGGAGTAGCTCTTCCCTGATATCGATTCCTTTATTGTAACGCAGCATATGTACTGTGAGAATTGTGCCCTCACTGCCTCTGTCGCTCAATGTCGGAGGGCCAGACACGAGCCGATTTAGTTTGACGTCTGCGTCCCGTTAGAATGTCTTTGAGGTCGATTTAAGGTTTCTGTCACGTCAGTTATAGTCACGGTCGATTCATTTTGTGTCCAGTTTGTTTGATCTGTACTGTCAGTCGTCATCGTTGCTACTGGTATTTGATTGACATTTGGTTGTTGTGCAGGAGTAGTAGAAAAGTTCGGAATTTGTTGATTACCGTTATTGTTTGGAAAAAAATTTCTGTTTCTGTTATTATTATTGTAGTAGTTTCCATTACGCCAGAGCGGTTGTGTGTTACCATTATATTGGTTAGGGAAAGTAGCTGCATTGTTATTGAAATTATTATTATTGTGATTGAAGTAGCCCGGATTAAATCTGTTGTCACGACGGCGTCGGTAATACTGACCGCCGTTAGGTACGTTTCGTACTGCGTTTCCACTGTTTACTCCACTAGTCACTTGTTGCATTTGCGGCTGTCCGGTATTGCTAATAAATGACTGTTGCGGTAACATCTGTGGAGGGCGTGACATGTTTTGATTATTAGGCTGCGGCTGGCTGACATGAATCAGCTGATTACTAGGATAGTTGAAGTAATTATTTGCGTTACCGTACCTGTAACTATTATTTCTTGCTCGGTCATCTTCAAAGATTGAATCTAGTGTGTCCACCTCAGTGAGAAAAGTTTCTAAGTTTTGTGTTGAAACGTGTGCTAGTTGCAACCGCAATCGTGTAGGCAATTTGTTTATTAATACGCGTAGTACTTCCCTGTGCGGGAGGGGGTCATAAAAGAATTTAGCTTTGTTTATGTACTTCTCGAAATATCTCCGCAGACTCCCGTTTCGTTCATTGAAAGGTTGCGGATTATAAACTTCATTTCGAAACCTTTCTTGCACAGCAGGCGACCAAAAGGTGGCTAAAAATGCCCGTTCGAACTCACCATAAGTTTCACAACTCTGTAGGGCTTCTGCAGCCCAGATTCCCGCTTCACCTTGAATGTATCCGACAACAAATCTTATCTTTCTTTTTTCTGACCACGATTCAGGTAATAAACCTCTAAAAGATTGTAGGAAAATGACTGGGTGCACAGTACGGTTCTCATTAATAAAGATTTGAAATTGGTGGTGCTTTATCATACTTTCGTCAAGTTCTTCGGCAGTAGCATGATTTCGTGGTGAATAAGAGGGGGGTACGTTTGATTTCATTTCCCTACCTAGTCGATCAAGGTCATTAGAGGTCGTCAAGCAAAAGTCAGTCTGCGTCCTGTCTGACGTCAAATTGTTAGATGTACCCGGATTATATGGAGAGCGTGGAATATTTGTTGCAATTCTGGGAGATTTCCAATCATGGAACACATTTGTCACGGGTTCATTTGGCCTAGATTGTGTCATCTGCGTATTTAAAATTGATTTCACGTCTGTAAGATCTTTTTGTAAAGCTTTAACAGTATTTCCATGTTTTTCATACACTTGAGTAGCAACTTCTTGAATTACAGTGGTTAATTCTGCGTCTATCTTTTCATTCAACTTCTCTTCTGTATTAGATAAGAATTGTTGTACCCTATCATGATTTTCTTTGACTATGTTTTCTGCTTGACTCGTAATTCTCGTAACAGTTGTTTCCACGTTTTCTTGTTGAATTTTAAGCTGTGTAAGATTCTGTGTGAGACTGTCTATAGCTGTTGGTAATGTTTTAACGGTTTCTTTACAATTAGTTACATCATCGACTACAGAAGAGATTTTTGCATCTACTGTGTCCATGATTTGATCCACTACTTTGTTTTGTACTTCAGAAAACTTACCATTGATAGCCTGTTCGACTTTGAGTATCTGTGCGTCTATCTGTTTGTTTACTTCCTCATAAATAATTGAGGGTAAATTTTGTTGTACTGATTCTAGATTTTTAAATCTCGACTCAAATTCATCCCGAGTTATCATTTGAACTGCGATTTGATTTTGCTGTTCCTCTAGTCTGTCTAATTGCTGCTTGGTGGAATTTTGCAACAGCTCTAAATCATGTTTCGTGTTGGCCTGCAAATGATTAATTTGATCGGTCAAGCCTGAAATCTGATTGTTTGTAGCATGTGTAGATGTTTGTAAATTGTTAATTTGTTGCGACATGTTCGCATGTATAGCATTCGTAGATGCTTGCAAATTGTTTAGTTCGTCTTTAGTAGATGTTTGTAAATTGTTAATTTGTTGCGACATGTTCGCATGTATAGCATTCGTAGATGCTAGCAAATTGTTCATCTGTTGCGACATGTTAGCAAATAATATCTCAAATCGTTTTAACCAATCTTCTTGCGGATTTTCAGATTGGTGTACTGTCTGTGTGGGAAAATCTGTTACGTATGATGTGGTTGCAAGATTTTCCTCCACTATGTGTGGAATCATTTCAATTGATCTCGCAGCCACATTATTTTCAACATTTTGCGCGGGCTGTGAAACATTAGTGTTTTGTTCTGACTCCATTGTAGTAATTTGTCTACGGGTTTTAACCATACTAATAAATTATCAAAAATTTAGAATAGTGTGGGGAACCTACACACTTCACACGCAAAAAAAAAAAAAAATTCTTTTATCAGCACTGTTTAAGCAATGAAACAATTAAATCACTATGAATATTCGTCACACGCATGCGAGACGCTTCGAGTGAGAGACAAGCGAGGATCGCTTTGTTATATCGATTTAGCAGTCATGTTGGCCATTTTTCCAACTTGTGATTTAAAATAAATATCTGACTACAAAAGAAATTTAGAAAACAGATTTTTGCTAATAGAATGAGGTACTGGATCGGAGATTGCGTACTTGCGAAAGACTAAGAGAAAGTAGAAAGCACCAAATAAGCGAAATATTCAGTCTGTCCTTACCTGTGTTACAGTTTTCATTGTTGGCTGCTGTTGAATTTCTCGTGATCGGGTGTGACTCCAAATTTTTATTTTATTATTCTCCGGGGTAATAATTATGTATTTCACGTCACAATCGGTCAGCAGTTGTTCATGAAAAATAAACACATTATACAGATTAGATATCATACATTGGTGAATGATTACAAATAAAAAAAATTCAAACAATGGTATAATTAATTCACATAAAATTACATTTTTTTACAACGAATCGAAGTCCTGTCACGATGGGCGCCAATTCTTATGTAATGTTACTTTTTTTTAATTATCACTGGTGTTGTCAAAAGATCAAGGTTGAAAATTACGACAACACCAGAAAGCACCATTACATAAGAAAATAGTGGAATAAGTTACCTGGTATGCATTCATTGGTGGAAGCTGTGACACTGCAGTTGAACCTGTATGAATTGATTAATATCTTCGTTCTCGTAAACTGATGCTTGGTTTCATGACTATTAATTATTAAAGTTTTAAGACCGTGTGTAATTTTGATCACTATTGTTATCGAAAGTTAAAGAAATTATCGAACTTCGCTTTTAACAGAATGAAGATTTCCTGCAGGCATTGAATTCACTGTTTAACACAAAATGAGAGTAAATAAATTTTGCATTCTTTTGTCATCATGAGGCAATAGGCAACAATAACCAAGCATCAATTTACTAATATTGCTGAAAATACGAATCAGTTTAATAAAAGATGGGAAGAATTAGTAATTATTTAAATGAAATAGGAATTCCAAATGAAAGTTAAAGTTTATTAAGTAAAAGGGTGCTAACCAGAGCTCACACTTACATGATTATGGAGGTCGAGTAAAATACGACCGCTCAGTACAAAGGTAGAAAAACGAAAGACGAAAAGCGATTCCGTTTTCTCTCCAGATCGTTTGAAATAGTTGAAGGTATAACTTGAAACAAGGATAATCAGAGATTTATTGGCAGAGAGAACGGATGCTTGCGACAAGCGTCGCAGATATAATTTTCAATAAAAAAAAATATTAATGTATCGCTACAGGATTATGATTTGAAAGTATTATAAGCTGAGTTATCTTGTGTTTTTGCATATGTAATTCCTTTATCTGGCCGCCTCGCAACTTGTATTACACGCTAATTACCAACCCTAATTCTTTCAAATTCTCTGAAATCTTAATTTGAGCTGGACGAGCGGACGACGTCAAAATATGATAATCAAGGGGGGAAAATACAGTGTTGGATGACAAGTTAAATTCTATAGAGTAGCATTTATGAGAGTTCGATAGATTGTATTTTTGCACTTTCAAATTGAGGAAATTTCCCCATTTTGCTAAAAATCTGCCCGGACCATTTTTAGGGTCCAAAAAAAGAGGACATGTCCGGGCAAAAGAGGACGTCTGGTAACCATATCTGGACTGTGTGCTATCACGCGACATAATTTTCCAAGAGCTGCATGTGTGTTGCGTACAAGTGGGTTGCGAATAGATTCAGTAGTTAAAAAGTATTAAATTGAAACGTTCTGGCAAATTCTGACGTTTGAGTATATGTAAAGCGAAAATGTAGTAAGGTACGAACTTTCTCGGTTTCATTATATTGTTGATATTCCCAAGAACAATCAATGCAAACTTTCGTACAGTTTTCAAATAATATGTTTTTTGGAAGTCTTTTAAGCGATGTAGTTTTCGACTAATGAATGAACAAAAGTCGAATGTCATGCCCTTATCTTGGACAGAGGAGCGAATTCAAAATTCAGTAGAAGAAAAGTATTGCGTGTCCAGGATCGCTTAATGGTTATTTATTCGAGATTACCGGTTTCTGTGAGCAACGTTTACAGAAAGTGAGAGAGATGTCATAGTAAATTGTAATATTTGGTTTGCAGTCCGCTTCAGGACCAACACTAACTTTCTGCCTGTAATACCTACCTTGTTGTGTATATGATAATGAAAGCAGAAATTGTTAATTCAATCAAAAATGTTCAAATGTTCGTAATTCTATCGGACCAAACTGCGTGGTCATCAGTCCGTAGCTTACAAACTACTTAAACTAATGTATACTAACCTAAGGACAACACACACACACACACACACACCCATGCCCCAGGGAGGACTCGAACCTCCACGGCGAGCAACCGCGCGCTCCGCAGCGAGACGCTTTAGACCGCTCGGCTGTTCCACCGCGGCTTAATTCAGTCAATAATATATCCAAGTCAAGCAGAACTCTACACAAGAAAGTTCAACTATGTCCAGAGGAAAGGTGGAAGCTGCTCTTCTTCTGTCTCACAAGGAAAGTACTTGGGCTCGAACAAACACATATAAATCGAAATCGTGCGATAGATAATGTAAAGATCCCTTATTGCACTAGTGACACTATCGCATTTGCTAGACTCTGCAGTCGTCGTTAGAGTCCTATGCGTGTGCCATGCCACATTGCAGTTTGCCCTGTCGGTTCGCAAGTAGGGACGGTGCAGGTGTGCCTCCAAGGTTGCGTTTTGTGACATTTGTGTGGTGAAGCGTCAGATGGAGCGGCGATTGATAATCAATCCTGCTTAAGTGTTGCGATTGGTTGATATGAAGTTACGAAGAACCCTACTTCGTGAAGATGGTATTAGTGTAGAAGATGAATCATTCGCATGCTTTATCGTATCTGTTATAGTACAGAAATATGAGAATAAGTTAGATACTGTTGTAACACTAACACATAATGATGGTCACAGGGATAATAATGACAAAGAACTCATTGCTAGCGGTACTGCTACGGTTAGTGTGGGAAGAGGCGATGGAAGCAGTGGCAGTGAATACCAACCGTCTTCCGAGAAGAAGGTTAAAGTTGCAACTATCATCACGGCTTTTGATGACAATACGCTAGAGAACATGTACGACGATTATTACATAACTTATAGTTCAGATATCTGCATTTCGTATGGCGTCTACAATTACATCGACAGTGCTATCTAGAGCATGATTGCAAAGTTTTGGCCGGCCGCGGTGGCCGAGGTGACTGAGGCGCTCCAGTCACGGTCTGCACGGCCACTACGATCGGGGGTTCGAATCCCCCCTCGGGCATGGATATTTGTGCCGTCTTTAGTAGTAGCTAGTTCATAAGTAGTTTGTAAGTTTAGGGACTGATGACCCCGTAGTTAAGACCTATAAGCTTAAGAAACATTTGAACTTTTATTTTTATTTATTTATTTTTTTATTTTTATTTTTTTTTTATTTTTTTATTTTTTTTTTTTTTTTTTTTTTTTTTTTTTTGTGTGCATAGTTTTGCCTAAAAACGACACCCACATTCAGGTGTACGTAGAGATACTGTAACCAAACGTTGATACAGATATGTTTGTTCGAGCTCAAGTACTTTCCTTGTCAGGGGGAAACGATAGTCTACTATTTTACTTTCCTTATAAGCAAATTATTTGAAAGTACCTAGATCAAAACCCGGCGTTTGAGTCTGGAGTCAGTATTCTCATCTATCCTTCTCTCTCGCTTTACCTCCTCCTGCACTTTCTCCACCATCTCTGCCAATCGCCCCTTGCCCCCTCCACCTCATTTCGGTCATCTCCTGTCCCCCAACCTCCCCAGTCCCCCTGATTCTCTCTGTGTTGACCTCCTCCTCTGCCGCTTAAATTCCCTGGCTCGTTCCCCTGTCGATGAAAAAGTATGGTGATCCACGAAGCGAAGCTCTACGTCTACATAAATACTCTACAAGTTACATTCAAGTGCATGGCAGAGGGTTTCTTCGAACCGCTTTGATCATATTTATCTACAGTTCCATTCATTAATAGATCGCGGGAAAAAGGAACACCCAAACCTTTCCATTTCCGATCTCTCTTATTTTAGTTTGATGATCATGTCTTCATATGACGGGTGCTAACAAAATATGTTCGAATACGGAAGACAAAGTTGGTGTAAGAAATTTCGAAAACAGAACTCGTTACGAGTAACGGCTTTGTTTTGATGATTTCCACCCCAACACGTAAATAATTCATGTGACACTCTCTCCCCTATATCACAAGAATACACTCCTGGCCATTAAAATTGCTACACCATGAAGATGACGTGCTACAGACGCGAAATATAACCGACAGGAAAAAGATTCTGTGATATGCAAATGATTAGCTTTTCAGAGCATTCACACAAGGCTGGTGCCGGTGGCGACACCTACAAAGTGCTGACATAAGGAAAGCTTCCAACCGATTTCTCATACATAAACAGCAGTTGACCAGCGTAGGCTGGTAAAAAGTTGTTGTGATGTCTTGTGTAAGGAAGAGAAATGCGTACCATCACGTTTCCGACTTTGATAAAGGTCGGATTGTTAGCCTATCAAGATTGCGGTTTATCGAATCACGACATTGCTGCCCGCGTTGGTCGCTATCCCATGACTGTTAGCAGAATATGGAATCGGTGGATTCAGGGGGGCAATACGGAACGCCGTGGTGGATACCAATGGCCTCGTATCACTAGCAGTCGAGATGACAGGCATATTATACTCATGGCTGTAACGGATCCCTGAGTCAAAGTTGGGGACGTTTGTAAGACAACGTTTGCAGCAGCATGGGTTATCAGCATGGAGACCATGGTTGTGGTTACCCTTGACGCTGCATCACAGACAGGAGCGCCTGCGATGGTGTACGCAACGACGAACCTGGGTGTACAAATGGCAAAACATCATGTTTTCCGACGAATCCAGTTTCTGTTTACAGCATCATGATGGTCGCAACCGCGTTTGGCGGCATCGTGATGAACGCACATTGGAAGCGTGTATTTGTTCATCGCCATACTGGTGGATCAGCCGGCGTGACGGTATGGGGAGCCATTGATTACACGTCTCGGTCACATGTCGTTCGCATCGAAGGAACATATATATCAGATATGTTACGACCCGTGGCTCTATCCTTCATTCGATCCCCGCGAAACCCTTCATTTCAACAAGACGCATGTTAAAGGTCCTGTACGGGCCTTTCTGAATACCGGAAAATGTTCGATTGCTGCCCTGGCCAGCACATTCTCCAAATCTGTCACCAATTGAAAACGTACGGTCAATGATGGCCGAGCAACTGGCTTGTCACAATACGCCAGTCACTACTCTTGACTAACTGTGGAATGGTGTTGAAGCTGCATGGGCATCTGTACCTGTACGCACCACCAAGGTCTGTTTGACTGAATGCTCAGTCGTATCACGGCCGTTATTACGGCCAGAGGTGTTTGTTCTTTGTACTGAATCAAATGTTCAAATGTTTGTATAGTCTATGGGACTTAACTACGGGGTCATCAGTCCCTAAACTTACAAACTACTTATGAACTACTTACGAACTAGGACGCCACAAATATCCATGCCCGAGGAGGGATTCGAACCCCCGACCGTAGTGGCCGTGCAGACCGTGACTGTAGCGCCTTAGTCTCTTTGTACTGACTTCTGAGGATCTATGCACCCAAATTGCATGAAAATGTAATTACATGTCTGTTCTAGTATAATATATTTGTCCAATGAATACCAGTTTATCAGCTGCATTTCTTCTTAGTGTAGCAATTTTAATAGTGTACAAAACGAGCCGCCCTTCTGAGAACTTTCTCTAAATCGTGTGTCAGTCCCACTTGTTAGGAATCCCACAATGCCCGACAATACTCCAAAATAAGTTTGATGTAAGCAGTATCTTCAGTACAACTGTTGCATTTTGTAAGTGGTCTGCCAACGAAATGTATGGTTCTTTTGCTTTCACTACAATATTATCTGTGTGTTCTTTGCAGTTTACGTTGTTCCCAATCGTTACTTCTAGGTATTTAGTTGAATTTACGGCCTATAATTTTGACTAATTTATCGTGTAAATTCAGTTTAAGGGTTTCTTTTAGTGTTCATATTGATGACTTCCCACTTCTAATTATTATGGGTCAATTGCAGTTTTTTGCACCACGCAGATATGTAAGTCATTATGCTGTTACGTTTCACCTTCTGTTGACTTTACTAACCGATAAGTGACCGAATCATCCGCGACAACCTTAGAAAGCTACTCAGATTGTTCGGTAAATCGTTTAAAAAAGATAAGGAACAGTAGGGGTGTGTAATACTTCCGTGGGGAACACCAGAAGTCACTTCTGTTCTGCTCGATGCCTTTCCGTCAATTACAACGTACTGTGTCCTTTGCGACAGCAAATCATGAATCCAATCGCACAGTTGTGGCAAGATACCCTCTCCCCTGTTCAATACGGTGGCATTTCGAGTATAAAAGCATTCTCCATGGGTACATACTTGATATTTCCTAAACTAGTGTGAACGTCTCTGACATTTGAGAGTCCATTTTGCAAAACTTTATCAAGAGTGTAGGTTTCTTTACAGTACAAACAAACACAGGGATACTAGCTGATAACCCATATGAGTATTATTTGAATCTTCTGTTAATGCAATACCTCCTCCCTGCTCTGCCTGTCGTCTGTCTGTGTTCAGTTCCTTCCCTGCATCTCTCAGTTCATCTCTCCTCCCCCTGTCTTTGATGAAAAGTTACGTGTATCTACGAATGGCAGCGCGAGATGGCCGACTGGTTCTAGTCGCTGGGAGGCCGCTCGCGCCGGACGTTCGTGTCCTTCCTTGGGTTTTTGTTGTGGATGTGTGTGTTTTTCTTAAGTTAGTTGAAGTAGTTTGTAGGACTAGGCATTGATGCCACAGTAGTGTGGTACCATATTTACAAATTTCGAACTTTTTCATCGACGCATTTTCATGGCGCTCGGTGAAAAGTCGTTGAAATTTACTAGAATCTATCGTCCGCCGTCCAGTTCAAGATATTTTGTATAGACTAAGGTGTGTCTCTTGTTAGGAAGCTATAGGATGGTAAAATTACATAGATCTTTGAATAAAACTGCCGACTCGTGACAGTATCTGTTTAAGAATCCCTCCGCCATGCACCTTCTGAAATCTGACAACGATGTTGCTCTCGTTTTATAAGTCAAGTATGTAAAATTTCAACGTGATCAGAATGGAACTGTAGATTTGTTTGCATTTGTGTGAGTAGGTGGTTTATGATGCATATAATTGTCTATAACGTCATATTTCCAAAACTAGGTGTCGTACCTGTTTCTTACACCTACAGCAAATAGTAACGTCACGGTAAGGAATAAGAGTACCAAATATGGTTGAAAACGGACTAGTGGTTAAGAGGAGTTGAGTAATATTGACGCGTGATACATTACTTTATTGAGAATTTCATTGCCGTCGCATGTGCTAAACCATTAGTCGTGCATGATCCTGACATACACAAATACCTTCCTCTCGGTTTGTGGGTGATGTGTGCGACATTTCATAAGGATTGCAACAGAACCGTTGATTTGTATGCAGTACAAACACACGGACATTCTACTTAACGTATAAATAAGAAGTAGATTATTTTAACAACAGGACCAAATGTTTAACAGAGTCGAAACAGGAGCGTACTAAAAAGTCATCGAAATGGCTCACATATTTCGTTTCCTTAGCCTAGCCCCAACGCCCCCTTACAAACTTTCAAATCTGTCTGATGTTGCACGTAAGTGAACAAGATTTGTTCGTGTTAACATTGTTGCATGGCCTGGTAACGGATATGAACGGCTTGAAGAGTGTTTTGTGTTTCGAGATCACAGTGAAGGACAAGCAAATTGAGGCAGCTTCATCAGACCCTCACAGAATTTAGAAGCGATCGTGTTGTGTTTCCCCTTTTGGCCAGCTGGTCCAATTATGCAATATCCACCTGAATGTAATGTCCCTCCGACGTTGGACTGCATGGTAATCAGACTACTACTGGCACAAAAGTCGTAAAGTTTCCACTCGCAAAGAGACAGGGTGGCCGTATTGTTCAACAAATACTATTGTTGATACCACAATAGAGACGCTGTATTTGCACTGGTGCCTAGTCTGGAATGTTACTATCGACTGCGCATGAATATCTGTGCTTCGTATTCAGCGGTAGCTCGTGTCTCTCTACAATGTACGACGGTCATCGTCGGTGTACATGGAGACTACATGGCTAGTCGTCACATTCCTTCAATTTTTCCACAACTCACGCTGTGGGAGGCATAGTATGGGACTGCTACAAATGGGGGAAGCCCTGATGCCAGAGCGGTATATTATGGTCACCCTACGACCACAAGTGTTACTCTTCAAGTGGCAGTATCAAGTTAATTATGTTTTACCACGTTTGTCTGTGTTCCCAACGTTGATGTACTAATGTGGTCAGCAGAGCTTCTTGATTGAACATATCAGGGGCAAGCTATCCACAATTGTTTTCAGTATTCAGGACAAAAAAGGAACAATTACATTATTTTTGCGCGCCTTGTCTCAGGGAAGGAAAGAAATTACACATAAATCTTCCCCATAGATATCTGGCTTCTCGAATTTTGTTGTCTGTGTGTAGGTGGAAGTCAACAATATGTTTCGTGTTCGGATGTCGATGATTGAAATTTAGTAATTAGACGTCGCCAGAACCACGAATGCAGTTGTTGTTGTTGTGATTCCCAATCCATGTCCTATATCGTTTCTCTTACACTCCCTACCATACAGGGTGTTAAAAAAAGGTACAGCTAAACTTTCGGGAAACAGTCCTCACACACAATGAAAGAAAATATGTTATGTGGGCATGTGTCCGGAAACGCTTAATTTCCATGTTAGAGCTCATTTTAGTGTTTCTCTTCAAAAGTAAATTGAAATAATTCGTGCAGACAATTGTCAAAATACCCAATTGTTTCGTTAGTATGTACTGTACTTCCTCGATTCACCGCCAGTGAACGTTTGGGCAGGAATTGTTGGTGATGTCTTGATCGGGCCTCATGTTCTTCCACGTTATCATGATTTCATACGGGATACTCTACCTGTGCTGCTAGAACATGTGCCTTTACAAGTACTACACAACATGTGGTTCATGCACGATGGAGCTCCTGCACATTTCAGTCGACGTGTTCGTGCGCTTCTCAACAACAGATTCGGTGACCAATGGATTGGTAGAGGCGTACCAATGCCATGGCCTCCACGCTCTCCTGACCTCAATCCTCTTGACTTTCATTTATGGGGGCATTTGAAAGCTCTTGTCTTCGCAACCCCGGTACCAAATGTAGAGACTCTTCGTGCTCGTCTTGTGGACGGCTGTGTTACAATACGCCACTCTTCAGTGCTGCATCAGCGCATCAGGGATTCCATGCCACGGAGGATGGATGCATGTACCCTCGCTAACGGAGGTCATTTTGAATATTTCCTGTAACAAAGTGTTTGAAGTCGCGCTGGTACGTTCTCTTGCTGTGATTCCATTCCATGATTAATGTGATTTGAAGAGAAGTAATAAAATGAGCTCTAACATGGAAATTAAGCGTTTCCGGACAGAATGTCCACATAACATATTTTCTTTCTTTGTGTGTGAGGAATGTTTCCTGAAAGTTTGGCCGTACCTTTTTGTAACACTCTGTATATTGTGGAATAACAAAACGAACTGCCATTCTTTATACACTTTCGATGTCGTCCAGTCAATCGCAGTTAATAAGGATCTAATACTGAGCAGAGGGTGTTGAAGTACAGGCCGCTCCTTTAGTAATTCTGTCACGTCTCCTGTATCCTGATAAAATAATCTGATATAAGTTCGTAGGCTTCCACGTCCGGTGTCATTTTGCGTAAAACAATTCTGGGTATTAGGCGGCGCTATATTTAAACACATATCAAATGAATTGCCGACGTTTCGACCAATGTGCAGTGGTCCTCTTCAGGGCGTTCATGGCGGTTAACCGCCTAGAAGAGGACCACTGCACATTGGTCGAAACTTCGGCAATTCATTTGATAAATGTTTAAAAATGTCGCGGCCTAATACCCACAATTGTTTTATTGAAAATAATCTATATTTGTTTGTATTATTATCCTACTTCAATCCCACTTCAAAAGATCCCTCAAAGCATAGCAATAATCCAAAAAATGATGGCGAAACGTAGTATATGTACTGTCACTAGCAATTAGCAACACTTACTTGGGGAACGCTAAAGTAGATTCATCTCAGCGTACTGTCTGACAGGCAGCTCCTATGCAGTCCATTATATTATCTGAGCTGACATTTCGTGAGCACGAAACAACAACAACATGTATACATGGAAAAAACTGTGTTGGTAGTTCCTCGTTTCTCGTACCTGGTGATCAAAAAATCAGTATAAATTTGAAAACTTCATAAATCACGGAGTAATATAGACAGGTAAAAATAGACATACATGCTTGGAAAGACATGGGGTTTTATTGGAACAAAAATAAAATAAAATAAAATAAAAATAAAAAAGCAATAATTAGCATAACAAACTAAAACAAAGCAAAGATGTTCTTTACAGGAAATGCTCAATATGTTCACCGTCATTCCTCAACAATAGTTATAGTCGAGGAATAATGTTGTGAACAGCACTGTAAAGAATGTCCGGAGTTACAGTGAAAAAATTGGCGTCGGATGTTGTCTTTCAGCAACCCTAGAGATGTCGGTCGATAACGATACACTTGTGACTTCAAGTAACCCCAAAGCCAATAATCGCACGGACTGAAGTCTGGGGTCCTGGGAGACCAAGCATGACGAAAGTGGCGCCTGAGCACACGACCATCACCAAACGACGCGCGCAAGAGATATTTTACGCCAATAGCAATTCTTTATTATTATTATTATTCTAATAAAACTCCGTGTCATTCCAAGCATGTGTGTCAATTTTTAGCTCTCTATCTATATTATTCCGTGATTTATTAAGTTTTCAAATTTATACGGACTTTTTGGTCACCCGGTAACGGAAAATGTGGTAAATAAACGACGTCTGTAACAAAAATTTAATTTATAGAACAATTTCTAAGCAATATCAGAATGTTTGCACCAGAATATTCCTGCACCAGACAGTTTGTTAAGGCAGACAATTGTTGAGTGTGCTCTGTTTCAAATTGGTGCTCTGTACTGGCGGAAAAGATATCTGACCTGGTTGTAGCAGCATCAAAGCCACGAACTGTAGCGGTGTGTCGTTGGCGTTCTGCATGCAGTGCAAACGAAAAAACATTTACTTTCTTGATTAAAATTGGTATTTGTGTTGCTAAAATACTTGATAAAGGATATCTGCCAAACATTTCAGCAGGATCTGTCGCAGAAGCACAAGGAACCGATGCGACACGAACTAATTATCGATATTTGCCACTATTCACCTGAGGGACTGGCTCCGCGGTCCCATCTCAATTACGGTCTGCTCAATAACGCTGCCGGAAGGGTGTACCCATCCAGTACTGTGGACACAATGCCTGGTTAAGATTTAACTGGTATCCAAGCGACAGGCACCGTTTATGCGGCTCACCGCGCCTCTCATCAGGGAGAATGAACAAGGTGTAGGGGCCGGTGTTTCGTGGTGCCGGTCAGAGAAGGAATATCTTTTTTACTTATGTATACTTTTTTAGGACAGAAAATCACTGTGCAGTTAATTTAGACGTTATAAATTTTGTGGTACAAAATAACGTCACACACTGCAACACCAAGAGCGACAAGAGATATCAGAACTATATTTGTTTGGGAGGTATCAAGTTGTACAAAGATCAGTTGTCCGAATATTCAGCTCCATCTAAAGTGATGAAGATGATGAAATTATTATTGAGTGTTGTCTCATTGCTGACTGTAGCCGCTGCTACAAGCTTCGGTATTCAATCAAACATACTGGTCCGCGGTGGAGTAGCCGAGCGGTCTAAAGCGTCTCGCTGCGGAGCGCGCGGTTGATCGCGGTGGAGGTTCGAGTCCTCCATGGGGCATGGGTGTATGTGTTGTCCTTAGGTTAGTTTACCTAGGTTTAAGTAGTTTGCAAGCTACGGACTGATGACCACGCAGTTTGATCCGATACATTTACAAACATTTGAACATTTTTCGAACATGCTCTAGCTGTTTTATTCAGTTACAAAACTCAATCATGCTTCCACGTGTTGAGAAAGTCGATTTGGCAAAATAGCGATTAGTTTATCACAGGTCATAGACATGGAGACGAGGTATGCCAAGGTAGCAGTTCAATAAGATTGCCTAGGAATAAATCTTGGGTCGCGTAGTATCCTGTTGGAATGTGGCCATCGTCAATGCGTACAAACCCGGCCTGGGGGGGGGGGGTTTGGAAGTATTGTAATACTGTACTATCCTGCATCTGGGGGTTCTACAGCATCAAGCTGCGGAGCGCACTGTTGCGGAGATTAGAGTGCTACCTCGGGCATGAATGTGTGTGTGTGTGTGTGTTGTCCTCAGAGTAGTTTAGATTAGTTGAAGCCTAGGGACTAATAGCCGAAGAAGTTAAGTCCCATAGATTCACCAACATCAGAATTAAGAAGGGAGGAAGCTTAAAGTTTAAAGTTCCATCGACAGCGTGGTCATTAGAGACGGAGCTTACGCTCGGATTTTCGGGAGAGGCTGTGGAAGGAAATCGGCAGTGCCCTTTGAAAGGAACCATCGCGGCATCTGCCTTGAGTGATTTAGGAAAATCACGGAAAACCTAAATCTGAATGGCCGGAGGTGGATTTGAACCACCGTCGTCCCGTACGCGAGTCCAGTGTCTTACCACTGCGCCACCTCGCTTGGTCATTTGAACTAGCCTGCACCAAATAGCGGGCGCAAGACCAGTACATTGATCCATATGGAAATAGAGTCTCACCACAATATCTTCACCTTCTGAACCGGCCTTTGTGGTGACACAGGCAAAATAGAAACTCGACAGCTCATACAATGTCGTTCCAATAGAGTTTCTGCCTGTACAAATGCCATGTTCGGATTATAGTATACAGTCAACCGGGTTATACGCTGCTAAACAACCTCTGCGTCGTCATACCTGTTCTCCAGCCGGTATTGTGATTTACAGTGATACGAAATTACCACCTCGTCCATGTTGGACGCATTGCAGGTACACTAATCAGCCAGCGTTGTCCTCCCATACCTTCGAGGGTGTTGAGTTGATATTTGGTGTATAAACTGATAAAATAAAAGACAGAATATTGATTGGTGGATAAATAAAGAAATTGAACTAGAGATCGTAATGCTAATTCGGCAGTAATTACGGAATAAAGTGATGGATCAACATATGTGTACATACCATTCAGTTATTCAAAGTGGAAATTATAAAAGGCTTAAAAACTTAGTTCACTTTATAATACTGATCCAGAAAGTTGAATCAGATACATTAGGAAATTGTGGTAGCTGACGTTGGACTACATACCGAACAGGACGTGCTGCAGTTTTACAATCAGTCAGCACAGCCAACAAGGTGCCGACCGTCTCACTACCGCCATACATGGCCCTGCGCCAAGTACCATAGTACATTCATTTGTTCTGCATCTCGAAGAAACGTGACCACAGGGCATCGAACGATTATTCACAAGTTACTAAATCCGATAAACGTGTCTACAGGCGATCGATCTAGTACATTCACCTACATTCATGTTCTTGAGCAGTGTGACATACTTCGTTCAACAAGGAAACGCTCAGACACCTTTCCAGAAGCTTCACAACGGAAGCAGGACAATCAAATAAACACTGACGAGAAGGACGTCAGAAATTATGCAATATGCAGTCTGGCTGTATGCTGTCATCCATTGATTCAGTCTCTCAATTCGATTGTTCAGTCGACAGTCGGCCAGTGATTGATTTAGTCAGTCAACGTGGTTCGGACCCGTCCGACATGACACGGTCGAACACGGTCGCTGTCGGGCCCTTACAGTCAGGTGAGTGAAGACAAGAAAGTGGCCGTTTGGAAAGAGGATTAGAGGGCAAGTCGCATTTACGCGGGTGGTTGGTTAGGACAAATGGATGTGATCTTACAGTAGAAGACGCTCGTGAATTGGAGACGGAGGGCCATTAGCCAAGGACGCAGAGTCTGTAGGTCACTGGTGGATAGCTAGCAACTCACTCCGCGTGACACGGAGGCAGTCGTCACGCATAAGAATACTGCACCCGAGGTATCGCTGCAACGAAGAACGATCCGCTGGCTGAAATGTCGCACAGTGGCCCTGCAGACCACGCATAGCAGGGGGGGGGGGATATTTGGGGAGCCCTCAGACTTTGAGGAAGCCAACAGGCCCGTTGCACACTGGACGCAGCCGAGGCAGAGCAAAATGAGCAGCCTGGTGTCAACTGGAGTCGGGCGAAGAGATAACGAGTCCCGAAGAGTCGGTCGCAGACAGTGGATTAACTGTGCGCCAGGGACAACAGAACAGAGGGCTGCCCCAAGAAATGTCCTGCCCTGCACCTCGGCTGCTTCCTTATATGGTGTCGCGAAGAATTAACCACTTGTACATTCACCGTTAGGGTAGCTTTGCGGGCCAGTAAGGTCCCCTGCCTTCGTAGACACAAAGCAGTTCAGAGATGACTGGAATCGAGAACAGATCTCACAAGTGCAATTTTCACAGAAGCAACTGGATCGCGTACGTTGTTTACACCGCTTGAAGGCTCGGTAAATTTTATGGTGAAACGCCGTAGTTATCCGGGTGCCTCAACAGGCTTCGAAGGGGCAAGCGTCTGTCGTCGAGACAGATTCCAGCAGCAATGAACCCGTCGAGCTCCGGACTTTGTCTTTGGCATCGTTTATAGCAGCTGACAGTCCGTCGCAGCTCCGGACCGAAATCTGTCGTGAAGTATTTCCGAGCCAAGAATAAACAGTTCAGAACCCATCCCTTTGCCGTGGGCGTCGACAACAGCACTGCGCCTCCGTCTTTGTCACCTACAATCATCTGTGAGCAGAAGTGCGCTAGTGCTTCATCATTCATTTCCTAGAATTTGTGTTAACTGTTAATAACAGTGACATTTATTTATTTTTTATTGACACTCCTATAACTTTCTGCGTTCTTGTAGGACACCAAGCTGTCAAAATTAACTGCCAATAGAAAGTGATTCGCTTATATAGACTCTTTATCTTGCTCTTAAGCGTTCCCATTAAGGAGTAAGCGCTTTATCTAGAGACAGGTCATATTTAAGTGGTGCTCAGAAGAGGAAATTGATAGCATGCAGAGAAGAAGTAAAACGACAATGAAAATAGTTGCAATCTTCTAGTGATCAGCTGGAAGTCACAAAATTATTAACATTATTAAAGAAAGTGAAATGGAACCGAAGTTCGACAATATAGAATTTGATAGAGTAAGTGAATTCAATAGCAAAAACAACACGGGGGAACATTCAGAGTGTGCAGAGTTTTCCAAAATACAAACTATGAAAATTAATCTGGCGTAAATTCTAATGATAAAAAATGCGAATATGTACTAACGGCAACAGAATCCGACTTAAAATCTAAAGATTGTTCTTCTAAGCTCCAAGACAACGAACTAAACACGTTTTTAGTACTGCTAGAGTACTGTTTCCAGGAGTTATGAACGACGAAATCAGACAAAATATTAATAATAGCAATCTATTCAAACCACAGGGGCCTTTCCGAAGGAACATTAAAAGCAAAAGATCGTTTAGCTATGATTATTATTACGATTTCACGTTATTACATGATATTCTCCTACATTAACTGTTGTATATTATGCAGCCTGCTGGTTATTTGCAGATGGAGAAAATACGTGGCATGATGGAAAAATTAATAACTGGCAAGGTCTAAGCAAAAAGTAAAAGTACACTAAACTTGCAACACACATCTAAATACATGTTATACTTACATCACGTGTAAACAAGGAAAGAAACTACCCTTTTCGATGAAGGGCATGACCAAATGAAAGTAGTAATTTTGAGAATACTGGATGTGGTGAGGACATTAGGTCTATGTCAAGTCTGTTTCCGCGCCCATCGCGAATACGAAAGAGTGGAACAGAATGGAAATTTCTTACACGTACTTAATCTCATTTCCAGATATGATCATCTTCTAAAGGCACATCCTTCAAATGAAAACAGTAAAATTAAATATTTGAGTCCAAAAATTCAAAATGAGATGATACAACTGTCAAATTATTGTATTTCAGAGCATATCGTCAGTAAAATTATACGGCAACCGTTCTTTTCGCTAATTATAGACACAGTATCCAATGTGACAAAAAATACCAAATTAGTATTGTTATAAGATATTTGCATTTGGATTTAAGCAAATCACCATAGTAAGGAATTTGAAATAAAAGTATCAGTTATAGGAAATCGTGAGGTAAAAGGTCATGATGCTAAGAGTTTTGAAAAAGCAATAACACATGATTTAGGGAAGATGGGCATCCAGTTGGATAAGTGCACATGTGAAGGATAAGACGGTGCTGCGTCTATGAGTGGCAAATACACTGGATTACAGACAAAAATTAAAACACGGGTCCCTAATGCTGAATTTGTGCATTATTCAGCAGAAAATTTAAATTTGATATTGAATGACTGTCATGCTTATAGTGAAACTGCAACAATTTTATGATAAAACGCAATGCATTTATGTTTTCTTCAGTGGCACTGTGGTTAAATGGTAAGAAATAAATGACAGTATTGCAGCTGACAGATGTCTAACAATGAGTCTAAAGAAACTTTGTCCCACTAGATTGTCTTATTGTCTTCCAGATTTGGTTTATTGTTTTCAAACAAACAGAATTTCTTACAGATTTTGCAGAGCCTATCCATTGTCATTCTAAAGAGTAAGAATAAATCAGAGGGGGGATGAACCTTCTAATTAGAAAAAAAGGAAGGAAACTTTTTTTTCCTCCCTCTTATATTTCAGAGTAAGGTTTCGGAAAATATTAGTATACTTTCAAAACTACTGCAGTCTCTGAATGCTGATATAGATAACTTCTTCAACCTGCTAGAAACCTGCTGGTCAGCTTGCGACAGAACTTTGAAAAGGTACTGGAAGAAGCGAAAGCATTAGCGAAAGCTTGGGGCATTGATATGATAAAGTGAAGAAATTTTTTGACGAGCTTTCTTCAGATCAGCGAATTGTGGATTCATTAGTCCTTTGACGTCTCAGTTTTCAACTTTTATGATGATACTTTAATAAAACAGCTGAGCAAACGTTTTACCAGCCTAATGAATATTAACGGTTATTTTTCATCCTTACACCCTGTTAATATTTTTAAGCTAGAAAACGAAAATATTCAGAAAAGAGTGGAAAAGCTGGTGCCTAAGTACGAATCAGATTTCATCACAAATCTTTCAAATGAAGTTACTAATCTCAAAACACTGATGTCGCAAGATGTCGCAAAACTTTCGTTTGCTGATAACACTTTTCTAGCAAGTAATTCCCCGATGTATGCACAGCTCTTCAACTATACTTGACTTTGCCAGTTACTTCTTTTACGGCAGAATGATCATTTTCCAAATTGAAACTAATCAAAACATTTCTCAGAAACACGATGTCTGAGAGCAGGTAAAGTGCTTTAGCAGTCCTTAGCACTAGACACGAAACATGTCATTCTCTTAACTCGGTCGGTGTGGAAAAATGTTTGATTGCAAAACATAGGAGAACTGGAAATACAAACTTTAGAATACGACGTCACTTCAGAAAACTGCAGGCGTTGAGTGCTCTACAAGGAGTGCATCTGTAAGTGAGTTTACTACTTTTTAACCAAGTATTATGATGTGTGATTAACTTTTCGAATCTTTTTTGCAGATATCTTTGTAAATAAAACCAGAAAAAAAAATTGAAGATGGTTCCCAAAAATTTATTTGCAGGTGGCCCCCAAAACTTAGTTACGCCACTGTCTCCAAAATACGCCGTGGACCAACAACCGGTGTGAGGCGACTGTTGAGCCGCAGAAAGTAAGTTTCGATCGTTCCAGCAGCGAAATAGAAGTCGCCTTCCGCTGCCTCCCGCGTTATCGCCACGCTACGGAACGTCTTCAAAACATTGCACGTCAGGTAAAACATAAAGAGAATATCACTGTCTGTAAAAAGTTATTAAAGAAATGGCTTTAGTTGAGTAATGATGTTTTATTCACACCCTTAGCTAAGGAAAGGACCCACATCCATGCTCACATATACCCACCTGGAAAATTAAAAAAGAACACAATGAATTCGTTAACCCAACGAAGCCATAAGCACGTAAGTACAGTCACCACAACGTGTGTAACGTCAATGCAAGTACCGTAAACATCCTCTTGCATCATCGCAAGCCGCAATTCTCTTATCGTCACGACCGTAAAGGTCCCGAATGTAGTTTTCTGTGTGTTGTATACATCCTCAAGAACGTGTCAATAAAATTTCCTACGATTTAATGGTGTTCTTATTTTCATTATTGAGGGGTGAGAGTTGGAACAACAAATAATCCGAGCTTATTAGAACTCATATATCAAAAACGTTACAGGGTGTTGCGGAAGGCTACATTGCAGAAGCATAAAACGATGATACAAATTCTTCTCTTTAGAGCTACGAGAGCCGTGCGAAGGTAGCCGAGCGGTCTGGAGCGCCACGTTGCGGATCTCGCGGCCTCCAACGTCGGAGGTTCGAATTCACCCTCGGGCATGGGTGCGTGTGTTTGTCCTTAGGTTAGGTTAGCTTAGTTTAAGTAGTTAGTAAGTGTAAGGACTGATGACCAAAGTAGTTTGGTCCCATAGAATTACAAACATTTGAACTTTTGAAGAGCTATGAAACCTTCATATTCGATACTGTGAAATACATCCTTTCTGCTAACCACGTACTCACAACTATTAAGATACGCTTTTAGAGACCATGTTTATTACATTTATTTATGTTGGTCACTAGTACCTCCTCTAAAAATTAGGAAAGAAACGAGCTTAGTCAAAGAGGTCAGTCCTTGTTGGTTCACCTGAATATGACTGGCAGGTGCCCAGTGGAAATATCGTGGAATGAAGTTTACGGCGACCGGATGCAAACCCGAAATCTATTTGATCAAGTCAAACAGATTTGTTTCACAGTCTGGAAATTAAATAAGTGCTCATAGCGTCATTAGATGACATTGTTGTACATGTGTACCTGTGTGAAACTGTTTTTCTGCCGTCTGCTGGAAAATGGCCTGTGCAAGCTATGTTGCATACGAGAAAAGTCGCATTATTGTTTCTTGGCCAAACTGTTGTTGATGTGTCAGCAGAGTGAAAGACCAAAATAAAATAAACAAAAAAGTTTTTTTATCACCACGATTCCACGGATTCAGAATCCCTTACATAAAAATAGAATACAGATACACGAAACAATATTTCACTTCTCAATATTACTCATCAAAACAGAATTTGACAATAACTTAGACATTCGATATTTGGTATCAGATTGCGCCTAATACCCGGTAACGTGCCCTCTTTCATGGATGCCTGCCTCTATTCGTCTTGCCCTACTGTCCGAAAGATCAGTGTTACCTTTTCCAGTGGGTCGCCGTCTCGAGACTAAGTACTTTGCAATGTAAAACAACTACGGATTCAGTAACGCAAAAACGTATGCTGAGTGAAATTTGTTTAATGTTAAAATTATGGAATTCCTAGTGTAACATTTAATATGAATTAGTTGCTAAACCCAGTATTACCCGGGTATATACGCATTTTTCCCGTTTATATTAGAAACGAAAATAAAAATTCGGAAAACATTTCATCCTGTTGTAATCATGACAATAACTTGTAAATTATGAAACAGTAAAACCAAGAAATAAGCATGATGTACAAAATTATAAATACAATGTCAAAAGAAAGAAAAAATAGAAATAAAATACAAATGTTGTCTGACATTAATTCAAAATTTGACTATAAACAATATTTAGTTCCTCTCGTTCTTCCCTTTCTGTCCATTGGCTTCTACCTTATTATCTGTCCGTTTGAGTCTTGTTTTCATGCCGTTCAATACTTGTGACATCATATACGCTTGACTATGTGTCATATAATAATATAATTTTCCGGATTTGTAGTGTAATATAAGGCAACTGTCTGCGATAAATAAAAAGTGGGAGAATGAAGTCTCGTAAATGTCACGTCGCGTGATGGGAAAGTTTTTGTGAATCATTGTTTACAACGTCATACCTCATTAACTATGTATCGTAGGTAGTTTTTTATTGTTAGATATTTGTGCCAGATTTAGTTGAAATCGGTCTATTATTTTAGGAGGAGATGTGGAAAAATAGAAAAGGATGTACTTGTTACCCGAAAATTTCATTGTTTATTACGGCATATCTCTAGAAACATGCACTATGATGTAAATTTGAAGGTACTATGATGTAAATTTGAAGGTATATTAATGTTATATGTGCCTAATGTCTGCAAAATGTGTGGTGAATGGTGTTAGTAGTAAATACGTAACAAACCTAAACCTCGTATGTAATGATGCGGTTTTTCATTAACGAAATTGTTAATGACATCACATCTCATGAATTTTACGTTGAACTGTGATATAGTTTCGCAGGAACATTCATTGGTATGTATGTGTACTGTCTGTGGATTGTCTCGCAAATACAGTTTACAGTGTAGCGGTAATAACTTGTAGCGCCATGCCAAATGTTGTAGATATACATCAAGAACATCGGAATAGTAGTAGGCTATTAACTTTTTTCCTTTCATCATTTTGTTGGGTTGTCAGGGAAAAAAGGTACTTAAAGATTTGAAATTGTGTTCATAGTTTATTGCTAAGTGCTCTCATTGTTAAATAGTTGAATAAAACCACGCTATCACGCGCCGCAGGTTTCATTGTTCATGACGTGTTATTGTATGAACTGTGTATCGTAGGTGCCTTTTGCAACCATATCAAATAATTCCTGACCTTAAAGAATTTTTGTATCGAATTTGGTTGAAATCGGTCCATTAGGCTAGGAGCAGACGTAGAATACCATCGCATGTGCGGCCGTTTTACTCGACTATCATTATGACGTCATATATCATTACATATGATATGTGTCGTAGGAGGTTCTTACCTCGATATCGACTGCCTGACAGTAAGGAACATCAAGTGTGTTTGAAATCGGTCTAGTAATTTAGGAGGAGATGTGGAACATAAATACATCACACATACCCACATACACATAAGATACTAATAAAATGTATTTATTGAATAGATCATTAACTGTGTTATGACCCAGTGAGTTAATGATGAATAAACGCAAAGCCTGCAAACAGTTTTCAAGAACCAATCGATAAGTAAAAGATCATGATACACAAAAGAAATTCTAAAAAAGAAATCGTCTTTACAAATTGGCTGAGCTGTGGCACGCTATCGAGACTCCACCGCTGGCTTCGCTTCGGTTGCTTGCTCTCCTTCCACGGTAGGCAACCCTTCTGGAGGTGGTAAACAGCGTGTGCTACGCAGCTACGAGGAAGTGCCGAGACACGAGAGGACTCGATGCGAGAGTTGGTACCCGGGCAGGCGCGACGCGCGCAGTCTGAGAGTGCTTGACAGGCAATGCGGACCATGTTTCAAAAATACAATAGCGTTTCTGCTGGAGAGCTCTAAGGTGCCATGGTGTGGATGGTTACTAGTGGGTATTCCCGCTTTGCAATACCGAGTGACCATTGTGGGTATTGCTGAAATTACAACTTCCACATTTTAAGAAGCTGCTTATTGACGGTATTTTAATTAATCCTTTTAAGATCGAATCTACCGGCCGAGACCTGTGAAGTGTTTTACTGTGTCGGTCTTTCCTGTTTGCTTACCTCAGCCAGTTGGTGTGTTATGTAACATTTCAATGACTGTTTTCCTACAGTCAATGTACACAGGCAGCACCATTGTCCTAGGTTCATCTGTGATTTCTTGTTCGTTAAAAGGAGTAGTTGTTGCCGTATGTTGAAGAAGAAGAGCTGCGCAGTGGAATGGCCCTGTCTGAAAGCGCTAAAATACCGCATTTTGAACTTGTTGTAAGTTGTTGAATGGTACCTGCGCCAGCCTGCACCAGTCGCGAGTGAATCAGGTTGTATTAGTGCTTGCATGTGTGTGTTACTGAATAAGTGTCATTGTCTATTAATAAGTCGTCAGGTTCGTATCTATTTATTTGGTGCTTGATTTGAATGTTACCGTCGCTGAAAACAGTTAAAATATTTATTTGCAGTCCTAAAATCTTGTTTCTCTAAATTTGGCGGTAGATATAATTACGTAAGCTTCCGGCCAGAGTCAGATGACATAAAAGTTTTCTGGGTATACCCAGATGAAGGCCACTGTAACTTTGGCCGAAACGTCGGTTATTTAAGTAATAGCCTTACATCATGACATCACCAAGAAAACTTTTATGCCATTTGGCGGTAGATGTTTGTCACATTGACTTGTTCATAGGTTGGAACCACCGTAGGTGGATGTTAATTAAATTGCTATTTAATCGACCGTTTAAAGTGTTAACGACATTTGATTATCTGTTGTTAGCTCATTATTTATGTTCAAAGAACTATTGTGTGCGAGCTTGCACCTGTCTTTTTTTCCTGTTTTATTTAATTGTTCATTAACTCGCGCAACAGTGGGGGGGGGGGGGGGCGGTGGAGGGCGGGAAAGGATGTGACACGTTTGGTATTTTAATGGGACTTGAATATTTTAAGAACTGTGATTACTTATTGATAGTGCACTACTGCATGTTTGATGAAACTTGTACGCTATTGCCTCTGGCCTTGTGGTTCTAGCTTGTTGTTTGGCATGAGGACTGTATTACCAGAGGTGGCGCGGGGTTGCGAACCTTGGTGGAGCGTTGCCGATGTTGCTGTTTGTGTCCAGTCGGCCCCACCGTTACTCGGCCGTGCACCTTGAGTCAAGTATTCCACGCAAAGCGGCGGTCTTCAACCAAGGTCCGACAGCCCCTTTCCCCTCACTGGACACAGTGAAAGAGACTGAAATTGTATACTTGTTGCAACCTAAAATTCAAAATTTAACTGTGTTTCTCATTGAACCTGTTCTTAAAACTCTGCAGTCACCGATATTTCATTTGGCTATTCTTCACTGTAATTAAGTGGTTCTGATTGACCAATAGATTTGTTTGTAATTATTAGAGAATTAATGTTGTAAGTTGTTGTCTTTTCTCATGTCTCACTTGAACTTGAAACATTTAAATATTTTAACAAGTTTCGGTTACTTTTGCTTACTATAATTATCAGAGATTTAATATTGTAATTTCTGCTCTTAATCATGTTACATTTTAGCTTAAGGTTAAATATTTGGACTTCTACATCTACATGGAATACTGCAAAGCACATTTAACTGCCTGTCAGAGGGTTGTGTGATCAAGTCTTGCAACCATTATCTTATTGTTACTACTTCAAGTAGCCATTGATATTCTAAAATTATATTGTGATTATACTTATTAATAAATATAAAAACTACAACCTTCTTTTGTGGGCTTGCCCTTCCACTGCCAAATCCTATATTGCATCAAAGGTTGCGAGACCTTTCTTAGTGAACATGAATGGCATATATCTTGTCTGAAATGCGAAACACTAGGTTAAGCAAAACATATTTTCTGTCGAAAACCTTGTAAAAATAGGATAAAAAAAAGAACTTCGTCCCACAATTTGAAAGAAAGCTGTAGCAAATGAAAGACGTTTCCTTTGACATTCCATAGTTTTGTTTCGGTTCGTAAGAAGCGGGTCCAACGGAATATTTATATTTGGGAGGGGGTCGCCAGAATACTTTCACTCGGAAGTGTGTCACATATTCAAACAGCTTGAAAAACTCTGCATTAGATTATCAACGTCATGTTGGCCTAGTTTGTCCCACTCTTCATCGGTGATTCACTGTAGATGCCACATATTGATTGGTGAGTGGACTCGTCCAAAACCAGCCCTTTCAGTGTATCCCAGGTACGTTCATTTGTGTTCATGTCTGTAGAACATACTGGCCATTCTAACTTGCGATCTCGTTATCATTAACATTCACGTGAAGTGCGTGATGAGCGTGAATACTGCCGACCATTAAGGCAAAATCATAGCCGAAATTGTGGCGATATGTTTGCACTTTATATCGGAGGATGTTATCACCCGTCGCGTATAGCCGTTTCATACCGTTTTACAACCAACAATAGCGTACTGTGACGTCTAAACCCCCCCTTCAAAAAAAAAAAATCAAGTAATCAGCAACTTTCTGCACCCGCTGGACGGTTCGGGTCGACCAAGCGTCCTCCAAAAAGGTCTTCGACGATTGTCTGGTTAATGGCAGATGCGAGTCCCATCTGTGCATTTGATGTAATTTCTGACGAAACCATCCTGCGTGTTGCTGGGCACATCTGTAGCCATCTGTGCGGTGTCTAGGATTCAAAGCTGGAACTCGCCCTACACGTCAGGACTGAAGTTGCTTGTCAGGCAGATTATAACGAACTGTTAAGCCAGCTAAGTCGAAAGACGTCGTCCTGTGGCTGCACTGAGTCGTTATTCAGTAGGGTGGCCTACTTCTCAGCTCGGAGCTGAAATCCGTAATTAATCCAACAGCAGCTATGGTAGCCTTTGATCGACCAGAGAGAAGCACATCACCATTTCCTATATATAATTTTGAACATTTGTCTAAAGCAGCAACCGTACAGTTCAATATACTGTGAAAGGAAATACGCAGTCCCACAAGTTGCTTCAAAATAAATACACTTTATCCAGATTTCAACACTTCTAAAGTTGTCTTCATCTGAAGAATAAAACTATAACATGAGACGTTAACACTTAGAGCATATTATGATCATGTCGTATTAAATAACATTAACTTATTTTCTAAATTACTGGCCATTAAAATTGCTACACCAAGAAGAAATGCAGACGATAAACCGGTTTTCATTCGAGAAATATACTGTACTAGAACTGACATGTGATTACATTTTCACGCAACGTGGGTGCATAGATCCTGCGGAATCAGTACCCAGAACAACCACCTCTGACCGTAATAACGGCCTTGATACGCCTTGGCATTGAGTCAAACACAGCTTGGATGGCGTGTACAGGTACAGATACCCATGCAGCTTCAACACTATACACCGTTCATCAAAAGTAGTGACTGGCATATTATGAAGAGCCAGTTGCTCGGCCACCATTGACCATACTTTTTGAGACTTTTTGAATTGTTGAGAGATCTGGAGAATGTCCTGGCCAGGACAGCATGGGAACATTTTCCGTATGCAGAAAGGTCCGTACAGGACCTGTAACATGCAGTCGTGCATTATCCTGCAGAAATGTAGGGTTTCACAGGGATCGAACGAAGGGTAGAGCCACGGGTCGTAACACATCTGAAATGTAACGGCCACTGATCAAAGTGCCGTCGATGCGAACATGAGCTGACCGAGACGTTTAACCAATGACAACCCATACTATAACGTGTGATACAGCAGTATGGCGATGACGAATACACGCGTCCAATGTGCGTTCACCGCGATGTCGCCAAACACGGATGCGACCATCATGATGCTGTAAATATAACCTGGATTCATCCGTAAAACTGACGTTTTGCCTTTCGTGCACCCAGGTTCGTCGTTGCTACACCATCTCAGGCGCTCCTGTCTGTGATGCAGCGTCAAGAGTAACCGCAGCCATGGTCTCCGAGCTGATACTCCATGCTGTTGCAAACGGCGCCCAAATGCTCGTGCACATGGTTGTTGCCTTGCAAACGACCCCATCTGTTGGCTCAGGTATTGAGACGTGGCTGCATTCTGCGTTACAGCCATCCGGATTAGATGCCTGTCATCTCGACTGCTAGTGATAAGAGACCGTTGGGATCCAGCACGGCCTTCCGTATTTCACTCCTGCATCCACCTATTCCATTGCAACCAACGTGAGCAGCAATGTCACGGGGTAGGCTACAATCCTACTTTATTTATGTTGGAAACGGGATTGTACGCTTTTCTCCTCCTTACACCAGGCATCACAACAACGTTTCACCAGGCAGCGTCAGTCAACTGCTGTTTCTGTTCGTGTATGAGAAATCGGTAGGAAACTTTCCTCGTGTCAGCACGTTGTAGGCGTCGCCACCGGCGCCAACCTTGTGTGAATGATCTGAAAAGAAAATCAATTTATCTCGCAGCATCTTCTTCCAGTGGCTTAAATTTCGCGTCTGCAGCACCTCATCTTCGTGGTGTAGCAATTTTAATGGCCAGGAGTGTAATAAATGCTAGTTACATACAGTCGGATGCCGCTCCTGCCTGCTAGCATGTCGGCAGCCCATAGCGGCCACTTGAACTTTAATTGCTTAAAACCGCCATATCTTAAGCAAGACTTCATGCAGGAACAACCAAGCCTACATTGTTGCCCAATTATGCAGTGACAGGCTTAAGAGAACATCATTATGCCCAGATTTATTGTCAAACGTCGCGTTTGGTTTGGACTTGCCTATAAAGAATGTACATTGAATGTATTCTATTCGGACATCGTTTAGAATATGGCGTTTCTTCATACTCGGCGAACGAGATTTTCGAATATTTTTCTTACATTCTCTACGTGATATTCCATGGAAAAATGAGATGATTCGTGCTCTTAATGTTCATGTTGCATATATATTTTCATATCCATTTTTGAATCTGAACGTTGCTGACACCTTGAATGATATTAAGTAATGTAATCTTTATGAACAGCACTGAGGGTTGGATAGCTTAGAGCACAATGAATAACGTAAAACACTCTACGCTACCAAACAAATATATACATTACACGCCACTCTCCTGTTATCCATGACAATAATTTACTTCATTCAGCAGGGCCTGCAGGTAGTACCAAGCCTTTATGAATGGAAATATTAATTCAGCTCATTATATAAACTCTCTGTATTATTTAATGATGAGCAGCATTGACTTTATGAACAGTATGTAATCTCATAGATAAAATGGTGGCTAATTTCAACAGATCTATCACGCTATTGGTGTGATCAAAGCCAGTTTTTCAGAAAACAAAACATCGGAGAGTTGCATATTGAACACTCACAATGAGTGATAAAATCCATTACGTGGCTGAAATACATATCTAATATAAAAATGCATATCATTCAGAAATGGTCTGTCTATTTAACGAATCGTGTGTGCGAAATTAAAAGTGGGAATATCCTAGTTGACTGATTATGATTTCTCTTGTTTGATTGGAATTAATTCATTTTCATATTGGTGGAATAGACGGGGGAATTTTCTATCTAATGAATGTTACTAGCTCATTCAACAAGATGTGACTGACCAAAGGGTACTGAAGTTGATCTTGACTCACTGAGTTGACTGATACCTTAGATTTCCAAATCACAATTGAACCTTTGCTTATCCTTAATGAAACCAGTAGCTATTAGAACCACATTGCATATATTGTGATGGTTATGTGAGTGAATAGTATGACACTGACTTCGGTTACCGCGAAAGTTCTTGATTCGTTTTGATTCTCCATTCATTATTAGTCTCACCTCGACAATCGTACATAGCAATGTGGACTTTTTCTTTGTGCGGCCACGACCATGTGGTTCAAGGATGACACCTGCTGTTGTATTACGCAGGCAACAGCTGTTCTTAAATCACACATACAAACGCACAGTTGATTATGTAAAACAGCCAAGATCGCAAATTATATTTATCAAGATGACATTGAGATGTAGAGTATTAAATGTAACATCCGATGAAGACAGTTTTATCTGGCGAATCCGATGATGCTAATAAATAAATTGCTTTCATCTTGGCTAATTTACATAATAAATTAATTGAACAGGATACCCCCAAGTAATTTTTGTAAGTTGTTATTCAATTAATATCAGCAAACGCATACCACCCAACAAGAAATGTAATGAGTACCATGAAACTCTAATAATCCGCGCGGTAATACTTGTGGAAAGAAGTCAATGACGTGTATTACTCACCAAATATACGGTGTTGTGGTACACAAATTAACGGAATGATCTCCTCTTAAATTGTACAATAGAAGCTGCATAATGATCACTAGAAAACGCCCTGGAGAACCTCCCTATGATAGAAGAATGACTGACACTTTCATACAAAGCAACTTTATCTTCACACTTACCGATCTCATAATTTGATTCATGAGATCTAAAAATTCATAGCAACAAAATATGCAGATCTAAAAATTAGGTAATTTGAACCATGCAAATGGTGTTTCTTAGCCGGAATGTACGCGTACGACCAGAGTACGTTCCTTTGCTGAATTCATATAATAATCAGAATGAATTACCCCACAGAAAATTATATAGTAAACAAACTAAGATACTATTTTGGCTTTCATGTAGCATGATCCTGAAAAAGACTGGATTACTGTTTTCTATACCTGTAGCTGCAAGTGACATTAGACGCTTGTCCATTTCAAGCACCTGTGACATCATGACAGGCACTCGTGAACTAGTTTCTGCACCACATGGGGAAGCCGTCTCAATTCTGTAGACAATTACGGTAGAACATATTCGCAAGTCTTTGGCGTGTACAGTCTATTAGCTGGATTAGATAACCTCTTTTGGTAGCAAACTGGTCATCTAACTCAGAAAGTGGAGCACACGAGGATAACAGAGACAGACACAAGAAAATAAATGAAAATTCTCTGTTAGTGCTTCCCCTAGTGGCTATTTGTACTCCGAATAGTTAATGACATTTGCGAGATAATTACTAATGTATGGTTCCAAGCCACCACTGACGTCATTGTAAACATCGTACTAGTTAGTACACAGTAATTTGAATTTTAGACTTGACTATTACGATTTACATCGCATTTAGTTCACATTTCGCTTATAGGTTACCTGTTAAAGGAGGAGTTCGAAGTGTCTTCCTTGTATTTGGATGCAATACTGTGTTCGTGTCTGAAAAATTTCGAATTCTTTCGAAAACTCCTGGATCATTTCTAAATTCTTGAGTAGGGTATACAATACTAGGTTCCAGATGTTCAATCGTGTTGAGGGGTATGCTGTACATTTTTGAGGTGACCCGAAACACAAAAATCCAATGGATTTATAGCAGGTGATATTAAGGTCCAAGGTACAGGTCCGCCTCGACCTATCCATCTTTCGCCGTATCTGCGCGTTAGAGGCCAGCTCACAGCAGCAGAAAAATGTGCCGAAGCACCATCATCAATGTAACACATACTCTGATGATGCTGAAGAGGTACATTCTCAAGAGATCCTGAAAGATGAAACCGCAAGTACTTTCGTCCAATACATTTTAGTGGAAGAATGTGTGGCCCAGTGAGTTAATCATTATAGTGAGTTAACCATACATTCTGTGAGAACCTCTGCTGATGTTGTGACTCATGGATAATTTCGTCTGTAAATTAAATGTTACAAACGAAACGAGGGTCGACTACCGCCTGCTCTTGCGTCCGCTGACAAAACATCACTCTAAGGACAAAGTCGGCTTCACTGGTTGGAGGTGGTAAGGCTACAATAAACTGCGATGTAAAGTTCACCATACACTATTGTCGCCTAGTACAGGCACATGTGTGGCACTTCTCGTCGAGGTTCCTAGAGAGTGCTGTACTGCTGCGAACACCATATCCAGAACCGCAGGCATAATTCAAGCAGGCCTACATTCTACTCTTCCACGTGCAAAACCCCATATTTTCTCATGCTCTGATGGACCCTTGTAAATATACGACTTTCGGGATGTCTTCGATCAGGAATTGATTCGTGGTACAAGCGTGCAGCCTCCCTTGCATTGCCATTACCCCTACCGTAGCCCCGCAAGCGGCTTCTAATGAAGTTGCGTGCTTATGGAATATCGCTCCAATTGTACGACTGGATTCGCTATTTCCTATCGCAAGTGTCACAGTTCGTAGTAACTGATGATAAGTCATCGAGTAAAACAGAAATAGTATCTGGCGTTCCCCAGGGAAGCGTTATAGGTCCCCTACTCTTCCTTGTGTTTATAAACGATTTAGGAAACTGTTCGCGGATGATGCTGTCGTTTATTGGTCAGTGAAGTCAACAGAGGATCAAAACAACTGAAAAGCGGTTTAGACAAAATTCCTACATGGTGCGAAAATTGGCAATTGACACTAAATAAAGAAAAGTGTGAGGTAATACACATGACCACTAAAAGAAATCCGGTGAACTTCAATTACGCGATAAATCAGTCAAACCTTACGGTCGTAAATTCTATCAATAAAATAACTGAACAACTTAGACTGGAGAGAACACATAGAAAATATTGCGGAGAAGGAGAACCAAAGGTTACATTTCATCGGAAGAACGCTTCGAAGATGCACCAGCTCCACCAAAGAGACTGCCTACATCACACTTGCGTGTCCTTTCCTAGAGTACTGCTGTCCATTGTGGGACCCTCACCAGGTGGGACTGACGGAAGACATTGAAAAGGTTCAGAGAAGGGCAGCATGTTTTGTTTTATCACATTACGGGGGGGGGGGGGGGGAAGCGTCACGGAAATGTTGCGCGATCTGAGGTGGAATCATTAAAAGAACGACGTTATTCATTGCGGCGAGATCTGTTTGCGAAATTTCAATTATCGACTTTTACTTCTGATGGTGAAGATATTTTTCTAGCACCCACCTACATAGGAAGACATGACCATCACAAAAAAATGAGAGAAATCAGATCGAAAACGGAAGGGATTCGGTGTTCTTTCTGCCTACGCGCTATTAGAGAATGCAACGGTAGAGGAAATTTATGAAAGTGGTTAATGAACCCTCTGTCACGCACTTAAATGTGATTTGGAGAGTATCTGTGTAGATCTACCGTACATGGAATGTATATCCGCAAACTCATCTTTACTGTAACTACAACACAGCAACAAGTGGCACTCCTCAGACGCGACTGATATCATTTGAGACTGTGTACTGTGTCCGTCCAGTAGTTCTACGTTTATGGTGTGATTTCGTCTACACCTTTTGGCAGTGCTCCGTTGTGCAAACAACGAACATAGGACGGCCTCAAGTGCGCAAGGGGTAAACCGTATAATGTTAACTATAATACCGTCAGTGGCGGGTTCGAACCATACATTCATAATCATCTCTCAAACGGCTAGTTTTCAGACCCATGTTTACTGGGACAATTTTGTTCAAATGTTTGTTAAGCTTATGGGACTTAACTGCAGGGTGATCAGTCCCTAAACTTACAAACTACTTATGAACTAGCTAAGATTAAGGACGGCACAAATATCCATGCCCGAGGGGGGATTCGAACCCCCGACCCTAGTGGCCGTGCGGACCGTGACTGGAGCGCCTCAATCCCCTCGGCCACCGCGGCCGGATCCATCGCGTCATCTTCTCACTAAATATGAAGGGGTTCCTTTACGACGAAGTAAACTTAGCGGGTCCATCCGGCCAAGTTTATGACAGAGAAAATTCAGTGTACCACTTTACCTACTTTCCGAAAAAAAAACTCTACAGAGTAGGTGATTTGGAGGTAGAATACTTCACAGTTTGTAAGAGGCGTCTCGGTGAGCCTAATACCGCAGAGAGCCGCACAGTGATATGTGTACGTGCGGGAGCCGTCCATTGGCGTCCACGTCGCCCCTGGTTACTGGAGACACGCGGTCTGAGGGTGTTGTGTGCCGCTGGGGAGCGGCCGCCGCGCGGTTTACTCGTGGCCGGCAGCCGAGCGACCTGCTGGAGACATGAAATAGATTTACCGCGGCCGCCAGTGGGGTCAATCGTGCAGAACAAAAGTTGGCGGCGGCTGCGGCGGCGGCCCCCCCGGGAGGCGCGGGGATTGTGGTGGCGGCACTGCGCGGCCGCAACCGGCCCGCTGGGAACCGTGCCAGCGGCGCCCAATCTGCCGGCCGCCAGCCACCAGCGCAGGGGTGCCCAACTAAGCCCCAGCAAGTGGCGGCCGGACCGATGAACGCAAGTGTTGGCAGCACTGTAGGCTTGCCGCCTTACAGCTGCTGCTGCTGCTTCATTGCTTCTAAAACATTCCCCTCACTTTGCTGTCCTAAGACGAATCAACAATTAGAGATATCAGTACTTTGATTCGCATCTTTCTCCTGGTGTGGATTGTACGAAGTCGGTTGGTTGAATTATTCTAGGAAACTACCCAACAGCCGTTTTTCAAAATTTATTCTTACTGTGCTTACTGGCAGCCGGGGCGATGGGCACAAGTGTTGGCAGGACTGCAGGCCCGCCGCCTTACAGCTGCTGCTGCTGCTGCTTCATTGCTTCTGAAACATTCACCACACTTCGCTGTCCTACATGTACATAGATACTCTGCAAATCACATTTAAGTGCTTGGCAGAAGGTTCATTAACCACTTTCATAACTTTACCGTTCTATTCTCTAATAGCGCGCGGGAAGAAACAACACCCAAATCGTTCCGTTTCGATCTGATTTCTCTTATTTTATTGGGATGGTCGTGTCTCCCTAAGTAGGTGCATGCTAGCAAAATATCTTCACATTCAGAAGTAAAAGTCGGTGATTGAAACTTCGGAAACAGATCACGCCGCAATCAACAACGTCTCTCTTTTAATGATTTCCAACCCAATTCGTGCAAACTTTCCGTGACGCTTTCCCTCCCGTAACGTGATAAAACAAAACGAGCTGCCCTCCTCTGAACCTTCTCAATATCATCCATCAGTCCCACCTGGTGAGGGTCCAACAATGGGTAACAGTACTCCAGGAGAGGACGCACAAGTGTGATGTAAGCAGTCCCTTTGGTGGAGCTGGTGCATCTTCAAAGAGTTCTGCGAATGAAACGTAACCTTTGGTTCGCCTTCCCCACAAGATTTTCTGTGTGTTCTCTCCAGTCTAAGTTGTTCGTAATTGTAACTCCTAGAAATTTGGTAGAATTTATGACCTTAAGGTTTGACTTATTTATCGCGTAATTGAAGTTCAGCGGATTTCTTTTAGTGGTCATGTGCAATACTTCACACTTTGTCAATTGCCAATTTTCGCACCATGTAGAAATTTTGTCTAAATCGCTTTGCAGTTGCTTTTGATCCTCCGTTGACTTCACTGGCCGATAAACGACAGCATCATCCGCGAACAGTCTAAGGGAGCTACTCAGATTGTCTCCTAAATCGTTTATAAACACGAGGAAAAGTAGCGCACCTATAACGCTTCCCTGTGGAACGCCAGATATCACTTATATTTTACGCGATGACTTACCGTCGATTACAACGAACTGTTTCGCTTCTGATAGGAAATTGTGAATCCAATCGCACAATTGTGGAGATATTCCATAAGCACGCAATTTCATTAGAAGCCGCTTTGGAGTACCGTGTCAAAAGCCGTCCTAAGACGAACCAAGAATAGGAGACATTATCAGTACTTTGAAGCGCATCTTTCTCCTGGTGTGGATTGTGCGACATCGGTTGGTCGAATTGTTGTAGGAAACTACCCCTACCCAACAGCCGTTTCTCAAATTTATTCTTACTGTGTTACTAGTTTCCAGTCATGCCATCTTCATTCCCCACCATTTCACATTATTCATATGTCAGACTTTCAGGCACTGGTGTCCTTTGGACCATAACAACCACTTTGTGGTTACTGATACATGTATCGACCATTGCATCCTCTAGTTTGTTCCTGATTAATTTTTGTTAAGGGTCAAGCATCTTAACCATTCACAATTGACTGTGCTTCTTGAATCAATTAGTTTTTGGGAAAAGCCAGTGATCTCTATGCTACCTGAATGTTGAACTACAGAGTGCTGAGCGTGCCAAAGATATTCACATTCTGTTTCTTGACTAATTACAACATTTCTGCTAACAAGTATTACAAGAAAACGAATCAGAAATATGTTTCGACTCACGTGAGTCTCTTACTTCATATATTGACATAAATTTCAAATCCAGAGGTGATCTAACTGATGGAAACTCGTTTGACTTATTACAACATGGCGGACAATGCAAATTTTTGTGCAAAACGTATGAATCTGCAGGCACGCTACAGTTACATGCTCAGGCACCAGAGTTATACATCCCGGTTATACAGAGATCACTGGGGAAAGCGTATATCCGAAGTAGACTGAAGTCAACAGCAACTACTCGTGGGTGGTGTACATATCTGAGATAATACGTCAGTTGTCTTTGTATCTTACAACTACATCAGAGTCATGCGGCCAGCAAAAGAAAACAATTATTATGAATCTCTTATCAGATCTTTAATGGCCATAGATCGCTCATATACATTGATTTTATACAGGATGATTCTTACAATAAAGAAAACAGCATACGACCACATTCGATTATGCTATTTATTTACTAAATAGCGCCGTTCCCGGTTTGAAACTTTCCAGTTCATCGTCAGACGGCTATTTACGTCCACATACATGTTATTTAAATTTTGTTTATGCACATAGTTTTGCTTGAGGCGAAAAGTCCTTGTTTATGTGGTACCCTACAACACAAAAACAATTATTGGACTTGCTTACTTGAGCGTAAATATGACAATGTCACTGAAAAATGTTGTAAATCAAATCTTACAATAGAACTGATTTTACACTGATGACTAGTTCTAGTCGTTAAAGAGTCTTTATCAAATCTGTAACAATTAAAACACAAAATACAGTGAATACACGGTGTATAACGATACAATAAATGTAGTACATTATTTAATCTAGATGTTATCCATGTCAGGTACACAATAAATACAAAACAATCAAATTTTGTATAGGTTGAAGATAACTATCAGTCGATGTAAAAAAAAAAAAAAAAAAAAAAAAAAAAAAAAAAAAAAAAAAAAAAAAAAAAAAAAAAAAAAACAGTGTTTTTATAAGCAGAAAATATTTGTCAAGTTCATACCTTAATTGTGCAGTTATATTAACACATTAGGAGAACTTTTCCTAGTGATGAAACTAAAGTAGATAGCTCCTTTGCTTTATTACGGCTAAGTGGCGATACTTTACAACAGTAGTAAATATGTAAATGTTTTATAATTACCTGACATCATATTCAGGATTGATATTGGATGCGATCTTAGTATGGTACTTATGAATCTCTTATGAGATCTCAGCTGATAACTCATAAGAGATTCATAAGTATCATATTAAGATAACATCTTATATCAATCCTGAATACGATGTCAGGTAATTATAAAACATTTACTAATTTATTACTGTTGTAAAGTATCGCCATTTAACCGTAATAAAGAACAGGAGCTATCTACTTTACTTTCATCACTAGGAAAAGTTCTTCTAATGTCACCAAACACAGCGAAGAGACTGAAATTATTCTATCATTTTCGAACAGAATTTGGGTCTTTGTAAACATTTCAATACCAATAAAGAGTTGATCAACACTGTCTTCTGTTAGACTGTAGATATCTAGTTCTTTTACAATACCGTTTAAACAATACCTACATTTCATAGTTTTGCCCTCATCTTCTGTTTGACGTGCATCTTTGCAGTTTAAAACCTTTTTTGTCTCCTCTAACCTGTTGTGGTAATCTTCACTGCGGAGACTGTCTTGATGCAGCATCCCACATTACTGTACCCAGAGCAAGCGTCTTCATCTCCTCAAAGAAACGGCAACCGACATTAATCTGAATCTGCTTACTATATTCGTCTCATAGTCTCCCTTTGCGAGTTTTACCTCATAAATTTCCTTCCATTGCTAAATTCACATTTGTTGAATGTCTAAGAATGTGTCCTCCCAATCCATCCCTGCATTCAGTCAAGATACGCCAAGAATTCCTTTTTTTTCTCCAAAATTCTGTTCAGAAATTCCTCACCAGTTACGCAATCTACCCACCTAATCTTCAGCATTCTTCTGTATCAGCACATTTCAAAAACCTGTATCTTCTTCCTGTCCGAACTGTTTATCGTCCATGTTTTACTTCCGTAAAAGGCCACACTCCATACAGATGCCTGTAAAGATTTCCTTAGACATAAATTAATATCAGATATTGGTAAATTTCTCTTTTTCACAAAGCTTCTCTTCCCATTGCCACATTGTATTTTATAACCTCTGTTATTTTACTGCCCTGAAATTCAATTCCTTCTACAAATATCTCCTTATTTTCCTTCAAAGCTTGCAGAGTCTACAAATTGAATAACATTGGATAAAGGCTACAACCCTGCCCTGCGCAACCAATGCTTCCCTTTCATATAATCGTTGTCTGCTTTTCTACAAGTTGAAAGTAATCTTCTGTTCCCCATATCTTACTCCAGCTGACTTCAGAAGTTGAAAAAGTGTACTCCAATCAACATTGTCAAAAGCTTTCTCAAATGTTCGGATTCAAATGTTTGTAAATCTATGGGACTTAACTATAGTGGTAATCAGTCCTTAGGCTTACAAACTAAAACTAACATCACACCCATGGCCCATGGAGGATTCGAACCTCCGACGGGGAGGAACCGTTAGCTCAGAAGCAAGACGCCTTAGAGCAATCGGCGATTCCACCACGCCTCTCTTCAAAATTTACAAAAGCTAGTAATGTATGTTTGTTTCTCCTTAATCTATATTAATTCCCGCGTTCCTACATTTTTCCTAAATCCAAAGTAATCCTACCTCTAAACTGAAAATAAAAATAGAAAAATAATAAGATTATATATATATATATATATATATATATATATATATATATATATATATATATATATATATATATATAAGAACGTCCCCTCCAAAGAGCCCCCACTGCTCCCTTACGCATCATTGATTGTGCAGTATGTCTGACCGGTTGAGAAGAACCTTGTACTGGACCACTTCATAGTGCAAGTTACGGATTTTGTAACTTACATAATTTCTCGTGTCGCAGTCGTTCACGGCGACCACACAGCAGATAATTGCAGAACGACATGTTGACCACAGCCGTTTATTAATTCTCAATGCTACCCGTTTCGGTTATTATTTTGTATTTTTGTATTTCGACATGTTAAGCTTGTAGCTAATCTCTGCAAACGCTTGACAATGGTAAATAACCGAAACGGGTAGCATTGAGAATTAATAAACGGCTATGGTCAACATGTCGTTCTGCAATTATCTGAAAGCTGTTATGCCCCATCTATTCACCATTTATATACACAGCAGATACTTGCCTTCACCTTGCACACAAGACTGGCCGTCTATTCTATTTCAAGTAGCTACAAAAAATTAAATTTTTCGCTATCTGAGCCAAATACATTATTAGTACTAACATAAGTCAGAAACAGCCACTGGTTTAATCCTGTAATCCTCCTGTCGCCAGCAAGGAGCCATTCCACACCTGGGAGTGTACCCCTGTTATGCACATAGAGACTACAGTAGCTATTTTTGATTACACACGTCACATCGCTTGGAAACAAGGAGTGTTGATTTCTAAATAGTCTGCAATCAAAAACAGATAACCATGTAGATAGTAGCAATTATTTACATAGATTATAGATGTTCCTAATACTGTCATTAGGCACTGGACTATTGTTTAGTAAGTCAATGTCGTTTTTAAACCAAATTCAGCAAGGAATACACTAAAGGATAATGGGTAATATATTCAATTCTCTGAAGTTCTCAATTTAAACCAATTTCAAAACTACTATCCTTTCACGCTTTTCCACTCGAAAAACAGTGACAAAACGTTAGTTGTCCTATACTTAACACTCTTGAAATATAATCTTCCACCTCGCAGCTCTGAAACTACCTCTTCACAACTCATCACCTTAATTTGACCTTTTATTTCAGTAGAAATTCTGTCTAGTTCCCAGTAAAAGATTAAATAGCCCTCGGACAGCTCACGTCAGCCAAATAAATAGCATCATTTACCCCCACAGCACGCCAGAGAACAGCGAAATTAACCTCTCGGATTGTTTGCAAATTGTACATAGTTAAAGCTTCCATCGTTTTCGGGACGGACAAACAGCACAGCTGAAGTACTGAAAGCTAAATCGTAGCAAGACGACCTTTTAATGTACGAATGTTTCTCCGTAAAAAAAAGAGAGATATTCAACATATCAGAACGACCCTTCCGTTTATACCTTATTTACAGCAGTCATTATTTGTATGCACCATTGCGACAACACCTGAGGTAACTAAATTATCGTTTGAGGTTATGCTCTTTCCGAGTCCTAATTCTAGTGCGGCCACGTTAACGGGGAGGCTGCAGTTTCCAAGTGGTGACGTCAGACACGGACTGCACTCCCTGATTAGCCAACGCAGGATTCATTTACATTCCGAAAGGAAGAGAAATAACAACGAAGGTAACGCCCGAAAATGTGTGGAGTACTTTGCAACGAAACAACTTAGCAATTCAGGAGCACGATCCAAATAAGTTTGCAATTAACATCACTCTGAGAAGAGTTTTGCCACTGATTTCCACTACGTTTGTAAGTCCCACTGTTCAATATACTTGAAGGTCGTACTTCTAAATTTAACATTTACAAAAAAGAAACACCATTGCAGGTTCTGAAAGTCGGTTAATTTTGAAGGGGAATGATATGGTTTGAAAATTAATAACAACAACAGTCACTGCACCGATATCTCGTCAGCCGTAAGGCATCCAAACCCATCACACAACTTCAAAGTACGGAACTATATACGCCAGCAGAAAATGGTGGCATGTAAAATGAATGAAAACCCGTCATTTTAGATTTTTAAGATATCTCACGGTAGGCAAAAAGGCAAAGCAGTCAACCGTCCGATGATTGGTTTCAACGCCACAGTGCTTTATTAGGCATGGTCCTTCTTAGAGGTGGTATGCCGTTGCCTTCCTCCGACCTTCGAACTGACTTAGCCAGCCAGTTATAGGGGGACCTACAGTTTAACGTGGATTCCGAACCACGGTGCGACTCGGTATTTTTCACACGAGCAATACTTCCAGAGGTGAAAGAAGTGGAAAGTGGCGGATGAAAATCCCACGAAGTGGCGGGGATCGAACCCGCGACCTTCCGATTTGTAGTCCGGCAGTATACCACTGCGCTACGGAGCCGCACTGTATTTCAACGTACGACTCGTCAAGCCACAGCTCATGTAGAACATATGGAGCACGGTCGGGAAAATGCATCCCAAGAGAGTATTCTCCATCTCCATCACCAGCAGGTGTCAGCGCGGAAGTCCGTATGCGAGGCCGCACCGAATTGTGAGTGCACACCGGAGGGCTGTCGGGCGCTGTGGGAACTGGCGTGCTACTAGGTACGCCGTCTCTTTCCTCCATCTGCGTTGTGAGCGACCTAGGCTGACGGCATCCACGTGTCAGTGCGATGTGGTGTTGTAAAACTGTGGGCGCCTGTCTCTTCCTACTGCGAAGTTTTCGCTTGTGAAGCAAATTGGAGTATGCGGTGTAGCCGCGCATCGCCACCTTGGTATTTAAAAACCGTCTCTACAGTGTGTTTACATTGGCGTTAGACTTCTTGATGTCAGGGTGAAAGTTTCTAGCTTCTCCTTCTGAATTACATTTTTTCCGTCTGCTGTGTGTTTGAACTTGTTCTAGCTGAATGCCTCTGTACAACGTTATGTTAATGTGACCAAACTGCTTCCTGCTGTACTAACTACTGGAAAACTAACTACAGAAAACATCTATGGCACTTTTAATAAAAATGTGAGGAGAAATAAACTGGTAATCTGTTTAAGAAACTCGAACTAATTATTAAAAATGAAATATCTGATTTATTTTCTAACTGATGTAACTTCATGAAAATTAATAACAATGTCATGTTTATAATTTTAAAATCTTTCAGAGAATGATATAACTTAGATATTTAATCTGCCTTCATAATTATTTTTAAACAAAGATAAACATTTCATTACTGTTAATATATTTAACTCGATTTACACAAACAATTTTACAACAATACCATATTTCAAGAACACTATCCGTGAAATTCCTAGTTCATACAAAATACAATATCAAAACTAAACTATTACAGTAAATACTTTTCCTAACAGAGAAAGTGGACCCCAGGATTAATAGTGAGACCACAAGCTAACAGTAAGATCTTTCCCGACCGTTACTGTTACCATCAGTTCAGCCTAACAACGCGAAGTTGTGCCATAGGAACATGCCAAGTATTTCATGAAAAACTTTACCTCATAAAAAATTCAAAAGATCGTTTGTCCAACGTCATCTATACCTTTTGTCCCCATATATTAAACAAACAGCTTGGCTCATCATTCAAGTCTCAAAATCTCATCTCCTCGACTATCCCACCGGAACGACAACTGCACACAACCACGGTCCCCACGCTTCTGCAGTCTCATCCGCGCGCCTAGCAAAGTCTACACTCTCAATAATCACAACCTTACTTCCCGGCAACAATACTATCACCGTCTCCAATATCGATAGTACTGCCATCGAAAAATAAGCCTGCAACCAAAGATAAACGACCCATGCCTGACTAGCTTGACACTGGTCTCAAATTCGCGGTACATTTGAATATGAAATGTATACTTTCCCATAACAGTTGTCTTACAAGGGGGTTGTGTCCTGAACTGAACTTCTGGCTTTGCAGTACGTTTAAGAGGTGTGTCTGATGTGGATGTAAATTTATTGTGTTCATAAAGAAGACATGAGAAAATACGCTGTTCGCGTGTTTTATGTAGGGCTCAACGCGTAGTGTTTGAACTGTTACTGCCGTGGCTCATTTTATTGCTCAGGTTTTAGCCTATTAGCAAGGAGAGGAGGTTATTAATTTACTCCCATGTTCTATCCTGATTGCTGTCTCATATTCTGTGTGCAATAGTTGTCATTTAATGAGAGGAGAACCTCCTTGCTGGTCAGTAGGCACAAGCTCTGTACATTACAGGCGATTGTGACCTTGCTTGTTAAAGTTTCGCGGTTTCGACATAGTGCCGGTGCCTGTTCCTAGTTGTTATCTCGTCACGTAATGCTTCCGTTTTCTTGCTTGGCGTGTTTGTCTTGCGGCTGTGCCTGTTTCTGCTACAAGGGTTTCTATATTTTCTTATGGCCCGTGCCTGCTATATTTGCCAAGAAGCGTTGAGAGATTCATTGCGCCGTTTTCTGTCACTTTAATTTAATTTAATATAAATTAGAGGCGTCGTTAGTGTGGTTGACGTGCGTCATCCCCTTTCTGTGAATGTGGGTGACCTGTCCCTGTAGCCGTCCAACGCTGCGCCAATTGAGTGGTACCAATGAGGTGTCACTGTCACTTTCACCACTACGACGTCTGTTCACGTTGATACAAACTTCCGGGACCTACTTGTATATATGAGTTTCCAGGGTTCAGCCGATGCCAACTAAATGTATATTTTGGTGCTGTGCTCCTGTACATATCTACCGGGTGATCAAAAAGTCAGTATAAACTTGAAAACTTAATAAATCACAAAATAATTAAAATAGAGAGGTAAAAATTGACACATATGTTTGGAATGAGATGCGGTTTTATTAAAAAAAAGTTTTAAAAATGACGCAGTAAAAATATTAATGAGAGTGGCAGCAGATGACAAATTCTCACTACTAAAATCCTTCTAGGTCATAGGTTTTACGCTCAATTAATCTGGTGTTGAATGTTTCGATAATAGTGTATCCACCGGTGCTGTTTAAACAAGACTGGCATTCAAGTGAATCTTCTGATCGGAACTGAAAGTGCCTCACCATAACTCCGGAGATGCTTTACAGTGCTGTTCACAAATTATTCCTCGACGACAGCTATTGTTGAGGAATAGTGGTGAACATATTGAGCATTTCCTATAAAGAACATCATATTTGCTTTCTTTTAATTTGTTATGCTAATTACTGTTTTTCTGATCAGGTGAAGCCCCATCTGTCGGACATGATTTGAAAGTATTTCATTTTTTTAATTTTTTTTTCCTAATAAAACCCCATATCATTCCAAGCATGCGTGTCAATTGTTACTTCTCTGTCGACATTAATCGATGATTTATTAAGTTTTCTGATTTATACTGACTTCTTGATCACGCAGTATATTAAGGCATATTAATGATTAAGGTGAAAAAACTTATGGCTTTGGTTTATGCAAATCTGGTGTAAGGGTTTGACTTCTCGAATTTATATATATTCAAGTTTAAGTTACGTTCTTTGGTTAATTAAGGAAAGGGACTTTTTGGTAAATTGCTTATTGTATTTTATATGCTTTAATTGAGGTCGTTGCCCCGCTGATCCGAATAGATTTTCCTTCCTTAGGTTAACTCTTAACTATTGTATTTTACAAGTTCTTTTGGTCTTCGCTTTCAGGGGCCAATTGATAAATTTTACATTATATACTTATGTCTAATGCAAGTCGCTGCCCCGATGAAGTAAATCAATGATCCTTAAAATAATAATTATATCCTGTAACTTTAAATACTGCAGCCCACTGTATAGCTTTTGGTCCCGCCATTTCTCTCCGCAGCCTCCTGCGCTGCACTTTGTCCTTGTAGTGACTTTTCAACAATAATACCCGAGTAAACTGGAAACACTAATATTTATTTCAAGCAATGTGACTGCTGTTTATTTCTGTAAGTTTGTTTAAGTGCTGCCAATATGAGAATGCTGAGTGTCGTCAAATGCATATACTTCTGCACTGATTGTGGCCTCACATAAAGAGACTCTGGTCAGCTTCTTTAACGCAGGTAGCTGTTGAGTTTTAGTAGAACTACTTTTTGTCCTAAATGGGCCATTGAGGAGGAGCGCTTGTAGTTCGTGGGTCTCCCAGTCCTGTACACTTTGCGGACGTGTAATAGCCATCTGGGCGCGAACTGTAAGCGTCGCGGCTTGAGAAATTTAGTCAGGGTGTAGCAGCTTTTTTATTTTATTCACGCTCGTAATAATGTGAGTTTGTCATGATCATTAATTTCAATTATTTTTCTGGTCATATTTCTACTAATAAACTGTGTGTGAAACGGTTGTAGTTACCTTCAGTGATTTTATGCTTAGCCGAGCGCATTACTGATCCTAACGTGTTATGCTACTATGCTTCAGGTGATCCAAGCCTTATGTTTGTATTCGGTTCCCTTGCCTGAGGCAGGTTATTTCAATCGATTGTGAACTACGAGCGGCAGACTGCGTATTGCGAGCGGCAGTTGAGGCCAGTAGCGGCTCGCAGTCTACAGTTTGTAACGGAAGCACTAGTTTCCCCACGAGGCTGATAGTGCCAGGGTTAAAACTGTGGTCATCATTCACAGTTTCCCCAATGGAGTACATAATATTTTTGATGATATTTCTTGGTGCTGTAGAGCATAGATTAAATGACTATTCCTACATTGTTGCTGAATATATTTGTGATTAGGAGCGTGTGTTTCACATTTTTCTGCGTATTTTTAATGGGGTCGCATTCTTACTCAGGTTCATATTTTAGTGCAATGTGCATTTTTTCTCATATGGATAATTAAAAATATATTATAGAGTTGTTTGTTCCAGTGTTGGGACATGCATCTTTACCTTGTTTGTATAGTCTATGGGACTTAACTACGGGGTCATCAGTCCATCTTTACCTTGTTCATAATGAACATCGAATTCTAGTAATTTAATAATTTCCCGTTCGATTTGATGAATGTCCCAATTACAGTAATTTTAAATGCATATAATTTATAACCAGTCTATAGTTGTTTGCCCACATTTTAGTATAATTATTCTTTTAATGAAGAGACGTAATTGTCATATAAGGACTATAAGTAGAATGAGATGCACCAACAACTGTAATGTTAATTTTTAATAATTATTCGCAACCACGTTCGGTGGCCATGTTTCCATCTTCAGGGCGTGCATTTAAAAGAAACGTATGGGCCATGTGGTTATACAGAAATACAGTAACTTATGGGAAATACGGGTATACAGAATTACAATAACGTAGGTCATGAAATATTATAGTACAAATAGATAACATAAAATTAAGACATCTTTAGGTCCTACATTTAAAAGAACAAAATTATATAAGTCATATTTATTCAGTAACATAAATAACCGCTTACTATCATAATACTGAACCATACAAAAAGTGACCCATAGAATTTTGTTCCTTTTATTGGAGGACCTAAGATGTTTTAATATTATGTTGTTACATTATACTTTGTCATTATCTGTGTTACTGTATTTCTGTATAATCATATGGCTCATATGTTACTGATTTCGGTATAAAACCATTTGGCTCATTTTTGTTCATTTAAATGTAGGGACTGAAGATAGTGGAATGTCCACCGAAACTGGATGGTAATAATTAGTAAAAATGAAACAATATTACAGCTCTTCGTGCATTTCATTTCTACTTATATATTCAGCTGAAGCTCCGCCAATTAAACTAAAAGGAGCATGACCAAAACATAAGGTTTAGCGTTATATTTTACTTAAATGTAGTAGTCCTGTCGTAGTTCTGCACATTACAAAACTTTACGTGACTAATTTCGGTCTAGATAAGTCACCATTATCAAATGTAATTAGCCTAAATTATTTTTGAAATAACGATTGCCTTAAAATAAATATAACTATTTTCAGCACTTCCTTATTGGTCTGCAATCTCAACACCTCTGCTAGAAAATAATCATTCAGTAATGGCATAACAGGTGATTATCTGTGTGGGACTATTTGACCACATGTCATATGTATAAGCAAACTTTGTAATATTTGCCTTTATGAATCTGCTTTTGTTCTGAAAAATTGTCAAGCAGTTATGCGAGAAAGCTGTTTACTAAAGTTTGGAAGCCCGTCAAGCATTAATGACGTACGTTACTATTACTAAATTTGCTCAAAAACTCCTGGCCATAGCAGATACATCTATATAGATTTCTCAACCTGTTAATATTGACAATATGTAATTTGCAGTCTTGAACACAGCACTGGATAGCATTAATTATTGAATCAGGTTACAGTATTGTCAAAAGACTAACAAAAGATTTTAAATTAAATGCATTTTAAAGGCTACCGCAATTGTAAATGTGCAGAGCAAACAGTTATTTTTTGTTAATGTTGTTTTTAAGTGGTAGTGTACAGCCGGGATGTACTTTAACGTGTCATTCTTGTGCCAGAGCTGTAAAATACTTTTATTTGTTATATTCGACCGGTTTCGGCAATTGCTACCATCGACAGGAGACAAACAACATATTTTACAACGACAAAAAGGAAACATTTTTCCTGATGTTGCTGTAGTCAGGAACCATGTTATCTCGTTGTTGTTAATTGAAAATATTTTGATCATCTACAGTTGCTGGCAGCAGTTGCCGAAACCAGTCGAATATAACAATTAAAATATTTTACAGCTCTGACACAACAATGGTTTCGAGTTATTTCTTGGACAAAGCGCTTTCCAGTACTATGTTCAGGATTATAAATGACATATTCTGACATACGTTCGATTGTATACTGAGTGCTCTACGTGTGCTCTTCAAGTTTTGCAGGTTTCCTGGTTTGGTTATTTACCATGAGAAGCTGTAACATCGACAATTTATGGGATTTGGTGAAGGTTTGCGGATATGGTACATTTAAGAGAGCCATATTTCGTTGCAAGTACAACTTAAGATAACTGCTTTATCTGGTGTAATTTCTATGTACGTGTTGTTATCCGTGTAATGGGCAGTGCATTCTTTATGGGTACTTTTGGATTGTTGTTGTATTGCATAACAAAGATATATAGCACATAGGTTTTTATTCATGTTGTTCCATGTTCTGGTATTGTTTGCGGGAATTGCGGTAGGATGAAATTCTCACACATACAGTTTAAATGCAGCACGCTATTTATTCTCTTCTTCAACGCGGATGCACACAAGGAGAGTGTGGATGAATTGAAAACAACACACACATGATGCTGCTCAGGCCCGGTAACTTGCTGGGGGTGAGAAGGAAGTGAATATGGATTGGCGACTTCTTATAAGGGGAACACCAAGTATGGTACCAACGGATTTATTCCAATGGGCTTTGATTTCTAAGAAAATCGAGATCAAATTCGCAGCAAATTACCATGCGTAACGTGTCTACTTACACATGGCGGTTATCTCTCAGTGAGATAGTGTGGTGTAATCGGCAAGGTGCTACGCTCCCATTCAGGAGACGCGGGTTCGATACCTAGCGGCAAAACAATTTTTAAAAATTGGAATTGATACTTTTTGTATTAAAAATTAAAGATAATTAAGCAAAGAAAAAGATATAAAGAAAGAAAAACATAAGTAATGAAAAGTCAAACGATTAAAAAAATAACCAAGAAATAAAAAAATAAAAAATCTTCACCTTTGGGTCATTTATTTTTCACTTTTCTTCGTTTCTCTTCATTTATTGTGCGTAATTATATGCCTTTATACCCACTCCTGGGTTACAGAACGGTCAGGAACTGTAAACATAGGTATTAAATGTTGCCCAAATATTATAGGTATTATTAGGTATTAAAAAAGACTGTTTACTGATTTCGAAATATGCTTCAATCGCCTTAAAAGTGTGTTCGAAAAAACAAAATGAATAAGATAATCGTCACGCAATACATAACATATTGAGCGAATGTTACATGTTATTATCCTGACCATTTACATAAGAATGTGTATAAAAATACATAATTATGCCCAGTCATCGGACAGGCGTGAAAAGTAATTCACCCATGTCGGACTTGAACCCAGGTCGCCTGCATGGCAGCCTCGCATCTTACCGATTACCCCACGCTGTCTCGCTGAGCGGTGACTGCTACCCATGACAGGTTAAGCGTGGTAATTTTCTGCGAATTTGATTTTGATTTTCTTAGAAATCAAGGCCCATTGGAACAAATACTTTTAGCTTCATAGTCTGGATGAATTCCCTCACAACATATCTACGACCAATCTAATTCCGTTGCTACCATACTTAGTGTTCCCCTTGTTAGAGTGAACATCCTACTTCGGCTGGTGTGCCGGCTTAAACGTGGAACGGCGTTTACTCCTGGTGAATGTGGTCTTCAACCAAACATTAGAGTTCTGGATGTTCCAAGAAGGCAGTTTCCCCTTCTGTAGTGGCCCTGCCGGCCGCGGTGGCCGAGGGGACTGAGGCGCTCCAGTCACGGTCTGCACGGCCACTAAGGTCGGGGGTTCGAATCCCCTCTCGGGCATGGATATTTGTGCCGTCCTAGTTCGTAAGTAGTTCATAAGTAGTTTGTAAGTTTAGGGACTGATGGCCCCGTAGTTAAGTCCCATAAACTATACAAACATTTGAACATTTGTAGTGGCCCCTTTAAGTTAGGCCGCAACGTAATAGGCGTGTTACGTGTGTTGCTTATCACGAAGGCGTTAGGTCTTTATACATAAAAAAGGTGTAATATTATTGTAGACACTTAAGCGGTACATTTGTGGTTTAACCTCATTTATAGCTTCCGGAACAATAGAAATGAAACGCACCCGTATATTCGCTTCGCTACGATTGGAGAAAATTATTCTTGTCCTCCCTTGGTTGATTTTCTGGTCAGGAGGAACGAAGAATCTAGTTCGCGACATACCAGTATGGTACATGAATAACACTGATTTTTATCTTCAGGTTGGTACAGTGTCCCAGTACGTAGACACAATCTATTCTCAATCCCTGAGTGTTGGGAAACGTTACACTACCGAAAAGTCATGACTGACAAAAGTGCTACCATCCTTGACATTTAGATTATATATTGTTATTATTATTATGATGTAAGAAACACGTGGGTAGGCTGGGGCGATCTGAAATTAATTGATAATGGAGGACTTTGAAGATCGTGCACTAGAGTCAGCCGCGTTGAAACCTGCTTGGTTATTATTTTATTTTATTTTTATTTTTTTAAGAAATGTTCAAATATTTGTGAAGCTTATGGGAAATAACTGGTGGATCATCAGTCCCTAAACTTACAAACTACTTATGAACTAACTTATTTTAAACACAAACATCCATGCCCGAGGGAGGATTCGAACCTCGGACGCGGGTGGCCGGGCAATCCGCAACGTGACGCTACAGACAGCTTGGTTACTCAAGCGCGGCCTTGCTTTTTATTATTTTTTTTTTCTCAGATATGTAGACGACACTTTTGTTGTTTGGCCTCATGGTACTGAGAACTTGAATTGTTTTTTTGGAACTTCTAAATTCAATCTACCGCAACATCCATTTCACAATGGAAGTGGAAAAAAATTATTGCCTTTCCTTCCATGATGTGTTGGTCAGGAGAAAGGCAGATGGTATTTTGGAACATGCTGTTTATAGGAAGCCGACTCATACTGATTTGTACCTGAAAGCTGATAGTTGCCACCAACCAGTTCAGCGTGAAGGGGTTCTTCGAACATTAGTGCATAGGACTCACGTCATTTCTGATCCGGAAAGTTTTCCCACTGAGCTGTCCCATCTGGAGGTAACTTTTCGATAGAATGGCTATGGTGAAGGATAGATTAAAAGAGCGTTGCGCTATCGACCACATGTGCAACGGGCTAGTGATGATAGCACATAGTCGGCACCCACGTCAGTGGCCTTTCTGCCATACGTTGGCAGCACTTCCAACAAGATTGACCGCATTTTGTGTAAAAACAATGTAAAACGTGTGTTTCGTCCATCTAAAATTAAGGCTCTGTTTGCATACGGTTTGCTCAAGGCGGGTGTCTATCGTATCCCATGCAGCTGTGGCATGTCTTATGTTGTTCAAACTATTAGGAGTGTTGAGGAACGTTCTATTGTGCACAAACGTCACACACGTTGACAAAAGCCAAACATATCTGCTGTGGCCGAAGACACAACAAAATCACCCTATGGAATACAACAAAACTGAAATTTTGGCATTCAGTTACTGGGACTGTGTTATCAAGGAAGCGATAGAAACAAAACTGCCTGACAAGCTTATGAATAAGGATGGAATGTTTTGCTTAAATTCCGCTTGGGATACAGCTCTCTCACTTATCAAAAAACAAAGGGACATCCGTCGAGATATTTATAATCGATATCCTGATCGTTCTCATCTTTGGTCGCGTCGGCGCTGTGTGCTTGCTTGCTCGGTGCGTGTCTTTCCGGTTTACTCATTGAAAACCGAGCTTCTAAAGATCGTTGCACATTGCTTCCTCACTGCAGTTTCGCCTTGAAAATAGCCGTGTGATCTCCTGCCTAAATATCGGCAGTCGTCGATTTTGATACTTGGCTGCATACTCGTAAGTTTTTCGAAGTTGTCAATCGCCAGGAGAAATTAAGGAATCACATGAAAATTTTAGCCGGCCGCGGTGGCCGAGGGTACTGAGGCGCTTCAGTCACGGTCTGCACGGTCACTACGGTCGGGGGTTCGAATCCCCCCTCGAGCATGGATATTTGTGCCGTCCTAGTTCGTAAGTAGTTCATAAGTAGTTTGTAAGATTAGGGACTGATAGCCCAGTAGTTGAGTCCCATAGGCTTTACAAACATTTGAACATTTTTTTGAAAATTTTAATCTTGCTCATATACACAATAGATGCTGTCTTATGGACATGAAAGTGCAACAATGCCTTATTCTATTCTTAAAATAATTCAGGGCTAATTTGTCATGATGGCCAGATATGTACGGATTCGATTTACGTCATACTTTCATGGGAGAGATCTAGTATGCGTTAATAAAAATCTAGACAAGCAGACGCGAAAAGAATTTATTTTTTATTTTTTATTTATTTAATTTTTTTAACAAGAAAAATTATATCTTCGCTCCTGTGATTGTGTATTAATTTTCGTAAAGTCTTTTGAAGTTGTAATGAGTAAAGGCGCACTTGTTCTACAGACAATCCGCTACTTGTTCCCGTTACAAATGTTTGCAGTGAAACAGCAGCTGTAAGTGTTCAGTTTCCTCTGCGATCAAGGTTTTCATTACGGATAAAAATAATTGCATATTAATTTGTCTGTAAGGCCTACGAAAGTTGCGGCTGGTGACTACTTTGAAGCACAGTAACAGGTGGAAACATGCAACGCTTTTGTATCGGTTGTGAATAAATAGTTGTCACTATTTAAGTTCCAACCCTCGTAAATATCCTTGTAAAGCTGGGTTTTTAGGTAGTACATTCAAAATGTTTGGCCCCTTAATGTACGAGGCACGTCGAGAAAGTAATTTCCGTTTGGTAATAAAATGAAATTGTACACAGATATAGAAGAAATTTTTATTGCACAAAATTCTACAACTCTTAAACTGCTTTTCCGCATAACTGTCCAAATTTTGCAGGCATTTGTCATAGCGTCGCACCAGGTTTTGTATACCTTCTTCATAGAAATCTGCCGCCTGTGTCTTCAACCAGTTGGAAACAGTTTTTGCCAGCTCGTCGTCATTGGGGAAAGTCCATAGCTACAGCATTAATCGTAAACCTACGGTTTTCTTGATCTTGTCATCAATCGCGTGAACCAGTTCTTCTGTAACCAAAGATAGACGCGCACCTCGTTCTTCATCGTGCACATCACTACGCCCGCCATTGAACTGTCGGACCCATTTTCTCACCATCGAATCACTCATCGCATTTGGTCCGTAAACATCGGAAATTTGCCGATAAATTTCACTCGGTTTCACTTTCCTCGCATTCAGAAACCGAATCACCGACCTGCTGTCTTATGGACATGAAAGTGCAACAATGCCTTATTCTATTCTTAAAATAATTCAGGGCTAATTTGTCATGATGGCCAGATATGTACGGATTCGATTTACGTCATACTTTCAAGGGAGAGATCTAGTATGCGTTAATAAAAATCTAGACAAGCAGACGCGAAAAGAATTTATTTTTTATTTTTTATTTATTTAATTTTTTTAACAAGAAAAATTATATCTTCGCTCCTGTGATTGTGTATTAATTTTCGTAAAGTCTTTTGAAGTTGTAATGAGTAAAGGCGCACTTGTTCTACAGACAATCCGCTACTTGTTCCCGTTACAAATGTTTGCAGTGAAACAGCAGCTGTAAGTGTTCAGTTTCCTCTGCGATCAAGGTTTTCATTACGGATAAAAATAATTGCATATTAATTTGTCTGTAAGGCCTACGAAAGTTGCGGCTGGTGACTACTTTGAAGCACAGTAACAGGTGGAAACATGCAACGCTTTTGTATCGGTTGTGAATAAATAGTTGTCACTATTTAAGTTCCAACCCTCGTAAATATCCTTGTAAAGCTGGGTTTTTAGGTAGTACATTCAAAATGTTTGGCCCCTTAATGTACGAGGCACGTCGAGAAAGTAATTTCCGTTTGGTAATAAAATGAAATTGTACACAGATATAGAAGAAATTTTTATTGCACAAAATTCTACAACTCTTAAACTGCTTTTCCGCATAACTGTCCAAATTTTGTAGGCATTTGTCATAGCGTCGCACCAGGTTTTGTATACCTTCTTCATAGAAATCTGCCGCCTGTGTCTTCAACCAGTTGGAAACAGTTTTTGCCAGCTCGTCGTCATTGGGGAAAGTCCATAGCTACAGCATTAATCGTAAACCTACGGTTTTCTTGATCTTGTCATCAATCGCGTGAACCAGTTCTTCTGTAACCAAAGATAGACGCGCAATTCGTTCTTCATCGTGCACATCACTACGCCCGCCATTGAACTGTAGGACCCATTTTCTCACCATCGAATCACTCATCGCATTTGGTCCGTAAACATCGGAAATTTGCCGATAAATTTCACTCGGTTTCACTTTCCTCGCATTCAGAAACCGAATCACCGACCTGCTGTCTTATGGACATGAAAGTGCAACAATGCCTTATTCTATTCTTAAAATAATTCAGGGCTAATTTGTCATGATGGCCAGATATGTACGGATTCGATTTACGTCATACTTTCAAGGGAGAGATCTAGTATGCGTTAATAAAAATCTAGACAAGCAGACGCGAAAAGAATTTATTTTTTATTTTTTATTTATTTAATTTTTTTAACAAGAAAAATTATATCTTCGCTCCTGTGATTGTGTATTAATTTTCGTAAAGTCTTTTGAAGTTGTAATGAGTAAAGGCGCACTTGTTCTACAGACAATCCGCTACTTGTTCCCGTTACAAATGTTTGCAGTGAAACAGCAGCTGTAAGTGTTCAGTTTCCTCTGCGATCAAGGTTTTCATTACGGATAAAAATAATTGCATATTAATTTGTCTGTAAGGCCTACGAAAGTTGCGGCTGGTGACTACTTTGAAGCACAGTAACAGGTGGAAACATGCAACGCTTTTGTATCGGTTGTGAATAAATAGTTGCCACTATTTAAGTTCCAACCCTCGTAAATATCCGTGTAAAGCTGGGTTTTTAGGTAGTATATTCAAAATGTTTGGCCCCTTAATGTACGAGGCGCGTCGAGAAAGTAATTTCCGTTTGGTAATAAAATGAAATTGTACACAGACATAGAAGAAATTTTTATTGCACAAAATTCTACAACTCTTAAACTGCTTTTCCGCATAACTGCCCAAATTTTGCAGGCATTTGTCATAGCGTCGCACCAGGTTTTGTATACCTTCTTCATAGAAATCTGCCGCCTGTGTCTTCAACCAGTTGGAAACAGTTTTTGCCAGCTCGTCGTCATTGGGGAAAGTCCATAGCTACAGCATTAATCGTAAACCTACGGTTTTCTTGATCTTGTCATCAATCGCGTGAACCAGTTCTTCTGTAACCAAAGATAGACGCGCACCTCGTTCTTCATCGTGCACATCACTACGCCCGCCATTGAACTGTCGGACCCATCTTCTCACCATCGAATCACTCATCGCATTTGGTCCGTAAACATCGGAAATTTGCCGATAAATTTCACTCGGTTTCACTTTCCTCGCATTCAGAAACCGAATCACCGACCTGATTTCACAGGCGGCGGGATTTTCAATCAACGCCGACATTTCAAACAAGCACAACAAAGCGTGCGTAACTGACAGCGATCTCCAAATGGCGCACGTTCTTCTCCTTGATAAACATCGTCTACAGCGCATGTGCGGAACTGCAATCGCAGCGCTGCAGCGGAGATAAATTGAAACGGAACTTACTTTCTGGACGCGCCTCGTATTATTACAATTTCATAAAATATCGATGATTCAATCGGGAAGGAAGCAAATGGGCTATGCATTCACAGAGTTGTTGGATATCTTCACGAATGAATTTTGTGTTTAGTTTTGTCCACAGAGCGCAAACTTTCTTGGTTGAGTGGAGATGCGCCGACCTGGATAAGTAAGGTAGCATTTAGCAAGCTCTAAGCAAGCAGTAGAACCTCTCGCCATGAACTGGAGATCATTATTTTGTTTAAATGAAGTCTTACTATGGCTTGCTGAGGAGAGCAGTAAGATAGCAAGTAGAACATCACCAAAATATCATCCGAGTTTAAGGAACAGTGGATTACAACCAAAGAAGCCCTGTCATAAATTTCATACGTACACCTTACCTGGCATCGGGTCGTACGGCGAGAGTCGAGCAGGAATCCTATGACAGAAGCCCCGTCTTCGATGGTCATGGCTATTCAACTGGAATAGCGTAAAAGAGGAGCAACTTTTCAAAACGCATTTTGTCCACTGGTGAGTTTGATATAGAATCCGGTATTTTCTTAACCGCTCCACACAATCCTGCAATCATATTGTGTCAAAACGCATTTTAACACCTTCAAAAAGACCGTCGAAAAGTAACAGATGCAACAAATAGCATTTCGTCCTCTAGTATGATTGAATCAAACTGCATTAAGTCCAACAGTTGTCTTTATTTTGTTTCATTAAGCTGTGTTGCCTGCAATGTAATACTCGTGGACTAAAGCGAAACCATTTAACTGACAAACAATGATCAGTTAATATTCATTTTCAGTATTACAGCATTGTTGTTTATGAACGTTTATCATTCTGTCTGTTAGGAAGTCAGGCATAAAATCATTGTTGTGCTAAGATGGAGAGTATTATAGCGAGTGAATGTGTGGAGAGAAAATGAAACGTGGAACGAGAAGACGAATGAAGAGAAAATCAAAGAGGACAGATTGTGCAACAGAACCCAACGAAACGCACTTTGTCCATCACTAAAGTGCTCATAGCTTGAAAGTATAAAAATCAATTTCCTTGTATTAAACACATTTGGATCAAAAGCCCTACCTGAGTATGTGGTGTAAAATTCGGAATAATTAATCGAATATTTTTTGCGGTATTCGTTTTTTGCTTCTCCTGAAAAATTTACTTTTTGGGACATAATGCGTTTTGAAAAGTAGCTCCTTGTATCATCAACGAATACAATTTTCAAATAACGCCGACATTGGAAACAAGCACAACAAAGCGTACGTAACTGACAGCGATCTCCAAATGGCGCACGTTCTTCTCCTTGATACACATATATCTACGTCTGCAGCGCATGTGCGGAACTGCAATCGCAGCGAGATAAATTGAAACGGAACTTACTTTCTGGACGCGCCTCGTATTATTACAATTTCATAAAATATCGATGATTCAATCGGGAAGGAAGCAGATAGGCTATGCATTCACAGATTTGTTGGATATCTTCACGAATGAATTTTGTGTTTAGTTTTGACCACAGAGCGCCAAACTTTCTTGGTTGAGTGGAGATGCACCGGACCTGTATAAGTAAGGTAGCCTTTAGCAAGCTCTAAGCAAGCAGTAGAACCTCTCGCCATGTACTGGAGATCATTATTTTGTTTAAATGAAGCCTTACTATGGCTTGCTGAGGAGAGCAGCAAGATAGCGACTAAAACCTCACCAAAATATCATCGGAGTTAAGGAACAGTGGATTACAACCAAAGAAGCACTGTCATAAATTTCATACTTACACCTTACCTGGCATCGGGTCGTACGGCGAGAGAAAGTCAAGCTGGAATCCTATGACAAAAGTCCCGTCTTCGCTGGTCATGGCTACTCAACTGGAATAAAAAATGTTCAAATGTTTGTAAATCTTATGGGACTTAACTACGGGGTCATCAGTCCCTAAACTTACAAACTACTTACGAACTAGCTAACACTAAGGACGGCACAAATATCCATGCCCGAGGGGCGATTCGAACCCCCGACCGTAGTGGCAGTGCAGACCGTGACTGGCGCGCCTCAGTTCCCTCGGCCACCGCGGCCGGCCAACTGGAATAGCGTATCATCAATGAAGACAATTTTCAATTAACACCGACATTTCAGACAAGCACAACAGAGCGTACGTAACTGACAGCGATCTCCAAATGGCGCACGTTCTTCTCCTTGATACACATCGTCCACAGCGCATGTGCGGAACTGCAATCGTAGACGCTGCAGCGGAGATAAATTGAAACGGAATTTATGTTCTGGACGCGCCTCGTATATACATTGAAAACATGTAAACAATGATATGGTACGTAACTAAAAAAGTACTCCCAATTACAGGGTTTTCTGGCCTTCTAAAGAGTTTCTTGATAAGATATATCTATCTGTTGTTTCCATATTTGGAGAACGAATGATGGTTATTCGATAAGAATTCCTCGTCGTTTATCTGACTTGGGCCTTAGCTTGAATGGATTAGAACAAATGTAGATATTGGTTGCTTCAGAAATGACTTACCAAACTGGCTTACTGCAAGTAAAATAAAATCTCAACTTTGCACACGGAATTGGTGCCATTAATACAACATTATTTCAATCCCAACGGACACCTTTTCCGAAAGTAATTAATCTAACGCCAGTATATGACATAAAGGCATACCAGTGTGTTCACCACTTAGGTGACGGTATATGGCAGTACATAAGTCATCAGTGTAGTATATTTAGCTTTAATTCTTTAAATAATCATATCTCGATAAAGGATAATGTTTGCAAGGGGAAAAAATAAATTTTTAATGCATATATTTACCTACCTTCGTTCCTTGTGTGAACATTTACACCAGGTTAAAGGGTAGAAACAAAGTGTATTTGAAAGGTCCAAGAAAAACCGTTTTAACAGGTACAGTTCGAGTAATATTATAGCAGTGCACATGAAGATCATACTATTGGCCGAGTATCAATTGCAGCGCAAGTCTGTCTTAAACCCGAAACTGTTATCGCTTGATCCTAGTTGGGACGCGCCTCGTATTTGCGGCATGTATTGTGAGAATAGCGTCCTTATCTCGATACGCAGAGACGAACCGTGCCTCAGGTGGCGTCTGCGGAATCGTTCATTTCCATAGATCGATGCCGCCGGCGCTGCGGAATACATTAGACTTGAGTCAGCTACAGCAGGTGGCGACGCAGAGTGCGGCTGTCTCAGTCGGCACGCTTTCCCTCCCTCGGCTGCCAGCAAATGACTTCCGATGGCGACGAGTAGGCGCCCCCTTCCGGCGCTAAAACGCGACCTCCTCGCCATTGTGCAGGCCAGGAAGCGAAAACTCTGTGTGCAGATGTTTCTGCAGGCAGCGCCGGGCTCTTTGATGTCGGCGCGCGCCGCGGGTTCCTCAGACCCGGCCGGCTGCAATGAGGAGGGGTGCCGCCATCTTGCGACCCGAGCTCCGCAAACTCAAATACGACCTCTCGTTTGCGCGGCCGTTCGGCAGTGCTCCACCGGCCGTGGGGCAGCAGCCCTCGGCTTGGGGTGGGTGGCTGGCTTTGAGGGGGCCGCCACCGCCGCCGCCACCGCCGCTGTTAAATATTTGCGCACAGTGTTCCGCGTGATGGGCGTGCCGCGCTGCGCAGAAGCCGCCGCTGACTCGGCCGCCGACGCCTCGGGCCACAGGCCAGCTTATTCCGCCTGCGGTTCCCTAAGAGCCATCGTCAAACCGGCGATCAAAATTGCTTCTCTGAAAGGAGCAACGGCGCAACAGCGTTCGCCGTCCGTTCTCTGCACTTGCTGGCCATCGTAACGGCACAACCGAGAACGATCCGAGGTACCACAGCCAAATATATTTGGGTGCAGACGCGTTAAACAAACATCATATGATTGAAAGAAATTGAAATAAATAAATCTTTAGAGAAACTTTTGCTTTCTGGTACTCGGGGTTTCCAGAACCCAGATTAATCTTACACCACCAACCTGGTTTCAATAAGAATGTAGACAACAGAGGGGTGATAAATATTTTCACTACTAAAATTCAATGTAACCCATTTTTATATTATATGAAATTGTTGTAAGGAGTGTGTGACTGATTAATTATTTATTATATTCCACAGATATAGTGGTTAAGCAATATCACACAAATTGAATTTTAATTTACAAAACGTAACTAGTTTCAATGAACTCTGTCACCATTATCAAATATAAGCAAAAATTGCATTAATCACAAACTGAGAAAATAATTAAATTATGAAAAGTTGTAGCAAATGTAGCAAGGCCATCTAGGGGTGTGACAGTGACTCCTAACTGTCTGCCATAGTCACACATGGTAAGGCATGGTATGGAATTATATATAGCTGGAAATGGTGCGATACCATGTGTGACTATGGCAGACAGTTAGGAGTCACTGTCACACCCCTAGATGGCCTGGCTACGTTTACTACACCTTTTCATAATTTAATTATTTTCTCAGTTTGTGTGTAATGCATTTTTTGCTTACGTTTGATAAAGATGACAGAGTTCATTGAAACTAGTTACGTTTTGTAAATTAAAATTCAATTTGTGTAACATGACTTAACCACTATATATGTGGAATATAATAAGTAACCCATTTTATTGAAACAGTGAATAAACTGTTTTTCCAGTTTTTTAATTTTATTTTCATTTCCTTTTTCTTACACTAGATTTGCTAAATTATCTGAAAACCCCTTGGACATGCTCAACAACTTGCTTACGATAGGGGTTGGACTTTTTCAAACAATTCTAGAAAGCAATTTACGATCACAGAGCAACCAACAATTTTAACAACTTGAAAAATGTTATTTTTTTACGAAAAAACCCTCCCCCTGCTGATTCAATATTAAAAACAGAGTTTTGGAAAGTCCCAAACCTTCACAAATCTTAATTACAGCTGTTTAAAAACATTTAACACATTTCCCAAAGTCAGTACCCCACTAGCTTGACAAACATGCAATCTACTTCAATCGGTACAAGCAAGTTGACGGACATATCACCTTTCCATGGATTGGGCAGGGGGGGGGGGGCGACCGCGGTAGCCGAAGGGACTGGGGCGATCCAGTCACGGTCTGCACGGCCACGGGGGATCGAATCCCCCCTCGGGCATGGATATTAGTGCCGTCCTTAGGATTAGCTAGTTCATAAGTAGTTTGTAAGTTTAGGGACTGATGACCCCGTAGTTAAGTTCCATAAGCTATACGAACATTTGAACATTATTTTTTGATGGGGGGGGGGAACTGACAAGAAAAAACACTAATTAACCACGGTGGCCGCGGAAAGCTAACATAGTTTACCCATCTCCAGGGCTGTCCGCGATAAGACATTAGGTAAGGGGCGCCGCCACGGCTGACAGATCATGAGCCCCCCCCCCCCCCTCATGATTTGCCAGCCGTCGGTGGAGAGGAACGTAAAAGTTTTAAGATTAAACTCTTGTCTTTTACTTTTATTCACGATGTGCGATACGTCTCTCAGACAACCGAACCACACATCTATCCCATACCAAAGGCAATGACCAGCCCACCAAGGAAGATCAACCACAACGAAAGACTGCAAATTACAACCCGTCGCTGGCAGGAACAACGACTAGAGGTGAAAAGGATAAAACCCTGATTTACGACTATGCCCGGGGGTGGCAACCAGGTCACAGACGGGCAAAATGCCACATAAATTTCTCTCGTTATACTTAATAAGGAAGTGATTCATACAGACTCTGACGCCACAGAAAATTTCAAGGTTGTGGTAATAACCAAGAGAAGTTCAACTCGTAGGATGCAGCAAACACGCACTTAAACGGAAGGAACCAGATTCCACGCCATAGCGGACAGCGTCTTCCAAGCAGGGGCCCCCAGCGTCGCGTTCCGCTGCTGAAGACCGCCGGCCGCGGGAAGGCGTAAAAACCAGACGTGAACTAGCGCCCCCACAAGGCAGAAGAAACAAACAAAGGGAAAGCGGCGCGGCGATTTCAAAGGAGCTCCCTGGCTCCGTAACTCGTGATTGTATGTGAGCCTACGGTTATCGTGTTCAAACGAATCGTCACAACTCTTCCGTACCCCAAGATCAAAGAAAACTCGTCTATAGTGCGATTAAAACTACTTCGTACTTGACAGTTCGCTGGGGCAGTGGTGCTATGTTGCCAGCTGCTGCTGTTAGCAGGCTTCTGCTAGCGCGGTATCCTTGAAATGCTTGTGAATTAATGCGGGGCGGGGACGGTGAATGCAGCACTTTTACCGCCGCTTAGGGGGACTTACTGTTACATTTTCACTCGTCCCATGAATTTCGCAACGAATAGTAAAACTCGAAATGGCAAGATAACGAAATCACCACCACCAAAAGGTACAAATTATATACTATAATGCAAATATTTGTTTATGTAGCCGTCTATACAACTGATAAAACTATTTTTCCACATGCATTTCGCCTTTATTGTAAGGCATCCAGTAACCTGTAATATATACATAATTACGTTTTACAGTATTTTGTTTTCTTACGTTTTTTTAGTATTTGAGGTTATAAACAGTTCTGGTGCGTTATCTAAGTTTGCTAATGATATTTTGATGTTATTACTTATCACATCAAAATATCATTAGCAAACTTACATAACGCAACAGAACTATTTATTACCTCAAATACTAAAAAAAAAAAAAAAAAAAACGATATATTGTAAAATAATAACGGTTGTTCTGCCTACTTTTAATGCCGCTGCAGTGCTCTCGACAACTTTATTAATGGAAATAAGAGGCCCTCCATTCTCTCTTTCCATCTCAAAGTATTGTCTTACGTTGCACACGTATTCACGCGATTGTCCTCGTAATGGTATTCCTTGTCCGACTTTTTTCAAAGATGATTTCGCACTGTGCATTCTAGGACGATCCCGCTTATTTTTTTCGGACATTTCGCACGCTCAGGACACTGCAGTAATCTGACACACACACACACACACACACACACACAAACAGGCGAAACAGACGAAAAGCAGACGGCAATATAACACGGAGTTCACGACACACACCACGTGTTAGCAGCTACTGACCGCTAAGGAGGAAGTAGTGGCAACTATGCAGGGTGGGGGGTGTCGAACTCGCCGTGGGGTTGGCCCGCACCCTCTCAATGACACGCGCGCAGCTAGCTGTCAAGTCCAAAGTAGTTTTAATCGCACTATAGTCAGGTCAAGTGTCAAAGACATGCTAATAGATTTCTTTGAACGAATATATCACCACGAATTCTTGCCAAAGTCTTGACTGACAGTAATACCTGGACGTGTTCAACGACTGCGAGAAAATGAGAGAAGTAAACGGCGTTAAATGTGCTGAGACAATACATGATTCTTGCATCAGAATAACGCGCCCTCCCAATTCATCAACATTGGTAGTTGAATATTGTACAAAAAAAAAAAAAAAAAAAAAAAAAAAAAAAAAAAAAAAAAAAAAAAAAAAAAAAAAGGAATCACTGTGCTGTTTCTGCTTCTGTACTCACCAGATCTGACCCGCCGGCCGTGTTTATTTCCAAAGTTGAAACCCCCTGTTGAAAGGACGAAGGTTTGTTTGTAGCGACAGACGAAATGAAAATTAGCAGACAGCGCTTTGCATGATCCAGTAAGGGATGAATCAAGTTGCTTCCGGAACTGAAAATGGCGTTGTGAGCGGTGTAGCAGCCAATAAGTAAAAGGTAAATGCAGATGAAACTTTGTCGACGGAGGCGTAATTCTTTGAACAAACCTGATATTAGACTTCTTTCCATATACTGATTGTCCTTATCAATTTGTGCAAATCCAAACGGGGTATAAGAGTTGCTTTTCTGAAGTACTGGTGTGCTTTTCCATTGCTTAATTCCGCCCAGCTCTTTGTAACTCTCTTCTAGCGACTGTTTATCTAACAAGAAAATGTTTGTTTTTCTTGAACTTGCTATTGTTTTCTAGTCATGCTGACGTTTCTCGAGGCTGTTATGATATTTATTTTTTCCGTTTGCCGAGTCTGGTACTGTATAAATAAATACGTCAGTATTTCACCTCTGACTCTTGGAAAAACGTTACACATATCAACTACGAAAGGTCCGTTTCTGGATAGCAGAACTGTTCTGGAGCTTGGAAGATGTGCAAAGTAGAATATTCAATAGACAGGCTCCTGGTCTTAAGCTGCCGTTGTGTCACTCACTGTCTTGGAATGTCAGACAAGGAAAGTTTCATGAATTCGAAATATTAAAGTCCATGTAACAGAACACTAAAATAAATTCCGTGGCGAAGCTGAAAATTTGTGGTGGATCGAGATTCAAACTTGAATAATCCACTTCGGGGCTTTTTTTGCGATTCCTTGCTGACGTGTTTCACTTTAGTCGTTGAGATCATGGATCATATGTTTTTCTTAAAAGATCTCAATGAGGCACCACGTCGTCTTAATACGTCTATTCAGCCACGCCTCGTCTCTTGCCCAACACCTCAACTTTTCGCAAACTGACATCGTAGTGCTTGTTGATAACCATTTCCTCTTGCTAGCAGCTTTTGATTGTATTCCCGCACTTAAGATCACATTGACGATATGACTTAAAGAACAGACACCGTACCTATTATTGAATGTATACCTCCAATAGCCAAACAACAGTTTTTTGCTATTGTGTAGGAGCAAAAGTAAGTAATAGGCAGGGACCTTCAGCACTTCGCCAGTAACGGTCTATATTTTCCAATATCTAGAATTCGTAAATTTACGGCTGTTAATGTGAACGAATGGTCTCTGTTATTTCGGATATGTTCTAAAGAGCTAACAGCATGTCTATAAATGTGATTTAATTTCAGTTGAATCGATAAAATCAGAAAGACTTCATGTCGAATAGCAAAAACTTTTCAGTATAAGGAAAAATGTGATTATTATAATAAAAAATAATTGAATGTTTTAGAAAATTGGATATTTTCAGTAATGTGGTGTGTGATTCTAGCCGAAAAAAGTTGCAAGTGGCTATTATATGAACCGAAATATTAATACAAGTAGCTCTTGGACGTCAACAGTGTGAACACGAGGGGTTTCTGCATCAAATAACCGCGCGGGTGTAGCCGAGCGGTCTGGAGCGCCAAGTTGCGGATTACGAGGCCTCCCGCGTCGGAGGTTCGAATCCTCTTTCGGGCATGGATGTGTGCTTTGTTCTTAGGTTAGTTTGACTAATTTTATGTAGTTTATAAGCTAGGGACTAATAACCATGCAGTTAACTCCCATATATTTACAAACATTTGAAGTTTTTTTACATCAAATAAATTTCTAAAATATGTCATTTCAGTGTTTTATTCATGAAATAACAATAAATATATTACAGCATGTTCACCAATGTATGTAAAATACAACAAAACATTGTACAACAAGCACGTCTTCACAATCCTCTCCAATTATGTTTCTGTTTGTGTGGGAAACCCAAATATTTGGGCTTGAAACTCTCTCGCCTTTTTAATAAATATAATCACCTTTACTGCTGCTTATAACTTTATTTAATTGTCCACTACAGCTGTTTCGCCGTATTTGGTATTGTCAAGTGGTTGTCTATTTGTTGCCAATATACACACAGCATCTGTACCTCTATATGATTTTAATAGGTACTTTCTTAAAAAGTCGTTTTTAAATAATTTTTAAAATAATGACTTTCTTGTTTGACTGCTATTTTGTTGCTATGTGTTTACAAAGATGTTCTATTGCATTATTCTTCAGGCAGGTAAGGCAGAAACTTAGCCGGCCACGGTGGCCGAGGTGACTGAGGCGCTCCAGTCACGGTCAGCACGACCACTACGGTCGGGGGTTCGAATCCCCCCTCGGGCATGGATATTTGTGCCGTCCTAGTTCGTAAGTAGTTCATAAGTAGTTTGTAAGTTTAGGGACTGATGACCCCGTAGTTAAGTCCCATAAGCTTAACAAACATGTGAACATGTGCAGAAACTTATTGACAACTTTTCTCTTGACTTATGGACATATTCTCATTGTAAGCTCTTGATTTAGAATGAGTAGGAGAAACTAATTTTGACACTTTGAACGTAGATGCTACGAGTAGATCAAGAAAGCGCTGTGCTCTCAGTATACCTTTCATGTTATCCTTAAACGCCAACTTGTTGTATTGTGAAACATTTTCTTTTCTGATGGCACATCAGCTTCTTTGGTTTCCTCAGAAACAACAACCATTTTGCAATACTGAGGCCACAAGTCATATATATTTTTAATATCAAAAGTTTCAATCATTTTCACAACTTACTTTGCCACCTGACTGTAGAATAAGTACTGTGTATTCTCTAGTAGTCTAGATATGGTCAGTCATTTTTATCTTTCGCTAGACCATGCTGTAGTCCCTGTCACAGGGTAGATATGAGTGGACTCTCATTAGGAAGCAATGTTTTACTGTTTCAAATCTTCCTACGTCCACCAAATTTAACAAGACACGATCAAGACCGTTATTACTGTTTTGTTCAGCACAACCATCTGACATGATGTACAGAAGTTTTACATTGTTGCTGACTAATTAAGAATTAATGAGTAAACCCTAATATTGTCCTTTCTTTGCAGTACCTTTGTGGTATAGGTAGAACCTGGCCATGTTAGTTTTGCGTCAATGGATATTAAAAACATTCACTGTCAGTTGGCGGAGAAAAGATGTTTCTTGAGATGGAATGCTTCCACTCATTTGTGTACAGAACGAAACATTAAAATTTATTATCTCATGACACAGTAAGCGTTCTGTGGGCATGAAGTATTTCTGTCCCAGTTAACGTCGCTGCCTTCAGAGATCCATAATCCGCCGTTACCTCATTTTGCTAAAAGTATGGACATGACGAGTTCCTGATGTTATCGATTCAGCTGTGTGTGGCAGTCGTACCACCAAACATCAGATTGGAATATGATGTTCTAAGCAAATCGGAACCCATAGCTCGTCATCATTAACACCCAAACAAATAAATACATGTTAATCAACTGTGTTTTTTCATGCGTTATACCAAAAGAGATCAAGGTTTCCTATGAGATCACGTAAGTCATAAACCTTTCTTCTCTGAATAAAATGAGAAGCCTACACATGGGCACTGTTGCGTTGCCTCAAGAGCTCAGATAATTAGTCTTTTGTGGAGTTTAAAAAAAATGCATATCGGTCAGTATTGACCATAGGAGATGAGATGCTAAGGGGTACAAGTGACAAAAAGTTAGTTTTGGGGTAATCAAGTTTAAAGTTGAAGTTGAATTGTTAATTCCAGGACATAAATATAGAAAAATCTGTTGCATATCATTTGAAGATATTGTTCTATATTTATCTGGCTCATATTACTGCAGCAAAAAATTTAGTCAGTTGACAATGGGCATTGATCATTTGATAACAGGTGTCACTTATACGTCTTGGCTTCCAAGTGGGAGGAAGGTATGATCTTAAAGAAATATTACTTGACTTTTCAAATGTCTTAGTTTATTCTGACTTGTAACAGATAAAGCACATTGAATACAAAGTTCAAAACAAAACTAGAAACAATAGTTTCTTTTCAAATTTTAGAAAAATTGTAAATTCCTTATATGTCTCTTTTGATTTGAGAAATAAATCATAGGAAAGTAATAGAATCAACTCCAAATAAATTCTTCTATTGTTATATTGTAATGGCCAGAAAGTAAAAACGTATGGACAACGGTCTGAATGTGAATGTTGTTGACTATACAGAGCCAAAATTTCAATCTGTGTTGACTTTTGTTATGTACACCTGCAGTGTCACTAAATGCAGTCAGATGCGTGATGGTCGATGGTAAACTGTTAATAAATTCCAGTAAACAAGACATTATATCTTGACATATTCGTGAAACTTGACCCTTGTGCCACATAAAGCCTTTTACCATACCCAAAACATGTACACACAAATTATAAGTCCACAACTGTCGAGTGTAATAAGCTTGTGAACATGTCAGACCTAGTGAAGTCAAAACATACAGCCATTTGCTGAGCATCTTTAGCGACCAAATGGTTTTTGCATCCACCCTTATTTCCGAGCACTTTCTGCTTTCCGTAGATGGAGTTCCATTTCAGTAAGAGCAATTTTTTTTCATCATGCGATCCATAATCAACGGTAATTTTCAACTTGTCCTCATGTGTTAAAAATATGGCGGTAAAAGTTTTCCTTTACTGGATTTGTTTCGTTTCTTCACAAGACTCGTTATAAAGTTGATAAATTCTCTTAAGGTGTACGTTTCCTGCCAGATTTTATAAGGTGCTTTCTGGCGTGAATACTTTGGAAAAGTTCTAAGCTGTCAGAAAATACGTCCTTTTCTGGAAATGTCATAGTTACCGTTCACTCAGGGCCGGCTCGAACAAATTCGGCGCCCTTGGCAAATTATTTTAATAAAATTGCAATAAAACAACAATGCAAAATATACATTGCATCTTTCTTTATTCAAAAACATAATCACAACTTATATATTACATAATCATATTTCCCCATTGAAATGGGAGACATCATACACTTTTACAGAAGAATGTTACTTTTTCATCGTTTTTACATTTTGACGTTTAAAAAGATTTTGGTTGATAGTTTACAATAATTTATTCAATTATAAGCTTCCTTATACATAGGATCACACATACTTCATTTATCTTGCCTTGGCTTTCGTAAAATCTAAGACGATCTCCTTTAAATCATTTCAGTCTGCTGTTTTTCGTTCAATTGACAAGACAGTCCCACAAGTCTTTCTTGAGTCACTGTGGATCGCAGATATGTTTCTATGATTTTTAATTTCGAGAAGCTGTGCTCACCATTGGTTACAGACAAAGGAAGAGTAAGCAACACTCTTCGTGCACTAACTAAATTAGGTAAAATGTTAATAAGTCCGTTTTCCCAAATAGAATGTCCTGTGGCCCTGAGTTATTGGGTACTCTTCTAGCAATGGCTTGTAATTCATTGCAGAGATCAGTGCCATCAATACATTTAGAGTCTACGCGACTTAGATACTATTCCAAATCACGTTATTCAAGAACAGCTCGAGAATTATTTTTTGTATATCAATAATGTTGTGCACACAGCCAAATACACGATTTACGTTCTTAAACTAATGAAATCTCTCGACAATTGAATTTATTACAGTATCCAACATTGCAAAATAAAAATTAATTTTGAAATGATTTTACTCGTCACGAATAGGTTAATCTTCTGCTTCATAACCAAACTGTGTTTTCTTTTGTCTTAGACGGACTGGTTCCCTATCTGATGAAAATGCTTGCGGAAATGTTGGCTGCTTCTGAAATTTCTTTTGCTTCTATCAGCATTTATTCAAATTCCACATCACTGCCACAATTTTCAAGAAAGATTTTTGTTTCTAGCAGAGTATTTGTTGCAGCGTTAAGATAACTCTTTTTAGATTGAAGAAGTCTGCTAGCCAAATTTACTTCGAACAACAGATTGTACCACGGAACAAGTGAGACATTAAACTAGAAGTTCGCTATTTTTTTCAATGGACTGAGCCTCAATTCGCGTTTTATTTCCAGCTTAACCAGTCAATGTATGATCTTCATAAATATACATGAGTGCATCATGTACATCCGCTAGCCGATAACGTACAGGACGTATGCATCAATTCTACTCTCCCATCTAGTATCACTCACTGGTTTTAGACTCAAAGCAGGCACATGGCGCAATAGGACACCCCAAAGATATGTTGAAGCAGAAAAATACACATAAATCATTTGGATCAAGTTGAAGGAGGATGTGGTGAAGTCATTAGCGCCCATTGTGTACTACAGAGACTGCAGAACGGCGGATAGCGCGGGGCCACGAGGACGCCCCCCCCCCCCCCCCAAGCTGACACGATGGACGGCACGTCAGCTATAATTAGTTGCAAACTGCTACTCGTCTATTTATTAAACGCTTACTAGAAAAAATCTGAAGAGTGAAAGAGAATTCGTGTGACATTGACTTGCGTCTTGGCTCTTGCTCTGTCTATGTGTAGTAACCGGGAATTCGTCGCTCCTGGACTCAGCACAACAGCAAAGTAAACCGCATTGCGAGCGCACAAGGGTTCGTTGCGCACGACAAATATGCTGCCGCCCCCCTCCCCCCATTTAGAGCGCCCTAGGCAAATGCCTAGTTTTCCTATATGGACGGACCGGCCCTGCGTTCACTCACGTATGTTATGCCCAATTTATAATTACATAATATTAATTTGCGTTTTTATTGAAGAAAGATAGTAAATGAAGTTCGTTTTATCACTTTCAAGCATTGAAACAACGAATTTTACATCATAACAGTAGCAGTGCATTTACATACATGGAGCCACTACACATATACCCCTTGGCCTCCCCGAGCGGTCTAAAGCGCCTCGCTGCGGAGCGCGCGGTTGCTCGCTGTGGAGGTTCCAGTCCTCCCTGGGGCATGGGTGTGCGTGTTGCCTTAGGTTAGTTTACCTTGGTTTAAGTAGTTTGTAAGCTACGGACTGATGACCACGCAGTTTGGTCCGATAGATTTACAAACATTTGAACATTTTGAACCTTGACCTCCAAACAATACAGACGCTTCTGCAAGTAGTTAAATTTTCTGCCGCCAGATTGCAGCACCAGGCAGAGATGCACTTGCACCTCTTGGCCACCATAATTTTACATGTTAGGAACCCATTTCTTCACTTAACTCATTTTTTCCGGAAATGTCGTACCCCTTGGCTCCTCACCTCTTCATCTGAATTCTCCTATAATTTATTTTTGACATTCATTTTATCCTGTAACGTAACTGAACCAAGATGCTTCTAATATAATCTCATACGTATAAAAAGCTTGAAATATTTATCGGAAAATACTGTTATTACTAAGACTTCTGAGTCAAATTTTACCATCAAAATTGGACGTTACATAAATTTTTGCTATATGTACTTCAGTTCCTTCAAAATAAGTACAAATTTATTGTAATATTTTACATGTCAATAGCAAGACGGTTTTGAATAATGATTTCTTTTTCACCTGAACTCTTTTTTTTATCCAATGTAACAACAAGCATTCATTTAACGTCGATGTCAAAGTAAGTAAATAAATCGAAATCTCTTCTGCTGCTAGAGTTCGAAATTGTACGCATCCAGTTACCCATTCATTTCGATTTCGCAAACTGTTATCAGATAGTACGCACATGAGCCTAACTTTTCCCATCAAAATAAAACATAGAATTGTAGTCTCTTGTCTGCCGATGTAAACACATAACGCAGTAAAACTTCTCCGTGCCCTTTTATATCCTTCGCTATTTATGCCCTTTGTATCCGTAAGTGGCGAAAGAGCAAATAAACGGCGGAACTTCCCTTCACCACAGGGGTGATCACATCTTTCATCCGTTGCTGCTTTTTTTCCCTCCAGAGCTGTTTCGCGAAGAATCCAGCGACGGAAGGATTTATGCACGTGTTGTGATAAAGTTTTTCTTTAAGCGCAGCTTTTCGCTTTGAAAGCATGCTTGAAGACTAGTTTACTTCTTATAGCGGTTGAAAACATATTTCGTCAAATATACGACTGTGACTGAAGTGCCATCTTTGATGGGCGAAGATTTGTTGCACAAAAGTATGCCAATAATGTACGTAAACAAAACATCGCAAAGATATCAAGTTGATAGTTCTTTTGTATTTGATATTGAAATAATCTGAGAGAACGTGAATTTCTACCAATTGATTTTAGATTTAGCTTTCCCCTGGGTGTATTAGGTTATTAAGTAGTATATTTTTTCAGTCGTGTATCCTATATTTTTATTTCCTTCTCAGCACAAAAATTAACTCCAGCCCCATCACATTAAGAATATGTAGTTTACTTCTTAGTTACAACTCCTCCTCTTAGTGAAACTCATAACTATTTTGCGGTGATTCGTTTTAAGTATGCAACACCTACCATTTTTTTTTTAATCGAAGTGGATGACCTGTTCGGAACGTTAGCTTGTTCAGTACGCTGGCTGAAGAAAAGTTTCGAGACTTCAGCCAACACACTTCACTTAATCTAAAAGTCGTGTACTCGCAGGATTTGCGCAGATATGCTTGCACATGCTTATTCAGAGTGATGCTCGAGATACTGTCTGCTACACATTTTCTCTGTTTATACCACTTTGTCTAAATGGCCCAACAGATAAAACTCAGATCCTGTGAGATATTGTGTCCTGGGTGGCCATTCCCCACAGAACCATGTACGTCAATCCAAGAGCAGGAACGTGACCATCAAACGACTAATAGAAAACGGCTCTGTAGAGCAGTAGAGCCCCATCCTCTTGAAAGTAAGAGGATAAGCTGCCATCTTCTTGCAGGTAGCTTCGTGCATTTAGGTTCCGATCAATAAAATGGGCCAAATTACACGGGTCCCCCATATTCCATACTGCACCATAAATTAAACAAGTACTGTTGAAGGTTCCACCCAGTGTGGATTCTTCTCACGTCAGTATTTGTGGCTGTGAATTTTATTTCACCAGTGACAAAAAAGTTTACTTCATTACCTTGTGCACTGCCGGATCTACGACATTTCACAACTGGGACACACACACTTGATACAGTCCGTTACTGGTGTATATAACACCAAACCCACGGACGATTTGAAACGTGCCATTGTTCTTCATATACGGTAAAAGGTGGACAAAATCATCCATACATTTCATGAAAATTCAGGTTTCTCACTTCCAGCAGTGTTTTTGAAACATAAGGGTCTCCTGAGACTCATTTCACGCTGTAACAACAGGAGACCGTGCTCGGCCATCAGTTTAGAGACGTCAACGGCCGTGCCGAGGTGGATACAACAGTTTCCCGCCGGATCACTGAAGGGAAGCACCGTTAGGCTTGGGCCAGTACTTGGTTTGGTAAACGACTGGTACGTTCGCGATGTTAACAATTTTCCCCAAACCTTCCCGTTGCCTCACGGCAGAGGGACAGGACGTGTGATGGTGCGAAGTCCCTGATCGCCGACCGCGGTGGCCGAGGGAATTGAGGCGCTCCAGTCACGGTCTGCACGGCCACTACGGTCGGGGGTTCGAATCCCCCCCCCCTCGGGCATGAATATTTGTGCCGTCCTTAGGATAAGCTAGTTGATAAGTAGTTTATAAGTTTAGGGACTGATGACCCCGTAGTTAAGTCGCATAAGCTTTACAAACATTTGAGAAACACACAAGTCCCTGATCAACAGTCTTTGCACCAATGTCCTGGATTGTGTTCAGACCCTCCCCGCAGTGTCTCATGGAGTGACCCCCCAGGGCGCTCACGGTTCTTTCATGAGTACGTGCGTGTCGAGCACTTGGTCCCTAGCTAATGTATTCTTCCTTCTTTCCTTCCTGGATTGCATTTCCTTTTCCCTCCGTAACTATCCTCACTGTCTCCTTCCACACCGCTTATAATTACGTAAAAATTTTATAACCGATGACATAAGGTACAAACAATTTGTCTCATACTTTCACATGTTGTAAGTTTACCTCAGTTTTGAAATCATCCATACTGATCCTCCTCATCCTCCAACTTCGTCTTCCCTGCTTTTAGAATCTGCCTGGCCTGAATTTGCAGGCAAGACAGTGATCTGTCAGCTTTCTTGACCCTGTTGTCGTCGATGGTGAAAATGCTTTTGTTGTAAACACCAGGGTCTATACCAACTCTATTCAGCACTTCAATTCTGCCATTCTTCCCTTCATTAAAATATAAAATTACATCGTATACACCTATTTTGAGTACTTTAAGTCTACTGAATGTCCTTTTTGAGCATCTAATCCGAATTAAATTATTGAGGTTTTCATTTGTGTCTTTGTGTGAAGACATTTACTCAATATATTAGGGTTTGCAAGAAACCTGAATGTGAAGACTTTATAGTCTCACAGAGAAGTTGTACATCGGTAAGAATGAATCCAGGGAACTCCATATCAACAACACTAACGCACCTGTGCAATTCTCCTATCGGAATTTTCGATGCTGAAGCTGAGAGCTCATGTTCTTCATTTGGGCTGCTTCCTCTTTTGTGTTGGTAAATCCATTTCAATAAACCTCCGTTTTCTAAATACAGTTTTTCAACCACGCGTTATGCATAAACATTAACTTTCACGTAAAGTTTTGCGATTTCAACTTTCCACCTAATAATGTGTGTTAGTATTGTCAAAACGTAAATAGCCGGCCGCGTTGGCCGAGCGGAATGCGGCGCGCCAGTAAAGGTCTGCACGGCCACTGCGGTCGGAGGTTCGAATCCCCCCTCGGGCATGGATATTTGTGCCGTTCTTAGTATTAGCTAGTTCATAAGTAGTTTGTAAGTTTAGGAACTGGTGACCCCGTAGTTAACTCCCATAAGCTCTACAAACATTTGAACATCTTGAACAAAACGTAAATATATCATATGCAGGAAAATTTTCGGCATCCAAAGATATTGAAAGGGAACAGCTTTGACAGAGACGAAAATTCCGACTGAAGCAAATTAAAAGCTCCGCCGCCGTGTTTTACAACGTCACGTAGGCGTAACCAGTCGTCTGCTATAGCACTAAATCATATCACTTTCACATTGTGCAATGACTTAACAAACCATTCTCTACCTGCTTACTGTTATTTTTATACCCAAGATAATATGGATAAAGGATAAATGATAGACAACAAGTGTGTTGTAGAGAAATCGGAAAGTTTAAGTACAAATGTCACATACACTGGACCGGCTAAACATCGTCTCATTCATACAAAAAGCATGCCTTTTTACTGTCCTTTAAACAATATTACTTTCATGTACATTTGCCTAATCTGCTTACTTCTTTCCTCCGCAGATTTGGCTTTACATAAATGATGTATTCTATAACTGAAGTAATGGTTTACTAACAGCTTTATCAGGCTGGAGTAGTGAGATTCCTTCCTAAATTCCGAGGATACCATTAAGTGCTCGTTGTTGGTAAATAAAGTAGGTCTGTTTCCCAACATTCTAAATACATCTACATACATTCGCAAAAGAAAATTTTTCTTCCCTAATGACGTTTCATGAGGCCTCAGAAACGTTTCTGCCACTTCTAAAAGTTTTAGAATATCTTTATAGGGATTAAAAAGACTGTCTTTTAATCCGATTACTCCTGTTTTACTCTAATTTTTAGGAACAAGGAGAACTTCCAAGCAATCTAAAGACTTAAGTTTTTTCAAATAGTTCAAATGTTTGTATAGCTTATGGGACTTAACTACGGGCTCATCAGTCCCTAAACTTACAAACTACTTATGAACTAACTAACACTACTGACGCCACAAATATACATGCCCGAGGGGGGATTCGAACCCCCGACAGTAGTGGCCGTGCAGAGCGCCTCAGTACCCTCGGCCACCGCTGCCGGCACTTAAGTTTCTTAATCACTTGCCTAATGATGCTTCCAGAAATATATTCAACTACTTTTTCGGAATATAATGTCAGCATTTCGTATTCTGGCACATAGTCATGGTCAAACTGAATAGGCCTACTGCTCTCTGAATGACTTAAGTCATGATTTGGAATAGGTAATAAAAGAGCTTCCATGTCTCCTGCTTGGCTACATGACATATCTTCTAATGAAGCTGATTCAGCTATTAGCCAGAAGCCGCTTTGTATCATTTGTTGCTTATATGATTTCTCCTCAAAATGCGATGAACAGATGTAACTGTATGCAATAGGTTTCCACTTATCTCGCCTCATATTGGCTAACCATCGTTTTGTAAGTTCTTCATTTTTCAAAGGAAAACTAAAAAAATATAATTACAACTTACTTTCGTTACAGTTAAACACATACACAGCCCATAGGACTATTGTATGTAGACATGTGGTAAGAACAAAAGACGAGTACACGAAATGTTAGAAAGGAAAACATAAAAATAATAACTGAAAGTACGATATTCCAACTGTCTCATTACTGCGACTCGTACAGTTGTAAATAATTTTTGAAGCTTACTACGATACATAAAATGTGAAACCAAAAGACGTAAATAGCGTCGGTCTAACTTTCGTATTCGTCGCGCTAGACGCTGAAAAAAATGGCTGTCACAGTTCCTAGTTGCTGCCACAAGGAGCGCTGTTCACCCAGAGATAGCCTCTCTATGTAGTTTATATAGCTCGTTGATCCGAGGCAACACGCCGACTGAACACGAGCCAGACAGGTACGGCGCGAGCGACACCCACGAGGCAGCAGAGGCACTGCTGTCATAGCCAACCCGAGGGGACCGTTACGCACCGAGAGGCCGACGGAATCCGAATTGGCCCGATTCTCGGCACAGGCACTTGTGACTCAAGGTGGCCTGGCAGACAGCAATAAGCCCTGCACAGCAGACTGTGGCGCTAAGCAACCCGAGTTAAAACCGTCGTCTTTCTAATGAACTCATTTTGTAGAACACTTTTGTGGAATCACGCCGAAATTACATTTTATTTTATTTTTTTATTTTTATTTTCATTTTTATTTTTTTACCTTTTTAGAAAAGTCTTCGAATTTGTACTTAATTTATTCAGTATTAACTGATGATAAGTTAATAAAAAGTATATTTTTTGGGAACCTTGTTAGTGTACCTTGTGTCAAGTTTCACATTATAAGTACCTGTAGTCACTGGCATATAAGAAATTAAAGTTAAAAATAAATTCTGACACCGCTTTTTCGGGCGATTTTGCATAAAATGTTTAATTACTCTTAAAACGAGGAATAATTACGTACATGATAGCCAAATGTAACTCCTTCGGACAAAATTATTCCTCCAGATATAACAGCACAAATGAGCCAGAAACATAAAATCGCTCTGCGCAAAGTCGTGCATGAAGTCACACTAGTGACCATATCTCGCTCATTATCGTTTCGACGAACGTTTACCTTTACCGTTTACGAGTGTTCACATACAATTTCATTAAAATCTATTACGGTCTCGACTACGGAGGCGTAACCGATTTGACATGGAATGACACCAGTGTTCCAGCCCTGCTAGTATTTTATGAAAATTTGAAATTTTTATGCAACAGTTTATAATTATAATCAATGAACGTTAATAGTCAAAATTCAACAGATAAATTGCTATTTCTTGAAGTTAAACTTAGCGTGTCCCAACAAGTTCATGAATTTTAATACATACGGTACTTTACTTCTTACTGTGATAGGGTTTCACGAATCATTGCCCAACAATAATAGAACCAAGATATTAGAGTCAACAAAATGTTAGCCTAAATTTCCGTTCATTGAAAACCTGTTTGCAAACCGAGCCGACTCTAACGAAGCAAAGTAAAAGACATCACATAAATATATCATTGTGAAGCTACTTCATAGTTTTTTATTATAATAATATGCATCCATTGCGGCTAAATAGCCATCATCAAACAATCTGCGAAAATACAATAAATAAATAAATAAAAATAAATTGCAATATTAAATGTTTTGTTTTTATGTATATATGTTAGGTCTGTTTTTTCAGTATTTTTTACTTACGTCCATAAGAGCTCCTCGCCAATATCACACTGCTTATATATAAACAACGTGGTGTCACACTTACCTGCTTTCATAAAATAACGTATATATATATATATATATATATATATATATATATATATATATATATATATATATATATATATATATATATATAGGGTGTTTCACTAAGTGTGTTTGCCTCTGTAACTTATAAAATAATAGGCGACGGGAAAATTTAATGCGGTAGTTCAACACAAGAATTGTTACACTTTCTGGGAGCTATGAACATGGTTTATTGTATCATTTTCCAAAGAGTTACAGCACAAAGATATAATTTTTTTAAATGGAAACTAGGTTTCTCTATTGTGCATTGGATTCGTGGAAACCAGCTGCGTACAAATCAATTTAAACCACATTCCTATCACTGTTAGTTTGGGAGCTACAACCCTTCAAAGTTTCAGGGGAAGATACCACACGCTGTACATAATACATGGCTGTGTGGTAGTGTTGGGGCGCCATGTTCCTCATTCATGGCCCACAAGGTCGCCCTATTTAACACCAGTAGATTTCGTTTTGTGGGGATATCTAAAAGATCGTGTTTATGTCACTGAGCCCACATCCCCAGATGATCTAAAACGGCGCATCGAGGACGCATGTCGCTCCGTCACACCGGCGATGTTACATCTCGTCCGCAGATCCTTTCGACGGCGCATTGCATTATGCTTTGAGGAACATGGACACACATTTGAACGTCTTATGTAAATCAACATCCCACCTCCATAACATCCATCACCCACCACACAGGCATGTATTATGTACAGCGTGTGGTAGCTGCCACTGAAACTTTGAAGGGTTGTAGCTCCCAAACTAACAGTGATAGGAATGTAGTTTAAATTGATTTGGACGCAGCTGGTTTCAACGAATCCAATGCACGATAGAAAAAACTATTGTTCCATTTAAAAAATTATATCTTTGTGCTGTAACTCTGTGGAAAATGATACAATAAACTATGTTCATAGCTCCGCAGAATCTGTAACATTTCTTGTGTTGACCTACCGCATTAAAATTTCCCATCACCTATTATTTTATAAGTTACAGAGGCAAACACACTTAGTGAAACAGTGTGTGTGTGTGTTGTTCAAAGATGCTAAATGATCATAATTACTTCGATATGTATCGTTACTGTTAAAAATGTATTAATGATTTTTGTGATCGATATATTTATAAGGTATGTCATTGATCTGTTGGTGGTTGTACTTTTCCGTAATCTTTGACCAAGATATCAATAAAATTATCGATGAAATTTTTGTGTTTAAAATCAGATTGTTCATTTAAACTATCATCAAGTTTCTAAGTTCCAGCAGAGTTGCTGAAACTCACAATCCATCCGAAATCGATCCATAACATGGAATCAAAGTTTTCAGATTCTGAAGGTAGGAGGGCTAAAATATAGGGAGCGAAGAGCTATATTCAACAGCAATTAGAGAAACGAAGGGCATGAAAGGCTCCCAGTGGTTGGGAAAGGAGTAAGACAGGATTTTAGCCTTTCCCCAATGTTGTTCAATCTGTACATTCCGCAAGATTTCAAGGAAAGCAAGGATAAATTTTTGAGAGGCAATTAAAGTCAGCGGTTTGCTGAAGACACAGTGAATCTGTCAGAAACAGCGAAGGACCTGAAAGAGAAATTAAATGGAATGTACAGTACTTTGAAAGGAAGATATAAGATGAAAATTCACAAGAGTAAAACGAGGTTAGTGCATTGTAGTGTCAGCTGAAGGAATTAATAGTAGTAGATGAATCTTATTATTTGGGTAGCAAGATAACATTTTATGACTAAGTATAGAAGATATAAAATGCATAATAGCTATGGAAAGAAAAGCGTTTCTCAAGAAGCGATATTAGTTGACATCCTGCATGCGCAGATCGGCGAACATTTTGCCGTTCACCGTAGAAGCATGCTGTGGCGCGCGCCTAAATGTATGTATTGATGCTCGTAGCAGATTGTTTGTGAATTTATTTGCTGTTTTCGACGGAATTTTTCTATTAAAATGCCAGGCTCTGCTGTAACAGGGTGCCTGTCTTACAGCAGAGTGAAAAAAGGAGCGGATGTAAGCTATCATTCGTTTCCGAAAGACATTCAGGTTCAGAAAGTGTGGTTTACGGTCACAGGAAGATCGCTTCAATGTTGCGACGTTCCAAATTTGCGATGTACAACATTTATTTAAGTTGATGAGGAACCACTGTCTGGACGAAGGAACCAGGCTTCCGAGTGGAAAATTTGTTCATAAATCCATTATTGAAAGACTACTCGCAAATCACCTCAGTTCCAGGATCGAGAACGTCAGAGGGATTACTTAGCTAAGCAGCCGCTTTCAAGTACCACAACTAAAGCCATTAGGTACTTAATGCGCGAGGAAACGTAAGCTTCAAACGTTTTCCCACTTTCAAATGTTGAGTTTGACTTCCTGAACGCCAGAAGAGTCAACAAGAACGCATTAACGTGTGGTTATGGGATGTATAAGGATGGACAGGAAAGAAATTTAAGGGACTGTACTCGTGTGTGGAAAAAAGGCTTGTAGGCAGTAAAAATAGTTTGCTTCCATTTCAGAAAGGAATAATGACCACAATTCGTTCCTTATTCGTTCTGTTTAAAGACCTACAGCACCTGCAGATCAATTTTATTTTAAAAACACGACAAAACCAGGACGCATTGGAAATTTTTTTTCTCACAAATCCATTGGTCATTTTCATTTTAATCTCTCTCGGAGCAGCAGAGTAGCCAAGCGCATTGAGGCGCTATGCTCAGATGCTCGAGGCCGTTCCCCGTCGGGGTTCGAATCCTCCCTCGGGCATGGATGTTTATGTCGTCTTGGGTATAGGGTAGTTCATAAGTAGTTTGTCAGTTTAGGGACTTATGTCCCCCCGGTTAAGCCCCATAATCTCAACAAAAATTTGAATACCACTTCAATGGAGATGAAACATCCATTGTGGCTGCTACTCTTGGGTCACAATGCAAACAATATTCCTCTGTCAAATGAAACTTTAGTGGAGGCAGATAACAGTGAGGGATTCGTGACGTCACATCTGTTCAAAGGAATTTTTCCTGACATGAATGAGGCACTAGAAATGATAGATGGTGAAAGAGAGCTGCAAAGAATTAACTTCCCTATTTAAAATGTACCACTAGAATCTGCTGTCAAAGAGGGTTTTGACTGCTGTGCAGAAGGATTTCGGTATCTGGCTGGCTACATCATATATTTTGCAAAGAATACGGACAACACTCTGGGAACAACTTCGAATATTTTAAGTCCTCAAACAGATACTGGACTTTATTCGTATTTAAATTTTGTCTCGCGGTGGGCTTACAGTACCGACAGATGAGTGGCTTCTCGTCTGAGGAAAAAAATTGCAAAAGCAATCTTAGCCTCTAACAAGGCTGAATATCCACACTTTTCTCTGGACATTATAAAACTTTGTCAGAACTAGACTGTTCATTCGCATGAAATTTCCCTCTCCCTGGACTTTTAATTCCCTCTCCAAATTTCTCCTTGCCTTCCTTCACATCTTGCTGAATGTACAGATTGAACAACATTGGGGAAAGGCTACAACCCTGTCTTACTCCCTTCCCAACCATTGGGACCCTTTCTTTCCCTTCGACTCTAATAACTGCGGCCTGTTCTTTGTACTAGTTGAATATAGCTCTTCGCTCCCTATATTTTACCCCTGCTACCTTCACAATCTGAAAAAGTGTCTTCCACGTTATGGATCCATTTCCGATAAAGTGTAAGTTTCATAGCACCTTTATGTTTCAGCAACTCTTCTGGTAGATAGAAACCTAATGATATTTTAAATGAACTATCTGATTTTAAACACAAAAATTTCATCGATAATTTTATTGATTTCTTGGTCAAAGATAACGGATAAATAAAACCACCAACAGACCACAGAATACCCTATAAGTATATCGATCACAAAAATCATTAATACATTTTTAATAGTAACGATACATATCGAAGTAATTATGAACATTATACATCTTTGAAGAAAATAAAAATAAAAAACGAAACTGGCCAGACATTATACATACATCGATCACAATGCATGATCAAAATGCAAAATGCGGAAATCACGGCAGTGACACTCTTCATCAGCTACAAACATCTAAACAGGTAAATGAACTATTTAAAATCATTTCATGATTACGTACAGCAGTCATAAGTAGTTATTTGTCTTTGCAAGTCGCAGAGCGGCGGAACGCATTGAGGCGCTATGCTACGATGCGCAAGGCCGTTCCCCGTCGGGGGTTCGAATGTCCCCTCGGGCATGGATGTTTGTGTCGTCTTTAGTATAAGGTAGTTCGTAAGTAGTTTGCAAGTTTAGGGACTGATGACCTCACAGTTAAGTATGCCTCGATTTGCTTCTTCGGTGACGTCACTGCGCCAGCAACGTGGCCGCCGGGAAAGACAGGCCTCAGCGCGCACATCGTGCCACGTAAGCAAGGTAGTTCCGAGTCAGCGCTATCGCTAGCCAATTGGCCGGCCCTGGGCCACCGCCCATTGCGTCATAACGTGCAGCCACTAAGCTAGCGATCGCTCCAGCTCGGAACTAGATTGGTTACGTGGCATGATGTGACCCCGTGGCCCCGTGGCCAGCGAGAAAGATAGGCCTCAGTGCACACCTCATGCCACGTAAGCAAGGTAGTTCCGAGCCGACGCGATCGCTAGCCGATTGGCCGGCCGCTGGGGCTCACCCCACTGCCTCATAGTGGGCAGCCTCTGAGCGATCGCTCCGGCTCGGAACTACCTTGCTTATGTGGCATGAGGTCTGCGCTGGGACCTTTATTTCCCGTCGGCCGCGGCCACCGGTCGCAGCACATCTCGCTTCGGGCCCAACCTTCCTTTTAATAACTTTGGCGTAACCCTTAGTATTCTTCTCTGGAGATTGCTAAGATCCGCTAATGATAGAGGTGCTCCTTACACTACAATACTGTACATGAGTTTATATCGCCTCTCAACAAAAGAAATCGCAGAGAGAGAGGGGGTGGGGGGGTTGCAGCGCGAACCTACGTGGAAAGTACCCACAGCCGGTACGAGCAAGAGACAGAGACTCTTAATTTTGCTCATTCTTCTATGTATGTCAGGCGATGCTGCTACGTTTCCACGTCATTGTCTCAGCTACCAATCAGATGGTGCATCTTATAAACTGGCGTATGGCTCGCCAGCCAATAGTGAGTCGGCTAATACAGAGTGTCCAGAAAAGGACTCCCTGATTTCAAAATTAAATATCTCGAACACAAAGATCGATAGAGAAATGCAGTAAACGGTATGTTTATTGTGAAAGCTGTAAGAAGATTATACAGCAGTTTGAAATAATAGTTACAAAAGCTGCTAACAGATGTCGCTGTAATCGCCATACGTAATGCTCAGAATATATAGTGATCCGAATCGCAGAGTGATCAGTTTCACTATTGAAACGTGAAAGGGGGTTAGCGTACCGAAGAAAGAGATTAAAACTATGTACTCCAATGAACAAATCGTTTTTTCTGGTGCTAGAGTACCATAGGTTAGAAGAGTGTTCTACGGCAACAAGGCGAAGTTTTCAAGCACAATTTAATGTTCCAAAAGGACCCGATGCGAATACCATTCGTAAGCTCTTCGCAAATTTTCAGCGAACAGGCAGCGTAATTGATGATCTAGTGGGGCATGTTGGCCGCTATCAAACCGCAGTTACGCCTGAAAATATCGCCACAGTTTCTGGAATTATTCAGCGAAATCCAATGTCGTCCGTCCGTAGAATTGCATTTAAGATTGATTTGAAGCGTTCCAGCACGCAGAAAATACTGAGAAAGAGCCTACACATGTTTTCATTCAAAATTCACACGCACTAGGCAAAGGTTTGCCTTTGCTAATCAGAAGCTGACAATGATTGATAGTGAAGGATTTTATGTTGGCTGCATCTGGTTTACAGATGAAGCACACTTCCACCTGAATGGATACGTGAATAAGCAGAACTAGCGATTTTGGGGTTCCGAAAAGCCATATTGGTGTGAAGCGGAATCCCTGTATTCTCCTAAAGTTACTGTGTGGGCTGCAGTATGCAGCAGAGGCATTATTGGCCCTTTTTTCATTCGAGAAACGGTTACTGGTGCACGTTATGTTGCAATTTTGGAACTATTTGTCGCCACACAGCAAGCGTTGGAGGATCGACCAGGTACTGAATGGCTTATGCAAGATGGAGCCCGACCACATCGGACTGAACAAGTTTTTCGCTTTCTTGAGGAATACTTCGGGAATCGAGTCATTGCTTTGGAATATCCCACATTTGCTGGTGCAGGCATGGATGGGCCTCCGTATTCGCCGGATCTGACTATCAGCGACTTTTTTTTGTGGGGCACAGTGAAAGACATGGTCTACCCGAAGCATCCCGCCACGCTGGACGAGCTTGAATCAGCGATCTCTGTGGCATGTGAATCCATTTCGGTTGAGACACTACGAAATATGATGGCGAATTTCATTCTTCGTTTGCGTCACCTCTGTAGTGCAAATGGTGAACATTTTGAAAACATTGTGATGTGATTGTTTGCAAAGAGTGCTTTCATACGATTATTTCACTTATGTATGCTTATATGAACTGTAGAGCGTACAGCGCCCTCTGTTAGCAGCTTTTGTAACTATTATTTCAAACTGGTGTATAAACTTCTTACAGCTTTCACAATAAACATATCGTTTCTTGCATTCCTCTATCGATCTTTGTTTTCGAGATATTTAATTTTGAAATCAGGAAGCGCTTTTCTGGACACCCTGTTTGTCGCTTTAGGCGCCTCTTACCGTCTTGCGTGAGAGGGCTAACTCGGGTTATACACAGTGGCGTAACTATGTCACCAAGGGCCCCGGGGCAAAAATGACATTGGGGCCCTCTTGAAACTAAAACTATGCAAAACTACTTCATTAGTTCCTTACCGCCTACTGGAAGACATAATAAGGCAAACCTAAATACTATTAAGTAATTTATTGTGTGTGACGCAGCAGATAATATTTAATCGTACTCTCAAATATAATTATAACTGTGAATGTTGGTTTGTTCGTAATGCTTTGACGCAAAAGTTACTGGGCGGATTTGAATGAAATTTTGCAGAGGGATAGATTTGGACCTGGGTAGGACATAAAGACAAACGACCTCTTGGGATAGTTTCCGAAGTTGCTCCGTACTAGGTGAATGAGACGCAGGCATAATCAAGTAAGAAATAAACAATGAAGAAGTATTACTTAACCATTAATACATGGCCCCGGGAACAGCCGAGTCGGCGGTGGCAGCAGGCGGACTGTTGTCAGTACCGACATCCCACTGTCGCTAAACTCCTCGCTGTTAGGTCATTGCTCCGTACCGATCAGTCTGATTTCGTTGATAGCCCAATGAAAGAAGGAAAATAAGGGAAACATTCGTGTAGGATGGTTTCAGAAAAGAAAGTTGCCGGATTTTGTTTGATGGAATACTTAGTTTTGAGCCGGGGCGCTACCAGGCTTCATGAAGTGTGTATTAATGTCTGGCCAGGAAAAAGTAATAAGTAAAATAACTAAGTTGACATCTTCGCTTATTATACTGGCAGTGGGGTACAGAGTAGTGACTTGAATGCACAATTTACTATTGTGAGAAAGTAACCATATTTTCTATTCTTCTTGCACGAATTTCAGAGTGCAATTGGTTATAGCACTTCGATTATGGAGCACACTCTTGGGGAATGCACTACACAAACAGTTGAGTTACCATTATAATACCGTTCTGTAATAATACATTGTAGAGACTTCAAATTCAAATGTGGTCACACTGTCTACTGCCAAACACTGTGCTAGTAATTCAGCACCATTCACTGTTATTTCGCGAAGATTGGCAGGCACGGCAACTCCGACTTCAACCGACAATGTGCTGACGATGGCAGGGTAAACGTCTTAGCGGAAAAGCAAAGGACCTTGTTACGTTTATATTCTGGGGTGCGAATAATTTTTGGATTTCACTTCGTGCGTTTGAGGTTTGTTGGTCAGGGTTCAAAAAGTTCAAAGTCGGAAAACCTTCATTCAACTAAATTATTATATACAGTAGAACTACGATTATCCGAAGTAATTGGCGGACATTAAAGTGTTCAAGGATCTCCGGTAACTTTTTTCGAACGTCGCTCACGTAGGCCAAGGGGCCCCTTGAGCTCAGGGGGCCCCGGGGCACTGCCCCGCCTAGCCCTATGATAGCTACGCCACTGGTTATACAGACTTTTAACTCGTTTAACTGGGGTCGCGTCTATACGTGACTACGGATCTGTGGCTACATCCACAGTATTGTTGCGGCGGCCAGAGCGGGTGAAACGAGCGCGACAGACGACAATGGGAGGCCAGAGAGCAGGTGTCTGGCAGGTGGCGCACGCGCGGCCGGCAGTCGGTATTCGGGCGGCGCGGCGGGCTGACGCACTGTTCAAACGCGCCACCGCACGCCGGCAGCATGCGTGATGAGGCGACGGCCAGCACTGTGCGTGCCTGCTCCTGGTACCGACCACCCGACTACCGGCCACTGCCCGCTATTTGCAACCGACCACCCGTAAATACCGGCACCGCACGTGCGGTCGCTGTCGACGCCGCGACGGAAATGCTCCTCTCTGGCGCGGAGGGAATCTTAATCAGGCTGACGACTCCTGCGGGACCGCTTTGTGATTTGTGGTGGTTCATCTCGTACTGTCCCATTACACAACTGGTGAGGTGCTGAATGGCATCTGGGCTCAGGACATGATTGATTTCAACTTCGTTTCAATATACCGTTGTTCCTTTTGCCACGGATTCCTTAATACAGAGATGGGCACAAATTGGCTCAATGAGCAGCGCTTCGGCTCAGGCCGGAAAAAGAGCAGCGTTCGCGCTCGGCCGGTAGTTATTCTAGTTGCCGCTAGAGGTCTGCATGCTTACTGGCGTACGTCTTTTGTATCCTTTATTGTGTTTGATACCAGCAGTACACCGGTAGGCTGGCAGCAGCACTATGGGCTGCTCTTCAGCCGAGAGTAAAAATACATATACGAGTGGAGAATTAAAATACATAAGAGGAGATAAAACAACAGAGATAAAGAGATATAGACAAGGCGACAGTTTGGAGTACACTACAATAGACAGTTGATTAAAACCACATTTAGTTAGTTAAAAATGATGAGCCACGGTGACCGAAAGAAACAATGTAGGACGACAAGAACACAGGTCGACGAGTACACGGAGACACTGATTAAAATACACGGTGCGACACTTGTCTGGTTGCGGTGGACGCATTTAAAAAAACATACACTTCACTGGAGCACAGCACATAACACTTGACGTAGCACTGTAAAAACTGTCGGTCCAGGACCCCGTTAAGGTGGGGGGGGGGGGGGGGGAGGGATGCGTAGGGGAGAGGAAAAACGGCGGGGAAAGGGGTCGGCAGGGAGGAGCCGTAGGGACTCCAGGGCAGGGAGAGGATAGCCAAGCGGGGGAGTGGAAGGGGAGGGGGGAGAGGTTGCATTTATCTATGGGTGGGGGATCAGAACTGGTAGGACGGGTATATGTCGGAACGGTGGACGTCATCAGGGAGGGGGAGGCGGCGGAAATTACCCTGCTAGAGGACATGGTGTGGAGATGAAGGGAAGGGGGTATATCGCGGTAGATGCGTGGCAGAGGCCCAGGGTTGGTAAGGATGGGGTGGACCAGGGGGTTGCGGGAGTCTAAGATACATACTTGTAAACACAATAGCATTTTCAGGAGATACCCCCAGCAGTGGAATCTGTTCATTCGAGTTGGATACTAAAGAGTTTGCACTATTATCTTTATAAGTTATTTTATAACGCACTCAGCCAGGAGCATTTCTGCGGCTACGTTAGCGCGTTGGCTGTGCGTAACGCCATCTAGTGTTTTCAGCAGGAACTACGTGATGGACGCCAGCTGCTAGCGGCTCTGCTCCGGCTCGGAGAGCGCGGCTCGCTCATTGCCCACCTCTGCCTTAATATTACAGTACAAAAATTTATTCAGGACATTAGCAAAATACACACTCCTCAAGAAACAAGACGTAACCTAAAGGAGTTAGAGCCGTGTTGAGTCCCTGGCAGTGGCGACGCATCCTAAGAGTTGACTGTTTCAGTTAACACGCGATCAAAAAATAAAAAAAATAAAAAAATATATATAAAAAGATTTTTAAACTATCATTCTTCGTTTTTTATTTCTATAAGATCATTTTACATGCACATTCAAAGTATTTTAATCGCACGAGAAACGTGTACGAGTCGTAGCATAGGCACCTAATATAGGCGACAGTGGCATGCGCGGCTGACTGAGGTTCCAATAGTCTTCTGAACCACCTGGAGGCAGCATATGGGCGCTCCCGTGGCAGGAAAGGACGATGTGGAACTCTGTTTTTAACATTGGCTTTGGTTCTGGCAAAGACACCAGCTGCTGGCTGCTCGAGCTCTGGCGGTTACGCACGAATGGTTCCGAAGCAACCATGTAGCTGTGGAGCTACTGCGCACCTCGCTTTGCTTATGCGCAAAGCCTTCATGAAAGCAGCATCCGCCCTTCATATTTGTTTTCGGTGCATTGGAGATTAGTGAAAAACACGTCATATTTACTAAAATATCTTGTAATTATAAATTACATAAGCGTCAACTGTAACAGCATTAAGAAGATCCGATCATGAATGATAAGACACTACTCTCGAAGTATCAAGAATAGCCGTCTGGTATACGGCTTTGCACTAGCACTCTTTGTTGCACAGCTCGTACGGGTATGGCCTGGTGCGTTTGAATTTTGAATGGAAACATTTGTAGGCTCTTTCTGCGTGCTGGAACGCTTCAAATCAGTCTTAGATGCATTTCTACGAACGGATGACATTGGATTTCGCTGAATAATTCCAGAAACTGTGGCGATATTTTCAGGCGTAACTGCGGTTTGCTTGCGGCCAACATGCCCCACTAGACCATCAGTTACGCTGCCTGTTCGTTGAAATTTTGCGAAGAGCGTACGAAAGGTTTTCGCATCGGGCCCTTTTGGAACATTGTGCTTGAAAACTTCGCCTTGTTGCCGTAGAACACTCTTCTAACCTATGGTACTCTAGCACCAGAAAAACCCGTTGTTCATTTGAGTACATGGTTTTAATCTCTTCATTCGGTACGCTAACCTCCTATCACGTTCCAATAGTCGAACTGATCGCTCTGTGCTATATATTGTCGGCATCACGTATGGCGATTACAGCGCCATATGTTAGCAGCGTTTGTAACTATTATTTCAAACTCCTGTATAAACTTCTTGCAACTTTCACAATAAACATACCGTTTACTGCACATCTCTATCGATCTTTGTTTTCGATATATTTAACCTGGAGTGGTGTGGATTCTCTTTGGAGTGGTGTACAATATCCTTGGAGAGGTGTGGAATATTTTTGAATTGGTGTGGAATATCTTATGAGTGGTGTGGAACATCTTTGCAGTGGTGTGGCATATCTTTGGTGTTTCGTGGAGTATGTTTGGTGTGGTGTGGAATATCTTTGGAGTGGTATGATATATCTTTGGCGTAGTGTGAAATATCTTTGGAGTGGTGAGGAATGTCTTTGGAGTGGTGTGGAATAACTTTGGTGTAGTGTGAAATGTCTTTGGAGTGGTGTAGAATATCTTTGGAGTGGTGAGGAATATCTTTGGAGTAGTGTGGAATTTCTTTTGAGTCGTGTGGAATTTCTTTGCAGTGGTGTGGAATATCTTTGGAGTGGTGTGGGATATCTTTGGAGTTGTGTGAAATATCTTAGGAGTGGAGAGAAATACCTTTAGAGCGATGAGGAATATCTTTGGAGTGGTGTGGATTATCTATGGAGTGGTGTGTAATGTCTTAGGAGTGGTGTGCAATATCTTTGGTGTAGTGTGGAATATCTTTGGAGTGGTGTGGATTACCTTTGGAGTGTAGTGGAATATCTTTGGGGTGGGGTGGAATATATGTGGAGTTGTGTACATTTATCTCTGAGGTGGAGTGGAATATCTTTGGCGTGGTGTCGAATATCTTTGGAGTGATATGGAATATCATGGAGTGGCGTGGAATATCTTTAGAGTGGTGTGGAATATCTTTGGAGTGGTGTGGAACATCTTTAGAGTGGTGCGGAATATCTTTGGTGTGTGTTGTGAAAAGTCATTTGAGTGGCATGGAATATCTTTTGTGTGGTGGGGAATATCTTTGTAGCGGTGTGGAAAATCTTTAGTGTGGAGTAGATTTTCTTTGGAGTGGTCTACAATATATTTGGAGAGGCGTGGAATATCTTTGGAGTGGTGTGGATTATATTTGGAGTGGCGTGGAATATCTACGGAGTGGTGTGAAATATCTTCGGAGTGGTGGATTTCGGAGTGGTGTGCAATTTCTTTGGAGTGTTGTGGAATATCTTTGTGCTGGTGCACTCTTTCTTTGGAGTGGTGTGAAATATCTTTGTAGGTGTGTGTAATATATTTGGAGTGGATTGTAATATCTTTGGAGTGGTGTGTTATATCTTTGTAATTGTGTGGAATATCCTTGTAATGGTGTGGAAAATCTTTCAGGTGGTGTGCAATATCTTTGGATTTGTGTGAATTATCTTTGGAGTTGTGTAGAATATCTTTGGAGTGGGGTAGAAGATCTTTGGCATGATGGGGCACATCTTTGGAGTGTTGAGGAATATCTTTGGGGCAGAGTGGAATATCTTTGGAGTGGTGTGAAATATCTTTGGAGTTGTGTGGAATATCTTTGGAGAGGGGTGGAATATCTTTGGCAGGGTGTGGAACTTCTTCGGAGTGATGAGGAATATCTATGGAGCAGAGTGGAATATCTTTCGAGTGGTGTGAAATATCTTTGAAGTGTTGTGGAATATCTTTAGAGTTTTATGGAATATCTTTGGAGTGGTGAGGGGTAACATTGCAGTGGTATGGAATATCTTTGGTGTGGCGTGGAATATCTTTGGAGTTGTATGGAATAACTTTGGAATGATGTGTAATACCTATTGAGTGGTGTGGAATATCTTTATAGTAGTGTGGAATATTTTTGCAGCTGGTGAAAGCTGTTTTGCAGTGGTTTGAAATTAATTTGAAGTGGTGAATAATATCTTTTGACTGGAGTGGGATATCTTTGGATTATCTCTGTAGTGTTGTGCAATATCTTTGGATTGTAGTGCTGTATCTTTGGAGGAGTGTGGAATATCTTTGGCATTGTGTGGAATACCTTTGGAGTGGTGTTGAAAATCTTTGGAGTGGTGAGAAATGTCTTTGGAATGGTGTGGAATATCTTTGGACGGGTATAGTTCCGTTCTTTAATATCATACTATTGATGGTCGTTGTTAACTGATGCTAATATCGCATTTGTTGACACTAGGTTATCATTTAGCGTATGAAGAACGACGTCTTTTTGTTAATTCGTCAGTGCTTCATTGCTTTGAAATAACAACTGTAAGTCACAATAAGTAAATCATCAAATACGCAACGCAAGATGGCGTATGCCACGGACAGTTCTGGTCGAGGAATGTCACGTGACATCTGCGAATGGCTGGTTTTCGTTAATTTAATGGAGGGTGTCAAAACTCCGTTATTTTTGCAAATATCTTTCAAACGATACGAGATATGTAAACAAGGTATGAGAACAGTGTTCTTGAGAATTTTCTCCTATAAAACTTTGGTTTATTCAATTTTAGCTTCAGATGAACGGTTTATTTGCAATTAAAATTAAATTACAAACGGCTTTTTTTTCTTTTTTTTTCTTTTTTTCCTCTTCTTTTTTTTGTAATTCTACAGTATTTTTGGTCCAAAAATTTTTTAAAAGGGAGGTTCTAGGTCTCTGGTGGCCTACAATTATGTGTGCAAAATTTGGTGCTGATCGGATAAACGGTTCGTCTTAAAAACAGGGAACACGTAACGGATACACAGACATACATCCCAAAATCGCCGATATTTTTGCAAATATCTCTGAAACGATACGAGATATGAAAAAAACATATGAGAGCAAAGGTGTAGAGAATTTTCTCCTCTACGAATTTGGTTTGTTCAGTTTTCGTGTCAGATGCATGGTTAAGCCTTTATTTTCGTTTACATTTCGAGCTGTCTAAAGACGATCGCAAAGACCCACTTTTAGTGTTACTACCGTAACCTAAAGTGGGCCAATATTATTTTTATTATAATTTCTACATCCTATAAAAATTTCAAAATCATTTTGTTCTTTTTCATTCATTTCCCTTGCATTAGAGACATATTCTAGAACAACTGATTCCAAACTTGAACCAGTAACATCACCCTCGTGTAACTGCACTCTCTGCTTGTGCGGAAGAATCAAAGTCAGTTCAGGGTTACTTCTTTAGTGGAAAAATCTTAACTTAGTAACTACTTGGCCCATGTTTTGAAGTTCCAGACAATTGAACAAAATTTTCCACAAATTTTGTACAGAACTTAATTTTGGAAAATGATATTAAATTAACATTAAATTAACTCTATGAACATATCAGATAATTTGATTTTATTAGTGCCAGAGCACACGTGAATTCATGTTAAACTTGGAACATCAAAGCTCAGTTTTACGTTGTAGGGTTGCCAATATTGCCGCGAGAGACCACGTATACCGATTGCCGACGTGACGCAGGGGAATGCGTCACGGTCTGCGATGTTGAAGGTCGCTCATTCCATCCCGCCCACCGGCAAAAATTTATTTCTTTGTAATCAACAATTCCATAATGTTCTACATCTCTATTATGTTCACTTGTAAATTCTACTTGTTTCCTATGTGAACTGTTCTTCTAATTTCTGGTAAATTCTGTCTGTGTGTAAATAGCAGAGCACTCTGCCCGAGAGGCAGTCAGTGCTGCGTGTATGTTAAGTTCGTAATAAACGTGCTTTCAGTATAAGTGCTGAGTTCAGTTGCCTGCGAAGTCAAGCCTGCTCCCATTTCAACGCGACATTGGATGGTGGAGAGTAAACTTGGAGTTGGAATGGCTACTCATGTCAGATATGGGGTCCCATATTGGTTTGATTCCTGTGGATGATATCTGTAGGTGGGACTACACTAGGCATGGCCTTCATCTCAACAGGAAAGGGAAGGGAAAATTGTCTGGGTTGATTGCAAGTAACTTACGGGGGGGGGGGGGCAAATGGTAAAATACCAGTGGTTACAGGTGTCAGAGGGATGCCTTTTTTTAGGATAGGGAGGGGGGAAAGAAAACCAGTTTTGAGAGACCTTGTAAGACACCCTCAGTTTGGAAAAGCAGATAAACAGGAGGTAGATTTTAGCAAACAATGTTTTACAGAAAGTACTCAGAAACTTCCAGTAAATCTTACTCAAGCCATTAGTATGCAATATCAGTTATCTTTATTACATCAAAATATTCCAGGACTCAGAAATAAACTTGATGGACTACTCATTTGTATTGATGAAATAGATTCCTCTAGCCCAATTGACATAATTTGCCTCTCTGAACATCATGTGCCCACTGGTATAGATATGTTAAACATTCCAGGATTTAATTTAGCTTCACACTTCTGTAGAGTAGATATGGAGGGAGGAGGAGTTGCCACATTCATTAAAAACTGCTATAAATTCAAGAATATTGATATAAATAAATTCTGTCTAGAGCAGCATTTAGAAGCTTGTGCAAGTAGAATTCCATAACAGATGCTATGTAACAGTAACTATTTACCGAGCACCTGTAGGAAATTATAATCTGTTCCTAAATCATCTAGAAGCTCTATTGGGTTATTTAACAGGAAGAAATAAAGGAATCCTGGTTCCTGGTGACTTTAAGGCAGATTTTCTTATGCAGTCCTCCAGTAAAAATTTATTGCAGTCAGTAACTTTGTCTTTCAACCTAACACACACCGTAAACTTTCCAACTAGGATAATTAAAACCTCTAGGACAGCAAGTGATAAAATTTTTTAGACAAATCAAAGGAACAGAATCATATCATGAAACCAATAATAAATGGCCTATCAGATCATGATGTGCAGCTCCTTGTTTTAGGTATAGATTCTAAACAGATTATGAAGACTGCAAAATGTACATACAGGAGAGTAGTCAACCCACCAAAAATAGAAAATTTTAGAAAACTCCTCAAAGACATGAACTGGAAAGATGTATATAGTGCTAATGGCATGAATGAAAAATATAATGTATTCATTAATAATGTTAGTATCATGTTTGAAAACTGTTTTCCTCTGAAAATAACGCGAATTAAACAGAAGTCTATAATAAAACCTTGGATTGCACAAGGAATAAAGATTTCATGTAAGACAAAAAGGAAAATATATCTATCAGCCAAGAGTAGTTGCAATGATGATGATTTAACTAAATATAAGGAACACTGTAAAATATTAAAAAAAGTTATTCAGGTATCTAAACAAATGCACTATGAAAAGAAGATAGCAACATCAGGAAACCAAATAAAAACAATATGGGATATAGTGAAAGAGGAGAGTGGTAGATCCAGAAAGGAACAAGAGCAGGTAGGATTAAGAGTAGCTGAGACATTAGTAACTGATGGGCATAGTGTGGCAAATCTATTTAACAAGTACTTTATATCCGTTACTGATAGTATGGGATTGTCTGGGTCAGTAAATAATGCCCTTGAAAATTTGAAACTAGCATTTACAAATAACTTCACACACATGAATATATCAGTCACTTCACCAAAAGAAATATCTTCCATAATAAAATCTTAAAAAAAAAGAATTCCAGTGGTTACGATGAAATATCAACAAAGTTAATTAAAGCGTGTTCTTGTGAACTTAGCACAATCTTAAGTTAGTTGTGTAACCAGTCTATTATAACGGGAACATTTCCTGATTGGCTAAAATATGCAGACATTAAACCTCTCTTCAAGAAGGGGGATAAAGAGATACCATCAAACTAGACCCATTTCACTTTTGCCAGCATTTACAAAAACCACTTAACCACAAATGGCATATTGTCTAGACCACAGTTTGGATTTCTGAAAGGTTCCGATATCGAGAAGGCTATTTACACTTACAGTGAGAATGTACTTAATTCATTAGATAATAAATTGCAATCAGCAGGTATTTTCTGTGATTTGTCAAAGGCATTTGATTGTGTGAACCATAACATCCTTTTAAGTAAATTAGAATTCTATGGGGTCACGGGAAATGCTGCAAAATGGTTCAAGTCGTACCTCACTAACAGGAAACAAAGGGTGTCAGTGCAAGTGACTAGTGAATTAAGCCAACAGTCATAATCGGATTGGGAAGAAATTACATGTGGTGTCCCACAAGGATCCATCTTAGGGCCATTGGCTTTTCTTGTGTACATTAATGATCTCTCATCAGTTACACTACCAGAAGTAGAATGCGTTTTGTTTGCAGATGATACAAGTATTACAATAAAAAGTACGTCAAGTATAGTGATAGAAAGGTCTGCTAATGATATTTTCATGAACATTAATAAATGGTTTAAAGCCAACTCATTGTCATTAAACTTTGAAAAGACGCACTACATGCAGTTCAGAACATGTAAGAGATTTCCTGACAGCATATGCATTAAGTATGAAGAAGAGCAGATAGAAGAGGTTGACAGTATTAAATTCCTGGAATTACAGCTTGATAATAAATTTAGTTGGGAGGCGCACACCACAGAACTGCAGAAACGACTCAACAAATCTGTATTTTCAATACGAGTGTTATCAGACATAGGAGACATAAAAATAACAACGTTTTCATACTTTGCTTACTTTCATTCCTTAATGTCATATGGTATTATATTTTGGGGTAACTCTTAAAGTCAGTCAAAAGTCTTCAGAGTCCAAAAACGTGTAATACTTATTATTTGTGGAGTAAATTCACGGACGTCTTGTAGAAGCCTCTTCAAAGAACTGGCTACTGCCTCTCAGTATATTTATTACTTAATGAAATTTGTCATAAATAATATATCCCTTTTCCCAACAAACAGCTCAGTTCATAATACAATACTAGGAATAAAAATGATCTACACAAGGATTTAAAAGCACTTACTTTAGTTCAAAAAGGGGTCCACTACTCAGGAACACACATTTTCAATAACTTACCATCAAGTATAAAAAATTTAGCTACAAATAAAGATCAGTTAAAGAGGAATCTAAAAGACTTTCTAGTGGCCAACTCCTTCTACTCCATTAGTGAATTTCTAAATTGTACCAAATGATGCATGCACTCATACTATATTAGTATTATTATATTATAAGCAAAAAAAAAAAAAACTTATAAATTTATGCATCTGTATTTATATTATAATTGTATGTATTTGTATTTATATTATTAGTATTATCTGTTATTCAACTTGTAAATTTTGTTTCTTGACATGTTCCACATCCACGAGGATCCCCTCGACATGGATCTACGGAACAAATAACTAATCTAATCTAATCCGGGTTTCCTGTGCAAAAGCTGCATCACCGTGTCTCCGATTAGGCAACGTTAGAGCCGTCGCTTACTCGGACTGGAACCGGAATACAAGGGATTTATCGAGTACTTCCCTCCAAAAGCCCGTATCATCAGAACAAGCATGGAAACGAAGCCAGCGTAAAGCCAGCTGCATATCAGACACCCGTCGGTGTTCTCTGGAGACGCTGGACAGGACCCCAACAAATGGCTAAAAAGGTTCGATCGAGTCGCCAAGTACAACAGGTGGGATCATACGATGTGCTTGGCCAACGTTTACTTCTATCTGGACGGAACAGTTCAGCAATGGTTCGAGAACAACGAAGACAAGTTGAATGACTGGGAGACGTTCGAGGAGGAACTGAAGAAGACGTTTGGAGACCGCCAGCAACATATCCGTTCGGCGGAAGAACAACTGAAGAACCGGGCCCAGCGACATGGTGAGCCGACACAATCGTACATACAGAATGTTTTGGCCCTGTGTAACATAGTTAATCCGAACATGACTGAGGCGGACAAAATCACGCACCTGATGAAGGGTATTGCAGAAGATATGTACCAAGCTCTTCTGATAAAAGACGTTGCTACGACAGAAGAGTTCATTAAGTGGTACCAGCGTATTGAGGAGATGCAACAAAGGACGGTTGGACGCAAGAAGTATGACCGACTCCCCAACGTAGTCCCTATGGCCGTTTTGGAAGACCAGCATGATTTCGCTTCTCTCATACAACAAATTGTAAGACAAATTGTAAGGGACTGTTAGACCAAGCGAGCATCAAATTATGGCCATGGATGTAAGCCCCTGAGGAAGAGGTATTTCAGACATTAGCTCCTGTCTGCACCGTCAATCGCACCCGACGTGCGTCGCCCTGCTATGACTTACACTGCAGCCGCCAAACGGCAGCCCATGAACCGGCCGACGCGACCACAACCAACTCCTCCGGTAACTATGACGCCCCGCAGAAGAACAGACTCTGGAGGACAGAAGACAACACACCACTTTGTTTCCACTGTGGGCGTCCTGGACATGTCGTACGCTACTGCAGAGAGAGAGAGGCGACTTTTCGACGATTATTTTGCCGCAAGACGTCAGGCATCAGAGCAGTTCTATCCCAGGCTATCACCTGCTGATGAGTTCAGTCGACCTATGGGAAGAAGCCCGTAGCCGTACCCTAGACGAGGTCGCTCACCGAAGCGCCGCAGCCGTTCACCGTCGCCGTACAGAGGTACCAGCCGCTTCCCTAGCCGCCGGGCCCAGGAAAACTAAGCGAGGCGACCATCTACGGAGGTGAGGCCGCCGCAGATGAAAATCCTCCATTGACGACAGTCGCTAAGTTGTGTATAGCGATTAGGCGAGGGGTCTCGCGAATTTTGTCACCGACTGTACATATAAAATTCATATCTCAAGAAATCCTTCGTGGCATGCGCTAGTAACGTTAGGCAACTTACATGAAAGTGACGACTTAGTAAGATTACTCATGGCCTGGAAACAAAATGTGCTGCGACAGATATCTATATCTACATCTACATAGATACTCTGCAAATCACATTTAAGTGCCTGGCAGAGGGTTCATTAACCACCTTCATAACTTTTCTCTACCGTTCCATTCTCTAATAGCGCGCGGGAAGAAAGAACACCTAAATCGTTCCGTTTTCGATCTGATTTCTCTTATTTTATTGTGATGGCCATGTCTCCCTAAGTAGGTGGGTGCCAGCAAAATATTTTCACATTCAGAACTAAAAGTCGGTGATTGAAACTTCGCAAACAGGTCACGCCGCAATGAATAACGTCTTTCTTTTAATGATTTCCACCCCAATTCGTGCAACATTTCCGTGACGCTTTCCCCCCCGTAACGTGATAAAACAAAACGAGCTGCCCTTCTCTGAACCTTCTCAATATCATCCGTCAGTCCCACCTGGTGAGGGTCCCACAAGGGGCAACAGTACTCCAAGAGAGGACGCACAAGTGTGATGTAGGCAGTCTCTTTGGTGGAGCTGGTGCATCGTCTAAGCGTTCTGCCAATGAAACGTAACCTTTGATTCGCCTTCCCCACAATATTTTCTATGTGTTCTCTTCAGTCAAAGTTGTTCGTAATTGTAACTCCTGGATATTTGGTAGAATTTACGACCTTAAGGTTTGACTGATTTATCGCGTAATTGAAGTTCAGCGGATTTCTTTTAGTGGTCATGTGTATTACTTCACACTTTTCTTTATTTAGTGTCAATTGCCAATTTTCGCACCAAGTAGAAATTTTGTCTAAATCGCTTTGCAGTTGCTTTTGATCCTCTGTTGACTTCACTAACCGATAAACGACAGCATCATCCGCGAACAGTCTAAGGGAGCTATTCAGATTATCTCCTAAATCGTTTATAAACACGAGGAAGAGTAGGGGACCAATAACGCTTCCCTGTGGAACGCCAGATATCACTTCTGTTTTACTCGATGACTTACCGTCAATTACAACGAACTGTGTCCTTTCTGATAGGAAATCGTGAATCCAATCGCACAATTGGGGAGATATTCCATAAGCACGCAATTTCATTAGAAGCCGCTTGTGGGGTACAGTATCAAAAGCCTTCCGGAAATCCAGAAATATGGAATCGATTTGAGATCCCTTGTCGATGGCACTTAACATTTCATGTGAATAAAGGGCAAGCTGTGTTTCGCAAGAGCGATACTTTCTGAATCCGTGCTGACTATTGGTTAATAGGTCGTTCTCTTCGAAGTAGTACATAATATTCGAACAAAGTATATGTTCCAAAATCCTACTGCAAATCGATGTCAATGAGATAGGCCTGTAATTTTGGGGATCACTCCTATTGCCTTTCTTGAATATTGGAGTAATTTGGGCAACTTTCCAGTATTTGGGTACGGATCTTTCGCTGAGTGATCGGTTGTAAATTATAGCTAAGTACGGAGCTATTGCATCAGCATACTCCTAGAGGAATCTAGTTGGTTTACAATCTGGCCCGGAAGATTTATTTTTGTTTAGTGACTTAAGTTGTTTTACTACTCCAGGAACATCTACTTCTAAGTTTCGCATGCTGGCAGCTGTTCTTGGATTGAATACTGGAGTGTTCACTTCGTCTTCTTTGGTGAAAGAATTTCGGAAAGCTGTGTTTAGTGATTCTGTCTTAGTAGTACTGTCGTCGGTAGTATTACCATTGCTATCGCGTAGTGAAGGTATTGTTTGTGTTTTGCCGCTAGTGTACTTCACATATGACCAGAATTTCTTTGGATTTTCTGCAAGATTACGAGACAGGATTTCGTTGTGGAAACAACTATAAGATTCTCGCATTGAAGTCCGCGCTAGGTTGCGAGTTTCAGTAAAAGATTGCCAGTCTTGCGGATTCTGTGTCTTTTTAAATTTTGCATGCGTTTTTCTTTGTTTCTGCAACAGTGATCTGACCTGTTTTGTGTACCACGGGGGGTCAGCTCCCTCTTTTATTAATTAATTTGGTATAAATCTCTCGATTGCTACTGATATTATGTCTTTGAAAGTAAGCCACAACTGATCTACACTCGCATTTTTAGTTTTGAAGGACTGGAGACTATCACTCAGGAAAGCGTGAAGCGAATTTTTATCTGCTTTATTGAATAGATATATTTTTCGTTTATTTTTGGTGCATTTGGGAATTTCGATATTCAGTCTCGCTACTACAACTCGATGTTCGCTAATCCCTGTATCTGTTTTGATGCTCTTTACTATCTCGGGATTATTTGTTGCTAGGAGATCAAGAGTATTTTCGCAACCACGTACTATTCTAGTGGGTTCATGAACTAACTGTTCGAAGTAGTTCTCAGAAAAAGCATTCAGAACTAGTTCGGACGATGTTTTATATTTGCCCCCGGTTTTGAATACGTAATTATGCCAACATATCGAGGGTAAATTAAAGTCGCCACCGATTATAACAGTATGCTTCGGATACCTATTTGAAATATGATTCAAGCTTTCTTTGAACATTTCTGCAACCGCATCGTCAGAGTCAGGGGGCCGATAAAAAGATCCAATTATTAATTTATTTCGGTGGTCAGGTATAACCTCTACCCAGACCAATTCACAGGAAGTATCTGCCTCAATTTCATTGCAGGATAAACCGTTTGTAACAGCAATAAACACGCCAGATAAATTGTCTATCGGATGAGGCTTGAAGGCCGCTCTGTTATGGGCGTGCGGGCTAACGCGCCTTGCTGCGGAGTTCATGGCTGCTCTCCGTCGGTTCTTCATCAAGCAACGGTGACTGTGCTTGTGTGTCTTGTGTTTACCGTAAGTCTAGGGACCGATTACCACTGCAGTTTGGTTCCACAAGTTTACAAACTTTGAACATTTTGAAAGAGCTTGAAGCCGAACTTGAAGCCGAAGCCGTCGGAGGTTCGAGTCCTCCATCGGGCATGGGTGTAAATTAGTAAATTAGTTTAAGTAGATTGTAAGCCTGGGGTCTGACAACTGCAGCAGTTAAATCCCTTAGATTTACAAAAAAAAAAAAAAAAAAAAAAAAAAAAAATGAATTTGAAGCCGAGCTGCGCCACTATTTTTCTGCTGATCGTGAGAAAAATGAATGTCATACTTTCAGTATACAAGTGTTTGCACTTAAATAATGACAAAAGGTAATTCACAACCGATAAAAAGCGTTACATGTTTGCACCTGTTATTGTCCTTCAGAGTAGTCACCAGCGATGTGTATAACCCATTACCAACGATGTGCAAGACGTTGTATATCGTTAGTAGAGCCTGTTCTGTTGATGGTGCGAATAGAGCGACACAGTTCTGAAGCGAATTTACGAACTGGTTCCTTCACCTTCCGAATCAAAGTCACGATAACTTAAGTCCGGGGAGTATGGTCCCATCGACCGAACAGAGTAGCCACAGCTTGCGCTGTATGCGCCCACGCATTGACGTCAATAATAATGGGTGGTGTGCGCTGAAAGCGTTACCGCTTCTCTCGCAAAGCTAGTCGCAGGTGATCCTCCTAAAACGATCAGTAATACTGTGCAGTGACATTCTACCTTGGAAGAACGTAATGCATCAGTGACGCCGTTACGTTAAACCGCTCGCTTACAAGAGATTGTGTTTCCCTCAATGTCCGCACGCCGGAGACGTGGGAGGGGCAAATCGGAGATCAGGTAGCTATGTTAACAACGCGTGCTATCACCGACAATAGTAGATTACAAGTCTCCACCCTCGTAGGTTAATTGTAACAGTACATTACAGTACCTGGGTTCGGGAGGTCGGCGGTTGACATTCATCTACCGCCATCAAGATTTAGCTTCCCCACAATTTCTCAAAATCGTTCCAGGCATTTGGCGGGATGCTTTTTTTTTTAAATGGTGTGGCCGATGTCATTCTCCTTACTTATCAAGAAGTCTGACCCTAATAATCGCACTGTCCATTGGACTTTAAAACCTATTTCCTCTCACCGTTTTTCTATTTTTTTTAACATACATCGAATGATATATTTTTGTAGGATCTAGAAATTATAATAAAAAATAATATTGGCCCACTTTAGGTTACTTTAGACAGCTCTAAATTTAAACGAAAATAACGGCTTAACCATGCATCTGACACGAAAATTGAATAAACCGAATTTGTAGACGAGCAAATTCTCTACAACTTTGCTCTATTATGTTTTTTTCATATCTCCTATCGTTTCAGGGATATTGCCAAAAATATCGGCGATTTTGGGATGTATGTCTGTCTGGCTGTGTGTCCCTAACGTGTTCCCTGTTTTTAAGACGAATCGTTCATCCGATCAGCACCAAATTTTGCACACATAATTGTAGGCAGCCAGAGACCTAGAACCTCCCTTTTTCAAATTTTTCGGACAAAAAATACGGTAGTATTACTAAAAAAATCCGTTTGTAATTTAATTTTAATTGCAAATAATACGTTCATCTAAAGCGAAAATTGAATAAACGAATTTTTAGAGAAGAAAATTCTCAAGAACTCATTTCTCTTATGTTGTTTACATATCTCCTATCGTTTGAAAGATATTTGCAAAAATAACAGAGTTGTCACACCCTCCATTAAATTAACGAAAACCAGCCGTTCGCAGATGTCACGTGACATTCCTCGCCAAGAACTGTCTCTGGCCTACGCCATCTTGCGTTGCGTATTTGATGATTTACTTATTGTGACTTACAGTTGTCGTTTCTGTGTTGTCGCACAAGTCTAAAGTGCGCGCCACCTACTTTCGCCGCGCGCCGCCACGCACGCACGGCGCAGCGTTCTTAGGACGTAAGCCACGAGCGCCTTCTGCTGCTATCCCGCTTGTGGCCACTGAACGACATCCTTCATTTGGGACTGAGATAGGAACCAGTTAACACTTCGGAATCAGATAGGCACCAGTGAAGACTTGGCTAACGGATAGGCACTAGGCAGGCCTCTAGCTCAACTATTGTTTCTAGTTTCTGCTGTCCCACTGGCTGGTCACCTCCTACCTGCACAAGCGTGCATCCTTTATTCCTGTGTCGGTCTTTTTACTCGGCCAGCGACACCTACGACGGAAACGAGACACAAAAGCGGCGACGAGGCTGGGACACAAAAGTGGCGACGAGGATGGGATACAAAAACGGCGACGAGGATGGGATACAAAAGTTTCGAAGCAATGACACACTGAAGAATGATTTTTCCGTCGGTGCTTGACAGAACATGATAATAATATCAAAAAAGGAACAACTCCCTGATGTTCTGTAAAACTTATTTATTCGTCACAAATCTTCTTTCGGCTTCATAGACCATCATCAGGTGACAACTGACTGTAGCCAGTTCTCACCTCATGATGGCCTAAGAAGCCGAAAGCAGGTGGCGAATAAATAAGTTTTGCAGAACATCAGGAAGGTGTTCCTTTTTTAATACTACAACGAATGAGGTGAAGCTGGTGACCGCAGACCCGGCTGCTGGAACGTTTCGACCGCGGCGCCTGTCATCAGGTTGGCAGTGGTCGCGCCGCGCGTGAGCCACTGTCCCAAACAGGCGGCGGCGCTCGCACGCGCTCTAATTAAATTAGCAGAGCCGGTTAATTAGGCGTCATGATGAATCTGACCGTCCGACGTGACGCCCCGTCGCAAAATCGCCAAACAGACGACTCCTGTTTCATCATAATTACAACCCTCCCAGACGGACGCCTGTTTGTCATTATTTGTCATCCCAGTGGGGACGGCCGCGCGGTGGCAGACACTTGACACGGACATTAAATAATTTTCTGCTAAATGTGTGTTTAATGCGTAAATCTTTTCTGTACATTACGGTGGTGGCATCGAATTTGTAACTTCATGGCAGCGAAAAGTGTGTGGTTACTAAAGAGACACGCGATACTGGTATTTTCCACAATTTCCATGAATTTACCTCGGTTTTAAATGAAACACACGAGATAACTGTGTAATATTCTCAAAATGTATTGTTTTCACTAACCGGTTTTCGGCTGTTACGCCATCATTACGTAAACACTACACCCGGTCCGCTGAAACTTTGCACTTGACGTTTACAAATAACAAGTGAAGAGCAAGAAGCGCGAGGCGCTAGTCGCTGGGAACGGTCCAATCACAGCGCGCTAAACACTTGCAGTGATCACGTGCCGTGACGTCAACATTCCCGCGTTGCCGTCTTTGTTCAGTTCTAACGTAAACAAAATTGTGTATCGTGTTTATCGCGTGTTTGTGTTGTGTGTGCTTTTTTTCGCTGCGATTTGTTTTACTGTGAGTGGTTTAACTTGACTTTCTGAGTTCAAGTAATTGGATAATGTCACCGAAAAGACGTTTGTCTAGTGACGTTTTCTGAGTAAGTTCTCAATTTCGTATGAATAAAAACTTCGAAGCTTTTGCTCTGAGCAGGAAGTTCATTCTCGCTTCAAACGATCGGAAAGAAGTTATGGAGCAGTGGTTACAAGAAAGAAATATTGCTGCAGATATGTCAATGTCAAAACTTCTTTTATAATCGCTCGTGAAACAAAATAAGCCTATTGCACCCATATATGCAGTAGACGAAACCGCAAAGGAGCAGCGTCGCAATGTAATAAATCTAACCCCATTTCACTGCTGTTTTAACCATATAAAATTGGAATGGCGTGACGTGAAGAATTACTTAAGAAACAATAAGTCTTTCACAATAACAGAGGTGGAAAAGCTGTTACCTGAATCTGTTGCCAATGTGGATGCTGCATCTTGGAAAAAAAAGGGTCGAGCACGTTGAAAAACTGATTCGGGCAACGCAAATAATGGCAGGGATCATCAGTAATCATTAACGGTTAATGATTTGTCTTGGTAATGACGACGATTTTGGCAATGACGACAAGAGTGAAGATGGGGAGCAGGATGTAATTATACCATTGTTGCCGTAAATTGGTGAGTGAAAAGCATTCTGATTATAAAACGTAGAGAGAGAAGTTACTATCTAGATTATTGTTTATTTCGCATATGTCGTGATCCAATGCTTGTTTCCTATATTGCTTTGCTCCGGTATTGAAAGCGAGTGCATTGTTGTGCTCTGGTCTTCATTAATATGCCGTTAATTAATTGCTGTTCCAGAACGAATTATTATGTGCACTTTTATTACTCAATAGCTTACATTTACGAGATGCAACTGAAAACCGTTTCGTCTGCTGTGCATATAGAGGCTAGTGTTGCAACGTCGCTAAAGCAGTGTAGCCAACTTAACTCACCGTAACGCGAAACGTCAAGTGCAATGTTTCAGCGGCCCCGGTATACAGAGATACAGCGATGCAGCTGGGTGTCTACATTCAAAGATCTCAAGTTTCTGTGTAGATAATACATGTGCCTTAATTTTCAATGAAGACTAGTGTGACAATAAACAATGTTACAATATGACGATATGAACATTGATGAAATATGACAAGATATAAACATTTGTCCTACGAAAATAAATTAAACAATAGAAATTGGTTGAACAAATGATGTAAATTTAACACGTCAAACATTTGGTACATAGAGGGGTGAGAATAAACAAAACGTAACATCTCTGAATATATAGTTAAATTTTTTAAATGTTTAAATTATAGTTATTGGCTTATTAACAAAATAATAAATTAAAATGTTACAGAAAGATCTGTAGCAGGGAGGTAGCTAAATAGGAGTTGGTAGTTTATATGGCCTGGTTAGATTCTGCAGACAGAATTGAGTAGAATGCAAACTGTGTTTGGCTATTTAGTACGAGGTCTAGGGAAGTTGGCATATCTTTATTAACTTCCAATCAAATCAGTTTATTCTATTTCCTGTTTGGATATGATGTAGGACTTCATGTATTAGTTTGTAGCAGTGGCCTTCTTTTATCAGGTGGTCTGCAAATTGTGAGTTTTCTTTCCTAAGTTTTTAACTTCTGTGGTGTTCTTTCAATCTGGTATATATTTCCCTACCTGACTGACCAATGTAAAATTTTCCACAGTTGCAAGTAAATCTGTATATTCCACTCTTTTCCAAAACTGGAAAGTTGTCTTTACCATTGGGAAGAAAGTGAGCAATGGTATTGTGTATATAAAAGGATGTTCTGAAATTTCTGGATTTAAGTTTTCTAGACACATGCAGAGATATGTTTCTTAAATATGAGATTGTGCACCATTTAGTAGGGTCTTGGGGTGCTGTGGTGTTAACAACAGGCTAAATAAGAGAAGTGACATTTTTTTCTGTTTGTTGTGCATTATGGAATCTATCAAGGTAGGAGGGTAGCCATTTGTTGGTATTTGTTTAATTGTTTGATTGTTAAATTTGCAGAATATTACACAGTTATATCATGTATTTCATTTAAAATGAATAAAATAATATGTTAAGAACTACCAGAACAGTCAGTGAATTTAATTTCTGTATAATATTTGAAATGGAAGACTCCCACAACAAAATCCAAAGAAATTAACTTTATATTGATACTATATTCCGTCTGTACTCGGAGGAACACAGGCATATTAAAAACTTCGTGTATCTGTTACACAATATTTGTTTATTGATTTGTTATGAAACTTTTGTTCGGCTTCTTAGGCCATCATAAGATAACTTATCAAGGAGTGATTTCTTAGTTATACAAAGGTGGTATTCCAAAGATATGTGGATCTTTTTGACTTTATAATGATATTTGAAAACAAGCACAATGTAATGTAAAACATAATTGCAATTTGAATTTGAATATTAAACAGTGGATACTATAAATATTAAAATATTGTAATGTAAATCGCAGAGAACCCATACATTCCTCTTTGCCATCATTCGTCACCCTCCCCCACCTACATTTGTACCTTTCAGCATATTCTTAATTTTGTTCCAGTTCTACTGCTCCCAAATTCGTAGAATTTTAATTACTTTAATCAAAAATGTATAATGTTAATTTGCTTAAATGCTTCACTGGGATCCTTATTATGCTTTACTATTACACAACTGAACAATATTTCAATGTTAACAGTATCCACAGTTTTAATATTCAAATTAAAAGATGTAGTTGTTGAGATTATAATTTTGTTTTATGTTATACTTTTTACTAGCATCGTTATATTGTCAATAATTTCCAATATCTATGGAATACAATCTTTGTACAACTAAGAAGTAACACCGTTGAATAAAAGTTCAGAATGAATTGGAAGTGTGCCAAAACTAATATTAGCGATGGCATTGCAATCCGCAGACAACGCACGTCGATTTGAAACTGTGTATTGTAATCCGAGCGCGATCACCCTCTACGATTCTTACCCCGTACGATGACAATTTCATGGTAAGTGAGAATGCTTTATATCAATCGACCCAACCTTTTAGTCATTTTATAACACACATATTTTCTATAATATTGTTCACTACCTGGCTAGGTATGCGAGTTACGCATTTAATCTTCAGTAGGTTTAGGACCAGCATTGTGTTCCTACATTTTTTTTGAAAACGCAAAATAATTTTCTCTGAGATTTAATTCAACCAAATTCTCCATTTTTCTGTAGATAATTCGTGCTAATATTTTGAAACCAGGACTTACTAAAACTAATATTCGAAATAAATATCTCGCCTTTACTGGCATTGAAGTAAAGTGAATTACGAAACTGAAAATTTGTGCTGGAAGGAGATTCGAAACCAGATTTCCCACTTCGGGCCAGCGGTTGCCTTAACCAATCTAGCTATTAACACGCGTTTCACGTACTACTGAAATTTTTAACATACACACAGTACGACAATAGTGCCCTATACCCATTACTTCCACTTGTTCACAGCTTTAACTATATTTCAGCAAAGGATCGGTCGTATTTGTGGATTCGCACAGATATTATCCTTTGCCTGTTGTTGGCATACATACGATTACAAAAAAGGCGTCTTTCGGAATATTCATAGAATATATGACATCAACTGCGATTGGGCAAAGCTTAAAATGTGTACCCAACCGGGATTCGAACCCGGGTCTCCTGCTTTCTAGGCAGTTGCGCTGACCCCTACACCACTGCCTAGAAAGCAGGAGAACCGGGCTCAAATCCCGGTTGGGTACACATTTTCAGCTTTGCCCAATCGCAGTTGATGTCATATATTCTATGAATGTTGAATAATAACAAGTGACGTCTGTTCTCTCGGAACAGACGCCACATGTATATGTCTTTCGGAATATTTGGTAGATATCAACAGCTCTGAATTTACGCATTCGATATCGTCACACTTCTCGAATGTTACAGGGGATTGAAATAAATTCACTGGCGAAATTGCAATTTCTTTTGTCCGCGGAGAAATAGCCGTGCGCGATAAGGCGCCTCGCTGCGGTGCTTCCGGCAGTTCGAGTTTCGAGTCCTTCTTTGGGCATGGGTGTGTGTGTAGTTCTTAGGAAAGTTAAAGTAGTTTGTAAGCTTTGTGACCGATAACTACTGCAGATAGGTCCCATAACGTAAAAAACATTTGAATATTTTTGAAACTTTGTGCTTTACCGGGATTAGAAACATAGTTCCCGCATTGAGCCAGCAGTCACCTTAACGAATTAGACTATGCGAACACAATTTACGTTTTTCCCAAAATGTAAACTCATCCCACACTATGATGGTAGTTCCCCCTGCCCATTAATTTATTATTCTATCTGCTTGGAATTTATTTCAATGTTCTGTAACAGTTGATAATTTAGTATGTTTGTAATTCATAAATTTTCAGCTGTTCATTTCAACCAGTGGTGTCAGTTTTATAACCTACTAGATGAAATCCGGCGTTGCCCGGATATTTATTTATTCATTCATTCAAGAGTCTAGTTAGTACTTCTCTTATGCCTTCTATCTCTATCCTTCTCCTTTTTTCTAAAACCATATTTATCAGAGAATATATAAGAAATAAGGATGTCCTACATAAAGTACAAAATTTCAAGTACAGTATCCAGACAAACAAAAATAGAAATGAAAATACAAATGATATGAAACATTCATTTAATTCCAACTTTACTATAAACAATATTACTTGTTACTTATCCAGGTTCTAACATGAATAATTTCTTTGGTGAGGCCATCCCTGAGAAAGTGACAAAGTTGTCCGTTTGAGAAACGTGGGCATGACAAATGCACTCCGCATTATTGAATAGATTGCCCTGTGATTTATTATTAATAATAGAAAATCCAAGACTCACTGCAAACTGTAGTCTATTGAAGTTAAAAGCCAGATCTGTCGGAAATAATGGGTATTCGTCGGTTGTGATCTGTTTCATTCTCTTCCTGTCCATGTAGCTCTATACATATCTATTGCTCCCTCCTACGGCGGTATACGCCTCACAGTTCAAATTTTCATCAAAGTTCCTAACGGCACTGTCATCTTTCAGGAATTTCCTTAAGCTCATTAGAATTCAGAAGTGTCTTAGCAATAACTAAGAAATGTAATAAAACTTGGTGCCTGATGTGAACAGGTTTTATCGATCGCAGTATATATGATATCATATTTATTGAATTATATTTTCAACAATTGTATAATTTTTGAGGTATATATTCATTTTTATAAGTGCTGTATCTCTGTAAAATCTGATGGGAATACAATTAGTAGTAAAACAGTAATAGAATAAAACTTCGTGCGTGATGGGGCGGTTTTCCATTAAAGCTACTGTCTATGTGCTCATATATCATGAAATGCGTGTCGTACTGGGATGTAATTAGAAGGTACATTCAGCTGTATGTTTGTATACTGTCTGTAAAATTTCCTGCAGGTACAATATGCAGTGTAGAAATTATAAATTGCAACGTTATACCGAATGCCGTAGTTATACTCCGTAAACAGCCGAAAAGTAATAAGCTAGAATCTTTTTATCCTTTCATCGTCTGGCTATGGTTGCCAGTGAGAAAAAGTTTCCTAAATAGTGGACTCATAAAGTCACACTATAGTGTGACGCAAGACGTCATATCTCTCGAAGTATCGGCGCTATCACAAAATCCTCTCTAAGCTGAAGTCTTTAACCTATAAACTATCGTATTTACCGGCGTATAAGACGCACCTCACTTTTTTTCTTTATGAAAAAAAAATAAAATAAAATAAATGACACCTAATACGTTTATTGCATCATAATTATAATACATTTGTTGATGTACATCAAATATCTAGTAGTGCCTTCAAGTAGTGTTCATTAACTTTATGCAGTCAAGTTACTTGACAGTTTGCTCTTATTCAAACGGATAATTCGCCTATCGCTGTTTACAGTGCGCACCGAATGTGACGCGATGGTAAAGGCTTATGACATTGACACCTATGTGGCTCTGCTTACGATTGTTCCGATTACATATCGCGCCGAGTATCAGTTTGCGTGACGGGTAGGGGGTATTTCACATTTGAAATGATGCGTTTTGAGAATTTTTTATTTTTTAAGTATTTTCTGATGGTTCATAAACTGTGAGAATGATGGGTGGGTTGCTCCTGTGTATTGGCACAGCATGGTATAACCTCAAAAAACGACAACTCTGAGACGCAGACGCTGTGCAAACTTCATAAAAAATAATTGTGTACATATTTGCACTTGAAAATGGAAATAAACTATCAAATATCGTCAGGCGACACATGCACAGATACTTGTTCCATGTTTCATTATTCAAATAATGAATGACGCCGTTACAGAATAGCCGAAAAAATCGATTATGATGAATGAAATTACGTCGACAGTTTCTACTTCCTATGAAGTTACCTGTTTCAGTTGCGCTTAGCACTAAAAATAGTACTAAATTCAGAAAAAGTTTACTACATAATAAAGCTCCTGACGGGTTATTTTGGTAACAGAGAAACCTAAAGCAAATTTTCTTGCTTAAAACAATATTTCCCGCATTTTATACCATGTTCTGAACCCCCTTGAAAAGAAATCGAAATTGTCAGTACCTACTTTAACTAGCAACCGGCAAATAAGATGCATCCAGTTTTTGGAGCAATTTTTGTAGGAAACAAGTGCGTCTTATACGCCGGGAAAATACGGTACATTTGTGCCAAATTTCAGCTTCATAGGTGAAGTAGTTTTCGAGATTTCGTGTTCAGTCGGTGAGTGAGTGAATCTTTGTCCTTTCCCTTTTATATAGATAAACTAAAGGTTCTGTCTGTGCGTTGGTGACTCGGAAGCGTTAGCGAGTGTTTCGTCCAGGAGGAGCGGGCTACCTTCTCAAGCCGGCAGCAGCCCAGGGCGCCAATACTGCAGTTGCGCCACGGGTTGCCGTTGGCTGCGCAGCCTCTGGCGTTCCTGGGCCACGCCGCGGGCGGGTCAAGGCGCGCCATTGCTTCATGCTGGCAGCCCTGCGCAGTAGAGCTCCACGTACTAGGCACTCAACTGCAGTCCTGTTCTAGCCTCACACATTCTCTGCATTTAAAGAACACCCTTTACTGTGTGCTGTTTACCGCCACCTCAAACATTCACCTTTAATGTAACCAACCTACAGCAAGTATGAATACACCTACATACGTATTCCGCAAGTCATTGTTACATATAGAGCGTGATAAAAGCGACTCTCTGGATCTCTAAGAATGAGCCATAATTTTTATTATCCTTGGTGAGTTTACAAAAAATGTAAGTTGTTGATGAGCCACAGACAGTCGAGGACTGGCCGACAGATGTCAGGCTCCCTGGAATGATGATCACATAGGGCACTGGAATGAGTCAGCCTTCTCATTGGATGTAGGATGCGTAAAAACTCAAGGCACAACACTGAACCATGGCTGTGGTAACAGGAAATAGCGTGGCGAATGGAGATTTGGGTGTGGCGGGAGACGTGCAGAGAAGAGTCCTCTACATGCGTGCTAGTCACTGTGTCCTCGGTGGCGGAGTGGTCAACGCGTTTGCCTAGTAAGTAGGAGCTCCCGTGTTCGAATCCCGGCCGGGCACAAATTTTCATTCGTCACACTTTGGTATTCCATCTAAACCTAGTACAGTGAAGCCACAACTATCGCAAATTGCGATTTATTTCAACTTCTAGTAGTGGGTCCACGTAACGTGTCCATTCCTCTTCCAATGGCTGTAAATGCCTACATTCAACTAACTCTATTATCTCTGACATCAGTGGTTTGTATTTGCGCGTGATTCCCTTGTCCTGAAGATTCTCCACTCTTATCCGTCTAAATATGGACCTGATTTCCTGCTCTTTTACCCTCACAAATATAACTTCACTGCAGATTAATTAATAATCAGTATAATCAAAGAACCCTCTAAGGAAACGAGAGTTTTACCATTACTAACTTAGCCTACAGTGACGGTTATGGCAGGCACTAGCTTCTTTTCACTCAGCTGACATGTGTGTATCCCCGCCGTCCTGAACGTAGCTCACTGTATGCCAGGTGGCATACTTTCGTCATGGTTGGCTCTCCTGGAAGATTTGAATAGCTCTGAGAGAAGGTCGTCGACTGCAGCGGCTTTAAAAATCCCCTGCATTGGACTCGCCGAGCGCATTGAGGCGCTATGCTCCCATGCGCGAGGTTGTTTCCCTTCGGTGATTCGAATCCTCTCTCGGACATGAATGTTTATGTTGTCTGTCGTATAAGTTAGTTTATAAGTAGTTTGTAAGTTTAGGGACTGATGACTCCGCATTTAAGTCCCATAAGCTTAACAAATATCTCAACTTCATCTACAATGAGGCCCGCCAGTTCATTTCCACTCTATATATTCCTTACATGCCTCAATTTTCCCTTCTTTGCTCAGTTCTGATTTTTCATCTGAGCCCTTGTAATACATACAGCGGTTTTATTTCTTTTTTCCCTCTGAAAGAGTTCCTTTATTTCCCTGATGGCAATATACAGGGTGTCCCAGGTATCTCGTAGCGCAAAATTTAGAAATGTGTAAGATAATGCAGACGAGTAGGAGAAACAATCCTGTAATGTTCGAATACAGCATTTGTAGTGTGCTGCTTGACAGAGACGCATCAATTAAATACCTAGGCGAAACGAAATGTTCAAATGTTTGTAAAGCTTATAGGACTTAACTGCAGGGTCATCAGTCCCTAAACTTACAAACTACTTATGAACTACCTAACTCTAAGGACGGCACAAATATCCATGCACGAGGGGGAATTCGAACCCCCGACCGTAGTGGCCGTGCAGACCGTGACTGGAGCGCTAGGCGTAACGCTGCACAGAGATATGAAATGGATCGAGCACATAAGGCCAGTCGTGGAGAAGGCCGATGGTCGACTTTGCTTTATTAGGAGAATTTTGGAAAGGTATGATTTGTCTGTAAAGGGGACCGTATATAAAACGCTTGTATGACCACGTCTTGAGTATTGTTTAAGTGTTTGGAACCTCACCAGATTAGTTTAAAGGAGAACATAGAGGCGGTTCAGAGGCGGGCGCCGAGGTTTGTAACCGGCACATTCGATCAATGAGCGACTGTTACCAAAATGCTTCGGGAACTCAAATGGGAGTCGCTGGAGAGAAGGCGACGTTCTTTTCTAGAAGCACTGTTGAAGACATTTAGAGGGCCGGAATTTGAGGCAGACTGCAAAACGATTCTACTGCGCGTAAAGATGACAAGGATAAGATTAGAGCGATCACGGCTCGTGCGGGTGCATACAAATATTCGGATTTCCCTCGATCTGTATGGAACAGGAAAGCAAGTAACTGAGTACTACGCCACGCACCATTGGGTGGAGTATGTATGTAGATGCAGATACTTCCCCTAGTCAAAAATTCTTCTATTGACCTGCATTTATCCTATAGTCATTTCTGCGTAGTTGGATTTCACTTCCCCTCAGTCTCGGTTGTTAGTTGTCTGTAAGCCAATTTAGCTGCTTTATTTACTGCATGTTTATATTTTCCCCCTTCCTTAATTCAGTTCACTATCTCCTGTGATAACAGGTAGTTTTTTGGTTTTTTTAGGTTTTGTCATTCTCCCTATTTGGTCCTATGCGGAATTTATTAATCTCTCAAAGATACACATGCATCTTCTACTATACTTCCCCACCCCCTTCCCGCCCATTTCCCTCAATCTCTGCCTAAAGCAACCTATGAAATTTAGAAGTACCTCAGGATTATCCAGGTGCCATCATTTCATTTCCTTACCTATACGCAGTTTCTTCATTTTTAATCTACAGGTACCATAAGCAACGATATGGTAAGAGTCTATATCTCTTCCTGGAGAAGTCGAAAAGTTTGAAATCTAGTTCCAATATATATACCTTACCTTTATAAAATGAATAGTACTTTCCGGTTTCTCCCGGTGTCTTCAAGTACACGACCATCTTTCATGAGTCTTAAACAAAGTGTAACGTTTAAAATTATGATGCACTTCGCGCAAAATTCTACCAGGCGGATTCCTCTTTCATTCCCTTTCCCCAGTCCATAATCACCTACTATTTCTCTACCTCTTCCACCAATTGATTTCCAGTACTCCATCACGTCAACTTTACCTCTTCCTTAATTGTCTGCATGACAGTTATGATAGCAAACTTAAATAGTGGTGTGGCAGTATTTCAGAAGACATTACATTTCGTATCACGTTGAGCTCCTGAAGCGTACAGTCCCCTACTTTCTCGACCTACTGAGGCGTGTAAACAATATTGGCAACGGGCCCAGCTGGGAGCCATCAGCCACGCCCGTGTCGACATTGCCGTTGCCGGTTACGTTGTAGAGATGCGGTTCTATGGCCATAATGTAAGGTGAGATGCAGAGGTGTAGGAAACTGAGAGCACAAGAGCGTGGAGTTTGGATTGGCGGGCCCCTCCTGACAATTACTAAGATGTGCCCTAAAAATCTGGCCCGTTGGTAAACAAATACCACAAAAAATGATGACAATAGGGGATCCATGGTTGACTCAAAAATGTACGAAATTTATTACACAAAAATCAGCTGCATGATAACATTCACTAACTGACAAAACAGCAAGATTTCTTAGAATTTTAAAAGTGTCTAGCAAATCCACAGATTATTGCGCTAATATCACACGAATAAATGACTGGAAGGCCACTAATATACATGTAATTTCGCACAGTGGCAAATTAGTTAAACGCACGAAGGAGATCAAGTCGCATGCTGTAAATTGCGATCGTTTTGCACACGAAAACGATGTTTAAATAAAACTGTCAAAAAAGAAGTCGAATCCAAACTCTCGCCCACATAAGCAGATGCAAGCGATACCCAAACAGGTACAGCTGGAGCCGGCATCACTGCACTCGAAACGGCGCACAGTGAGAAGGAATCACTAAAACGAGGCCAAAATCCCGAAAAACGAATTTTTGATTCTTGGAATTTTGATTGGTGGATTGGGTAGGGGAAGGATTGGTGCATCCCATTCCAGAAGGAGAGGTCGCCACCTTCGATACCTGTCGAGTTACGTCTGTTCAAAAGTGACCTTCGCGGCGCTGTGAAAGCGAGTCAAATTTACTCTCGGTTTGTGACTGATTCATTATTCTTGTAGTGAAGTGAAGATTTTCAGTTGTACAAGATGGAAACGGATGCTACAGGTATGTCCACTAAATCGCTGTACATTTCATGGTTATCCTATTTATATTTTTCCCGATGCCCGTGCAATACGACTACGCTTTGCTGAACATGCATTTGCAACTAGAGCAAAAGTAGCATATACCGCGGAATTTCAACTCTCAGACTAAAGACTGATTAATTAGCTGATGGAATTGCCAAGAATCAGCTACGAAAATCTGCCATTGTTGTTGTATAATGATTATTTACAGGTGCCTCTGCGGCCGATATTTCGTAACACAACATGATCGGTGCAGCACGCGGCGCGGTAGGCTACGGTCAATTATCCAAAGAAGGGCAGGAAGTGAGAAGCAAAGACATTAAAAGATGTCGGGGAGACTTTTCCAGAAAATGTTCACGTGTAAAAACAACAGAAGTCGCTTTAAAGAGAAAACTGCCAAAAACACATGTGAAAAGTTTGTCAAAGGAGGCAATAAAGCTGTTCCAATTACACCACGATCGCCCAAGGGAAACTCAGATATGGATTCTGACTCTGAGAACTTCGAGAGCCATACTGACTATGATTGCTAGATATAAAGCAAATCATACAATTTTGTATGCATCAGAACAACATATTCAATCATATTAAATTTTCAATGTTCAGATCGATTGTCTTTATAAGCTACACTTATTACATCTATCGTTGATTATACCATTTCATTTATTATTGAAGATTGTATCATTATATTACTGAATTGCAATGTGTGTGGTATTAAGAAATTTTTTCGCCATATTATCGACCAATCTTCTGTTATTTTGTGATAATAAACAAATAATTTTCGAAGTGCATTAATTACTATTATGTAAATACCATATATATGCTATTATTAATAAATTATTATGGATTTTCATGCGTCACGATGCTATATTAGCTCCACCATTTTGTTTAGTCAATTTTTACCATCAAATTCGTAATCAGCGACCTCAAAAACACCCGTGTGATGAGTTTTGTGTGAATTAAACGTCTTCTTGTGGATTTGGCAGCGATTTGAGGTTCCGTCCCACTGTGCGGCAAGAAAACTTCACCAGACACAGGCATAAGATGCCCTATTCTCAGCCTCTGTGTCCACGGTAGGCACACCGAATGGATCGAAACCACAGGCTCAGCTCTGTCTCGCCAACTCGTACTAGACACAAGATTGACGAGTGCGTCATTGACACCTGATGTACGGTTAACGGTATCAACGGGTGGGTGCAGCTGATTCAGACTGGCTGAGCCTGTTCACACCTCGATGAGACTCAGGTCGACAGATACACGTTGCGGACAGTGTCTGAAAAGTGAATCCGATACTCCAAGTCCACAAGGCGCAATAGGTGGAAATGTAACCGAAGTCTATAATACACCTAAGCAAAACAACTAAGTCGATCCGACTGTACTCGCCTGTTCCTTAAACGGAGTCCTCTTTGAGCGCACTCTGCTAGTAAAACGCAAGGCCACACCCTCACTATAAAGCAAGAGCCTTTCTCTCTCTGGCGCCAACTTCCCTCCAATACGCGGACACGGAACCGAGGCAGATGCTAAAAACTGTCCACCTGCTCCGCGCAGTCCAATGTCAACAGTTCCCGCGCGATACGCCATCACAGCCGTTTGCGCGGAATATATTCCTCCGAGGGTCTCCGGCTTACCAGCGGGACATTCCTCTACCAAAATTTTAGGAGATGCGACTGATAAATTACTAGTCCTTTCCTGGACTTTGCTGTGGGTTACGAAAGCACCAGTACAATAGCTTGCATCAGTGGGATGGAATCTCCAAAACGTAGCAAAAACCCCAAGGAGACGTTTAATTCGCACAAATTACAAATTTCATGGTAATATCGTCTAAATAAAATGGCGGAGCTAATATAGCATTGTGACCAATGAAAATCCATAATAATTTACGGAGTCATCTGCCCCTAAACTTACAAACTACTTATGAACTAGCTAATCCTAAGGACGGCACAAATATCCATGCCCGAGTGGGGATTCGAACCCCCGACCGTAGTAGCCGTGCAAACCGTGATTGATGAGCCGCAGAGCTCTCGGCCACCGCGGCCGGCCACTTTGTTCCATTTTTACTGTACATTTAGAACGCACATCCCCTCTCGTTCGTCGTTCACCAGAGCAATGCTTTATTTTTTGTTAGTGTTTACGATACCACAGTCTTGGACAGGAGAATAAGATCGGATAGCACAGCGCTGCTTGGCTGTCACTGTCAGGCGGACAGTCACGTTCTCCGCGCTCCCGCACGCAGAATTCAAATGTTCAAATGTTTGTATAGCTTATGGGACTTAACTACGGGGTCATCAGTCCCTAAACCTACAAACTACTTATCAACTACCTTATACTAAGGACGGCACAAATATCCATGCCCGAGGGGGGATTCGAACCCCCGACCGTAGTGTCCGTGCAGACCGTGACTGGAGAGCCTCATTCCCCTCGGCCACCGCGGCCGGCCCACGCAGAGTAGCGACGCAGCCGGACCAAACAGCGGAAACACGCTACTCCAGAGAGCGCTCCGCTCAACGGCCCCGACGTAATGTACGGGTTCCTCCCACGTAGGCCCATCTTCTGTCTCACAGACTCCGCACCTCTCTCTCTTTTCTTCTGATGCCACCCAGAAGCGCTTTATAAACAAGTAGGATACAAATGCCGAGTCTCTATTGCACGAAAAGAATGTTGTCCTCCTTTCCAGGATTAGCATTTCGATTTATGAAGCACCTTGGTAAGACTTTTATGATAACGGAACTCGCATCAGAATTACTTTGATGTCTACCTTTAATCCGACCCTGAGGTGATACCAAACGTTAGAGTAGGTCTGACGAATTTGAAGCCTTCTGTGGACGCTTTTGAGCAGTGGTAGGTCTGATATCTGTTCCTCGACCACCCACAAGGAAACGCGCTTACTTGCTTTGAGTGTGAGGTGGGTCTTTTTTCAATCTCTATTAGTGTTGGGCTGCTTATGATGTCTTTTCCTGTGAATATTACGCCTCTAACGAGAGTTAAACTACACAAATTCAGTTTTTCCGAAAGCATAACCTTTAGAGTGATGTCAAAAGACCCCACGCCTTTGCCCTATCAGATGAAATGTTCTACGCTCCCTATACCCATATGTTAGCCTTAATATAATGCGCACTATATGCTCGTAATTCATAAATGATATAGGGTAAAGATATCAACAGATGCACTCAAAGTATAACATGGCGGTAAACTGGCAGAGCTGTGCTGTCATTTCTACAATGGTGATTCGTGTGTAATGGTTTCCGAGGTGGTTATGACCTTACAACATCAATTAATGGATTCTGGAGGCGGAATAATTGTTTGAGCTAGATGCGTAGGACACATCATTTCGGACGTTTTTAGCGAATTTAATATTCTGGGAGTCACCATGTGAAGTGAATGGGCAGATTTTCATATTTAACGCTTTACTTCTCACCACCGGAAAAGCATCGACCGACGGAATGCACGTAGTGACTAAAGGCTAGTCTACACGACGACACTAGATTGCGACACTTGTTACATAAAATGAATTGCGCGCAACTAGTTTTGTGTATGTCTGTAGACACGGCGCCAATACTATATACTTCAGCTTCGTTGTTTTGTGAGTACCGTAGTCGCCATAGAATGAAAGTTTTTGTAGCTGTAAGATTTGAAGCGGAGCTATTGCTTCTCTGTGTGAAGTCGCTGCGTAAGACTAAACATAAAAAGAATAAGAAACGTGTTTGGGTTAGTGACTGGATTAAAAAAAGGCGTCAGCTTGGTTTTCAGCGACCTTGCTATAAGAAATTGTGATTGAAGACCCTAGAAGTTATTTTAACCAACTTAGAATGTCGGCCGGCCGCGGTGGCCGAGGGGACTGAGGCGCGTCAGTCACGGTCTGCACGGCCACTACGGTCGGGGGTTCGAATCCCCCCTCGGGCATGGATATTTGTGCCGTCCTTAGGATTAGCTAGTTCATAAGAAGGTTGTAAGTTTAGGGACTGATGACCCCGTAGTTAATTCCCATAAGCTTTACAAACATTTGGACATTTGAATTTAGAATGTCGCCAGTGCAGTTCACGTTTCTTAAAAAACAGTGTTACTAATGCAGTATAGAAACAAGATACTATTACGCGTTAAGCATTGTTATCGGAACTGAAATTACAAATTGCATTACGTTCCTTCGTCTCTACAGTACCTGTACCGTCTTTCGAAATCCACAATTGCCATAGTTCGTCTGTATAGGCATTTCGAATTTGATTGTATTTTAGTCTGCAATTCACTAATCGTCAACCCAACAATATTTAATTCGCGAATAATTGCTTCAAGAGCACTAACACGCCGCTGCTTATTCCTGAAATTTTCGTTATTAAAATCGCACAAACACCTATGCACCACATATACGTTCAAAACTCGAATTATTTCTTCAATTCCCTCCCTTTATGTTGTATTTTGTTCTGTATTGGTTATAAGCTAACCTAAAACACGCGCAATCAGTTTCGCCAAAGTTGGAAGATGCCGAAGCTGTTTAGTTTCGCTAACGAGTTGAGCGAACGCCTCCCACGCATACGCACTGGCCAGTAGAGCAGTTTTAGGAAACTTAGTGTCGTCGTGTAAACTACCCTTAAGAGCAGAAGCGTCTCCGAAGAGTGGTCAGTGCAAACAGGCAGGCAACCCTGTCCGAAGCAACCGCAAAAATCATTGTATAACCAAAATATCCGTTAAGACACTGTGGGATAATATAGCGTCTATGAACTATGGGAAAAAAGGACCGACTTTAGCGCTTTTGCCTATAACGGAACTCAAGTTAAAAAAAAGGGATTGTAGATTATTAGTAGAATCATCATTATATCCTACTTGAACCATGCATTTCCACTTTTTTTTTTTCAAGATAACACGGGAAATAGTAACGCTACGACATATAGTTGTACAGTTACCACCAAATCTGCACTGCTGAAAAGAGGGTCGACCTCGTACTACGATCCGTACTACCGCTAGATGGCTATCGTTCTAGACCTTCAGTGGTACATTGTCGTCTAATGCCCCATTAATATATGAAAATATCCACTACTTTTAATCACTGTTGACGTTTACATGCAGAAACGATTATGGTTTTTTGCGTATCTATGACAAAGCCCCTCTCAAGTTATATACGTATCATTAGCCGCGTTGTGTAATTAACACTTGACCGTGTAAATGTTTCTCGCAGTATTTCATGCTTCGCTTAGTAATCTGACAAGTTTCGGCGTTCTTTCCTGCGATTGTACGCTGCTGACAGTTCTATGTCATTGGCAGTAAAAATGTGTGCCTGCCTCGCTAGCGACTGGCACTCTACGTCGACTGGCACTCTACGTGTGCTACAATATGCACTAAATCTCACCGTCATCATTTAGCGCTGATACACTATCATTTATGTTTACGCACATGTTGGTTGTAATATTACAGTGCACCGAAATAGCATCTAGTACACGTGTGGTAATTTTTCCCAACATGGTTTCAGATTTTTTCGTACACTATAAACCATGATGTTTCTTAAAACTCCAAAGAAAATTTAATGAAATGTTGTTCTTAGGTTTAAATTATAAATGGGCATTTCGGGTAAGTTGACGAATTTACTCGGTAGACAAGCTGACGTCTCGTCATCTTTCCCAGAGAATTTATACATCATTTTAATGGGCTTTCCCTACCAACTTTCAGTATTGATCGTGCGTAATAAGTATAAATGAAAAGCCAACAGGCAGTTATGGCCACAGGAATCGGTGACCATTGTAAATGAGGTAAAGAATGATGCAGTGGAACTTCGAAGAGAAAGCAGAAGAATAAGTATCCTTTGATTACACATCACAAACAGAAGCCAAACTAAAAAAAAAGAAATATAAAAGAAAAAGGCAGAAAAACTGAATGATATATAGGCGTCGAAAGGGATAAGAAAAAACAAAACATGAGTAGACCCTCCTTACTTCCTCGATATCAATCAACTACACTGAAGACGACGGACGACGATCATGATTTCGTTAGAGAAGAACTATGTGGAATCGACACTGGCTGTGGTAAATTAGAGACTTTGTTTGGTTGTTCATGCTGCCATAAATGGGCCCGTGATGCTTGTACCAAACTCACTGCGGCAGATACGAAGCTCAAAGCAAATGTATGCCACTTCTGTGATTAAAATAAAATTATTTCTTAGGTTGATGCAATTGTTTTGTTCTTAATCAAATTACCCGCCGCTATTCGTCATCTTACCCGCAAACGAGGGTAAGATGACGAGTGTGACATAGTTTGCAAAATGTCAATGTAATCGCCATAATTGTAACATTTAGGAAAACTACGAAATCTGTAGCTGGAAACAATACTTTAATGGTTTCACTGAAGTAATCCTGTAGGCTTCAGGACTAAAATAAGAATATTTTTTTAAAAAAATCGTAAGCTTACTGTCACCCTCCTTTCCCCTATCTCTTTCCTTTGGCAATACATTTCAAAATCTTGTTCCAGAAATATGCTTTGTAGGAACGGTACGGACGACATTGTCAACAGGAAAACAAATCTCGGTTGTTGTTTCGTACTCATATGTAGGCAAAGAAATAATCAAGGTAATTTTAATCATGAACTTTTGCAAGCTAGTGTAAAAAATATGTTAAAATATCAAGAGGCGCCGGCTGCAGTGGCCGAGCGCTCTGTGGCGCAGCAGTCACGGTCTGCACGACCACTACAGTCGGGGTTTCGAATCCCCCTTCGGGCATGGATATTTTGTGTTGTCCTTAGTATTAGGTAGTTTATAAGTAGTTTGTATGTTTAGGGACTGATGACACCGTAGTTAAGTACCATAAGCTCTACAAGCATTTGAACATTTTTTGTCAAGAGGCCATTGGAGCAGTTATGAGTCTCAGTACATTTGGTACGGCCTCCCGAATGTTGACGACTGTTGGCTTGAACTCCTGTGACAGCCTGTTTCCTCCTGTTCAAAATGTTCAAATGTTTGTAAAGTCTACGGGACTTAACTACGGGGTCATCAGTCCCTAAACTTACAAACTACTTATGAACTACTTACGAACTAGGACGGCACTAATATCCATGCCCGAGGGGGGATTCGAACCCCCAACCGTAGTGGCCGTGCAGACCGTGAAAGGAGCGCCTTAGTCTCCTCGGCCACTGCGGCCGGCTTCCTGCTGTTAACAAGTGCATACACTCTACTTTTATTTTGTGCACATACATGTAGAGCCCCTTTTGAATTATGTAAGTTTTGTTGTCCAAATTGTATAATTAATATTAAAAATTGCTACTTCAGTTTTCGTGTGATTGTATTTATATAATGATATGAGTATTATTAAATAAGAACTCTGTAATTAGTGTAAAAAATCTTTAATATGCAGCATAGATCTTACAATAGTAATCAACAAGTGCCTAAATCACTAAAAACCAAGTGAGATAATCAGTAACGTTGTCATGATTATGGCGATTTCTCGTGGATTTACTGTACAGGCTAGGTAGCCTAGTTGATGCGCACGAGCTCTGGCTGCTTGTAGGAGTAGATGGGGGCGCCGGCAGGGTGCAGGTCCTGGTACTGGAAGCGCGCCAGGTAGCCGGGGGTGAGCGCTGGCTGCTGCAGGGCGGACAGCTCACTGGGAGCGGCGCGCTGCTGCTGCTGCTGCTGCTGTTGTTGTTGTTGTAGAGGAGCGGGGGCGGGGCCGTGGGCGTAGGCGATGCGCTGCAGGCGGCCGTCCGGCTGCAGCACGTAGTACACGCCACTCTCCTCAGCCTCGCGCAGCGCCGCAGGGCCGTACTGGGGGCAGAGTTTACAATATTATTGTCAGGTTATAGGAAAACAGGCACACTTGTTTTAATATCTACCTTACTACATTACTGTAATTAATGTGGCTGTTTAGTTTTAATCATTTTTTAATATCACTGATCATTTCTAAATAATGATAATTAATTTTGAATCACATTTGTACATTTGTATATTGCTTGGTGATTGGTTTCAATCACTCCCAGACTATGCTAGAGCAGACAATAATGAAATGCGATCATCACTTGCCCAAAACTAGTCACTAATGAATCTGTAAGTGGGATCCAGACTTATTTTTTAAATTTTACTACTAAATGAACCAGATCTGTGAAATGCATTTGTACACCACTTATTCCTACACTTAGAAAGAGGTCAATAAGTAGACGCCGGCCGCGGTGGCCGAGGGGACTGAGGAGCTCCAGTCACGGTCTGCACGGTCACTATGGTCGGGGGTTCGAATCTCCCCTCGGGCATGGATATTTATGCCGTCCTTAGTCCTAGGTAGTTCATAAGTAGTTTGTAAGCTTAGGGACTGATGACCCAGTAGTTAAGTCCCATAAGTTCTACAGACATTTGAACATTTGAATAAGTAGACACTATACCATGAAAGTAACTTTGGATTTGTAAACTGCGGTACCCAAGATTCGTCTAATTTTCTATTTCATATGCAGATGATTGTCAGCTATATCAAAGCTAAAATTAGCACTTTTCTTGTACTTCATTGCCCCTTTCTCTAATGATATGACTTTTTGTTGGGCATGCATTCCAGTAATATTGAATGATTTGGTAGGTTGTTTTATTACTTAAGGATCATTGAATTCAATTAAGTATGTCATTCTTTTCTTGTGGTATATGAAGTAAGATAAGAAATTGGTATATCTGAATGTCATCTCCACACGTAAGATCGCTCAACTATTGGGCAAGGAAAACGTTTCCACAGAAGACACGTGATAAAACAACCACAACAGTTTAAATATAATGTACATCTGCTTGTATTCAGCCCAGTAATTTTAAAATTGCCGGACGCGGTGGGCGAGAGGACTGAGGCGCAACAGTCACGGTCTGCACGGCCACAACGGTCGGGGGTTCGAATTCCCCCTCGGGCATGGATAGTTGTGCCGTCCTTAGTATTAGCTAATTCATAAGTAGTTTGTACGTTTAGCGACTGATGACCCCAAAGTTAAATTCCATAAGCTCTACAAACAGTTGAACAGTTGAATTTTAAAATTGTATCGCAATGTCAGATATAATGAACACGAAGTTTCAGGTTTTTACATATGCTAATCTGGACTAAGAGCGAAGGTCGATCATTAATGTACTATTTTCTTTGTCTATTCTAAGAAACCAGAGACAACATGTAGAGCTCGTGCAAAAAGCCATGCCCTGTGTGCAGAACACATTCCCATGTTGTTTAGCAGGGGCGAATCCTTTGTTTCTGAAGGGCGGATGGCTCATTTGCCTGTTGCCTGCTGAGCCATTCGCTTTGTCTGTCAGTCAGCTGTCAGCTGTCAACTGCGCCCCAACTGCGCCCCACTAGGCAGCACCCAACTAAGGTGGACGCCTCTCCACTTCTTCCACGAGTTCTAATATAGAAAATTTCGTGATGGCAGAATGACACAAAATTTCTATGACCTCAGACTCCTACAGCACAAAATCTGGATTCATCACTGAATTTTACTGATACAGGTTTATTTTGGAAATCTTGGTAGAAGGGATATTTATGACTAGTCTTGGCAAAACAAAAGTGCAGTCTTACAACCGTATTGGTGAAAATTAACGTCTGATAGTCATTATGGATGAACACACTGGGTCATATCAAATTTGTAATTGAGCTCCTCAAGCAGGAGTTCGAAATTACGATTTTAAGTGAGACAGGTAATTTTGCCTTCATAATTTTATTCCAATGTGATGCAAAAAGTGAATTTTGTGGTATTTTGTGATATTATTGAAGACTCGCCAAAGAAGACTACATTGTTTGGATAATATATTCTTATTTTAGTGTACCGTACTCAGAATAGAGACCACCCATGCAGATATGTAAAGCTTCTTAATGTAGACATATTTTCTTTATCAGAGTGGAAAAGTACTCAAACTCTAACAAAGAGTTCTGCCACACAGATAAATACTACATTGCGTACTATGCCCCAGTATCACAATATGGGAAGCATTTAGATCTGTGGGTCTGTTCTGAGATGCCACGGCGGTCTGGTCGACTGCTCTAAGATGCTTCACTTGAGCACCCAGTTGCACCCAGTTGAAGATTTGAGCCCTCCCTTGGCCAGGGATGTGTGTGTGTTTTCCTTAAATTAGATTAAGTTGCTTTAAGTAGTTGAATGCTTAGGGACTAATAACATCAGACTTACAACCATTTGCTCTCGGGCTCAGCTCCAAAACTGGTACTGAGAATGGCTGCTTATTGGTTACATTGAACTGACATATAAGTATCCTGGTGTACTTACGTTGTAAGGCCCAGCAGCTTCAGTGGTGGTAGGAGCCTCAGTGGTTGTGGTGGCGGCCTCTGTGGTGGGGGCAGAGGTGGTGAACGAGGGCAGGCGGTAGATGTCGGTCAGGCGGGCAGAGTCCTGACCAGGGATGAAGAACTGTGGCCGGAAGCTGGCCGCGGGGAACCCGGAGAACTGTGGAGCTGCGAACGATGGCTGCGCCTGCGACTGGGCGAATGCTTGAGGCTGAGGCTGAGGCTGCTGCTGCAGGCGGGAGGGGGAGGCGGGGGGCGCCCCATAGCTGGAGGAGGGGGAGGGCGCGCCGTAGCTGCGGGAGGGCGCCTCACCTGCTGCCAGCGCAGCCAGCGACGCCACCGTGAGGAACACGAGGGCCTGCAGCAGGCAGTCGCAGAATATCACTGACGTTATCTGACACTTTGGCATACGTCTTAAGAGAGTGAAAATGCGGTTATCACAGCACAAGATTCGAATACCTCCTCGCCATAGACACGATGTGAAAGAGAAGAACTTTTTTAATAGCAGTTTCAAAAACATTTAAATCCAAAATATCTTTAAATATTCGTGTATATAGTAAGTAGCACAACTGATAATGGCACGTTGTATAACGTGGCATATAGTAGAATGTGTGCAGTGTGACACCACTTGCTTACTATAACAGAGTTACCCATCCGTCTGGAGCTCACTGCAAAGTGATTTAGAAAGCAAAAATATATCAAGATATTTTGAGTTATATATTTTCGAAGCTAACAGATAAGTCACAACGACATTTCTCCTCTTCTTTATCTTCCCCTTTTGTTGTGCTGTGATAAGAACAGTTTATTCTGCCACATTTTATTATCTTTATAGTCGACTGGGGTTGTAAATTAGGTCTTCAAAACGTGTATACGAAAAGTACTAAACAAAAGGCATATTAACCATCATTTTACAACATTAAAAACCTGACTGTAAGTAACATATGAAAAATTAAATGATATATTTACTATAGTCGAAATAATCGACTTGCGAGAGCCAGCACTTTACTAATCTGAAATGATTTACTGTTAAATTATCAGTAAATAATAATAATAATAGTAACTTAAAATAAAAATAAAAACCAAGTTACAACAATTACAATGAATCATTTCGAATGACAGGATTTTGACTCACAAAATACCATAAACTCTAAAGTGTAATATTTTTGGGATGTGCAAAGAGCCTTAGCATGTGATAAATTCGTATGGAATTTAAAGTATTTGGACAACGAACAACGATAATTTGACAAAAGTTCTTTATCATGTATTTATTTTTGTCCCTAGCTCGAACTGATTACTAAAAGTGTAGAAATGTTGCGCATCAGAAGCCATCTACTAAACTTTTTTTTTCACGTAAAATAAAATCAAAATATTTCACATGGAAATGGTAGTATTAGTGAAGCATTATTTTACCCCAACTGACATGTTCAGGGAAAGGAATTAACCTACCCGCATAATTCGCTTAGATGCCAGATCCAGTTCGTCTTTCAGCAATTAAGTGCAAAATTGTTTTGTTAGTATCTCGATAACCAATAGTAGTTACATTATGAAAAGGAATAATTTTAAGATGATCTATTTATCTAACTTCCTGCCTTGTCTAAACTGATTCGTGCCATTTGAAAGGATAGTAGTTATGTGTACTTGAAACATCCAAGGTAAACCAATTTTTACTGGTAAAACTGGAGTAAAACGGAAACAGTGGACATAAAGATCGTGCTATTGGTTTGGTGTTAATTACAACCCAGATCATTTCCTTGTTAAAGGATCTGAACGATTCCTGATTTGCGTAAGCGCCTTTTCCTAAAGAAGCGGTGCAAGCCTCGCTACATTTTCGATTAAGGCTACGAACGTGTCTCAGCGGGAAGAATGTGCTATGCTACGAGCTCCCGCGCCGAAATGTTGCAACGGGATGCTACGATTTGAGTCCAAACTTCCCGCATAGACTATACAGACATGGTTCCCATGTTGCCAAATCAGGAACGCTAACACTGGAATGGTCCCAGCCCATTACTTTCCCTTGCTCACAGCTTTAACTGTAATTCCACAAGGAGTAGGGTGTATTTTTGAGTCCACACAGACATTCTCATTTGCCTGTTGGAGGCATAGATACGATTATTTGTATGGTGTTTGTTCTTTCAGACATATTCGAAAAAAACAATCAAAAATCTTTAGCTTTGCAATGGTCTTACTTCATGTTCGCATATTTTTTCACTTGATTCATTTTCTGTGTTATGGATACCCGAAAATTTCGTTTGAAGATTGTCTTTATACTGCCACATTTCAACAGTGAAAGAAGGCACTACTAAATTTATTACGTTGTAGTTCTTCTTCCATTGTAGTAAGATTCTCCAAAAGTGGTTTCGGAATAATGAAGGATAAATAGAGTTAATAAATGTTACTCCGCAATTGGAATGTTCGTGATTTGAGTCTCATGTCATTCGAATTGTCAGTGGTATTAGCATCAAGCTCTATCAGGGCACTGATAAGAGATATGAGCTTCTCGAAAGATACCACATATACTCGGTCTCCAAGATACATACGAGGATGGAATGGGTATTGCGAAATTCATTAAGCTGCATTATAAAAAATCACCATTGACACAGTGCAGCAATATATGCGTAATTTCATATGACAGTCTCCTTCTTATAACAACACTTTCATGGCTCAAATGAAGTAATTAATAGAAACTGTATAAAACTGAACTGCATGGAGGGAAATGAACGTCCAAATTTTAACCCTAAAGAAATGTGGAAGTTCATAAGAGATGGAGATTTGTATGAATCACCCCCATACTCAGCTATTAATTCTGTTAATGAAAAGCAAATATTATAATTACCTGACATCTTATTCAGGTTGTTGAACTGCATGGAGGGAAATGAACGTCCAAATTTTAACCCTAAAGAAATGTGCAAGTTCGTAAGAGATGGAGATATGTATGAATCACTCTACACTCCGCTATTAATTCTGTTAAAGAAAAACAAATATTATAATTACCATACATCTTATTCAGGTTGTTTTATGGGATGCGATCTTTAATGTAATGGTTATGAATCTCTTTGTAAGATCTTTATTTGCCTTAGATCGATTATTACATTGATGACTAGTTTCGACTCGTTAAAGAGTCATTATCAAATCTTAATTGTCCATGCATGGTAAGAAATAAGTTTCAGATGAACCAACATAATAGTGGCATAACTGATTGATGATGTGAATACCATGTATAACTTGGCACTATGATGTTAGTTCATCTGAAACATATATCTTACCATGCCTGGACAATTAAGATTTGATAATGACTCTTTAACGAGTAGAAACTAGTCATCAATGTAAAATCAATAAGCGATCTATGGCAAATAAAAATCCCATAAAGGAATTCATAATAAAAAACAAATATTATATACGAGCTTCAAATTTCGACTGCTGAGTGACTGAGTTCCACCTGTCATTATTTTATTTTTAACGAATTAGCCAAGCCTGAAAAATGTTATTCTAAAGCGAAGTCAGTGAAATAATCAACAGATTCTAAGCAAAATATAATAAATAGGAAATTAAGTGAGTCAGGCTACAGTTCAGATAAGCAGAGACAAGGCACTCACCTGCATTGTTGTACTTGTTGCTGCTGTTGGTGGTCTGGGCGAGTGTGGTGCAGGAGAGTATCGTGGGGTGTCTCTTATACGGGAAGAAGCTGCTTGGCAGCGCTGCCAGAATGACGTCACAGACGGCTTCCCGTGCGCGTGAGACAGTGGCGAGTTGCGCGACAATGGGTCACGGCCGCAGGGCCCTGCCTACCTGTTACTTCACGCGGGGTCAGCAACGTATGGAACGACTAGAAATATACCTCCAATCGAGGTCGTGGGTCTTATCATCAGCATCTCAAGTAACCCGTCGGAAAATGTGGCTTAACTTGACAATTTAAGAGACACTGAATCTATTTTAATTGTGCAAACTTTTCAGTTCTCCATTTATGTTTCGACATGATATTTTTCTACAACTTTCATCGAATTTTATTATATATTATATTTATTATACTATGTCCCAGGCACGCATGACTGAAGCCATGGACACTGTGGTGACTATAACTGTCTAGTTAAATACAAATTCTGTATTCCTAGTTTCGAATATACTTTTGCAGTTAAACTTGTTTGAAGTGCGCCGATTCAATTTCGTATACGTTTTGTACGTGAGGAAGTACTTTACTGTCGAGACATTTTGACATTGCCAGTTATGAAATACCAGCAACGTTCGTTTGAATATTATTCTAGGAGACAAATATAATAACTTAAAATAAATGGAAAATAAAATAAAAGATGCAACACGAAGAACTTATTGTAATGGGTCAGAAAAACTAATGTTGACAATTTCAGGAAAAAATAGATGATTTAATCAAGAAAAATTCATTGGCATACCTGTGAGTCTTAGGGAAGTATTTATTCTGCTTGGAAATGATTGATAGAGGTATACGATGTCTTTTTGACGAATATTGTGTCACGTTCATAGTGCTCCATACATTTTCAGTTAGGTGTAGATCTGCCGATTTTAATGAGCGAGGTTGTTTTTCGCTAGCACGAAAACAAGCAGAAGAAATTCTCGCCTGTACTGCCGGTATCTCGTTCAAATTACGACCCAAGATGGATTGCTGTGGAGCGCAATAAAATAGGGCGTAAACGTCATGCCGGCCGCGGTGGCCGAGGGGACTGAGGCGCTCCAGTCACGGTCTGCACGACCCTACGGTCGGGGGTTCGAATCTCCCCTCGGGCATGGATATTTGTGCCGTCCTAGTTCGTAAGTAGTTCATAAGTTTAGGGACTGATGACCCCGTAGTTAAGTACTATAAGCTGTACAAACATTTTCGTAAACGTCATGAAAATATCATTGGGCTGTAAGGATAGAATGTATGGCATCGAAATACGACCTGCTATTAATTTCGTAGATACGCGTTACCTGTTTGACGTTCCATATGGCGCGAAACAGTCTAGCTGGTATCCTACCACGGCAGAGACTCGTCTCAACGTGAGAATCAACACAATTTAATTTATGCAGCTAATTTCTGTGCCCTAAGTGCATTGAATACCACAGATAGTAGCCTTTTTGACTTACCGAGGTGAGATCACTGTTTCTGTGAGGCGCCTATGAATGGTCCTTGTGGTGACAATCGTAACCTCTCTTGGGCGACCGCTTCTTTGTTGACGCTGTTCGGTTATGTTCCACCAATTCCTGTGGACCTTATCAAATTGGTGGCTTCGGCGATTACTCCAGGCGGCTCGTTGCAGCTCCAGTTACATACCCTCTATCTACATATTTCATCTGCGTATATTATTCTGTCAGGCATATCTGATAGCCAACTAAGTGAATGGGTTTATGCCCTGGTTTCGACATGCCCCTATTTGCTATGTCAAACTTCGCATTGAAACTGCGCCGTAGCATCACGCTCTCAACCAACAACCAATCGTCAGAGCAACTTTGTATATTTCGTCCGTCGATTCATATACGACTATCATTTTTAAACAACCCCTAGTGGTGCGTCTTCTTTTTCCTTGCAGAGTAAATGGTAGCATATGAGCCTTTGCTTACTAAATTTGTTACACACGTCTTCCAGAGAGTAGCAACATTATTAATTAACGCTCAAGGCTATTGAGAATATGAAGGTTCTTTTCTCCTGTTGGCCGTAGAAATGTTTGGTAACACAAGTAAACAACAAGGTTTCACAAATAATTCGCGAGTGTAATGAATCTAAATGATAAATTTGTTTTTACTATCGGGATTCGTCTACTACTAGTACGTCTCTTCATGTCTATGAAATTCTAGAAGAATGTTTATTCTTCGGATACATTATTATTCGTTTTATTTCATTGTCTATATACAAGCAAATCATGTAGAATGAATTACCAGACGTAACTCTCAGTCTTGAACGTTTTATGTTACATTTTGTGACACTTGCATCTACCTGCGAGTTCTGACAGTTCTTGGAAGCGAATGTTTTCCTACGTTCATGATGGTTTGTGGTTATTGTTGATTTAGAAGGTGAAAACCCCGTACCTGCTTAAATAGCGCAAACCCTTTTGTTAAGTTTGTGCATTTGTACATATTACGAAACAGTCTTCCCCCACCAATGTTTATCTGTCCGCGGCAGATTTTGCATTTTCATATGAATTTCACAAAGGGATGGTTATTAATGACACACGTTTAGGTTTATGCATCAATAAGGTTCGTAGCAGTGGGTAAGCGTAACAAGCAAAAGTCCACAACGAAGAGCAGTAACTACCCTAAGGTTGATCTCTAAATTCTGTGACTTACTTTACCGTAAATGACAAATTGATTTTATTAACTGTTTCATTATACCACGTAGGGTCGTCTTTGGATTGTAATACGCATAATGCTCAAAGGAAAATATCACGTCAGAAGATAGCAAATCCAATTGCGTAGCGACCATATCCGAATAGATATCGATAAGTATTTCGCAAGTGAGACAGATTGACGGTTTTTCACGTGAAAACGGAATGCTCTTCTAAGCAATTGCAAATACATTTATTTTCTTGGGCTGGAAACCAAGGGACGCAACACAAAACAGCACAATGAAATATTATTTTTGTCAGTAGTAAGAATATAATCTCTGGAAAGATACGTTATTTTTATTCTAATACTCTTTTTGGTTATTTATTTATTCGTGTCAGCAGGACATAGAATGTATATTTACAAGACAATTATTTACAGTTTTGATGCCCAGAAGTTAGCGATCTATATTGCATTTGGTGTTGCATGTAGTAGATCTTATGGTGTGCATGTTGCTAGACACTGGGTACACTGGAGCAGGTGGGAAGTCGTCTGCGTTGCTGCACACTCACAGAGTGGCGACTCCACTAGGGAGCCCCATTTAACCAGATTGCTCTTACATTTTGTGACACCTGAACGTAGTCTGTTGAGTGATCTCCATGTACTCCACTTCTCTGTGTAGCCGGGTGGTAGTTTTTCACATGGTGTAAACCATCCTGCAGTACCGGTATACCTCGGTTCGGCATTACTGCAATGTCCCAACTAGAGCCTCCGTAGATCTAAGGAAGCTCTTCCTAGATTTTAGTCGTTGGTTTGCTGGTTGCTGTCCATATAGGGTATGGGCTTCAGAAGATTCTGATTTTCCTCTCTCACTTTTTGCTGCTACCTCTCGACGTATGTTGCGAGGTGCAATGCCGGCAAGAATGTACAGTTTATTCAGAGGAGTGGGCTTTAGGCATCCAGTGATAACGGCACCCTTTTTTATGTAAGGGTTTCATTTGTAACTGATATTTCCTTTTTCACTGCTCGTTAGGTTACAGTGAAAAAGATAAATACATTGATCAACAAGGGGAAAACGGCGAGGGAGGTAAGCATGTATATCAAATGTTTCAGTTCCAGAGTGAACGAAGTCAGACACACATTTTGTCTCACGTGAATCTTATCGGATCATTTTGCGATTTAATTTCAAGAAAGCAGAGGTATCATTTCATCGTGTTGAAACGATAGTACACCGAGCAATACCATTTAAGGGTTACTAATTACAAGTCCAGTAATTGTGTCCCACTGTGATACAACGAAATTTACCTCAAAGAGACTAGAAACTTCCTCTGATATTGTACAAATGTGTGGCTCTCTGCGACATAATAGCGAGGGTCGACGACGCATCAAACGGCAAGGTGTGCACACTAGCGAAAATGAGGCCATAATTTAGATTTTAACGTTTGGTTTAAGTTGATCATCAACAAATTTCACCAACGTCACCTTGGACGTATTACAGGATAGGAAGAAGTCACAGTCCCTACTACATACATTTCACCCCTGCCTTTAACAACATGATGGAGGTCAGATCCACAATACCCCTGGGACAAAACCGCGCATCAACTTATGAGTAGACGACGAAATTATTTCAGACGCACCGTACCGGATATTCAACATGGAAGATGTAAGAGAATACATAAAGGGTGTCAATGAATCCAGTCCTTCTATAACTATTCTTCTATAACCATTCTTCTAGAACTATTTGCTTCAAAAAATACTTTGGTTAGTGATATGCAAGAAAAGGATGTCAGTGACTATCTTTTGCACCACTGCCACCTTACGGCCGGTTCAACTCTTCTCTAAGCACACCAAAGCGTTTCAATTGAACGTGATTGGAGTTATGGGTGGTCAAGTCCTATTCTGATATATCCCCTGCGTATAGTTTTTTACCACATGACAAAATCGGCTCCTTGTACATAACAGAAAGTTTTCGATGTATTTTAGTCCTCTTTTAGAGACTTATTGTTGTTTTACTGATGCATTTTGTGATTCCAAAATCCCACAGCCCTTTCCCTTCCCCTCCCCCCCCCCCCACACACACGAACACCGAACACACGCCCTATTTATTATGTTGGCGCCATAGAAGAGCTTATTGCGTCATATATTCAAATTTTGTGGAATAGATTTGAAAGATTCTTTGTGGATCCACCATGCACATGAAACACTCCTAAGGGTTACGATCACACACAATGTGGTTGAATCGCAGTGGTCACACTTTGGATGAATCGTTTACAGCGACAAAAGTTCTGAAGAATACTGTTTTGTTCCACATTGCAAACTATCGTTTGTGTCATTATTATTAAACTGGTCAATATCTGCTGCATTAATGACAGTCTCATCGGCTAGAATTTCCATTGCCAAGTGGCCTGTGAATATAACATTAAATTTTGTAGACGTCATCATCTAAAAATGCAAAACTCTTTTTGTAAGAATAATACAGACTGTTACTGACGTCTCATTAATCGACGTTTTTAACTGTCATCAATCGTATGCTTTATGTAAGTTAATACGCAAAATCAAAATATAACCTATATACATGTGTCAACGTAACTGAAGAAATGTAAGAGCTGTCAAACGTAATTTATTGTAACAATTTTACATCACCAGAAGTTTAATACTAGTCAAAAGACAGTTTCTGTCGATTAAATATATACGTCGATCAATCTAGACGTTAGTAACAATCTGTGTTATGCAGGTGAAACCGTATCTGACACAAGATAATGCAATGTACGAACGATTATGTCTCTAGGTCACCTGACATTGGCTGGTCTCGCCGAAACAGTCTGTACTGAATAAATAACATTTACAATTGTGGAGAAAGTACGGAATATTTTAATAATGTCAGTTATGATATATATTGTGGTGTAGACGCTTAAGAGAAAAAAATTCGTTTGTGTATTCTTCGAGTTATCTCTTAAACTTAGTCTCCATGGAATACAGTTACGGAAATTAAAAGCAGACGTCGTTATACTGCCCTTTATCATAATGTTATTGAGAGTGATAAGTATGGCAGCACTAGTGTCTTGCCTGATACCTTTTGAATGAAATGCAACACGGCCTTAGTACAGATATAGAGGCCTCTAAGGCCGTTGGTCCAATTACGTTGCTTTTTTATTAAAGTCGTGGAGACCCGCACAACCGGTTTCGCAACTTTATAGTTGCCTCTTCAGGTGCAATTAAATATTTTGCATGTAATTCTTAGGTTTAACAACTAGCAATATCGTTCAATTCTTCAAAATAAAATCGCTTGGCCAGTCGGTTCGTTTCATTTTAAGTATATATAGTATTTGGCTGGTTTGTCATTTAACTACCTGATGGGAGGCAAGGTTGTCATTAGCGGCTGGTACACAAGACGGTTTGCAAGCTATGGCGTTTCCGCACAACCACATAGGACGGAAACGAAACTTTTTATCACCTTGATCGAGATACTGAAGCCCACTACATCGACGGCAACCTGCCCACCTATCGCGGAGTTAAATGACAAACCAGCCAAATAATATATACCAAAGCAGAGGCCGAGTTTTAACATTTTACTTCCAAATTATATGCGAAACAACACCAACTTAAGTGGACCAACAACCTTTCACTCAGACAACTCCAATTTTATTTTAACACCTACTTTTTCACTGTGTGAAACTTCCTTAACTATGTATAAATATCACGGCATGTAGGTTTTCATGGCCGGCGTCTTCATTAATCTTCAGAGGTGAGTCGACTCACCTCTGAAGATGTTGCCCGCAGTAGGTAACGAAACGTCGGGAGTAAGAAGTTTTATTTATGGACCACGGCATCTTAGCTCTTTAATTAATGTATAAATATTGGTTGCCCTTCATATAAAATCCTCTAAGGGAAACTTGAGCCGTGCTTTCTGTGGCGACAGGAAGTCAGTATCGCGATACAGTTTCAGTGCCCTCGCGCACCTACGCTGCGTGTGATGTTGAACGGCGTGATGCAGGTGCGACGGTGGGCGCCCAGCCAGGCGTGACAACTGCGGCGCCGCTACGCTACAAACTTTCAACCCGCGAGGACCATCAGCGTCGCCCACGCCACCAGAATATGCTGTTTCACTAACTGGTCGTGCTTGTTTCCGTAGCCCTGTATTGTCAACGGTGGCGGCTACCAACCAGCACTTTAGGTTGTTTGAACTGCATTTCTCGATTGCTGCACATAGGTGATAAACACCTTGTAACACCGTATCTACGTCCACCAATCGCTCCTAGGTGTTTGATTTTGCACGCATTTGGAAATACATTATACGAGCAATAAAGTCATGCCGTTCCTAATGCTTGACTTATTCGTATGCGATTCAGTCGATTTGAAAGCAGAACTACAAGTTATTATTGCAATATTAGTTTAATCTGAAGGTAATTGTGTTCCCCCAACCGGAAATACATATGCTATTCTTTTCATACTGCGTTTCAAATCCAGAAGTGGGAACCACTGTAAACCGCTCATGAGGAACAAGATAGTGGCATGAAGTGACTTTCTCCGTAAGATGAACAATGGTACCAGCTTTATACTAATGGCTGCAAATTTATTTCTTGTGTAAGATATCATGGAGTGCTTGGCCAATCCATATTACTCTCCATACATGTCAGTTAGGTTACAGGCACTGAGGATGTTTACAAGTTACCTCTTTTACACAATTTTGGTGTCATAGCTTGATGGATTGAGTAGTTCAGATAAAACTTTCTGGGCTAATGATGCGCAAATTTTTCCAGCACAAGCAGCCTAACGACTCCCTTCGATAACTGTGATTCTCACAGTGAAATGACACATCATCTACCACAGTGTGAAACTGGACTCATAAAAGAAGTCCTACTTGATACTTAAGACTCGTATTATAGTAGGCACCACAGTGGAATCACAATACGGTTTCAAAAAAAGTATTTGACTGCCGCAGCATACACGCCGTTTTTTCTTTCTCCCAAATGTTATCTACCGTCGGCATTACCATCTTACCAATATTCTTTCCAATATCAAGGGAATTGAGTTTGCAAAATTCTGTGCTTAACAGGGGATTCTGAAATACTTCTGCTTTCTTGTGACCCAGGCTTTGACTGAAGGACGTAGTATGCAATATTGACAATCAAATAATGTGGTTCAAAACATACGTTTGTTTATTGACTGCAAATCACACTAAGATTTTATGCCTTTTAATAAAAAAATCAAGAAAATCTGTCGTGTTTATTATAAATATTGGGAATATGCTCAACGATAAGGAGCAGTTAAATCGTAGACATACAGAAAGGAACTAACCTGTAATGGAAGGCCTACGGCCAAGATCTCCAAGAGGAACTACATGTTGTTATAGTTATTATTGGGACTGCATCTGAAATAAGTAGTAGTTCAACATCAAAAATCGTCAGCTGATTTCCATTTGCTTATGACAGACGGTGTTACTTTTTGAGGTACGTTTTCCGATTAGAAAGGGTGATTGTGACTCATTGGTCGACCTCAGTTCGGTAGTCTGGGGATTACGAAACTGGCCTCTCTAAACTTGTTTCTTAACGTCGTTTGGTGTTAAAAATACGGATTACTCTCAGAAATCAGTGGCTTTCACACAATTAACGATAAGCAGCTATAGAGTCTGCATTTGGCTCAAACCACCTTAACTGTTGTGTAGTAATCTCTTATATCAGTCTTAAAACAGAATTTAAAAAATCTTAGGACTTTGATGTTCTAACTCAAGTCTCCACTTTTTGATCTATCGAGAAACTCTTGGAAAACTTTAATAACTGAGCTAATGGCTGTGTTAGGCTGTTTTTTTAAACATAAACATACAGCTTGCTGTTTGCATAGGATTCTTATGTTCCACTTTCATGTGCTGCCTCCTTTCACTGCATCATTTCATGCCCATGTAGACTTCCTCCTCATTGTGTCCTGATACCTACATATAAAACAAAGTTCTCCTGCCACGTCAGTGTGTCCTTGCCAAAAAACTAATCAATATATTTTCACCAATGGGCAGTATGATTCACGAAGAAGATTTAATTTCATGATTCATGGAGGTGCATGGTAGAGGGTATGTGGCAAGTAAAAATTTGCAAAAAATTGCAGTAATTGCTCTTAAAAGAAGCTTTGCATTCTATGACTTACGTATATTACACTTGGTGTGAAAATTCGTTTCTTGTTTCATAATACGATTGTACCGCGGATTTGTCATTCAGACTTTAACAACGATCGTGACATCACGTAATGCAATTTTGACATCAAGAATATATCCACATACGTTGTGTAATTTTGACTAAAAGTATAAATATAAGAAACCCATACCGATTCAAAGATAAAAATCGCAAAGGCAGAAGAGAAAGAATCTGGTAACCTACTAATACTAACTTGGCCGCAGGCTGTTACCACACCACGACAGAAAAAAAGTGTAGGTCTTTAGATTCAGCTACCTGTGGGAAGCTGGGACAGGCTGCTAGTCATGAATATATATATATATATATATATATATATATATATATATATATATATATATCAGCATCACTTGACAACCGCTCCTCCAATTTGGCTGACCTGCTTTGTTGTGTTCTTAATTTTCAGGAGAAGGTTTGTATGAAATAAATGTTTAGAAAATCCACTTGAAAATTGAGAAAAACTGAAAGGGCGTTTTTCAATGCGTATTTGAATGAACTCAGTGCTACAACTCTCGATTCTAACGAAGTAAATGGGCTTTTATTATTATTATTATTATTATTATTATTCCTTATGGTCCTGAAAATGCTTTCAGAAGACACACCGGGACAGCTAAAATGGGAAGACAGGAATTTCGAACAAAATAAAATAATCATAGGTTTTATATACTATCATAGTTGACGACAGAATTAACATACTTGGTATGACGGATCACCATAAAATTTTACATATTTTTCTCTTTGTTCATCCAGAACGATTTTGTGCTCCCAATAGGTCTTGTACATTGCTAAGGTGAACACATATAAGTCGACAAATACAACTGATATACATACAATCTAGGGAGTAAGGGTTAGACAGATTAACGTTGAATCATATGTCTTCTTTCAAAGTATACTATCATTCTTATATTTGCGGTACAATTTCAAATCCATGATTTCATGACACTCTTACTCCCTTGATTCTGTGCATACCATCAGATGTAACTTTTGACATACATCTGTTCACCTTACCAAATACAACACCTAGTACATAGTATAAGTGTTATTACAACTATAGGTGACAATCATTATATGTTATCCTTTGGTCTTAAATACAGCATCTCTAGAGATTTCATTAACCAGTGTAGAGCCCCCCACCCCTTTTGATTAACTTAGTGTTGACAGAATTTTATAGAAACAAATGTCTACACCTGAACACAAAACATAGCTACAGTGTCATAATGACTTGAGATTTGATATTTACTTTACGTGGACATGTAATGTTGCTTTATTTGGAAACGATATTTTATTTAACATAGCAGAAGGAGTTCTGTATTTACGGAATTTTTATATTGTGACTATGTAAACAGTACTAGGATGATATTCTCTCAAAATCTGACAATTAATTAATGTTATTTATTGACCGGAAGAAACATTATTAATGAAACTTTGATAGATTTTGTAAATAATCCTTCATTTCATTTATTTTATGTATTCACATGCACTATCTATTTGTGTCACTTGTTTGTAACTCATTCTTTACCTTTGTTTATCTTGACTGGATCTGAAGACATTAATCAGACATTTCACACTGTATGAACAACTGTTGAATTATAAAATTGATCTATATATTACTTCCATTATAGTCTTTGAGTGATTCAACTAAGACCTGAACACTTTAAATACATTCCTACCAGGTAATCATAACTGCTCAGGAGTAAATTTTATATATTACGTTACACATACCATATTTTAAAGGTAACTTATTTATTAACTATAGGTTATAGATTTTATTTATTTATTTAGTTTAATTGAAATACCTCTTAAAGAAGATCAGCCTAGATGAAATTAAAAACAACTTTGTTTTATTTCACAACTAGTTTCAACAAAAAGCATTTACTTGCAAGACTGAGACTTTATAACCCTTGCATAAAATTATTTTTAAAATAGCATATTTATGATACTAGTTTCTTTAAGGTACATATATCTTTCAGAAGAAATCTACTGTATAAATGACGAGTCTGCATTTACAATACTAATAGAATCAAATTTTGGTCACAAAATTACTAAGTTTTCCTTCGATTCGTGTTTTGGATATTTTATAAAGTTCTGCCATGTTGTTGTTGTGGTCTTCAGTTCGGAGACTGATTTGATGCAGCTCTCCACAATACACTATCCTGAGCAAGCCTCTTCATCTCCACATAAGAATGGCAACCTACATCTGTCTGAATCTGCTTACTGTATCCATCTCTTGGTCTTCCTCTGCGGTTTTTACCCCACACACTTCCCTCCAACGCTGATTCAGAATTCCTTGATGTCTAAGAATGTGTACTACCAATCTATCCCTTCTTTTAGTCAAGGTATGCCAGAAATTTCTTTTCTCCCCAATTCTGTTCGGTACCTCCTCATTAGTTACGCGATCCACCCACCTAATCTTCAGCATTCTTCTGCAGCACCCGATTTCAAAAGCCTCAATCCTCTTCCTGTCCGCACTGTTTATCGTCCATGTCTCACTCCCATACAAGGCAACACTCCATATAATTGGCTTCAGGAAAGACTTCCTTAGGCTTAAATCAATATTCAATGTTAACAAATTTCTCTTTTCCAAGAACGCTTTTCTACCCATTGCCATTCTGAATTTTATATCCTCTGTACTGCGACAATCATTTGGTATTTTACTGCCCAAGTAACAAAACTCATGTACCTACTTTATTGCTTCGTTACCTAATTAATTCCTTCAGCATCACCTGATTTTCTTACACTGCACTCCATTACCCTAGTTTTGCTCTTGTTAATCTTCATCTTATATGCACCTTGCAGCACACTGTCCATTCCTTTCAATTGCTCTTCCAGGCCCTTTGCTGTATCTTACAGAATTACTATGTCGTCGGCAAAACGCAATGTTTTTAATTCTTCACCCCGAAGTTTAATCCCATCTCCAAATTTCTCCTTGCTTTCCTTTATAGCTTCTCAATGTACAAATTGAATAACATTGGAGAAAGGCTAAAACCCTGTCTTACTCCCTTTCCAACCACTGCATCCCTTTCATGCCCTTCAACTCTGAGAACCGCTGTCTGGTTTTTTTACAAGTCGTAAATAACGTTACGTTCTCCATATTTTCCTCCTGTTTGCTTCAGAACTTGAAAGAGTTTATTCCAATCAACATTGTCAAAAGCCTTCTCGAAATTTACATAAGCTAGAAATGCAAACCAGTAATTGGTTTGCCTATTTTACCGTTCTTCGACAACATTACAGAGCTGTGCTTCGTTTATGTTGGAACTGAACGCGGGACAGTCCAGCGCAGAGCAGTGCTGTGCGGTCTCACTCTTTCTGCAGTTCTTTCTCTCGCTCCGTTGCTGACACGAGCGACACATGGTCGCGGCCGTGGCGGTGAACTACAGTGTACTCCGCTCATGGGGTGCGGGCGGGCCGTTGGACGGAAATATTGGCCATGCCTGGTGTGGTATGAATGCATATGCTGATTCAGTGACGTCTTCAGAAATGCGTCCTTGCAGAATGTGTCTGATGAGATCATTCGATAAGCTCATCTCATGAAAGCCAAAGGTTTTCTTCTTTTTGAAGACTGGTATTTTCAGCCGCTGCATCTCAGCCATCTGTGTATAATTCACAATATCTTCTCTAGTAATTAGCGGGTCAGTCGTTGTAAAAGGCCGAATTTCAGATATTCTACAGGTGCTTTATAATATAAATACTGTGGAAATTTGAAATGAAAGCTTTGTAAGTAATGAAGAATCACTTTATTATGCAATACTCGATCTAACAATATTATTCTTATAAAAGTAGTCAACAAGTAACTAAAACAGTAAAGTAAATGTATTGAACCAAGTGATTCATTTGACACATTTGTGATGTTGATGATGATTGTTCATGAAGTTACGAGTTAACAGGCAGGAAGCCTAGTTGATGCGCACGAGCTCGGGCTGCTTGTAGGAGTAGATGGGGGCGCCGGCAGGGTGCAGGTCCTGGTACTGGAAGCGCGCCAGGTAGCCGGGGGTGAGCGCTGGCTGCTGCAGGCCGGACAGCTCACTGGGGGCGGCGCGCTGCTGCTGCTGCTGCTGTTGTTGTTGCTGGGCAGCGGGGACGGGGGCGGGACCGTGGGCGTAGGCGATGCGCTGCAGGCGGCCGTCCGGCTGCAGCACGTAGTACACGCCGCTCTCCTCAGCCTCGCGCAGTGCCGCAGGGCTGTACTGGGGGCAGCAGAGTTTACAATGTTATTGTGTGGTTACAGGAAAACATAGTTTTTAAAATATTTACCTTAAATTTTCAAAGGTTTGTAAACCCACTGGACCAAACTGCAATGGCCATCAGTACATAAAGTTACAACCACTAACACTAACTTAACTGAGGACAACACACACACCCATGCACAAGAGAGCACTGACAGCCTGGGCAGGAGTGACCACCCAGACTGTAGCATGATGCTTTAGATCAGGTGGCCACTTGAATGGGCAACTAAAACTACTATACACTGTTTATTTTATGAACATTTTTGGGAAAATCAGAGATCTTCGTTAAATAATTGGAATCAATTGCACTACATGTTGCATTTATTTATTGACTGGCGACCGCGTTGAACAGGTAATGATGCTCAACTGCCAGAAACTAGTCACCAAGAAATAAATAATTTAGATCCCCACTGGTTTGTAATTAATTTTACAAATAATAAAATTTTGTCTTTTATTCCAACAATTATAAAGAAGACAATAAGTAGTTTTTGTACTATGAAAGGAAATTTGGATTTGCAAACTGCAGTAGCTTACATTTTTCTATTTCTAACACAGATCATTGCTAGGGTTTGCTGTTGCTTTTGCTGTTTGAATATAGCCTATGTTGAATAATTATCCCTCTATCCAACTTAATATTTTTGTTTTACGCCAATGGTCGTATCTCAAGTGTCACAACATTTCTGACACATATATTTTCGTGTAATATTTAGTGACTAAAATGTAGGATAAAGATGAATGATCTCATATCCAGCGTTGACTTGTCTGTTGCATTAATTAGGCATAATTGAATGCAGTTAAGGAAGTCATTCCTTTCTTCTAATATCTGAATTAATATAAGATATTGCTATAGCGGAATAGCAGCTAATGTCATGTCCACACCATTGTTTTCGTCATTTACAAAGTAAAAAATCCTCTTCATAGTGGAATAAGAGTGATGAAACAAACAGTTTGAAGAAGGTCTTGCATTCAGTATCAAAGAATACTGTGCAGTAATTATGTATTTCATAACTGTAATTACATAAAACTTTCAGATATAATGAAGATTAATTTTCAGATTTTAACAGTTCCGAATCTGAGGGAAGGAGGACATTCAAGGCTGCATCATTTTTCTCTTACCCAAAGAAGAGAGAAAGAGAAAATGGGTACTATAGAACATTTGTAGACGCCACAATGACACAGAATTTCTATGACCTCAGCCATTCTTAGCCCAAAATCCTGCATTAACTACTGAATTTTAGTGCCACACATTTGGAATACTTCATTACCTCAGATGAAAAAGGGATATTTAACTCTAGATTTGCCGAAACCGAAGTAATAACTTATAATCTTATTGGTTTAAATAATACAGTTACATTAATGATGTATGAACACATTATGTGGTAGAAAATTTGTAATTACTTTCATCAAGCAGGACGCCCAAATTAGTATATCACTCGAAACAAATGGGTGTGACATCATTACTTTATTACAATATAATTCCAATATGAAAATTTATTTTGCACTGCATCTTTTGCTTTGTGATGTGGGCAAAAATAGAAGTCAAACAAGAGTGTGTGATTTGTCTGCTTACTTTAGTATCTTCTTCGATTATATTTGAAATAGTTTACCCCAATCAATTATTTTATAAGTGTGGAAAAGTACCCAAACTTTGAAAGAGAAATAGGACACACAGATACTTTCTAGACTACATACTATTAGTGAATACCAGAATCTGCGAATCATGTTAGAACCATGGGAAGGCCGTGAAGCTTAGCCTTTGGATAACATTTCAACTCTCCAGAACTGCTATCGATAAGAGAAGGCTGTTTATAGGTCACATGGAAGACATATAAGTATCCTGGTGTACTTACGTTGTAAGGACCAGCAGCTTCAGTGGTGGTAGGAGCCTCGGTGGTGGTGGTGGCGGCCTCTGTGGTGGGGGCAGAGGTGGTGAACGAGGGCAGGCGGTAGATGTCGGTCAGGCGGGCAGAGTCCTGAGCAGGGATGAAGAACTGTGGCCGGAAGCTGGCCGCGGGGAACCCGGAGAACTGTGGAGCCGCGAACGACGGCTGAGCCTGCGACTGGGCGAACGCCTGAGGTTGAGGCTGAGGCTGCTGCTGCAGGCGGGAGGGGGAGGCGGGGGGCGCCCCATAGCTGGAGGAGGGGGAGGGCGCGCCGTAGCTGCGGGAGGGCGCCTCACCTGCTGCCAGCGCGGACAGCGACGCCACGGTGAGGAACACCAGGGCCTGCAGCAGGCAGTCGCAGAAAATCACTGATGTTATCTGACACCTTGACATACAACTTACTAAAATGAAAATGCTTAGAAAAACGAACAATATGTCCTAGCGATATACCAAGTTAACACTAATCCGGTAGTTTGAAAAACAATGAAATCTAAATATCTTGACATATTCATGTATACATAAAGCAACATTAACTATATTGCCATGCAGTACAACGCGGTACAAGAACAATGTCGACCATGGTATATCTCATGTCGTGCAGTGTGACTCTATGTGCCTGTTTACTACCAGATGACCCGGTGAACTTTGTATCACTTGCCTCTTAATATAAAACATATTAATTTAAATCATATGTATTTTAGACCCAGTAGCTTTATAAATGCATCATCAGATAGTCTAAGTATCGGCTCAATAGTGGGCGGAAAGAGTGGGCAAATCACGCACATATGTCCGGGATAATGCTCATGTCACATTCGTGGAAGTTCAGGGAAGGTCTAAACGGTGATAAAATTTATGGTTTATATTATGAGGTAAGTGATACGAAGTTCACCTGGCCACCTATTCATCTAGTCGATCCGGCATGCTTCACAATTGCTAATATGTATGTAGTGTTGCTTTAAACGTCGGATATGCAAAATTTTATTGCAATCAGATAATTGCTATTGATAGTTCATAGAAAAATACCTTTATGTTTTTTCTTAATTTTTCGGGAAACGTTCCCAATGTTTATTTCATAAGAACGTTACTCTTGCTTTGAACATCAAATGTACAAAATTTTTCGCGACCAGACGAATGATACTGAAATCCCATTGTAAAAAGATCTTTCAGTTTCATGCGAATTATCAAATTTTCCGGGTAACTTTCCCAAATTTTAGTTCATAACAACGTTCATCTTTCGTTGAACGCCAAATGATCAAAATTTTATCGCAATCGGATGAACGGTTCTCAACATATAGGGTTCAGTACATTTAGAAATACATTGAAAAGGGAACTTGGGACTTTACGTTTAACTGTCCCTATATCTGTACCGAAAACTTTTTCAAGACCATAATGAACAAAACAAAAAAAGAAATACCTTTCTCCGTCGTGCGAATAGTCAGTTATAGTGCTGAATTCAATAAAACACACAGAAAAACGCACTTTCAGTTTTTCTCTGATTTTCCAATTTTCCGGTAAATTTTCCAAATAACTTTTTCATACAAACCTTGTCCTGTCAAGCCGTACTCAAGTGATGCTCTTAAAACCACGTGGCAATTGATTTTTATTCATAGAAAAAGTAGCTTTCGGTTTTTCCTAAATTTTCCTGCTTTCTGGGCGATTTTTCCAAATTTTTATTTGATGCGAACGTTCCTCTTTCTTTCAACATGAAATGAACAAAATTTTATCACAATAGGAAGAACGGTTATGATAGCTCACTGTAAAAAGTTGTTTCAGTTTTTCCCGATTTTTCTCTTTTCCGCATAACTTTTCCATACTTTATCACCGTTTACCACTCCCATGAACCACAGACATTGCCGAGGTGGGGTGGCGATACAGATAGCCGTACCGTAGGTGCAACCACAGCGGAGGGGTATCTGTGGAGAGGCCAGACAAACGTGTGGTTCCTGAAGAGGGGCAGCAGCCTTTTCAGTAGTTACAGGGGCAACAGTCTGGATGATGGACTGAGCTGGCCTTGTAACATCAGCTAATGTGGCTTTGCCACACAGCTACTGCGAACGGCTGAAAGCAAGGGGAAACTACAGCCGTTACCTTTCCCGAGGACATGCAGCTCTACTGTATGAACATATGATGATGGCATCCTCTCGGGTAATATATTCCGGAGGTAAAATAGTCCCCCATTCGGATCTCCAGGCGGGGACTACTCAGGAGGATGTGATCATCAGGAAAGACAATACTGGCATTCTACGGGTCGGAGCGTGGAATGTTAGATCCCTTAATCGAGTAGGAAAATTAAAAAATTTAAAACGGGAAATGGATAGGTTGATGTTAGATATAGTGGGGATTAGTGAAGTTCGGTGGCAGGATGAACAGGATTTCTGGTCAGGTGAGTACAGGATTATAAATACAAAATCAATTGGGGGTATGACAGGAGTAGGATTGATAATGAATAAGAAAATAGGAATGCGGGTAAACTACTATGACCAGCACAGTGATCGCATTATCATTGTCAAGATAGATACGAAGCCAACACCAACAACAGTAGTACAGGTTTATATGCCAACTAGCTCTGCCGATGATGAGGAAATCGAAGAAATATATGAGGAGCTAAAAGAAATTATTCAGACAATAAAGGGAGAGGAAAACTTAATTGTTATGGGAGACTGGAATTCGGTAGTAGGACAAGGAAGGGAAAGCAAGATAGTAGGTGAATATGGTCTGGGCAAAAGGAATGAAAGAGGAAGCCGCCTGGTAGAATTTTGCACAGAACATAATTTAGTTATAACAAACACCTGGTTCAAGAATCACAAAAGAAGGTTGTATACGTGGAAGAGACCAGGAGACACCGGGAGATACCAGATAGGTTTTATAATGGTAAGACATAGATTTCGGAACCAGGTTATAAACTGTAAGACATACCCAGGGGCAGATATAGACTCTGACCATAACTTGTTGGTTATGAAATGTAGGCTGAAACTAAAGAAACCACAAAAAGGTAGGAAAATAAAGAGATGGGACCTGGAGAAATTGAAGGAACCTGAGGTTCTTAAGAATTTCAGAGGGAGCTTTAGGCAACAATTGACAGAAACAGGGTAAAATGAAACAGTAGAGGAGGAATGGGTAAAATTGAGAGAAGAAATAATGAAGGTAGCAGAGGACAAAATAGGTAGGAAGGCAAGACCTACAAAAAATCCGTGGATATCGCAGGAGATACTAAATTTAATCGATGAAAGGAGAAAATACAAAAATGCAATAAATGAAACAGACAAAATGGAGTACAGACGACTAAGAAATGAGATTGACAGTAAGTGCAAAATGGCTAAGCAGGAGTGGCTAGAAGGCAAATGCAAGGATGTTGAAGAATGTATAAATAGGGGAAAAATAGATACAGTCTACAGGAAAATAAAAGAAACATTTGGAGATAAGAAAAACAGCTCTATGAATATCAAGGACACAGATGGAAAACCAGTTCTCAGCAAAGAAGGGAAAGCTGAAAGGTGGAAAGAGTATATAGAGGGGCTCTACAAAGGAAATGAACTTCAAGACAATATTGTAGGAAGGGAAGATGATGTAGATGAAAATGAAATAGGAGATACTGTACTGAGAGAAGAATTTGACAGAGCCCTGAAAGACCTAAGTCGAAACAAGGCCCCTGGAGTAGATGATATTCCCTCAGAGCTACTGAAGTCTCTGGGAGAACCAGCCATGACAAACCTGTTTCACCTGGTGTGTAAGATTTATGAGACAGGCGAAGTACCCTCAGACTTTAAGAAAAACGTTATAATCCTCATTCCAAAGAAAGCAGGTGCAGACAGGTGTAAAAACTGCAGAACCAACAGTTTAATAAGTCATGGTTGCAAAATATTAACACGAATTATATACAGAAGGATGCAAAGGCTGGTAGAAGCCGACCTCGGGGAGGATCAGTTTGAGTTCGGGAGAGGTGTGGGAACGCGGGAGGCAATACTCACTTTACGGCTTATCCTAGAAGATAGATTAAGAAAAAGGAAAACCTACATTTCTAGCTTTTGTAGATTTGGAGAAGGCTTTTGTCAATGTTGATTGGAATAAACTCTTTCAAGTTCTGAAGCAAGCAGGAGTAAAATATAGGGAGCGTAAGGTTATTTACAACTTGTACAAAAACCAGACAGCGGTTGTCAGAGTTGAAGGGCATGAAAGGGATGCAGTGGTTGGAGGGGGAGTAAGACAGGGTTGTGGTCTTTCTCCATTGTTATTCAATTTGTACATTGAGCAAGCTGTAAAGGAAAGCAAAGAGAAATTTGGAGAAGGGATTAAAGTTCAGGGTGAAGAATTAAAAACATTGCGTTTTGCCGACGACATAGTAATTCTGTCAGATACAGCAAGGGACCTGGAAGGGCGGTTGAACGGAATGGACAGTGTGCTGAAGGGTGCATATAAGATGAACATTAACAGGAGCAAAGCAAGGGTAATGGAGTGTAGTGTAAGAAAATCAGGTGATGCTGAAGGAATTAGATTGGGAAACGAAGCAATAAAGGAGGTAGATGAGTTTTGTTACTTGGGCAGTAAAATAACAAATGATGGTCGCAGTACAGAGGATATAAAATGCAGAATGGCAATGGGTAGAAAAGCGTTCTTGAAAAAGAGAAATTTGTTAACATCGAATATTGATTTAAGCTTAAGGAAGTCCTTTCTGAAGGCATTTGTATGGCGTGTTGCCTTGTATGGGAGTGAGACATCGACGATAAACAGTGCCGACAGGAAGAGGATTGAGGCTTTTGAAATATGGTGCTACAGAAGAATGCTGAAGATTAGGTGGATGGATCGCGTAACTAATGAGGAGGTACTGAACAGAATTGGGGAGAAAAGAAATTTCTGGCATACCTTGAGTAAAAGAAGGGATAGATTGGTAGGACACATTCTTAGACATCAAGGAATTGTGAATTTAGCGTTGGAGGGAAGTGTGTGGGGAAAAATCGCAGGGGAAGACCAAGAGACAGATACAGTAAGCAGATTGCCGTTCTTATGTGGAGATGAAGAGACTTGCTCAGGATAGGGTATTGTGGAGAGCTGCATCAAACCAGTCTCCAGACTGAAGACCACAACAACAACACATCACCGTTTAAAACTTCCGTGGACTTACACGAATATTTCAAGATCGTTTCAGCCGTTCTTGAGTTTTAGCGAGACTAACGAACAGCAATTCATTTATATATATAAAAGATTGAACACTCTTTCGTGATTGCACAGCACAGGGAACTTTGGGTGAACTCGTAAGAAAGTGCAATTACGTCAAAGTATCTTGATTTAAATCTTTTTGAGGTTGACAGATGAATGAGAAAGCCAAACACCTCTTTTTACATCTTTTGATTTCGCCAGGACATATTTCGTGTTTGTTATGCTTTGATGAGACTAGTTTACCATCTTGATTCGAACTTTTGTTCTACCATATTTCATTAGCTATCATAGTCGACTGGGGATGTAAATTAGTATTTACATATTTCTTCATGAAAAATATTATATAAATACACATATACGATATCTGGAGAACGGAAAATGATTATTCGATAATAATTCTGTATCATTTATCGGCCTTAGTCGATAGCTGTAATGGATTAATACATGTGTCGAAGTGATGAATTTCGGAAAGTACCTATCAAACAGGTTTATTGCAAATAAAATAAATTCTCGGCGTTACTCACAGTTTTTGATTTAATGAAGCATCGTTTTCTAACCAGCTGACGTTTTTTTCGGGAAGGAATAAATCTATTCACTCAATTTGCTTAGACACTAACTCCAGGATAAGACACAAATGCTTATCATTGGGTACACCTCTAAGATGAAGGTATATGTCAATACGAAAGATGTACATGTAGTAAATTTACTTTTAAAAAATCATACCTCAATAAAGAATAATTGATACAATGTGAAAAAATTCGTTTTGACTTTATCTTCTTTCTGTGTGTGAACGGTACATACCAACTTCAAGGGTAGAAGAGAAACCTCGAAGCAAAAGAGTTTTTTACGTAAAATCCGAGTAAAATCAAAGTAGTACATACAAAGATCCTTTCATTAGCTGAGCTTTAATTCTAGCTCAATTCACATTTCCTGGGCACTTGGTCCCTCTCGGCATATACCGCCTATATACCGTAACATAGCCGCGACAAGATAAATTTTTTAATTTGCATACATATGAGCAAAAGTCGGTGCGCAAACCGAAATGTTTTACGACATTCTTACAGCACCTACGGCATGCATTGAACCAAAAAATTATGATGCTAATTACATAATTTCACTGCTGTGGTTGCCACACACCTGGATACAAGAATGGTAAATGAATCCGTAAAAGATCAAATAGTTGTAAATTAACTACTTATTGGTTCGAAAGTAATCGTCAGAAAGATTCCTACTTCATTCTGCTGTCAGAGAACAGCGGCAACGCCTTCATAAAATAAATCATTGCAGCGTGGAAAATGCGTAATATCTTTCCAGAAAAACATATGTACCATGTTTGATACGGCATTGCTCTGTTGCAGGATAATCGTCGCCCACATGTTGATCAGGTTGCTTCGCCTTTCCTGTCGCCGTTTCTCTGGGAGGCATTTACACAGCCTTACAGTTCTGATCTCCCCATACTTTTATCGAAGTTCTGCAGCCCATAAGAACTTCGTTGTCATCGACATGTCCAGATTGAAGAGGTGTACTTCTACGTACAGTCATGGTTGCGATGGCCACAGCAAGAACATTTTATATCAAGACAGTGTTCGTGATGTCTTTCAATGGGACAGACGTGTTAGTCTGCAACGCCTACTTTCTGGAGCAGAATGGCTGCATTTACCATTCTGGGAGAACAGTCGCCTTAACTAATTAGGCTCTCCAGGTAAGCTTTCCGTGCTGCCGAAATTTTCAAATTACCACTACTAGCACTGTGGTGCCTCCAGCGAATTACTTCCTCTTGTTCGCAGTCTAACTGTATTCCCGGAAGAGGCACGACGTATTTATGTCTCGCACAGAAATCGTTTGCCCATTGGAGACATACATACGATTATACATAAGGTTGTATATGGATAACATTTTTAAACGTCCTCCTTTCTGGCATATTTGAAAGAAAAATCTGACGGAGATTAACTTCGCAACAGGTTTACTTTATTTCCCTCATATATTTCTTTGCTTCAATATCCTTCTGTGCTATGGATGCTCGATAATTGTACTGCGTTTTAAGATGTCTCCAGACTGATCCAAGTCAATGGTGAAAGAAGGCATTTCTGAAGTTTTACCTAATTGCCATTCTTCCGCTGTCCTAAGGTATTCGGAAAGTTGTTACGGAAATTATCGCGAAGGAATGTTCTGGCACTAATGGAATCCAGAGTCTAAAGATTTGAATGACTCTTCATTAGAATTCCAGAATGAAATTATGACGCTGCGGCGGGGTGTGGGCTGATATGAAACTTCCAGGCAGGTTCGAGTCCCTGTTCCGGCACACAATTTCAATCTGCCAAGACGTTTCTCATTGAAATTAACGGTGGTAATAGCATGAAGCTCTATCGAGGTAAAGACATTATTCACAAAACATGATCCATTAGATATGTATCGCTTTCAACGTAATTTTAAAACGTAGACTGGATAGTCTGCATTGGTTGTTTCTACTTCTAAATATAAATATTCATAGTTTTAAAAATGCTTTCCTAAACAAGTATTTTGATACAACTTTCCACGCTCTATTGCATCAATGATGGCAGAATTCAAAACGTTCCGAATCACTTATTTTTATATTTTAACCATGGTTCCAAATGTTCGCATTTCTAGAATCATAATAGTCTTAGTAGCACTCTTAAAAGATTCTCTTTTACTTCACCCACTTAACGGTTGAATTTCTAAAAATGTAGAAAAACATTTTTTTAAAAAAAATTCCAATCAAAAATCGAAATCCGAATTTTTTGCTTCAAAAATGCCTTTATAGCCTGTTCCTCCCCTACTTCACCTCCTTAGGGATGGAAATATCGAAAAATCGCTGATGCCTACAGTGTAAGATAATCAACGTCTACAAATATCAAGTTTTAATCGTCTGTGGATTCATTTTCAGCACCGTCTTTTGGTAGCGGATCGAGATTGCAAAATTTCTTTCTTACACTTTGGCATCCGTCTTGGTGGTTTTAGTTTTAAAACTGCAATATGCACTTAGTTTACTTATTCATACGCTCGTTTTAGAAAGACAACTAAAGAATATGCATCGCGATTCGCTGTATATAACCTTTTGGCTATTATAGTGTCAAAAATCATCGCTGGTCTTCAGCCCAAATTATATATCAGCTGACGACTCTCAAGCACTATTTCTTCCATCCTCTAATACCTATCGTCACTGAACTACTATAGTATACCTTCTACCGCCATAATGCACAATGGGAAACTAATACCTATTACCACATACAAACACCATTCGTTTGCGATGTGTAGTTACGGCTCCAAAGTGAAATATAGGCAAAGACACCTCAATATATATATATATATGTATACCACTGCTTTCGTATAATTCATGCATTCTGTAAAGACATACTTGTTATCTAAGATACATTAATGACGGAATGGGTATTGCGACGTTCATAATGTATGATATACGAAAAATCCATATTAATAAAGTGCAGCATAATGAACATAGTACCGTACGCTATATGAAATATCAGTATTAATAAAGTGCAGCATGATGCTCATAATAGTGTATGATAAAGTCTCCTTCTTATACTATTATTTTTATCGCTCTAAAGAGATAATTAATGGAAATTCTGTAAAACCGATTTCCATGGAGAAATGAACGTCCAAATTTGAACCCTTCATACTTACGAGAGTTCTTACGTGATGGACATCTCCATCTATTATTCGTAACTTAGCTAGTAATTCTGATAAGGAGAACAAACATTATGTTAGATCTCCACATTTTGATTTCCCGAGTGAGAGAGTACAATTTCTGTGCTGTTTTGAAGAGTGTCATTATCTTCACATGACATATATTTATTACTTCTATTTATGCAAGCATCTTATGGCAAATGTCACTCATTATGAGATGAGGTCACTAGAGTAATGTACAGATTGTAATTGGAAAATAACATGGAATGAAATCAGCCGAGCGATGGTTACAGCTGTAGAAAAATAGTATCGCCTAGACACGCGACTCACCTGCATTGTTGGTGGATGTACTCGTTGCTGCTACTGGTCTTGGCGACTGTGGCTGCGGATAGCTGCGTGGGGTGTCTCTTATACGCGACGGACCTCCTTGGCGGCGCTGCCAGAATGACGTCATAAGCGAGCTCCCCGACCGCGTGCGACCACGGGTCACGGTCGCACGGACGTAGGGCCCCACCTACATAGTTACTTCACACTGGGACAGCACCGTCTGGAACGACTAGAAATGTACCTGCAATCGAGGTCGTAGGTATTATCACCTGCATCTCAAGTACCTTTGGCATTTTATTTCTAATTTCATGTGAGAATCCTACCAAAATGTGAGTAAATTGTGGCCACACTAAGAAGCATTGGATTCTCAATATACTGTGGTTGTTTATACAACCATGCGAATTAGAGACTTTGAGTAATGTAAGGGAAAAAGAAACATATGTAGGAATTGTATGACATTTTTAAGGCCTCAGTTAATGTTCTAGAGATCTTGATTACTGCAGGGATGAAACTGCGTGCCATATACTCATTATCTTAACTAAGAGGAAATGAAATATTAGTAGAAGCTAAAATAAAATAAGAAATGCGAGAAAAACTACTAGGCAGCTAGCAGAGCAAAGACGAGCTACATGTTACCTTCGAATAGTGGTGTAGAGCCATCTCAGTATGCTCCACTAACTGCCCCAAAGCAAGGGAAAAATATTTTCCTTTATTACACAATGAACACGCAAAGAAGGACCAAGAGAATATTCAAATTCGCTGCTTGAATTTTCTATACCTATCGTACATGAGGAAGATTGTTACTTTGCAATCATTTCCACACTGCCAGTTATGAAAAAAAAACTACGTACAATTGTGTATGATAGCAGGCGACCAAAAATTAAATAACTTTAAATTATAAAATAAATGTAGCAAGACGAATGTGTTATTCTAACGGGTCGGAATTCGGTAGATGTGGTGTACATGTAAGGAGAACTAATTACTACATCAGGAAAAAATAATCGATCATTCAATCGCGAAAAAATGCGTTTTGACCCTTAAGGAAGCAGTTATTTGCCGAGGCATTTCTTGATGGTGTTAATGGATGTCCTTTTGAGAAATGTCGTGTTTAGTTCTGTCCACAGTGCTGCAAACATTCTGAAATTTGTCTGTCGTAAAATACAGGACTAATAAAAGTTAAACTTTTCTCAGGGTTATATGAGGTCAGCGCCTCGACATAAAATTCTGCTTTCTACTGGTCACAGAGAATCGGCAGAGGTCACTGTTTACTTAAAAGATAATACACAAGGTGCTCTTTTACTCTCAAAGACCACGCTCATGTCAATATTGTCACTGCCCATTTGTGTCGATGATCACATTACGTACGTTACTGATCCAATTCGTTGTTTTTGGAAACTTCAACATTACCAATTTAATTTTAATTAAGGCATCTAACATTAATTTTTTATTATGAACTCATCGGACTATCTTGAAAATCAACTTATTCAGAAAATAGAAGTGATATCTTTTTCACACTTTGATTGTTGACAATAATGGAAATTTCTACGAAAAATAAGTTCCTGCTTTCTCACTAATCAAATTCTAATATGCTATCTCCACACGCAAAAATGCACTTCTTGACATGCAACGTTAAAACACATGCAAATTACACAGAATTTTACTTGTAAATCGAAGTGGGGTAAAATTATATTTTTATCTACAATAATAAAGCTGAAGGTTATTTAACTACTTCATTTAGTATTGATAAATTAAAAAAATACTGTTATACAAAATTCTACATAGGTAACAATCCTTGCCAAACCTATTTACAATTTCCAAAAAATTACTTATACAACATAACTGACAACAAATACTTACTCGGTGATTCTTTCACTACCCAAATTCGCTACAAAGTTACAAAATTTCTTTACCTTTATAGCTGAAACAGATAATATCAATCGATGTCTGATGTCCCTGTGTATCAGACCATTTCAATGTGAGTCTACCAGCACTGCGGATCAGACAACCTCTCTCTATGACACCGGAAACTGAAGTGTTCGTCTCCGACAAACAATGACCTCTACAAGACGGGCCAATGATATTATTAGTTACACCTCTGCATATCTTTGGCGCATAGTAGCAACTTACTACCCACTTAATTATTTTGTGCCGAAGACACAGACGTATTTCAGTTCTCAGTTTTAGAGATGCTCCGATCTTAATTAGCAAGGTTATGTTTGGCAAGTACTACGGTTTCAATTGAACGTGATTGAACATATCAGGAGTTATAGGAGCGCAATTGTGGCTCTAATATATCGACTACGCATCGTTATGAAACAATAAGATCGTGATGTATAACTGGAAAGATAATTTCTATGTATTTGCATCCTCCTTTTAGAGGCTACTTACTGTTTCATTCACACATATTGCAGTTCCTGTGATGGTACAACAGAACAGTTGAGTACATCAGGTCCTCCGAAGTCTTAGAATATAGCTGAAAGTTCCTAGTGGATCCAACATGGGTATGAGAGCACTCCTGAGGGTTCAGATCTCGTCGACAAAGTGCCAGCAGTGTCAAAACGGCTTCATTAACCCCGTGAGTTCCACACAACATTGCAAACCATCGTTTGCGAGATTATTGTTAAACTACAAAAAAAACTTCTTGGTATAACATAGACTGTTACTTACGTCTAGATTAATTGACAACTTCTATCAATAATGTTCTGATTAACATAATACACTAATTCTGAAAATGACACGTAAACCTTCGCAATGTCACAACTGCCAAATATCATTTATTATGCCTATTTTATATCAACATAAGATTAATATTAGTTAAAAGATAATTTCTGTCAATGAAATATATAAAGTGTATCAAAAAGCAAGGGGAAAACTTACTTAATAGAAGCAAAAATGTCCCAGTTTACTTGGGTCCGCAAACGAGCTGCTTGCGAGATCTACATCTACATCTACATACATACTCCGCGTGGCGGAGGGTACACTGTACCACTACCAGGCATTTCCCTTCCTATGCCACTCCCAAATTGAACGAAGAAAAAAAGAATGCCTATATGCCCCCGTACGAGCCCTAATTTCTCTTATTTTTTCTTTGTGATCTTTACGCGAAATGTAAGTAGGCGGAGCAAAATCGTACTACACTCAGCTTCAAATTCCGGCCCTCTAAATTTACTTAACAGAAATTCACGAAAAGAACGTCGTCTTTCTTCCAGCGATACACAATTGATTTGCCGAAGCATTTCCGTGACACTCGCGCATTGGTCGAACCTACCGGTAACAAATCTAGCTGCTCGCTTCTGAACCGCCTCTATGTCTTCCTTCAAACCGATCTGCTGCGGGTCCCAAATACTCAAGACGTGGTCGTACAAGCGTTTTATACGCGGTCTCCTTTACAGGTGAAGTACATCTTCCCAAAATTCTCCCAATAAACCGAAGTCGGCTGTCCGCCTTACTCACAACTGTCCTTACATGCTCGTTCCATTTCATATCGCTCTGCAATGTTACGCCTAGATATTTGAACGACGCGACAGCATCAAGAAGCTCACTACTAATGCTGTATTCGAACATTATAGGATTGTTTTTTCTACTCATGCGCATCACCTTACATTTTTCTACATTGAGAGCTAGCTGCCATTCTTCGCACCAACTAGAAATTTTGTCTAAGTCATCCTGTATGCTATTACAGTCAGTTACAGAGGACACCCTCCCATACACCACAGCATCATCAGCAAACAGCCGCAAATTACAACTTACTCTGCCCATCAGATCATTTATATAGATAGAAAATAATAGCGGTCCTATCACACTCCCCTGGGGCACGCCTGACGATACACTCGTCTGTGATGAACACTCGCCGTCGAGAACAACGTACTGCGTTCGATTACTTAGGAAGTCTTCTAGCCAGTCACAAATCTGTGAACCTATTCCACAAGCTCGTATCTTCGTTAGCAGTCTGTAGTGTGTCACCGAGTCGAACGCCTTTTTGAAGTCGAGAAAAACACAATTCGCCACGCATATTACTGTCACATATTTCTCTAACCCTTTATTAACAATGCACTTAAATTTAGTCCATAATTCCTCTACATCCATAGTCCCGGAATTAAACGATGCCCATTCATTTTCTAAGTGCGATCGTAACATTTGCTTGTCGGCTCTTCCCAACAAAAACACGCTCCTAGCCTTCTTGATTGGTTTATGAACTTTGGTCACCATCGACGCTATGACGATATCATGATCACTAATTCCTGTCTCTAAACAGACATCGTTAATAAGGTCAGGCCTGTTTGTGGCTATAAGGTCTAGAATATTTCCATTGCGCGTGGGTTGCCGGTTTAACTGCTCAAGACAGTTTTCGGAGAATGTGTCCAAAAGTAGCTCGCAAGACTGTTTGTCTGTACCGCCTAAAATGTAACTAGCGAGGTCCCAATCTATACTGTTAAGGTTGAAGTCTACTCCGACTAATATTACATGGCCCGGATACCTATGCACTACCTGGTGTAGACTTTCCTTGAATGATTCTAAAACTGCTACAGCAGCACTGGGGGGGGGGGGGCGGTAAAATCACCCAACTATTATCTTTACTTCTTTTAGACCTGTTATACGTGCCCAGATATTTTCACAGTTACTTTCAACCTCGATCTCAGTAGAAACAATATCTTTGTCCACAGCGATGAACACTCCTCCTCTAGTTGTATCAGATCTATCTTTCCGATATACATTCCACGCTTCGCTAAATATTTCTGAACTTGTCACATCATGATTTAGCCAGCTTTCGGTGCCTAAAACTATCTGAGCCGAATAACTTCCATGCAGTGCTGCGAATTCGGGAACTTTGTTTCTAATACGCTGTAAGTTCGCGGCTAATATTTTTATGTTCGAATTTTTGTTCCAAACGTGGCCTGAATTCGCTGTTTGAATGCTGACAGGCGAGTGCTCATCAGAGTTAGCGCCTAGCCTAAAAAACGCCAATATGCACTCCACAAGTACACTGCTACCCGAGTAGCCGCTTCCTTAGTGTAGTGCACTCCTGATCTATCTAGGGGCACCCTACAATTCCCCACCCGATAACGCAGATCCAGACATCTGCAGCCATGACTGTCACAGAGTCGGCGAAGCCTCTGGTTCAGAGCCTCCACTCGGCTCCAAACCAAAGGACCCCGATCAACCCTGGGAACAATGCTACAAATCGACAGCTCTGCTTGCACCCCGAGTGCGAAGGCAGCAGCCTTCACCAATTCCGCCAGCCGCCCGTAGGACCTGAGGATGTTCTCAGAACCCAAGCGACAAGCGTCATTGATGCCGACATGAGCTACGACTTGCAGTCGACTGCAACACGCACCCTCGATAGCCGCCGGCAAGGCCGCCTCCACATCTCGGATGAGGCCCCCCGGCAGACACACCGAGTGCTCGTTGGAATTCCTTTCAGATCTGGACGCTATCTGCCTAAGGGGCTCCATTACGCGCCTAAAATTGGAACTCCCAATAACTAATAATCCCCTCCCCCCGTGCACCTGCTCGGACCCTGCTGAAGGAGTGGCCACACTTTCACACACAGGACGAACGGACGCGGACGGACGTCCAGCCTCCACATTGGCCTTCCGCCTCGAGCGACGCGAACGGCGTACAACCCGCCACTCCCCTTGCGGAGAAGGCGGCTCGACGACGTCCGGTACACCTGAAGGTGCCTCGGTAGCAGGGACAGAGAGCGAAGCGTGAGACACCTGAGGTGTCCTACTCGACGCACCAGACTCCCCACCATCGCTGCACCCCGAGACAGCACCATGAAGACGCCTGACCGTAGCTAACAGCACGCTCAGCTGTTCGCGAACCTCGGCCAACTCCTCCTGCGTCCGCACACAGCAGGCACACATCCTATCCATCCTATCAATACAATTAATTGCAGAAAGTAGAAAATTAAATAATCAACTTTAAAGAAGCCTAGTACTCTAATAAAGGCGGCTGGCTGCTGACTGAACTGTGGTCAGTGGTAACTACACTGTTGAATCAGCAAAACTGAGTCCGGCAGCTTAGCGCTGTTTACGATGTGGCACTGGTGGCAGCTGGCACTGGACTGACTGACAACGAGCTTTAGTAACGGTCTCTGACTTGTTTTGAAATACACCTGTCAAAGACGAAGACGAAGACTAAACAACGGTATTTATCAAATACAATAGAATAAACTATTAAAACAGTAGTACAAACGAAATCTGCAAGTACGCGGGAATAAACCTCTTAAAACAGAAGTACTAACGAAAATGAACTAGACTGGCAAATTAAATTTGACAAAAATTAAATTCAGATACTTAGCGCTGTTTACGACGTGGCACTGGTGGCAGCTGGCACTGGATGTGTGATTCCAAGCCCCCACTGACGTCATTGTAAATATCGTCCTAGTTAGTACACATTAATCTGAAATTTAGACTGTATTGTTATGATTTACATAGCATTTAGTTCACATTTCACTGCATTTATTGTAAACATCATTCTAGTTAGTGTAAATTAATATGAAATTTAATTTTTACTGTTAGGTCTTCCTTGCATCTGCTCGTCTCTGTAATGGATTTCGAATTCTTTCGGAAACCCCTGGAACATTTCGGGATTCTTGACAAGCGTGTACAACTCTCCGCTCCAGTTCTTCAACCGTATTAACGGATGATCTGTACACTTGCTTTTCAAGGTGACCCCACACACAAAAATCCATAAATCAGGTGATCTTGGAAGCCAAGGTACAGGTCCGCTTCGGCCTGTCCATCTCTGGCCGTATCTGCACGTCAGATGCCGTCTCACAGCAGCAGCGAAATGTGCCGGAGCTCCATCTAAAAAAACTAGGACGATGTTTACAATAATAAAGTCAGTGGATTGTGAACTATACGTGATTTAAATCTTAGTAGTAAAATCTAACTAACTACGTCGAAGTTTACAATGACGTCAGTGGCAGCTTGACACCACACATAGGTAACTATCTCGCAAATGGCTTGTTTGGGAATCCATGTTAACAGGGACATATTTGCTTCTTTTATCGTCAATGAAATATATAAAGTGTATCAAAAAGCATGGGGACAAACTTACTTAATAGAACAAAAAATGTCCCAGGCAACGTGGGTCCCAGCTGCTTTCGAGAAAATTACCTATGTGTGATTCGAAGCCGCCACTGACGTCATTGTAAATATCGTCCTAGTTAGTACACATTAATTACAAATTTAGACTCTGCTGTTAAGATTTACATAGAATTTAGTTCACATTTCACTGAATTTATGGAAAACATCGTTCTAGTTACTATAAATTAATTTGAGTGACGGACTGGCCGAGCGCACAGAGACGCTATGTTCCGATACGCGAGGCCGTTAGCCGTCGGAGGTTCGAATCCCCCCCAGGCAATGATGTTTGTGCTTTCTTTAGTAAAAGTTAGTTCATAAATAGTTTGTAAGTCTAGGGACTGCTGACCTCGCAGTTAAGTCCCATAGGCTTAACAAACATTTGTACTTAACTTATATGACATGTTTGAAGTGTATACGTTTGGAAGTCTATAATCTTTGTACATATATGTTACGTTACTGAAAAAAAAATTAATTTTCTATTGTTAATTCTGTGAAAGTAATTTTGCTTTGTTTCACTTACTTTGTTAAATGTTTTGTACAGTAATAATATTGTAAAGGCTCTCGTTCAGTCTTCTGTAAATTGTGTTTATGTGTAAAGATGGGAGGCATCGCCGTGTCAAGGAAAAGTAATGACGCGCACCAAGTTTCCGGCTACCGTGGCTGAAAAGTCAAACGGAGAGAGATCTTTGTCTCGACGCTGAACAGAGAACAGTACCAATGATATATAGCTGATTTGTTAGACGTCACACTCTTCAAGAATAATATCAAGTGGCCTTGGATGAAGAATATTTTTAGTATTTATACTGGCATGCCGCCCGGCATATTGTTCAAATTAATTCGACGTCAAGAAGGCTGAACATTGGCACTTACATCAAGAGCTAGTACTTTGAGCAACGGTTCGGCACTAATCTTCCATCACAGGCAAGGTAGACGATATTTTACTTGTGTAATAACAGTGTCTTTAGTTAATAAACACCATGATGAAGTTATACCGTGCTGTTAACCCGTCATTGCCCTACGTCATTCTCCTGTGCATCGTTGTTTCCAATGAAAGTGAGGTAACCCGGGCATTCCTGTGAAATACTTCGATAATCATAATAGTATTTCTTGTTTTCTTAAATGGTGAAAAACAAATAACTTTTTGTTGTATAAGTATACTGTGGACATTAACGATAAGTTTAGGCATTTTTAAAGTGGTTGCTTATTCATTATCAAAAACTGTTTAGTTGGGTAATATTACAAATGTGTTTGCAACGTTAAAGTTTATTGCTGTTTATGTTAGTTAAAGACTGAACAGAACAGATTCAGGTACCGCATTTTGTAAAGTGTGTCAGATTTCAAAACATGTCCACTAGTGTAATCTTCCATGCAAACAACTAGGCGAAAAGTAGGTTTATTAGAATAGTCAAATAAGTAGTTAAAATACCAGCGGTTAACGTATGTTTGATTATCCTATCCTAGTTTTCTTAGAGACTTGATATTTGGTTAATTCAACAAAATTAGTACAGAATAATGATCTATCCTTCTACTAAACTACTGCATTTCAAAGTGATGTGTGTAAACTTCGTCCTACTAGTTTTTTTTTCGTTTTTTTTTTTTTTTTTTTTTTTTTTTTTTTTTTTTTTTTTTTTTTTTTGATTTACATCATTTAATGAAACAACTAAAATTATTACATATATCTTGCTGTAGTCCACAATTTGACAAGAAACAAGTTAATAATGTTTAAGATTTACCAAATTATCACCTTTAAGTATAGATTACTGTGATGCTCTCTGATATTTGAAAAAGCATCTGATTTTCAAGTATAATTGCATTTAGAGATAGTCCTTACCATATATTTTTAAAGATTTGAAAAACAAATTCTCTTACATCATAATTATATTAATGTTACTAACAAATACAGTTGTGGTATTTTGCTCTTGACTTGGAAATTTCTCAGAATACGCGAGCTGGCCGCGGTGGCCGAGGGTACTGAGGCGCTCCAGTCACGGTCTGCACGGCCATTACGGTCGGGGGTTCGAATCCCCCCTCGGGCATGGATATTTGTGCCGTCCTTAGTATAAGGTAGTTGATAAGTAGTTTGTAAGTTTAGGGACTGATGACCCCGTAGTTAAGTCCCATAAGCTTAAAGAATACGCGAGGTTACACTACCATCGTTTCTCCTGTGCTATATATCTTTGTGAAGCGAAGGCTACCTCTGATGCTTTCATCCATTAGGAACACACACGGGCAGAAAATTAAATCATTTCAGGGGTGAACAATTCTGTAGGCTGGGACGTGTAGTGGAAATTCGGTGCAGTTAGAAATATTGCAGTAAACGTAACTGATCTTTGACGAGCTATTGCGTATTGCTATCTAAGCTGTAAGCGCCGGCTAAGCTAAAACAGATCTACGAGAGTACTGAAAATTGACTACGGTAATTTTGGCCAAAACAGTCTATCGTAAATAATTAACATTGACACATATTGTGCTGCAAGCCATGTAGAGCGAAACCATTCTTTCGGGAGTTTCTCGAGCTGTATTTCAAACTCACACTTGCTGCCTTCTCACAGACGCTGACTTCTCTGTCCTTATAACTTGAATCTACCCGGCTGAGATACCGAGATCCATGCGTAAAATATTCACCTAACGTTTCGCCTTCGACTGCGGAAGTCATCCTCGCAGTGAAATGGCCCTCCATAGTCGAAGACGAAACGTCAGGGGAAAGTGTTACGCCTCGATCATGGCATCTCAGCCCTGAAGTTACAAGTAATGACAACACCTGCCGTGAAAGCCTTCATTGTACACTACTGGCCCTTAAAATTGCTACATCAAGAAAAAATGCAGGGTATTCATTGGACAAATATAACAGAACTGACATGTGATTACATTTTCACGCAATTTGGATGCATAGATTCTGAGAAGTCAGCACCCAGAACAACCACTTCTGGCCGTAACAACGGCCATTATACGCCTGGGCATTCAGTCATACAGGGCTTGGATGGCGTGAACAGGTAAAGAAGCTCATGCAGATTCAACACGTTACCACAGTTCATCAAGAGTAGTGACTGACGTATTATGACGAGCCAGTTGCTCGGATACCATTGAGCAGACGTTTTCAATTGGTGAGAGATCTGGAGAACGTGCTGGCCAAGGCAGCAGTCGAACATTTTCCGTATCAAGAAAGGCCTGTACAGGACCTGCAAAATGTGGTCGTGCATTATCCTGCTGAAATGCAGAGTTTCGCAGGGATCAAATGGAGGATCGTAACACATGTTAAAAATGCAATCGATGCGAACATTGGGTTACCGAGGCGCGTAACCAATGGCACCCCACGCCATCACGCCGGGTAATACGCCAGTATGGCGATGACGAATACACGCTTCCAATGTGCGTTCACCGCGATGTCGCGATGATTCCTGTAAACAGAACCAGCATTCATCCGAAAAAATTATTTTTTGCCATTAATGCAACTAGGTTCGTCGTTGGGTACACCATCGTAGGCGCTCCTGTCATTGATGCAGCGTCAAAGGTAACCGTAGCTATGGTCTCAAACTTATAGTCCACGTGTCTTGCAAACGTCCCCATCTGTTAAGGATTGAGACGTGGCTGCACGATCCGTTACAGCCATGCGGATAAGTTGCCTGTCATCTTGACTGCTAGTTATACGAGGCCGTTGGGATCCAGCACGGCATTCCGTATTGCCCTCCTGAACCCACGGATTCCATATTCTGCTAACAGTCAATGTATCGCGACCAACGCGAGCAGCAGTGTCGCGATACGATAAACCGCAATCGCGATAGGCTACAATCCGAACTTTATTAAAGTCGAAAACGTGATGGTACGCATTTCTCGTCCTTACATCACAACAACGTTTCACCAGGTAACGTCGGTAAACAGCTGTGTATGAGAAATCGGTTGGAAACTTTCCTCTTGTCAGCACGACGTATGCGTTGCCACCGGCGCCAGCCTTGTGTGAATACTCTGAAAAGCTAATGATTTACATATCACAGCATCTTCTTCCTGTCGGTTAAATTACGAGTCTGTAGTACGTCATATTCGTGGTGTAGCAATTTTAGTGGCTTGGTGTGTATGATCCATGACGATGGAAAGCATTAACGGAGATTAGGAAAAGTTGTCGTTCTATTGCCGTATATCTCTATCGTAATATTGTTAATAATGTTAATTAGTACGGCACTGGAGCCTTCTATACATGCAGTACTGAAAATTGAAAAAAGAGTACCATGAGTTCGTCGCACAGAAGACGTAAATTTTATTAACACATTATTGAGGTTGTGTACAACACATAATTACACAGACAGCAATACGAACGAAAGTATAGCCACCAGAGCGTGAGTAATGTTCTCGTTTTGCTTTAATACAAGCTGTAATTTCCCATGGAGAGTATCGTAGAGGTTCCGAACGTAATCTTCCGGAATGGATTTAATTCCGTTTCCACCTGGTGCCTCACTTAGTCCAGATTTCGCGCCGCTCAAGCAGACTGCGCAACTTGACGTTTCATCCGGGTAGACGGATCCAAGAATAATAATGAGTAGGGTAGTTCACTTAAACCCAGGAGAACATGTTGGGTTGTACGGGATACGTGTGGACGTGCATTATCCTGTTGGAGAAGAATGTCGCCTTGTTGGTGCATGAACGGGGGCAAGACAGGTTGAATGATAGTTTCAGTCTACCGTGCACTGTTCAACTTTCCATTGACGATCACCAGAGGAGTACGGCCAGTGTAGGATACGGCTCCACACATCTTGATGCCCCTGCGGCGTACACGCCAGATCTTCGCGCTGTCCTGCACGACACAACATACGCGTACAATCATTGGCACCGATGCAGTTTCAACTATCATCACTGAAGACGACACGTATCCATTCGTCCCTTAATAAGTGACACCACTACATTGAACAAACACGTTCAACATCTTACAGATAAATGCACGGTCTTGATTAACGCTCTTTCCCGATCAGCTAGATTCAACTGGGGTCTGCGGGTTACAACACTGCAAACTATTTCTAAAGGAGCAAAACTGCCTATATTATAGTACGGCTCACCGGTGTGGATAGACGCACTGGAGCGACAATACAACCTTACCAAAATTAATAGAGTCCAACGGTTAATCAATTGAAATATGGTCAAAGCTTACAGAACGACATCCAGCGAAGCACTTTGTGTTTTATCAGGTCTCATGCCCATAACACTTAAATACAGGAAATAGCCAAATATTATAACCTGGTCATAACCAAAGACGCCAAACAGACAATCGACATCCCTAGAGTACAGAAGCTGGGCACACCCGGCAGACTTTAAAAGGATAGCTGAGAAGGACACCAGAAAAAGCTACGCTGTTGAACTATACACAGATGGAAGCAAGTCAGACGACGGAGTGGGTTCGGGGATAGCAATATTTGTTAATAAGAGGCTTACTTACCAGATACAGCTAAAACTGTCTAATGAATGCTCCAACAATCAAGCGGAACAATGTGCCATCCTCAATGCTCTTGAGTTCATAAATAATCTCTCGAATACTGATACAACTGCAGTAATTCACACCGACAGCAGGATTACTTTGGACTCTTTGCGAAATCCGAAGAACCACAACTTGTTGATTGAAGAAACAAGATGTAAAATCAGAAGGTTGCAGACACACAACTGGCTGATGCACTTCGAATGGGTTAAGGCACAACAAGGGATATGGGGAAATGAACTAGCGGACAACCTTGCTAAAAGAGCAGCTCGGTCACGACAATCAATACGCTACAATAAAATACCTACAAGTGCCGTAAAGAAGAAACTTCGAGAAGAGTTTAGGAACAAATGGGACATTGAGTGGCACAGAACAAAAAACGGGGGAAGCACTAACCCGTATTTTCCTACGATCCGACAACGTTTACTGATTAAACTTCCAAAATCTCAGACTTTTACAGTTATGTTAACAGGTCATGGGAAACTGAAAGCCTACTATCAGCGGTTCAAAATAATTGAAGACGGAACGTGCATATGTAACAGTGCTGTCCAAACTATTGACCACGTGCTTTTTTGACTGCTGCAATTTATTGAAAGAGAGGGACCATCTCAGGAAAAAAATAGCTGCCAAAGGAGGAGGATGGCCCGTCAGTAAATATGACTTAGTACATAAATTCACTACATACTTTTACAGTTTTTGTAATTCAATAAGATTTCCTGATGTATAAAATTGTTTGTTCCTTTGTAAACCCTGTCAACGTATATACTGTGCTTGTGTTTGCAAAAATATTTGATGTAATCGCCTGAATCTAACCATCAAACATGTAATATTACTATGTAATGGGGCATGTTAAGTAATAACTAAATAATAAATAATAAAACCACTGGAGGCGGGCTGAACGATGTAGGGGCGTGAGCGGAAGACACCGTAACGACACGCATGATCGTGCATCATTGAGTGGGAGCCATATCCTACACTGGCTGTTCTCCTCTAGTGATCGTCTAGAGAACACTGAACAGTGCACGGTACTTTGAAACCATCTTTCAATCCGTCTTGTTATCACTCATATACCAACAAGGCGATATGCTTTTCCAACAGAGTCTCACATCTAATCGTACCCCCTACCACCCAACGTGCTCCTCACGATGTACGTCAAGTACCCTGGCCAGCATGATACCCAAATGTGCCTCCCATTGAGAATGTTTAGGTCTGTATTAAACATTACGTTGGACGTTCTGCATGAGCTGCACGAAATGTGGCCCAAATGAGGCACCAGGTGAAAACTGCATGGCACGCCATTCCACATTAACCACATTCGAAACCTCTACGATCGTTTCCATGAGAGAATTAAAGCTCGCATTGCTGCAAAAGGACGGTATACACGGCACACACTCCAACGCTGCGGACGCTCTGGTGACTGTTCTCACGTGCGTACGTCTCTGCCTGTGTGATCGTGTGTTTTAAACATTCTCAAGACTGTCAATAAAATTTCCCTCTGCTGGGTAGACGAATTCATGGTGTTGTTTTCTTATTTTCCAGGAGCGTATAAATATGTGAATATCTGCTCAGAGTGCGCTTATCACATTCGAAACACAACACATACAGACTTAAAAATTCGTACAAATTGATACCGGAAGAAGGTCTCAGGCTCGGTTTTATAGCAATCGGAGAGATATTTAGTGATTTCAAGAATATAACGCGAAATAAGGAACAATAATTACTCATTGAAAATGATATTCGTTCTTTTTTTCATTTGTGCAATATTTCTGAAAATGGTTTGGTTTCAGTGTTCTACGAAATATGATGCAACGCAATGAGTATAATGCTTATACAATCCTCAATGTCTCAACAAAAAATGATAACAAGCCACGGCGTATTCCAATGCAAAATTGTGTCAAAATTTCAATTCAATCGGCCAGGAACGTTTGCCATTTGTAGTTTCAGCTACAGAGTGAAATGTAGGCACAAATATCTAAATTTTCGTATACGATTTTGCCTGTATTTCACTATGCATCCAGAACTACACATTGCAAGCGAACAGTGCTTCGATGTACTAGTACTTACCAGTTTCCCATAGTGGATAATGGTGGTTGAGGTTTCATAACGACAAATGGATGAACGGCAGTGGGTTGTAAGTTATTTAAGTATACAAAATTGTACAAGTGTGTTTTTGTGTGTGTGTGGGGGGGGGGGGGTGCGTGTCAATTTTTCACTCTGAAGCAAAACCTACAGAACTCGGACGAATTATCACTGTCTGTAGCTGCAATCAGAAGCCTCCCGTTGTACACCACAGCAGTTCCATTTCGGCAGTCATAAAAGGGTGGGCCGGCTGCGCTGGCCAAGGGGACTGAGGCGCTTCAGTCACGGTCTGCACGGCCACTACGGTCGGGGGTTCGAATCCCCCCGTCGGGCATGGATATTTGTGCCGTCCTAGTTCGTAAGTAATTCATAAGTAGTTTTTACGCTTAGGGACTGACGACCCCGTAGTTAAGTCCCATAAGATTTACAAACAAACACTAATAGGGTGGGGTTTGAAAATCATTATGAAAAACGTCGGACTGAAGGCCAGCGATGGCATTCGCGACTATATAGCAAGGACGTTGCTTACAGCGAAACGTTAACAGGTATAAATAAATATGCGAAATAATCGATTTGACGGTTCGCTCAGAACATCAAGTGATCGATTTGTGATTCAGTCGTTAGCGTTGAATTTAATTTCTTTCTTCAAAATCGATATCATAGCACACTACTGAATGACAGGTTATCTAACATTAATAAAAAGCGAGCGGAGTCGTAGTTTTAAGCTAGTTTCATATAAATTCGGAATGATATGTAACAGGGATTTAGTACAGATATAGAGCCCTCTAAGGAAAACCTTTGATGTACCTGCTGTACCGACTCAAGTCAGCATTGCGATGGACTGTGAGCGCTTCCGCGCGTCTGCGTTGCGTAAGATGTGGATCGACGTGTCGGCCAGTCGCGCCACCAACACAGTAGAAGGACCATCCACAGACCCCACGCCACCGGAGCGCGCTGTTTCCACACCATGAACGCTCTGTTCTATCAATGGTGCCGGCTATCACTGAGTGACCCGGAATGGGGTAAACTAAACTAACTTACTCTAAGGGAAGACTTGAAAGCGGCCGTGAAATCCGTGACATGGTGTTTCAGACCGAGCATCCATCTCCGCGTGTCGAATAGAGAGAGGGATAGAGAAGAAGATCAGGGTGTGTATCCATTTCCTATACATATTCGTAATGCGAAGCTTCGCCGGGTCCGCTAGTATACGAATAAATAAATAGCATGTATCTGCATACACACTGTGGGACATGGAAGGAGCCTCCACGTGAGCAGTGAATCCACCACATTGCTGCTTGCGTCCCCCGGACAACGACTCATCAGAGACGGCCAATCCTTCCACAATCAAACCAGGAAAGGGCCTTATCAGAGTTAACTCTATCGGTAGGAAGCACTAACATTGAGGACTTGACCAACAATTAACAGGAACTGCACTCGGAAATGTGCAATAACATCAAATGTCATATTGTGTTCATTCAGGAGACCCATGGAGACACTAATTCACGTCGACCAAACATACCAGGAATGAAACTTGTAATTGAGGTACAACACCGGACTAGATTAGCCGCACGGGAGTAGCTGAGTGGTCTGGTGCGCTACGTTACGGATTGCGCAGCCTCCCGCGTCGGAGACTCGAATCCTCCCACGGGCATGGATGTGTGTGTTGTCCTTAGGTTAGTTGTACTTAGTTTAACTAGTTTGTAAGTCTAGGGAAAGATGACAAACATAGTTTGGTCCCATAGAATTACAAACATTTGAACATTTTTGGACCAAATTATTAGATCTGTGGGCTCAACAAATGTAGAAAATTTAGAAATTTTAACACTGGAACCTGGACAATACACAATAACAAGAGTGTACAAGCATCCTAGCCAGAAATTCATTCTTAATGAACGACATAATTTTAAAAACAAAAAGAAACTGCTTCATCCTATTTGATGTTAACATCCGTAGCACTACATGGGGATATGAAGACTATAATATCAATGGAAGTCTTGTAAAGGAATGGGCAGATGCTAATAATTTTACACTTGTTCACGACCCAAAGTTCCATATTTTACAGTAAAATATGGAAACGAGGCACTAATGCTGCTTCAGCAGTGCTAATATGGATGCAGGAAGCATCAAGGCAGTACATAACCCACTCCCAAAGACATAACGCAGACCAGTTGGCCTGAATGTCTACGCTGACATTAGACTGCAGACGATACCTTTTAGAAGACATTTAAACTTTCGGAAGGCAAACTGAACTCATTTCACCAGTAGTCTGGATATCTGTATTGATGAAATAGAACCCGATAATGGGGGCACTGTCTTTTGACACATGGCTATTTACTCCGTCGAGAGGATCCCCCGATTTTGTAGAGCTTGTGGGACTTAACTAAGGTATCATCAGTCACTAAACTTACAAACTAGTTATGAAGTACTTAGTAGTAAGGACGGCACAAATTCCATGCCCGTGGGGAGATTCGAATCCCCGACCGTAGTGGTCGTGCAGACCGTGACTGGCGCGCCGCAGACCGCTCGGCCACCGCGGGCGGCGATATTTGTGGTGTGCAAATCACTGTACGCCACATTTTACTTGAATTTATTTCATTCCGTGCTGCTAGGGCAGCTGTGGTTCTTTGTGGTGCCCTGCCCTCTGTTTTAGCTGATGACGAGGTGAGTGTGACGAACTTTTTTCAATTTCTGTGAACTTTCTGGACTCTGGCCTAACCTTTTAGACAGGTGGTTTTAGGATGTTAACGAATGGCTCGCCCATCACTACTTTGGTACAGCATTTTGAGGACGTCTACGACTGTAAACCTTGGACGACTAACTTCTATTATTAACTTGCATATTTATTTGGGTCTTTGCTTCGTTCTCCTTCTCGTTTGTCTAGCTTGGTTACTTCCCTTTCTGTTCCCTATTTCTGTTCATTTCATTTTACTCAGGTCACAAGTATCTTCATATCTCAAGAACAACGTGTCGTGATGTGATACAATTTCCATCGCACATTCAGCTATATGACTGTATACTGTCTGTATAAGTTCCTGCGGCTGCAATTTTTAGTTTACAAATTATGAATTGTAACGTCATACCGAATGCCGTTTTCCATGAACAGCGGAAAAGTAGTAAGCCATAAACTGTTTTTTTTTTTTTTTTTTTTTTCCTTTCCTCATTTTGCTGGCCGGCCGCGGTGGCCGAGGTGACTCAGGCGCTCCAGTCACGGTCAGCACGGCCACTACGGTCGGGGGTTCGAATCCCCCCTCGGGCATGGATATTTGTGCCGTCTGTAGTCTTAGCTAGTTCATAAGTAGTTTGTAAGCTTAGGGACAGATGACCCCGGCGGAGTTAAGTCCCATAAGTTGTACAAACATTTGAACATTTGAACATTTCATTTTGCTGGGGTCGTCAGCGAGAAAAGTGTAATACAGGTTTGAAATTATGTTTAATGTGTGTTGCAAGTCGGAAATACTCTCGTACAATCTATGAATAAAGTCTCATCACACGATAATGCGTTTTTTTGTTGTTGCGAATCCTATTGTTTATGACGTCATATCTCCTGGACTATGTGTGTATGTGGTTCATACCTCTACATCAGTTGTTACCCCTCCGTAATGAATATGTATACTAAATTTGGTTCAAATTGGTCCAGAATTTTAGGAAAAAATGAGCAGCATCGTCCCTTAATGCAGCAGTTTTTCGCGTATCTCATTGTTTATGACGTCATATCTCGTGAACTATGTGTCGTACCTGATTCTTACACTTACGGCGACCGTCCACATGGTTTGGAGGTTAATTGTACAAAATGTCATAAAAACCGGAACAAAACTGTAGATTTTTATGCAATACGTACACACAAACAAGTCTCGCGGGAGCAGCCGAGCGGTCTGGAGCACCACGTTACGGATCGCGCGGCCTCCCACGTCGGGCATGGATGTTTGTGTTGCCTTTAGTATAAGTTACTTCGTCATCAGTTTGTAAAGTTTAGGGACTGGTGACCCCGCAGTTAAGTCCCATTAGCTTAACAAACATTTGAACATTTGATCACACAAACAAACTCACAGGCACCAAACTCACGGTCACTCTGCTTTATGTGTAATGAAGATTAGACTCTGATAAATATAGATGAAACACGAAGGTCGTGTGTTCGTTTATCAGCGTTGTAAATAGTTGTCCGCCATATTTCAATTCTTGATGCCTTTTGCATCGCCTGCCAATTCGTGTAAACGCGTGTCAGAATAAGGTAGATATCATCTTACTCTATTTTGATTTAGAAGTCGATGACTTTATTGCACATAATATTTTCCATCTTGCAATTCAAATTTGTCGATAATATTATTTTTGTCCAAAGCGTGCTCGCTTTCAGGACTGTGAACACTTTCGAAATTTGATTTCAGGTAATAAGTAAGCCGCTAACAGCTGCTGGTCATACACAAAACTTCCTAAAATAATAAAATAAAATTCAAATCTAATGTTTGTAAATCTAAGGAACTTGACTTCTGGGGTCATATAACTTACACTAAGGACAACACAGACATGCCCGAGGGAGAACTCGAACCTCCGACGGGGAGCAATCACGTCCTCTGGAGCATGGTGCCTTAGAGCGCTCTTCCACTTCACCACGGAAATGAAACTTCTTCCTCTGACCAATGAAGTTTTTCCTCTAACCATGTATGTCACTCACGGGAAATATATTTCGTAATTAAAAATAATCAGTAGACTACTTTCTAACCGTTATTATTAACAATTGGTAATATTCCGGGGAAAAACCTATAATGCATTGCAAATTAATTGATGATAGAACTGCGTCACAAGGAAGCTTGCGCACGGGCTGATACTTGACATCTCACGATCACGGGATTTGTTGCTTCATACAATAATAAGTAACTCCAGTTATTGCCAGTGGTTAGTTAAGGGAGGTCGGGAGGTAAATAACCCACTGACAAACATCTTCAATATCTGGTCAATTGTTAAGGGGAAATTAAAGCTACAGATTTCATAATAAAGTATCTTTTTATTTATGAAAAAGCAGCAGTTTACATTTGTTACGTTGAGCGTCAAATTGTGAATCCCTTCACTGTGTGTCGAAACGCTGCATATCCTTTGGCATTTCACTACCGTTTTCCACTGTTGTACGTTCTCTATGTACTACAACACCATTCGCCTCATTGAAATTCCGCTGTTATTTTCAAGATCTTTACATATAATATAAACAAAAATTTTAACACAAAAAAACTGACTTACAAATTGTTCCAAAACAAATTAAGCACTAAAAAGTAAATAAAATAATTTCGTATGCTTCTACAACTTAATAATCAACTTACTTTTTCTACTCAGCAACATGTAGGTTCGATCTATGTGTTGAACAGGGAACTGCTTGACCATAACGACATTATGGTAGGTGATTCAAATATGCTGATCTATATCTATAAATGTGAATGTCTGTTCGGTGTACGTTTATCACGTCTGAACCAGAAAACATAAAGAGCTCAAAATTTGTACCGTTACTAATGTCTACCCGGGGAAGGCTTTAGGCACGGTTTTATGGCGATCGGATAGCTATTTATCTATATATATTAATGTGAATGTCTGTTCGGTGTACGCTTATAATGTCCGAACGACAAGACGCAGGGAGTTAAATATTTGTACAGTTAGTAATTTATAACTGAGAAGGGTTTTAGGCACGGTTTAAAGTGATCTTATAGATATTTAGTAATTTGAAGTATATAACGCGAAATGCGGAACAATAGTTACTCTTTGAAAATTATATTTACTCTTTGAAAATGGTTTTATTGGTCGCATTGTTGCTTGACGGTTGATAATGATAAAAGGGTGGAGTATATTGGGATGGAAAGTTATCGGTGTATATAAAATTCTACGTGTGTGTGTGTTAATATTTCGCTCTGCAGCGAAAACTACAGAACGCAATCGAATTGTCTGTGTGTAACTGTTGTCCGACGTCTCACGTTCTACACTATAGCAGTTCCATGCCCATATCTATAAGGGGGTAGAAGATATGGTGGTTGAAATTCGTCAAATTATTAAAAAATATCGGACTGAAGGCCAGCAATGACGTTTGCGACTCTATAGCAAGGAGGTTACATACAGCGAAACGTGATGCCACAGACTGTATCTTTGGTCTATGCGTGCTACAATGTCTTCATCTCTTTCTCTGTAAGGATAAGCATACGAATAAGGAAAAAAAAAGAATAATTAAATAAAGCAGTAAAAACCATCAAGACAACAGGCCATACTAACGGTGTACTACGCCTTCCATATCGCTTCAACGGGTTCTGCACACGTCTATAGTTTTGTTCCGATATTGATGAAATTTTGCACACTCTATCTCAAAAACAAGAGAAATGCCACTATCTGTATAAAATTTCGTTCGGTGCATGGTGGAGGGTACTTAACGTACTGAATTTTACAAAATGCATAGTTTTGCTCCAATCCTCATGAATTTTTGCACACATGACCTTTGAATCAAGAGGAAGATCACTGGATACATAAATATTTGTATGCTACATGACAGAGGGTACCTTGCAGAATACTTTGCCGAGATAGGGAAAGATGGAAACGAACAGAGAGATGGGAGACAAAGAGGTGGATGTAGATAGAGGGCGGAAGGGGATGTAGACTTCGAGTGTGAGGGGTAAATAAACACCCGGGCAACGCCGGGTTTACAGCTAGTAGCCTATAAAAGATTCGGTCGAGTATCGTTAATTTACTCCTAAGAGCTGAAGATTTCCGTTACTTTGTCATTGATCCCATTATCAGTACCTAACCAAACTCTCATCGAACTACCCTTGAAGTACATAAAAAAAAAGAATCACCGAAATCGGTTGCCGCGATATGGAGTTATTCGTTCACTGCCCGCGGTGGAGTAGCCGAGCGGTCTAAAGCGTCTCGCTGCGGAGCGCGCGGTTGCTCGCCGTGGAGGTTCGAGTCCTCCCTGGGAGATGGGTGTGTGTGTTGTCCTTAGGTTAGTCTACCTAGATTTAAGTTGTTTGTAAGCTACGGACTGATGACCACGCAGTTTGGTCCGATAGATATACAAACATTTAATTTTTTTCATTTTTATTCGTTCACTGTCGCGCACATACGTAACGCAAATTTAAGACTTCTGTGGTTTTCGTATGCATGCCATTGTCAGAACGGGACTAAAATGAAACGGGACATCACTAGAAGCACCAGCTTGCAAATAAAAAAATAATTATAAAAACTGGTTGTGAGGTAACAAACATAAAAAAGTACAGTCGAATTGAGAACTTCCTCATTTTATGAAGTCGGTTAAAAAACACCAGAGTTTTATTTATTGTGAAAATCAGCGGTCCTAGGGTACTCCTCTGGGGGCGCCAAAATAACTTACAAGTCTCAAGACCTCGTCGTTGGGGATGACATGTTACTTTCTGATGAACAGAAACTGTTCTGTCCATTCTCACTATGAAATTCTAATTGCACGCACCTTGTTCAACAGAAGATTGTGCAGAACCTTATCGAACGACATGCGGAAATCAAGAAATACGGCATCTTATAAAAAGATAAGATCTGCAAACAAGTAAAGGACAACAAACATTAGAATATACGTTCCGTCAATAGCGTGGTAATTTAGAACGAGTCACTATGTCCCGTGATGGGTCAGCTGCCTGTAGGTGACGCAAATAGCAGCGGCAGCTGCATCTCCGGTTGGAGAGCACTATAGACGCTGCCCTCGAGCAGAACAAGTGAATCTAGCCTGCGGAAAAAGGGTGTTTACAGTGGTGCAATATCAGACACTGGTAAAAAACATTTCATAATTTCCGTCCACCTAATATTTTATTTGTTTGACTTTTATTGATTATGTATGTGGAATACTGCATCCGTTCTCAGTATAGTTTTCTAGTTATAAGTGTAACCAGTCGCATTTGTGATTCTTCAATTTTTTATTTCAATTTTTATTTATTATAATCTATGTTCAGCTGCCTTGCGCCTACAACCAGATAGAACACATTTAATGTTAGCGTTAATAGTTGTGTGAACCGTGTAGGTTAGTCAGCATCTGTCAGTTTATTGTTGGTGCACAGATTGTTCCACAAATTTAGTGTTTCTTGGAGTAACGATAAACCTGCATACTCTTAGTATTTTTCATAGTTTAACAGTAAAACTAGTGTTACTCAACGCAGAAACAAACGTTAAATAAACCACTTTAAATATTCATTTGCGACCGGTTTTCCCGTCTCATACTGACGGTATTTAAGGACAATTTCTACACCAGACATATTTAGAGATTTAGACAGCATCCACATTTCGTGAATGGTATGTATTTCTAATGTTTGTAAATAATGTGTTAATATGTCTTCTTTATATCGTGCTGTTTGTCTTAAGGTCAATGTAGATTTTCGATGTACGCTCATATTTAGACTCGGAATGTGTTTTCCTCTTTTGATCTGACCCTTATATCCATTTCCAGTGGTAAATATGGGCCTACATCGCATATCGACATCACCTCCAGCTAAACAGGCAGGAAAAACAGTAGGATGTAAAGAAGAGACAGTAACAGTGTAAGTAAATTACACAGCAACTTCACAAGTACATAATGTACACGAAAAGCTTATATTATTTCTAAACCACACTGAAGACTCAAAGAAACTGACTTCCTCCCTAATATCGTGTAGCAGCGAGTAAAACTGCTGTAACACGACGGGCCATGGCCTCGACTAATGTCTCGAGTAGTGCTGGAGGTGATTGACACCATGTGTCCACAAATCCGTGTGAGTACGTGGGGGTGGAGATCTTAACAGCAATTTTCAAGGAAACCCAGATATGCCGAATAATGTTCACGTCTGGGGAGTCCTAGGCCAGCGGAGGTGCTTGAACTCAGAAGGGTATGCATGAAGCCGTTGTGTAGCAAATCTGGTCTTGCGTGATGCCGCATTTCGCTGCTGGTATTGCACAAGTCCGTCTGAAGCCACTAGGGAAATTATAAGGTGGAAATGATCAGACATGATCCGTATGTAAGTGTTGTGACACAACAACACAGTGACGAACGGTGCTTTCCAGTCATGTGTGCGTACAGGGTGATATGCTTTATGCATTTTTCCTCATTATTTTTTTTTATAATTTATTATGTATTTGAATATTTTATTTCTGTGATATATTTGCATTGTCCTGCTAATTTCCATATATGTCAAAAATATTGTAAATGTAGTAGACACGCTGGGTTAGCAAGGGCTTTGCTATTGTACAGAATCATCTTTGAATAGGGAGTTTTTTATCGCTGGTAGCGCAGAGGCGCACAGCGAGAAGGAGTCGTTGTTGAGAAGTAGCGGAGGACAGACGCATTATTTTTGACAGTGCGCTTAGTGGTGTACGGCACAAGTACGTGGATTGGCACTAGTGGAGGAGACGGCGAAGAGGCAATATTATTTATCCATACGGCCACAGCTCAGATAATTAATAAATGCATCAAGAGGAATGCTGTGGGCCGTAAATTGTAATTAACAGTCGACGCCAAGAACAGCCTGTGTTTGCCAATTGTTAAGTGCCAACAGTCTTCAATCAGCAGCACCACGTCGCACACCAAATTCAGTAAGATCTGGCCAGTTTGTCTTAGCATGTACAGCTAACCAGCGTATTAGTGATGATTGTTCAATAACGAACACTGTTATTTGTGAACCTGTGTTTAAAAAATCATTACCCATAGTCATTGTCCAGACAGGTTCCTTCCGCATCCATTGTTTTTCCGAGGATATTCACAAAGTTATAGAAAACTAAAAATCAGAGTCATTAAAGACAATGTGACAGTCATTAATAAAAAAATGTGTTCAGAAAAGTTTTACTAAACGTAGCTTATGCCAGTGTTGCTGATCAATAGGTTTGCTAAGTTGAACGAAACTGCTAGATTAACTTTCAATTTCAAAAGATATTTCAATAACAGTGTAAAAGATTAATTGTTTTCCACTGTATATTATTTTGAGGTAAAGTTTGTTTTAACTTGCAAGTACTGACTAGTGAGTATAGTAATTGTTTACAAGTGCTTGAATGCTAATAATACCTGGTTAAAGATAGAGCAAAAGTTAATCAGAAGGTTAAATGGTTCTTTTCTAAATATTCAGTGTTATCATGACAAGTCATTAATTAATTTTTTGAGCTTGCCATTAGTATTGTTAATAGTTCAGTTACAACTTGATTATTGCTAAAGCGCATGGCATACTCGCTGTAGAATAATTCCTGGTACTTATATAAACAATTAATTCTTTGAAACTGTAAATAGTAAGTATTAAGGTGAGAGTTTTGCATAATTTGCTGCATGTTGCATTTGCGCGGCTATGGCTTGCATTTCGCTGTCTTACATTGAACCCTGTGTTAGTGAACTGTTTCTTAGTAATTAGTATATTGTCAGTGTTTTTTGTACCGAATTTGAAGCACATACTGTGATTTTCTGCCCACCCAAATTTTACGTAATTTTTCACGTTTTTAATTAACTTTGCCATTATTGATATCCCACCAAATTATTTGCTCGAACATCGAGCTGGCGACCGTAAATCAATAAGTTATTCACTTTTTCCAAATTAATCCCTGTGTTCCGTTTGTTCCGCAATTTTTTTCATTTAAACATTAATAATTTTATTCCAAATTTTACCTTCCACTTTCTTTATTCCTATCGATCGTTGTTGTTTACCAAAGAGGTGCAGCAACGTTCCGGTTATAGTCTCCATTACATCATCGGCTTCATTACCGATACCTTTTCCACCAAATTAAGATAATTAGGCACACGGGTCATTTTTCTAATTATCATATTCTAACCGATGGTATAGGACAGGTAGGGTTATAGTGTCACCTTTCAAAGTCGTATCTGCATGCATCCAGTGTCCCATATCACCCAAACTGCACACGCTGCACAACATAACATCGTCCAGCAGCTTTAACAGTTGCATGCTGATATTCAGGCCCCATGAATTCATGAGGTTGACTTTGTGTTGATCTGCCAGACTCTGAAGTAGAAATAAATATTGAAAGAAAGAGGTAGATCAGAGATTATATTGATTCGACAGAGGTATATATGATTTTGGTTGTGTGCTAAATATTTCATGTAATAATAAACAAGATGACGACTATATTTGCGTCATTTAAAAAGTCATATTGCTTTTTAACTTGATTTAACACTTAAATGCAGGATTTTTTTTATTTCAAAAACAAATTATTTTCGTGTTTTTTAAGTTGTACAAACGAAGGGAAAAACAGTAAAAAAATTCCTGTTGCATGTTTTCCAAAAATGCTCTTACGCAACACACAAAAACTTGTTATATAATTTTCAAAGGTGGATTGTATAAACAATTTTTTGTGTTTATTATGGTTCAACTCATGAGGTTGACTTTGTGTTGATCTCCCAGACTCTGAAGTAGAAATAAATATTGAAAGAAAGAGGTAGATCAGAGATTATATTGATTCGACAGAGGTATATATGATTTTGGTTGTGTGTTAAATATTTCATGTAATAATAAACAAGATGACGACTATATTTGCGTCATTTAAAAAGTCATATTGCTTTTTAACTTGATTTAACACTTAAATGCATGATTTTTTTATTTAAAAAACAAATTATTTTCGTGTTTTTAAGTTGTACAAACAAATGGAAAAATAGTTAAAAAATTCCTATGTTGCATGTTTTCCAAAAATGCTCTTACGCAACATACAGAAACTTGTTATATAATTTTCAAAGGTGGATTGTACAAACAATTTTTTGTGTTTATTATGGTTCTCCATACCGTCTTAATTGGTGTGATTTTTTACCTTCTTCCAAAACTGGCTCTTTATATGGAAAAGAGAACATCAAAATCTGCAATATCTGCCGTTTTCTCCAAACACACGCACGCAGCCAACCTCGAAACAAAAAACACCACAGACACTTTCTACAACCTCTGCTGCATCTGTTAAACAAATCTTAATTCACAAAATTCCCACTAGATGCAGATAAAACAATATTATAATCAATATTGCAAATATGCAACACCACGCATTTAAGGGTTAATGATATTACCGTAACTGGAGAAAGAGGGTTAAGGCATTTCACGTTAATAAAATAATAATCGTGGCAGAATTACTTGCAACCCAAAAACTAGATATAATGAAAACACATTTCTGTTTGAAATTTACGTAGCATAATTTCACTGTATCTGTTAAACGATTATTTAAAGTAGTGGGTGATAGTCTCATTTTATCTTTTCCGAGAGCTTATTAATCTCAATTCTTACTAGGGAGTAATTAAAGAACATAACATTTATATACAGCAAACGATGTGAATTTTTTACCAAAGGCGTAAGTGTGGGCTTGCAGCACCAAAACTTTCTTCCCAAATTAAAACGAAGTCATATAAGATTACCTGACATAGTCGGGTTTGGAGGCGATCTGATCGTTTTATAGTTTTCAAAATGAAATGCCAAGATCGCACATTAATAATTTATTCAATGACGACCTGTTTCGGTGAACTGTGTCACAATCATCTGGTCACTTATATAGTTTACAAACTGGTCATCTTGTTAAAAAAATTTAAATAATGAGTGCAACATTGCACTTAGTCACTATATAAAGAATACACAAGTTTAAAACATGACAGCCTACAGTATTGTAAACTATATATGTGACCAAATGATGCTGACACAGTTCACCGAAACTGGTCGTCATTGAACAAAATTATTAATGTGCGATCTTGTCATTTCATTTTGAAAACTATAGAAGTCACATAAAATTACTTTATTATCCTTGCTCACACTCAGTGTTGAAGTACTCCCTTTGTATGTGTGTCGCCGCGGTGGAGTAGCCGAGCGGTCTAAGGCGTCTCGCTGCGGAGCGTGCGGTTGCTCGCCGTGGAGGTTCGAGTCCTCCCTGGGGCATGGGTGTGTGTGTTGGCCCTTGGTTAGTTTACGTAGGTTTAAGTAGTTTGTAAGCTACGGACTGATGACCACGCAGTTTGGTCCGATAGATTTACAAACATTTGAACATTTGTATGTGTGTCGTTAGGAGAAAGAAATTGCGTTTCCCAGCACAGGTCTGAGAACTAATTGAATCCATCAGGATTCTAACATTGTGACTTTCTAAAGTAAAATTGCTCGGCGGATTACCCGTGCACACTGGGGCGCCATGTTGCGACCCGCGCGGGCTTTCGCCATCGTGTGTTTTGAAGTAAAATTTAGGGGTACACAGTTTACTACGAACGGACATTCGGCGCATACTACCACCACCAATATGTATGAGGCTTTACTACATTGTTTAGCAGCTTCAAAATAGTGTAATTCACAAGTAGTTAGTTTATACTTAACATCAAATTAGATGTGTGACTTCTACAGCATGTAAGAGTATTCTCATAATCCTCCAATAAGAAGTGCATGTTTTGAATAATAATGGATGTATGGAATGAAAACTCAGTAAATAACGAAGAAAAATTTTAATATACAATACTTGATTTCACAATATTATTCTTATAAAAATAGTTAACAAGTAACTAAAACCCTAAAAAATTGTACTGAAACCTTTTACTCATTCTGTACATTTCTCAAGTCGATAACTGTTGACCTGGAAGTTAGGAATGCATATGTTAGGCAGACTAGTTGATGCGCACGAGCTCGGGCTGCTTGTAGGAGTAGATGGGGGCGCCGGCAGGGTGCAGGTCCTGGTACTGGAAGCGCGCCAGGTAACCGGGGGTGAGCGCTGGCTGCTGCAGGGCGGACAGCTCACTGGGGGCGGCGCGCTGCTGCTGCTGCTGCTGTTGTTGTTGTTGGGGGGCGGGGGCGGGGCCGTGGGCGTAGGCGATGCGCTGCAGGCGGCCGTCCGGCTGCAGCACGTAGTACACGCCGCTCTCCTCAGCCTCGCGCAGAGCTTCACTTTGGCTTCCAGGGAAGTTGTACTGTTGGCACATGGATCAATGCTTTATTAAAGCAATAGGAAAATAGCATTAATTTAGACAAAATTGTCATTAGAGAAAAACAACGATCTATTTGCTATAATTAATATTACAAAAACAGTCCTGATTGCAAATGAAGACGGTTTTTTTAATATGAAATGTATTTCATAAATCTTTATGTGGCAATGTAAGAAACTATACATAGGGCACTTTTATTAGCTGAAGATGGGAATAGCTTGGTAGTAATAAAATTGATAACGCAAAGAAGATAGTCTGCTGCTCACAATAGAGTGCTAACTGAGTCACATATATCAGCTTTCATTACGAAATACACAGACATTCATAGATGGTTACTGTAAACGTTTTTCCTGGTGTTTCCTCCCCTGTTGTGGAACTCTCTTGAGACAAGTTCCCCAAATATAAGTGTAAAATGTAAATCAGGTCTGTATAAATGTGGGGAAACTGCATCGTTAGTACTGTCATAGTATTTATGAGGTTGAATATGGGAACCAGTCAGCATTCGTCAAAGAATATGGTTGGTAAAGAAAACCATGATGTGTATTCAAAATGGAAATGGTAGACTTCTCAAACATAGAAAGTGATGCATTAAACTGCCTGGCTACTAGGTGGGTGAGTATGACTTACAGTAACAATGCTTAGTTGATAGTTTAATAACGTATTTGCCTATAATCTAACCTCCTTACAGTTTTCTATATTAAATGGTTTATTTCGACTTCCTACTCCCTTGCAAATCTTCTAGTTAGTGATTTCCTCATAAACTATGTGTAAAAATTATTAATTTTCATAATAAGTGGCATAAAACCACATCTTAGTTGGCTGAATTCTCTGCATTTTCATTACTTTATCTGTTTTATCTTTTTACATTTCATTCACTTCGATTGTCTTAGAAGCTAAAGGATGATTTGGAAGTTTCCAGCGTTGTTCGTTTACAATAACTGAATTTTGGCTTATCCACTTTTGTCTAACTTCTTCCATGCACGTTGCTTAAAATGTCGTGTCCTTCATCAAATAAGACGAAAATTCTATCATTTCCTCCATTTTTTGGTGACAAAGCAGCAAATTTGTTGAAGAACATTTTAAAAATTTCTATATTAGCAGCTGAAAAGGTTTTGTACTACAGCGCAATTTCGGCATTACACAACATTTCTGAAGTGAAGTCCTTCACTCAGTGAGTTCAACACGTTCTTATCTAGATGTGGGTTGTGACAGGAAATTCTTGACTGGAAACCATTGACGTTGTCACTGCAGTATTTACAGCAGTTCTTTGCATGTTGATTCTTTTAATTTTGGCCTTGCAATCTATTTTCAACTGTTGTCTTTTCTCTTGTGAGAAGACAATTCGATCTATTTCTTCCTGCGTTATATGCATGAAAATTGATTGTAATATCAAAATTGACATAAGTGAAAAATTTGTAGTTACATTATTTCTTGTAAACGTTCAAAATGACCATCACTTAACTTACAACCATGGCGCCCTTACATGATCAAAGTGGTTCACAAGTGACTCAGTAGTAAAGATGAAAATAGCAACTTCTTCATGTTGTATATAAATGGTGAAAACACAGTATATCGGTCAGCTATTACAAACAGATGGAGGTAGACACAATGGATGTATATCTTCATTTGAAGCTGAGCGGAGATTATAACGATACTTACGTTGTAAGGACCGGCAGCTTCAGTGGTGGTAGGAGCCTCAGTGCTGGTGGTGGCGGCCTCTGTGGTGGGGGCAGAGGTGGTGAACGAGGGCAGGCGGTAGATGTCGGTCAGGCGGGCAGAGTCCTGAGCAGGGATGAAGAACTGTGGCCGGAAGCTGGCCGCGGGGAACCCGGAGAACTGTGGAGCCGCGAACGACGGCTGCGCCTGCGACTGGGCGAACGCCTGGGGTTGAGGCTGAGGCTGCTGCTGCAGGCTGGAGGGGGAGGCGGGGGGCGCCCCAGAGCTGGAGGAGGGGGAGGGCGCGCCGTAGCTGCGGGAGGGCGCCTCACCTGCTGCCAGCGCAGCCAGCGACGCCACCGTGAGGATCACGAGGGCCTGCAGCAGGCAGTCGCATAACATCACTGAAGTTAGCTGACACTTTGGCATACAAGTAACTAAACGAAAATGATCAGCAAAATAATAAAATACTCTGACGATAGACCAAATGTAATGCTTCCTATCTGGCAGTTTCGAAACATTTAAATCCAACTACCTTGACATATTCCTGTGTTGGTAAAGTAACACATCGTGTAAACATGACACACAGCAATTGTCATCCAGAACGACGTATCTCATTTCATGCAATGTGACTCAAATGCATACTCATTAAATTACTGAATTACCCCTCCCTCAGAAGTTCACTGCACTGAAAAATTAAAGAGTGTCTTCTAAGAAAGAGTAAATATGTGAACATATTTTGAGTTAAAAGCTTATGAAGCCGACAGATAAGGCATAGAGATATTTCACCTTTATTTATGTCTTTGCTTTTGGTCAGAACGTATTCCACTTTTGTTATGCTGTTGCAAGCAGAGTTTACTATTCGATCGCAGCAATGGTGCTATGCCATTAGCTGACTTAGACTGGTTGTAAATTAAGTATTAAAATTTCTCCATGAAAAATGTTATGTAAAGGCATAGTAATATATATAACACCTTACTATAGATAATGATATGATACGTAACTAACAAAGTACTCTCAAGTCCAGGGTTTTCTGGCCTATCAAAGAGTTTCACGATGAGATATATTCAGCTGTTCTTTCCATATTTGGAGAACAAATGATGGTTATTCGATAAAAATTCTTTATCGTTTATCTGACTTGGGCTTTAGCTTGAATGGATTACAACAAATGTAGATGTGATGTGCTTCAGAAATGACTTAATAAACTGGCTTACTGCAAGTAAAATAAAATCTCAACGTTGCACACGGAGTTGGTGCCATTAATGCAACATTATTTTAATCCCAATGGACACCTTTTCCGAAAGGAATTAATCTAACGCCAGTATATGACATAAACGCATATCAATATATCAATGGGTTCACCAATAAGGTGACGGTATATGGAAATACAGAAATCGTCAGTGTAGTATATTTAGCTTTAATTCTTTAAATACTCATATCTCGATAAAGAATAACTTTGCAAGGGGAAAAATAAATATTTAATTCATATATTTATCTACCTTCGTTCCTTGTGTGAACATTTACACCAAGTTAAAGGGTACAAGAAAGGGGTATTTGAAAGTTCCAAGAAAAACCGTTATAACAGGCAAAATTCGAGTAATATTAAAACAGTGCTCATGAAGATCATACCATTTGCCGAGCATCAATTGCAGTGCAAGTCTGCCTTAAACCCGAAACTTTTATCACTTGTTGGGATACCAAGACCTGAAAACTGTGCTCCTGCATTCAGCGTTGTCAAACATATTTTACTATGCAGCACGTATGGCAGGCAGTGAACCAAGTAATTTAATTGCGACTCTAACTAGAAATTTTCAATGCTGTTGTCGGAACTACAATGACAGTAGCTGGCACGGAGACTGATCGAGAAAGTGTAAATATACTGGTTATTATTTCAAAAGTAATCGAACGAATAATTCCTACTATATTTTCCTGTGCGAGTAGAGCGTTAAGTCCTTCATGGAATGAAATGTTATGTTGGCTTTAGAACGGCGATTGAACTCGACCCCGAAAGACCTCTATTCACTACACAAAGAAAAACGGGAATTACAAGATGAAAAATCGGGACTTCATGGAGAATGTGTAATGGCTCCCCAGCAAAAATCTGCAGCGTTATCTAAATGGCATCGCTCAGTTGCAGGATAACTACCTCCAACATGCTGTTAAAGTTTTTTCGCCTCCACTGTCACGTTGCGATGGGAGAAATCTACACAGCCTCCATACAGTCCTAACCTCCCTGGAATAAATTTTTGGCCATGCACTTCCTCTGAATGAAGAGGTGCATACCAGGGTGTAGTCATGGGTCTGATGGCAACAGCGAGGATATTTTAGATAAAGGCAGTGAACATCAGTTGGATGTGCAGAGCTCTCGCGCCTGTTTGCTGGAGTTGCCTAAACCAATTGGGCTATCCAGAGGTATTTTCCATGCTGCTCAAATTCTCAGCTTGCCACTCACCATCATTTTTGGTGATCCCAGACCATTACTCCCGCTTGCTCTCAGCCTAAACTGTAATACCACAAGGAACAGGGCGTGTTTGTGCATCCGCACAGAATTTGCCTTTTGGAAGCATAAATACGATTATACGATTATATGCTCGACAGTTTTCAAAGCACGAGCATCTGAATTTTGAATTGTTGCGAAGTATACATCCAAGGTCGGAGTTCAATAATTTATTTCAGATAACCGGTTTCTACAAACTTACTTGGCAACTTTATAACTCTACATATAAAAGAATAGCATCTGCCCAAACATTGAACATCACAGATAAGTAGTGCAGTGCTTGAGTTTATAAGGCTTTGCATCTGCTCGTCATTTATAATATCTACAATGTCATGTCAACTAGATGTGTCAAAATTTAAAATTATATGCCACTGCTCGTCGCTTTTAAAATCCATCATATATATTGTAGAGCCTCTACGTACAAGTGGGGAAAATATGTTGTGTGATTGTTTTTAAAAGTGAAGAACAGTGGCATATGATTTTAAGCTATGACACATCAAGTTTACATAACACTGTAGATATTATAAATGACGGGCAGATGCAAATCATAATAAACAGAAGCACAACGCGATTTATCTGTGCAGTTGTGAATGTAGAGATCTGCAGATGATGACTAAGTTCATATGAAATAAAATAGTGAACAGCGATCTTGGCAAATATATTTCTCAAAAAATATACCTCAGATGTTGTCCCATCACACATAATTGAAAACCCAAATTGATGGAGATTAGTTTTGCAACATGTTTACTTCATTTCTCCTTATATTTCTGTGCCATGGATGCCCTATAATTCTGCTTTGTTTTAAGACATTCTTCGTTCCACTCTAACACCTAACTAAGGTATTACTGTGTTCTTATGTCTTAGTAATTCTTCCACTACCCCACGGTTCTCCGAAATCTGTTACGGAAAAATCAAGAATAAACTGAATTATCGTGAAGAAATCTATAGCCTCTTTTGGAATCCAGTATGTAAACATTTGAGTCACGCCTCAAATAGATATATTGAGGTAGTGATACTGACTATTCACAACACATATGATCTTTAAGAAATGTGTAATTTTAGAACAAATTCAGAAAATATATATATTTTGTAAATGTCACACATTAGGCAAAGACCTACTCGATTTCCGAGATACACGTGATGACTGAATGCGTATTTTGATGTACGAAAATTTCACGTCAATAAATTGCAACATAATGTACATAGTAACGTGTGAAACACAAAATCCATGATTAATAAAGTGCAGCTTGATGTAATGTTAATGTATGAGAAAGTCTCCTTCTGATACCAACATTTTCATGGCTCGAATCAGATAATTAATAGAAATTGTATATAACTGATATCTGTGGAAGCAGATGAACATCGAAGTTAGATCCATTATAGATATTAGAGTTCTTACAAGTATCTGTATCTGCCAGCCTAAATTCAGATATTCCGATGAAGAAGAATAAAAATTATGTACATCCAGAAAATTTCGATATGTCGAGTGATTGAGTTGAAATTCGGCGATGATTGTATTACTCGTTATCTTCACCAATCGTGATTTAATTTCTGCGAATTAATTATCCAACTGTCATATGATAATGTTAATTATAAGAGGAGGTCACTAGTCCAATGCAAAGATTGTAATTGGATAAGAACAGGGAAAGAAATCATCTAGGGGAAGGGTACAGGTCTAGAAACTGTCGCCGAGAGAGTGTACTCACCTGCATTGTTGGTCAGTGTACCTGTCGCTACTGCTGGACTGGACGAGTGTGGTTGGGAATAGCAGCGGGGGTGTCTCTTATACGCGACGGACCTCCTTGGCGGCGCTGCCAGAATGACGTCACAAGCGAGCTCCCCGTCCGCGTGCGACAACGTGTCACGGCCGCACGGTCGTTGGGCCCCACCTACATAGTTACTTCACACTGGGACAGCATCGTCTGGAACGACTAGAAATGTTCCTGCAATCAAGGTCGTAGGTGGTATCACCTGCACCTCGAGTACGTATTCCATTTTTTCTACTTCATCTAGGAATCCGATCGGTTGATATGTGTAAATGTCGCCACAATAAGAGATATTGGATTTTCAAGAAATGCTAGTTGTTTATAGTACATTTCCAATTACAAAATTGGAGTAATATAAGCGATAAAGGAACATACTTAAGGTGAATTACATCTTAAGGCTTCAGTTAGCGTCCACTGGCATTGAAACAGCATCTCATCTTTGTTGCTCTGCTTCCTAGAGATGTGTTCAAGATCTTGATTACTGCAGGGGCGTAAAGTCTTGCTTAAACTGCAGGCGATATAACCATTACTGTGAGCAAGGGAAATGAAATATTCCTAAAAATAAAAACTTAAAGTAGTAATCTCAAGAAATAATGAGACAGCATGAGGCCCACGAATCGTGATGTAGAGCCATCTCAATATGCTACTCTAAGTCGTCCGTCGTAAGAGAAAAATGTTTTCTTGTGCCTATCGTACAGGAGGACGAATGTTAGTTTGCATACATTTTCACACTGCCAGTTCGATTGCGAATTACACTATACGACGAAAAACTAAAATAACGTTACTTGATAAAAGAAAAGAAAAGTTCCAACACGAAGACGTCATTCGAGTGGTCGGAAATCGGTAGATCTGGCGTATAGATAAGGACAAATTTACTGTTACAATTTCATAAAAAATCGATGATTCAATCTGGAAGGAAGCAGATGGGCTCTGCATTCACAGAGTTGTTGGATATCTTCACGAATGAATTTTGTGTTTAGTTTTGTCCACAGAGCTCCAAACTGCCTTGGTTGAGTGGAGATGCGCCGATCTGGATAAGTAAGGTAGCAAGGTAGCAAGCTCTAAGCATGCACTAGAACCTCTCGCCATGTACTGGAGGTCATTTTTTTTTTTAAATGAAGCCTTACTATGGCTTGCTCAGGTGACCAGCAAGATAGCGAGTAAAACATCACCAAAATATTATCAGAGTTTAAGGAACAGTCGGTTACAACCAAAGAAACCCTGTCATATATTTCATAGGTATACCTTACCTGGCATCGGGTCGTACGGCGAGAGAAAGTCAAACTGGATTCCTATGACAGAGATAAGTCCCGTCTTCGCTGGTCATGGGTACTCAGCTGGAATAGCGTATCATCAATGAAGACAATTTTTTTCACTAAGTTAATTTCTGTACCGAATGTACAGGGAACACCATAGCAGATGGACTTTTTTGATTTGTAGAGGTGACATAGCCGTTTCTGTGAGCCGCCTACGATGACTGAAGCAGCGATATGCTGATGATGTTGAATACTGGACACTTAGGCTCTCATTAACGACCTGTCCCCTCTCTAGGTCGCCCGCTTCCTTCCTGACACTTTCAGCCATGTTACACTCATTTCTCTGGACAGAACATTATTTGCATTATCGATCACTCCAGCCGGTTCGCTGCAGCCCCGTTACACGCCCTCAAACTAGTTCTTGTTCTGCGAGTCATATCTAATGTCAAAGTGAATGAATAATGACCGTTGGAAAAAGTTTATGCTCTGGTTTCGAAATGGGGCCCTGTTTGCTTTGCCAGCTTCGCGGTGACAAATACACTGCAGCCATCAAACTTCCATCCATCAACTGTAATGTGTGCAATTTTGTATTTTTCGTCCGTCGATTCACATTCGACTGTCAGTTTACTGGCAGAAGTTGTGAGGACGGACCGTGAGTCGTGTCGATATATCTCAGTGGGAGCATGGACCTCGATCACGTGTCATTTTCGTGGAACGAAGAAGTGCCAGGGCAGTTTTGACTCTAATTTGGTGGAATACATGTGGAGGGGAAGGTGGTCTCATGAGAGGGATTTATTAGTTAATATTTTGGACGCAGTCAGAAGCGTTTATAATACCGAACAAAGTTTTGTATTGTTCGGAAAAAAATGTGGTAAGCGCTTGACCTCAAAAGGCAAAGGTCCCAGGTTCGAGTTCCGGTTTCGGCATACAATTTTAATCTGCCAGAACGTTTCATCCCCTTATTGATGAGTTTTGTTCCCTTTGAGTGTAAATGGGAGCATTAGAGGCTTTGCTTAAAGAATTTGTTTTAAACGTCTTCCAGACAGTTTCAACTTTTTTGTTATGTAACCCTTAATGGCAACATAGTAGGTGAATGTTGGCCATCGAATCCATACAACACTGGTGAACGAAGGACAACGACATGTTTTTAAAAGAATGAAAAAGTGTAATTAATTTTAATGATAAATTTGTTTCTACTGTTGGGATTCGTTTTCTAGTGCCGTGGTGGAGTGGCCAAAGCACTCTAAGACGACTTGCTGGGAAGCGCGCGGTTGCTCGCCGGCGGAGGTTCGAGTCCTCCCTCGGGCACGTGTGGGTGTGTGTGTTGACATTAGCGTAAGGCCGGCCGCGGTGGCTGAGGGGACGGAAGCGCTCCAGTCACGGTCTGCACAGCCACTACGGTCGGGGGTTCGAGTTCCCCCTCGGGCATGGATATTTGTGTCGTCCTTAGTGTTAACTAGTTCGTAAGTAGTTTGTAAGTTTAGGGACTGATGGCCACGTAGTTAAGTCCCATAAGCTATACAAACATTTGAACATTTGAACATTAGCGTAAGTTAGTTTCACTTAGTTTAAGTAGTTTGTAAGCCCACAGGCTGATAACCGTACAAGTTAGTTCCTAAGACTTAGAAACATTTTCGTTTTCTAGTGATACGTTTCCTTATTGATATCGAACTTCTACAAAATACTTAATCTTAGGTCACACAATTATTCATCGAATTTCATTGTGAATAAAATATCAGACAGGCTGCAGGAATTAATTTTCAGTTCATAAATGTGCCTCTAGGAAATGATTTTTTTGAGCACTGAGTGCGAACCAGCTATGAACGTGTACAATTATATTTGGTATACTTGCACCTAAGAGAGTATTCTGGTAGTTCTTGGGTGCGACTGATTGTTTTCTTGAGCTCGGGAAGGTTTGTGGTTATTGTTTATTTGTAAGGCAAAACACTCGTAAATAGTGCCGACTGTTTTTGTCATATTTATGCATCTATACATATTATAAAGCAAAGTTCTCCCGGCACCTTTGTTTATCTGTCCACTATAGATTAAAAAAATATTAATCTGAATTTCATACGGATTTCCCCAAAGGATAGTGAGACTCATAAGGCACGTTTAGGCGTGTAATTAAGTAAAGTGCGTAGCAGTGGGTGTCTGTGGCAAGGAAAAATAAATAAACAAATAAATAAACAATACTCCAAGGAAGAGCTCCATATTCTGTGTCTTCCTTTACCGTATATGTCAAAATGCATTTACTACCCATTTCGTATTACCACACTGGCTTGGTTTCGTCATGCAGACTTAAAAAAGGATCAGTCGTCTGTAAAACGCGACATTCGTTCTTCTTTAGACTATGATCAGCATAATACTGAAAGAGAACAGTACGTCAGTAAACTCCGTCTGCGTAACGACCGTATGCTTTTGGAAATCCTACATATTTAACAACTGCCATACACTTCAGGTTTTTTTTTAGTGAAAACGTAAGGCTCTTCTAAGCAAATGATACTAATTTTATTTCGTATTTAACTCTGGAAAATAATGAACACAACGCAGCGTAATGGATTACTATTTTTCTCAGTCGTAAGCACGAGCAGCTACCTCTGGAAAGATGTTTACGTTAGGTTTATTGTAATACACCGTTTTAATGTAAGGGTTTAATTTTTATCGTACAGTTCCCTTTCGCACAGATTTCTTGATCTGTTATAATGAAGAAGATGAATACATTGAAAAGAACGGAAAAAAACGGAGCAGGAAGTATGTATGTGTATGGAACGGTTCGTTGCCAAAGTGAATGAAGTAAGACGCACGTTTTATCTCAGGAGAAACTGATCGGATGATTTCGCGATACAGCGGTAGAGCAACCGATCGCTCTAAGGCGCCAACGATATCTGCATCTACATCTACATAGATACTCTGCAAATCACATTCAGACCGGGGGTTGAATCTTCCATAGGATTTCAGCAATGTCGAAAGTTTGTCATGAACGCCGTGAGTTCCAAACAACATTACAAACCATCATTTGTGTCATTTTTATTAAACTGGTCGATTTTGCTGCTGAAGTGCGTTAGTTACTGACGACAATTTCTACGAGAATTGCTGTTGTTGAGTGACCTGCGAGTTTACATGATTGTTTGTACGTTCAATCGTTTTATTACGAAATGAAAAACTTAATTTGAATGTAAAACACAGACTGTCTAGATTAATTGACGTCTTCTATCATTTATGTTCTGATTAACATAATATACTAATTCTGAATATGATGTGTAAACATAAGCCTTAGTACCAGAAAAACTGTCATAACTGTCAAATCCTGTTTATTCTATTTTACATCAACGTAATATTAATGTTCGTACAAGACAATATCTGTTAATGAAACAAAAACGTTTATCGATCTAGGCGTAAGTAAGAATCTGTGTTAGACATGCAAAATTGGTCTTTTATTTAGACGAAAGTGATGGCATGTCTAAAGGATTACATTGTATTCGCAGGTCACTTTGTGACCCCATTATTTATGTTCTGAACCTATTTTCACAATTCCTAATTTCTGTACTGTCCTTGTATGACACGTTCCATTATTTTTTACGTGTTAATGTTTGGAAGTTTAATCGTTGTACATAGTATGTTGGGGTACTATAATTCTAATTCACTGTTGTTAAATCTGTGTAAATAATTTTGCTTTGTCACACTTACACTGTTAAATGTTACGTAAATTAATAATATTGTAGAGGTTCTGGCATAGCACTTCACGTATAAAATATGGGGGCATCCTCGTCTCAAGGAAAAGTGATGACGTGGGAAAAATATGGGAGAGACCCCAAGTGGCCTGCTAGCGTGTCAAAATTTTTTTTGGAAAACATACTTTGTCTGGACGCTGAACAGAGAAAAGTGGTAGTGACTGTGGCTGTTTTCTTGGATGTCATAGTTAGAGCCCGTCAAAACGGCCGCCACTCCCGCTCGGTTCCCGCTGCGCTCGCGCCTCGCTCTCGACGGTTGACGGCGGATATAGGGTTGGTAGAGGGGGAGCGATGACGTCACACTCGCGAGAGCGAGATGTTTCGGGCAGGACGAGTCACGATACTCCCGGGTTCACGTCGCGCCCGCCGGGACGAGCTGAGCTTGGCTGAGCCGCCTCAGCCTAGTCGGCGCACGACGCCGGCTGCGTGTTCACACAACGCGCCGGACGTACCCAAGACAAAAAAGGGGGAAATTTTTTTTTTTCGATTTTCACGTTGTAAAAATTGTTCACGGTATACAAGACCACGCTACATCGTTTTATGAAATTAGTTTTTCCTTACTAGCTTTGCCTTGCCTGTGAAAAAATAAAAAGGCTAATTTCCATTCCGCACGAGTTTTCAGTTCCGTAACGCTCCTCACTCGATTTTGATGAAAGTATTCGGTTAAAAAATCTGATTTTTGGACACATTATAGTAAAACATCTAAGCCTTCGTATAAGACACTCACCATTTCGTAATTCCTAACAGTCGTTTTCAAATAACGCTATTTCTCAAGTATATGCACTTGATTTACAAACCGTGTATTAAAAAAGTTAGATAGTGGGCAGATTACTGTTCTATAATTTTTAGACCATATATTACAGCGAGTGAAATGGAGCTAAAAGAACAAAAAAGTTTTTGAAATGGTAATCACACTGATATCTATCTCCTTTCACAAGTAATTGCAAGTTATCTGAGGGCCCTCGGGCCGCGATCACAAGTCTACGAATTCAGCCTGTCTTGAGCGTAGCGTGAAGCACTGCAGTGCCGAAAAATCTGAATTGCTGGCTACGTTTGTCGGTCCCTCATGATGTGTTAAAGATCCATAATCAGAGAACAATAATGAACTAATTTTTCTTGGGTGGCAACCGATTACAATGGACACCTATCTGCTACGGTCTTACAGCAGATCATACTTGACTTTGGGAGGCATACATCTGATTTTTTTCACATAATACAATTCGTGGAATTTATATTTCGTGTTTGGAACTAGAAGAGAAGAACAAAGTAATGTAAACGGCGACTTCGCTCATAATGGAACGAAATAAAATTTTGTGACATTACAATTAACGGCTTTCTAGTTGCAGATGAACGAGAAAGTCAAAAGATATTTATATTTATTGATGCATCTACTACTAAGACACAATATATACCTTTTCGCCTTTGTAGCTTTCGGAAAATGTATTCCCACAGGGTGAAAATAATAGTATACAGTGTGTCCGACATAAATGCGGTACTTTTACGTCTGAGATGAAAGTACGAGTGAACTGAGTTGTTTTTAGTAACCTGTCTGAGGCGAACAACGTTTCTACGAACATTTTGCTGTATCATTTGAAGACAATTTTCTTTGTCTGCAAGATGGTACTTTCGAATTTTCAACATACACTGGTTTACTTTAGCCCCAGACACTGCAGGACAGGTCAGTAAAGGATGAGAAGCGTCTGTCACTTTATTCTATTTTTTTTTTTTCCTGGGGGGGGGGGGGGAGAGCTTGTTCCCAGCTATACGGAATCCCAACCCACTGTCAGCAGAAGATCTATTGCTGGCCACTTCAAGAATCCCGCTAACAGTTCATTGATTTTATTGTATTATATATTGAAAGAATCTACGAAAACTAAAGTCAGTCGGACAGACTAAACTACCCAGCTGATTTCCTTCATTTTTGTGTAAAACTTTTTCTACGCTCAAACGGGATTTCCTTCTGTATATTTCTTATGGGGATGTCCTGGGTGTAAACTAAAGTGATTCTGTCAAACCGTTCTATCCGACCCATTTCCTTCATTTTCGCTTTAAGCGAAAGGTATTTATTCGCAGATTTGTCATCAAGTATCATAATCAACTTAAGTCTCTCCTTCGTTTACTTTCATTCAAACGCGGGATCCTTCTGTCCTTGCATTGAATATTTTAATCGGTTTGTTTTAGGATATCTTCGGTTCTAAATAAAGTACACAGTTCTCATTGATCTAACAACGCTCAACGGATCAAGGTCTTTCATTTGTGCTTTTAAACACTTGCACGGATTGATTCTGAAGAAAGCTATACGTGAACATTTAACTTTACTTCCATGTCTTCCCAACGTTTTAGTCATTCCACTAACGGTGTGAAGTATTCGCACGGGTCTTATTCGAACGGGTCCTCTATCTTTCTTATATATTAAAAGAATCTATTTTATAATTGTAATTGATTTTAAATAAGTGTTATGAATTTAAGAAAACACAAGCTTATATAATGTTCTGTATACTGTTACTATCTGTAATAAATATTTTTAAATAATAAATATTTAATATTACTTATTTCCATTTCACATGACTGGCTACTAATGCTGCAAAGTATTTGCACAGGTCGCCTAGTTTTATTATTACTGTTCTCACATTGTAGTGAACCGTCGAATTTTATTAACATAAGAAATAGTTGGTAATGCACTCATTCCATCAATATAGACTAACATTTTGGAGAGTATTTCCTTCCCTTAACATTCGATATCTTTAATATTCCCGGCGCGAGCCGGCGCCGGCACGAACCGATTGGGGTATGGTGTTACTTCTGCAGCACAAGCATCACAAGTCTCCAGCCTGCTTTCAGCTGAAGCTTCTCTGCATGATTTTTTTTTCAATTATACTTATGATAATATGTCTATTTTTCTTCTATTACTATTAATTCTGTAATATGAATTAAAAAAATTAAGAAATGTTTAGTTTTTCACTTAAGGAAAAACTCTCCTAAATGTTAGTCGAAATTAATGGGATGGGTCCATACCACATATTTCTAATGTGTTTATAATTCTATGAGTCACTACAGTGTGCAAACAATAGTAATAAAAAACAAAATCAATTAACAGTTAGCTGGCTCAAAGTAGATGGCAGTGAACAAGTACTGGTCACACCTGTGTTTCCTTCGATCTTCCACTGACAGTGGGTGACGATCCCTTGTTGCTGGCCACAAGCCCACTAAGAACCAAAAAACAAATCACAACATGAAACAAATGACACCTGCTTCTCATCCTTTACTGATCTGCAGTGTCTGAGGCTAAACTAAATCTGCGCGTTTTCCTTTCATTTAAAGTATAAAAATCGATATGAAAGTACCATGGAGACAAGGAAAATTGTGAGTTTCAGGATATGTTCATAGAAAAGCAGTTCCCATCAGACAGCTTCCTAACAAAATAAATAAAAATTCTGAGAACCGTGTAGAGTTGTTTGAAAGTGGAGATGAGCTGAAACATGGTACAGCGTGTACCACATAAATCTGGCACACCTGACGTACCCCCATGGCCATAAGTTTCAGCATCCCTTAGCAGGAGGTAACTAAATGTCTTTAATTTTACTGTTATGTACTCCTACTTTAGTCTCGGTCTGAGGGATAGAGCTTTTATGTGAGACGCTGTATATAAATTGTTTCACCTTGTGGTAGAACATTTTCTGAGAGTTACAAAAACAAAAATTAAGAGAAGGTTCAAATGTTTGTTAAGCTTATGGGACTTAACAACGGGGTCATCAGTCGCTAAACTTACAAACTACTTATGAACTACCTTATACTAAAGATGACACAGGTATCTATGCCCGAGGGAGGAATCGAACTCCCGACCGTAGCGGCCGTGCAGACTGTGACTGGTGCGCCGCAGACCCCTCGGCCACCGCGGCCAGCTTAAGAGAAAGCTAAATAGTGTAATCTTAGGTGTAGATGCATCAATAAATGTAAGTATATTTTTGGGTTTCTTCCGTTTATTATCCTCAACTAGAAAGTCATTGAGTAGAATTTCAGAAATTATATTTCAGTCCATCAACAGCAAATTCGCAGTTAACATTGTTTCTTCTCTTGTAGTTTGAAACACGAAATATGTATTCCATCAATTGTACAATGTGGACAACAAACTACTTGTATATCTCTTAAGTGAAGTATTACCTAACATAAAACCATAGCAGATCATTGTCCATTGTAATCGGTTGCCACCCAAGAAAAATTAGGGTATTGCTATTTTCTGGTTATGAATTATTAACACATCACGAGGGACCAACATACGTGGCCAGCAAATAATTTTTTCGGCACTGCAGTGCTTTACGCCACGCTCAACACACGCCGAGTTCGTATGCTTACGGTCGCGGCATGATGCCGCTCAGATAATCACAATTACTTGTGAAAGGAGGTAGATATCAGTGCGACTACCATTTCAAAAACTTTTCTGTGCTTTTAGCTCCATTTCACTCGCTGTAATGTATGGCCTAAAATGCATAGTACAGTATGCTGCCCGCTATCGAACTTTTTCAATACACGATTTGTAAATGAAGTGCCCATACCTGACAAAAAGCATCATTAGAAAACGATTGTTACGAATTTCGAAAAGGTGAATGTTTTATTGGAAAGCTAAGATGTTGTATTATCCTGTGTCCAAAAATCAGATTTTTTAACCGAATACTTTCATCAAAATCGAGTGAGGATCTTTACGAAACTGAAAACTCGTGCGGAATGAAAAGTAGACTTTTTATTTTTTTCACAGGCAAGGCAAAGCTTGTAAGGAAAAAATAAGTTGATAAAAGGATGCGATGTGGTCTTATATACCGTCAAAATTTCTTACAACTTGAAAATCGAAAAAGTTGTTTTTCCCCCTCTTTTTCGTCTTGGTACATCCCCGCTCGGCTCGGCCCGGCCGGCAGTATGAACGCACCGTCGTAGACGTGTGCCGGACGGGCGCAGTAATTAACGGCGTCGTGAGGGGGGCTGGCCGTGCGCATGCGCACTGCTGTCGGCTGTTCCACATGCCAGCCGGGAGTACCGGGTCTTCTCGCTCCCGAGACTGCATTATCGGCACGGCCGGCTCCCGGGTACGGCGGTCTCGCTAGCCGCTCCCTCTGGCGGGAACGAGCGGGAGCCAGGCCGTGTTTGACGGCCTCTAGTCATAGTCCTTAATATCATGTGGACATGTATGAAGAATAATTTTTATTACGGTTTCTGCCGTAATACTGGTGGCATATTGTACAAATTAATTCGATTCGAATAACACTGAATTGAACCACATCAAGTGTAATTACTGAACAACCTTACGCTACAGTGAGCTAGAGTTTGGCACTAATCTTCCATTACAGGCAAAGAAGACAATATTTCAGTATTGTAATAACAGACTGAAAATCATCACTTGTGGGTTTTTTTAGTTAATAACCGCCGGCTGCGGTGGCCGAGGAGACTGAGGCGCTCCAGTTACGGTCTGCACGGCCACTACGGTCGGGGGTTCGAATCCCCCCTCGGGCATGGATATTTTTGCAGTCCTTAGTCTTGGGTAGTTCATAAGTAGTTTGTAAGCTTAGGGACTGATGACGCGGTTGTTAAGTCCCATAAGTTCTACAAATATGTGAACATTTGAGTTAATAACCATAATGTTGACCATCAACAGTACTGTTAACCCGTCATTGTCCTATGTCATTCTCCTGTGCAAAGTCCTATCCAATCAAAGTGGAGTAATCCAGGTATCCTTGTGATATACTTTGAAAATCTTATTAATATTTTTAATTTCATTGAGTGCTGAAAATCATAGAACTTCTTGTTGCATAAATATTCTGTGCATGTTAAAGATGAGTGTAGGCTGTTTTCAGGTTTCATCTCTGTAGTGTACAAAATTTTCAGTCAATGTTGTATTACTAGAGTGGTTGCTTATCTGTTAACAAAGAAAGATTTGCTTGGTAAGATTCCGAAGTTATTTCTTTTCAATATTGAATCTTATCACTGTTTATGTTAGTTAACAGACTGAACAGGAGCTTTTCAGGTACCACATTTTGTAATGTGTGTCTGATTTCTAAACATGTGCTTACCGTAATATTTCGTGTAAACAATTTAGCACAAAGTAGGCTCATTATAATACTCAAGGAAGTAGTTAAAATACCAGCAGTTAAAAGATGCTTGAATATTCTTTAGTAGTTAGAAACTTGCATTTTAAACAGAGCTGAGTGAACTTCGTCATATAAGTATTTTTAGATTTATATCTTTTGATGAAGGCTCAAACATTTTTGCGCATATCTTTAGTAGTTTGATGTAGTCCATATCATGACAGGAAGCAAATTAATAATGTTTAATATTTACCTAATTACCACCTTCAAGTATATGTTACTCTGCTTGCTGTCTGGTATTTCCAAAACGCTAAGGAGAACACCCACTCCCAAGGAAGGACTCTAACATCCGACGGTGAACAAGCGCGCGCTCCGCACCAAGGAGCCTTTGAGTGCTGAGCCACACCATCGCGGCTATATTTTTAATCATTTGGAAACAGAAATTTCTCATACTTCATAATTATACTCATGATACAAACAAGTAATTATTGTCTATAGGGGCTTGCGATTGCAGTAATGTGGTATTTTGCTCCTGAACTGGAACTTTTCTGAATCCTTGAGGTTCTCACTATTATCGTTCTCTAGTGCAATATATCTTTGTGAAGCGAAAGCTATCTTAGATGCTTTATCTCAAGTAGGACACATACGGTCAGAAAATTAAATCATTTCAGAGGGGCACAATTCTGTAGACTCGAGCAGTTAGGTTCAGTTAGGAATATTTCATTAAAAGTGACTAATCTGTGACGAATAATTGAGTATTTCTAGCTGAGCTCTAAGCGGCTGCTAAACTGAAACATACCGACAGGGTGTTGGACATTGTGGCAATTCTGTTTTGAATAAATGACGTTGAAGCATATTGTAGTGCAGTCTTTATACAGCAAAGTCGTCCTTCTGGGGTTCTCAAAGCTAAATTTCAATCTTACATGTCGTCATAGAATATAGTCACAGAGATAAGAAGTTCTCGTTGTATTGCCACTTACCTTTATCGTAATTTTATTAAAAATGTTAATTAGGCCAACACTGGAAACTTCCTGGCAGATTAAAGTTGTGTGCCGGAACCGGGCCTCCAACCTCCGACCCTTGCCTTTCGCGGGCAAGCGCTCTACCACTGAGCTATCCCAACACTACTCACGATACCGCACAATTTTAATCTGCCAGGAAGTTTCATATCAGCGCAAACTACGCTGCAGAGTAAAAGTTTCAATCAGGCCAACACCGGTAACACCGGTTCACAACTATAGTGTGTAGGCTTATCACGTCTGTATCACAATACACATAGACTTAAAAATTGGTTCAGTTACTAATTTATACCCCGAGGAAGGTATTAAGGAACTATTTTAAAGCAATGATTTAGTGATTTGAAGAAAATATCGTGAAATACGGGACAAGAAATACTCTTTGAAAATTATATTTACTCTTCGACTTTCTAACTGTACCTTATTTCTGAAAATGGTTTGGTTGCTTTGATCTACGAAATATGATGCAACGCAATGAGTACAATGCCCATACAATCGTCAGTGTAGTTTTGGTTACAGAGTGAGGTATAGGCAGAACATCTGAATTTTTTATATATGATTGTGTCTATATTTCACTACGCTGCCAAAATTGTGCATTACAACCGAACAGTATGTAGTAGCACTTGTCAATCTCCCATTGTGCTCCATGGTGGTAGAGGGTTGATAACGTCAAAAAGAAGGACGATTGCGAGTTGAAAGTTTCAAACTATATATAAAATTTTACGTGTGTGTTTGTGTTAATATTTCACTCTGAAGCCAAAACTACGCAAAGTAGGCGACTGGTCTCTTTGTGTAGTTGTAGTCTGAAGTTTCCCGTTGTACACCATAGCAGTTCCATGGCGACAGCTATAAGGGGCTAGATGATATGCAGTTTGAAAGTAGTCAATTTATGAAAAAATCGAACTGAAGGTTTCCGATTACGTTTGCGACTATATAGCAAGGAGGTAATATACAACTAAATGTGATGCCACAGACCATATCTTAGGTATATGCGTTATAAACAATCTTCTTTCACTGTAATGCCGCGGCGGATTAGCCGCACGTACTGGAGCGCCGAGTTGCGGTGTGCGCGGCCGTCCGCCGTCTGTGGTTCGAATCCCCCCTCGGGCATGGATATTTGTGTCGTCTTTAGTATAAGGTAAGTCATAAGTAGTTTGTAAGTTTAGAGACATGACCCCGTAGTTATGTCCCTTAAGTTTAACAAACATTTGAACATTTCTCTGTAATGAGAAGTGTACGAATAAGGAAAAATTGGGTAAATGAAAAAAGTAATACAAAAGAAAATCCAGTTAATGTATCTTAATGCATCTATTCATACAAAAAATAAATAAATAAATAAATAAATAAAAATAAAAAATAAAACTGTAACACATGTGAATAAAAATACAACAAAAACGATTTGACGTTTCAAGTATTAAATCAAGTGACTACAATCATTAAAGTTGTATTTGATTTCGATCTTCAAACCAATATCGTGGCGCATTACTGAAAGGCAGCTTATCATACTCTATCGCGGTTTGAGCTAATTTCTGATAAATTCGGAACGAATTGTAATAGGGATTAAATTCAGACATAGAACCCTCAAAGGAAACACTGTGATGTGATTTCTATGGTGACTCAAGTCAGCACTGTGATGCGTTGTGAGCGATACCGTGCGCCTACGCTGCGACATATATGGATCGACGTGTTGGACAGGCCGACAAATGCCGAGCGCTCAGTCATTTGGTAACAACGGAAACGCCATTCTGTCAACAATTCTGTAAGGATTAGCGACCGAGGCCACGCCACGGGAGTGCGCTATTTTCACGCCATGGTCATGCATTTTCTCCTGGCCTCGATCTTTCAGTGGAGGCGGCTATCATTTATGGATCAATAATGGAGTCAACAAAAAATAAGTTACACTAACGACAACACATCCAGTCATTATTCATCGTTATTGAACCGTTTTATTTTCTACATCTACATCCATACTTCGGAAAACACCCAACTGTGTGTGGCGGAGGGTCCTTGAGTACCACTATCAGTTTTCCCTCCTAATCCAGTCACGTATTGTTCGCGGTATGAAAGATTGCCGGTATGTCCCTGTGTGGGCTCTAATCACTCTGATTTTATTTTCATGATATCTTCGCACGATATACGTAGGAGGGAGCAATATACTGCTAGACTCCTCGGTAATGTTCTAGAAACTTCGACAAAAGGCCGTACGGAGTAACAGAGCGTCTCTCCTGCAGAGTCTTCCACTGGAGTTTATCGATCATCTCCTTAAAGCTTTCACGATTGCTAAATGATCCTGTAACGAAACACGCTGCTCTCTGTTGGATCTTTTCTACTTCCTCTTTCAACCTCACCTGGTACGGATCCCACACCGGTGAGCAGTATTCAAGCTGTGGGCGAACAAGTGTACTGTAACCTACTTCCTTTGTTTTCGGACTACATATCTTTAGGATTCTTCCAATGAATCTAAGTCTCGCATCTGCTTCACCGACGATTGATTTTATTCGGTCGTTCCATTTTAACTCATTCCTAATGACTACCCCTAGATAACGTATGGAATTAACTGCTTCCAGTTGCTGACCTGCTATAGTGTATCTAAATGATATAGGATGTTTCTTTCTGTGTATTCGTAGGACATTACACTTGTCTAAATTGAGATTCAGTTGCCATTCCCTGCACCATGCGTCAATTTGATGCAGATCCTCTGCATTTCAACACAATTTTTCATTGTTACAACCTCTCGATATACTACAGCATCATCCGCAAAAAGCCTCAGTGATCTTCCAATGTTATCCACAAGGTCATTTATATATATTGTGAATAGAAATGGATCCACGACATTTCTCTGTGGCACACCTGGCATCACTCTTACTTCCGAAGACTTCTTTCCATTGAGAATGACATGCTACATTTTGTTATCAAGGAACTCCTCAATCCAATCACACAATTGGTCTGATAGACCATATGCTCTTTGTTCATTAAACGTCTCTGGGGGACTGTATCAAATGCCTTGCGGAAGTCAAGAAACACAATTTACACGAGAACCCGTGTCTATGACCCTCTGAGTCTTGTGGACGAATACCGGATCTGGATTTCACACGATCGCCTTTTTCGGAATCCATGATGATTCCTACAAAGCAGATTTCTAGTCTACAGAAAAGTCATTATACTCGAATAGATGTTATAAAATGCTACAACTGACCAACGTTACAGATATAGGCCTATAGTTCTGCACATATGTTCGACGTCCCTTCTTGAAAACGGGGATGACCTGCGCCATTTTCCATCTTTTGGAACGCTACGCTCTTCTAGAGACCTACGGTTCACCACTGCAAGAAGGGGGCACGTTCCTTCGCATACTCTGTGTAAGATCGAACTGGTATCCCATCAGGTCTCGCGGCCGTTCCTCTTTTGAGCGATTTAAACTGTTTTTCTAACCCTCTGTCAATTATATCGATATCTGCTATTTTTCATCTTTGCGGCAATCTAGAGGAAGACCTATAGTGCAGTCTTCCTCTGTGAAACAGCTTTGGAAAAACACATTTAGTAATTCAGACTTTAGAGTATCATCCTCTGTTTCAATACCATTTTCGTCACAGTCTTGACATTGGTTTGATCCTGATACCGCTTTGACATAAGATCAAAATTCTTAGAATTTTCAGCCAAGTCGGTACATATAACTTTACTTTCGAATTCGTTGAACGCCTCTCGCATAGTCCTCCTCATGCTACATTTCGCTTCGTTTAATTTTTGTTTGTCTACAAGGTTTGGCTATGTTTATGTTTAAACTGAAGTTTCCTTTGCTTCCGTAGCAGTTTTCTAATTCGCTTGTTGTACCACGGTGGCTCCTTTCCATTTCTTACTATCTTGCTTGGTACATATTCATGCAATGCATATTGTACGATGGCTTTGAACTTCGTCCACTGTTCCTCAACACTATCTGTACTTGAGATGAAACTTCTGTGTTGAGCCGTCAAGTACTCTGAAATCTGCTTCTTGTCACTTTTCCCAACAAAAAAATCTTCTTAATTTTTTTTAATATTTCTGTTTATGGGTGAAATTATCGATGCTGTAATAGCTTTATGATCGCTGACTCCCTGTTCTGCGTTAACTGTTTCGAATAGTTCGGGTCTGTCACTAGAAGGTCTAATATGTTGTCGACACGAGTCGGTTCTCTGTTTAACTGTTCAAGGTAGTTTTCAGATGATGCAGTTGAAACAATTTCACTCGGTTATTTGTCCCTGCCACCGGTCAATAACTTTTGAGTCTCCCTGTCTATATCCAGTAAATTAAAATCTCCTTCCAAATCTATAACATGATCAGAAAAACTACTCGAAATATTTTCCACATTTTCCTTCAGATGTTCTGCCACAACAGCTGCTGAGACAGGTGGCCTATAGAAACATCCAATCACCACGTTCGAGCGTGCTTTAACAGTGACCTGCACCCAAACCATTTCACATTTCGGATCTCCGTCAATTTCCTTCGATACTAGTGCACTTTTTAAAGCTATAAACACGCATTCCCCTTCACTCTCCACCCTGTCTCTGCGGTATACATTCCAGTCTCAGATTAGAATCTCATTACTGTTTACATCATCTGGTTTCAGCCAACTTTCCGTCCCTAGTACTATGTGAGCATTGTGACCGTTTATTAATGAGAGCAGTTCTGGGACCTTTCTATAGACGCTCCTGCAGTTCCCAAATACTGTATTCATCTTTTCACTACACGTCTACTGCTACCTTGTCGCGGCTCAGGAAGCGTGTTGTTGGGCCTAGGGAGGGAATTTTTTAACCTAACTCCGCTACACTTGTGGCCGCTTCCTGCGTGTAGTTCTAGCATGACCTATTAAGGGGAACCCTACATTTCTCTACCCGATAGCGGAGGTCGAGAAATTTGCACCCGACATCTCCGCAGAATCGTCTGAACCTCTGGTTTAAGCCGCCCACTCGGCTCCAAACCAGTGGACCGCGATCGCTGCTGGAAACCCCACTACAAATAGCTCAGATTCCACCCCACGAGCGAGGATTTCAGCCTTCATCAACTCCGTCAACCGCCAGTATGAACTGAGGATGACCTCTCAACCCAGCCGGCAGGAGTTAGTAGTGCCGACAACAATTTGCAGTCGGGTGCAGCCAGTGCTCTCTATCGCCGCAAAGGCCTCCTTCACATCTCAGATGAGACCCCCCGGCAAGAAAACAGAGTGCACACTGGCCTTCTTCCCCGACCGTTTCGCTGTTTCCCTAAGGGGCTCCATCACCCGCCTAACATCACTGATAAACCCCTCCCCCCGTGTGCCTGCTCGAACCCTGCTGAAGGAGCGGCCACTGTCCACTCACAGGCAGAGCGGGCGACGCCGCACGGCCAGCCTCCACATTGACCTTTTGCCCCTAGCGGCGCGAACGCCGTTGAACCCGCCACACACCTTGCGGAGAGGGTGACTCAACCGCTTCTAGTACGCGCGAAAATGTTCCGACAGCAGTGACCGTGGTGTAGCAAGTAACGCCTGTAGTGTCCCATGCGACGCACCAGACACCCCACTGCCGCAACACTCCGAGGCAGCAGCCTGAAGACGGCTGGCCGCGGCCAACAGCACGCTCAGCTGTTTACGAACAGCGGCCAGCTCCTCCTGCGTCCACACGTAGCAGTCACATATCCTAACAAATCAACTGTTGCCTGTTGAGAGTTAAGTTCAAATGTTCAAATGTTTGTTAAGCTTATGGGACTTAACTACGGGGTCATCAGTCCCTAAACTTACAAACTACTTATGAACTACTTACGAACTAGGACGGCACAAATATCCATGCCCGAGGGGGGATTCGAACCCCCGACCGTAGTGGTCGTGCTGACCGTGACTGGAGCGCCTCAGTCCCCTCGGCCACCGCGGCCGGCGAGAGTTAAGGATCAACTTGTTACTAGCGCGAGTTTACAAAAGTTTAACACTGCTCGGCCCACAAATAAGTGTCAATAGTCCGCTCCTACCTAGCTGTAACTCTGTTGCTGCTGGTGCTGCTTTCTCTGTGGCTGGGGCCCAACACTACCTATCAAATACGCGAGAATAATTACAACAGTAGCACAAACGAAATCTGCCAAGTACGCGAGAATAAACCTCTTAAAAACAGAAGCAATAACGAAATGAAGAAATTGACTGGAAATTAAACTACACACAACTCAAATTACGATACTTATCGCTGTTAACGATGTCACAGTGGCGGCCTCTTGCATTCGGCTGCTCGGACGTTTCAAACACCCCTCGTAGTCTCTGAGAAATATTGATGAACCACGGAAGTCTTAAGTATTTTATGATTGTGCATCGGAACTGTAAATTATTCTACTTTATAACTGAACAAATGATTTTTTTTATTTTATTTTATTTATTTAATTTTTGTTTTGTTTTTTGTTTTGTTTTTGTTTTTGTTTTTGCTTTGCTTGTCTCTCGCAGTAAACGCGTTCAAAATCATCTGGTGATCATGTTCCTCTCCTGTTTTATTAGTCGACGAGTTCATTGCACATTATATTTTCCATCATACAAGTGAAATTCGTCGACAGCAGCATTTTCGTCTGAACAACTCCTCGTCATACATAAAATTTATGAACATTTCATTTAAAAGAAAGAAAGGAAAAAAAAAACCTTGTTGCTCTAACCAATGTACTTCTTTTACTAATCTTGTATGACAAGTGGGATAAAAAATCACGTAATTAAAAATAAAGCAATCAATAACCAATTTTCTCATCGTTGTTATTAATATTTGGAAATATTACGGGAAAATGTTTACTTGTAATACACGGTAAATTAACTGAGGATAGATCTGCGTCACAAGAAAGCACTATCGTGGGCCGACACTCTGTACTTCAGATAATAATAGGTATTGCCACTGGTTGGTTAAGGATGGTCAGCAGGTAGAGAGAGCCACTGACGGATATCTTAAATATTGAATTAATTGTTGACGGGAAATTAAAACTGCGGATTATATAATAGAGGTTTTTCCTCCCTACACGATGCAGCGAATCGGTTCAAATCCTCCTGCATATCACTATCCTTCTTCAATGTTGCAGTTTCTCGATATATTACAGCATCATCCGCGAAATGCCTCACTGAATTTCCGATGTTATCTACGAGAACTATCGCATAGTGAAAATTAATGGATCCATATCACTCCTGTTGGGTACGCCGAAAAGACTCAAGACTCAGTTGAGTATGACAAGCTGCGTTCTGATACTAACTCTTCAATCCAGGTTCGCACTTGCTTTAATAGACAAAGGTTCATAACCTTATCGAGCGATATTCGGAAGAAGCTCAGCATCTTGCCTATAAAAGACACATTTTATGGATCTGTATACAAAGAAGGGACAGAACGAAAATTAGAATATTCGTTCCGTCGATACCGTCGTAATTAGAGGAGAAGCACGAGCTTGGGTCGATTAGATAACAAGTCTACTGAAAGGAATCATCACGGAATTTTCTTGATAAGCTATAGGGAAATCAAAGAAAACCTAAATTTGGATGCCGTCCTACCGAATACGAGTCTTACAAAATTTGAATCCTTATAGGTTTATAAACAAGCTATGACGAATAACGATATTAAATTGTTATTTATCGTGTACAGTTATAACCCTGTGCGATGTCCTAAGTCAAATTTCTTCGCAGAGTAGTTTTCTTTAAAAAAATGATAACTATTTCCTACCAGACGGCCAGTCAGCTTGTACTTAGGTGAGCAAACCGTGCGCATTAACCCGCCGGGTATAAACCTAATATTTCGAGAACACAATGAAATGCTGCAGTGCTCTAAATTTAGAAAAAAATCGATTTTTCTACTGGATTTAAAACGCTGCTATGTATGACCTAAAGTCAACCATAAGCATAGTCTATGCAATGTGATTTTACCTCTGCAACGTTTTTAAAATAACTGCATACGTTATGTAATTTGATTCTACATGGTAACCGTAAAGTATAACGAAAAGTAAATAAACCCTTTGACGGTTGACGTTTCCAGCCAGTAAGATATATGAAAATCACAGTATTTGTTCTGTAGATTCCTTGATATCTGATGATAAGTTTCACAGCGGTCCGGGCACCATCTCTTATTGCAATTAGTACTTTTAATACATAAACAGCTTGGTATTTCGGTTGTACATTTATAACGTGTGTAGATTTTCGAAAACGGGGAACGTCGATTGTAGATAATTGCCTGCATGGTATATTGGTCAGTTATTTCGCAATTAGCAGATTTTTCTAATTTTGCGCGTAAGTTCGTTAAGTTTGGACGATTGAATATTGGTAACCGATAAAGATATCAAAAAAATTTAAAAGTAGTTTGAGACCATAAAGAATGCATGCATTTAGTAAAGCGTATAGAAGTGGCCATTCCCACAATTAATAGTTTTTATATTAAAAATCACGATTTTTCGTGGGTTTGCTAGGAACTTCACAAGTTGCATTTCCAAGGTGTATATAAACTATCAAGGCCGGCTCGAGTTTAGTTGCCTTTCTTTGGGCTAAGACGTTTTAAATATAAGTGATAGACGAATAATGAATTGATATTTTTTCCTTTTAAATAAGTATTATATACACATTGTTCTGTCACAGATATAAAATTTCTGAATCTTATTCTTCCGCTAAATATTAAAAGATGAAAGAATCCATACCCATTTAAATTAATTCCTGAGATATATCAAAGCTTTTACTGAAAGCAGAAGGAGCCATACTCCAGCTTCAATAAAAATGTGTTATTAAATAAAGTCGATGGATACAATTATAAAATCTCTGTTATTTTTTAGTTTAATAATGGAACTTGGTTTCATTTCAAATGTTTACAAATTAATTCACTACCATGGGGAACAGTAGAACATAAACAAAAAAAATGTCATTTCATTTTATATTTGCGTGTTAAGCATAATTAATTGTGTAAACTGTATGTCACAAGTGAAGAAAACTTATAACTAAATAGATAAGTTTCATATTTTTTTTCATAAAAACAGTTCAGAATTGATAAAAATTGCAAAACAAACAGTAAAGGAAGACACAAATTTGTAGGATATGACAGAGAAATATTCTATTATTCAGGTCATCTGTATTCTTTACAGTTTTTCAATATAAATAATGTGAAATTTTTTCTTGTAGAGAAACATTACAGTGAAATTTTTCTAGCCTTCAACTTGGCAAAATCATTGAAAATAGTGCCTGAGCCTACTGACTTCAACGTATCACTTTCGATGGCTTAGTTTGACAGTCCACAGTCTTTATCAGTTTTCGTTTAGAAAAACTTCTTTCACCGCTAGCTACAGATACTGGTAAGGTCAGAAGGATTCGCAAGCTTACATAAGTGTTGGAAAAATTGTCAATGAAACTGCTTTTTGTAATATAGGATAGTGCACTATGGAGAACTTCCAGCAGAAATCACTGGTACTAAGATCAAAAATTCATCCAGTTCCAACCAATAGATATAATCACCATCACTTAACACAGTCTCAAGACTCATGCATGAAGTTCTGAGTTTTCCACTATCCCACACATGAAGATCATGAATATCGTATAGAAAGTTAAAGCTCTTGCTATGGCTGCTCATAAGCTCCAAGTTATCATTTAGTGAGGAGATAGATTTATCGAGTATAAGGTAAAAAAAAGCTTGACCTTAAATGAGCGTTCTGCTTCACCTTCATCAATAGGTTCCTCGTTACACTCATACATGAACTGCTTCTTCACTCTCCTGGGACGAACTTTCTTTTCTTTTTAAAACACTGAATGAGATCCAAGTTTGTCAGCAAGCTCTCTGGAATCTGTTACCACACTATTAAAGCCTTCTTCTGATTTCATCTTCTTGAAAAAACTACGAACTTTCAACTAAATCAACAGCATTCTGCACTTGTTCACAAATTCTTTGGAGAGCTTTGCTGACTTGTTTGATCGTAAACATAATTTCATACCACACCTCTGTACAACAAAGAAATATGAATCCTCGTAACTTTCTAGCAAAACCAGTATCGTTGTTTCTTCCAAAAGTATATATTTTAAAACCTTCGCTAGCTTCATAAACAGCAACATACACTTGTTCAATGTAGTATCTAAGAGGCGCAAAGGCATCTATTCGACTTTCCCAATGAGAACCGCTAAGAGGTTTTACAGTAAGATTGGATATATGCTTCTTCAAACTACCCCACCTATAGGCAGATGCAGAAATAAAATTGAAAAGTTCTTGGACTGTACTGAAAACGTTCACGTGTTATCGCTGGTTATTCACCACAAGGCTTAACGAATGAGCCCCACAAGGTATTAAGAATGCTCGTGGGTTAAGGTCTTTGATTCGTGTTTGAACTCCCACATCTTTCCTTTCATATTTGCACCGATAACGTATCCTTGTCCTCGCGTATTTTTCAAAGGATTCTGCTGTCTTGCCAACCCGTTTAAGAGAACGTTGGTGAGGCATCAGCCAGTGGTATCTATGACTGGAATAAGGCCAAGGAAATGTTCTTTGATAATAATTTTTTGTTTTGCCAGGCTCTATGTGAACAAACCGGAGAATTATTGATAATTTTGTTCTGTGTGACTTACGTCAGGATTACGGTGTAGATTAACTGAGTAGTATGTTGATTTTTTAAGTCCATTTACAACATAATTTCGAACATGTGTTGATGACAGAGCGATGAATTCATTTTGCATTCTTTTACTGAGATAGTTAACATTGGTTTCCTGAGAATTTACTGTTCCCAAATGTTCTTTCAATACAACGTCAAATGTAGCGATATGCTCTCTTATAGGCAGGGAAGTTTACATCAGTTATTTGAAAAAAATCTCTTTGTACAAGAGTTTGTCGTATGTAATCAGTTATTTTATCTGGCCACTGACCGCAGTCAGCCGAGAAGTTAACAATGTGTGAGTCATATGGTCCTTCCTGCAGTATAATAAGTAATTTTGAATAAGCTGATAAGCAGCTCATTTCTCTACCAAACACGTAAATCATTACAATTCAAACACATAACAGAGAAGTGGATGAACAGAAAATCAAGAAGTTAGTAGTTTCTGAAGTTTGAACAGAAAAGTTGAAATTTGTTCCAACTCTTATGAGCATGAATAAATTAAGCACATGGTATACTTCAATTATTGGTGACAAACACACCGTATTATCTGCACACCTGCAGGAATCTTAGCCTCGACGACTGACGTTTACATGAACCATAGCCTTGTAAACTCACCATGTCAACTGATGCAACTGAAGTATACAATGCTCATAAACAATTGAGCGTACAGCATGTCAGTTTTTAAACATAGTACAACAGTGGATAGGTATGGAAGTGCTTAGCAAAGTCAGTAACAGCGTAAATAGACATTAACAGTAGAGGAAATCAGTCGTGGACTAATTCTTCTGCAGGAAATTCAAATGTTTAAATGTCTGTAAATCTATCGGACCAAACTACGTGGTCATCAGTCCGTAGCTTACAAACTACTTAAACCTAGGTAAACTAACCTACGGACAAACACACACACACACATGTCCCGGGGAGGACTCGAACCTCCACGAGGAGCGTAGGAGATTCATTGACAGCTATATGCTGCACTTGGTTTACGTCAAAATGCAATATCTGGAAACGATGCAATGGAAGGCATACTGTTGCTAGGCAGCGAGGTTCAGGTCGCAGAAGGAAAACAACTGCTGTTGAGGATTTGTGCCTTCTAATTCACCCAAAAGCAGACTGGGGTATAGTCAACAGCCTGATACACTCCTGGCCATTAAAATTGCTACACCACGAAGATGACGTAATAAGGACGCGAAATTTAACAAACCGGAAGAAGATGCTGTGATGTCAAAATGCTTAGCTTTTCAGAGCATTCACACAAGGTTAGCACTGGTGGCAACATCTCCATTGTGCTGATATGAGGAAAGTTTCCAACCGATTTCTCATAAGCAAACAGCAGTTGACCGGCGTTGCCTGGTGAAACGTTGTTGTGATGCCTCCTGTAAGGAGGAGAAATGCGTACCATCACGTTTTCGTCGGTCGAATTGTAGCCTATCGCCATTTCGGTTTATCGTATCGCGACATTGCTGCTCGCGTTGGTCGCGATCCAATGACTGTTAGCAGAATATGCAATCGGTTGGTTCAGGAGGGCAATACGGAACGCCGTGCTGGATCCCAACGGCCTCGTATCACTAGCAGTCTAGATGACAGGCATCTTATCCGCATGGCTGTAACGGATCGTGCAGCTACGTCTCGATCCCTGAGACCACAGATGGGGACGTTTGCAAAACAACCATCTGCACGATCAAATTCGACGACGTTTGCAGAAGCATGGTTGTATCCGTGTTTGGCTACATCGCGGTGAACGCACATTGGAAGCGTGATATTATGGTTTGCTATTGGTTACACGTCTGGGTCATCTCTTCTTCACATCGACGGCACTTTGAACAGTGGCCGTTACATTTCAGATGTGTTACGACCTGTGGCTCTACCCTTCATTCGATCCCTACGAAACCCTACATTTCAGCAGGATAATGTACGACGGCTAATTGCAGGTCCTGTACGGTCCTTTTTGTATACTCGCAAGCAATGTAGTCGAGACTGTATTGGATTCGTCAGTTTTAAATATCACATGACGTTTACTTATTTTATTACAAAATATCTGCCGCTGCGGATAAGCTGTGCGTACTGGGGCGCTGTGCTGAGGTGCGCGCGGTCATTCCCCGGCGGGGGGGGGGTTCGAGTCCCTTTCGGCCATGGGATGGGTGTTTTTGTTAGGTTAGTTTATCTTAGTTAAGTAGTTTATAAGCTACGGAGTAATGACCAAACAGTTGAGTCCGATAGATTTACAAACATTTGAACATTTTTGAACAAAATATCGATTGATTGTAATAATAAAGACATACAATAGTAGAATTATTTTCCGATAGATTTACAAACATTTGAACATTTTTGAACAAAATATCGATTGATTGTAATAATAAAGACATACAATAGTAGAATTATTTTCATATGAAATTCAAGCAATATTTTAGAATCAAGAAACTGAGATTTACAACAAGTAAATTAGCTTCAGTAAGTTATTAACTGCACCATCAAGCCGACCGCGGTGGCCGAGGGGACTGAGGTGCTCCAGTCACGGTCTGCATGGTCACTACGGTCGGGTGTTCGAATCCCCCCTCGGGCATGGATATTTGTGCCGTCCTTAGTCTTAGCTAGTTCATAAGTAGTTTGTACGTTTACGGACTGATGACCCCGAAGTTAAGCCCCATAAGCTCTACAAACATTTGAAAAGTTTTGCACCATCAATGGTTCTGCTCTTAAAGGCACCGCTGCATCTTTCTTGAAATCATCACCAGAGGTCACATTACTTTTGCTTGCAGAAATATCGTGATTGCGAGATTTATCACCACCTGTAGTGGAGAACGAAAAACATTGTTGGAGCCTGAGCTTGTTTTCCACATTCGGCCCTTTCTTGTTCTTTCCTTTTTCGGTAAAATGCACCAGATAGATTCTTTTCTTCAGACATATTTCATCGGCTGTTTCGTTATCACGTTATCACGTCACACAAACATAGAACAATGTACTCGCTCGGAACGATAGCTCCCTAGGACACCAACAAAACACTGCGGTCTGAAATCGAGTGTTGCTGCCATGATGTAGAAACATCAGAAACTACTAATATCTTGATTTTGTTGTTCACCCACTTCTCTGTTTTGTGTTTAATTGTAATTTTTCCCATGTTTGGTAGAGATATGAGCTGCTTATCAGCTTATTCAAAATTGCACTTTAACTTATTGACTGACTGTGGTCAGTGGTCAGATAAAATAACTAATGACATACGACAGATCTTGTACAAAGAGGCCCTTTTCAAATAACTGATGTCAAATTCCCTGCCGATAAAAGAGGTAGAATATTTATTCCGGCAATTTATAAAATTTGCAAACAGCGAAGAAATCAGCAGATAATGGCTGATTTATTCTGTTTTATAGAATTAAATTTTTTGTATTTGTTGCAGTTTTTGAGTTGTGAAACTATCTCTCTCGCAGATACTCGACAAATCCTCAAACCACAAAAATACATACTAGTCATGGCGAGAATTACGCTTACGTTTGCGTACAGGCAAAGCATAGGAGACTCGTTCAGGCTTAGACTGATCATTGAAGTATTAGAAAGGTTGTTTTGCCTAACACAGCTCCTTGGCACGCAGGGGTTGGCGTTTCGAGGCACAACACATATTTTTTTAAGGAAAATAAATAACATTTCTTGAAACTAATAGAGCATATCACTACATTTGATGTGGTATTGAAAAAAAATTGCGAAGAGTAAATTCTCAGGAAACCAATGTTAACTATCTCGGTGAAGGAATACAAAATAAATTAATCGCTCTGATAGCAACACATGTTCAAAATAACGTTGTAAATGGACTTAAAAAAATAACACACTACTCAGTTACTTTAGACTGTACTCCTGACGTGAGTCACACAGAACAAATATCAATAATCGTCCGGTTGGCAGCATGGATGTCATTGTTGTCACCTATACAGTGGGGAATGAGAGGAAGGAGCGCCACAAATAGCTAGGGCGCGTTTACGTGTCCGTAAGCAATCAAATCCTCATTACTGAGCCCTGCGAAGAGTTCGGTATTTACTTTCGAAGCTGAATGGTAGCTTTTACGCTGGGTTCAATAACTGACGACAGTACACCAATTTAAATCTATACGCCCGTCACTGGAATCGGGTCTCTTGAAATTTACACCAACCTGTGATCCGCACAAAAGTTATTAAATATTTATTTATAAACTTAAAGGGATAATCACAAATAGTCACTAAATCACATACGCGTGAAAATACACTATTGCAAAGACAAATACTCTACGGTAGACATGGGGCACTCCAAACACGAATTGTTAGCGAGATAATTGCGAATGTGTCCTTAGGAGCTGCCACTGATTTTCCGCCGATGGTTGGCAGAACATAATAACATTATTTTTATAGTAAACATGAATCACTTTTCTAAAATGATATAAAATAGTATTTAATTGGTTACGAACCGGCTGTCGACTTCTTCGTTCATCATAAAACAGAATCTGAAGTGCTATTTACACAGTTATTACTTAACACTTACAGGACGGCGCCCGTACGCCATACGCCGACGGCGCCCGTCTTAAGCGCGTTTACCGTGTCTCTCAAGCAGTTTGTTCACATAATGTGCAGGTAGATAATTGTTCTTTCACTACACGGCAGCGCCTTTTGGGTATCTCAACCTAGAGGCCATTTATTGTTCGTACACCAGATGTCAGCAATTATCGGCTGTCCCAACACCGCGGCGAATGCGAGAAGTGCGAAGCTGAAATGAACTGTCGTTCTTTTGCGGGTGTTTAGGTAAATAGAAATGGTGCGCAATAAGCTCACAGATTCCGAATTCCTATAGTCTAGCCGAAATAGACTGATCCCTGGTGCTTGCGTCAATCGGCTTCGAGCGCCGGCTGCGGCAGTAGTCCATTGGAGTAAGTGAAACGCGATCGTCGTTCTGCGCATGCGCGCGTCCGGCTTCGCTGTGCACTTTTGCCAGTTCTGTAAGACAACAGCGACCGTTACGCTATACTGTCAGGCAGCGAACCACCTACTCGGCAACGTGGTTGCATTCAGTTTCCGCGGCCGGGGCGGTCTCCTAGCCCAGTAGGCGGAGCCAGGGAACATCGTATTTCGGCCCGAATATATATATATTTTAAATGGGGGCCTGGAACAGAAATAGAGGACACTGGCAGAGAGACACGTACTCTCCAGAAGAAAGTACAAGTTTCTGTAATAATAACAGTCTCTGTTGCAAAATACTACTGTTAATTAACGCGTTTAGCACTTTGGGCGCGTCATCAGAATACTTACGGACAGCGAAATTGCATTCCTTAGTAAAACACACGATGGTAAACATCATTAGTCATAAATAAAATTAATGACATGGGCATAACCCGCTGACTATAATTTTAATGCTTCTTTTAAACCCCTCCCCCTCCCCCCCTACTGCCAAGCTCTCGTGCACATTTGAGATCTTTCTTTAACTCAACACATTATCATGTTAGCAGTTTTTACAATTTTAAGTAACATTTATTTTCACGGACTCCAGTAACTGAATCCATCTGCATTCATGCACATATAGATCGTATAATTTGTAATGCTTCTTCAGGGCTTTTCTACAATTGTTTCGCACTTCACACCACTACGATCTTTTCTTTTTAACCCCCTTATGCTGCCCTTAATACTCTACAATATAGACATACTCTCCACTTCGAGCTTTTTCCGACAGTTTCGGTCGATTTTCTCTTGTAAATCATAGCCGCTCACACGAGGTACGCAGGCGTTTACCAGCGCCCCCTCCCGGCGCTTCGTATCGGCCGCAACTCCTCGCACCACTTTGCCTCCAGCCGTCCGCGCACCAGCACCTGTCTGGCTAACGCAGTGCATGTAATGTGTTTCAAACGTGAACGCGGATCTATCAACTGTAGTGCTGTTTATGTGGATTTTCTTTCACGTTGACGTTTGCTTCAATTTTATTTATGACTAATGGTGTTTACCATCGTGTGTTTTACTAAGGAATGCAATCTTCCTGTCCGTTAGTATTCTGATGACGTGTCAAAAGCGTTAATAAACAGTATTATTTTGCAAAAGAGACTGTTATTATTACAAAAATGGATTTACTGTTGCTGCGTCAGGCCAATCAAGAGTGGAGTACTATATATGAAAGTACAAGTGATGATACAGGTATGTGTATATATCAATTATTATTATTAATATTTTCATTTTTTATTGCAAGTAGATTTTGCTATTTCATTTACATTTGTCACATCCTTGGTACGCAGACAGTGGTACAGACAATCAGTCACAACCTGTGGTGTCTGGACATGTGCGTGATTCAAAGGAAAGGGAGCAGGATTGGTCACAACTAGACGATCAGTCACAGATGCCGATGTTCCATGAGGTAGTCCCTGTTGACTCAGATTTTTCAGGCGTCACTGAGGAGTTTGAATATTTTCAAAAAATGTTCAAATGTTTGTAAATCTATCAGACCAAACTGCGTGGACATCAGTCCGTAGCTTACAAACTACTTAAACCTAGGTAAACTAACCTAAGGACAAACACACACACCCATGCCCCAGGGAGGACTCGAACCTCCATGGCGAGCAACCGCGCTTGAATTTTTTAGTCACTTCTTTGTTCACTGCATAATTGTACAGAAGAGGTGAAACAAATCGGTATGCTGGCAGCAATGAAACATAAAGGCAGTCGAAAAATAAGCCCCCCCACAAAAAAAAACCTTTTTGTTGCATGTTTTTGCTTTTAGTCTTCCCTGTGCAATTTTGATGAGAGCAGATACAGAAATAATTGTTCCACATAACAGACAAAGTTCGTAAAACTTTACTTTGCCTGCCATGTTTTCATTTATTTATTTACACATTATATAGCTTGTATACATCGTACAATCTAAAATAACGTCATGTTTTTCAAATGCACATCCCTTTACCTTTTAAATGACGTAAAAACCACATTGCTCTCATATTTCTTTACTTTGCAATCTGTTTTATAAACATCCTAAAATATGTCGGTTCACAGCCAAGTGTTGAAAGTGTTAAACGGAAGATACAGCTAATCATGACGTACGGAGTGTTAACAAAGGAAGTATTACATTTTTATAAGCATTTTTTTTTCTTTTCTTTTCCCTCTGTCTTTCTCGTTTCTTTTTCTCTGGGACCCACTTAGCTTAGCGCACCAAGCGGCCGCTTGTCTCGCTTGTGCCTTAAAGCGGCCCTGTATACTATCGTAGACCGCACGGTGCAAACACCAACCGCTTTGCACAATTTGCCTGGTATGCAGATAGTGTATAAGATTTACCTTTAAACACTATAATATGAAACAGTTACAGCATGCCAGTACCAAAGATACGTGTACAAGTAGCCACTAGGGCAAGGGGTATTCGTAAGTTTGCTATATAATTTACTTACGGGGTAAGTGTTTCTTTTTTACATTATAATGCTTTTCCTGTCTTCGTCCCTAATGACCACGCTGTCGTCCGTACATTAAACCCTTATTTTATTTCTTGTCTTGATGGCTAAGATTTTGTAGGCCTACATTTACACACGGCAGCGAAAGAAAAAAAAAAGTAATACAATAGGCAAAAACTACCAGTCCGACATTGCAAATGATATAACCTCAGCTATCGAGATAGGAAAAACATTAGGATGTATAAACGATACGTTAACACCGAACGTAAGTTTTGTACATACTTTGCAAATAACGTGCACCAGAATTTCATACTAATCTATAAATAATTATGCACAAACCCCTGTATTATTATTTAGGAAACCTAAAGGTATCCTTTGTCATAAAAAAGCAAGAAATCTATGGATACTAAACTTTTAAAATTGTTCATTCAACCTTTCTCTCTCTGTCGAGTAACATTTGTTTCGGTGTGAACAATGAAAATTTCTAACAATGAAGTGATGTTACTGGAAAACATACATACGTTGAAGGGCAAAATGTTCACAAACAATAAAATAACGGATACACACTATTTAACACAGCTCCCACAACGCTACAAACACATATTAATAATGTGTGCCATACAATAATGAATTGATAGGTGACTCAACATAGATCACAGAAACTAAAAAAAAATTGAAGAATCACGAAGACGACAGGTTGCAGTAATTTCTAAAAACCGTTAATCATCACAACTGCAGTATTAGTTGCAAGAAAATTATGACACCACTTTCACCAGTTTCTCATCCTCCATTACCGTAAACAGCACTTTTCCTTCGGACATTCTCACTTGATCTGCTCTGCATCTGCGCCTTCCAGTCCCATCTAACACCGTGTACAATAATACACTGCGACATTATAAGGAAGGCGTTATTCATTTATTTAAGAAATTTCTTTCAGCAAGTCTGTCCTTCGATTGCGAATGTTTATTTTTCTCGCACCAGCCTACATAGTAACAAATAATCGTTAGAATAAAGTAAGAGAAATCAGGTCTAAAACGGAAAGATTTAGGTGTTCCTTTTTCCGACACACTATTCGAGAATGAGACTGTAAAGAAATAGTTTGACAGAGATTGGATGAACTTTCTGTCAGGCACTTAAATGTAAACTGCAGAGTAGCTTTGGAGATGTACCAAAATGTCAGTCTGCAAATGAATCACTTGAAAGACCACCGAAATAAATATTCGCTAACAGATGGGCTGGAAGTTACAGAAATGGACATCCAAAATATGAAGGGCCACCAGTTTTGGGTAGACAGAGTCGGAATAGAAGCGATAACACACTCCACCTCAATAGAAATTGGAATGAACCATATAGTTATCATCAATGAGCGAAATTCATAGATATGAGACCTTATACTGATGGATGAACAACAGAACAGAAATGTAGAGAGAAATTGGAGTCAAGCAGGTCATACTAGGCAGTATTACAGATCATACAATGGATACGACTGCAGTCATGAAAAGGAAAAATATTGATACTGAGTAATGGTGCTCTTTTCTTTAAACCGGTTAAAATAACATCGGATGAATGAAACCCATAATTTTGAATTCTTTTAACTAACAATCTTGTATTCAAGTGGAAAATGTGGTTTGTGGTTATTAGCTTAGTGCTCAAGTAACAAAGAGTCAGGTTTTCGGAATGTTCATAAAGATCTTCTATTAATACCATTCTCAGAGGATGTTTGATCAATGGTTATTAGTGATGTACAAGAGAGAGCTCCTGGTACACTTCGTCATAGATATCAAATGAGGGCTACCAACTCGTTACTCAAAATTGAATGTTGGTAAGTTCGGTATGATACACTCGTATGTCTTTTTGCTAAAAAGTCCAGGTTGGAATTAATAATATAGTAAGGACAGTTTACAACTCACCGCAAAGACGTGGCGACGAGCGCGACAGGCACATACAAAAGACACACACATACAAAACTTTCAGCTATCAGCCTTCTTCAGAAAATAGAGCACTCACGCAATCACACAGACACACAACACAGTCATACAACCATCACCCCCGACTGCCGCACTTCGAATCACGCACTGCGGCGAATCGGAGACGGGCGGGAGGGGAGGGGAGAGGGAATAGGAAGGTTACGTCACGGTGATGGGGATGGATTAGATCGGAATAACGAGATGCAGCTTAGGAATGTATTGGGGAGGTGGGCGAGGGGAGAAAAATAAAAGAAACAAAATAAATATACAAAATGCATGCACACAGCAAGTACACAACACCGCATACACAGACACACACACACATGCGAACGCTCTCTCTCTCTCTCTCTCTCTCTCTCTCTCTCTCTCTCTCTCTCTCTCTCTCTCTCTCTCTCTCTCTCTCACACACACACGATTCCACATTCACGCACCAGTCCAGGGTGCAAACAGACCTAAACCTACCCCACAGACCTAGTCCGCAAACAGATCTCCCGTGCCATATACTCACACACCGACACACCGCAATCCTCCTAACTCCAGTAACCATCCACAAAAGAGCGCTCCCCTTGTCATCCAGTACTACCCTGGACTCGAACAACTAAATTCATCCTTCGCCAAGGTTTTGATTTTCTATCCTCGTGCTCAGAAATGAGAGACATCCCGCCCACGATCCTTCCCACCCCTCCTAAAGTGCTGTTGCGTCGCCCTCCCAACCTTCACAACATCCTAGTTCATCCTTATGCCACCCCGAAACCCAGCTCACTGCCACAGGGATCATATCCTTGTGGACGACCTGTCCAATCCACCCACCCAGCACTTTCTATTCCAGTGCTGTCACAGGCTTATCCTACCCTATCAGAGGCCAGGCCACCTGTGAAAGCAGCCACATAATTTACCAACTGTGGTGCAAACACTGTACAGCTTTCTATATTGGCATGACCAGCTATCCATTAGGATGAATGTCCACCGCCAAGCTGTAACCAAAAATAAGGTGAACCACCCTGTGGCACAGCATACAGTGGAGCACATGCTTGATTTCAATGGCTGTTTCACAACCCGGACCATCTGGATCGTCTCATCCACCACCAGCTTTTCTGAAATGCACAGATGGGAGCCGGGGGGGAAGGGATTCGAATCCTCCCTCGGTCATGGATATTTGTGCCGTCCTTAGTCTTAGCTAGTTCGTAAGTAGTTTGTAAGCTTAGGGACTGATGACCCCATAGTTAAGTCCCTTAAGTTCTGCAAACATTTGAACAGATGGGAGTTATCCCTACAATACAGTCTCCAATTCCGAAATCAACCAGGTCTCAACCTACAATAACTTCCTTTTTGTTCCTGCATACCTTACAGTTCCTACCCCTCTATCCCAAACCTCACCTATTTTAAGTGGTGTGTGAATGTGGAATCGTGTGCATGTGTGTGTGTGTGTGTGTGTGTGTGTGTGTGTGTGTGTGTGTGTGTGTGAGCGCGTATGCATGTGTGTGTGTGTGTGTGTGTGTGTATGTGTCTGTATGCGGTTTTGTATACTTACAGTGTACACTAATTTTGTATATTTATTTTATTTTATTTTGTTTCTTTTATTTTCCTCCCCACACCCGCCTCCCCACTCCATTCCTAAGCAGCATCTCGTTATTCCGATCTAATCCATCCCCACCACCGTGATGTAAGCTTCCTATCCCCTCTCACCTACCCTCCCCTCCCGTCCCAGATTCACCGCAGAGCGTGATTCGAAATACGGCGGCCAGAGGTCATGATGGTTGTATGAGTGTGTTTTGTGCCTATGTGATTGCGTGAGTGCTCTATTTTCTGAAGAAGGCCGTGGCTGATAGCTGAAAGTGTTGTATGTTTGTGTGTTTGTGTCTTATGTATGTGCCTGTCGCAGCTCGTCGCCACATCTTTGCGGTGAGTTGTAAACAGTCCTTACTATATTATTTTTGCTAAAAAGTTGAGACAGTAATCTTCCTGTTCAATATTGGAGCTCTGTAGAGTGTGAATGCTCATGATGTTCCGGTGATGTCTTCAGAGTTCTGTTCACTGGAGTCTGTCTGAGGAAGTCATTCAATGTGCAATGTTTATCAAACAAATTCTTAGCATTGTATATATATTCCCAACATATAGATTTATGTTGTTCTTCTCCAGTGTAAGGAAATTTCTGCAAGACATCCTATTTGGCTTATTTGATTCCTCATTGTTGAGTGGGAGTTATAAAGCATCTAACAGGCCCAACTTTGTCCTGCAGTTAAGAGTACATTCTTTCATTTATAACGCACATACGAAATGAAAGAACTGTAAATTATGAAGAAAGACTTTATTTCATGATTCTCCATCTTCCAATAGTAGTCTTAAAAATGTAGTCAACAAATATATAAAACAATATAAGAAGTGTTTTGTACCAGGTTGTTTATCCAGTACATTCCTCTGGTTGATAACTGTTGTTCACGAAACTACGAATACAGAGGTCAGAGGACTAGTTGATGCGCACGAGCTCGGGCTGCTTGTAGGAGTAGATGGGGGCGCCGGCAGGGTGCAGGTCCTGGTACTGGAAGCGCGCCAGGTAGCCGGGGGTGAGCGCTGGCTGCTGCAGGGCGGACAGCTCACTGGCAGAGGCGCGCTGCTGCTGCTGCTGCTGCTGTTGTTGGGGGGCGGCGGGGGCGGGGCCGTGGGCGTAGGCGATGCGCTGCAGGCGGCCGTCCGGCTGCAGCACGTAGTACACGCCGCTCTCCTCTGACTCACGCAACGCCGCAGGGCCGTACTGTGGGCAGAGGTAGCAACGTTGTGAGATAAAAGGAAACTTTTCTTTTTATTATTAACTTCAATAGCCTAATTAACATAAATTGTATTATATGCTAGCTTAAACCCGCGGCTCCACTCGCGTGGTGGTTGATTATGATAGAAAAAGCGCGAAACGTCAATTCGATTTTTTTAAAGAGATGTATTAAAAGAAATTTATTTTTTACTCTTTTATTCATGTATTCTTATATTTCCTTATTCGTATGCTTATCCTTACAGAGAAACAGCTTAAGACATTGTAGCATGCACAGACGAAAGATATGGTCTGTGGCATCACGTTTCGCTGTAGGTAACCTCCTTGCTATAGCGTCGCAAACGTCATCGCTGGCCTTCAGTCCGAATTTTTTTATAATCTGGCGACTTTCAACCACCATATCTTCCACTCCTTATAGTTATCGGCATGGAACTGCTGTGGTGTACAACGGGAGACTTCGGACAACAATTACACACACAGACCATTCGTTTGCGTTCTGTAGTTTTCGCTGCAGTGGGAAATATTAACACACACACGTACAATTTTATATACACCGATAACTTTCCATCCCAATACACTCCACCCTTTTATCATTCTCAACCCTCGAGCAACAATGCAACCAATAAAACTATTTTTAAAGAGTAAATATATTTATTGTTCTGCATTTCGCGTTATATTCTTCAAAGTACTAAATATCTATCAGATCGCTATAAAACCGTGCCTAAAACGTTCCTCAGTGTAAATTAGTAACTGTAGAAATATTTAAGTCTCTGTGTCTTGTCGTTCGGACGTCATAAGCGTACACCAAAGAGACATTCACATTAATATATATAGATAAATAGCTATGCGAGCACCATAAAACCATGCATAAAGCCTTCCCCGGGCTGAGATTAGTAACCAAATTTTTAGCTCTTTATGTCTTGTGGTTCAGATGTGATAAACGTACACCGAACAGACATTCACATTTATAGATATAGATTGATAAAAGTTATGAGTATGTCACGTATTTCACCAGATATCAAGAGGTCACTAACTAGTTGATGGACTATGAAATACTAGTTGGAAATCTTGAAGGGAGTATCATAAATTTGGGTGCTACATATTTATAATATACATAAATAGCTGGCCGTTCTTTTTGCTGTGTAAAGAAAGTTGTCTGTTTTGAAGAAAAAAAATCATATTTCCTGATGTAAATTTATATTTTTGTGCCACTTCACTGTTCTTACCTCTTGCGAAATAATCACTAATTATGCACAGGTACAGCCAACATTTAGTGAAAATCTGACGCAATGCTAATCTTTAGTCACCATCATGTCCAATGCAGTGTACTGCATATTGTGTCTGTTCCCTAAACTAAGTTCTGATTGTAAAAACCAACTAATTTATTCTCTAGACCATGGTTTGACCTCCAGTGTATCAGATAAAAAATTTATTTGAAGAATGGCTGTGAAACCGATAAGGAATGTAAAGGATATTGCAAATTCAGCCTTGGTACTATGTATCATCACTAAGATTTTGCAGTTAAGATTACTTCTCAATAATTATACATTTCTGTAGTTACAGTTAGCTGCCAGTCTTAATAGGTCACAGAAACTCAACAAATTGAAGAATCACGAAGACCACAGGTTGCAGTTATTTCAAAAGACCATTAATCATCACAACTGTGGTGTTCTGCATCAAAAATTCATGAAACATAATTAAACATGTAAATGAGTTGTGGAAAAACTAAATTGAATACTCCTGTTGGTACAAAATAATGATATGAAACTTTGTTGATCACTCTTTGTTATACCAAATTCGTAATTTTCCACATCAAGTAGTTCTATATTACCGAGTGACAAAAGGGACAAGAATGTGACAAGAGTGTGACTTCATTACTTTGTAGCAATATTATACAACAATGGCAAGTCATAATTTCAATTTCATTTGGGCCTGCAGCATTGTGTATGTCTTTTAAGGCCATATTGTTAATCTAAGTAATGCCAAAATGCTGCTTCACTTTATAGATGTTAAAAACTGGCATCATGGAGGTATAATTTATTACAATGACTGCAATGATTGCAGTATATATGTTCTTTAGATGGTATATATATTTCGTTTATCAGGTATTAATTCTATACTGCTAATCTGTAACCATAGAGCATCGCTGGGGGATATGTCAAACTGAAAGATTAGCAGTAAAAATATATACTGCAATCATTGCAGTCATTATAATAAATTTTACCTCCACCATGCCATATGTAAATAGCCTGATGATGGCCACAGTGCCGAAATAGGCCTATTGCGATAATAATAAACAGTTTTTATCCTCTATAAAGTGAAGCAGCATTTTGGCATTACTTAGATTAACAATGGCAAGTCAGTTACATCAAAATAAGTTAAAAAATCTCAAGTATATTTAACTTGAAAGTAGGAGGATGACTTTGTGTAGAAACTTTATTAGAAGTGAAGTGTTATTCAGATGAATATCGAAACTTATTTATATATTACATCTGAATAGAGAATACAATATCCTGAGCCTTTCCTTGAGAGTCACTTTATTAGCCTACTAGTTTCACAAATTCATTATGTCATTGTTAGGCTACCAGAGCAACATAATCTAGTTAGTTCTGAAGCTACGTGAAATGATGGTATCACATCACTCATCATTTGAAATGAATTCAGTTTAAGAAACTATATTTCTTATTTAAAATTATATTTGGACAATGGTCACCTTCGTAGCTCTAAACAGCTTTTTGCTAGACAGAAAGTATTAGCAGGTCTTTAAGCAAATGAAACATCTATAAAATGTGGAGAGTGGAAATGTGTTGTTTGGGTACATTACACTAATATGTAAGTATTCTAGCGTAAGCACTCGAAAACAGCTCATCGGTTGCAGAACTAGAAGTCGATTACTTACGCGAGGCTTTGGCTTCAACTATGAAAGTCTTCATTAGAAGTACATAATTTTTAGTTACAGACGGTGGTTCTAGAGCAACAGAGTTCACAACTCTAAGTTACAAATGTAATTCACATGTTTCAAGACATAAAAAGCAAAACATATTTCATGTAATGTCAGCGCTGGCCACATATGCGATCCACAGCGGTAAATTACACTTGTAATTTAATTGTGACCCTGTTGCTCCATCTATTCCTTTCAGGTAATAAATATTTTTATTGATAAATCTGAAGCATTGAATCAAAATTTGTGGTGCCTCCGGGAATCGAACTCGGACCTCCATGCTTACTATCTCAATTAAAGTTTGTGACGTGGAGGGATATCGTACTTAGGCTATTCCCAGTTAATCGTTAATGGTGTGGTAGTCTAACGGTTAAGACGTCTGCATATTAAGCATAGAGGTCTGGGTTCGATTCCTGGCCGTATCAAAAACTTTAATTCAATCCTTCAGATTTATCAATAATGTCTTTGACATATTTGAGACGAAAATCCGTCTCAGGGATTGTTTATTTGATTTTTTTTTTTAGTTCCAATGAAGACTTCCATAGTTGAAGCCGAAACCTTGGTTAAGAATCAATATCCACCTTTTCAACCAATGAGCTATATTTTTTAATCTTTCATGATCGGTTGCTGTCTCAATAGCAATGTTTAAAATAGTATCCTAGCATACTTACGTTGTAAGGACCAGCAGCTTCAGTGGTAGTAGGAGCCTCAGTGGTGGTGGTGGCGGCCTCTGTGGTGGGGGCAGAGGTGGTGAACGAGGGCAGGCGGTAGATGTCGGTCAGGCGGCCAGAGTCCTGAGCAGGGATGAAGAACTGTGGCCGGAAGCTGGCCGCGGGGAACCCGGAGAACTGTGGAGCTGCGAACGATGGCTGCGCCTGCGACTGGGCGAACGCCTGGAGTTGAGGCTGCTGCTGCAGGCGGGAGGGGGAGGGGGAGGCGGGGGGCGCCCCATAGCTCGAGGAGGGGGAGGGCGCGCCGTAGCTGCGGGAGGGCGCCTCACCTGCTGCCAGCGCAGCCAGCGACGCCACCGTGAGGAGCACGAGGGCCTGCAGCAGGCAGTCGCCAAACGTCATACAATAGGCTGTTAACCAACTGAAGTTACAGTAAAGCAGTAATATAAACGCGAAATTTGGTAAATTTGGTGCTGCTACACACACACACACACACACACACACACACACACACACACACACACACAATTCAGTATGAAGAAACACTGGAGTTATCAAGGCTGTAGCCATAGGTGTTCTATCCTGAACTAGTCGTTACACAATCATTAATGAGACATCTTGGATAGGCGACAAATTGAAAGAAATGGCAGGCCAATGCATGAAATCCAGTCCTACAGGTGAAGAACATTGCTTGCCTATGGTGACTGTGCATGTAAGCAATCTTTCACGTAACTGAAACGTTTGTAGATGAGTGCAGATCATCCAGCCTCAGACTTAGTATGTTCTGCTACACCATACTAGCCTTGACAAGAGGGGGAACTAGCATGAACTCTCACTTTCCTATCAGTACTTTCGGAGCCTCTTTCACTCAATGTTGAGGCATTTAGCAGCTGTTATAGCCAGCAACATTCTATATTGATTTCGTCATTACCCACACTTGTTGTTGGGAAATATATCTCCAGTGCTTCTTGGTCTTGCATTTTGATTGACCAGCAGTTTGTAAGTAGCCATCAAATAAAACGCATAGATGGATAAGTTTTAATTAATGTGTGTATTATTTCGAAATTAATCTTCATATCTGTTGTTACATTCCACTGTGAAAAAAATATGATCTATGATTTCATGAAAAAAATTTGCTGTAGGATACCTTTATTATACTCATTATTGTCTGAATAAAATCCATGGCTTCAAATGTGTTTATTTAGGGTGCCAATGTATGGAAATCACATGGAGAGCGGTTGCGACTGCAGGGGATATGTGTAACGGCTACACTGCAAAACGTCTGCAGTTGTTGTCGAACTGACAACACACTGTGGCAGGGTAATGACCAGCCACATTTTGTTTGAAATGCACAGCATAAGTTTCACTGCGCAGTTCTTCCACATCCTCCACAAAGTGCTTCTCCATACGGTTTCCATAGTTTTCGTTTGCTAATGGTATTAGTGGCAGCCGATTTGCTTCAAATAATGAGGTTATTTATTTCATTACGGTATTTCCATGGAATCACTGAACATCTTCTCTCACCGTGGGATACAAGTATGAAATTGTAATGGGATTATTTTCGAAATAATAATCACTTTGCTTACATTCATCCGTATTTATATTTCACTCAGTTCTCCGTGTAAGCTAATGTGAAAGTTGATTTAGTGGAAACATATTTCTGAATGTGGCGAAAGAATGTTAACGGTCTATCTGATAAATTGGCATTTAGTCCATTAAAAACGGCTTATCCATTGAAAAAGAGAACTGATTCTTTCGGTTACCGAGAAAAAGTATCGTTTGGATAAAAAAAATAGTTAATTAATGTTCATAAGAGACTATCCGAAGTTTCTCCAAAGGTGAAAAGTCATAGGGAGAAAAACATCTGAATCAGTATCAACATTTTCACTGTAGCAGTGCAGTGCCTAATGACGTGACCCACCTCACTACGTAAATTATCGCTAGTACATGCCGGTATTGTATTGAATATTTATATCAATATGAATGAACCTTTCGAAACACTTAATAATGAGCTATATTTGTGAAATGGATAAAATTAACATCAACCCTCTACGTCGATTTGTTTCATAGATTATATATACACATATTGTTGTCCTAGATACATCTGACAACGGGATGAATAATTACGATATCAGTTATGTATGCTGTATGAAATATCAGTGTGGAAATAATGCACCCATGATCAAGTCTGTAATCTTATACGTAATATCATTTGAGTCAGTGACCTTATACTGAATTCAAAGAAGAGAAAGGATCATTCAATTCTTGATTATCCAAGAACTGAGATTTTTTTTGCGATGGACATCAATGTTAATCATATACTTTCCTCTTTAGTGTGTGAAGACAAGCCGCGTTGGAGTGGCCAAGCGCTCTAAGGCACCTAGCTTTGTGCACTGTTGCTCGTCGTCGGAGGTTCGAGTCCTCCCGCGGGCAGGTGTGTGTGTGTGTGTGTGTGTGTGTGTGTGTGTGTGTGTGTATGTTGCCCGTAGCATAGGTTAGCTTGTTTGTAAGCCTTGGGACTGATAACCACAACAGTTAAGTCCCTTAAATTTACAAACAATCGAACATTTGAAAGAAGTCGAAATTTAATTAAATTTATGAACGTTCCTCGCATTTCGAGTTACTCTGGAGATTAAAAGATAAGTTGTATGCGTTAACATCACTCCAACTGCCGTGTTTTATTCTAGCTATCGTTTCGGGTAATTGTTCAACATGAATTTTTATTCGGTATTTGTCAACAAATTATTAAAATGTTCAAATGTTTGTAGAGCTTATGGGACTTAACTACGCAGTCATCAGTCCCTAAACTTACAAACTACTTATGAACTAGCTTATACTAAAGACGACACAAACATCCATGCTCGAGAGAGGGATTCGAACCCCCGACCGCAACGACCGTGCAGACCGTGACTAGAACGCTGCAGACCGCTCGGCCACTGCGGGCGGCAAACTATTTTTGTCACACAACTAAAGTATTCTGCAATGCTCTAGGTATTATTTACCTTAAATAAATTAGTTTTAAACTGAATGCACGTTCCAACACCGGTCAGAAACATATTTTAAACGTAAAAGTTTATGTAAACAGAATTTTCAGGCGTAAACTGTTGTATTTTGTTTTTATTTTTTCCTGGGATTTCCTGAGGGACAGCTGTATTCAAATAACGCAAAGTTTCCAATAATGGCATAGTCTATATCTTCACCTTTCAATCAAAATCACTTGACAGATGTTAAAGTCGAGATCATGTGGTAAATGCATATTCTTCGAATAGGGCCAAAGTAGGGAAGGAGATAAGAAGGATACCAGCTCGAAAAACGAATATCTCTGACGCAAGTGCTCACCTGCATTGTTGGTGGGAGTACTGCTTGCTGCTGCTGCACTGGGCTACTGTGGTGCCGGACAGCAGCGTGGGGTGTCTCTTATACGGGTCGGAGCTGCTTGGCAGCGCTGCCAGAATGACGTCACAGGCGGGCTGCCCGCCCGCGTGCGACGGTCGTGAGTGGCGTGACCACGGGTCACGGCCGTGGGGACACACCTGCCTCGTTACTCCACACAGCGTCTGGGACGATTGGGAACCTGCCGACAATCAGGGTCGTAGGTGTTGTCTTATCACCTGCATCTAAGGTACCTGTTCAACATTACGTAATCATTTCCATTTAAGATTACCAGACGTAGTCGGGTCTGGAGGCGATTAAATGGTTTTATAGTTTTCAAAATGACAAGCCAAGATCGCACACTAATAATTTATTAAATGACGACCGGTTTTGGTGCACTGTGTCACCATCATGTGGTCACATGTATGTTATAATCTAATTATCTGTCAAAACTATAAAAGACATGCAAGAAATATCGTAAAAACATAAAAAATTATATACATTTGGGATTAAGAGGCACTTAACCTATTTTGTTAAAACAATTGGGTATAAAATAACATAATATTGCACTTGTTATTTTATACCCAGTTGTGACATAGTGCACCAAAACCGGTCGTCATTTAATAAATTGTTAGTGTGCGATCTTGGCTTGTCATTTTGAAAACTATTTACCTTTTAATTGAAGAACCCGGCCGAAGAATGAGGTGGCAACTCTAAGAAGCATTGAAACTTCAGAAAACCGCCCTTCTTTGTACAATCTATCTACAAACAGATTTTGAATATACATAGTGTAAGGAATCACACCACAGATTTCAAGTGAAAAAGTAAAAAATCCCATGTTTCGGTACAAGTTATTCTGAGTAATACATTGAAAAACATGTTAGAACCGCGTGCCGCAGACTCCCTTACTGTGACTCGGAAGACAGTGAACGTGAATGAAATGAAAAGACATTACCAGAAGAATCTGTGAGGAACAGACTGGCCTCTTGGGGCTTGCGAGGCGACGTGTCTGACCTAATTTCTGACACTATAAGTAGGGCTCGAGCAGACTTCTAGTCGAACTTTTTGATTGGCTTATAACCGAATACAGACAGTTATGAATAAAGTAATTACTTTGAAATCGTCATTTCATACACAGTCATTATTTTGAAATCGGCTGCAAGTACCTGTGGCCGTCAAAATGATAGAGCTACATCGCAAAGGTTTGGAATAAAGTGCACAATTATTGCTAGAATTGTTTGTACTGTGATGGAAACGATATTTTACGTTGTACAGGGACCATTACAACAGAGTCACATTGTACCACATTCATTTATATAGATTAGTACAGCCTCAAGCAGAATAGCCACAAACTCAAGCACTGTTCATTTTATCGGCGCGGCCGCAATGGCCGAACGGTCTGCGGCACGCCACTCAGTCTGCACGGCCGCTAGGGTCGGGGGTTCGAACCCCCCCTCGGGCATGGATGTTTGTGTCGCCTTTGGAATAAGGTAGTTCATAAGTAGTTTGTAAGTTTAACAAGTTTTTAAGCTTAACAAACATTTGAACATTGTATCGGCAACTGACTTTAGAGCCCAGTAAACCGGCCATTTGGAGCGTTTTTTCCACCTTTTACTTCCACGTCATGACTTTCCTTTGAAGAGGGTATGTCCCCCATCTTTTACACACGGACATGATTTACAAAAGCCATCAGCCAGAACCTTTACAATATTATCAATTTACACAGTATTTGAGATAGTAAACAGCACAAACACAACAACGTTTATACATATTTTACATTAGTAACTTACAAATTTTCTGTAGCGTAACTCTCATATCGAAAGATAATAAATTTATAGATAGATATATACATCAAACGAAATCGATAAATCATGCCATATAAACATTATAAAAAATATATCATAAAATAGGCTTAAGAAATTAATTATGGTGTTTCAATAGGGTCCTAAATGAACGAAGTACTTGTACAAATGACAAGAGCAACGCAATCTCGTGCTCAAAGGAGGACTCGAATCTTCGATGTGGAAAGGCCTCCGTATCAAGGCGCCTTAGAGCGCACGGCAATGCCCGCGCATCCATCCAATTCAACTGCTTTCCCTGTCTCTGTCCCTAATCACAACGCTGTCGATGGGACGTTAACCCTGATGTTTCTTCTATCTTAATGGCTGAGGTTGATATCGATTTGTGGTGTAGACTTATAGTTATTTTCGGCAACGAAAAAAAATAAAAATAAAAAAAATCCTACTGACGTGTTTTGCGGCCCAATTTAGATTTGTAGTTTTATAAGTTTTTTCAAACATTTTGAACCAAAATAATAATCTAAATAATAACAAATTAATTAATAAGAGCGTCCGAAACCCTTGTAGGAAAAAAGATTAGGTACTGGCGGGTTCCGAACCACTAACATTCATCGTCACAGTCCAACCGATTGCCCACTACGCTACATCTAAAAGTTGGAAAATACGTTCTTTAATCTCATACTATTGATGGCCGTTGTTAACTGATGCTAATATGGCATTTGTAGACACTAGATTATCATTTATCGTACGAAAAACGACGTCTGTTTGTTAATTCTTCAGTGCGATATTGATTTGAAATGACAACGTGTAAGTTACAAAAAGAAAATCATCAAATACGCAACGCAAGATGGCGTATGCCACAGAGAGTTCTGGGCAAGGAATCTCACGTGACATCTGCGAACGGCTGGTTTTCGTTAATTCAGTGGAGAGTGACAAAACTCCTTTATTTTTGCAAATAAATGGAACAAAGTTGTAGAGAATTTTTTCCTCTACGAATTCGTTTATTCAATTTTCGCGTCAGATGAACGGTTTATTTGCAATTAAAATTACATTACAAACTGCTTTTCTTCGTATTACTAAGGTATTTCTTGTCCGAAATATTTCAAAAAGCGAGGTTCTGGTCTCTTGTAGCCAACAATTATGTCTATAAAATTTGGTGCCGATCGATTGAACGGTTCGACCTAAAAAGTGGGACCACGTTACAGACAGACAGACGTCGTCAAAACGCCGTTATTATTGTAAATATCTCTGCAACGATGGAAGAAAAAAAAATAAAAAAAAATAATAATAATAATAGAACGAAGTTGTAGGAAATTTTCCCCACAAACAATTAGGCAATTCAATTTTCGTGTCAGATTAACGGTTCGTTTGCAATTATAATTTTATTACAAATGGCCTTTTTGGTATAACTATTGTATTTTTTGTCAGAAAAGTTTAAGAAGGGAAGGTCTGGTCTGTGGCGGCCTGCAATTATGTCTGTAAAATTTGGTGCTGATTGGTTGAACGGTTCGTCTTAAAACCAGGTAATACGTTACGGACAGACAGACAGACAGACATCCCAAAATCGTCGTTATTTTTGCAAATTTGTCTGAAACTATACGAGATACAAAAAAAAAAAAAAAAGACAGCGAAGTTGTAGAGATTTTTTTCCTGTACAAATTCGTTTTTTCAATTTTTGTGTCAGATGAATGGTTAAGCTGTTATTTTCATTTGAATTTCGAGCTGTCAAAAGACGATCACAAAGGCCCAGTTTCAATGTTACTACCGTAACCTAAAGTAAACCAAAAATTGCTGTAATATAGGCAACGACAACTGCGTGTAAATATAGCTCACCATCGTAAACTGATATGAACCTCAGCCATCAAGACAGGTGAAATGAGCAGAATGTGTAACATCGACATTAACACCATAATTTAATTGTGTACTAACTTTACAAGTATATAACGTGCACCAGAATATTGTAGTAATCTAATAATAAAAATAAACAGGTACAAACCTATGAGTATGCTTCTTCAATAAAAAGGAAACATATTGTGTAGCAATTGTCATTAATTGCGGTTAGCATAAGGAGAAGAAAACTGATGGATATTAAACTTTCCTTGAATAAAATTAGTTTCGGTATGAACATTTAAAGATCTAACGATGAACTGAAGTAACATAACTAGAAAACAGACATACAGTTGGAGGGCAAGAGGTTCACAAAGAATAAAATAACGGAATCGCTAGGTGACTCAACATAGATCACAGAAAGTAAGAAATTTAAGAGTCACAAATGCGACTGGTTGCAATTACATATATCGTGAAACACAACTGCTGTGTTCTATATCCACAATTCATGAATGTTTTAGTATAAAATATGAAGATACTAGATGCAAGGAAATTCTGAAACCATTTCCAGCAGTTTCTCATCTTCCATTACCGAAAACAGCAGTTTTCCTTCGGACATGCTCACGTGATCTGCTCTGCGGCTGCACCTTTCACTCCCTTCTAACACCATTTGTAGCAGTACACTGCGCCTTTACAAGGAAGGCGTTGTTCGTTGCGGCGAGATCTATATAAGCAATTTCTTGCACCAAATTTGGCCTCCGAATGCGTCTTTTTCGCACCCACCTAAATAGTGAAACATGAACGTTAGAAATAAAATAAGAGATAACAGACCTAAAACAGGAAGGCTTAGGTTTTCCTTATTCCCGCGCGATATTGGAAAATTGAATAGTTGAAACAGTCTGGACGAGATTGGAGGAATGTGAACAGCAGAGTACGTTTGTAGATGAAGATGTACGGGAAGTCAGTCTGCAAATGAATCATTGTAACGACAATAGAAATATAAATTCTCGTCACAGATGCGCCGGAAAGTACAGAACGGACACCATAAGTGTAAAAGACAACCAGGTGAAGTTATTAGTCATGTGCAAGATCCTAGTAGCTAGTCTATCATAATCAAACGAGGTCTACAGTCTTGTTACCCAAGAATGAATTTAGGTAAGTCAGGTATGATAGGCTTGACTCTCTTGTAGCTGAAATATCGATGAGAGTTATTTTAAATGTGTTTATTTCCGTCAACAGTTGCAATATAATTGTTTAATTGCATGTTTCTATCACTTGGATCATCTTCAGATCTAAAACACAAAAGTAAAATAGAAATGTACAATTTGATAAACTTACTAAGGGTTAATTGAACAATAGTTAATTTACACAGTCAACCAACAAAATGATTTTAATAACAGCGCATTTCTTAAAAACTTTGAAGGCCTCTTGCAACCTTCGCGCCTTGGAGCGGCGGCCCCACTTTCCGGTGGCTGGCGGCGGCAGCGCGTCGGCCCGGACACCGCCCTAGCAGCAAACAGGTCGGCGTGCAGACTGGCTTCCGAACGTACAAGTAAAACTGCGCGCCGCACAACGCCACCAAGTAGCGACAGAGGCAATTAACGCCCATACCATGTTGTTTTATATAACATTTTAATATTTTTACTTTTCAATGATAATTTTAACAAACTGACATTTAAATCTTTTAAAGTATGACATTTGGAATTTTATACATCTCTGTTTTACATCTTCAATGTTTTAAATCACCGTATGCATGTTTTAATTATCTTTATTCTTATATCACATACGGTTTTATAACTTGTATGCTTTGATATATTCAAGAACCCCAGGTTTAGGAAAATATTTATGTAACAAACAATTGTGCGGTATAAGACCCTAGTTTATTAGGACTCAGGCCATCCCCTCCAATCCCTCCAACCCCCCCCCCCCCACCCACCTACTCGTTCCCTCCCCACTACCACCTGCAACCAAATTATAAAGTGCCTTCGTCAAACTGTAAAACTCAGTACCAATTAGTACTCAGCCAGTCGATTTGCGGACGCAACTGTAAGGTAAAGAAAAATCTCTCCATTTATGTATAAATTAACTATTGTTCAAATTAACTATTGTTCAATTAACCCTTACTAAGTTTATCAAATTGTACATTTCTATTTTACTTTTGTTTTTTAGCTCTGAATATGATCCAAGTGATCGAAACATGTAATTAAACAATTACATTGCAACTGTTGACGGAAATAAACAAATTTAAACTAACACAGCGCAGTTGCGGACACTCTCCAGTCGATCATGTCGACTATAATAAAAATGTCGATGAGAGTAATCGTCCTGACCAGTGTTCGAGCACAATAGCGTGTGATTGATGGTATTTGAGTCCCGTCTTCAGAGCTGCGTCTCTACAGTGTAATATGGTTGATGAGGTCATTCATTCGATGATTTAAGGTCAACAGATAGTTGACAGAGTAGTCCTTCTTTTTCCTTCTCATATCCTACACAAAAAGATCAACGGGACAGAATGACTCTAGATTTGAACTGAACCACAGACAAAAATATATAGACTGGACACCTCCGTAAGGGCCCGGTCAGACACTCAGGGGAGGGAAGGTTCCGTAAGATGTCCCATGATGGCGCTGCGGTCAGAAGCAGCCCATTGAAACTGGCCAGAGCAGGCGGCAGGTAGCGACTGTCTCCACCACCACCTCCCCTCAAACGCCGGCATTCCGGACACAGCCTGGGCTCGTAGCAGGCGGCGCGAGCTCTCCCCTCAGCCTCCCCTCCACGCCACCCTCTGGTGTGTGAGAGGCTAAAGCTCTGTATAGGGAAAGTATGGCCATCCTTTTCCGCGCCGCTTGCCGCCTTGGCTGAAATCGAGTCACATGCCTCTTCCCGCCATCTTGGTCCTATACGTTGCTGGGCGGCCATGAGAAACCTTGTGAATATCCGTATGTTTTGGTTTGAATAACGCCACAGTGTTGTACTTTTGGGTGTTTTTAAGAAACGAAGAAGGGAGGTAAACATTATAGTACTCCCATTAGATATCTGAAATATAGGAAGATGGACAGTCTGGCTGATGAAAGTCGTCAAAGAAAACTGGGAGCCCAGAAGCGAACTTCGGTTCTTGTGCTGTGATGGTTTTAATTAATAATGCAAATTAATAGATAAAAAATTCTCTGGCGAATGGATCACGCTGCAGATACCTATATATTTTTATCTTGAATAAATTTGTGAAGAAAATTCTGCATAATGTCGTGAGGTTAAATTGTTCACGCGTCGTTCATTTTATTTGCAGGTAGTTGCCGAAAATACACAATTTTTGACATATTAGTGAGTGGACTAGATTTCCATTTAAATATGAAATTAATATCCAGTTCCTGAAACAAGCTTTTCTCATTTGTTTTCATGTGTTACAGTGTATTATTCCAAGAAACAAAGAATTGAAACAAGACATTCAAATGTAATTGGAGTTTTAAAGGCAACTTTAATTTCTGTTGCTGGTAAAAGTCACGTAGTGGGTATCTCCTTCCATTTTTCGTAGTTCATGTAAGATATAAGTACATAATACGCAAGAAAATACTAATCAAAGACTTATCCGTTATCTCAATTGTTTTCTTAATTTACACTCTGCTCCCATGACGACATGTCCGCGGTCTATTGGAATATTTGGCTACGGTACAGGTCAATCTGAATTTATAGGTGAACTCTTTAGATTTGGAGCCACAAACCAAACAGTTTTCTTAAAATCGGACGATAAATATTCCATAGAGCAGCCAGGTCCTCATGGACGGAACTACGCGAAGTTCCCGCATCTGTTCGTCGGATGTAACACCCTATATCTCGAGAACGAAAAGAGTTATCGTTCTGCTCTCAACCTTTAATAAAATTTCGATATCCTACCTACATTTCGTCCGCAACATTGTGTGTGCTAAAATCAACCATACGCAAAGTCTACGCAATGCGATTTTTCCTCTGCAAACTCTTCAAAATTTTGCGCAGTAGTTTACTTAATTTGATGTAGCTCGGAAACTATAAGCAATAATGAATAGAAATTGAGATCATTGTCGAGCGAATATATAACACTATAACATGTGATAAAATTAAATTATTTCATTGAATAGTTTTCTCAAAATCGGTTCATAAGTATTGCTAAAGCGCTGGGAACGTTGTAGCGGTCGGTGTGCAAGCAGCAAGGGAATAGGCCCAACATGGCTGTCGCTGGCAGGCTGGCCATACTTTCCCTATACAGAGCTTTATGAGAGGCACCCTCGGAAGCGCCTCTAGTGTGGTCTACCGGTACTAAGCCAGGGAACCGCCTGACATCTGCTGGCATCTTACAGAACTACGAGGAGAATGTAGGGCAGAGGTTTATGGGGGCTTCTTCATTGTATATGTTATTATGTGACTGAACGTATTTGACGAAGAGAGGAACTCAATGGCATATACAAAAACTTAGCGTAGAACACAGCGTACGATGCAAAAAGGCACCTGTCACTGCAGGTTAGAGCTCTGTTTGTGAAGCATTTTTACAAGAACGTCTGCTCTGCTGATGCAGCTTTAAGGAAATTCCGACCATTAAAGAACATGAGAAAAGGTTATTATCCAATGACTGTGAAGGCTCTGGTGAAGAAATTCGAAGAAACAATTGCCCGCTTATGGGGAACACCTTCTACGCAGTACCTATTCTGCGTTGCTACCCGTATAAAATTAAGCACCTGGAGGATTTGTTTTCCTGCTGACTTGGCATCAAGACACTCGCTCGCTCTACAAATTCTTGTGCGTATGGAAGTGGCTAACAGTTGGCGACGGAATATTTGGTGGACAGATAGAGTCCATTTCCACCTAAAAGGCTTTGTCAATATCAAAAATTAACCTAGATGGGCAATATAAAACCCAGGCGTATGTGAAGCAGGGCCGTTTCATTCTGCAGACTTAAGTGTGAGATACATCATTTATCATAGGACACGTTTTGTTCGAGGAGATATAAGTTCCGTTACATCCACATTCACTATGCAGCTACATCATACCTATCCTTCAACAGTATCATTTGCATGCACGGTGTCACATACTCACACTGAAAGCCAATAAAGTAATTCATCAAGAGCCGTTACCCGAAAGAGGGAATTATCAGATTTCATCCTCCTACATCCTGGCATTCAGGGTCACCGCACATCAATCCTTGTGACTTCCGGCTGTGGAGTTATTTGAAAAGTATGGCCTCGGCAGAATAGCGGTACGCACTGAGAATCCATGCCGCTGTGCGCACGGCCGTTCGATGTTGGGGGTTCGAGTCCCCCTAGGGCACGGGTGTATGTGTTGTCCTTAGTTTTACTTCAAGTAGTTCGTAAGCAAGGGACTAATTTTGAACGTTGACTTAACTGCGGGTCATGAGTTCCTAAACTTACAAACTACTTATGAACTAGCTTATACTAAAGACAGCACAAACATTCATGGCCGAGAGGGGATTCGAACCCCCGACAGGGAAAGGCCTCGCGCATCATAGCATAGCGTTTCAATGCACTCGGCCGCTCCGCCGGGGCTAGGGAATAATAACCAAGCAGTTAAGTCCCATACACTTACAATGATTTGAATTTGGATGAATTGAAGCCACATATTACGCAAAACATTCACACTGTGGCCCATGACACACTGCGATCTGTTATAGATACGCTGTTTATCGGTTTAAACTTCTAGTGAAAAAAGGTGGCTATTATATTGAACAAGACTTGCTGAAGTACCGTGATATTAACGTGTTTAACAGTACGTGCTTCTTCTGTTAATTTTTTTGGCCCAGTGAGAACTAAAAACTGAACTTCTACATGCTATTTGTTCGGTTTTTGCTCCAAAGATAATTGAAAACCAATTTTCCCATTCCGTATGGTACGACAATGCCGTGGTGAGTGATCTTTTCCCATAAAATTATCAAGTTGTAAATTATTTGGACGTCATTTGTCGGAATCCACTTTCCTTTCGCCACTTACAGCACCATATGTACATAAAATTCGTATGCAATGCCGGCTGGTTTATTATCTTATTTATTTTTTCTTTTTTAATTGTCGACGCCTTTTCGTGGTCTTACAAGATATTGCCATTCCATTCTCGCGTGTTAGAGACTTCCTGCGTGGTTGCTGAGAACTGCATTCCTCTTTTATTTTTTACTTTCCCTCGAACTCTTCTTACATTTTCTTAACCCTCTGAGTCACACAAATATTTTTGGATATAGTAGGCATTGAAATTGGGTTTTATCCTCTTTTATTTTCTTACTGGAACACAATTCACTTTTTAAACTAGCTGGTACCTGGCACGTTGCTGCGACAGAAGAAATAATTCGGAAAAAATAAAAAATAGTTGAAAATTGAAAGTGTTAGCTTGTTCAATTACGTCAACGTTAGAAATAAATATTCGTTTCATAGTCGATAGTAAATACTTTTATATAAATTTAACGATACTAACGGAGAAGTATAAATGTCGTTCATTTAATTATTCAAGTGCTTTAGAGTGACATTTTTTTTTTTTTTTTGTTTTTTTGTTTTTTTGTTTTTTTGTTTTTTTGTTTTTCGTCTTCAGCAAAAAGTAAGTACTTGTAGCTGGTACCTGGCAAGGTTTTCAGCAGAAGTTGACGAAGTTTAATGGCAACCAGATGAACGTTATGGCAGCGCATAAAATATGAACAAAGGAACAAATATATATGAGGTTTCCAATCTTCAAAAATGTTCAAATGGATTTTAAGCTTAAGGGACTTAACCACGAGGTCATCAGTCCCTAAACTTACAAACTTCTTATGAACAACCTGATACTAAAGACGGCACAGACATCCATGCCTGAGGGGTGATTCGAACCCCCGACCGTAGCGACCGTGCAGACCGTGACGGGCGCGCCACACACCGCTCGGCCACTGTATCTTACATTAGTCCATCTTCTCCCATCCTTTCTCTCTGTTTACCTGCGTCTCTTCCCGTCTCCCTCTGTATCTTTCTTTGCCCATCTCCTCCTTCCCCTCCCTCTGTTCATCTCCTCTCACCTATCACCCCCTCCCTCTTTTCTCCTCCTCTCCCCTCTATCTGGCCGTCTCCCCCTCCCCTTTCTGTCCGTCTCTTTCTCCACCTACTCCGCTCCCTCCTGAAAATGTGTGTATGTATATATATATATATATATATATATATATATATATATATATATATATATATATATATATATATATATATATATATATATTTGTCTAGTTTTGTGGTGACTGGTCAAGCAGTGTGAAAGTCAGAAGATACCCTCTACCATGCTAATTTCACTGGGTTGCAGAGTAAAAAAATCTCATTCATGAAAACATACATTTACGTGCTGACTTTCGTGGTGACCAGTCAAACAATTTGGATGTTTGTTGTAACGTACCCTCCGCCATGTACCTACGGAGCCTTCGAAAGGTAGCCCGTGTATTAGGGGTATAAGATATTCTCATTCCACATTTAATTCAAGTCGTCCAGCCGTTTCAGCGTGAAGAGTAACAAACGTATTAACCCTCTGTGAGGTTCGGGTATAAGCTAACTGCATTCCGAAATTTCATTCAAAGCCGTCCAGCTGGTTTACCGCGAAGAAAAACAAATGTATTAATATTTGTTAAGCTTATGGGACATAACTACGGGGTCATCAGTCCCTAAACTTACAAACTACTTATCAACTACCTTATACTAAAGACGGCACAAATATCCATGCCCGAGGGGGGATTCGAACCCCCGACCGTAGTGGCCGTGCAGACCGTGACTGGAGCGCCTCAGTCTCCTCGGCCACCGCGGCCGGCAACAAATGTATTAACCCACTGTAAGGCAACCCTCCGCCACGCACCTAGTGGTGGCTTACATTAATTTTTATATAATAGATATACAGAGATGAACTACTGCGACACAGCGGATTTTTCTATGTATTTCAGAGAGTCCCAATTTTGAATTTTAACATTTATTATTATACTAATACTAGCTGACCCGTGCGAATAATTATCACTCTATACTGATCAGTCAGACAAACGTAACAAGTAATGGAGATAAGATAGATGCAAGTACATATGTACAAAAGATAATAAACTTTGAGTAGTAATAACAAATACTAGTCTTGTAAGCTATAATAGTAAGCGGTACTTGTCTATGATGATGAACGTTGACGTAATTCCTTTCATTCGCGAAGTACACAAAGTTTGCTTGAACAAAGGGAACAATTCCAACAGCTATTGTGTGAAGCAGGAATCTCGTGATAAACTACGCTTGCGTAGAAAATCTAAACAGCTGCAAGAGATGTCGTGGCTGTCAGTTAAATTCTTTCTGTATTTCTCGCCGTTACATCGACGTGTTTAATCGAAATCGTGTGATAAGCTATACTTGCATCAAAGAAAGTTTTGCGCTTGCATAAACAACTACAACGGCTGTCGTTCATGTTAGTTAAACAGATAGTAAGTAGATGGTACCTTCCACATTGCTTTTATATCGGCCGCGCAAACTAAGTTTATACTCGGCGTGGTGGTCGATGGAAAGAATCGTAAATACATTTTCTTTCCATCTTAAGATTGTACGCCGGGTATCAATTTACATTGTACTAACGGTACAATCATTATAACATTTTTAAATAAAGTTTATTTCCGAAAAAAATAACTTTAAAGTATCTGTGTATTTTTTGTCATTAGTAAATAACGATACCTTGAAAATGATACCTCAATAATTAATTTCGGATAAGAAATACGTGAGATATGGCGCTCCCACAAAAAAACACCGAAAAATAATATATATGATTACATTTTCTCTCATATTTCTTCTTTCAAACTAAAGCCGAAATTATTTTTTCCGTTTTATGCAAAAAAATTTAGGCACATTACTTACAGCACTTCTTTGTTTTTCTCATTATATTCCAAAACTCAGTTTTCTTAACAATTAGGCTCATTCCCCATCACACAATTTGCAATTGTCCTCTAATTGTAAGTATTTTTATTTTGAACTACAGTTTGCACATCGTTTCTATTTGCTATGAACTAGCAAATTACGGTTCTTTGGATTGCCTTTTATCCATAGAGACTTTCATTCTAAAATTCCTTTAGAGCTTTAGTGTGGGACGGTGGTTTCACGGTGAGTCACCTTTGACACAAGTGGGTACGGCACAGTAAGAAGTGGTTTCGGGGTGAAAACACTGTAGCTTAAAGATTTAAATAGGTTCTTTATAAATAATACATCTCTTTTGGCGGTTGAGACTATCCGGATTGGCCGGATTGTCGTGACGGCAGGTTTTATATGCAGAGCGCCCTTTAGTTCGGTTGTTTCTTGTCTTTTGCGGCGGTAGTTGTTAGCGCAATTGAATACTGGTGACAGTTTATTAACATAAGCCGTAAGGGCTAGTTGAGAGCCGGCTGCAGTGGCCGAGCGGTCTGCGGCGTGCCAGTCACGGTCTGGACGGCCGCTGCGGTCGGGGGTTCGACTCCCCCCTCGGGCATGGATGTTTGTGCCGCCTGTAGTATAAGATACTTCATAAGTAGTTTGTAGGTTTAGGGACTGATGACCCCGAAGTTAAGTCCTATAAACTCTACAAACATTTTAACATTTGAACATATGGCTCGTTGAGCACTTGCTGTCTTCCTGGTGTAAGTTTGGTGGCGCCTATGCGTCGATTCTGTTTCCTTGTATCACCGCCGATGCTGCTTGTAACTTCATGGCTCTCTGGTTTAGAGGTCTGCACCTCGCTCGGTTGCTCGCTCGAATCGCGTGATACATGTCGTTCTATGGCAGTCCGACAGATGTCAGTGCTGCAGCTTGCGACAAGGCGTGTGGCTGCGCTCGACTTTCCCCACGCTCGTTCGAGCGGGGCACGCTCGACTGGCCCGACCGTCCACACTGCCCGCTCGCCACTCGCTCGCCCACCGCAATGCCACTCGAGTCCAAGACGAGTGTCGGGAGCGAACTAGACGCTTGAGAATAAATCCTGACTGCAAAATTTGGAATTGTTTCCTTTCCCGGGTGCTTCGAAAGCTGTTCTCTCGATCCACTTGAACTAGCCATTCAGTTTTGCATTTTGTACTTTACCACACCCGTTATTATAAGTGATTAATATAAAGTTACTGCGCTATTTTTAAATGAGTTAACCATGATGTTTCTTTCTTTCTTTCTTGTTCCCACTTTGTGGACTGTTAGTGCCTGTTTAGTGGTAGGTGTTACTTGCCGTCTTAAAGAGGAAATGATTGTATTTTATATCCATTATTCTCATCTCTCTCAAGTCCTGGAATACTTTGTCAGTCTTTAGTATTGATATTAAATACACAATATTGATGTACACCCATTAGGTTTGTGCATCTCTCTCTGTTGCACCCGTTTAATATACAGGGTGTTTCACTAAGTGTGTTTGCCTCTGTAACTTATAAAATAATAGGTAACGGGAAATTTTAATGCGGTAGGTCAACACATGAAATTTTACACTTTCTGCAGAGCTATGAACATAGTTTATTGTATCATTTTACAAAGAGTTACGGCTCAAAGATATATTTTTTTAAATGGAACAATAGTTTTTTCTATCGTGTATTGGATTCGTTTAAACCAGCTGCGTCAAATCAATTTGAACTACATTCCTATCACTGTTAGTTTGGGAGCTACAACCCTTCAAAGCTCCGGGGGCGGAGGCTGCGATAACCTAGTCCCATAGTTTTTCCTGTATTATAAGACATGCAAATTTCATAAAAATCAGAGAGTGACTTGTGTGGGTTTCCTTGTGAGTACAGCGGCAGCGCCACGCCGTGCGGCCTCTGCCCGCCCCGCCCCACGCAGCCTCGTTCCAGTGTCAACACGCTCGCTGCGAGCGTAACACACTCGCCGCGCCACCGCCGAGCGTTGCGCACTCGACCGAGTACGAGCGAGCGAAACCGGCGATTTGCAGTTCTCTACTCTGGTTGAATGTGGTGTAGTGGGGCCGCTGGCGCTGGCCGTTGGGGATTGCTTGAGTCGCGCTTCGTACGTGTTCCAGAAAGGGAGGAAGCAACGTGGCCTGGTTCTCCGTAGGCGCGACAGAGACTGTGTTTGCGTGGAGTGCGGGGCATGCATCTGTGATGGCAGTTTAGCGGCTACCTTTGAGAATCCCCTGAACTACTGGAGCGGTGCGTCCGAGGAAACGACAGAGACAAGATATTGTTATAGGGAAGCAACGACGAACACAGGTGATACGAGAGGATAGCAGTCCAGAGCCGTGGATTCCGGCTCAGATGTGGGGCGATTTGTAGCTGCCTTGCTACCGGCGTGTGCAAAGGAGGGAGGCGAGGAATTTGATCACCTAGCTCCAGTGGCGACGTCGCTTGACATTCATGATAATTGCGTGATTATGGTATATCGCTTCAAATTTGCGACAGAATAGAGGATTTCCTGTCAGAGAGGACACAGTTTGTAGTAATCGATGGTAAAGCATCGACTAAAACAGAGGTGATATTGGGCGTTCCACAGGGTAGTGTTATTGGTCCTCTGCTGTTCCTTATTTAGATAAACGATTTAGGGGAAAATATAAGTGGCTCTCTTAGGTTGTTAGCAGATAACGCCGTCATTTACCGTCTAGTAAAATCATCTGAAGATCAAAACGAACTGCAGAACGATCATAATATCACTATGGAGTAAAAATTGGCAATTGACTATAAATAATGAGAAGTGTGATGTCGTCCACACGAGTACACCATAAATCAATCCAAAGTGAAGGCCGTAAACCCCACATAATATCTAAGAATTACTTTTACTTCAGACTTAAACTGGGAGGAACACGTAGATAATGTCGTGGGAAACGCGAAAGAGAGATTGCGTTTTATTGGCAGAACCCTTAAAATATGCAACAGAACTACATAAGAAACTACATACATTAAGCTTGTCCCTCCATTTTTGGAGTATTGCTGCTGAGTGTCAGACCCTTATCAGGTGGGTTTGAAGGAGGACATCGAAGGAGTCCAAAGAAGAGCAGCTCGTTTCGTATTGTTACGATACAGGGGAGACAGCGTTACGGAAATGAATAGGATCTACGATGGGAATCATTAAAACAACGGCGCTTGTCGCTGCGACGTGGGCTACTTACGAAACTTCTATTAGCAAGATTCTCCTCCGAATGCGGAAATATATTCTTGACTCCCATATACATGGCTAGAAATGATCATCAGAATGTAATACTAGAAATCAGAGCTGGAACGGAGAGATTCAGGTGTTCTTTCTTCCCGCGCGCTATTCGCGAATGGAATGTGAGATAAATAGAATAAAGGTGGTTGGATGAATCGTCTGGCAGCCACTGAAATGTGATTTATAGAGTATCCAATGTAGATAAGTTCTGCAAGTTTATTATTCTTCGTGCCGTGGTGCGACGTTGGCTCCGACTCGTCTTGGTAGCGGGCGGTAGTTTGAGCGGGGGAAGGGGGATTGTTTCCTTTCCACTTATGTTTCCTCGTTTAAGGCGGAATCCACCGTAATGTTTCTTCGGAACGATTAAGTGTCTTGTCAAGTTCAACAGCCACTTATCTGCCTGTTGGCCTATCGGAAGACCGAGGCTACTCAGTCCGCGGGAGTAACTTAGGTACCAATTCACTTGGCCGTGGGGGGGGGGGGGGGGGTCATGGCTCCTTTTGTGTGGTTCGCATAAGAATATTTTTAGCTGTGTTTTTCTATCTATCGTTGCTGACTGTAGTTATAATTTGCTGTTAGTTTTCTTGTTTGCGTTTCGGACAAGAGCGTCGATCCTCAACTGTTTTACAACGTGGTTCTTTCTAAACTAAATCCTTCATTTGAGTGTCTTTCGCGTAAAGAGGGGACTCTCACTTATGTGCCACCGGCTCTGTTCATATTGGGTAGCGACTCCGGTGGTGAGCCATTCTATGTTTCAGATGCTTTAAGCAGGCTTCGAAACTGTTTGTCCTGGCCAATATATTATTTATCGAATGAGAACTTTCTAAATGTCGTTCGGGGTCCGGCTCAAAAAGGTTGTCCTTTTATGGAGGGGTTATTTTAAAGGATGCAAAGCCTCGTAATACTTGGAAGTCTTGACCTGCGGAAGTTATTGTATGTGTTCCTTTCAAGTAATTGTTTATAGTAACACAAGCAGTCCTCGTTATAATTGATGGTTTAAAAGGTTGACCGCAAATTTTTAACTCATTTGTTAAAATAATTTTTTATAGTAAATCCATGAAGTTCTTCAATATTTTATAGTTTGTAAGGGTGACTGTGAAGCTTAATAAAGTATTGAGTAAGTGTCGTTTATTAAAGAAGTTGTTGATATGAAAACTAGGCAATCGTATAATACTTGAAAGTTCAAAGGCGTCACTTCTAAATTCTGACTATGACCATGCAGTTCTTTAATAGGTGGACATTTAAAGTGTTGAGTCCGAACATTATGATTTTGTGCGTCACCCTTAATAAAGCAATTGTTTGTGGTAAGGTCATGCAGTCCTGAGATACCTTGAAGATTTAAAAAGATTGCCTCAGATTTCTAGAAAAATTGTGCCCTTTAATTAATTAAGCTATCTTTATCAATTGTCATTGTCCATTCAACAAGAAATTTTTAGACTTGAGCTAAATACAAAGCGACTTTATTTTCCCCAGTCCTTCAACTCACCTGTCACCAAATTTCCATTTCTTTCATGTCTTTCAACATCGCTGGTCTCTAGCAGCAACTGTACCGGTTTAATTTAATGTAAAAGTAATATTAGCACCCCCACAAGGAGCTTTGAAATAATTACAAGTTATCCAGATTTCAACATCAGCTATGAGTGTATTCATCATGTGTATTCATCAGATTTATTTAGCCAGCATGTATATTACGAATAAACTTAATGTGATTTTACACAAATGAGCGTAATATGATCTCAGTTTTCATGTTTCATATTTTATGCTTCTGATGAAGAAACCTGTAGATGTTGTATTCTAGTAAAGTGTAGGTATTTCATATCAACTTGTGGGGCTGCGTGTTTTCCTTTTACAGTAATATTATAACTTCTTTTGGATTTTTTGTGGATGTCGTTGCCTCCTTCATCAAGAACGTTCAGTTAAAAATTTGTAGTGCTTCTGCCTTGTGGAACTTTTGTATTGCATTTATAATATAGAATTTTAACTATGGACACCCTGCACACACACACACACACACACACACACACACACACACACACACATATATATATATATATATATATATATATATATATATATATATATATATATATATTTCCCCTTCAGTATAGATTACACATTCTTTTAATAATAATGAACATGCGAAATGAAAGGTGTGTAAATTAGGAAGAAAGACTTTATTATGTAATACTTCATCTTACAGTACTAGTCTTACAAAAGTAGTTAACAAGTACCTAAAACAATACAAGAAGTGTTTTGTACCGGGTGGTTTATTCCATATTTCTCAGGCTGACTGCTGTTCCCACCGAGCGCAAACACTACATAGCCTAGTTGATGCGCACGAGCTCTGGCTGCTTGTAGGAGTAGATGGGGGCGCCGGCAGGGTGCAGGTCCTGGTACTGGAAGCGCGCCAGGTAGCCAGGGGTGAGCGCTGGCTGCTGCAGGCCGGACAGCTCACTGGGGGCGGCGCGCTGCTGCTGCTGCTGCTGTTGTTGCTGGGCAGCGGGGACGGGGGCGGGGCCGTGGGCATAGGCGATGCGCTGCAGGCGGCCGTCCGGCTGCAGCACGTAGTACACGCCACTCTCCTCAGACTCACGCAGCGCCGCAGGGCTGTACTGTGGGCAGAGTTTACAATGTTGATGTGTGGTTACAGGAAAACAAACGGACATTTCTTTTTAGTATTAATTTCAACAGTCTAATTCATAAATTTTTTTAAAAATAATTTAAAATAAAATAAAAAAAGAAGTTAAACGTTTGTAAAGCTTATGGGAACTGTGGGATCATCAGTCTCTAAACTTACAAATTACTTATGAACTACTTTATACTAAATACAGCACAAATATTCGTGCCTGAGCGGGCATTCGAACCTCAATGGGAACAGCCTCACGCATCAGATCATAGTACCTCAATGCACTCTGGCGCACCAGTGCGGGTATAAATTGAATTACGTTTTCATAAAGGTCATGAGTACTTCACGTTTTCCAACAATTATTAACAGGTCACTAACTAGTGAATAGACTATGACACAATATTAGGGAATCTTGAAATAAATATCATAAATTTGTATGTTACTTCTGTTCGATGTAAATAGCTTGTAGTTCTTTTTGCTATTTAAAGGAAGATGTCTGATCCAAAAAGAAGAAAAAAAAAGAGCTCATATTTCCTGTTGCAAATTATTATTATTCTGTCACGTCCTCCATTGAAATCATTTATTATATACACAGCACACTTCAATGTTATTATTCTGTCACGTCCTCCATTGAAATCATTTATTATGTACACAACACTCTTCAACATTTGCTGTGGCTGATTTGTAGGCAAAAGGCGGACTACATACTGTACTGCTAAGTCATCATAGAGTCCACTCAAGTATATTACAACTTAGATCTGACCTTTGAATTAACATGTGTAACTGATGAGTGGGAAAAGCAGCTAATTTAGTCTCTATTCTATGGTTTGACCTCCCATTTATCAGGTAAAAAAATTCATTGTAAAGTGGAAGTGATTGGGAGATTGCAGATTGAATTTTGATACCATTACTTCTCAGTTATTATACATTTGTATAGTTACAACTACCTGACACTGAAGGAGGGAGATTTCTACTTATAAATTATAGCCCTTTTGTTTGAAATACTTTGTTGCCTGGAAGACAAAGTAATATCTGTTGAACTGTTGAAAGTGGAGGACGCTTTGATATACTATGTTTATGACAAGTGCAATATTATTTAGACAAGTATAGGAAAGTATTTAAAAGGTACACCTCGGAGTTTCCTGGTGACTCACTACTAATTTCATTATACCATCTACAGGGTTTCAGAGGAACATAAAATAATGAGAAACTCTATTAGTTGTGAAGCAATACATACACAGATGGTGATACCAGTGGTCATATTTGGAAACTAGACAGCTGAAGAAACTGAACAACATGGGGCCCTGTCCACCTGTCAGAAGTTGGAGACATATTATATTCGACATTGGTCACTTTTAAAACACTAACAAATTCTACTTTCAAGTATGAATGTATCAGTAGGTCTTCATAAAACACGAAACATCTCCAAAACTCGTATGGAGATGGTACATTAAAATAACATGTATACTTACGTTGTAAGGCCCAGCAGCTTCAGTGGTGGTAGGAGCCTCGGTGGTGGTGGTGGTGGCGGCCTCTGTGGTGGGTGCAGAGGTGGTGAACGAGGGCAGGCGGTAGATGTCGGTCAGGCGGGCAGAGTCCTGACCAGGGATGAAGAACTGTGGCCGGAAGCTGGCCGCGGGGAACCCGGAGAACTGTGGAGCCGCGAACGACGGCTGCGCCTGCGACTGGGCGAACGCCTGGGGTTGAGGCTGAGGCTGCTGCTGCAGGCGGGAGGGGGAGGCGGGGGGCGCCCCATAGCTGGGGGAGGGGGAGGGCGCGCCGTAGCTGCGGGAGGGCGCCTCACCTGCTGCCAGCGCAGCCAGCGACGCCACCGTGAGGAACACGAGGGCCTGCAGCAGGCAGTCGCAGAATATCACTTATTACAATTTAATGTTCAAATGTTTGTTGAGCTTAAGGGAAATAAATGCGGAATCATATCTAAACTTACAAACTACTTATGAACTACCTTATACTAAAGAAAGAACAAACATCCATGGCCGAAGGGTGATTCGAACCTCCGACAGGGAGCAGCCTCGCACATCACAGCATAAATGCGCTTGGCCACTCCGTTGCGGCATCACTTATCTTGTCGAAAAACATTGGCATATAAGTTATGGTAACCAGACACTACATATAATAAGCAGTTACCAAGTAAAGTTACAAATAAATGTCGCAGAAACGAGAAATTTTAATAACTGCTGCTACCGCACGCATAATACTTCTGTACATGCAAATGCAATAGGAAGAAAGAGCGGAGATTTCATAGATACGGTTGATCTGGTTTAAAAGTAGGTGAAGTAGCCTGAACTAGTCTTTCCATAGTCATTGAGCAGATATTTTCGACAGGCGAAGGAACCGAAGGAAACGGAGGCCAGTGGTTGAAATGCAGTCTGATGGGGGACGAACTATGTGTGATTGGGCATGATCCCGACCTTTGGCGTATCTAAAATGTGTACCGATGATTGCAGAACAACTAGCCTCGGACTTAGCAGCTGCAGCTGCTCATACCAGCTTGAAAATGATGTTGAATTAACGTAGCGCTTTCTATACACTCAGAGCCTCATTCATCCTGTATTGAGGCATGTATGAGCTGTTATATCCAAAAACACTTGATACTGAATTCGTCATGTTCTATACTTCTTGGTGTGAATTATATCTCCGGCGTTTCTTTGTCTTGCATTTTGAATTGCCATCAGTTTTTAAGGACAGTCAACGCATTCGGATAAAATGTAATCAGTTTGTATTATTAGGAAACTCGTCCCACTATCTGTTGTTACATTTACTCATCTCATAATCTGTTGTTACATTTATCCCTTTGTGAGAAAAAAATGTTTGTTGTTGGCTACCTTTATTGCACCTAGACATGCAACTCTTTATTCAGACAAAGTCTACGACCTGGAATGTGTTTATATAGGCCGCTAAAGTATTGAAATCTCATGGAGAGCGATTGGAACTACGAACGGTGAATTTAAAGGCTATGCCGCAAAACCTCTGCAGCCGTTGTCGAAGTGAGAGCAATATATCGCAGGATAATGTCCAGTCATATGGCACTGTTTATTTTAAATACACATCATAACTTTTGCTGCGAAGTTCGTCCACATCCTCCAAGTCCCAGTTTCTCCCCATTCGGTTTCCGTTTTTTTCATTGCCTAATGTAATGACTGTCGGCCGATTAGCTACGCTTCGAATAACGATTTTGTTTTTAATTTTTATTTATTTATTTATTTTGTCTCCACGAACGCATTGAACGTCTTCAAACACAGTGTTACATGAGTATCAAATATTATGGAGATTATTTTGGTAGTAACTATCTTCGTACTTACTTTAATCAGTATTTTCGACTTAACTGTCGCTGTATGCAAATGTGAAAAATAATTTACTGGTAATCATCTGTTGAATGCGGTGAGATAATATAAATGAACAAAAAATCAGAGGCATATGTAGTATGTTAATCCATGCCTACCTGATAAATTGGCATTTATCCATTAACATAAGACTACTCCAGTGAAAGAAAAACCAGACTATTTTCCGTTCCTGAGAATACATATCATCAGGATAACAAATAATAAATCAATGTTTCGAAGAGACTATCCCAAGATTCTTCAAAAGTGATTACGGATAGAGAAAGAAATATCTGAGTTAGTATGAACATGTTCATTGTTGGCATCTCCTCACTAGTTATATATAATCCGTTTTTTTTTTTTCGAAATAATCGTAAAATGAGTGACACATACATCAACCCTATACTTCAATATGTTTCCTAGTTACGGACACACATATCGTTGTCCTACATACATCTGACTACGGAATGCGTAATTCCAATATCGGTCGTGTATGCTGTATGAATAATCTGCGTCAAAACAATCCCCTCTAATGAAGTCCGAAATCTTACGCATATCACTTCATTTAGTCTTACTAATACCGTAAAGAGAAATCAAGGAACTTTTAATTCTCTAAGAACAGAGAATATCTAAGCGATGGAGATCGACGTTATTCATATTCCTTTCTGTTTACTGACTTACAGAAGATAAGCCGCGGTGGAGTGGCCGAGCCCTCTAAAATGCCATGCAGCGGAGCGCGCAGTTCAAAATGTTCAAATGTTTGTATAGTCTATGGGACTTAACTACGGGGTCATCAGTCCCTAAACTTACAAACTACTTATGAACTACTTACGACCTAGGACGGCACAAATATCCATGCCCGAGGGGGGATTCGAACCCCCGACCGTAGTGGCCGGGCAGACCGTGACTGGAGCGCCTCAGTCTCCTCGGCCACCGCGCCCGGCTGAGCGCGCACTTGCTCGGCATCGGAGGTTACAGTCCTCCTTCGTAAATGTGTGTGTGTGTGTGTGTGTGTGTGTGTGTGTGTGTGTGTGTTGTCCGTAGCATAAGATAGTTGAAGTTGTATGCCTTGGGAGTGATAACCAAAGCAGTTAAGTCCATTGGATTTACAAACATTTGAATGAAGACAAAATCGAATTAAATTTATGAACTTCCTTAAAATTTCGACTGACCTGCAGATTAAAAGATAAGCTATATGCGTTAACACAACTTTAACTGCGGTGTTTTATTTTCGTTATCGTTTCGGGCTATTGTTCAACATAGTTCTTTATCCGGCATTTGTCAACAAAATTTTCTATTCCACGGCCAAAGTATTCTGCAAGGTTCTAGGTATTATCCACCTTAATGAAATTCGTTTTTAAACTGAATGCACGTTTGCAACGCCGATAAGAAGCACATTTTAGACTTAACATTTTAAGTAAACAGAATTTGCAGGCATATCCTATCTTCCTTTTTTTATAGGCGTGGGTGGGAGGGGTGGGGCGGGTAGAATTCTTAGCAGGGAAACTATGGTCAAATAACGCGAAGTTTTCAATAATGGCACAGACATTATCGTCGCCTTTGACCGGAAATATGTTAAAGACAAGGTTTTCAGGGAAATTCATAGGCTTCGATTGGGCAAAAGTAGTGAAGAAAATGATTGCAACTCGAAAAACGAATATCGCTGAGGCAAGTGCTCACCTGCATTGTTGGTGGGTGTGCTGATTGCTGCTGCTGCACTGGGCGATTGTGGTGCCGGACAGCAGCGAGGGGTGTCTCTTATACGGGTCGGAGCTGCTTGGCGGCGCTGCCAGAATGACGTCACAGGCGGGCTGCCCGCCCGCGTGCGACGGTCGTGAGTGGCGTGGCCACGGGTCACGGCCGTGGGGACACACCTGCCTCGTTACTCCACACATCGGCTGGGACGATTGGAAACCTACCGTCAATCAGGGTCGTAGGCGTTGTCTTATCACCTGCATCTAAGGTACCTGTTCAACATTCCTTATTTATTTACCATTTCATTGGAGAATCCTGCCGGAGAACGAGGTGGCAATTCTAAGAGTCATTGAAACTTCACCAAACCATGCTTCTTTGTACAATCCATCAACATACACAGAGAGTATACACAGAGTAAGAATTCACACCGCACATCTAATTTCTGACACTATAAGTAGGGTCCGAGCAGAATCGGGATGATGACACTAGTCACCAATACGTATCTTACCTAAAAAGTGAAACGCAGATGAATTGAAACGCAAAATAAACTATTTATTATTGGAATTAGTTTTACGCAAAATGTTTCTTTCTATTTGCCGAAATCCTAGAGATAACCGACAAAATATGATGACGAAATTACAAGAAATGAGTCTCAATAAAGCAATTAGACTGCATAAGATATAGACGATTTCGCAAACAATGTTGATGATTCGTGCTTGTACATTTTTTGGTACTTGCAACTCAGCATTACGATTTCTAATAACTTCACACGGTTACCACAAAACTGAAAGCAAGTTCCTGATTTTACGTTCTCTCTCTCTCTCTCTCTCTCTCTCTCTTTCACTGTACGTTCGAGAAAGGAATGACTAAGTACACAAAGAGAGAGAGGAGAAGATTCAGACAGAGAGGGAGAGGGAGAGAGAGAGAGAGAGAGAGAGAGAGAGAGAGAGAGAGAGAGAGAGAGAGAGAGATTGTAAAAGCCATATTCTTAAATCGAAATTTTAGAGTTGGTAGCTGCACGGGAGTAGCCGAGCGGTCTGGAGCGCCACGGTGTAGATGGCACGGCCTTCCGCGTCGGAGCTCCGAATCCTCCCTCGGGCATGGATGTTTGTGTTGTCTTTAGTATAAGCTAGTTCATATGTAGTTTGTAACTTTAGGGACTGATGAGCCCGCAGTGAAGTACCTTAAACTTTACAAACATTAGAACATTGAACAGAGTTGGTAAATTATCTCATCTTTTAGGTATGTTTCTGTACAAAACGAACAAACATATTTAGCCAATCCATTTTCTTACAAGAGTTAAGATTCTTCTTATCAGATATCTTCTCTCTCATTTTACTTTCATTCCACTTATGCACAGCATTGAAAAGCAGGATGCATATTTCGGAGTTGTAATTTCTGTACGAGGCTATGTTCACAAGAATGCATACGTTTAGTTTCCCATTCATTTCGCATCATACTGAGTCACAGCGAAGCGTGACCTGAGTTATATAGTTTCTTTAAGTACGACACTAAGCTGTTTCCCTATCCAGGTCAAGTTCTATTTTATAGTACAAACTTAGGAATATGTTCGCTTGTACACTTACAAACACTTTTTGACTGCTGCGTCCTTTTGAAAGTCTTTTTTTACTTTTAAAGATTTGTGCGTAGGCAGTAACCATACGGAAATTTGAAATCTGTTGTTCACGACCCACTGGTGGTGTTAATTGAAAGGTAACATTATATTCAGATTTCTTTTTTCGTATGTTACAGATAATAAATTTTTCAAAATTCTTGCCGCTCGAGATCCCCGAGGCCAAAGTCGTGGGCAATACCTATTGTGTGCATCAAACTGCAAACGTTCCCAGTCCAATAAGTTTTCTATTGCCACCGATTATACTTCTGTGGTTTAAAATATTCCTCTAGAAACAGATAGCGACTCACTCTTTGGCACTAGTGTGACTGGTGACCTTAACTAAGTGGCGTCAAGCCCTTTAGGAAAAGATTATATCTTTTAATAAAATTTAAAACTTCCGCGTCGCAGAGTTTTTAAAAATCGCTATTTGCGAAGGGAATTTTCTTGACCATGATGGGTTTCTGAATGATTACTGTTACCTTCATGATGATGTTCTAAATGTTTCTGGAAGTTAACACGGATATATTACATAATACCGTTCGGTCCCAGCATCTCTCGAATGTGTATTTATTCTTCTCTTTCACCTGGTACTCCCTCCTCTGTCCAAGCATTCCACCCTAATCTCTTCATTTCATTTTCATGAAGCTCAATACTTATAAAATCATATTTCGTGAAGTGCGTGTACTACATAATTTACCAGGCACTTTCAGTTCAATATCAGAAATTGTCTACGAAATTACTTTTGAATAGCGTTTGTGATAAAGACTAAATAAATTTGAAATTTGGGCTTCAAGAAGAGGTTTTTAATGAAGCGCCATTTTTATTATGTCGTAACACTGGAAATGTTTCATACTACGATATAATATTTAATGTAAATTCGAAAGTATGTCTCAATACTGTCTGTAAAATGTCTCGCGACTATTATTAACAGCGTGAAAAAATTATTAAATAGTAATGTTGTATTTTTAGTGCATGATCAGCGAAAGAGCTGTAAGAGAGATGTTTCTTTTCCTTTCGTCATTTCGTTGAGATTCTGAACGACAAAAACTTTCGTACAAGATTGGAATTATGTGTAAAGTCTCCTGCAAGTCGTTAAGTGCTCTCATTCTCAAATAGTATTTGAATAAAATACCTTTATCCACATTTCTCACGATGGCATAGTCCCTCTCTTGTCCGCGGTGGGGTGACTGAGAGGTCTAACGCTCCTCGCTGCGAAGCGCGCTGCTGCTCGCCGTCGGAGGTTCGAGCCCTCCCTTGGGTATGGTTGTATGTTTTGTCCTTAGCGTAAGTTAAAGTAGTTTGTAAGCCTAGGGACCAGTATGCGAAGCAGTGAAGTCCCTTAAGTTTACAAATATTAAACACATCGTTTCTCCTGAACCATTGATTCCTGACGGTAAGCCGTGGCGGAGTGGCAGAGCGCATTGAGGCGCTGTACTAGCATATGCGATGACGTTCCTCGTCGGAGATTCGAATCCTCCCTCAGACATGGATGTTTGTGTTGTCTTTAGTATAAGTTAGTTTATAAGTAGTTTGTAACTGTAGGAACTGATGACCTCGCAAATAAGTCTCACAAGCCTAACAAACATTTGAACATTTCCTGCCGGTAAACAATGTTATTCACTGACTAGAAATGTTCAAATGTTTGGCCTATTAGGATCTCGAACAAAAATTATATACAGTATGTAGAATTAAGTAACATTGCGTATGATAGTATACTACGTTTCAGCATGCTCCGTGGTGATTTTGTATGGCATGTTGCTATATGCTTACTTAACTATGGTCTCATTTTGCTCAAGTTTGTACGAAAAATGTGTGTGAAATATTACAGGACTTAACTGCCGAGGTCATCAGTCCCTAAGCATACACACTACACGCCCGATCCATAGACCGCGCAGCTACTCTGCGTGGTGTTCAAGTACCACAATAAATGTAACATTACCCATCATAAAAGTTGCGAGGAACGTCGTTTACACATTAGAAAACGGATTATAAAACAGCGAAATGTATACCATTTGTAACAGTTGGAATGAAAGCAGAGGATGTCAATCGAAAGACCAGTGTTCTGTATTTCACAAAACGAAGAATGGATTATAGGCAAGGAGATATGAAAGAACACGGTCTCATGGAGAGGACTGGTGGGCAGTAACAAAACCATAAATTAAAAGTGAAGGTACGCTGTCGACATAAACTAATAGATTTCATCATAGCACTTTGAGGTAACAGACCAAAAGGGAAACTGAGGTTATTATGTAAGAGAGGCGACAGGGAGTGAGAGAGAGAGAACACAACAATGAATAAATAAAGGACAAATCGTTTGCTTATTTTGTGAAGGGCAGAAGGTGTACTAATGGATGGAGGGGAGGAGAGACACTTCTTTGAAATAACATAAACTACTTTGACCGCGCCCACCTAAACTGATTACTCTGTATGCATGGAGGCTGGGTATAAGTGAAACGATAAAAATAGGATATTGAGTGAAAGGAGAAGAACTGAAAACTTGTCCCACGAGCGGGAATCGAACCCAGACTTCCATATTTACTTTAATTCAATACTTTTCCTTTCATTCAATGTCTTTCACATGTTGACACGGAAAAACGTATATAAATTTATAATAAAAACAGGATAATAAAGGAGCTGTAAATTTTAATTTTTTTTTTTAAAATCTCAGTCGTTATTTCTCTGCCATTGATTCTCGAGAAGCACGTTGATATAATGGACAACTGAACCTTAACGTGTAAGCTCTGATGTCTCAATCAAAATGACATCGACAAATCCCAGTATCCAACCTTTGAAATGGCAGAGACTGAAGTTCTCCCCCATCCTTTCCAGTTGGATAGTATGCTTCGCATGTAATCGCATTTTCGATGCGACATTGTATTAGAATCCACATTACTGTTTTTTTTCTTTATATATATACACACATTTGAGGTCATTGGTCCCTAGACTTAGAAACTTGTTAAACAAATTAAGGATCACACACACACACACACACACACACACACACACGCACACACACACACGCCCAAGGGAGGACTCGAACCTCACATGGGAACGGCAGCGCAGTCTGCATCAAGGCGCCCCATATCTCACGGCCGTTCGCGGCTAGGAGTCTGAAAAATGATTCGATGCCGTTTTATAATATCTTCAAACGCTGTTAAATGGCAACATCCAGGTGCAAAGTCGTCAAATTCCCTCGCATACTCAGTGTAAAATCGAACTGGTATCTCATCAGGTCCAGAGATCATTCCCGTATTGAGCTACTGCAATTGCTTTTCCGACATTTATTAATGTCTTTTCGTTCGTGCAATGGTACAGAGGTGGAACTACAGTGCGAGCTTCCTCTGTAAAACAGCTTTAGAAAAAGAAATTAATTATTTCGACCTTTTGTATGGCATCCTATCTTTCAACGCCATTATGGTCACAGACTGTCTGGATATCTCGTTTCGACCCGTTTGCCTAGTTGTCGTAGGACCAAAATTTCTTAACATTTTCTGCCACTTCGGTACACGAAATATTGCCCTCAAAGTTGTTGAACGCTTCTGACATTGCAGACATTACACTAATTTTGGCATCAACTAAATTTTGCTTTCGTTATGTTTATATTTGCAGTGAAGATCTCTTTGCTTAGGTCACGGTTTTCTAAGTCGGTTGTTAAACCGCGGTGGACCTTCCCCGTCTTTTATAATATTACTCGGAATGTACATATCTAACGTAATGACAGTACCTTTGAACTTCAACCATAGATGCTCGACATTGACAGTGTGAAAAAACGAGCAGTACTCTGTTCGTTTTCGGTTTGCCTAAATAAGAAGATCTTGCTACTTCTCGTGATTTTTCTATTAACAGCTGCATTATGATATAATCGACCGATGATCTACACTAACTGAATCGAATAGTTTGGGTCTGTCACCAGTAAGTCTAAAACGTCATCTCAACGAGTTGGCTGTGCATTTAACTTTTCGAATTATACACCACTTAGAACAATACTATTGGTTGCACTTGCACCTGCTTAAACACATTTACCGCCCACTCTATATTCTGTAAATTAAAATCTCCACCTAAAACTATAACATGACTACGAAATCTGCAAGATGTCTTTCCTCAGATGTTCGGCGACCACTGCTGCTCAGCAGGGTGTTCTATATAAACATCCGATGACCAATACGGAGCCAATTTTAACAAGGCTTGTTTCTCTTGATACAATAGTATTTTTGTCGCTACAAAAACGCCTGCCATTCGGCCTATCTCTATTGTATACGTTGAAGTCTGAGATTAGGATTTCATTACAATTGATATCTGGATTGAGCCACCCATTCTTTCTTAGAACTATGTGGGCAGTGTGACTATCTAAACATGACAGCAGTTCTAGGATTTCTGCATAGACGCTCCTGCACTTAACTATTCGAGTCCTTCCTCGGGTATGGATGTGTGTGTTGTTCGTAGGATAAGTCTACTTTTTTTTTTTAAACTTGGCTGTTATTGTCGGCGACAGTTAACAACGTCAATGTATGGCAGCCCTCGGTCGCAAATTAAAAATTGTTTAACCACCGTGCAGGCGTGCAGCCCATAGTGGCTAGCATTCTCTCAAAAATTCTTTTTAAACATCGTGACGTAATCTTTGTAGCTCAGTAGTATATTTTATGTGACTTGCTTTATTTTATATTTTCTGATGAAGGCAGTCTTAGTCATTGCCGAAACCAGGTTAAACAATTTTTAATTTGCCACCGAGGGCTGCTTTTTCATCCATTAGTTTAAGTAATTTGTTAAGTTTACGGGCATGCGCACTGCATTTAGGTCCCATAACATTATGAACATTTATAAATTTGAGTTAACTGTTACTATGTCAACCTTGTCGGCCTTTGTTCTGTTGTGTACAGTGCGTCTTAACCGGCTTCAGTAGGATTCCTCTATCCTAGAAGAAAAGTGAAGTACAGGTGCACGCCACACGTACTCCTAGTAGCTGCTTCGTGTATTTACCGCACGCCTGACCAAATGCACCCTTCATTTCTTTATCTGATAACGGTCGTGATATTTGAATCTAAGCCGGCCGCGGTGGTCGAGGGGACTGAGGCGCTCCAGTCACGGTCTGCACAGCCACTACGGGCATGGATATTTGTGCTGTCCTTAGTCTTAGCTAATTCATAAGTAGTTTGTAAGCTTAGGGACTGATGACCCCGTAGTTAAGTCCCATAAGTTCTACAAACACTTGAATTTTTTATTTGAATCTAAGATCGCCAAAGAATCGTCGGCACCTTTGATTTAAGCCTTCCACTGGAAAAGTGCTACACTATGAGCGAAGCTAGCTGTCTTAACCATATCTGCTACCCGCTTTAAGAAACTAAGGATGTCCTCTTGGTCAGAAATCATTTGTGCCGACTAGTGCAACGATCGCAGTCGCATGCGTCCAGACCCTCCATCGTAGCTGGACGAGACCCTAGGCAAGCAAATTGAGTGTACACTGACATTTTTTCCCGACCATCTCCATAAGGGGCAGCATCAGCCGCGTAACATTGAAGCTGTCATTCTTCTTCATCTGCCGACACCTCTCAAAAATCAGGACAGGCAGTCCTGGCTGAGCGGTATCATTAGCAGCGGACAACATCTCTACCGATGAGACATGAGGGAACAGCATTGCAGCCCGTTTCCAGGTTCGCCTTCCGCGCCAGAGTTTCGTGTGACTGCCACAGTTCGTTAGTCACCGATAGGCAACCGTTGACTGGCGGAACGTCGGAATCGGAAGTCGCAGTGCATCAATGACTGGAGGAGATGCAAAAGGACCAGAGGTACCCCACCTCAGGTGGCACTGCAGACCCTGGCAACAGCCTGTTGGCCTTGGCCGTAACAGTCTCCTGAATACTACAGTGACAGACCCTACCCATCACTGCCAACTTACTCGAAATTACCGCGAATAAAATCGTTGAAAGTAGACGCACAACCAAACTTTAAGAATTCATTACTAATAAAGCTGGTACTAGAATGACTGACTAGATAGCTGAAGGAATGGTCTCTGAATTGTTTTCAAATAACTGACGAAAATTCTACACATAATTGACTAAACCACGCGTGAATAAAGCTCTTAAAAACATATTCATCTACAGTAATTAACAACTGACTTAAATAATACGGAAATAATACGAAACTTCTTTAACGCCCGATGCTTCGCATGCACAGGCTGGCTGGTCTGCACCACTTGTTTCTTCCTCTTAATATAAATTTTCATAGATACAGCTTAAGTACAATCATAATGAAATGTTGTAATACTACTTGTAGCCACGGTAGGATGGCCGTGCGTATTGAGGCGCCATATTGCGCTGCGCGCTGCTGTTCGCCGTCGGGGGTTCGATTCGCCCCTCGGGCATGGGTGTTTGTGTTGTCCTTAACATAAGTTAGTCTAAATTAGTTTAATTGGTGTATAAGTCTTAGGGATTGGTGACCCAGTAGTTAAGTCTCTGAAGATTTACAAACATTTGAACATTTTATTTTACTACTTGTTACCCGCTGTGGCACCCATTAATAGTTGAATTTCGAAAACTACCCCAACAAGTGTCTTTAAAATTCACACCAAGTATGCAAATATCATTTTTTGTAATTCTGGTTTCAAATTTGGCTTAGTAGCAACGTATTTTCAAAAGAAATGTTTCATCCCCTATTTCACCCCTAAATGATTAATTTTCTGAAAACACCGGAACATTTGTCTTTTTAATTCTGACCAACAAAACATACACCAATTTATGTGGTTGTAGCTCCAAATTACCTTAATAGCAAAAGATTTTCGAAAACCATCCCCTCTCGAATTTAACACTCTTGATGGTTCAATTTCCAAAAATACCGAAATACAATTTTTTTTTAAATTGTAACGGACAATACAAATACCAATTTTTGCAGCTCCAGCTTCACAATTGTCTTGACAACAATGAGTTTTCGAAAATAATTTTTGATCCCCTATTTTATCCCCTTAGTTTTTGAATATACCGAAACTCGTGTCATTTTAATCCTGATCAAGAGTCCATATCCTACGTTTCGTAGTTATAGTTTGAAATTTGAGTTAACACCAACATATTTTTGAAATGCAATTTTTACATCCCATATTTCACCCCCTTATTGGTCCAATTTCAAAAATTCCGAAACAGGTGTCTTATAATTCGAACACCGATTCCAAATCCGAAATATTGTATATCTAACTTCAAAATTGAGTAAATAGCAACATTTCGAAAAAAATCCCCTCTCCAATTTACCCTCTTTGTGATTAAATTTCCAAAAATACGGAAACACGTATTTTTTAAGTTCTAACCAACAATACAAATATCAATTTTTGCAGCTTAAGCAACAGAATTTTCTGAATAACATCGTGTTTTCAAAAATAATTTTTCATCCCCTATTTTATCCTCTTACTTGTAGAATTTCCAAAAATACTGAAACTCATGGATTTTTTTTTTACTCATGACCACGATTCCATATCAGAAATTTCATTGTTGTGGCTTAAAATTTGACTTGACATTAACATATTTTTATATTTGAAAATAAATTTTTTGAATCCCCGATTTCACCCCCTTAATGGTTGAATTTCTAAAAATGTCGAACACGTGTCTTTTAAATTCGATCCCTCAATTACAATCCGAAATTTTGTAGTTCTAGCTTCAAAATTGCCTAAATAGCAACGTATTAAAAAGAAAAAGAAAAAAAGTTTAATCCTCTATTTCACCCCCTCACGGACGAAAAATGGCTTCTTAAATGACGCCTACAGAGTAAGATCAACACCCTCTACAAATTTCAAATTGGACTCGGCGATGATGAGTCAGTCAATGTCAGTCAGTCAGGACACTTCATTTTATATGCAGGGTGAGTCACCTAACATTACCGCTGGATGTATTTCGTGAACTACATCAAATACTGACGAACCGATTCCACAGACCGATCGTGCGGAGAGGGGCTAGTGTAATTGGTTAATACAAGCCATAAAAAAATACACGGAATTATGTTTTTTAACACATACCTAAGTTTTCTTAAATGCAACCCTGTCAGTTTTGTTAGCACATCTGAACATATAAACAAGTACATAATCAGTGCCATTTGTTGCATTGTAAATGTTAATTACACCCGGAGACATTGTAACCTAAAGTTGACTCTTGAAACCTCCGAAGTTGAGTTGCGTGTTGTAACAAACACGGACCAAGGTCGGAGAGCAGCATCTGCAGGAAGATGTTTACGATGACGACCGTGTTTACGAGTGAGGCTGTAGTGCACTGTTGTGGTTTGGTCTACCTGTCGAAGTGTCCGCATGTAATGCTTGCTGCTATTGTTATTCTGCATTCGTCTTTGCACGCATACTAACTGTAGTACACTGTGTTACCAGAAGTCTGTGACAGTGTAGTGTTGTAGGAACTGTGACCATGGTGTATATGAACTCTGAAAAGGCGAAAATGATATCTATGGCGAGTGTCGACAAAATGCAGCTGAAGCCTGCAGTGTGTATGCAGAACGGTACCCAGACAGAGAGAACGTGCCACACATTTCAAAACATACTACCAACTGTATGCAACAGGTATGGTCGTAGCATGCAAACGGGTCCGTAACAGGCCCGTCACAGGAGAAGAAGCGGGTGTAGTTCGTGTGTTAGCTGCTGTTGCCATGAACCCACACAGGAGTACACGGGTCATTGCGAGAGCCGGTGGACTGAGTCAAAGTAGTGTCATTCGCATACTGCATCGTCATCCGTTTCATGTTTCGCTACATCAGCAATTACATGGTGAGGACTTTAATCATCGAGTGAAATTCTGTCAATGGGAATTAACAGAGAATGCATTGCAGTTCTACCTGTTTACCGATGAAGCGGAGTTTCACAAACCACAGGGCAGTGAATCTACGTAACATGCATTACTGGTCCGTGGACAATACTTGCTGGCTCCGACAGGTAGAGCGACAGCGACCGTGGACTGTAAATGTATGGTGCGGAATCATTGGCGACCACCTCATTGGTCCTCACTTCATTGCAGGGGCCCAAACAGCTGCAACATACATCGCTTTTCTACAGAATGATCTGCCAACATTGCTCGAAAATGTCCCAATGGAAACGCGTCGAAGTATGTGGTATCAGCATGATGGTGCACCAGCACATTCCGCAATTAACACTAGGCTGACCCTTGACAGGATGTTCGACGGGCGTTTTATAGGACGTGGATGACGCATAAATTGGCTAGCCCATTCTTCTGATCTTACACCTCTGGACTTCTTTCTGTGGGGTACATTAAAGGAGAACGTGTAGCGTGATGTGTCTACAACCCCAGAGGATATGAAACAACGTATTGCAGCAGCCTGCGGCGACATTACACCAGATGTACTGTGGCGTGTACGACATTCATTACGCCATAGATTGCAATTGTGTGCAGCAAATGATGGCCACAAATTTGAACATCTATTGGCCTAACAAGTCGGGACGTGTGTACGTGTACCTCACCCCTCATGGTAATGTACATGTACGTCAGTGAAAAAGACCAATAAAGGTGTTAGTATGTGGACGTAATGTGCTGTTCTAGTATTTTCTGTACCTAAGGTACATCACCGTTCCCTTTGGATCTCTACTTAATTCGGTGCTCTCCGAAACACACGATCGAACAGCGGAGGAGTTGTACTCAAGCGTCAACTTTAGGTTACAATATTTCCGGAAGTAATTAACATTTTACAATGCAACAGACGGCACTGATTACGTAATTGTTTATATGTTCGGATGTGCTAATAAAACTAACGGGGTTACATTTCAAAAACGTAGGTTTGTGTTAAAAAATATACTTCCGTGCATTTTTTATGATTTGTATTAACCAATTACACTAGCCCCTCTCCTCACGTTCAGTCTGTGGAATCGGTTCGTCAGTATTTGATGTGATTTACGAAATATATCCAGCGGTAATGTTAGGTGATTCATCCTGTATAGATATTAGAACTCAGTAGGTGACTCGGGCGACATGTGGCACTAGATTGAGTGATAACTAAGTGAGGCAACAGTCGGACGTAAGGTTACTTGCTCGTGAAACATCTTAAAAAATCGATGTTTTGACTTTTCTGAAAACAATGGTGGTTAAAACATTTAAATTGGACTACAGGAAATTGTGCAGCCATGCCCTTGACTTTGTCGGAAGTTGTTATGCCTGCTAAAAAGCGTTTTGATTCGGGATATACTTTACGGAAATCAGTTTGGGCTCCCTTCTTCCATAAAACTTCTACTGGCGACAATTCACAGCATGCGCTTTGTGCCACTGGTGTAGGCTCATGGTGTAGGTACAAAAAAGCACTCAAAAATGGTCAGATTTATATACACCACCACTCCCTACCATTTGTAGTATTGGAAAAAAAAGTTCAAATGCTTGTATAGCTTAAGGGACTTAACTGCAGTGTCATCAGTCCCTAAACTTACAAACTACTTGCGAACTAGCTACCACTAAGGACGGCAAAAGTATCCATGCCCGAGGGGGGATTCGAACCTCCGACCGTAGTGGCCGGGCAGACCGTTGCTGGCGCGCCGCATTCCCCTCGGCCACCACGGCTGGCGTAGTATTGGAGGCAATGGAGCGTATATACATTGACAAAAGTGATACAAAAAAAAACCTCTTGTCACGATGCTTACATGGGAAAACACAAAACATGAACGAATGATTCAACCATTTAATATGGGAACGCCTGCCAAAATCAGTGTTAGTTGGGTTCAACGCCATGAGATTAGGCGTGTTAGACAATGTAATTGATTTTAATGATGGGGCAGTAAGCAGATGTGAAGTTTTAGAATTGCTATGAATATCTTCTGCGTTCAACATGAAACAATCACTGGTGGCAACTATTAAGCTGTGAGTGGCCCAAACTGAAAAGTTGGTTCTTAACTGAAGAAGTCAAGACAGCAAAGAAAAGCAAGAATAGAAAGACAGAAGATGAGGAACATATAAACCATGAAGAATATGGACTTGAAATGCATTCGAACCAACACAAGTGAGTTATAGATAAAATATATACCTTACATATAATTTCCCGACAATTACATTTTGTGACATGTTTATTTTATGCAAAAATAAACTAAATGAGCTAGAGATCTGAAATTGTTTGGAATGTTTGAGGATACTATTTGGAGAAAAGTAGACTACAGACACTAACCTGCTGTCTACAAGTTCAAAAATACCTTCTGATTAATTATAAAAATGTATCATTTGTTTTGAACTTCAAATGTAAATATTGCTATAATTAAAACTTGTGACTCAAATCACATAATTGTAGTCGACTTTCTAGATATAAATGTTCCTTATATATACCTAAAGTTTCAAGTGTCTAAGTAATTTAGTCAGTGCATAGAATCGAAGTATGAACCAGCAAAACAAGAAATCCATTTACAGGCCTTCACACACACACACACTCACAAACTAAAATGTTCAGTATGTGAATTAGTGAAACTATCTGTATATTGAATTGTTCAGAAAGGGAGATGAAACATTGTCCTGCAATTTTATTCTATTAAGAGTTAGAGGTTTTAAGCTACAGCTGTGTAAACGTTATGAAAATTTGTCGCATTTTTCCAGGCGCTCACAGGCAAGTTACCTTAACCTCTGTAACTCAAAAAGTGAATGTGGTCAATGTCATACTTAAGTGCACTCATATAATGGTTAACATTAGGCCATATCAGTCGATTTGAACTGAAGTACGGATTCCGATCGAACGTACGATCAAACTATACCGTCAAATCTGTGCGTTACAAATGGAGCGTATAATTGGTATGCGGGATTAAGGGGAAACTGCTACCCAAGGATAACGGAGTGTTTCCTCAGTACTACAGTTGTATGCAGAATGGTTCATGAAAAGCCGTAGGACAAGACACCACATTGATTCCGCCCCTTCAGTGGGATGATCAAAATCTCACTTGAAAGGCATTACAGAGCAGATCTGCTTCTTCTTCTACTCTGGTGCACCGGTGTAACACATCGTACACAGTCAGCAGTGAATATCCGTTCCGTTTACTACGCCATGAGCCTAACTTTGACTAATGTGAAGAAATAAGCTAGACGGAAATCGCATACGGGACGATGTCGCAGGGACATGATGTTTTCGGACGAATGCAGCTTGTGTTTGTTTGAAACGTATGGACCTAATTAGGTTTGCCGCAGACAGTGGGATCGAAATTAGTGACTCCATTAACACAGCGTCCATTCAACACTTTATGGTTTACGGAGATATAGGAAGAATCACAGCTGAGCAGTTAGGCCTACGTGACGGATATCCTGTAACCCGTAGCCGTAAATTTCTGCAAGAAACCCTTGAAAGAAAATCGATCCTTTAGAAAAGTGCGTGCTCATGTCGGATGTATGAGGTTGTGTAATCACTGATTGAAGGTGGAAAGCATGGATCGACATGGCTGACCGTGTCCACCTTTCGTTACCTCTATTTAAGATTTTAGGCAAATTGTGTGCATGGCAGTGATGGACTGCCTTGTCATATCCCAATAAATGTGGTTAGTTTCACAACAAGCAGTGTTCTCCTATACCATTCGATGTCTGTGCTTCGATGGACTGTGCTTCATTTACGACTGTGTCAACGCCACAAAGAACTAAAGATCAGTAAATTCGAATGTAATAACATTGATTTTAGCAGTGAATACCACTTCTGCGTACACCAACCATAATGGTATGGAGAAGCCATGGCTGTAGCGTATAGCCTTTTGCAAGACCATACTGGCCTGACACACGCCAGCAACACCACATAAACTTTGCCAATCTATGGAAGCAGCATGTACTTCTGTACTCCAACAAAACATCCAAAGTCACTTCGAATTAATGTCAAGATGTGTAGCAGTGACTATAGCCATAAATGGTGCCAACACGATGGAGGGATGACATCCTGTAGATATCGTAGTCAAGTTATAGTTTTAGGTGGAGATTTTAACTTACTGGTTATAGAGTGGGAGACAACCATGTAAGGCAGGTAGCAGGGACAATGGATCAAGCAGTTTTGTTCTTAGAGCTGTATTCAAAATTTACTTTGACCAGTTAAATGAAGAGCCGACCCGTTGGGATGAAGTATCACTGATTACAAATAGCAATCACCATCTCTCACAGTTCACTAAGGTGATAAATTTTCTGTCTTTTGATCTTTGCACAATGTCTCGTATCCCAAAGAAGTTCGTCTGTGACGTGTGTGGTCTTTCTTATATTAATTACAGCCAGCAGTTTAGCATACAGGTAATGTGTCAAAGCAGCAACGTCTAACAACTGTTTCATAAGGCACTGACGAAAGGTACAAGTTTTGAATTTTATTTATTTATCTGATTCCACGAGGCACTACTTCACAATACAATTTTGAATATTAAATTACGATCTCGTATAAATAATATCAACATCACTCTTGGTCGGTCCAGTACTCTGCCACCAGAATGGCATTGTCATTGACAGTGAACAAGTCTTGCACGTTACAATGTACACTAAGATTCTTGCACACTAGCAAGTGTTCAGAGTTCTGTCTCCCACTACACCAAAAAAGTTCATCGACACTGAAACCCCAGTTCTTTATATTACTTCGTCACTCCGGTTCTCAGCCTATTGAGGGTCTTCCAGGTCGCGTACGGAAGATGAAGTTGTGAGAAGGAAGCTTTTCCTCGATTTCAACCTTGATGGGAGGGCTGAATTCCAAGCATTGTTCCTTCTTTCCAATCTCCGCTGCTACTTGTATCCTTACATTTGGTGGTGGCATTCCGATGATTGAGAAAATATTACTGACAGGTGTGTGTATTAACCATCCAGTGACTAAGCATCCTGTCTCATTTAAGGCCACGTCAACTTTCTTAGTATGTGGTAGAGAGAAACACAGGGCAAGAGCGAATGAGATTGTTCCTAGCGCATATTTTCTGTTTGGTGTCCATGCAGTGCTCTTTGAAACTTAAAGAACGATCTAGCTTTACTCCCAAGTATGTTGGGTGATCACTGTGATTTAAAGTACGTCGATTCCAGGTGATGAACAGCTTTTTTCTTGCTTCCTTATTGTGCAGATGGAATGCACACATCACGGTTTTATCAGGATTTGGTTACAGGTAGTTGTCATCGTAGTAGACAGACAGTTCTTCGAGAGCAGATGTTAGCTTCAATTCTACTACTTCGAATGTTGACCCTTGAGCAGCTGTAGCTGTGTCATCTGCACAGATTAATGACTTGGTACCTGTGTTGAGTGGCAGGTCATTAGTATATTGACAGCATCCCGCCTACTCGTTGCTTCTTATTTCAGGGTGGAATGGGCTAACTAAAGTGTCCTGCCTCATATTGTTAGTGTTGTTCCGGCAGTGACTGACCAGGGAATTTATTTTGGTCCCTATAATCATGATAGTAGGGGTTCATCTTGAATTAATTTGCCCATGCTGGGTGGAGGTGTCTTTCACGGATCATGAACAAATACTGAGTCCGCGATCACGAGTATAAAACAGTAAAAGGAGAAGTAATATAACTAGCACAACGGATAAAGACTTTAGGAAATGAACCCACCGAGCATGCAGAGTGAGAAGAGATGTTGTTATGGGCATTACAAGATTTTTATTTATTTTATTTATTGTTGTTTTTTCTGTTCCATAGGACCCAATTGAGGAGTGAGACACCATGGTCATGGAACAAGTCAATACATTAATTGTTACACAAGAATGGTAATAGAAAAATTTTAAGTAGTCCTTTGCACACGACAATCTTAAGACAAAGTAAAAAGAATCAATAAAGAAGGAAAGTGATTTAGCTTAATTGTTTAACTTTTCTAGGAGTTCCTCGACAGAATAAAAGGAGTGAGCCATGAGGTAACTCTCCAATTTGGATTTGAAAGCGTGTGGATTAGTGCTAAGATTCTTTAGTTCTTGTGGCAGCTTATTGAAAATGGATGCTGCAGAATACTGTACCCCTTTCTGCACAATGGTTAAGATGGTGTGATGGTAATGTAGATTCGACATCTGTCTAGTATTCACCGAGTGAAAGCTACTAACTGTTGGGGATAAGCTGATATTATTAACAACAAACGACATTAAAGAAAAAACGTATTGTGACGTCAGTGTCAAAATTCCCAGACGACTGAAAAGGGGTCGACATGACATTGACGAACTTATACCACATATTGCTCCAACCACCCGTTTTTGAGCCAGAAATATCCTGTTTCCATCAGGCGAGTTACCCCAAAAAGCAATGTCGTACGTCATAAGTGAGTGAAAGTAAGCGTAATAGACAACTTTTCGTGTTGAAAAATCACTTATTTCAGATATTGATCTTATTGTAAATATAGCAGAATTTAGTTTTGGATCAAGATCCTGAACATGGGCTTTCCATGACAGCTTACTGTCTATACGAACACCTAGAAATTTGATCTGTTCAGTCTCACTTATCACATGCTCAATATGTGTCATCAAAATGTCAGCTTTCGTTAAATTATGTGTTAGAAATTGTAAAAACTGAGTTTTACTGTGATTTAACATCAACTTGTTTTCTACAAGCCATGAACTTATCTCTTGAACTGCATTTTTTGATACTGTGTCAATATTACGAGCAACATCCATCACTACCAAGCAGGTATCATCAGCTAACAAAAATATTTTACAGTCACCTGTTATACTCGAAGGCATATTATTTATATAAATACGAAACAACAATGGTCCCAAAACAGACCCTTGGGGCACCCCACACTTAATTGTGCCCCATTGGGATTGTACATCATAGACATTTTCTACACTGCGGAGAATTACCGTTCTGTTGTCTATTATTAAAGTAAGCTACTCCCCGTATACCATAATGTTTCAACTTCATAAACACATTGTCACAGAAGGTGTATGTGCACACAATGGGCAACTTATTTGATGACTAGGAGGTGTTTTGGCAGTTCAGTTTAGGGTAAATTGTAGAATACATTTAGTTTTACCAGGAAAATTTAATAGTAGATTAAATTGTTAGTCTCCCATCCTTCAAATACAGTTTACATTCGTTATACATTAAAATATGCCACCACCCTAGCTAGGTGACACAATCCGCATCTTTAAGTGGGTTAGAGGAGAATCAAAGGTACTGGTACTACAAACACGCACCATTAACACATAAGGGTCCTAAATAAAAATATAGGATATGAATTGGAATTAACTTTGAGCATGTCAGAAACGAGCCTTAGCTGGGAAGTAATACCATGATATAAGTAGCATTCGCCACTAGTTCACGATATTGGCCTAACGTCGACCCATGCGTACAATAACGTAGGTAACACGTGCCTAAATTTAATATCTCAACTAAGAAGGCGCTTCGTGCAATCTAATGTTGGAGCCCAGCGTGTCACGTGTCTACTCACCAGACTGCAGAGTGCCGGTTTCAAACAGCAACGGACAGCGGCCGCCTAGGGAACCTATAGAGGGGAGTTTCCAACCCCTGGGGTAGAAGAATTTTGCGGGGGCTACCGCCAACGCTCATCTCTGACCTGCCTAACGACTGTACAGTTAAGTTGGTAGGGGAACAAGCATAGGACGGAGCCTCTCTGTCGACTGCTGAAGGGAATTTCAATCTAGGGAATCACAACTCTTAACTGACTCTCCCCTTAGGTTAAGGTAGTGAGCGAACTGTATCAACCAGGTGCAATTTACAATTTATATGACCAACCTTTCACTTTCGTTCACTGAAGGCAGAGGCAAGAGACAAACATGAACTGAAACATGGTGGCATAACAAACTACCAGCACCATTACTCAAGTTCAGTAATTAAAAATAAATAAATAAATAAAATTTAAAAAAAATTAAAAGTGAAATAATACGATAGTTGAAAGAGGGTCCGATTGAACGCTTTCAATATATATTTTATAGCACTGGGGCCAGCACGAAACCCAGTTTACTGAGTCTGAGTTTTGAATAATAGAGTAATGATAGGGAGTTAATAATTGAAACATAATGTGTTGGAAAGAAATTTAATGAATGGTACAAAATCTTACAACAGTAGTCAACAAGGAACTGAGGTATAAATGAAAGTGTATTTCAACGATTCAGCTGAGCCTCGGTAGCTTAGTTGATGCGCACAAGCTCGGCCTGTTTGTAGGCATAGATGGGAGCGCCGGCAGGGTGCAGGTCCTGGTACTGGAAGCGCGCCAGGTAGCCAGGGGTGAGCGCTGGCTGCTGCAGGGCGGACGCCTCACTGGGGGTGGCACGCTGCTGCTGCTGTTGTTGGGAGGCGGCGGGGGCGGGGCCGTGGGCGTAGGCGATGCGCTGCAGGCGGCCGTCCGGCTGCAGCACATAGTACACGCCGCTCTCCTCGGCCTCGCGCAGAGCTGCAGAGGTGTACTGTGGGCAGAAGTAGTAACATGGTTGTAAGAGGGAAACAGAAACGTACATGTATTGGGAGAGCTAGTGTAGAGTGCAAATATATAAATTGTATACTCAGTTGCAAATTTGTTGAATTTATGTATTTGTTATCCCTATCATCAAAGAGGTCAATTAATGAAACTTGTATTCCTCAATCCAAGTGGATTTTGATTTTAAATATATGGGACTCGACTGCTTGGTTTGTTAGTCCCTAGCTTACAAAGCTTACATACTACTTAACCTAAGGTATACTAAACTAAGGACAACACAATCACCCATGCCCGAGGGGGGAAACGAACCCTCGACGTCGGACGGCCGTGCACACCGCAACATGGCGCGCCAGTGCGTGTTCGGCTAATCTGCCGTGGCTGGATTTTGATGCATGTTTCTATATGATCATGTGCTGCATTTGCTATTGCAGATGATTGGCACATAGTTTCTTGTACAACACCAAACCAAATGTCATCGACATAGTCTTGTCGAGTAAGGCGAATGAATAATCTTTGACGTCAGGTTTCACTATATGTTGCTTTCCGATTGATTGACACTCAGCATTGGAAATAACATTCTGCAGTCAAAACTAGCCAAGTTCCTTATCAGGAAGTTCACTTGAAATTTGTCAGTTTGCAAAACAATAGAACTCATTATGCAGATTGTTTTATTTGGCAATCACTACGTATTTACTGCTTCCCCACTTTCTGATAAATTGTTCAATTACGATCACAAAAGTGATCTAGCGGTATTGATTATATTTTGATAGTAGCAAATGATTTGGACCCAAACCAATCATTAAAATAAGAAGAATGAAATTGAGCTTGTTTGCACTTTCTTCTGCTATCAAATGAACGTTTGTTTGAACAATTCATTGTTTAAGCATTATCGAAATTATATGTTTTTGATCTTCCGTTATGTGAACCATCTTACAAATGCCCAGTCTATTATGCTATTAGAAAGCGATTTTTCAAATGTATAATCTAATTCTAAAGTTGGAATTAGTGACAAATCTCACAGATTTTGCAGGCTGAATTCGTAATTTGGAAAGTTATGCTTGAGTTTCACAAAATTATTACAAAAACTGTAATTATCGTGAAGTGCTGTACACTCTTTCGGGGCAGGCTTTTACACCAACCAACACAAATTTACTGTTAATAAAAGACCGTCTCGCTTTCAATGCATTTCGACTTTTTGGGGACATCATCTCTGATATTAAAATACTATTTGCATTAAAAAACTACCATAAAAATTCAGTGTTGTCCTGTCCCCATATTCTTTCATATAATTTGCTGATAAAATGAGCATATGCGGACAGAATGCATTGTTGGCTGGAGTACTAGACAAAATCCAAGTGTGTTTGCCTGATGTATCATTGTTTACAGCATATTGCCTTCGATACACTTCATTTGAATGCTAAGTACTATGTCAGCCTTTTACAGGCAGTTTCAAATTTCCAGTAAGACTATGTCCACAGCAAATGTCAGCTTTGTTCATATAGTGACACGTACCACTCCTCTTATGGTCTGTACTTTCACTTGAAATGTTACTGGTCCGTGACATATAAGTTCTGCAAACCATTTTGAAGAGGAAGCTCCTCTTAAACTTCTGGCAATGTGTTTCCCTGAAGCTTAGGCAGGCTCTTTTTTATGTGCCTATCTTTGATTGCAGCACATAGTTCATTCAATCTGAACTGAATTCACTTGACCGAATTATCATAATATTGTGAGTTTATAATAAATTATGTATTAATTTTGTGATAAGGTGGGGTTTTACAGTTGTCAAATACTTCTGAAATTTCATTATGGTTATCCATCTGCTGTTCATTGTTTTGCTCTCATTTAGCAGTTTCGATCATGGATCATTTTCAAGCCATAGAAGAGTGATAGCTTCTTTAACGTTGTTAGAATTTTTCATTTCAAATGTGATTATAAGAACCCAATAATGCATCGCTGTGACTTGAAAAGACTTGTTCATGAACCATGATGGAAAGCAGTAGCTGTGAGCAAAATAAATAGCAGCTGATAGTCTTCCAGAATAGAATAAAAGAATTGTGTATTGTCTTATGATATAAACGCACTTACTTGAGTTCGAAACGGGGTCCACTTCACAGGAACATATTTTCAATCATTTACTATCAAGTATAAAAAATTTAGCTACAAATAAAGATCAGTTTAAGAGGAGCATAAAAGACTTTCTAGTGGCCAACTCCTTCTACTCCATTAGTGAATATGTAAATTGTACCAAATGATGCATGTTATCGTTATTCATACTATAATAATATTATATTATCAGATAAAAAAACTTACAAATGTATCTGTATTTATATTATTAGTAATATCTATTATTCAGCTTGTAAATTTTGTTTCTTGACATGTTCCACATCCAGGAGGATCCCCTCACCATGGATCTACGTAACGAGAAACTAATCTAATCTAATCCCTCATCTGTGCAACATATCTGAGATGAGTCCTTATTCTTACTAACAAGATTGTGGAAAAACAAGATAATTTCTGAAAACGTTATCTTGTAATATCGATCTGTGGCGCACCATACTTACATTGTAAGGAGTAGGCTCTTCTGGTTTGGGCACCTCGGTGGTTGCAGCCTCGGTGGTTGTGGGGGCAGAGGTCGTGAATGTTGGCAGGTTGTAGGCTTCTGACAGCTGTGAGGCGTCCTGGTGAGGGATGAAGAACTGTGGCCCGAAGCTGGCGCCAGGGAATCCGGAGAACGGCTTCGGAGCTGTGAACGACGCCTGTGCCTTCGACTGGGCGAACGTTTGAGGCTGAGGCTGAGGCTGCGCCTGCAGGCGCTGGAACTGGGCCTGAGGTTGAGGCTGGCGGGAGGGCGCGCCGTAGCTGCGGGAGGGTGCCTCACCTGCTGCCATTGCAGCCAGTGACGTCACCGCGAGGACCAGTAGAGCCTGCAGCAGGTGACAGTACGGTCTCACGAGGGTGTCTCACAAACAAGTTTAAAACTAGGAAATTTCGCTACAGCCTATCCTACTGTCAATCGAACACCTGTTGTCGGCCGCAGTGGCCACGGGACTGCGGCGCGCCACTCACGGTCTGAACGGCCACTGCGAACGAGGGTTCGAATCCCCTCTCGGGCACGGATATTTGTGCCATTCTTAGAGTTAGCTAGTTCTTAAGTAGTTTGTAAGTTTAGGGACTGATGACCCCGTAGTTAAGTCCCATAAGCTATATAAACATTTGAACATTTCTGAACATATGCTGCGTTATTTATTGTTGCAAGGTGTCAGTGAGGTCGAAAGTAAAGAGGTAACAAATTAGTTTGTTCAAATTATTGATATTTATGTTATTGGTATATACGAGGCGCCTCCAGAAAGTAAGTTCCGTTTCAATTTAGCTCCGCTGCAGCGCTGCGATTGCAGTTCCGCACATGCGCTGTAGACGATGTGTTTCAAGGAGAAGAACGTGCCCCATTTGGAGATCGCTTTCAGTTACGTACGCTTTGTTGTGCTTGTTTGAAATGTCGGCGTTGATTGAAAATCCCGCCGACTGTGAAATCAGGTCGTTGATTCCGTTTCTGAATGCGACGAAAGTAAAACCAAGTGAAATTTATCTGCAAATTTGCGATGTTTACGGGCCAAATGGGATTAGTGATTCGATGGTGAGGAGATGGGTACGACAGTTCAATGGCGGGCTTAGTGATGTGCACGATGAAGAAGGAAGTGGGCGTCCACCTTTGTTACAGAAGAACTGGTTCACGCGATCGATGACAAGATAGAGAAAAACCGTAGGTTTACAATTAGTGCTCTCGCTATGGACTTCCCCCAAATGACGACGAACTGAAAGAAACTGTTTCCAACTGGTTGAAGAGACAGGCGGCAGATTTCTACGAAGAAGGTATACAAAACCCGGTGCCACGCTATGACAAATGCCTGCAAAATTTCGGCAGTTATGTGGGAAAGTAGTTAAGAGTTGTAGAATTTTGTGCAATAAAAATTTCTTCTGTATCTGTGTACAATTTCATTTTATTGCCAAACGGAACTTACTTTCTGGACGCGCCTCGTATATTAATCATCATACCAAAGGTGGGGAGGAAATATCATATGTACTCTGTTTGATACTTTTCAATCAGTACAATATACTTTTGAAATTCTGATAAGCATTTCTTTAGAAAATGTATTCTGTTTACAGTTTAATAACAATTTACGAACATCGTATTCTTAAAATTTTTCGTACTTTCTCAGTATGTACCTGCATCTTACTACTACATATTATTGAAAGTGTGTTTTTGTGATGCTACAATCATGATGTTGATCCAAAACCTTAAAAAGCAACTTGCTGGAATAAATCAACAACAATTACAAATTTTGTATTTCAGTATAATATATAGTGAGCACAAATTATTCCAGCCCCAATGATATTTCGAAGTATGAAAAAATTTGTTGGCAATGCGAGGGTTAAGTATCCGTGTCTGTAGATATTAGTAGTATTCTGTGACTATTGCAGATAATCGGTACAGTCATGCCGAATTTGAGGTAAAATCAGATTCGGTGGCTGCTTTGTACCTTCGGTACTGACTGCTTGAAGAGCTTGAGAAAGAGAAGAGCTGCTTCTGGGAACCGAAGAAATGCAGCGACAGTGGCGGTGAAACTGACAAAATCGATGAATCCCAAGGAAAACAGTCAGCTGTTTTATATCTGATGAAATGAGATACCGCAAGGAAAAAGTTTCTTAATAATACCATCGCATAATCATACTTCTATGAATTCCTGATGTAGGCTGTCTCAGAAACTGGAAAACCTAGCAATAATTTTCATCTCAATAAACGATATATTATACCCTTTAATGAGACAGAGCTCTTCGAGAACAAATTTTTCAGGCTGACGTTGATGTTCCACACATCTAACGTAAAAGAGCGCGGTCAATATCCGTAATAAGTCCAAGAGGGTTTCTAGTTTTGATCAATGGTAAAATCACAGTTAATATCTCAATATCTGAAAATTCTTGAAATCTAGAAAACGACTGATTTAAAAGTCTCCTGTCGCCTTCGACGAAAGCTGCAGCCTTTCTCTCAACTGTCAAACAGAATTTTATGAAGCCTGCAGAATATTGTTCTTTGGAATTGTATAATGGTTTATAATTGAACAAACTATTCACACGGTCGATGACCGATGTGTGAAACGTGATTGTTCATTTGCTAGAGGACGAACATTGTCTTAATTAGCTGCGTAGGCTGTCGTTTATAGAAACGCAAATTATTGCACCGCTTCCCGTTACTGGGATTGTGCACTCGAAAAATGAGCAGAAATACCATCTCCGTGGACAATGTTAGTAGAGTCCAGTTTATGTATTTATTTATACCTAAGCAAGTCGCGGAATCACATCAGAAATAAAACAACTGTTTCTACTGCCGATGATCCTACAATTTTCTTCCATTTTTATAAATGAGCTCTTTAGATTTCCGTGCAACCACAGCGGCTTCACCCAGGGATATACAGGAGTCGAATTACGTGATCTTAGCTCAGTTCGTGTGCGATAGTATACTAGCAGTATGTGAGGATGCTGGCGTAAACGACGGTCGAAATGTTGTAACCTGAGGGTACGAAATCCACCTTAATATGCGTCAAGAGTGTCAGTTATCATTCAGGGGAAAATCTGCGTTATCACATTACTTGATTAAATCAATTTGCCATGTACCTAAAGGTAAAGCAGTCAACAATCCGAAGATTGGTTTGAACTCCACAGTGCTTTACTAGGCATGGCCCTGTTTGGAGGTGGTATGCCGTTGCCTTCCTCCGACCTTCCAACTGACTTACCCAGCCAGTTATAAGGGGTCCTACAGTTTAACCACGGTCCTACTCGGTATTTTTCACATCAGCAACACTGCCAGAGGTGAAAGAAGTGTAAAATGACAGATAAAAATCCTAGGACCTAGTGGGGATCAAACCCGTAACCTTTGGATTTGTAGTCCGACACTCTACCACTGCGCTCCGGAGCCGCACACGACCTGTACGTAGTGACATTTTTAATATATGGCAGACGATTACATATCGTCATAGACCACAGTCTCATCCAGATGTCGGTAAACATGAAAAGGTTGAAGAAGAAGACGTAAGTTCTATCGGAACGGCATTTAAGTTGGTCTTTTACGTGTAGGGTAAGACATTCAATCAATATTAGTACGTAACTAATTCTCGAAAGTCAAAATCACACAATTGTTCAACTAAGTCTGGTATTGCGCGGGGTCAGTTCCAGGCAGTCCATATCGCTGAGAGAAGGTACTCACCTGCATTGTTGTTCGCTGTGCTTGTTGCTGCTGCTGCTGCACTGGGCGAGTGTGGTCCCAGACAGCAGCGCGGGGTGTCTTTATACTGGACGGAGCTTCTTGGCGGCGCTGCCAGAATGACGTCACAGGCGAGCTCCCCGTCCGCGTGCGACAGTCTCGTGTTGCGCGACCACGGGTCACGGCCGTAGGGCCCCACCTACCTCGTTACCTCACAGTAACTCACTTGCTGTGCTGTGCTGCACTCCATTGTAGTGGCCCGTACATGAAAGTTTGACAGCTCAACAGCACTGTTGAATACCATTAGTACCGATGTTTCTGTTGTAATCATAACGGAAGAAGTATTGGGGATTATGTCCCTTCGATTTAATTTACAGAAATGACAAATAATCTAGATGTGGACGACAGTGGGAGAAGAGGGGACGAGGTTGATTTAGCTCCACTAATTTAGACAATCCAGGGTCACAATTATTCCACCTCAGACAGTTCTGATTGTAGGTGTCTACACTCTTGCACAAAAGAAAAAAAAATGAGAAACCAGGGTACACGCAGTAGACAAAATTAAGGATATCTGCTAACATGGAAGAAAAAGGAATCAATTACGGGAAGATACTTATAATGATCTTATTTTCTGCTCAGCATTCTATGGTAGTGAATCATGGTCAGTGTGGACTCAAACAAGATGTTTGAGCTGTTGGGGCTAAAGCAGAATGTGACAATTAAGTATACTGATAATAAAAGTAATCAGTAGATTTCCGAAATAACTCTTGATGAAATGACCATATGGAAAACACTGACGAAGGGAAAGGGATGGGTGATACCTAATTTGCTAGAGGGAACAAAATGTTCAAATGTTTGTAATTCTATAGGACCAAACTTCGTGGTCATCAGTCCGTAGCTTACAAACTACTTAAACCTAGGTAAACTAACCTAAGGAAACACACACACCCATGCCCCAGGGAGGACTCGAACCTCCACAGCGAGCAACCGCGCGCTCCGCAGCGAGACGCTTTAGACCGCTCGGCTACTCCACCACGGCTAGAGGGAACAGTAGATGGTAAAAAGTGTAAGGAGAAACAGAGGTTGGTGTACATTAGGAAAATAACTGAAGTCTTAGGATGCTGGGGCAACTATTAAATGAACAGACTGGTACAGGAGAGGAATACTTAGCAAGCTGTATCAAAACACATTACCCTCCAAGCGATACGAACAGAGCTCCAATCTCATTTTGAAATCGCCTTGTATTATTTTTTATATAAAGTACCGGAATCAAATATATCTAATACCATAACTTATTTTGACATAAATTGTAAGTCGAAAATCAAACACTCTGTCTATTTATAAGGAAATTCTGACTATTTATAAGAAAACTGCGTTTTATGCAAGGTTTATTACAGTTCTATTACTAATAAGAGATTACAAACTTACAGTAGATATCCTAAATTCCTTCAGTAATCTACAGAAGAAGATTATCTTCACAACTGGACATGAACGAGATAAAAGCATCAATTTCATTGACGTGACGTAAACATCTGCAATGACCACGGTGTCGACGTGACTTGAAACCCTAATGTTTCTTCTTCTCGCACCTAAATATCGCAAAAAACAAAGACGCACCTACTTTGAAATCTATACAAAAAATGTCCACATATTATAGTCAAACTTCCCGCTATTCTTCTAAAGATGGATTATCATTATGTGCTGGACCGGATTTCGAACCTGGATGTACCGCTTTTCGACCCAAACGTGCTGAAATAGCAGAGGTTTATGGGAAACGACCACGAATAACGTAAGAAACTGCTGTCATTCTCGGTCCGGCACAAATTTTCCAGTCACAGAATGATGGTCCAATTGTATAAGAACAACGGTTTAGGGAGACTTCGTAAGTTTCTAATAAATCTCGTACATTCATATCTTACATACCTGCAGATCATCGGCAACGTCTATTTCTTTTGGGCATACAACGCACAACAAAAATGTAATGTCACTGTCCCCAATTCCTGCATCTCATCTATCCCAAATAGTCATAAACAGACAGTAATCAGATTAATGCTATATACGGTAGCTGAAATGTTACTATGCAAGAAAACCTGCAACAAGAAGAAAACACAGTGAAACCGATTGCAGTGGTCAATGTCAGTATTGGGCAAAGTGAAGAAAAATCCAGATAGAAGTCTACACACAGAAGGAGAAGACAAAAGCAGTTGTATATCAAACATACCACGCATTGCCACTATATAACAGAAAATTGCAAGTATTTCCTGAAAACAGAAAGAAAACTAGGATATAGTGAATGTAAGATAAAAAAAAGTAAAAACTAATATAAAGTATGATGATGACCCTTCAGCTTTGGAAAGCCCAAAACAACATGCTACAAACACCCCACAATTTCCTTCGACAAATGAGTCACTATTTTAACACCATCTGTTCAAAACATATCAAAACAAGCACAAAGACACACACACGTAGAACAAAATATAAAATACTCTGCTAGAAAAATACAGGGCATTAAACGGATGGATTTCAAGAACTAGAGGTATCTTCAAATTACAGTAAAAATTAAAATAAAACATTTAACGAAAAACAACAATAGTTGGTAAAATTTATTACAAAAACAAATATCTGTGTAGATTATGGGACTTAACTACGGTGTCATCAGTCCCTAAACTTACAAACTACTTATGAACTAACTAATGCTAAGGACGGCACAAATGTCCATGCCCGAGGGGGGATTCTAACCCCCGACCGTGGTGGCCGTGCACACCGTGACTGGAGCGCCTCAGTCCCCTCGGCCACCGCGACCGGCAAAATTTATTACATGCTCGGTACATAAACGAAAATGTTAACACGTGAAAATAAGGATTATTGTAAATATCTATAAGATACATTAGCAAGTTTGAAGAAGATGGTTAAGAAGAAATTCCTCTGTAATCAATGGATTACACTCAACCTAGAGGCTACAGGACGCCCTTTAAGAGACTGGAAATGCGCAGGTAAACGCGTATGTGTGAGTGACGACTGCCATATTCCCTCACCAAATATAAAATTTTGTACATTACTGATGTGTATTTTACCATTCTTTATTATTCATTATGTTCTGAAACCTACGGTAATGTGTTAACTTCAGGTTTTCTTTCTTTGCATAATATGACTATTATAAAAGTTCTCACACTAAATAGTACTCACTAATTGACGTTTAAAAAATTACAGCCTGCCATTTTTAGCAACTTCACATGCCTCTTACACTCTTCTACAATCTATATTTCAAATTCGTAAATATTATCTCAACTGCAAAATTAAACATTTGGTGCGGTAAGTTTGGGGCACTGCCATTAGTAGTATATGCCCCTCTGCCAGTTTGGTAGTGTATATCTGTGATGGGTGCCCGCCTTATATACGTTTGTTATCTAAAGCTAAAAGAAAATCATTGAAGCACTTTGACTACATGCTTTTGTTTGTTATTCTCTGGGCATACTGTGCTCGGATTCCTGGCCGCGCGGGAGTATCCGAGAAGTCTGGAGCGCCACGTTACTGATCGCGCGATCTCCCACGTTGGACATTCGAATCCTCCCTTGGGAATGGATGTGTGTGTTGTCCTTAGGTTAGTTTAACTTAGTTGAAATAGTTTGTAAGACTAGGGACTGAAGACCAATGCAGTTTGGTACAATAGGATTACAAATATTTGAACATTTTGATTTCGGAGTCATGCTCAAATAGATGGTAATGATTCCGCCCTTAACTAACATAAGGATGGGCAATGTGATAAAATTCCAAGTCTTTTACAAATCTAAGTAACAATAACAGAACGATGCAGAACGTCACACAACATGATACCAAAAATACGCGGAGTAGCACAGAGTATTCAAAAAGGGTAGTTATTTCTCAAAAAATGTTGTGCTAACTAGAAATAAAGATTAATCATGTTTAGTAGTAGAGGAGTTTACATCACGGTGACTGTATAAAGCACCGCAAATTATGAAGAACTGAATTGTAAAAACAGTATTTATGTATTACTAGAAATTATACTACAATAGTGGACTCCTAACCATTAAAATTGCTACACCACGAAGATGACGTGCTACAGACGTGAAATGTAACCGACTGGAAGAAGATGCTGTGATATGCCAATGATTAGCTTTTCAGAGCATTCACACAAGGTTGGCGCTGATGGCGACACCTACAAATTGCTGACATGAGGAAAGTTTCCAACCGATTTCTCATACACAAACATCAGTTGCCCGGCGTTGCCTGGAGAAACATTGTTGTTCAATGTACGAACGTAGGCTTTCGCGGTCATTATTGTTAACGTAAAAATTCTTCTGAGCTATTCGCCGCGTCAACGTTGCAGGATCCTTCCTCAGGAAATACTGACTTGTTACCTCCTTGTTCAGGTCTTATAAAGCGTGTACTGTCTGACCAGTTAATTGTGATTGGTGTTTCTGATAGGTGGAAATAGGAAAGGAAGATGCGCTTTATTGGTGTTTGCATCAGTGATTCATATTGGTGGAAAACAGGAAGTTGTACGCATGCGCGCTCTTGGTCATCAACGGCGGCAACCGCGGCAACTGGGTAGTGATGAAGTTGCCACGCTGTCAGGAACGCCCATCTGCGGCCTGAGGGCCCGTTGTACCGCTCGCCGCGAAGCGTCGCCGTGTTGTCAACACCGGAAGCCAAGAAGGTGAGAGTGTGTACATCTACATCTACATACATACTCCGCAATCCACCGAAAGGTGCGTGGCGGAGGGTACACTGTACCACTACTAGGCATTTCCTTTCCTATTCCACTCCCAAATAGAACGAGGAAAAAAAGAATGCCTACATGCCTCCGTAAGAGTCCTAAATTCCTTTATTTTGTCTTTGTGATCACTACGCGAAATGTAAGTAGGCAGCAGCAATATCGTGCTATACTCAGCTTCAAACTCCGGCCCTCTAAATTTCCTCAACAGAATTTCACGAAAAGAACGTCGTCTTTCCTCCCATGATCCCCAATTGAGTTGCCGGAGCATTTCCGTGACACTCGCACATTGGTCGAACCTACCAGTAACAAACCTAGCTGCTCGTCTCTGAACCGCCTCGATGTTTTCCTTTAAACTGATCTAGTGCGGGTGCCAAACACTTGAGCAATACTCAAGACGTGGTAGTACAATTGTTTTATACGCTGTGTCCTTTTCAGGTGAAGTACATTTTTCCAAAATTCTCCCAATAAACCGAAGTCGGCTGTCCGCCTTACTCACAACTGTCCTTACATGTTCGTTCCATTTCATATCGCTCTGTAATGTTACGCCTAGATATTTGAACGACGCGACAGCATCAAGAAGCTCACTACTAATGCCGTATTTTAACATTATGAGATTGTTCTTCCTACTCATGCATATCACCTTACATCTTTCTACACTGAGAGCTAGCATTCTTCGCACCAAATAAAAAAATTTTCTAAGTCATCTTGTATGCTATTATAGTGAGTTAAACACGACACCTTCCCATACACCACAGCATCATCAGCAAACAGCCGCAAATTATAACTTACTCTGTACATCAGATCATTTATATAGATAATAATAGCGGTCCTATCACACTCCCCTGGGGCACGCCTGACGATACACTCGTCTCTTATAAACACTGGCCGTCGAGAACAACGTACTGCGTTCTATTACTTAGGAAGTCTTCTAGCCATTCACAAATCTGTGAACCTATTCCATAAGCTCGTATCTTCGTTAGCAGTCTGCAGTGTGGCACCGCGTCGAACGTCTTTTTGAAGTCTTCATCCATGACTCGCAAAATGTCATGTGAGAAAAGGGCAAGCTGAGTTGAACGATGTTGCCTAAACCCGAGCTGATTCACAGAAAGAAGCTTTTCCGTTTCAAGAAAAGTTACTATATTCGAATTGAGAATATGCTCCAAAACTCTACAAGAAACTGATGTCAATGATATTGTACCCGTCTTCCCTGTTCATTTTGTAAGGGTGTTCACTGATCTCGATTCCTTCATGAATTTTTCTCTTCGTTTTAAATGGCTGTTTAAAGAGCACTTGTACGTCCTTGAAGTTTATATTATGGTTGCGCTCTTCCTCGTGTTCTGCAACCGCTGACTTGCTGTGCTGTTTTAGACGTATGTACCTCTCATGTTCTGCCATTCGTACATGGATAGGCCTTCGTGTTTCTCCTATGTATACTGTTCCACATACGCAGTTTATTTTATACACACCAGCAGCATTCGGCTTTTCTATGGGATCCTTAGTTGATGTGAGGATATCTTTTATTCTGTTATTGCTGGGAAAAAAAAAAGTTTGATGCTAGCTCGTCGTAATATTTTTCCAATGCGTTCACTAGTTCCCTTAATGTATGGAAAACGTGCTATCGGTAAGTCTTCGACTTCTGTGTCGTTTGCCTTGGTTCGCCGTGGTTTTAAGGCTTTCTGGATGCTTTTGTCGCTATATCCATTGGCATGGAATGTCGATCGCAACATGGTGAGTTCTTCGTCCAAATTATTGTCATCCCTGATTCGTTGAGCCCTGGTGACTCTAGTGTGCGTAGAAGAGAATTCCTTTGCGCCGGATGGTGATGAGACTGCGCGTGCAAGTACCAGTTGGTGTGGGTTGGTTTCCTGTGTACTTTATGTCCTAGTGTGCCTGTTGCTGTTTGGTACACTAGTTAGTCCAGAAAAGGGATGGAAATATCTTTTTCTATTTACACGGTGAATTTTATTTTCTCATGCTGGCTGTTGAGATGTTGAAGGAATTCAGCTAACTTTTCCTTTCCATGTGGCCATATAATGAAGGTGTCGTCGACATACCTAAGCCAGTACTTTGGTCGTAAAGGTGCTGAGTTCAAAGCTGTCTCCTCCAAAGCCTCCATGCAGATGTCTGCTGCTACAGGTAACAATGGGAAAGCCCATGAGTACTCCGTCCGTCTGCTCATAGAAACTGCCTTGCCACCTGAAATAGGTAGACGTCAGGCAGTGTTTCACTAATTCACAGATGTCTGGTGGTGGCGATCCTGTAACTGGGCCACCGTGTCCTCCACAGGAACGTTTGTGAAGAGTGATTCCACGTCGGAGCTCACCATCAAATAGGTGGGAGAGATGCACATGTTCTTAATAAGTTCAATAAAATGTTCAGAGTTCTTCATGTATGAGCTTGTGTTGCCAACATGCTTGTGTAGTTTTTCGGCTAGATGATTTTCTGTGAAGTATGTAGGTGAATTAATGCTGCTGACTATAGGATGTAATTGTCAGAGGTTTTTATGAACCTTAGGTACCCCATAAATCCAGGGTGCTACTGGTACGTTCGGGATCAGTGTCCTGGCCGTTTCAAAATCAATTCTTGACTTCATTATAAGAGCCTGCGTCTTTCTCACTATCTTGTCCGTTGGGTCACCTTTTAACTCCCGGTAGATTGGTTAATTTAGAAGATCTTTCGTCTTAGTTTCATACTGTGCCGTGTCCAATACGAGTGTGGCATTTCTTTTGTGTTCCTGTAAGACGACAATGTCTTTGTTTTTCTTTATTTCCATCACAGTTCTGTGTTCTTCATGTGAAATGTTCTTTTTGGGAGTTTGTCGCGTAGAAGTACTCTGGAGGTTTCTTGCCTCACTAGTTCTGCTTTACCTTGCGGTAAGTTTTGTAGGGATGCTTCAACACTATTATATCTTCACACGGTAGTCGAGTCGGTGTTAAAGCGAAGTTTAGTCCTTTCTTCAACATATTCATGCCGTCTTCGCTGATTACGTGTGAAGAACGATTGATCACAGTTCATGCAGCAGATGTTCTTGGATATTGTTTTTCAGTTTTCCGAAGTAAAGCTTCAGACTTCCGTTTGTGCTAATCGTTTATCTTATCTGAGACAGTACTGGCTTGCCTGTAAGTGATTTCATCCACTTTCTCCCAATCTGAAGCTGATAAGTTCGATGTTAGCCAGTAATGTGTTTGCATCAGGTTAGCATCATTGTAAACAAGACTTTTGCGAGTATGCTGAATTCTCTCTCTTAAGAGAGCCATGCTGGTGCGCTTCAGAATGCCTGTTGCTTTGCTGTTCCTGATGGAATAACGTATTTACAAGAACTTTGCGATGATTTCCTTCTCCCTGCATCTCTTCAGAAAGGCGAGGTCATTCAACATCTTCCCTTTCTTCGTCCTCAGGAGTTCAAGTCTGGCAAGAACATCTGCTGCACGAAATGTGATCAATCTTTCTTCACACGTAATCAGCGTAGCCGGCATGATTGTGTTGGAGAAAGGATGGAGGAGACATCTTTGAACTCGGCACCTTTACGACCAAAGTACTGGCTTATGTATGTCGACGACACCTTCATTATATGGCCACACGGAAGGAAAAGTTAGCTGAATCCCTTGAACATCTCAACATCCAGCATGAGAAAATAAAATTCACCGTAGAAATAGAAAAAGATGGATCCATCCCTTTTCTGGACGTTCTAGTTTACAAAACAGCAACAGGCACACTAGGCCATACAGTGCACAGGAAACCAACCCACACCAACCGGTACTTACACGCGCAGTCTCATCACCATCCGGCGCAAAAGAGCTCAGTTTTACGCACACTAGTCACCAGGGCACAACGGATCAGTGATGACAATAATTTGGACGAAGAAGTCACCAAGTTGCCAACGACATTCCATGCCAATGGTTATAGCGACGGAAGCATCCAGAAAGCCATAAAACCACGGCGAACCAAGGAAAACGACACAGAAGTCGAGGAATTACCGGTAGCACGTTTTTTTTTTTTTTTTTTTTTTTTTTTTTTTTTTTTTTTTTTTTAATGTTTGTTAAGCTTATGGGACTTAACTACGGGGTCATCAGTCCCAAAACTTACAAACTACTTACGAACTAGGACGGCACAAATATCCATGCCCGAGGGGGGATTCGAACCCCCGACCGTTGTGGCCGTGCTGAATGTGACTGGAGCGCCTCAGTCACCTCGGCCACCGCGGCCGGCTAGCACGTTTTTCATACATTAAGGGAACTAGTGAACGAATTGGAAAAAGTATTACGACGAGCTAGCATCAAACCTGTATTTTTTTTTTCAGCAATAACAGAATAAAAGATATCCTCACATCAATTAAGGATCCCATAGAAAAGCCGAATGCTGCTGGTGTGCATAAAATAAACTTCGGATGTGGAACAGTATGCATAGGAGAAACACGAAGGCCTATCCGTGTACGAATGGCAGAACATGAGAGGTACATACGTCTAAAACAGCACAGCAAGTCAGCGGTTGCAGAACACGAGGAAGAGCGCAACCATAATATAAACTTCAAGGAGGTACAAGTGCTCTTTAAACAGCCATTTAAAATGAGAGAAAAATTCGTGAAGCAATCGAGATCAGTAAACACCCCTACAACATGAACAGAGAAGTCTGGTACAAACTCTCATCGTCTTGGCTTCCGGTGTTGATAACACGGCGACGCTTCGCAGCGAGCGATACAACGGGCTCTCGGGTCGTAGTTGGGCGTTCCTGACAGCTTGGCAACTTCATCTCTACCCAGAAGAACTAAGCCGACCGTTCGGTTGCCGCCGTTGATGGCCAAGAGCGCCCATGCCTACAACTTTCTGTTTTCCACCAATAGGAAATACCTATATAAACATCAATAAAGCGCATTGCAAACACCAATCAAAACTAACTGATAAGACAGTAGACACTTCTTAAGACCAGCGCAAGGAGGTAACAAGTCAGTATTTCCTGAGGAAAGATCCTGCAACGGATCCGAAACGTTGGAAAGATTTTATTATAATGACGAGGCAAATAGCTCAGAAGTATTTTAATGTTGTTGTTCTAGATTTACATTGTAGTTCCCGGAAATCTGCTGGTAACAAATCGTATCTAAAATGACATCGTTTCAAAAGTTTCTCGATTTTTGATATAATGAGAGAAGACACTAAATACGGAGTTCCATTTACAATACAGTGGCTGAAAAGTTCTGTTTATCAAGTGAAAACCAACTCCTAAGTTGTCACGTTCCATTCCACGGAGCAAAAATCTAACATGACAGACCCCTCGTTTCACGCTTTGTAGGGTAGTGGGACGTGGCATTCCACACTGTGGAGACACCACGTCCTCCACGTCCCGTTAGAGGACGGCATAATGACCACCGTCCATAGTTGTTGTGACAGCATCCGTTTTCTGGTCTGACAAGGAGACCACATGGGTATCGCAGTATAGAATGTCTTTATATTTATGGTACCTGAAGTTCAGACCTTAATTAACAACCAGCCAATGCCATTCGACTAAACTCTCAAAAACTTTCGAGAAAATCGACTTTAAATTTTTGCAAAGAACACGTAAGGACTAAGTACCAATAAATAAAACCGTAGCAGCATCTCTGTTCGTGTAGGTCTGGTGGTAGCGCTCTGGTCTTCCAACACTGGGGTCGGTGATTCGAATCCTGTCGTGGAAATTTTTTTTCGCCTTCTGATCAAACAAGTTTAATATCTAAAGGTAATTTTTATGAAAAGTGCAGCTGTTTTTGTTTATTCCTAATTTTCTATATTTTATAGCAGGTTGTTAATAATGATTGTCAATCAAAAAACGTAAGTTAAATTTTTTACAGTATTGGCTTGATTATTAGTTGACGGCGGTAGTCTCTGATTGTTCAGTTTGTGAAGAGCTACGGCACTATATTTGTAAAGTCATCTCCCTAGCTGCTAATGGCTTTCCAAGAAGCTACCCTACTCAACCATCGTTTTACATGACGACAAGTATTTCAAATCGTCTGTTGTTGTGGTCTTCAGTCCGGAGACTGGTTTGATGCAGCTCTCCACAATACTCTATCCTGAGCAAGCCTCTTCATCTCCACATAAGAACGGCAATCTACATCTGTCTAAATCTGCTTACTGTATCCATCTCTTGGTCTTCCTCTGCGATTTTTACCCAACACACTCCCCTCCAACGCTAAATTCGCAATTCATTTAATGTCTAGGAATGTGTCCTACCAATCTATTCCTTCTTTTAATCAAGGTATGCCAGAAATTTCTTTTCTCCCCAATTCTGTTCAGTACCTCCTCATTAGTTACGCGATCCACCCACCTAATCTTCAGCATTCTTCTGTAGTACCATATTTCAAAAGCCTCAATCCTCTTCCTGTCCGCACTGTTTATCGTCCATTCTCACTCCCATACAAGGCAACACTCCATACAAATGACTTCAGAAAGGACTTCCTTAGACTTAAATCAATACTCGGTGTTAACAAATTTCTCTTTTTCAAGAACGCTTTTCTACCCATTGCCATTCTGCATTTTATATCCGCTGTACTGCTACCATCATTTGTTTTTTTACTGCCCAAGTAACACAACTCATCTACCTCCTTTATTGCTTCGTTTCCCAATCTAATTCCTTCAGAATCATCTGATTTTCTTACACTGCACTCCATTACCCTAGTTTTTCTCTTGTTAATGTTCATCTTATATGCACCTTTCAGCACACTCTCCATTCCGCTCAATTGCTCTTCCAGGTCCTTTGCTGTATCTGACAGAATTACTATGTCATTGGCAAAACGCAATGTTTTTAATTCTTCACCCTGAACTTTAATTCCTTCTCCAAATTTCTCCTTGCTTTCCTTTATAGCTTGCTCAATGTAAAAATTGAATAACAATGGAGAAAGACTACAACCCTGTCTTACTCCTTTCCAACCACTGCATCCCTTTCATGCCCTTCAACTCTGACAACCGCTGTCTGGTTTTTGTACAAGCTGTAAATAACCTTACGCTCCCTATATTTTACTCCTGCTTGCTCCAGAACTTGAAAGAGTTTATTCCAATCAACATTGTCAAAAGCCTTCTCCAAATCTACAAAAGCTAGAAATGTAGGTTTGCCTTTTCTTAATCTATCTTCTTGGATAAGCCGTAAAGTGAGTATTGCCTCCCATGTTCCTACATTTCTCCTGAACCCAAACTGATCTTCCCCGAGGTCGGCTTCTACAGCTTCGTGTTAATATTTTGCAACCATGACTTATTAAACTGATGGTTCTGTAGTTTTCGCATCTGTCTGCACCTGCTTTCTTTGGAATGGGGTTATAACATTTTTCTTAAAGTCTGATGGTACTTCGCCTGTCTCATACATCTTATAAACCAGGCGAAACAGGTTTGTCATGGCTGGTTCTCCCAGAGACGTCAGTAGCTCTGAGGGAATATCATCTACTCCAGTGGCCTTGTTTCGACTTAGGTCTTTCAGGGCTCTGTCAAATTCTTCTACCAGTACATTATCTCCTATTTCATCTTCATCTACATCCTCTTCCCTTCCTACAATATTGTCTTTAAGTTCATTTCCTTTGCTGAGTCCCTCTATATACTCTTTCCACTTTTCAGTCTTCCCTTCTTTGCTGAGAAACGGTTTTCCATCAGTATCCTTGATATTCAAAGAGCTGTTTTTCTTATCTCCAAATGTTTCTTTTATTTTCCTGTAGGCTTCCTATTTATACATTCTTCTACATCCTTGCATTTGGCTTCTAGCCACTCCTGCTTAGCCATTTTGCACTTCCTGTCAATCTCATTTCTTAGTCGCCTGTACTCCATTTTGCCTGTTTCATTTACTGCATTTTTATATTTTCTCCTTTCATCTATTAAATTTAGTATCTCCTGTAATATCCAAGGATTTTTTGTAGGTCTTGCCTTCCTACTTATTTTGTCCTCTGCTACCTTCACTATTTCATCTCTCAATTTTACCCATCCCTCCCCTACTGTTATATTTTCCCCTGTTTCTGTCAATTGTTGCCTAAAGCTTCCTCTGAAATTCTTAATAACATCAGGTTCCTTCAATTTATCCAGGTCCCATCTCCTTATTTTCCTACCATTTTGTAGTTTCTTCAGTTTCAGCCTACAGTTTATAACCAACAAGTTATGTTCAGTCTATATCTGCCCCTGGGTATGTCTTACACTGTAAAACCTGGTTCCGAAATCTGTGTCTTACCATTATAAAATCTATCTGGTATCTCCCGGTGTCTCCTGGTCTCTTCCACGTATACAACCTTCTTTTGTGATTCTTGAACCAGGTGTTTGTTATAACTAAATTATGTTCTGTGCAAAATTCTACCAGGCGGCTTCCTCTTTCATTCCTTTTGCCCAGACCATATTCACCTACTATCTTCCCTTCCCTTCCTTGTCCTACTACCGAATTCCAGCCTCCCATAACAATTAAGTTTTCCTCTCCCTTAATTGTCTGAATAATTTCCTTTAGCTCCTCATATATTTCTTCGAATTCCTCATCATCGGCAGAGCTAGTTGGCATATAAACCTGTACTAATGTTGTCAGTGTTGCCTTCGTATCTATCTTGACAGTGATAATGCGATCACTGTGCTGGTCATAGTAGCTTACCCGCATTCCTATTTTCTTATTCATTATCAATCCTACTCCTGTGATATCCCCAATTGATTTTGTATTTATAATTCTGTACTCACCTTACCAGAAATCCTTTTCATCCTGCCACCGAACTTCACTAATCCCTACTACATCTGACTTCAACCTATCCATTTCCCTTTTTAAATGTTCTAATTTTCCTACTCGATTAAGGGATCTAACATTCCACGCTCCGACCCGTAGAATGCCAGTATTGTCTTTCCTGATGATCACATCCTCCTGAGTAGTCTCCGCCCGGAGATCCGAATGGGGGACTATTTTACCTCCGGAATATTTTACCCGAGAGGATGCCATCATCATATGTTCATACAGTAGAGCTGCATGTCGTCGGGAAAAATAACGGCTTTAGTTTCCCCTTGCTTTCAGCCGTTCGCAGTAACTGTGTGGCAAAGCCACATTAGCTGATGTTACAAGGCCAGCTCAGTCAATCATCCAGACTGTTGCCCCTGTAACTACTGAAAACGCTGCTGCCCCTCTTCAGGAACCACACGTTTGTCTTGCCTCTCCACAGATACCCCTCCGCTGTCGTTGTACCTACGGTACGGCTATCTTTATCGTTGAGGCCCGCAAGCCACCCCACCAGGGCAATGTCTGTGGTTCATGGGAGTACATACACATAAACAAAAACTGACACAACAAGTGGAATTAGAGATCCAAAAATATTTTATTTAAGTGAATAGGAAATTGAAAAGAATAATAATAATAATAAAATAAATAAATAAATAAAATTGTATGTACCAATGGAATTCGAACCTACTACTCTGGTTATGAAGCCAGTACGCTACCAACTGATCTAAACCAACAAATGCTGCAACAATTTTAATTCCTGACACTTCCGTACACTTTGCAAAATTTCAAAGTCGATTTTCTCAAGAATTATTGAGAGTTGCACCAAATGGCTTTGGCTGATTGTTATTGAAGTTTGGAACTTCACGTACCACAAATATAAAGAAATTCTAAAATCCGATAGCCATGTGGGATCCTTGTGAGAACTATTTGACTTTTGAAGACAAGCGGATGAAGCTCGCTAGTAAAGAAGGGAGTGCATTCTCCCGTAAGTAGCCATGAAGTTGTAGAAAGTCTCCTGAAACTGATGTTCATTTCTCGGGTCAAGTGACATCAGCACTTGTGTCGAAGGGATAGAAGGTTCAGGCGCGGTTGTGTATGATTGGATAACGGTAATTGTTTGCGAGGTGGCTGCGCCAAAAATGAGCGTGATTGACCTTGCTTTTTCAAACAACACAAACATTGGTCAGTTATTACTGTGTACTGATTCTACGAGGAGTGTGGAGCGATGACCGGATATATTATTTGCGCTCCTCCTCGTCTCTGGTGAACGACTGATAAATTCCGTAATTTTAAATATTCATGTCCGTTATTACGTCATTTTCATCCTCCTCGTTAACAAGTAGCTGATGTACGTAAGCGGCTACCTGATTTTATTGTTGTGACTTGTACCGGCAAGACCTTTAAATGTTTTTAAGCAGAGCACATAGGTCATCATGACTTGCAATTCTGCACTGATGATGTCCCATCATAGGGACGAAATCGATATGTTTTGAAGCTAAATAAAAGAAACATCTCACATCGCCTACCAAGCGAAAACCTGTTATTTCAAGTAGCTGATGTGCTTACCTTGATTTCGTACTTCAGGATTCTATAATGTGAGTGCACATTACAATTCATTTTAATTAAACAACCTCAAATTAAATCCGACTACTTTCTCGTAATTCAAAACTAATCCCTGTCATTTTCTAATAATTTTTAATACTTTCAAGCAATAGTTGTGATCTGGAAGTGATCTTATTAGATTAGTTTAGTGCCAGCATTAACAACATAATTTAGTAACCTTTCTTTAGGCATCATTTGCTTGTTATATTTATTTTCCGTTGTCCGATTTAAGGTGTGTTTACAGAACTTTTCATAACGCAATCCAAATTTCATATTACGATATTCACGGTCAAAGGCTTTGCACCAAAATATTTGCCTTTTCTAATTTTTCATACGACCTGACGTTAGCAGAAGAGGATAAGGCGGTCTTTTAAAGATTGTTAAAATTTTTAAAACTTTTATTAATAATTTCTTGAAAAGGCATAGACCACACGTATCAAAAATAGAAATATTCAGTTGCTTCTTTCACAAGCATGCTGTAGAGAAATGTCAAAAATGTGCTTCAATGAAACCAGTATCATGCATTTAAATGTGATTTGCAAAGTAATTATGTAGATGTAGAGTTAGAGTATTTTGGATCAATATTGTAAGATTTATTATATAGAAAATTCAGTGAATAAGTATACAGAATTTTTATTTGCATTAGTCAATTCTACATCAGTAGTTAACAAAAACACAACTTCATATAAAATAACAGAATAACAATTTGTTGAGAAATTGAAAGTGACATAAATATCTTTAACATTGAATATTCCTTTAAAATCAGTTTCATGGTCATAAATTGTACTATTTAATAGACCTCAGTCACTGCCATCTTATCACAGCATTTATCGTTTATGTTTCATACATAAAACACTGAATATATTATAAATTGACTTACAATGATGTAATTTAGCTTTTGAAATATTCAGAAATATTTCTTTTCATTAAAGAAATCGCAAATCAAAATAACACATTAATTTGTACAAAATACGTTCACAATATTTAATAGAGAATTTGACGATATTGTGGTGTGATATCATTTTAGTTGAGTCACATCCAATGAAGGACTAATGAGTGTTAAATCTAGAACAGCCAGCATGATTGTTTCAGGTATCCACTTGCAAACATAATAGTTTAATAACAGACATTCAGTGAACTATGGCATCATTCTGAGCGTTTGATATAACTAGCTGTGGAATGGGACAGGTAGCCTAGTTGATGCGCACGAGCTCTGGCTGCTTGTAGGAGTAGATGGGTGCGCCGGCAGGGTGCAGGTCCTGGTACTGGAAGCGCGCCAGGTAGCTGGGGGTGAGCGCTGGCTGCTGCAGGGCGGACAGCTCACTGGGGGCGGCGCGCTGCTGCTGCTGCTGCTGCTGTTGTTGGGGGGCGGCGGGGGCGGGGCCGTGGGCATAGACGATGCGCTGCAGGCGACCGTCCGGTTGCAGAACGTAGTACACGCCGGTCTCCTCAGCCTCTTGCAGAGCTGCACTCTGACTGCCGGGGACGTTGTACTGTAGGCATATAAAGCAATGCTTTCTTAAGTATATATGGAAGTATGCACGGAGAGATCTGTTGTATTTGCTGAACAACTGAATAGCCTGATTGGAATATGAATGATACTACGAAGAGGATTGTCTCCTACTAACCACAATGGTGTCATGATAAGCTTCAAACAGACATATTGGGAAAACCTCATAGCTTTCATTACAAATAGCAAGCACACAGATATTCTTACAGTCACATATCAGCAACAAATGGATAGCCAAATACTGTCCTAGGTTCCGACAATAGTGATGTATCTATTAGTTGTCCTTCTTGGAATTAGTGAGTGTGGGTTCCTTTAGTTACAAATTGGTCAAACTCTAAGTGTGATGGTGACTGTCCTTTTTTCATGTCAGTATGTTGTCTTTACACTGAATTGTTTAATTTTTTCCGATTTTTGATATACTTTTAATTAAAAGTTACACTGTAATGTTAGCCAGGGTATGTGTTTTTCTTAAGATGTTACTGAAGAACGTTTTTAGTGAGTTACAAAACGCTCTGGTGCAATATGATCCATGATGTACAAAAGCAATTCCTACCTGCTCATTTAGAATAAAGTGCACTGTTCTATGTTTATAGTGATTGAAACAAGGAAGATGAGATTTGTATTCATGTGGCATATTGATTATCAATGATGGTTCAAAGACCATACTGAATTACATGGTTTACCACAAAAAGGAAATGTTCAATGAAACGTTTAAAATACGACCAAATACTGGCAAGTTGAGCATATGAGTTCCATTCTTTAGAATCAGAGCAGAGGGAAGCCGGAGATGAAGCCATGGAGTAAAAGAAAAAATAATTTCCAAATCGGGAGAACTGCTAATCCTTATAAAATATTGGTTTAATGATAAGAAAAGAGCAAGAAATAAGTACATGCTTTTCCTATCATCTTGCAAATTTTTACTATAGAAGATAGGAGGAGAACGGTTAATGATGATGGTAGTAATCACAATCTTACATTATTTATTTGTGGGAAGGCTATATCTGGTGCTCCAATTATTATTGGGACAAGTCAATCCTCCAATTATAATTCGAATAACTATAAAGAAGATTATAATAAATGCATGAGCTGTGATAATTACATTTTTAACTACCAAGACTCTAAAATTTGTTAGGCCTTCTTGGTTAGGATATGCTAAGGAGTTGTTCAAGCACATAACTAGAAAGGTCTCTACCAATAAATTTGACTCTAGCTTCATAATCCTCTGAAGTAATAAGTGTGTGTGTGAAGTGAGGAATATAGAATTGTGTTTGTAGTGTGGTGACACTTTTGTGTGGTACAATTATAGGATAAAAGATAGGAAAGAGACTTGTATTTGCAAAGTGGCTGTTTCTCAAATGCTAGTCGATTGACCACTAAACCTAACCCACTTGATAACTTGAATCACCATTCACAAAGTCCTGTATGCTTATTATGTGAACCACTAGACAATGTTAGGAAATTAAATCACGAATATTAGCATACTGATGTCACTGCTCCAGTAGCCCAATGCCTATCAACTGCTGGCAAAGAGATTTCACATGGCTACTTTGTGTACTCTAGAGTCGCTGTCTATGGTTGTGAATGCTTCAAGTTTTTGGTTTGCTCACTAAGTCGTCTGAAATATTGCTTTTCATAATATTTTCTGAGAAACCTTCCAGTATGGTACATAATATTAATGTTTATATTTTTAAGTGGTGCCTGTTCCATTGGATGTGTCGCAACGAATAGACGCCACATAACTACTACAATTATATGTATGTACTCATATCCTGTTCCATCTACTTTGAGGTCGAGGTGCCGATGAGTCTTCTCCATCTGGCTACAATTAGTTATCATTATAGGAAAGAGTTGCGAAAAGTCCATCTGGAGCTAATGTATTGCTACAATCCTATGTGAAGATAAGAACTATACTTACGTTGTAAGGACCAGCAGCTTCAGTGGTGGTAGGAGCCTCGGTGGTGGTGGTGGCGGCCTCTGTGGTGGGTGCAGAGGTGGTGAACGAGGGCAGGCGGTAGATGTCGGTCAGGCGGGCAGAGTCCTGAGCAGGGATGAAGAACTGTGGCCGGAAGCCGAACGCGGGGAACCCGGAGAACTGTGGAGCTGCGAACGATGGCTGCGCCTGCGACTGGGCGAATGCTTGAGGCTGAGGCTGAGGCTGCTGCTGCAGGCGGGAGGGGGAGGCTGAGGGTGCTCCATAGCTGGAGGAGGGGGAGGGCGCGCCGTAGCTGCGGGAGGGCGCCTCACCTGCTGCCAGCGCAGCCAGCGACGCCACGGTGAGGAGCACGAGGGCCTGCAGCAGGCAGGGATACAATGTAAATGGTTTACTTCAACGACTAAATAATAAAAAAAATTTCACTATAATCTAGAAGGACCAGTTAACAAAATTATTTTTAGTGTTCAAGATATTAACATGATGAGCATTATTTAGTGTTACCAGGCAGTGCTAAACTGAAACAAGTTGTACCTGAAAAGGTCAGTGCATGGTCACAGGAAATATAGGAAACAAGAGTTGCAAAGAAATTACCCTTACTGGTCTTCAAAATAATAGCGGTTGGCTACAATATACTTCTGACATTGGTTGTACAAATGTTGGAAAACCTCAACAAATGTGCCTTATGGAAATGCTCGAAGCACCAAGGTCACACGTTGTTGGCTCTCCGGAGCGTAATCCTTTCAGGAGTAATTTGAGGAGGGAATACAGAAAGAAGTCTGCCAGTGCCAAATATGGAAAATAAGGAGGGTGTAGAAAAACAGTAACCATACCTCTAGCCGGAAAGTTGAGCACGCGGATTGCAACAGATTGCAGTGCACGGACGGGCATTGTTGTGTAGGAAATTCCACTGTTCACTTCAACACTATACATTGCATTAATATCCCACTAGTCTCCGTGGCCGTTTTGCCTAATTTGAAAAAACACTTGATGTTAACGCATTGGTCCATTCTACAGTCCATACCAGTTTTCACACTGACAGTGTCGGCTAGGTCACGGCGTGTACCACTGCTTCAATGCAGTGCTTTGTACGATAGGGGGCGCTTGTTAACATGTTCATCTCATCCTCAGCAGCTCAGTTTGTGAAGTACGCGACCATTCACCGAATTTTTCAGATGCAGCTTCTGTTTTTGTAGGAAACTTAATCCCATGATGTTAAAAAAGTTTACTCTACTTCATTGTCTTCACAAAAACAAAAGACCGTTCTCATTTCTAAGTTAATTCTAGGCCTAAGCAATGGTCACACAATGAATTTCTACAAAACCAACTTTAATTGACGATTTTCAAGGTGAATAAATAAAATTTTATAGAGATAGATAGTCGATCAACACTTGAAATATAACACTGTGGTATTTGTTTCGTTATCAGCATAGGTGAATTCTGGGTTGGTCCCCAAGGCCGCCTCACGTAAAGGATTCACAAATATTTTTAACACATTATACTTTCTCACATATAACACTATACGCAGACATTTGGAGTTCACATTTCCTCCCGTCCTCCCGAGGCGCATGGGGTGGCGGCAGGAAGGTCATCCGGCTATCCCGTCATACTGAAATGCCAATACCAACTAAAAAAATCCGACCCTGCCAGTGCGGGAGAAGGGATAAAGTCAAAGAAGTATAAGATAGTGTGACATGAGGTTCCACGACTTTGCAAAAGTAAGCTGTCTTTCTTTGAATCTATTTTACGTAATTTTCTATTAGTAAATATTTGTTAAAATCAGACACAGAGATTAGTATTTTAATCATATATTTAAGAAAGGTGTGTTATGAACTGTTTATAAAATATGAACAAAGAGGAAGTTATAAGTCCAAAATTTTCTTTCCAATACAATGCAGTGGGTAATAACATTTAAACTTAATCTTCTCCGATATCAGTATACATCATAAAAATATCTAATACTGTTTCAACATTTAAAGTGGTGAAAACTCAGTGGAAACATATCGGAACTTACTTCATCGTATTATTCCATTGTGCTCTAAACTCTCTATATTCTAGAGGCTGACTCGATTTGATACATAAAACAAATGGTCAACAGAGACAGCAAATTCAACTACCAATTTCATTCTTACGTTTTGCTTTGACCTTGTGACATAGTTATCTCCGAAACTTCTTTCCACTCCAAATCAGCTGGTTCCTATTCTGATTTAAGGGCTACGTTCAGTTTTATATTCACTGAAATTAATTTCGAATCGGTAATTTGTACATAACTACATGCTGACCGTTAACATCCGACAAGGCGCTATTTTGAAATAACCATATTAATACCAATACAGTTTCCAGAATTAAACTTTCATTCTGCAGCGGAGTGTGCCCTGATATGAAACTTTCTGGCAGATTAAAATTGTGTGCCGGAACTGGGACTCGAACCTGGGACCTTTGCCTTTCGCGGGCAAGCGGTCCACCGTTTTCATACCAGTACAGTTATCATTTGTTGACGCAGTACAGTGGTTCTACGTAAACATATAGTTTAGGAGCTGTGACCTCTACAGCTGAGTCTTCGTAGCTGGTCGCGGTGGCCGAAGAGACTGAGGCGCGCCAGTTACGGTCAGCACGGCAACTACGGTAGGGGGTTCGAATCCCCCCTCGAGTATGGATATTTGTTCCGTCCTTAGTGTTAGCTAGTTCATAAGTAGTTTGTAAGTATAGGGACTGATGACCCCGTAGTTAAGTCCCATAAGCTATACAAACATTTGAAGCAATTTTTTTTTAGTCTTCGTAAACACCCTGAGAATCCCATTGCAGTGCATGGCAGAAAGGACTCCAGAGCAGCGGCGTGCACTCACCTGCATGTCGGTCGGTGTGCTGTGCTGGGACACTGCTGTGACAGCCACTGGTGAGGCTGCCCTTTTATGCGGACCCCGGCTCCCGCCCCCAGCTCTGCTGCTGGCGCTCCCCGGTCGCGTCCGACGCCTGGCAGCAGCGCTGCACGCCCGCGGGTCAAGGCCGCGCCGCATACTACAGCGTACATTGTTGCGTCACATAGTGCCACCTTCGTGTGGGACTGTTCTACAGCCAGCGTGCTCGCACTTGATTTAGTCTTCTGGTCTCGTCATATATCTCACTCTTTCTACGCTTGTTCGGTAATTCTCACCTAATCCGAAGTATTTCCCTATCACAGTAGGCCCTAATAAGTACACAGCCAGTAACTTGCATGTAATAATTTTATCGATCTTAACCGGCGTTTCGACACCAGTACTGGTGTCATCTTCAGAAGGAAAATAATTGATGGTGTATATCAAATGTGCTGTGTTACAAATACCGTAAAGTTACTCGCTCAAATCGTTGAGTAAAATGTACATAAAACGATTTAGGGGAAAATCTAAGTAGCTCTCTTAGGTTGTTTGCAGATGACGTCGTCTTTTACTGTGTAGTAAAATAATCTGAAGATCAACTGCAGAATGATCTAAATGAGATATCAGTATGGTGTAAAAATTGACAATTGACTCTAAATAATGCGAAGTGTGATGTCGTCCACATGACTACGAAAAGAAATCCGTTAAACTTTGCTTACAAGATGAATCAATCAAAAGTGAAGGCCGTAAACTCCACAAAATACCTAGGAATTACTTTTACTTCAGACTTAAATTGGAAAGAACACGTAGATAATGTCGTGGGAAAGGTGAACGAGAGACTGCGTTTTATTGGCAGAACCCTTAAAACATGCAACAGAACTACAAAAGAAACGGCATACACTACTCTTGTCCGTCCATTTTTGGAGTATTGCTGCTACGTGTGGGATGCTTATAAGGTGGGTTTGACAGAGAACATCGAAAGAGTCCAGAGAAGAGCAGCTCGTTTCGTATGGTCACGATACAGCGTTAAGGAAATGATACAGGGTCTGGGATGGGAATCATTACAACAACGTCGCTTATCGCTGCGACGTGGGCTACTTACGAAACCCCAATCGCCAACATTCTCCTCCGAATGCGAAAATATATTGTTGACTCCCACTTACATAGGTAGTAATGATCATCAGAATAAAATACGAAAAATCAGAGCTCGAACAGAGAGATTCAGGTGTCCTTTCTTTACGCGCGCTATTCGAGAATGGAATGGGAGATAAATAGTATAATGGTGATACGATGAATCCTCTGCCAGGCACTTAAATGTGATTTGCAGAGTATCCCATGTAGATGTAGATGTACTGAAACATACACTACTGGCAATTAAAATTGCTACACCAAGAAGAAATACAGATGATAAATGGGTATTCATTGGGCAAATATATCGTACTAGAACTGACATGTGATTACATTTTTACGCAATTTGGGTGCATAGATCCTGAGAATCAGTACGCAGAACAGCCACCTCTAGTCGTAATAACGGCCTTGATGCGCATTTAAATTTTATTCTTAGACACATTTTATGCCTTAAATTTATCCTTTTTATTCTAAACTGACAAGAATGAACTTTATTTATATTTTATTATCATTGTCAGAGGCCATTTGAATGGTAATATACTATTAAGAAAGAGTTATGTGTTTTATTCCATGACACCATTTTAATTGTAACTCATTCTGTTTCTGACATCTCATTGCTAATACTCTACAACACAGTATATATTTATTTTTATTATTAATGACTACCTAATGCGTTATAAAATAGATCATGGACTTTTCCTATGTATGTAAAATACATTCCCTTTGCCTTACTTTATTACAATAGCATTGTAAAAAGTAAAATCAACCGTTCTTTGTACATTATCAAACAAAAACAAAAAACAAAAAAAAAACAACAAAAAACAAAAAAAAAACAATTGCTTTAGACAAATTTCAACGACAAATGAACCACATGGTTTTCTGCAAGGTATAATATCTTGAATTGTTTTTCAAATTCAAATGTTCAAATGTTTGTAGAGTCTATGGGACTTAACTACGGGGCCATCAGTCCCTAAACTTACAAACTACTTAAGAGCTACCTAAGACTAAGGACGGCACAAATATCCATGCCCGAGGGGGGATTCGAACCCCCGACCGTAGTGGTCGTGCAGACCGTGACTGAAGCGCTTCAGTCTCCTCGGCCACGGCGGCCGGCGAATTGCTTTTCCATGTATCTTAAAGAAATTTTATAGTTTAATACCAGTAAAATTACTTACAGCTCTGCAGAACCACTCATAGAATATTTTTGAAAATGTTAATAAAAACATGATACAATTTGTCAGTATATTAATGTTTTAATCTTTATTTTAAATATCAGAAAGATGACTATAATTATTTTATCTTAGACATTGACAAAGAAATGTGTGCCTAATTATAATTTTAATTTATTTGGCTAAATTCATCTATGCAGTCTTTTCATTGGCTATCAAAGATCGGTGGAGCTGGAAAAGGGCGGAGCCTCAGCTATTTAAGAGCAGTAAACCTTGCTCCAGCCAGCAGTGATGCATTGGAAGGCTCCCACTTACCTGCCAGCTCCGCAACATCGTTGGGTGTAACATCGTTTTATTTCTCTTTATTAGTTTGACACTAATGTATATTGCTCGAAAGCCCTCTAAATGTAACTATGATATATTTCGGAGTTAAAATTCCTGAAAATGGTCTGAAAGAAGACCGAAACTAGTTGAATAAAATAAATTATTACACTCTAGACGTTCTCTATATATATTAATTCAATAAGAGTGCTATTACTCAAAAAAGTGAAACAAAAATATGTGTTAGACTGTAGTGTTGCATCTCCTTCATTCCAAGGCCCACTGATTATTGACATGGAATGTGTATATTGCATCAAGAAAACAATTTTTATAATTGATTAAGTAGAGAATGTGTATAGCCTTTACCCTAAATTTATTAAAAATGATTACCGGTTTCAACTCATTTCTGAATCATCTTCGGATCTAAAAGTAACAGAAGATATATTACAATTTGTGAATAGTTAAAATATGAAATTACTACCATTTTTTACCTTATAATACATACCAGTTTTCTTCTTTGTCAATACTTCTATTTGCCATCAGACAGTATAACCTTCCAATCATCTAATTACAATTCGTGGAAGCCATTTGAAGAAAATCAGATTGGTTGTTGCACATATGTGACACTAGTTGGTTAAAATAGTTTTGAATAACAGTAACTAGAATTAGGCATTGCTGTTTACAATTTAATGATATTGTCTCATACATGAATCACATGGTATTTCAAATTACGTTTCTGATTCGTAGCGCCATGAACTGTTGAAGATAAGTGAGCCATATGGTGGCTAACGCCATACTGAGGCACAGTTAACAAGTTACACAGTAACATAGTTCCATGACACTGGCCAGGTGGCGTTAATATACAAGATGGCGTATTTTATAGATTATTACTTACATAAAACAATTGGCAGGTCATTAAATTACACTGTATCGTATTTTTACATGGATATAAACTTGCATCCATTCTGTTTTAAACATTTTAACAAAATTATAATGTTGTAGGAAATCACATTAATAACATTTTCTTTTTAATTGACAAAGTGTTTTACCAAGATCTCTGCCAAAAGTTATACAATCATAAACATTACAGATGTCTAGCTATGCGATCAAAATAAGGAACAGCCATTACACGAAATCCATTAATTGTATCATGTATTTTTTAAAAAATTATTAAAGAATTTAATGAAAAGGATCATATGGAACCAATTCTGGAAACTGTGCAAATAAAAGTTGTATATAGCAATAGCAGATGAATATGAATCCATATTCACATGAATTTAGACATTTATAGACAGACAATAAAGTATAAAAATGCAGCAGCACATCTAGTATAATTCATGGTGATCGTCAGTAGACACATAAAAATCGTTTAAAGTTTACTACATTAAAAGAAATTAATAGTTATGTGAAATATCCAGTCAAACATGAAGCAGAATATAACTACAATCAAATTTTCTTAAAATACAGTCTGAGGTTTCAGTAGAATTTGTGGATCAAGCATATCTTTAGTGGAAGAATAAGTACATATGTAAGCAAGGGTCTTAGTTCCTTGAGGTATAGATACATCCATAACCAAGGTCTATCTAAATGTATAGCCAAAGGTCTTCATAAAAATGCAGATACACCACTAGTAAAAACCTTAGCAGTCGTCAGTAGAAAAGATTTATACAAACATTGTTAAAGTCTACTACATAGAAAGAAATGAGTAGAAATTATATCAAAGAACCAGCCAAGCATGGAGAAAAATATAGTTGCAATCAAATTTTCTAACATACAGCCTGAGGATTCAAAACAATTAGAGGCTCAAACACATCTATAGTCAAGGAATAGATGGATAAGTAATCAGGGGTCTAAATTGCTTGAAATATTGTCGCATAGAAATTGAAGCAGGCTTGTCTGCGAAGGCAGGGTTGTTGAGTGAACACAGCAATTATACTGAAAGCAGGTTTATTGCAAACTGAAACGTACACGCAGCACTGACTGCCTCTCGGGCAGAATGTACCAGAAATAAGAAAAATAGTTAACATAAGAAACATGTAGAACATTCGGGAAATATTAATTACAAAGAAATAAATGTTTGCCGGTGGGCGGGATTGAACCGGCGACCTTCCGGCACAGCAATCCGTGACGCTATCCCTTGCGCCACTCCGGCAGTTGCTTAACTTGAGGTTTCACGGCATTGCTCCCTCTCTTGAAAGAAACAGCGACCCGCTGTTAGGTTCCCTTTGGAGGCAGGTGCAATGTCCTGGATCTTGATCTTGTCAGGGGTCCTCTGTATGGAAGTTCTGGGGAATCCTTCCCTTCTGCACGATTACCGACGACAGACGTTCCTGTCATGGTTTCATCAGTATCATTATAGTCCTTAGAGTCCTTGAACAGGGAGGCATTTTCGCCCATCTGCTCTTCAGGATCGTAGTAAGGCTTCATGCGGAGGATGTGAACAATGTCTTATTCCAGTAATACCTGCATCTGATTCTGTCTAGGGTCTTTACGAACCCCAGATGTCCGGATATTGGAGCATCATGGAAATACTTGAGAATAGCTGTCTAGAGATGAGCTGGAACGACCAGTAGCCATATGGGGCCCAGTGGATCGTAGTTGCTCTTATACAATAACCCGTTTACAAGTTGGAACTCTCCATTGGTCGATTTTTTTTCTCCCGGGCCTCTATGGTTTTTAATAGTGCTGGATCTTCCCTCTGTTCAGCTGTAACGTCACTTAATTCAATGAGGGCTGAAATTTCATTCATGCTGTTGTGTTCCACTAATTGATTCCTCGAAAGGCAGTCGGCATCCTCGTGTTTGCGCCCGTTCTTCAATACCACTGTGACGTCGTACCTTGGAGTATTAGTGCCCATCTTACTAGTCGACCTGATGGATCCTTCAAATTGCTCAGCCAACATAAAGAATGATGGTCTGTCACGACGATGAATGGTTTGCCGAATAAATACGGCCGGGACTTGTTGATAGCCCAGATAACTGCGAGACATTCCTTCTCAGTTGTAGCGTAGTTTATCTCGGACTTTGAGAGTACTCTTGATGCATCGGCTATCACCTTTTCAGCACCTTCCTGAAATCGTACAAGTACGGTGCGGAAGTTAGAGCCTCCGTAAGTGCCCGGAAAGCTCTTTCTTTTTTCTCACCCCAGTAAAACTTGGCGTCTCCTTGTAGAATTTCTTACAATGGACGTGCCTTGTTACAAAATCCTTTTATGAAACGTCGGTAGAATGAGCACAGCCAGAGGAAACTTCTCACATCACGAATGTGCTGAGGAGTTGGAAATTATGTGACTGCACTTACTTTATCTGGATTAGGACGGATACCATGTCAATTGACTAGGTGCCCCAGGATTTTTATCTCTTTGGCGACAAAGAGGCACTTCTTTGGATTGAGGCGCAGTCCTGCAGTCTGAACACACTTCAGCACAGTTGATAGGCGACTCAGATGCTCTTCAAACGTTTTCGAGAAAACGACAATGTCATCTAAATAGGAATGACACAGAAACGATGCGTACGGCTAGTGTCGACTGCAGTTCTGCATAGCAGGTATCCTTATTGTTACTTTGTGTCAGGAGGGGCTCTCATAATGAGAAGTTTCCAGACGCCTTATAGTGAACCAAATCAATGTTCTTCGGATGTGAAGGAAGTTCAGAGATACAGTAACTGTCGATAACCTGCCTCGCTATGGCCGCCCAAAGGCTAACTAAGCCCCTGATGCCTCGCGGAATGGCCGCGAGTAAAAGCGTCGTGCTACAGACTGGGTGGTTGTTACCGCTGGAGGTTCCAGTCCTCCCTCGGTCATTGGGGTATATATGTTGTCCTTAGTGTAAGTTATTTTATGTAATTTGTAAGTCGAGGGGCAGATGAGCATAGCGGTTTAGTCCAATAGCTTTACAAATATTTGAACATTTTTGGGCCACTTTAGGTTGTGGTAGTAACACTAAAATTGGGCCTTTGCGTTCACATGGTCGAGATGGCATAGCCTGGCGAGACGCGCGTTTAACATCTAGACACAATGTTGCGCGATAAAGTCGGCCAGACAGCATGCTGAATATACTCGTCCGAAGTGGCAGTAAGATGACGCTTGCGTGTTACTTCAACCTCACGATTTTTGAGGCCGTCTAGTCAGTCTGAACATCGTATACAGACCATCCAGCGAGTGCAGCAAGGTGGTGATTCACCGACTTTTTGGGGAAGCATTGTGTGCGGTCCCCGTACGCCACTAGTGGTTTTAGAAGGCAATCAAACCGCTATACGGTACAGAGACGAAATCCTCCGACGTATAGTGTAACCATATCGGCAGATTTCGGTGAGGGACTCTTCTTAATAGAAGACCTCCCGCTCACCGTGCACGTGTTGTGAATGCGTTCCATCATGATAAAGCAATCGTAAGATTTAAATGGTCAGTATTATTTCCAATGATGAAGACTATCGAACATGTTTGGGATACATTGCAAAGGGTTGTTTTTGAAGGAGGCGATCCACCAACCGATCTGAGAGATTTTTGTCCAATCACCGTTTAGCAATGGGACACCCTGACACACAGTCCCTTGACGGTGGTGTGGACAGAGTGTCATGAAGAATACAGACATGCGTCAGTGCAGAAGGACGTGTTACCAGGTATTAGGGTTTTTGGTGTAAGCTGCAACCTGAACACAAATTCAAAATGAATACATTATTAAAGTACAACCTGTCAATTTTTGTTTTATGAGCAATAAAGAGAACTGAAAAGGTGTTATTTGTATATCTCTGTCAGTTTTACGTAAAGGGCCACTAACCCCTAAAATCGTGGTGATGCAGTTTTACATGTGTGTACATTCTAAGTGTTACCACGATGTAATGATTGTACGGCACGTAATGCAAGAGATAAGAAGCCGCCTTAGATATCTGAAAGACTAGCTTTAGTATAATTCTGTTTCTACTGATTCAGTCTCTAACAATGAAAGTACATAGCAACTTCTAACTCTCGTTAAGAATAAAAAATTTCAACCTCTATCATTCTTAGATTCACGTCAATTATTTAAAACAGTTCTTTATGTATTAAGTAATCGTGATGTGAATCCTATTTGTACACGGGAGTTCGATTGTTAGTAGATACTACGGTTTACAGGGTTTTTTGTATGCTAGTGATGGGTTCGTGAGAACTTCATTTCTGGCCTGTTACAAAAACGCCGACGCTTATACACTGTTTATATCGTTGTGTCAAGTCTTTCTTTAAACATTTTAGCCCATTCTAATTCTATGGTGTACATTCTAGCTTCACAATTAAATAAATATGTGAGATAGACAAAATGGAAACACTGTTTGCTGTTTGCCATTTGGCGTGGTTGCGCTACGTGGAAATACTGAATTCAAGCCAATGGCCATTCCGCTTTTGTTTCATAATTGTCTAATTTTCGTCGCACATGCGACCCATTGAAATCCGGTACGGTTAGTCTGGAAAAGTTTCCATATGAATACTCGTCACTATAAGTCCAGGTCTCCTTCGCTGGCGTTTCTTCGGAATCCTACCGCATAATTCGTGACTGGAAGTGAATATTTTCCAGTGCTCAATTCCTTGTTGATAGTTTAACCATTCCTGAAAACCAAAAGCGGAATTGGCAAACAGGAACGGCCATGAACATCGTAGCATAGCGTCTCAATGCGCTCGGCCGCTCCACCGCGGCATGTTCACACTCAATCTTCACCGAATGAAGATGGAAATGTTTTATATGTTTTAAACTACGTTTTGGACAGCATTGAGAATGGTCGTACAGCGACCTAAATGTTGATATGCAATAACGAATAAATATTTTCGACTGATTGCTGTTCATAATTTACATTTTACAACAGAGTCGCTGAACGTATTGATCCAATATGGACTAAAACTTGATAGGTCTGTGGTTTTCATTCCATGTAGCGAAAACTTTTTGGTTTATGTGTATGTATATGTGGTAAATCGCGCTATGTTGCTCAAGAGACATAAGTGATACACATTGTGCTCATTGCATCAACAACTGCACTAATTAGCAGCACAGCGTAATGGATCCGACTTTTCGACGACTCGACATAACCAAGGACTTTTCACCACAAGCAAAATTATGTGTATAAGCAAAATGTAATTGACATATATTTAGATGTGAACAGCTGTCTGACGATGAAATGAGAAGTTTGAAACCGGTAAAGGCACATTTTTTGTAAATAAATAGCATAATAAAATGTGGTTGGTTACTGTTTTCTTCAATGTAAGAATCATCCTGTATTTCATGCATAACCACGTTCTCAAAATATCAGCTTTTGACAAAGCAGCAGACTGTCCTTTATCGAAAGAAATGTAATTTTCCTATATAATTTATAATAATCCTTATATAAAGAAATTGCTTTTATGTTCTACTAAAACAATGAACACACTTATTGTCTTCTCAGTTTATCATATATTTGATAACATTCCTTACACCATGAAGTTTCTTATATATCTTAGGTCATATATAATTCAAATAATTACAGAATTTTTGCTTGAACGAGTATGTGTTTTTTGCCTGAATTACAGATTCTAAACTAAAATATAGCATCTAAAATGTACTTAAATCTAGCCATGCCTTTTAGAATATAGGGTGACATGGATTTTACCACAGATATAGCTCATAGAAAATCGCCGGCCGCGGTGACCGAGGGGACTGAGGCGCTCCAGTCACGGTCTGCACGGCCACTACGGTCGGGAATTCGAATCCGCCCTCGGGCATGGATATTTGTGCCGTCCTTAGTCTTAGCTAGTTCGTAAGTAGTTTGTAAGCTTAGGGACTGATGACCACGTAGTTAAGTCCCATAAGTTCAACAAACTTTTGAACATTTGATTTTCATAGAAAATCCCATACACATGTCGTAGTTACTGAGAAAACGTTTATACACAATGAGATCCGTAACAATGGGGATAAATCGTTTATAATATGCTCTGTAGCTCCTCCACATTTGATATTGATTTGAATCTACAACAGGAACCAACAGATCCTTTGTTTGATAAAATGCCATTGCTCCATACACAACTGCCGGCACATGTTGGGTGTTGCTCTCATTCGTGGGAACCATGTTCTTCTGCTCATGCAAGAATTTTGTATGTAAATTGCAAATCTGTGCACGTATTTTAACAGTTAAAATTTGTGCTTAAATCTGATAATGATTACCTTAATAATGTGTTGTATTCTAACATATATTGCCGCGGTGGAGTAGCCGAGCGGTCTAAAGCACCTCGCGGTTGCTCGCCGTGGAGGTTCGAGTCCTCCCTGGGGCATGAGTGTGTATGTTTGCCGTAGGTTAGTTTACCTAGGTTTAGGCAGTTTGTAAGCTACGGACTGATGACCACGCAGTTTGGTCCGATAGATTTACAAACATTTGTGGCCAGCCCGCTCACTGCCCGCGAGGAGGTCGCCTCCCAATCCGTGGTGGATTGCGAGGTCTCCTCAGCGTGTGTCAGGCAGCGTAAGACTTCCAAGGGGTCCGAAGTGGAGGTCTCCCCGGTTATTCTTGACAACAGATTTGAGGCGCTGTCTGTGGCAGTAGATGTTCCTGACGCAGATGGTGTCGCTTGTCCTGTACTCGCCCCTCTCAAGATCCGGGCACTCACAGACGGTGGGTTTGTTATTAGTTGGGAGCTCAAACGTTAGGTGGGTATTGGAGCCGCTTAGGAAAATGGCAGATAGGGAGCGGAAGAAGTCCAATGTGCACTCCGTGTGCATACCGGGGGGGGGGGGGGAAATCATTCCAGATGTGGATCGGGTCCTTCCGGATGCCATGAAGAGCACAGGGTGCAGCCAGATGCAGGTGGTGGCTTATGTCGGGGCCAATGATGTGTGTCGCTTTTGATCGGAAGAGATCCTCTCTCGTTTTGAGCGGGTATCAGAAGTGGTATAGACTGCCAGTCTTGCTTGCAAGATGAAAGCGGTGCTCACCATCTGCAGCATTGTCGACAGGACTGACTGCGGACCTTTGGTTCAGAGCCGAGTGGAGGGTCTGAATCAGAGGCTCAGACGTTTCTGCGACCGTGTGGGCTGCAAATTCCTCGACTTGCGCCAAAGGGTGGTGGGTTTTCGGATTCCGCTAAATAGGTCAGGAGACCACTATACTCAGGAAAAGGCTACACGGGTAGCGGGGCTGTGTGGCGTGGACTGGGCGGTTTTTTGGCTTAGAGGGCCTCGGGAATACCCAAAATGGGTTTCAGTCTCAAAGGGGACAGGTCAGACACAAGATGAAAGCAGACCTAACCATTGGTATAACAGTTGTAAATTGTCGTAGCTGTATTGGGAAAGTTCCAGAGCTCCAAGCGCTGATAGAAAGTACTGAGGCACAAATCGTTATAGGTTCTGAAAGCTGGCTGCCGCCTGAGATAAGTTCGGCCAAATTTGAGGCAGATACTCCCTGTGAGTTGGCCTGGGTAGAGGTTATACCTGACAACCGGAATAAAATAATAATTGGATCTTTTTATCGGCTCCCTGACTCAGACGATGCTGTTGCAGAAAGGTTCAAAGAAAGCATGAATCACATTTCAAATAGGTATCCGAAGCATACTGTTATAATCGGTGGCGACTTTAATTTACCCTCGATATGTTGGCAAATTACGTTTTCAAAACCGGCGGCAAATATAAAACATCGTCCGAACTAGTTCTGAATGCTTTTTCTGAAAACTACTTCGAACAGTTAGTTCATGAACCCACTAGAATAGTAACTGGTTGCTAAAATACCCTTGATCTCCTAGCAACAAATAATCCTGAGATAGTAAAGAGCATCAAAACAGATACAGGGATTAGCAAACATCGAGTTGTAGTAGCGAGACTGAATGTGGAAATTCCCAAATGCACCAAAAATAAACGAAAAATATATCTGTTCAATAAAGCAGATAAAAATTCGCTTCACGCTTTCCTGAGTGATAGTCTCCAGTCTTTCGAAACTAAAAATGCGAGTGTGGATCAGTTGTGGCTTACTTTCAAAGACATAATAACAGTAGCAATCGAGAGATTTATACCAAATAAATTAATAAAAGAGGGGGCTGACCCCGTGACAGGTCAGATCACTGTTGCAGAAACAAAGAAAAACGCATGCAAAATTAAAAAAAGACACAGAATCCGCAATACTGGCAACCTTTTACTGAAACTCGCAACCTAGCGCGGACTTCGATGCAAGAACCCTATAGTAGTTACCACAACGGAATACTGTCTCGTAATCTTGCAGAAAATCCAAAGAAATTCTAGCGGCAAAACACAAACAATATCTTTACTACGCGATAGCAATGGTAATACCGATGACAGTACTGCTAAGGCAGAATTACTAAACACAGCTTTCCGAAATACGTTCTCCACAGAAGACGAAGTGAACACTCCAGTATTCAATCCAAGAACAGCTGCCAGCATGCGAAATTTAGAAGTAGATGTTCCTGGAGTAGTAAAACAACTTAAGTCACCGTACTTAGCTATAATTTACAACCGATCACTCAGCGAAAGATCCGTACCCAAAGACTGGAAAGTTGCTCAAGCTACTCCAATATTCAAGAAAGGCAATAGGAGTGTTCCCCAAACTTAAAGGCCAATCTCATTGACGTCGATTTGCAGAGTATTTTGAAATATATACATTGTTCGAAAATTATGAACTACCTCGAAGAGAACGACCTATTAACCAATATTCAGCACGGAATTAGAAAGTATCGCTCTTGCGAAACACAGCTTGCTCTTTATTCACATGAAGTTTTAAGTACCATCGACAAGGGATCTCAAATCGATTCCATAATTCTGGATTTCCGGAAGGCTTTTGACACTGTACGCAACAAGCAACAGAAGTGATATCTGGCGTTCCACAGGGAAGCGTTATAGGTCCCCTACTCTTCCTCGTGTTTATAAACGATTTAGGAGACAATCTGAATAGCTCCCTTAGACTGTTCGTAGATGATGCTGTCGTTTATCGGTTAGTGAAGTCTACAGAGGATCAAAAGCAACTGCAAAGCGATTTAGACAAAATTTCTACATGGTGCGAAAATTGGCAATCGACACTAAATAAAGAAAAGTGTGAAGTAATACACATGACCACTAAAAGAAATCCGCTGAACTTCAATTACGCGATAAATCAGTCAAACCTTAAGGTCGTAAATTCTACCAAATACCTAGGAGCTACAATTACGAATAACTTTGACTGGAGAGAACACATAGAAAATATTATGGGGAAGGCGAACCAAAGGTTACGTTTCATTGGCAGAACGCTTCGAAGATGCACCAGCTCCACCAAAGAGACTGCCTACATCACACTTGTGCGTCCTGTCCTGGAGTACTGTTGCCCCTTGTGGGACCCTAACCAGGTGGGACTGACGGAAGACATTGAGAAGATTCAGTGAAGGCCAGCTCGTTTTGTTTTATCACGTTACGGGTGGGAAAGCGTCACGGAAATGTTGCAAGAATTGGGCTGGAAATCATTAAAAAGAAGACGTTATTCATTGCTGCGTGATCTGTTTGCGCATTTTCAATCACCGACTTTTAGTTCTGAATGTCAAAATATTTTGCTAGCACCCGCCTACTCAGGGAGACATGACCATACCAATAAAATAAGAGAGTTCAGATCGAAAACGAACGATTTAGGTGTTCTTTCTACCCACGCGCTATTAGAGAATGGAACGGTAGAGAAAAGTTATGAGAGTGGCCAGGCACTTAAATGTGATTTGCAGAGTATCTATGTAGATGTAGATTTTTTTTAACACATATTTAACGGTGACCAATAAAAAATGAGACGAGTTTATACCATTATAAGTTAGATGGAAAGCAAATAAGTGGGCGGTTTTCGACTTGGGATGGTGTACACTACCGCTCATAAGTTTCAATACACCCAATAAATAGTATCTAGTTGTCCGTAGACAAGATTCAATACCGTGGGTACCGTTGAGGAAGCAAACGAATAGTACAAAGTTTTCCACATGTCATGATTTTTGTTTGTGGTCATCGAGATTCAATAGTATCCTACAAACAATGTTGTATACGCAAACGTAATGTAGCTATCTAATACGTTTGATTATCTATTTGCCGAGGGATGCCGCATTTGCTGCACCTGTGTTGTTTCCTTTAGTGATGAGGTGTCCGCGGCGAACGTCAAGCACTTCTGCGATATATAATATCTGGTACCTGCATGTCAGTTCCATCGTGCCAGTTGAAGTGTAGACATCGCCAGTATGGCTCCGCTAGTGGAGATATCCATAGAAAAACGTGCTGCAATTGTAGCACTTAAGTCAAGCAGGTTTATCTATTCGCCAGATTCCGAAACAGGCTTAAAAAGTGAACACAGCACTTATATTGAAACCACGTTTATTGCGAACTTAACATGCAGCACTAACTAACTCTCGGTCAGAGTGCTCTGCTATTTATACACAGACAGAATGTACCAGAAATTTGAAGAACAGTTAACGTAAGAATCAAGCAGAAATTACAAATGAACATAAGAAGCATGTGGAACATTCTGAAAATGTTAATTACAAAGAAAGAAATTTTTGCGGGTGGACGGGATTGAACCGGTGACAGTTAGCACCGCAGTCGGTGGCGCTATTTCCTACGCCACGCCGGCACTTAGTTTACCTAGAATCTCGCGGCAATATGCCCTTCGCCGCCAGAAGATAAAAGGTAGTAATACGGATATATCACGAGCAGGACGACCTCGTAAAACAACTAAAAGTTGTAATAAACATATCAGAATTACAAGTAAAAGAAATAGATTCATAACAGCCCCCAAATTCGTGCATAAATGGTAGAAACGAACGCGACAACAATATCTGTTGTAACAGTAAAAAGGAGAATAACTGAAATGTCGTGTCACAGCAAGAAAACCCGTTCTAAGGCCCATAAATAAAAAGAAGAGACTTGAATGGGCTAGAAAACATCGTAATTGGACATCGCACAAAGGTGTTATTCATCGACGAATCGAAGTTCGAGATATTTTGAACCAGAAAAACATTTTTTCGCCGATTTTTAAGGGAAATGGTAGCGCAGCAATGAGTTCTACTTACAATTAAACGGTGGAGGTTTTATTATGGTTGGAGATTTTTTCCGGAGACAGAGTTGGCGACATTGTGAAAATAGAGGGATGTATGGATCAGAAGCAGTACCACCGCATACTTAAAAATCATGCAAAATCAGTTAGATTCCTGTTAATAGGAAGAGAGTTCACCTTACAACAGGATAATGACCCAAACATCGGTCGGCATACAGTAGAAACTACACTGCATCAAAAGAAAAACAGAAAGTATTGAACGATATGGTATGGTCGTCCCAAAGCCCCGACTGTAATCCTATTGAAAAGGTGTGGGATGAAGTGTACAGTCGTATCTGGGAAGTTAATATATCCAGCAAGTATCATCTCTGGAATATTGTTAAAGATGTGTGGAATCATATACATTCACGATACCTACAAAAACTGATTGATTGCATGCCTGGAGTTTGTGAGGCAGTCATTAAATCCAAAGGAGAATACAGTGATGAAAGTAAAATATGATGATTGTGGTAGTATTGATATGTGTAAGTTAATATTATTATATTTTGTGAGAAATAACGTTTGATTTGTATTGTAAATCTGAAATACCAGGGTGTATTGTAATTATTGAGTGGTAGTGTAACTGTAAAATAGCGTCAGCTACAACACGAAATTCTGAATCACTTTCTAAGTGTATAATAAACTGAAACCACTTTCTTCATTGTTTAGTGTTTGAAGCCACACATACTTTGAAAATAATTTGTCTTTATTCAATGAGGTATTTAAAAATGCCGTGATTTAAGGAGTATTAACAATAATTATACAGTAAACTTACCAGACCAAAAATAAACTGATTATCTTAATGTAACGTGATAAATTTTTGATATAATCAGCTGGAGACTAAAACTACTATACATGGGTCACTTTGTTTATTTTAAACAAGATGTGGGGCTTGATCAAAAAATCAGTACACTAAATATCATGATTTATGCACAAATTTATGTGTTGAGTGAAAATCAATTATAGCTCATAGATGTGATGGTCAACTAAGGTTTTATTCTAAAGAAAATTTGTAAATTTTTGTACAAAACTTTTATTGTAATTATGAAATTCTACATCAGTAATCAACAAGAAATAAGTCTTTTTACATAACAATTACAACAAAAATTTCATCTCTGCATCCTCATCATTTTATAGATAAAGAAAGTACATGAGGATTTTACAGATTCTTTTCATCAGCAGATTTCAAATGTAGCTCTGTGGCAACAACTGTATTATTGAAATGGATCAAATTATATGAAGAGACAATGTGATTTTAGGACTGTAGACGTCTAATGAACTTAATATTTACTTGACCTAACATTGCATATGAGTGTATCAGCTATTAAAATTAGACACCATACAGTCCTTCTTTTCAAGATATTTTTGAGATAAAAAGTTTACTTTATTTCAGCATATGATTTTTTGAATATCTGGATATTTCTGATAAAACTAGCTATACTAGTTTCCAGAAACTCAGTTTCAGCTTTACATCGGTAGACACTATGGCATCCAGAAGACTACGAAAATAGGAGCGGATATTTCGGTATCTTACAGGAAATCTGTATACAATTGTCTTAGTTGATGCGCACGAGCTCTGGCTGCTTGTAGGAGTAGATGGGGGCGCCGGCAGGGTGCAGGTCCTGGTACTGGAAGCGCGCCAGGTAGCCGGGGGTGAGCGCTGGCTGCTGCAGGGCGGACAGCTCACTGGGGGCGGCGCGCTGCTGCTGCTGTTGTTGTTGAGGAGTGGGGGCGGGGCCGTGGGCGTAGGCGATGCGCTGCAGGCGGCCGTCTGGCTGCAGCACGTAGTACACGCCGCTCTCTTCAGCCTCTTGCAGTGCTGCAGTTTGGCTTCCGGGGAAGTTGTACTGTTGGCACATAGAGCAATGCTTTTTTAAAGCAATAGGAAAATAGCAAATATTCATTAATTTAGACAACATTGTCAATGGAGAAAAACAGCGATCTATTTGGTATAATTAATATTACAGAAACAGTCTTGATCGCAAATCAAGACTTTTTTTAATATTAAATACCAAATATATTCCATAAATCTTTATGTGGCAATGTAAGAAAATATGTATAGGACTATCTTTTGTTTGCTGAAGAGTTGAATACCTTAGTTGTAATATAAATGATACTACAAAGAGGATAGTCTGCTGCTCACTGTAGAGTCCTAGCTGAGTCACATATATATCAGCTTTCCTTACGAATAGTAAGTAGACAGACATTGATACAGATGGATACTGTAAAGTTTTTCCTGGTGTATCCTCCCCTCTTGTGGAACAGTCTTCAGGCAAGTGCCCCAAATATCTGTGTAAAATGTAAATCAGGTCTGAATAAATGTGGGGAAATTACATTGTTCATACTGTCATAGTATTTATGAGATTGAACATGGGAACCAGCCAGCATTCGTCAAAGAAGATGGTAAACTTCCTCATAGGCAGGATGGTTGGTAAACAAAACCATGACGTATATTCAAAATGGATTGGTACACTTCCCAAACATAGAAAGTGATGCATTAAACTGCCTGGCTACTAGGTGGGTGAGTATGACTTACAGTAACAATGCTTAATTGATAGTTTAATAACGTATTTGCTTATAATCGAACCTCCTGACAGTTTTCTTGATTAAAATGTTTATTTCGACTTCCTACTCCCTTGCAAATCTTCTAGTTAGTGATTTCCTCATAAGTAATGTGAGAAAAATTATTCATTTTCTCAATAAGTGGCTCATAGTTTCGCTGCATAAAACCACATCTTAGTTGACAGAATTCTCTGCGTTTTCATTACTTTTCTCTGTTTTGGAAGTTTCCAGAGTGGTTTCCTTACAATAACTGAATTTTGGCTCATATACTTTTGGCTAACTTCTTCCATGCAAGTTGCTTAACAATTCGTGTCCTTCATCGAATAGAAAAGCAACTCGATCATTTCCTCCATTTTTGGTGACAAAGCAGCATATTTGTTGAAGAACAATTTCAAGATTTTTACATTAGTATCTGAAAAGTTTTTGTACTACTGGGCAATTTCGGCGTTACACAATGTTTCTAAAGTGAAATCCTTCACTCAGTGAGTTGCAACACGTTCTTATCTCGATGTGGGTTGCCACAGGAAGTTGTTCGTTGGAAACCACTGACGTTTCCACCACAGTATTTACAGCAATTCTTTGCATGTTGAGTCTTTCAATTCTGGCGAATTTCGGGCTTTGAAGCTATTTTCAACTAATGTCCTTTCTTTTGTAAGAAGACAATTCGATCTACCTGTGTTGTACGCATGAAAATTGATTGTAATATCAAAATTGACATAAGTGAAAAATTTATAGTAAAATTATTTCTTGTCAGCGTTCCAAATGGTAATCACTTAATTTACAGCCACGGTAACCTACATGATCAAAGTGGTTCACAAGTGACTCAGTCCTAAAGATGAAAAAAACAACTTCTTCATATTGTATATAAATGGAGAAAACACAGTATATCAGTTAGCTATTACAAACAGATGGAGGTAGACACAGTGGATGTATACCTTCATTTGAAGCTGAGCGGAGATTATAACGATACTTACGTTGTAAGGACCAGCAGCTTCAGTGGTGGTGGGAGTCTCAGTGGTGGTGGTGGCGGCCTCTGTGGTGGGGGCAGAAGTGGTGAACGAGGGCAGGCGGTAGATGTCGGTCAGGCGGGCAGAGTCCTGACCAGGGATGAAGAACTGTGGCCGGAAGCTGGCCGCGGGGAACCCGGAGAACTGTGGAGCCGCGAACGACGGCTGCGCCTGCGACTGGGCGAACGCCTGGGGTTGAGGCTGAGGCTGCTGCTGCAGGCGGGAGGGGGAGGCTGAGGGTGCTCCATAGCTGGAGGAGGGGGAGGGCGCGCCGTAGCTGCGGGAGGGCGCCTCACCTGCTGCCAGCGCAGCCAGCGATGCCACGGTGAGGAACACGAGGGCCTGCAACATGGAGTTTGAAACAGTTAGCGACAGTTCACAGCTTTCAGGCGACTGGATTATTTAATACCATCTCATTCATAGTCCTAATATACGAACAGCGCCATGCTTATTCTAAGACTAGAAGTAACCATTCGTTATATATGTAATAATGACCTGACATCCTTCAGAGGTTTCAGTTGTTATTGTTATTATTATTATTAACTGATCAACTTCACGTATCATGTTTTAATTTCTAGTTTCAGTACTGCTGGTAAAATATTTGCCCATTCGGAATCCTGGGCTAGAACAGTGCAGGAGAGGAGAATGTCGTCACTAGGAAAAATAAAATTTGTTTCCAAATGAGATACACATATCTATCGTCATTAGTAACAGACTGTTGATGTGGTGTACTGAGTGAAACTTCTCGGTAGTGGACAGGTGGAATGGAGTTACTTCAATTAAGGAATATCACGGTTCACTGTCACAATCCGATGGAAGTACGTGCCTAATGTGTCATAGACAACCTTAAGTGCCAAATGAGTACAAACAACAATGACGATCACAACAGATTTTGGATGACTTCTTTATGATTGAGATATGATAACCTTATATTGTGCTTGAGAAGTAGTTAATTGCGGATGGATATGCACTCACTTTACAGCTTTGGGTACAGCATGTAGCGGACGAACAGCTCGGGAATGATGATTGCTTTAGTATGGACTGATCCAAAAAGTAGCTTTGATTGTACAGCAACACCACTGAAATGGACTACGTTCTTTAGTCTCCACTAGAATACTATGGAGTGCCTTTAGAATGAGTTATGTCTTCTGAGTACCTTCAGATCACGTCCCTGGTTCGTCTATTGAAGAAAATGGCCTTCGTTCCTCCACGTGCACATAACTGAAATAGTCTCCATCAGAGTTCAAACCAGCGTAGACGAATAATGTGTACAGCAATCAACGTTCCTTAATAGATGTTAGGATGCATTTGAGCTCCTCTACATTAAAAAAAATAATGAAAATAAATATTAAATAAAAGAAAGAAAAAAAAATAAAAAAGCGTAGTCGAACGATCTACCGGCGACCAGACAAAAGTCGGAATGAAGAAAAATATATCGGATACATGTGTTATTTCAAAGGAAATATCGTGGTACTCGCGATTTCGTAGAATCACGGAAAAACCTAAACCAATCCATTTGAGTACCGTCCACACTGTTTTTATATATTTTTTAATGAAAATATAAAATAACGGCACTCTGCCGTTTTTATGTATTCGTTCGTCAGAAAATTGATAGCACATTGGGACATACACTATACATGCACAAGTCTATATTTATATGTCCACAGCTGCCATCATCCTTCACAAATTATATGTGTTTTTTAGAGTGGGCACGCCGTAAAACCAATGATGAAAAGGAATAATAATCTTCAAAAGCGAAAAGGGAAGATCGCAAAATACTTATTTAATTAACGACGACCGGTTTCAGTGGGCTATACCACCATCATTTAGTCATATCAGATATTGCAAGTTGTCACCTTACTTAAAAATCGGAGATTAAATAATACGTGCAACATAGCACTTAGTTTGAGTGAGTATCTTATACAAGTTGTGATGTTTTAACTTATATATTTTAATATTTAGACTAAGTGCTTTGTTGCACGTATTATTTAATCTCCGATTTTTAAATAAGGTGACCAACTTGTAATATTTTATATGACCAGATGATGGTGCCAGAGCCCACTGTAACGGGTCGTCAGTAAATAAGTATTTCGCGAAATTGATGTTTGACTTTTGAAGATTAATAATCTGTCAGAACGTCTCCACAACCTGCGATGTCAGGTAATGTCGATGAACAGGAATAGCTCGCACACCTCCAAAGCATTTTTAAAGCGAATGTATATAGCAGGCAACAAATTCACATAACACAGCATGAACCTAAGAAATTGTACAAGAAAAAGATTGGAAGCGTCACTTTCCTTTAAGATTAGACTCTTTCCTCAAAAACATAAAGCGATCTTCCTACCTTCTGTCTAGATTGTAGTCTATCTCGGTTCTCTCGAGAATACGTTATTGCTTCGCAAGGCAGGTGATATTCAGATTCATTGCGAAAATTGTGGAAATTCATATATAGGAAAGAAACACCGTTCATGAAAGAAGCATCGTACAATAAAGATACAGACGTTTATTATAGACAAGTCGGCTGTGGCAGAACATTGTGTAGATACGGGTCGTTCAATGACTTACACTGATGTGAGAAGAGCGGCTCTTTCTTCAGTAAATAAACTTCGCGCCGTTAATTTCGGTATCACCACTGACTTCGTTGCACCATACTCTCGAGGAACAGTTGGAACATCTATTTTAAAAGTTCTGTTTTATATAAAATTAATAATATGACGCCTTGTTACCTCAGTAGTAAGTAATTTTATATTATTTCTTACTTATTTATAGCTAACGCCTGTCTTGTAAACAAGTTTGTAAATTTCCCTTTCAACGTCTGATGATGCCCAGAAGAGGCGAAAGGCATCATGTGTAAATCAGTGAGACATCGGTTTTGTGTAACCAAGACTTTTTTTTAATTAAAATATCTATTATGATTGCTGTGCCACCTCCATAAAAAGTATGGAGTGGTGTGATTTCAGAAATTCTATGGATGTTTGATGACTGAAAGAGGTAGAGTGGTAAACGTAAAGACGACGCCTGCAGCACTGCCGCGTGACTCACAGGAGGCTGAGCTGGCAGCGGCGAGAAGCACCCACCTGCATTGTGTGTTGGTACGCCTGCGGTGCCTGGTGACTGGCGAGAGTGCAGCCAGACGGCGGCTGGCGGGCCTTTTATATGGCCGGAGCGTCCTCTGGCCGCGCTGGACTGTCGCCACGGATGCCACCCTCGTTCGCGTACGGCCGCTGGCGCCAGTTCTCGACGCCCGCGGGTCAAGGCCGCAGCGCTTCGCGTGAGAACTGGCGACACGCAACCCCACACCCCGCTGAGGCTCTTCTACGATCAGACACTAGGCTCCAGGTGCAGCTAGCTGATCTCGTCATGTCGCAGATTTTTGTCTGAATGTGTAAATAAATTATTGCAATACACTCTCACTTATTATCTGGCAACAGTATTGCGTACTGGCCCATGCAACACATTGTTTCGCCCCATCTATTAAAATATTAGCAGTAGTTCGCGCCGTTGACCCACTCTGAAATTATTCCTTACTTATGTTAGTCCAACTCCTTCCTTGCCGCGGTGCAGTACCCGAGCGATCCAAAGCGTCTCGCTGCGGAACGCGCGGTTGCTCGCCGTGGAGGTTCGAGTCCTCCCTGGGGTATGGGTGTGTTTGTTTGTTCTTAGGTTAGTTTACTTAGGTTTAAGTAGTTTGTAAGCCACGGACTGATGACCACGCAGTTTGGTCCGATATTTTTACAAACATTTGAACATTTTCTACAACTCCTTCCTCCCTCTCTCTCCATCGCTTTCTATCCCGTTCTGTAACCATTTCAGTTTCGCCCTCATGCAGCTCAATACACGTGAAGTCATCTTTCTTATATATTAAAATAATATACGAAAACCAAAGTCAGACGACCAGGCCAAACTACCAGTCCGATTTCCTTCATTTTTGTTTTAAACGAAAGGCATGCATCCACTGATTTGTCTAAAACCATCAGACTTAACATAACTCTCGCCTTCCTTTTTCTATACTCAAACGAGATTTCTTTCTGTGTATTTCTTATGGGTATGTCTTTGCTGTAAAATAAAGTCAGTCGAAAAGGCCGTTCTATCCGACCGATTTCCTTCATTTTTGCTATAAAAGAAAGGTATTCATCGCAGATTTGTCATCAAGTATCAAAATTAAGTCTCTCCATCCTTTATTTTTATTCAAGCCCGGTATCCTTCTCTCCTTGCATTTACTATTTTAATCGGATTTTTTACGATATCTTCGGTTCTCATTTACGTGCGCAGTTGTTATTGACCTTACAATACTCAGCGGATCAAGCTCTTTACGCTTCTAGTACCTGCATTGATTGATTCTGGAAAGAAGCTATGCGTGAATATTCAACATTTCTTCTATTTTTCCCAACATTTTCTGATTCGACTAAGGATGGAAAGTATTCGCTTGGCTCCTCTAGTATCTTCTTAACCATGTTTCCTACACTGATACATTTTCCTAGGTTCGTCGAGTGGAATGTTACCACTCAGTCTGCCAAATGTATAGCAAATGCAGTTGTTAGTGAAGCCGTATTATACAATATACTGGGGCTGCTTTTCACTCATTTCTCCTGAAACACGCGTTGGGTCGTCCATAAAGTACGTTACGTGTTTATTTGTATCCGCGGCAGCGCTACGGTCGCAATTCCCAGCATGTGCAGCAGCTACTTTGACTCAAGGAGAAGACATGTACGCCATTTTCAGATTGCTTCTGCCAACGTATGCTTTGTAGTGCTTCTTTATAATGTCAGCCGTAATTGAAAATGCTGCCGAGTGTGAAATCAAATCTTTGATTCTTTTTCTAAACACATAGTTAAACCAAAGAAAATGTATCGTCAAATCTGCGAGGTTCACGGAGAAAATGCTATGAGTGATTCAATGGTTAGAAGATAGGTCAGAATGTTCAATGAAGGACGTGATCAAGTGCACGATGAAGAACTAAGTGGACGTCCGTCTGTGGCTACTGACGAACTGGTCACACAATTGAAGAGTAGATTAAGCACAACCGTAATTTTACACCTTTTGCCCTTGATATTGAATTTCCGGAAATCTCATGATCCCTACTTCATGAAATTGTTACTGAAAAACTGAAATTTCGAAAACTCCTCACGTCAGATACCCAAAATTCTTGACGAACAACACAAAAAGCAAAGGATGGGCCGTGCGCTTCAGTTTTTGACACGCTACAATGAAGAAATCCATCGTTGTGTTTCTCGGTTAGTCACGAGGAATGAAACTCGGGTATCGTACGACACCCCTGAAACAAAACGGCAATCAGTGGAATGGAGCCACAATTCATCCCCAACGAAGGTTAACCGTAAGCAAATCTTAACACGTCAATAAGTCATATGCACAGTTTTTTTTTTTTTTTTTTTGGGGGGGGGGTGAGGGGCAGAAAATCCATTTTCCTGATTGACTTCTAAGCACGAGGCCGAACAATCAACGTACATAGATGGTTACTGCGAGACCATTAAGACATTGCCCGACCTCACACGGCGAATGTGACCAAACAACTCTTACGGAAATTTCGGTGGCACGTGTTTCATCATCCTCCGTACAGCCCAGACCTAGCTCCTAGCGAATATCATCTCTTCTTACACCTACAATCAATCCTTGGTGGTCAACACTTCAACGATGATGACGATCTGAAAGAACGTGTTACCAGATGGTTGAATACAAAGGCGTCAACCTTCTATGAAAAAGGCATACAAAAACTTGTGCACGCTATTACAAGTGCCTACGTCATTTCAGAAGCTATGTAGAAAAGTATTTTAACAGTTGTAGATTTTTGTGCAATATTTTTTTCTGTAAATGTACACGTTTATTTTATATAGCCAAACGGAACTTACTTTGTGGACATACCGAGAAGCTACGAAAATAAATTCAATGGTATTTGTTCATATTGTCTGCAAAATATGTCGCGATTATAGGTAGTTTAAAAGACGTAATGAATGAAAACCTCATGCCTGATAGGGTGGTTTTTCATGAACCGAATTCTTTATGACCTCATATTACATGTTCTTAGCAGAATATAAATTCGAAGGTACATTTACACAGTCCTAAAATGTCACGGAATACAGTTAGTGATGAAGTAATGAATCATAACTTTATGCCGAATGCCGCAGTTTCACAGCATGAACAGCGGAAAACTCTCGCGTTTAGCTTTGTTGCTTGGATTGTCAGCGAGAAAAGTATCGTTAAGGTTTGTAAATATCTGTCAAATACTTAGAAAGTCGATAAGTCCTCTCATTCTATAACAGTGGGTGAATAATGTTTCGTTATTCATTCATCACATGATTTTTATTGTTTATGGCGTCATATCTCCTGTACTGTAAACAGTAGGTCAGACTTAACCCTACAGAAATATTTGCCTGATAGTAAGGAACATATTTACAAAAGTTTGTTGCATTAGTACCAGATAGTTTGATGTATTTCTGCAATATAACCTACAAAAATACAGACAGAAACGCAGACAAGATCCCTGCTACAGAGCAAGCTATACCGTTTGTTCATGTTCGGCACGGAGAAATACCTACATTGAGAAATATAAATGCCAAGATTATTTCACATTACCGGTTTCGACAAAATGAGCTGTTATCTTCAGATTTGCAACCCTACATTTTAAAAAGTAGGACCTCTCCGTACACGATTTACAATCTCACAGTTCATTCATATTGAGCCTTGATTTACAATCGGATTGAGTTCTTATTTAAAAGAATTTGCATCTGATTGTCATTTATCACACATATAAAGTCATACAAAGTAGTCAGTTGCTCTACATACAAGTCTGAACAAGTACAAAAAATGTGGGGTATGATATATTTCAAACATGACGAGCTCTGGAATACCGTTTTGGATTATGACACAACTAGTTTATATGACGTTAGAGATAACATAAATGACGAGAAGATGCTACTTCTTGTAAATAAGGACACAATGTGATTGAACTGTGCAGTTGTTAATTATGTATGGAGATGTGTTTCTTTATTTTTATTTTTCCATGTGGAGTTGCAGATCTGGAGATCACAACTAAGTATGTCGAAACCGGTAATCTAAATTAAAAAATACTGAACAGTGATCTTGGTAGATATATTTCTCAACAAATAACAATTTAGATAGCCCCCTTGTTTTGAATAATTTCAACCATATACATCTATTAAGTATATTTGGTTCTCAAGATATTTGAGAACCTATATTTACTTGACATTTCAGTCTTCTTTCATCCATAATACCTCCTCCCTAAATAAGCAAAGCGAAGTACTTCCGGTGGAAGGCATATGTGCCACAGTATCGAGGTTGCGCATAGCTCTCAGGCTATGCATTTTACAGACAACGTTCACTCGACATGTCTGTTTATTTTCGTCTGTACTACCTTCTCCCAAAATTTGGAAAGTAAAGAACTTGCGGTGGAATATATGTGTTTCACAGTATCGAAGATGACCAACTACAGTGCAGAGCTATAGGTATACATTTTAAAGCCCCAAACCTTACGGATATTCTATTTATCCAAACACATCCTACACGTATAACTTTTTTCCTGCACTGATACCTACAGCGTCATGATACTAGATACGTTATTATAAATAAATACTTTAACTAAGAAACAGAATTGAAAATAGCATTGCCATTATAATGAATTACAGAAACCTGAAGTGAGAGACCTAAAGCAACGCCACAAAGAGAGACACCTAAAACGAATTGATAATGAAATAAATTTATAGAAATTTCAATGGAAAAAAAAGGAAACAATATACTCTAATCTTAGAACAATCAGTAATATAACTTTTCCTTTAGAAGAAAAAACATAATCAATTACTGCTTAAAGGATCTTATTTTGTTCAAAATTTGGGTAATTATATAGTTGACAAGCCAATGAAGAACATTATAAACATATTCCCCTAGAATCAACACACATTATAAAAACGGATGTATGTTCATAACTGTGTATGTATGTACTTATATGTGTGTGTACCACACCTTCCCTCAAACTTCTGAACCGATTTCAACTAGACATGGTAGATCCACTAGCTGTGGGTGTAAGAAAAGCCTGCGATACACAATCCTAGAGATATGACATCGTTAACCATGCAACTCACGAAAAGCGTTCAGATAATGCGGAATGTCCCACATCTTCTCCTAAAATAATGTACGATTTCTACAGGAGTGGGTACAATTGTTTTTATGGTAAGTTGCTGTTTTGATGTAAACCACCTACGATACGTATTTCACGGTGTATGACCTCATAAACAGCGAGAGGCACAAAAAATCGCCTCATCATGTAAATATATTCATACATGAGAGCACTGTAACGTCCTCTGTCATAAAGACGGTAAAATAGTAGTAGCCGCCTTAAACAGTCGCTGTCCATACCGACTACGGCATAGAATATTCCAAAGACGTAAATATTAATTTTGAATATGAACTTATGTAATTATTGGAATCTGTTATCTGAGTTAGATGTTTGATGTATAACAACTATTGTAATATCAGTATTCCTTCTTGTTGGCCTTCGAAATGAGAGGAAGGATTTAGAAGAATTATTGTAAATACTAGATGTGCTGCGAGATTGTTTTTCAACAGATTTACAAATCATATCTGCATCAATCATGTGTATCCAATTTGAATACAAATGTTGAATATATAAATGTGTTTCCATAGAGCATAAGACCACTCAAACGATTTCTTTTAAGTTATTTTTGCAGCAATTTAGCTCGAGTCGTTGGCACTGCCATTGCTGACGCAGTTATACATTTTTTGGACGAGATTTCGCAGTATGTCCAAATAAATAGATTTCATTAGCTCAGGGAAGGGGCTGAAAAGACAAAACAGACTACTAACTTTTCTAAATGTGCTACAGGTAAGTAAGCGCAAAGACGTGACGAGAGTGATTCATATTGTGGCTCTATCACTTTTACTTGGGTGCGAGATAATTTACGAACTTTAACATTTTGTCACATGTACATCCATACATTAACAGAGGCTAGCTAAAGTAATTTGAAGTCAAATTACTCAATTATTTAAGAAAAAAATTAACTTGAGAATTAAAACTCAGACAAGAAAGAGATAATTACTGGGAGTAGTTATCGTTTCAAATATGTTTCCAGTATATGTGGAAAGCCTTCAACAGGGTTTAAAAGTACAATAGGCTTTGTTTAATCATTTACATAGAGTTCTCAGAACAATAGATAAAATATTTGCTTCACTTATGTAAAGTTCATTACATACCCAAAGCGTACTTCACACATGATTTCAATGTTTTACGGAAAGTTTTATCTTTGACAACCGTAGCAAAATGATCAAACAACAGTAAAACTACGGCATTAAGCCTGACGTTACTATTTGTCACTTTTTCACAACTAATTGTTTAGGGGACATTTTACAGTCAGTCTACACACATACCACTTATGAACCTTCAAAATTATTTCTTATAAGATACATTGTTCAGGAGATATGAAGCCAAATGCACTTGAATGCACAAAAGTCTGAATTTCGCAGACAGTTTCATAATATTAGAACCTAGGATCAGGGAAAATTATGTTATTCAGGGCGTGATAATGATTGAGCTGTATGGAAACAAAACAGGAATGAGTAGATAGTTGGGTAGAAGGCTGTGCAGACAAAGGTAAGAAGGCGCAATAAGAGCATAAGAAATGGAAACTAACGGTAGCAAACACTAAGGCCATTTGACTTCCACGTGATTGATATATTATGAAGTGAAAAGAGCTTTCAAAGCGTATAAAAAAAGTAAAAATAAAAATTATTTTGGATACCCCACCAAAAAAATTTATGGTGTTTTATACTATGGTGAATTGGTATTTAGCAAGTAATATACCTTCTGATTCATTGCAAACAAAACCGAACTAACCACTTTTTTGCATTCCAATAGAAACTAAAATCACTTTTTTTACATCAAACCCACTGTTCAGTAAGCACATTTTGTAAATAGTTACATAAGTCTTACATGAATGCAACCCTGCACACTGCTTTGAAATTTTACCCACGAGTTCATTTAGCAGCTGCTGGTACAAATTATCCCCTCCTTAAACAACAGTCTTGAATATTTCCCATCCATTTCGTGAGATCAGGACGTGGTCAAATAGCTCTTTTCAGATTATCGCGAGCGTGTTTTAAGTCGACTCATATCGAGGTAATCTAATTGTACCAGCACAATTTATGAAATCGTTGACTGTGCACGAAGGAATCAGGAGTTGCCACCAATAAAATTAAATCATCTCTAAAATGATGATAGAAATGTGAAAGATGAATTTTAGGGTGTTGTTCTCTTCTTGTGGAGCCTTTAGCTTGTCCCTAGCGGTCAACAATAACGTCCCAAACCCCAAACCGACACCCGGGCAGATAATAATTTATCCGCCAGCTTTTTGTTATACATCTCCGTAAATTGCCATTTTTTTTCTTTTTTTTTTAATTTCTAATCCTTTTTAATAATAATATCTATTGTGTATGAGCAGCATGGGGTTCTCGCCTGAGTCTCAGGACGTGCGCTAGCCGCGCGTTTCGCGTATTTCAAGCATCAACTTCGCGTCGCAATATCTCGTGATGTAATTGGAATATTGCGATGCAATCAACGCCATTGTTTATGTGATTTGTCATGCTATGGATTGCTGAAAAAAATACGGTGTCCATTTAAAAAAAACATAAGTTTGTGTGAAAAAACACATTTGCTTTTGTTTTAGAATATTTCCAAATATGTACATTCATGGGCCCCAGCCGTACATTGACACCGGTGAAAGTGGTTTTCCAATAGCTGTTATTGTTCCAGAGATATTTTGGGTGGACCAGATAGCTGGGACACACATATTGGCTTTTTCTAGGCCTAGGTTCCACCCAATGTTGGTTCATTTTCAGGATGTTGCTCCCAGATCCTGTGAAACAGAGAAACATCCTGAAGGTGGCCCAGCATTCGGTAGAACTTACTCCTAGTAAAAAATCAGTTTAGCGCTCTAAACTGTTTTTAATTATTAAAAAACTCGCTTTTGTGTTTCTGGAATGATTCCATCACACTCTGGCCTTGTAACAAACCCCATTACCATGCCACTGCCGTTGGTAAACATCTTCGTCATGAAGGAGTATACATTGAGTGCATGCAGTGTACGATATTGATTGGCCATCATAGTGCCTTTTACGATCTTCACAGTACACATGCATGACCAAGTGAGAGTTTGCCTATTCAGTATTGTCTCTGCCGTGCTGTCCGGGTGTGAAGATGCTATTTTCCTGAAAGACGGAGGATTTTCAAATTGCTGTCGGCATGATGTCGGTTCAGACGTAGTTCTGCCTGGCATAATACACAGAGGCCGGGTGTCAAAAGTGTGAAAAAACTGGTGTTGTGTTCGTCGAACTATCAGCAGCATAAGATACGATAAACTTTAAAATCCTTCTGGAAAACATTTTTCAAAATGACGGAAATCTACCATCTTACTGAAGTTGTAATATCACTGACCTCCAACAGAAGGTACTACGCGGAATTTCAAGAGCATAGACGACGCAGGAGGAACTAGAAGAACTGCTCCCACAAGGTATTTTTTTGTCCCTTCCACTTTTCAACCTCTATAGAATTGACCAACAAACTGAACTGAATACAAGAAGTTTTATTTATGCTGATGATATATCAACTGCCTGCAAATCCAGATCAATCAGTCACAATGAGAGAAACCTAACAAATGCCCTAGAAGTTCTTACTGAATATTACAACGGGAACCAGCTTCGAACAATTCCAGTAAAGACGCAAACTTGTTTATTTCCCCTAAACAATCAAGATGCAAAAAGGGAATTAACATTAGGAATGGAACTCAGTTAAACTTAAATATTGCCCAAACCCATATCGTAGTCATATTACATCAAACACAGTCCTATAAGAAACATGTAGAAAAAAATATAGCGAAAATCAACACTCTGAACAGTGTAATCCGCAAACTTACCAACTCACAATGGGGAGTAAATCCTATAATTCTACGTTCATCATCCGTGGCTTTGTGTTTTACTCGACCTGAATATGCATTCCCCGTATGGAGAAGTTCGACGCACGCCCACAAACTAGATGCAGCTCTGAACGATTAATGTCGATTTATTATGGGATGCCTGAAGCGTACAAACCGTGATCTCCTTTATGTGTGTTCTGGAATAGCTCCCACACAGATCAGACGACGAACGTTGGCGATGGCTGAAAGAAGCAGACAGTGCGAGGATAGAAGACATCTTGACGAGAGCCAGTGATGGCAATACTAAAATGGAGGAAAGATTTCATAAAATATGAACATCCACTAAATGGAAGTCAATCTACAACCAGGCAATCGATGTGGAAACAGAAATTGGATAAATATAGCTTGCAATGTTGGAACATCAAAGAAAAACTTCTGGCTGAGATCACAACTGGAATGGATATTCTGGAACAGCCTAGTAATAGACTTGGGTGCCGGAAGATCGAAGGATAACGTCTTGAAGTGGGGATGCGCAGAATGTGGAGAAAAACAAACCATGACGCACCTGCCGATCTGTCCATGCTTGCCGGTCCCATGTACTTTCCAAGACCTGTGGTTGGCCAACGACGCTGCAGTGAAGTGTGCCGAACATTGGACAGAGATATGATCCTGCTGTGGACAATAATGACTTGTGATGTGTAAAAATTTTAAATGCATATATGAACCTATAATTACTACGTAGTTTTTATTTGTAACCTAGTAAATGTAGCCTATTAATTAATTACAGGTGTAGCTCAGACACGGTTTTTATTAATTAGCGACGAAAGTGTTTGTCGCCGATAGAACTACGCATGCGCAGGGTTGTTGTCGAGTTCCATTAGCTGTTATGTGCATGCGCAGATTTGCAGCTTATGTGTGTTTCCATTTGTCGCCGACAGCTATTATAAACGTTTTTCCGCGAAGAATTTCGAGAGAGTAATGCTCTGTGGTAGAGTTGATCTATATCCATTGCTATTATTTAGACATTGGTGTTAGAATAATTAAAAAAAATATTTTTAGACTGATGCTATTACCATAAGTGACGGAAATATGTTACAACTGGACAAAGACATAGAGTACAATACAGAATACAGATTTATATATACTGATTTCCTTTGTGGCTTGGTATCCTGAACGATATCAAAATTTTATTTGAGAATCCAGTTCAATCTTCAGGATGGAGATACGGATATATTGTATTCATAGCACAGATGTGTTGATGTTATAGAGAAAACGTAACACTTTTGTAAGAACGTCGATGTTTCCCGCACTATAAGTGATCTTTGCAATGGAACAAGACTAGAGGTTCTCCAACTAAAAATAATGTTATAACAGCTGTCTTTGACTGGCTACTCTAAATGTGCAATTAATGTCGTTCCAAGAATTGACCTGGCTCCATCTCAAACAGGATTGCTGTTTCAATTGAGTTGTTGTTGTAGTCTTCAGTCCGCAGACTGGTTTGATGCAGCTCCCCACGCTACCCTGTCCTGTACAAGTCTCTTCATCTGAGAATACGTTCGGCAACCTACATCCTTTTGAATCTGCTTACTATATTCGTCCCTCGGTCAACCTCTACGATTTTTACCAGACACGCTTCATTCTAGTGCTAAGTTGACAATTCCTCGATGTCTCAGAATATGTCCCACCAATCTAACCCTTCTCTTAGTAAGGATATGCCAGAAACTCCTTTTCTCCCCGATTTTGTTAAGTACCTCCTCATTAGTTACGTGACCTACCCATCTAATTTTCATCATTCGTCTGTAGCACCGCATTTCAAAAGCTTCTATCATCTTTTTATCTTAATTCCTTATGGTCCATGTTCCACTGCCATACAATGCTACACTCCAGACAAATGCTATCAGAAAGGACTTCCTAACATTTAAATTAATATGGGATGTTAACAAGTTTCGCTTCTTTAGAAACGCTTTTCTTCCCACAGCCATTCTGCATTTTATATCTTCTTTACGTCGGGCATCATATCTTGCTACCCAAATAACAAAATTCATCTACTACTTTTATTGTCTCATTACCTAATCTAATTCCTTCAGCATCGCCCGATTTTCTGACATTCCATTCCATTACCTTCGTTTTACTCTTGTTAATGTTCATCTTCTATCTTCCTTTCAAGACATTGTCCATCCCATTCAATTGTTATTCCAGATCTTTTGCGGTCTCTGACACAATTACTATGTCATCAGCAAACTGCAATGTTTTTACTTCTTCTCCCTTCACTTTAATGCCCTCTCCAAATTTCTCCTTCCATTCCTTCACGGCCTGCTCAATGTACGGATTGAACTACATTGGGGAAAGGCAACAACACTGTCTTACTCCCTTCCCAACCTCTGCGTTCGTTTCATGCTCTTCGACTCTAATAACCGCTGTCTGGTTTTTGTATAAGTTGAATGTAACTCTTCGCTCCCTATATTTACCACTGTTACCTTCAGAATTTGGAAGAGTGTATGCCAGTCGACATTGTCAAAAGCTTTCTCCAAATCGACAAACGCTAAAAACGTAGGTTTCCCTTTGCTTAGCCTATCTTCTGAGATAAGTCGTAATATGAGTATTGCCTCACGTGTTCCTACATTTCTCCTAAATTCAAACTGATCTTCCACGAGGTAGGATTCCACATATTTTTCCATTCGTCTGTAAATGATTCGCGTTAGTATTTTGCACCCATGACTTATTAAACTGATAGTTCTGTAATTTTCACACTTGTCTGCACTGGCTTTCTTTGGAATTGGAATTAAAATGTTCTTCTTGAAGTTGGAGGGTATTTCCATTGTCTCATACATCTTGCATACCAGGTGATACAATTTTTTCACGACTGGCTCTTCTAACGACATCAGCAGTTCAGATGGAATGTCATCTCCTCCAGGGGCCTTGTTTCGACTCAAGTCCTTCAGCGCCCTGTCAAATTCTTCTCGCAGTATCGTATCTCCTATCTCATCTTCCTCCACTTCGTCTTCCATTTCTAGAATACTGCCTTCAAGTTTATTTCCTTTGTACAGGGCCTCTATATATTCCTTCCATAGTTCACCTTTCCCCTTTTTGCTTAGTACTGGTTTCCCGTCTGAGTTCTTGATATTCATACAGCTGCTTTTCTTGTCTCCAAATAACTCATTTATTTTCCCCTAGTTATGCATTCTTCTACGGTTCTGCATTTGTCCTCTAGCCACTCCTGCTTAGCCAGTCTGCACTTCCTGTCAATTTCAGTTTTCAGATGTTTGTACTCACTTTTTCCTGTTCTACTTGCTGAATATTTATATTTTCTCCTCTCATCAATTAAGTTCAATATAGCCTGTGTTTCTATTAGTCCTTGTACATCTGCCTATATGATCCTCTGCAGCCTTCACTACCCTATCTCTCAGAGCTACCCATTCTTCTTCTACTGTATTACTTTCCCCCGTTTCAGCCAATCCTTGCCTATTGCTCCCTTGAAACTCTCAACCACCTCTGGTTCCTTCAATTTGTCCAGGTTCCATATCCTAACCTTTCTACCTTTCTGCAGTCTCTTAAGTTTTAATCTGCAGTTCATAACCAATACGTTATGGTCAGAGTCGATGTCTGCCCCTGGGTATGTCTTACTGTTTAAAACCTGGTTACTAAATCTATTCCTTACTATTATAAAGTCAATCTGACACCTTACAGTGTCTCCTCAATTGAAACGCAGACAATTTCCTGTAAAATCTGCCTTTACTATGACCATCAATATGTCTCACGGGCAAACGCCTGAGCTTATTGGCATTTTTTTACCTGAGCCTGTTCAAGAGTCCGTGAAAGAAATTGCATAAAGTTAAAACTCATTGATGGTCCTCTGCAAGGAGAACTTAATATAAATGGAAAGATTTACACAAGAAATAATATGTAAAAAGAAATCTTTGACAACTAAATTAATATTTCATTATTTTAATCACCTTTATTTATTGAGCTAGCGGTGGCTTTTACAAATGTACAAATGAACCGTCAGTGGTTTTCTCCATAGCGCACTACTTTGAGGAATTTAGCAAGTAACAGGGGAAACCCTGTGGGGCAGTAAGCAAAGACGCGTCTTCGTAGCCTGCTCTGGGTAATTCAGTTCGAATTAGCAGACACCTTTGCACAGATATTCTTAATCACAATTCCTAATGATTAGAACAGCACTCAATTCCGTTGACTGCCGGGTTTGTACTACTAACTACATAAATAAATAACTTGGCATGATGAAGGTATCCGGGTACATTTGATTTTGAAATACTCTGCTATTGCTCCAATGTCCACTGGTGATAGTCACGTGTCTATTTCAGATGAAGTTGCCGATGACGTGCTGTGAACAAAGACACAATAAAAGTCGTCGGCTGTGGAGGCCCAGCAATTGTCGTTTTTTATAAGCCTGACAACTTACGACGTCTGCTGTCTATACTGAGGAGTGGCTAATTTCTTGGCGTTTTCACACGGCTTCACCTTCGTTTTTGTCACTTGTTGAATAAACTCACCACACCACTGTTCGAACACAAGTTATCCAGATATGCTCGTGCAGAGCTCCTGTAGCCTCACTGTTTGCCTTCTTTCAAAGTGAGACAGATCGCGTGCCTTCTCCATCTATCAGCTTCGCCATTGGCAGTACATAGCCGCGTTGCAATGACCACTTGGTCTGGGACGCAATGTCACAGATGTGCGGCCGTATTCGTTGGAGGTTCGTGTCCTCCATCGGGCATGGGTCTGTGTATTGTCCTAACAGTTTAAGAATAGGAAAACGAAAAGGTGAGGTTTAACATCTTTTAAATATTGACAGAATGTTATGTTGACCACAGCCGCGTAATTTATTAGCTCAAAGCAATCGGTTTCGGTTAATAAACCATTATCAAGCACCAGCAGAGCTTAATCAGTCACACTAATCAACTGATTAAGCACTACCGGTACTTGATAATGATTTATTAACCGGTAGCTTTGAACTAATAAATGAAGCAGCTGAGGTCAGCAACGCATTATATCAATTAATGTAAGTAGTTTATAAGTCTAGGGACTGATGACGTTAGCAGTTCGGTCGCTTAGGATTACAAACATTTAAACATTTTTTTTGGTAGTACATACACCGTGCGTATATCTCACTACTAATCGTTGCTCGTCACTTGACGCTGTCATCTCCTCGACGGTTTATGTAGGTTCGTGCTAATCATATCTGGCTTCACATTGTAAACTTTGCAGAGTGTGAATGATTCAGTCGTTTTTCCCCCTTCTTTTGTTTCATGAACGCGTCCGAGAGGGGGAAGTAAAATAACTTTCCCCTGTCTACAGCGGCCAGTGTTGAGTTTGAAAGGAAAGAAAAAACAGAATGAGACATTAAAAATAAGGTATATCTTTATTTTTATACGTAATTTACAAGTACATTGAGATATTTGTCAAACCCATTTTTCAAAAAGCGTTCCAGGAAAAAAAAATTTTGGTGGATGCAACCATCAGTGGTGCATGGTACTGAGCCACACTGTCTAAGCTGAAAGAGGTGGTTCGAAAAAGCTTCCTAGCCTTCTGAGAACTGTCGTTCTGCTGTTGGATGAGAATGCGAGACCACATTCGGCAAAGACAACGTAGAACCATAAACTCTTGGTTGGAGCGCCAACATCATCCGCCATATAGTCCTGATCTCGCACCAAGTGGCTTCCACTTATTTCCAGCTTGAAATAAGTCTTTCGGCGAAAGGCGCTTTGGGAGAAATGCTGACGTCAAACAAAGCGTTCAACACTTCTTTCGTGTTCAACGCCCTAATATTTTCCTGGAAGACTTTTTGAAGCCCGTAAAGCAGTATGACAAATGCTTCAATGAACTTGGAAAATATGTAAAAAGAAAAGTCTTATCTTTAATGTCTCTTTTTCTTTCCTTTCATTCGCAACTTTCACCACAGGAGCAACTTACTTTCTTCCTCTCGTATTAAAGAATTTTCATTGCATGTGGTGCGTACTTCATCTATATTGTTAAAACACATATGTTTTCTAGTTATTAATCATTATTTAACTCATAGAATTAATTAAAATATTGAATTCACGTGATAAGACAGATTGTTAACAACACTAGTCTTTTTCCACGATTACTATTTAAAAAGCTTTATACAAGACTGCATTCCTTCAGCTTTGTTTTCGACTATTTTGTTGCGGTCAGAATCACCGGTAAGTTACACGTGCCTCCAAACTTCAGACACCGAGCGAGGTGGCGCAGTGGTAACGCACTGGACTCGCATCCGGGGGATAGTGGTTCAATTCCACCTCCGGCCATCCAGATTTAGGTTTTCCGTCTTTTCCCTAAACTGACTGGACATTAAACGCTAAACTTCTTTCTTAATTCCTAAACTCTAAGAGTATCTAACTGGTTAGTACCAGTAATGCTTACTACCGGGTTGCAGGAATGGATTATCGCTCTGCCATAATTCCTGGTACAGGTCCAGTAAGACGATACTTTGGCAATCAGCCCATCATTCACTTACAATGGCGTCTCCAATCTCCAATCCGACAGTCATGGTGGTGCAGGTACGATCTGGATTTGGACCTTATACTTCGGAACAGCATATTATGCAGTAGCAGTACACAACAATGAAGTATTGTCTTCCCATGCTGCTAGAACGCGCTGTCGGCCCCATTATAAAAGAGAAATATGTGGGTGCAAGTGGCTTGGCTTACAATATCAAAGACTTCTTCGCCGGTCATAGGTTATCATTACTGCCTTGGTCTTAATGTTCTCCCACTGAACACGTCGATGACTGTGGAATGGATGATTCGGGATACACCATCTCCGCTGCAACCTACATACTATTTACCATTAATATATATCAACTGCTATTTATACCTCTTCCTGATTATTTCTTTAATATTTTGACATCTTCTGTCTGATCATCATGAATGTAGAATCTCTACGAGCCACCTACCTCTTTCAACACTACGAAGGTTAATATTACTGATCTTCCATTTCTTTTCTTACTATAGATTTCAGAAGTATTGCTTATTCCTTTTTTATCAATGCATAGTGTAAAGTTCGCCTTTTTAACTAAAACGTATGCAATTTGCACTGAAGTTGCATAATAGACTCGAAAGTTTTGTGTGTTTTGCGTTGTGGTTTCAGTCCGGAGACTGGTTTGATGCAGCTCTCCACAATACCCTATCACGTGCAAGCCTCTTCAGCTCCTCATAAGAACGGCAACATACATCCGTTTGAATCTGCTAATTGTATTCATCTCTAATGTTTTTATTCCAAGAAGTAATGTTTGCCAGTCATTCTTTTCATCTCTTGGTGGCTCTCTGCGGTTCTTACCCCACACACTTCCCTCCAACGCTAAATTCACGATTCCTTGATGTCTAAGAATGTGTCCTACCAATCGTTCCCTTCTTTTATTCAAGGTGTGCCAGAAATTCCTTTTGCCCCCAATTCTGTACAGTACCTTCTCATTACTTACGCGGTCAACCCACCTAATCGTCATCACTCTTCTGTAGCATCCTCTTCCTGTCTGCACTGTTTATCGTCCAAGTTTAATTCCCATACAAGGCAACACTTCTTCCAAATGCATAAATCAATATGCGATGTTAACAAATTTCTTTTCTTCAAATATACTGTTCTTCTCATTGCCATTATACATTTTATATCCACTGTAGTGCGACCATAATGTATTATTTTGTTGCCCAAGTAACGAAACTCACCTACCACCTTTATAAGTCCTTCAACATTGCCCGATATTCTTAGAGTGCATTCCATTATCCTTGGTTTGCTCAGCCAACCGCACTAGCCAAGCGGTCTGCGGCGCGCCAGTCACAGTCCGCACGGCCGCTACGGTCGTTATTAGTATAAGGTAGTTCATACGTGCTTTGTAAGTTTAGGGACTGATGACCCCACAGTTAAGTCCCTTAATCTTAACAAACATTTGAAACATTTGTTTTGCTCTTGTTAATGTTCATCTTATACACACCTTTCAACACACTGTCCATTCCGTTCAACCGCTCTTCCGGGTCCTTTGCTGTCTCTGACAGAATTACAGTGTCACCGGCAAAACGCAATGCTTTTATTTCTTCGCCCTGAAATTTAATTCATTCTCCAATTTTTTTCATTGTTTTGCTTTATAGCTTGCTCAATGTACAAATTGAATAACTGCATCCCTTTCATGCCCTTCAACTCCAATAACCGCCTTCTGACTTTTGTACAAGTCGTAAATAACTTTCCGTCCCCTATATTTTACTCCTGATTGCTCCAGAATTTGAAAGAGTGTATTCCAATCAACACTGCCCAGAGATTTCTCCAAATCTACGAAAGCTAGAAATGTAGTTTTGCCTTTTCTTAATCTATCATCTAAGATAAGCCATAAAGTGAGGATTGCCTCCCGTGTTCCTACATTTTCCCCAATTTCAAATCGTCTTCTTTGCTGTGTAATTTGCCAGAATGATTGATTTGTTCGTCGTTTTCACACTTTATTAAAGTGTGACTATTTTCCGAAAACTTAATTTTAAATGTTTCGATGAGAAAACAGTAAAAATGAAGCACTTCGTGCTTTTATTATACGTAATGCACTGTTGATTTATGCCTTATTGGAGATAGTTGAGAAGTTTCAAGTAGTTACTGTTGATTAATGGATTTGAGCTATAGAACAGATTCTGGATTGTGTACCATGAAGTCTACTTGACCATTCCCTGGAACGAAGCGGATATTTTCCTGTATTGTGGGGATAAGATTTTTCTGAGCTCAGTTGATTACATGGTACTGATATATGGTGCAGTCCATATTGTGTATATTATCATCATGTACGCCATATATAATAATTAACAAAAGGATTACTGATAGGCTTATTATTTTCGTTTGTGATCAATGATTTTATTTTACGACCATAGAGTGTCTGCGAATAGTATCCCCTGAAATGGAAGAGTTCTATTAGAAGTACTTAAATGTAGCATTAATAGAGTGGCAGGGTTTTTCTCACTTGCTATTCCATCAGTCACTGATGCTGTAAATGTCAATATGCAATAAATAAGACAAAAATTCATTATTGTACTTAATTAGATAACGACAATTCGTGCTTACAGTATGTGATGAGACACTATTTTTAATTCATTAGCTCCACAGTGTAACATGAATTATAAATTTCTAAGAGGTGAAATTGTGTCTTTGTGAAACTAATGTTTTTATTCCAAGATGTAATGTTTGCCAGTCATTCATTTCTAAATATTAATATTAGCTGCATGCAAAATGACGGATCCAGACATTGCACTTCATGCTATGGAAGAAAGAGAGAGAGAGAGGGGGGGGGGGGGAGAGAGAGAGGATAAGAGGACAATAGACAGTAAGAGAGCAGTACTCAAGACAGATACATAGAAATAAACTTTGTTTGAAAACTTTTATTTACTGCTAAGACTATTTGATATTATTATTAACTAGAATGAAAAAAATGTTTGTATATCTTATAGGTAACTAGAATGAAGTGAGAGATTGTTCGACTAGTAACTTTGCTGTAGATATATTTTCCATCCACAGAAATAACAACAAAATGGGGGAAAGCATACGTTATTAGTATAAACTTTACATATAAGTATACATTTAGTGGATTTTCTTTCTGTTAAAATGCCCAAGTAGGCAGCTATATAACAAGGAAATGCCCATATTTGCAGAGAAGTAATTTAAAATACAATTAGTTGCAATTTTGACAAGAATATGATTACAACGTATGTGAATCATCCTACCCAAACTGATTATGACCAATTAAATGACAGTGTCAATTAATAACAGGGTATAAATTATTTCACAATTGCTACATTTAAGTGACAGTGTGAGATCGTGTTTTCATTCTACATTTGAGGTTTGACGGTTTTGCTTATGTAATTACTTTACAAGATGCTACTACTAAAGAAGTAATATTAGTTAAAAGGAGAATTATCATACTATAAAAATAGCACTTAAAAACTTTACAACAAACCTTGATAAAAAAGAGATCTTTTAGTTTCTTATGTCAATATCAGTAACCACTCTAAATATAGCAACATTTATTAACCTTCAGGTCGATTATTGGGTTACTGGGTTCTCTGTCAACAGTAATCAAACAGATTATTGATCAAACTTCCTGATACGAAATTTTGCTAAAATGTTCTATACCTATCCATTATGTGACGAAGTAATTATAATTTTTATGTCAGCTAACCATCCTTTCATGTAATAAAGTTCTACACGAGTTCTAACTTCGTAGGATTTAAACTATAATGCTACCAGAAAGTAAGAGCTTCAAGTAGGTAACAGTTCGTCAGCAGAGTGCAACAAATCAGAAGGCACTGCAGCCATCTGCATCTGAGTTTTCACTGTGACTGACAATTTACATAATCAGGACACGGCTCAACTGTTGCACAACATAACTACTACAAAAACTGAAAGGATGGTGGATCTCCACATACCAAGCTAAGTGTTAGGCAGTCTTTTATATGCCACATCACCACACTTAAAGTGCGAGAATACGTGAGATTTAGTGTCTCAAGCAGTGACTCTCACTCTATGTGTCAGCAAATGTGTAAATGTTAAAGTATTCCTAACTTGCACATGAAACTCGTCAGATTAAGCTGCATTTATCTCATGTATCAAAATATTTCAAATCCAAACTTGCATCATGAAAACTGAAATACTATATTTGCACATGAAACTGACATCAGTGGAAAATCATTTTCCCATGGTAAACTAAAAAGGCAAGCATTATCTTGACATATCACCAAATTAATTCTGTAATACAAGATCAGTGAAAGATGGGGAAAAATTTCTTTGATGTACTCTTTTGTAAGTAAATTTATAATGCCTGTTTCAGTGCTTACAATTTGAGTTGACAACGGTGTTAATAGCAGAAAAAGTTTAAAATTTGAGGGAAGTAATTTACAATGGAGGTATTTGCTATGAGAAGCCTTTCATCTGAGCTTAGTTAAAAAGGCACGTATTTTTCTAAGTTTTTAATAACATTTTTCATCATGGGTAAATGAGTATTTATAGTTGAGAGTTCTTTTGACCACTTTTATGTAGATTCAGTGTACAATAATTAAATAATGTAAAATAAAGTATTATATGTATTTAACTAACTTAGAAAAGGAAAAAAAATGTTATCTAAACTGGAAAGGATACGGAAGGAGAAAAGTTTTGCATTAAAAAGTTGAAATAAGTCCAAAGATTTTATTTGACACTTTACATCCTTACATCAGTAGTCAACAAGTTACAAAATTAACATACAAATATAGTGGAGAGTAATACTGTTTCAATACCTCAAATACTGAAATGACTACACAGAACAGAAACTGAATAGTAGTACAGTCTTCAGAGTGCTAATGTTTCATTTTCTTATTGTGTATAATATAGGGGAGAATATGGACTGTCTTTGTGAGAATTGATCTTACAATATTGTTCAGCAAGCAGTGTAATATCATCATGTATACTGGATATTCAATCATTATACGAAGATGAAATAGTGAGAAAATATTCTCGAAGGTCGTCAATAAGTACGAATTTACCTTAGGATGCAATTAAATTATCTTCAACAACAAATTGCAACCATCAATTTTCACAAGCAACCTCAAAAATTATCACATTACAAGAGAAAAAATTAAGACCATTTATTTGCAGCCGGAAGCAAGCTTGTCCCTACTTTTTGTACTGATAGTTTTAATTGGTCTTACCCCTAGTGGGATTACCTAGAAATTAGTCTACATGTTTACCTGTTCTAAGGCTGTGAGGAGTGTATGACAGTTCAGAGGAAAGGGAACAAATCGATGATTCAGTAAAATCTACTTAGGTCAGTCTTATCAAAACTGCCTTTTGTGGCGTTTCAAACCAATATTTAAATTCTTGGTTTTATTATAATCATCGTGCTGTATTAAAACAACGGGACAGGTAATCATTTATTAGAGGAAGATCTATTTTTTGAATTAGAAAAACCAGTTATGCCAGCCTAGTTGATGCGCACAAGCTCGGGCTGCTTGTAGGAGTAGATGGGGGCGCCGGCAGGGTGCAGGTCCTGGTACTGGAAGCGCGCCAGGTAGCCGGGGGTGAGCGCTGGCTGCTGCAGGGCGGACAGCTCACTAGGGGCGGCGCGCTGCTGCTGTTGTTGTTGGGGGGCGGCGGGGGCAGGGCCGTGGGCGTAGGCGATGCGCTGCAGGCGGCCGTCCGGCTGCAGCACGTAGTACACGCCGCTCTCCTCAGCTTCGGTCAGTGCTGCACTCTGACTGCCGGGGAAGTTGTACTGCAGGCACATAAAGCAACGCTTTCTTAAAACAACAAGAAAATAGTAAGGATATTCGATAACAGCTTTATATATATATATATGAAAGTATGAAGAGAGCAATCTGTTGTATTTGATAAACAACATGGTCTGATTCGAATATGAATGATGCTACGAAGAGAACAATGAATAGTGAACAGTTCACTTCGATTTTTCAAGTTACTGTATGTATAATGGGCAGTAGCATAGATAATTAATTCTCCTGTTGGGTGTGCAGAGTAGATTAGGTGCAAGACATTCATTCAGATCAGCATCCCAATCTGAGCTTAACTCTCATAATGTCTCCACATTTTTATGGGAACAATGGCTCCATTGCAATAAATAAAATATTCAGATATGACTCTGTTTTTTGTATCCCTCATCATATTTTCCTCCACTATCTTTATCGCATTATCTCTGTTCCAAGATAAAAAGTGAATGGTATCAGTGCACCACAGAGAGGGGAAAGGGATACGAAAATTTCTGAACAGTGGGACTATTTTCTATCAAGCCAGGAACATAGCGCAATAAGCTTGTAGAAGTGCCATTAGCCCCAGGAAAAATTTGCCGCTCACGTATGTGACATCCCAAGTGGACATTTTTTTAAAAAACCATTTCTGTAAAACCCTCTATGGGTAATGAACCAATGAATAATCACTAAATTGTGCTTGTAATCCCACTATGTTTACACCTCCATTTAAACCCTTAGTAGGTCATCAGTTTCCTAGTATTAAGGCCAGCATGTCAAAATTATGTAACTGTTAATTTTGGTTTATTGAAAGTGACAATAAAGTAAAATACAAAAACTGAGTGTATTACATTTTGTAAGGGCAGTTACACACAGTGAAGGTTTCAGCCAAAATCTCACCCAGTAACCTATTTATTTATCTTTGACTTCTTTAGCCCTTTTGAAGTTGCTTCCCAGCTTCACGTCTCATATCTCTTATGAGTTCTTTCTTATCAAACTGATTGACACCATATTCGTAATTTGTAATAAGGTTTTGTCTACACCCTGTAGATTGACGAATGGATTAGTGGATCAGTCAGGAAGTAAATGAGAATTATTATCTACGAGAGACAACGACTGCTCATATCAGATACGATTAGGTTACCATTCTGAAACAACTGTAAACAAGAATTTTACAGTATGTGTACAGGCAGCAAATTCGAATTAAAATTTGTAGCAGGGCCAAGATTAGTACCTGTGTCTTGTGCCTTCTAGGCTTCAACCTATATTTAACGTTCTATATAATTCTGAAGGTTCCCAGGATCAAATAAATATTTTATCAGAACAATAGTTTAAATTATGGTTTAGGTAAATTCAAATGATAGTTTTACTTACGTTGTAAGGCCCAGCAGCTTCAGTGGGGGTAGGAGCCTCAGTGGTGGTGGTGGCGGCCTCTGTGGTGGGGGCAGAGGTGGTGAACGAGGGCAGGCGGTAGATGTCGGTCAGGCGGGCAGAGTCCTGACCAGGGATGAAGAACTGTGGCCGGAAGCTGGCCGCGGGAAACCCGGAGAACTGTGGAGCTGCGAACGACGGCTGCGCCTGCGACTGGGCGAACGCTTGAGGCTGAGGCTTCTGTTGCAGACGTTGAGGCTGGCGGGAGGGGGACGCAGAGGGCGCTCCGTAGCTGGAGGAGGGCGCGCCGTAGCTGTGGGAGGGCGCCTCACCTGCTGCCATCGCCACTAGCGATGCCACAGTGAGGAACACGAGGGCCTGCAACATGCAGTAGTGCACAGTTAGCAAAATGTTTTAACATCCTTGATTTTTCATAGGTCTTATTTGCTACAGAAAATGTTTTATATATATTGAATGATAATATGTAATGAATTGTTACAGTTTAAAATTAGATCAAACATGTTGAAATCTTGAATTGTGCAAGCAATCGACCGCCAAGCTAGGCGGGAGCAGGCTATCGGTTGTGTCGGAAACACATCAGTCTCTTGTGACCACAGCAGTTGCTGTGTCAGCGAGTGGAAAGCCTACCGTCAGCAGTTTTGTTAACTGCTAAAACTGCTAAATAAGTTAATTCAAGCAAGAGGATATATTCGTTAAACACATTTCATAACTACACCTAACTCTTTCACAACAGTGAATAGCCTGCTGATAATTCATTGGTTTAAAGGTCTTTGCATACTACACTCACAAGCAGTTCACATTCAGTCCTTACGAACTAACCCACATGTCATAGCTCCAGCCAATTTTTGTATGTATACTATAGCTTTTGGAAGTTTTGGTCACTTTGGGATCAATAATGCTCAGGAGAGTACTCGCCGATCCAATGATCTAATCACTGCATTTAGCTTATGTCTCAGACCAGTAGCCAATAGCCGCAGAACTACTTTACTTCGAAATGATTATCATCCAGGGAAGACGTTGAAATCAGGTACTATTGTCTTCACAACGCTATGGTTGCTGCCTGAAACCAGCTCTGGTACTAACCCTGCTATCCAGCATCAAGAGTCACCGAAGCATCTGACTCCAGTGGTTCCATAGACCGAAAGTGGGACTGAGTACACTTTGACGGTGTCTTCTTCGAATCCCAGGCGCGGGTACCGCACGTACAGACGGTTCACATCAGCTGGTATAAAGACGACACAGTGGGATTGGGAGCTGACATCACGGAAGGCGACGTCATCTGCTGATGTAGCTCCTGTCGAGCTGTCGCCTACACCATAACATCGTGTAACAAGTGAATAAACTTCTATATACTAATACTACTTTACTAGACTCCTCCGCTCCACTGGATGTATCTTCGCCTCAATGCTGGAACCCATCACAAGGCCCCCAGCAGAAGGAATAAAGATTAGCGTTGAATATCGCATTGACACTACGTCAGTATGTTTTGTGGAAATAAATCGGTCATGCACTTCAAAGGGAACCATTCTGGCTTTTGTCGGAAGTGATTTATGGAAATAATGGGAAACAAAAATCTTCATTATAGTCCAGTGTTAAACCCACTGCCCCACCTCACTTGATTTATACTGTAATGTCTGAGGTTGTGGAAGCAGTACATTGTTGCTATTATTACTCTCGTATTTTGTTTCATTTCCACAATCCTTTTGCACATTTTTTATTTACCCTCATTGGTGTTAGTGCAGTATGAGAAAATATTTAAAAAAAATGGACACACTTCTCTGATATGAGACAACTATTTTCTTTATAAATTCGTAGTCCAAGTAACTCAAGATCTACAGCTGTACAATGCAAGCACACTTAGAAAGGGTACTTCGTGAACCAGTCACTTTCTCATTTCCCTGTCGAAGACGGTTATGGCTCATGGGAAAAGTGCCTGCTAGTAAGCCTCAGAGTGCTCTCCAATCCCCTTAATATTACACTCAACGACCTTTCCTAGATTTTCCACAAAAGTTGTCGTGCGTCCAATAAATGTCTGCAATCGTGTAACCATACAGTTGAGAGATCTTTTTACGTACTCGCAATATCATAGGTTGATGATCAGTTGCTACTCCCAGCACCAAGCTTTGGTCGGCCACTACCCGGCTGCATTTCATTAAAATTTTCTGGCATCGCTACGGCTCTGTGTACTACAGCCTCATCACCGACAAATGCGATGGAAGTTCCAACATTGTCTACTAGCTTATTTTCAACTTTTCGTATAACATGGAAATTCGTCGTATGGGAGATCAGATCTATAAGCTTACTACACAAAACAACATAGTTACTTCTTTTACTAAGATTGCCACTATCAGCGGGTTAATGCGCCATCATCTGTTCGGTCTTATCATACTAAACATAGGAACGATTACTGCTACATGTTTTTGAAAGTGTGTTTTTCAAATGTTCAAATGTTTGTTAAGCTTATGGGACTTAACTACGGGGTCATCAGTCCCTAAACTTACAAACTACTTATGAACTACTTACGAACTAGGACGGCACAAATATCCATGCCCGAGGGGGGATTCGAACCCCCGACCTTAGTGGCCGTGCAGACTGTGACTGGAGCGCCTCAGTCTCCTCGGCCACCGCGGCCGGCGTGTGTTTTTCTTGCTAGAAGTTTTTCAAATGTTGAATCAAATCTTTAAAATTTTGTTTCGTTCGTAAACTGATAGGAGACGTGAAATTTTTATAGACATGTATATCTAAAGAATCTAAAGCTGAAGGTACAGAGGCCTATCTCCAGTTGACTGAGTGCAGCAACGGTGCAAGTACGTACCGACTACTTGATGGAATCCAGTAATACATCGAAATGTTGATCGAAATGTCATTCGATGCAATAGACGCAAGATGGTATGACGGCTGAGACAGAACCGTTATATTACTCACCTGCATGTTGATGGGTGTGCTGAGCGTGAGAGACTGTGCTGTCGGATCGACGTACCGGCTGGCTTTTATACCGGACAGTCCCCCGGGCACCGCCAGTGTGACGTCACGGACGGGCACCCCATTGGCGTGCTGCGGCAGGCGGGCGTATTGCGCGACCGCGGGTCACGGCCTCGAGGCGGTGCGTGAGACTCCGCCTCCGCCTCTGCGTACCGCAGTGCATGCGTGCCCTGGGCAGGCTCCAACCACGGCCACTGGCTCTGAGAGCAACCAGCCTGCCCTTAATTAGGATTTTACAGTTAGAAAAGATGGGCCGACCAGAATAATTTAGTTCAAGAACACGGCATAGCGCATGCCCAAGCTCACAAGTGACAGTGTTCTCGTATCTAGCTGCATGCACTGCTTCAGCTTGGTGTTTACATCCGGAAATAACAACAGTTAGGATACATTCTACGAGGCGTGTTTTTTAAGTAAGCACCATTATGAAATTAAAAAAGACTGTCAAACATTAAGGTCGTAAATTCTACCAAATATCTAGGAGTTACAATTACGAACAACTTTGAATGGAGAGAACACATAGAAAATATTGTGGGGAAGGCGAACCAACGGTTACGTTTCATTGGCAGAACGCTTCGAAGATGCACCAGCTCCACCAAAGAGACTGCCTCCATCACAGTTGTGCGTCCTCTCCTGGAGTACTGTTGCCCCTTGTGGGACCCTCACCAGGTGGTACTGACGGAAGACATTGAGAAGCTTCAGAGAAGGGCAGCTCATTTTGTTTTATCACGTTACGGGGGGTGGGGGGGGAAGCGTCACGGAAATGTTGCACGAATAGGGGTGGAAATCATTAAAGAAAACGTTATTCATTGCGGCGTGATCTGTTTGATAAGTTTCAATCGCCGACTTTTACTTCTGAATGTGAAAATATTTTGCTAGCACCCACCTACTTAGGGAGACACGACCATCCCAATAAATTAAGAGAAATCAGATCGAGAACGGATTAGAGAATGGAACGGTAGAGAAAAGTAATGAAAGTGGTTAATGAACCCTCTTCCTGGCACTTAAACGTGATTTGCTGAGTATCTATGTAGATGTATATGTAGGTTAAATATCATCATCATCATCACTACAGACTGATTATGCCTTTCACCGTCCAGTCTGGAGCATAGTACCTCTAAAATAATTCCTCCATGATCCCATATTCAATACTAACATTGATGCCTCGTCTCATGTTATGCCTTTTACTTCAAAATCATTCTGCACCGAATCTAAGTACTTTCTTCTTGGTCTACCTCGACTCCTCTTACCCTCTGCTGCCTAGCTCATGAGCCTCTTAGGTAACCTTGCTTCTCCCACACGTGTAACATGACCCCACCACCTCAGTCTGTTCGCTCTAACTGCTTCATCTATGGTGTCCATTCCCAGTTTTTCTTTGATTTCATCATTATGGACACCCTCCTGCCATTGTTCCCATCTATTAGTACCTGCAATCATTCTTGCTACTTTCATATCTGTAACCTCTTCTTTATGAATAAGGTAACCTGTATCCACCCAACTTTCACTCCCATACAACAAATTTGGTCGAAAGATAGAGCGGTGCAATGTTAACTCGGTACTTACTTCAATCTTGCACAAGAGAGTAGATCTTAGCTGAGCACTCACTGCATTTGTTTTTCTGCGCCTCGATTCCAGTTCTTTCACTATGTTGCCATCCTGTAAGAAAATACATCCCAGGTACTTGAAACTGTCTACCTGTTCTAGTTTTCTTCCTCCTATTTGGCACTCGATCTGTTTAAATCTCTTTCCCACATACATTACTTTCGTTTTGGAGATACTGATCTTCATATCATAATCCTTGCACCTCTGATCGAGCTCTGAAATATTAGTTTGCAACCTTTCAATCGAATCGGCCATTACAACTGAGTCATACGCGTATGCGAGACTGCTTGTTTTGTTTTCACCTATTTTAATCCCGCCCTGGCAGTCTACTGTTTTCAACCTATAATCCGTGAATAGTATGAACAACAGTGGTGACATGTTACAGCCTTATCTTACCCCTGAAACTATCCTGAACCATGAGCTTAATTTACCTTCTACTCTAATGCTGCCTGACAGTCTACGTAGAGCCCTTTAATTGCCTGCAGAAGTTTGCCTCCTATACAATAACTTTGTAGAACTGACAGTAGCTTCCTCCTAGGAATATGATCATAAGCCTTTTCTAGATCTAAGAAACATAGATACAATTCCCTGTTCCACTCATTGCACTTTTCCATTACCTGCCGTAAGCTAAAGATCTGGCCCTCACAGCCTCTAAGAGGCCTAAACCCACACTGATTTTCATCTAACTTGTCCTCAATTAATATTCGCACTGTCCTTTCTCAATAATTTTACGTTTACATGAAAGCCTGTACCTTCATCTACTTTTCTACATCATTTACGTCAATACTGAGCCACTTGTCATAATGTTGTACCAGTTTTTGAATACCCTCCTCATAGAAGTCTGCCGCCTGACTTGTTAACCACTGCATCACAACTGTTTTCACTTCGTTTTCGTCTTGAAGAACGCGCAGGTGTTTGTTCAAGCGCAGGAACAGATGGCAGTCACTGGGCGCCAGATCAGGGCTAGAGTTTCCCATCGAAATGATCTGTGATCTGACTAGCCTCATGCGGACGCGCATTTTCTTGCCACATCTTTGGTTCTGAATTGTGCAGTGTCTTACAGTAAGCTGACTACCATCTGTTCCTGCACTTGAAGAAACTCCTGGGCGGTCTTCAGGACGATGACGAAGTCAAAACAGTCGTGACGCAGAGGTTAACAAGTCAGGCAGCAGACGTCTATGAGGAGGATATTAAAAAAAACTGGTACAACGTTATGAAAAGTGCCTCAATATTGACAGATATTATGTAGCCGGCCGTGGTGGCCGAAGAGACTGAGGCGCTCCAGTCACGGTCTGCACGGCCACTACGGTCGGGGGTTGGAATCCCTCCTCGGGCGTGGATATTTGTGCCGTCCTAGTTCGTAAGTAGTTCATAAGTAGTTTGTAAGTTTAGGGACTGATGACCCCGTAGCTAAGTCCCATAGACTATACAAACATTTGAACATTTGAGATATTATGTAGAAAGGAGATTAAGGTACAGGCTTTCATGTAAAAATAAAATATTGAGATATTTCAAAACAGTACATACTTAAGGAAAAAAAAAACAAAAAAAAAACAAAAAAACAAAAAAGAAAAAAAAAGAAAAAAAACCACGCCTTTTATGTAGAAATTAGCTGAAAACCTGCCGATGTTCGTGTATTTATTCATTAATCAAACGTTTAGGTAGCACTTCTGCTACCCATTCCGTCTCTGTGCATCTTTTCTTTCTTTCTTTATTGTTTTTTTTTTAATTTTTTTTTCTAGATACATGTTACACTTATGGAAGAATATATAAGAAGTAAAGCTGTCTTGCATGATGTACAAAATTTTAAGTGCAGTATCTTTATTCAACGCTTCTTACAAAAATCTTATACACCACTCGCACCTTACAGAATTTATCTATTGTTTTGCCATGTATATGACTGTTGGTTATTTATAATGTATAGAACGGTGCAGCAGTACTGTGTGTTCTTATCGGGTTCTCGGAGGTGTCCGTAAATCTCTGAAAGCAGGAGAGAAATAAAACGGTTGTGAGTTGCTTAACATGTAACTTTTTTCTGTTGGCTCCTTTCATCTCTAAAAAACCTACGTTTCTCCAGGGTACTATTAATATTTCGTGTTTGTTTATTGCTGTTGTACTGCATAATTCATTAAACCCATGAAATGAATGAGTTGTAGAGGCTCACAAGGGATGAAGCCGCCAGCGACGCTGCAGCCAATGAGTTCGTCCGGACAGAAGACGTTAGCCTTGAGCACCACAATCACCATCAAGAAGATATTTGCACTGTTTGATCACACGATTCGCTTGAATCTACAGCGAAATTTCTACAGCCCTGTAATTTCGTTTCCAAACAGCTCAGTGGTTATAACGTCGTATCTGCTGATCAACGTGTCGTTCAGTGATATAATACTGTAGCTCCTTTCAGTGGTATATTTGGATATTGTTTCCCGAATGTGCTGCAGGGTAATAAAGACTTATGAAAATGTTTAAAAATAATGCAGTACCTTTTTACGGATGTCAAGTTTATGACGTAATGTCTCCTGAATCATGTGTCCCCCAAAAAACATTGCCAGCCGGGGTGGCCGAGGGAACTGCGGCGCGCCAGTCACGGTATGCACGGCCACTGCGGTCGGGGGTTCGAATCCCCCATCGGGCATGGACATTTGTGCCGTCCTTACTGTTAACTAGTTCATAAATAGTTTGTAAGTTTAGGGACTGATGACCCGGTAGTTAGGTCCCATAAGCTATACAAACATTTGAACATTTTGAACCAAAAATCATTTTTTCCCATTATTAGGAAGCTGCCTGCGAAATGTGTTGTAAATGGGATTGGTGTGTCGCACTATGATAAAACCTGGTAAGTACATTCAGTGGTATGTGTGTAAATCGAACATTTCTCGCGAATACAATAAATTGTAACGTCACGCCAAATGTGGTAATTTTACTACAAGAACGCCGAAAAAGTAATAAGCAACACACTTTTTTCCGTTAATCATTTTGCTGAAGTTGTCAGCGAGAAAAAGTTTCCTAAAGGGTTTGAAATTATACTTAAAATTTGTTGCAAGTCACTAAGTGCTCTCCATCTCAAATATTGAAGTCACACTATCACATGCCGCAAGACAGAGACGCCATATCTCCTGAGCTATTGGCCTTATCATACAATCCTTTCTTAATTGACGTCTTCTACCTATAAACTACATTCGTGCCAAATTGTAGCTTCATAGGTGAAGTAGTTTTCGAGATGTCGTGTTTAGTTATAGAGTGAGTGAGTGAATGAGTGACCTTTCGCTTTTAAATACATAGAGATTCATTGCATTTTAAATCGTCGTAACATTTATTTCCAAAGTCATTACACAAGCACGTAGAAATAGTTGAAATACTAAGATCCCCAGGTCGAAAACGTTACTACAACGATAAAGGTTTTTAATTGTTGCAATGGCTGTGTCAGTAGGTTGTCGGTTTCGAAATGGGAGGCACTAGCCATCGAATGTTAAGTGGTATTATTTTTTAATTGTCTGAGTGGAACGTAAAGGACTAGCGTTTGAATCTGGCTGGAGACATTTTTATTAAACCCTCTGCTGCACACGTCGGTTGTTTTGAGACCCCGTACCACTTTGTATTTTCTTTCTTTCATTAAGTATTGATATTATAACGCTCATGGTCTCTGACATCTATCTCGTAGTTATAATCTATTAAGCGTAATATCATTAACTGCGTATTTATTTAATTTGAAACTCAACGGAAGTGCGCACATGGGGTCTTAAACAACCCCACCTGTTACAGCTCATTCAATACTGTCAGAAAATCCCTGTAGTTGGCAGAACATATTGACATTAAAAAAATTACGCGCTTGTTGAACCGTAGACAGCGTTGTTGACGTGAAGGAGGCGGGTCTGGTTTTATTAGGTAAAACTCCTATTTGCCACAGTTATAATTTCTGTTGTGGTAAGGGGAGCTAACAGAGAGGCAAGACAAAAATACAAGAAGTACACCTGAGACCTGTAGCCTATAGATCAGGAAAGGAAGACTTGAGTGAACGGTGGAACCAGGAATATGGCAGCCCTAATGTCAAATTCAAGCTATCACACGTTTTCTCATATTTGACAATAAGGAGACAAGATCTTCACGTAGGCTTTGTTATAAGTTACTGCATTTAGAAACGTTTGGGAAATGTTCATACCACGTCTTCCTTCCGTATATACTCCCAAATTTGACATAACAGTTGACAAACAACTTATTGCAATCAGGGGAAAGCGTCCGTTTTCACAATACATGAAAAGCAAGTCTGCTAAATATTGTGGCCTTGCGATTCTAGAAATGCTTTTTCACTGAATGGACAGATAAAATTGCGAAAAAAATTGGTCAACCGAGAGAAATAAATCAGGATTGTAGAGTTCTCAAATATGTGATTGCAGATTGGTTCAATAAGAGCCGCACTATTGTAGTTGATAACGATTCCAGTAGCATATCTTTAGTGAGGGAAAGGCTGGTGGTGAAAATCACATATGGTGGGTCTTTACGACAAAACAAGATTTAAATTCCTAAAGACATGCAACCACATTCTTCAAGAGAAGCACATTCGACTGTTTTTGAATTATACGTGTCAAAACGATCATCAGCAGTTTTGTCACCTCTCTTCAGATGTCCAAAACTGTGGTTTGTCACGAAAAGAACCCAAAACTAATAGAGCATTACAATAAACACAAGGGAGGTATTGAGAGTATGGATCATCATTGGCCTCTTATGCTCTTATAACACGACTGACATTGTGGGAAACACTGCACTGATCATTGTATGGTTGTATTATTACTCACAACAGAAGAGGCAGTAGTATCTGTGCCACCTAAAAAAATGTTCAAATGTTTGTTAAGCTTATGGGACTTAACTACGAGGTCATCAGTCCCTAAACTTAGGAACTACCTAATACTAAGTACGGCACAAATATCCATGCCCGAGGGGGGAATCGAATCCCCGACCGTAGTGGCCGTGCAGACCGTGACTGGAGCGCCTCAGTCCCCGCGGCCACCGCGGCCGGCTCTGTGCCACCTAGGACAATAACTTGTGCACCAGTGAATTGCCAGCCCACCAACAAAAGACATAGCTGCTCTTTTCGTCCGATAAACCTACCCAAAAAAATTCAATCAATTTGTAACTTCTGTGAAAAATTTGTATGCAGTTCTCCTTACTCTCCGATTGCGATGTGCTTAGAACGTGGACTTTGTTGTCACGATTATATCTAAGCACAATAAAGCTGGAATAAGCGTTTCAGTGCACTCAAGTTTTAATTTTTTTTATTACAATCGCTATACATATAGAAAACCCAAAAACGTTCCATTTCTCTTTAAAAATATAAAGGAACTTTGTCCTGAAATGTAATATGTAAGAATAAAACTATAAGTTAATTATGAAAAATAATTAACTTTATCGTAATAAAGCAATGAAATAAAATTTTTGCATAATGCATATTTTGATTATTCTCTCAAAAAATTAAAAAATGACTGTTAATATATATGATTTAAAAACCAGACACAGTGTAATACAACAATTTGATGTTACAACAAAGAAATAGTAACAAAAAGCAGCAATAAATAGACTGCTTCAGTACAATGAACTAGGATCTTAAAGTGCCCAAGTGCCATGTTGCGTACCTTTTCCAACGTTCCCACCAGAGACTCAAATATTATTTGGTAATACATTACACCTATGTATTGTGCACTTGCGGGCTTTTAATGTGGCCCGTATTGTTTCGAAAGCCCAAGTATTGCATAGGTATGGTAGTGTTAAACATATTGGAATATATTTATGTGTTATTACTTCGACTGACGAAAGCGACATATGCCGTATGCCAATAAGCTGAATCATTTCTCTTATCTCAAATTGTAGAGACACTAGGTGTCGGTGGATATAATTAGATATAAAAATATCCGTTATCAGTATTTTTTATTAAGACCATTTGTTTGTTTATTGAAGATTAGACTACTACAAAAACGAATCTTTTGAAAACAATGTGAAACCTAGAATAGCCTACAACTGAACAATTACTATCGAATTAATATTTAAAATATTGGAAATATTATTCACAATGGTATAAATAAAAATTTCAAAAATTTAGTTTTCAGTCAATTTCTATTCGACTGCGGAACCACTACATTCCATCGAATTAGATCGCTTATCGTTTCAGTAATTCTACTGCCGTGGAGGTTTTACATTTCCACAGTTTTTATGTGCACGAATAATGTCTTCAAAAGAAACGATAGGATGAGTTAAAATGCAATGAATCTCGACATATACTGCGTCCTAACTATTTTACTTCTATTGATCGATGTAAACACCAAGCTGAACCTTCACAGGCGGCTAGAATTGGGATAACTGGCAGTTATGAGACTTGGAAATTATTCGGGCTGGTCAATGTTTTTGGCTCTCAATGGACGTATCAAGGTAACATAAAATGCATAGTCACCTTTCGGCCCAAATTATTTCTAACAGTGCACATATTGACAATTGCTAACAAGTGAAATTTCACATCGAACCCCGTCTCCCTCCCGTCAGATTTAGTGGTACAATGTCGCAGTGGGGAACCAATCAAAAACAGATCACAGATCAATAATGAAAAGAGAAGAAGCTATACGGAATTTCGTAAAATGAAGAAAAATGCAACCAGAGAACTCTCCTAGAACAAGATGTGCAATATAGAGGAAATTAAAACGGCTATGTCTTCGTGTTTAGTTATGGTGTTGGAATGTGGTGTCGGAGATCTGTGGTCAATGCTCCGTAATGCTCAATACCTTTATTTATTTGCTCTTCGCGAATTATTAACTGTCCTTCCGGTCTCTGAAATATCTGTCCATTACATTCTTAAGAGTTTTTGTGCTTGGTCTGTGTTCAACATTTCATGGGATATTTGCTGCGTCATTCTACCATAAATCAGATGGGTAATGCCATAGGGAGTCTCTTCTGTAAGTAACAGAGATGTTGTTGTAGTGGGTTACTGATGAAAATATATCGCAACATACTTTACCTAAGACCGTCGTGTCTGTCTCTTTGTCTCAACACACCAAATTACAAAATCACTCTCTGAATATTAAACGGGTTTTGAAAGGTGAATTGAGCAAATAATGGGGAAACTTTGATACTTAATTCGATTACAATCGGATCAGGAAAAGGAAAGACACCGTAATTTAATGAAGAATTTGGCGTCTTTTCTTTCGGACATTTTCGAAGAATAGACGTCGCAATTCTTGACTAATCTATCTTGTAGAAGACATGCGTATTTCAATTCGGATGTACACGAGGACCTGCATTCGGGCTGAAACACCATATCCAGTGGTCGAAGTACCAGGACATATGAATAAGCTTGTTCGGGTGTGCGTCTCGGTTGCACAGTGGTAGAGTGCCAGACTACAAATCCAAAGGTCGCGGGTTCGATCCCCGCCAGGTCCTATGATTTTTATCTGTCACTTTCCACTTCTTTCACCTCTGGCAGTATTGCTCATGTGAAATATACCGAGTAGCACCGTGGTTCGGAACCCACGTTAAACTGTAGGTCCCTCTATAACTGGCTAGGTAAGTCAGTTCTAAGGTCGGAGGAAGGCAACGGCATACCACCTCCAAACAGGGCCATGCCTAGTAAAGCACTGTGGTGTTCAAACCAATCTTCGGATTGTTGACTGCTTTACCTTTTTTTTTTACCATATTATTCCAGGTATTAGTGATGTTTATATGAAATGTAATATGAGACAAGCCTTTTTCAAATACAGCACTCTCCATAAGTGACCACAAGTTTGTACTTATTTTATGTAAATGAGGCATCTGCAGATGGCTGCTATAGTGCTGAAACTAGTTATGCAAAAATAAGAAAATTACAAAAAGCGGTCTTTGGCAACATTTCTCTGACTACAGAGGGCCCTTGTGTTGAGGATCAAAAGCGTTTACTTTGTATTGATCCATGATCGTAAATCAGGTCACATTCTCTAATTAGACGTCACACGTCTGTCAATACCTTTTCACTTATTCCTCCTTCTGCGACATAGAAAAATGTTTTATATTTTATGAACAACACATTTATTGGTGGATGCATCACGAATGTGTCGCTGTTCGTTTCTTCAGTCGAAGGTGAGTGACATTTAATATGTTTATCTCTGAAATTTCGTTTAGGATGGATATTTGGCATGGATATTTGTGCCGTTCTTAGGATTAGCTCGTTGATAAGTAGTTTGTAAGTGTAGGGACTGATAACCCCGTAGTTAAGTCCCATAAGCTATACAAACATTAAAAAAAAAAAAAAAAAAAAAAAAAAAAAAAAAAAAAAAAAAAAACACTGGCGTGACACAGTAACATAAATCACTCCCGACCACAGACGTTCGCTTGGTGTGGAAAAACTATGTAACGCCATACTGCCGCCGAGGAAGTCATAGCGACAGTATCCAAACATCGGTAGGTCACTAGCAAAATATAGGGAGACGCCCATTCGCTTAAAAAGTGAAGCCTGCTTCTGCCTTATTACTGCGTCTTGGAGAAGTGTTCGTATTGTAGATATGATGTTTTGTGTCACTTAGGAATAATACGTCCGGCGGTTTTGCCATGATGCAGAACGTGTTATAAAAGTGCAATTTAGCATTAATAATTAATTTTTAAATTGCGTCGTACGCAACATGGACTGGACGAGTTTCTGCTCATTCACGTCTACAGTGACCACAGGTAGTAAATCGAAACTCAACTGACGCAATTTTTCTGGCCGCTAGAATTGAAACGTCCGTTTGTATGCAATCCATTTGCTCCCTACGGTATGCAGGTTGCATAACATTATGGAGGGTATGCAAGTGCAGTCGAACCCAAGGAAGACGTGGTAGTAGAAAGTGAAGGAAGGTTGAAAGGAAAAGTATTTAATGTCCCGTCGACAACATGGTCATTACAGACAGCGCAGAACCTGACTCTCAGAATACTACTCTATTCGTATCTTTAGCTACATCGTGCGTCAAGACAGCCCTGTTACAACCAACTATGTTCAATGACTCTGGGGAGAAAAGTATCTATTGACTCCATATTGTCCACATCTGTTGTCCAGTGAACAGCGTGGGGTTTGCGACGCAAGCGGCCCGAGTTCGATTCTTGGTCGTGCCGGAGATTTTCACCGCTCTGTTATTGTACGTCGTGTCCTCCTCACCAACATTTTAACATCATTGACATGCAAGTCGCGTAAGTGGAAAGCTGAAAACGACCTCAATTAGGATCTAATGGTCATAAATGACACATAATCATCTTCATCAATGCCATATTAAATGGTATGGTGGATGTACAGTCCCGCCATTAAAATTGCTACATCACGAAGATAACGTGCTAAAGACGCGAAATTTATAAGACAGGAAGAATATGCTGTGATATGTAAATGATTAGCTTTTCAGAGCATTCACACAAGATTGGCGTCGTTGGCAAGATATAACAACGTTTGGACATGAGAAAAGTTTCATACCGATTTCTCATACACAAACGGCAGTTGACAGGCGTTGCCAGGCGAAAAGTTGTTATGATGCTTCGTCTAAGAAGGAGAAATGCGTAACATCAGGTTTCCGACTTTGATAAATGTCGGATTGTAGCCTATCACGATTGAGGTTTATCGTGTGGCGACATTGCTGCTCGCGTTGGTCGCGATCCAATGACTGTTAGCAGAATATTGAACGGGTGGGTTGAGGAGGGCAATACGGAACGCCGTGCTGGATCCCAATGGTCTCGTATCACTAGCAGTCGAGATGACAGGCATATTATCCGCATGGTTGTAACGGATCGTGCAGCCACAACCATCTATTCCACAGCAACGATATGGACTATCAGCTCGGAGACCTTGGCTGCAGTTACCCTTGACGCTGCATCACAGACAGGAGCGCCTGCGATGGTGTACGCAACGACGAACCTGGGTGCACGAATGGTAAAACGTCATTTTTTCTGATGTATTCAGGTTCTGTTTACAGCATCATGATGGTCGCATCCGTGTTTGGCGACATCGTGGTGTACGCACGTTGGAAGCGTGTATTCGTCATCGCTATACTGGCGTATCACACGGCGTGATGCCGTGGGGTGCCATTGGTTACCCCTTGTTCGGATCGTCGACACTTTGAACAGTGGCCTTTACATTTCAGTTGCGTTACGGCCCATAGCTGTAGCCTTCATTCGATCCCTGTGTAACTCTACATTCCAGCAGGATAATAGACCACCTATGTTGCAGGTCCTGTACGGGACTCTCTGGATACGGAAAATGTTCGACTGCTGCCCTGGCCAGCACATTCTCCAGATCTCTCACCAACTGAAAACGTTTGGTCAATGGTGGACGAGAAACTGGCTCGTCACAATACGCCAGTAACTACTCTTGATGAACTATGGTATAGTGTCGGAGCTGCTTGGGCATATGTTCCTGTACACGCCATCCAAGCTCTGCTTGACTCAATGCCCTGGCGTTTCACGGCCGTTGTTACGGCCAGAGGTTGTTGTTCTGAGTACTGATTTCTCAGGATCTATGCACCTAAATTTCATGAAAATGTAATTACATGTCAGTTCTCGTATAATATATTCGTGCAATGAATACCCGTTAATCATCTGCATTTCTTCTTGTTGTAGCCATTTTTATGTCCAGTAGTGTATTAACAGCCTCGTAGATGATTGTGGTGAGAACATCTTAACTGCTTGCATGAATCCAGTTTCAACAAGTTTATGTTTTCTTGAGATTCTATTCCATTTCATGGACGGATGTGCAGCACGACCGCAATATGATTAATGTAACACATGTAAGATTGGTAGTTCAAATGTTCAAATGTTTGTATAGCTTATGGGACTTAACTACGGGGTAATCAGTCCCTAAACTTACAAACTACTTTTGAACTACTTACGAACTAGGACGGCACAAATATTCATGCCCGAGGGAGGATTCGAACCCCCGACCGTAGTGGCCGTGCAGAACGTGACTGGAGTGCCTCAGTCCCCTCGGCCACCGCGGCCGGCAAGATTGGTAGTAATCCTTCCTTTATTAATAGCAATAGAAGTTCGTCACTGCGGCGCCACGGAAATGTTGTCCGCCACAAAGAGCGGAGACTTATCCGTAAGGGCCACAGATGGGCGGGCTCTAGTAGGTAGTTTCTGCTGGGATGGCAGCTACCTGTTCGTCCTGGGTATCGGCCACCTCCTGTGACTGTCCGACTCAACCTCCCATACACTCAGCTTCTGCCAGGATCCACCTCTTACTGAACGCATCGTCTTTTCGGTGGTACAGCAGCCACTGTGTGGGGCTCCAGAGGACGCCCTGACGACCGCCTCAGCAGACTACTTGCCTAGATCCTTGTTTTACCGCACCTGTCGTTGCTTTGTAAATCTTGGGACCGATGAGGTCAGTAGTTAAGCTCAAATGTTCAAATGTTTGGATAGTCTATGGGACTTAACCATAGGGTCATCAGTCCCTAAACTTACAAACTACTTATGAACTAAGATTAAGAACGGCACAAATATCCATGCCCGAGGGGGGATTCGAACCCCCGACCGTAGTGGCCGAGTAGACCGTGACTGGAGCGCCTCAGTCCTCTCAACCACCGCGGCCGGCAGTAGTTAAGCCCCTTGGTTTATAAACTTCTGATTTCAACTTCGTCACGTGTAACCATTGATATGCATGTCAACACGTTTTCCGCAAATAGAACTAGCTTATTGCGACTGCAGACCCGAAGATACAAGAGCTTAGATTAACATAACGTTCCAATTTTAAAAGGCAATCCGTGAATCAAAAAGTTTGAGAATACCTGCTTTAAACTGTTGTTTGCTACTTATTTTCTGATAGCGACTATCGAGACGAATCCAGTTATGTCTAACAGTAAGGTCTTTGAAGATCAACGAAGGTATATAAAAAGAAGTTCAAATGTTTGTATTTCTGTGGGACCAAACTACGTTGGTCATCAGTACTTAGACTTACAAAAAACTTAAACTACTTTAAACTAACCAAAGGACAACACACACATCCATGCCCGAGGGAGGATTCGAACCTCCGACGCGAGAGGTCGCGCGATCCGTAAAGTGGCGCTCCAGCCCGCTCGGCTAATCCTGCGCAGCTCCGGAAAGAAAAGTGGCAGTAATAATTGTAAAGCCTCCCACCGGTTCTGTCGCTAGAATGGCGACAAGTGATGGCGGAATTCTGGCGAGTGAAATTTTCAATATAATTGCCATGGCAATGCAAGTGCCGAAGTGACACTAATTACCAATCAATCCATCATAAGAAGATTGCAGTGCTGCATTGATACCAACGGTCATCACTTCGAACACCTGTAAATGGACGTTTGTGCCACACATCAATGAATCGTCTCGATAGAGTTTATCAGAAAATAAGTACCATATGGTATTTATTTAATATTAAAACTACAAAGTTGACCATATCTTTGAAACTACCCCATTTAGAAGCTGACCCCCCTTCTCCCATTCAACTTTTCACCTTGAAAAGTTTCAGCTCCTATTATACTTCCGGAGTGTTAGTAAGTCGTCCTGTACAGCTTCGTACAGTGTGGCACGGTTGTTGACATTTACTAATAACTGACGTAATTGCTGAATGTAGCTACACTGCAAATTATTTCATCTAAATAGCTTTCACGAGATGGGGAGGAATACTGTTGAATTTTGGTAACATGAATGAGTTACCGAAAAATTACCGAAGTTATCGATATAGGAAAATGTTCAGCGCATCTCGGAATACACTTAGAATCGTACATGTATGAGGAATAATCGCTTGCGAATGAAGTTGATTTTTGTTTACTTCGTGCGATAATCAACCCTCTCGCTCAGTTCTTCGTGTTTCTTTTCTGAAGAACTCGCTCTCTTGCGTGATACTCTGTACACCCACTTCATTTGCGCGTGCCACACACTCCGTTATGGCGGGAAGTTGATTTCTCGCGCTGAATACCGGATGAGCAGCCTGCAACCATCTTGCGTAGCCAGAGGCGTGCGTTGCGCTCTTGCAAGCTGGCTCCCTCGGCCTCTGCGAAGTTTTGCATACTGAATACTCTGACGCGAGCAGTTTCTTACTAGGCAACGTGCATACCTACAATAATTATTATAATAAGAAAAATCCTTAAAGTTCTGAAAATATTGTTAATATGCTAAAGCACAATACAACAGAAAATGAGGCTCATTTTCTTCTCAGTTACATTTTACTTTACAGTACGATAAGTAGGAGTACTAACAAACATCTTGACATACCGAAAGAACTTTAAAAAAAAGTTAGGTCGATTAGTCTAAATTAGTACACTGCTGTACCGTAGCGAAAAACGCAATATCGGAAACAACATAAAGGTATGTCACAAGCATCAGAATTTCTCGCACATACGTTGTTATAAACGTGCTGAGTAAGATTTTCGTTACTACGGGCAAGATTCATATGAAAATCTTTATGGCTCATGATTTTCCGACGGTTGCCTGCATAAGTAGAAGCAGGTGTTGTCAGTGCTGCCAAACACTGTCGAACACTGTGTTGTCCAGAACTGGCTTACGTATTGTGTATCTACAATACGAACTAGCCTTAATAAATTGTGTGTCGCAAGCAATTATTTACATGTAATGCGGCCAATTCCCATCTCGTTTCGGCATGGCTTATACAGTTTCACTAGCAGGCTGTATTCTCTTCCCTTTAACCCTTACTCCTCTTCCTAGCTGTTCCTATCCTCTCCTGTGGGCTTGAAGGCTAGAATGGTCATGTGGTTTTACCTTATCTGCTGTAAGGGAGGAATAAAAGCAGTCTCATGAGGCCATAATAGTTGCGGGTAGACACTTTTTGCATAACAACACTTTTCTACTATTTTGTGATGCCATCTTCGACTAGTTGTGGATACATCATTCTTCGCCCTTGGAGTTTGATGACCTTGTCTCAGACGTGACAGTATATTATCAACCAGTAGGCAGCACTGCAGGCACATAGTGAATTTTCTCTATGATTACTGTCAGCCGTAATTAATGTCCTGAATGATGTTACACGGTATTGCCGAGATGTGTGTAAGCGTAGACTATTTACAGATTTCGCGAAGGTATCTTTGACGTCTTAGTTGCCAACATAATCCATTTGGATGGTTAGGAAGATCGGGCGTGGGTGGACGGGTCTGAGGCCGAAATATCTAGAAAACTATTATCACTGCTGTCACTGTGATGGGTCTTCAGTAGAGAATGTAGGTTATAGTTTTTTTTTTTTTTTTTTTTTTTTTTTTTTTTTTTTTTTTTTTTTTTTTTTTTTTTTACGTTCATAACGACAAACGGAGGAGTGGTGCTTTGTGAACTGTACTCAAAACTACCATAGCTTAGACAAAGAAAAGTAAATAATTTACATAGTTAGTGCGGTTTTAAATCGTTTACTAAATTGGTCCATGAATTGCGGAAAACGGAAGGAAATTCCCAGAGAACAAAGCATAGAAACTAATTTTGAATCGCAACTATTGCTGCGCCGCAGAACTTTTGCCTCCAATCGATTGGACCTTCAATTCGATAGAATTGTCTAAATAGAAAGTCTCATCTAAATAGTTCCGTAAACTGCGGAGTATTTCATATGTAGTTGAATGTGTTTGGAAGCTTATTTCTGAGTAGGTAGGATAAACATCGTATGCCATTAGCCCAAAGTGAATAACATTTTATTTTATGTCCATGCAACTCACAGATCGATTGATGTTCTAATTGTTAATTTATTTTACGCTGAAGTAAGCACATTTTTAAACATTATTTTGTAACATTGCGTGTTACATTTTTGAATAACTCATATTAATTTACCTCAGTTTTCAACAAATTACAAAGTGCTTAAGAAGAAGAGTCAAACACTTTACAATAAAATTAACTGTAATTTTAGTACCCTCTGAAAATATGTGTTGTATTAACAGTTCTATGTTACTCAACTCTTCCAGGAATATTCATTATTCAATCTTGCAGTTCATATTACTAAAATCCCTTTCTACGTTATACTTTTATTTTCGTCCAACACGACAAACATAGTTCTGAAGATCTGAAGATTTTGCCAGTCACGTTATGTGTAATTGCAATGTTACCTCACATGTAATGCGGAATGTCTCGGTATAATGAAATCATTTTGCATTCCGTTTCATCAACTCATTAGGTTGTTGTAGAGTAGTATATTAACAAATGCCTTAAAAAGAACTTATAAAATTCTTGGATATAAGTTTCCAGATCGATTTTGTTTTTTAGAACATGACCGGTTTCTGGACAGCTGCCCATCTTCAGATCTCTTTAAAAATGTTACAATTTTATGTAAGCTGCTATTTACAACGCAAAATATCCAAGAAGTTAATGGAAAAATATGAAGAACATACTAATTTATGAAGTTACAGAATAACCTGTCGAGTGATGAACGAGCGTTCACAGTCGTTACTAAAATACAGTAGCCTCCAGAGGCTTTATATTATGTGCTTCCTATCATCTTATTGGTGGATACATTTTCATTAAAATTATTCCCAATTAGTGATTATTGACTTTTATATAAAATCGTTTTAAAGTCAAGGTGTAAAGTAGCAGTCAAGGTATAAAACAGCAGTTATTATTGAGATTAGCTGTCAAACTATAAGAGGACTCAAAAATAAGATTACATTGGGTTCTCAATACATATAAAAACATTTTAGAGAAAACTCTCAAAAAGGCGTTTTTTCATTACATAATATATTATGGACATTGTCTTCTTTTCCTTCTGCGGATGAAGCTTCAGAGTGTCCGGCAGCAGCAGCGTCGCCGAGGTTTCCTCCGCCTCGCCGTGTCCCATTCACCGCCGCCAGTGTGCTGAGGGCCGCCGTAGCTGGTGTTTGGCAGCGCGTTCCATTCCAGCCGAGGCTACAAAATGTCTTCAAATATTTCAAAAAAAATTTTAACGGATCTGAAGATGAGCAGCTGTCCCAAAATACTCTCATGCTCTAAACATTAAATACGATCTGGAGACGGAAATTCAAGAATTTTATTCATACGACGATCAAGGAAACTCCCTCGAGACTCATAAGTCTAGCTTTGATAAGAACTTATCTTGCCAGCGCCACATAAAACAATAAAGTTAGTAATATTTTACCAACCTACGATTTTTTTACGTTATTGTCTATTAGATATGTTCTTAACCGTATACCACATAGGGCTGGCTTGACCAGTAAATTAAAAATGAAAACTGATATATAATATATGAAGAAATTAACGTCATATATTACTATGTGTAATGTAGAATCGTAATAATAGGTGAAACAGGTAAAGTGTTTTGTATGAATACGACTTTATGAAAGTTTCGTTGGACCATCTCAGTGTCCAATAAATTGATAACAGTTTAGAATGACGCTGAAATAATGTTATATCTTGTTACCAGTGCTGTAAAGTAATTATACTTCGAAATGTTTTGGACTTCTCTTTGACATGTGTAAATTACACAATTATGCATGAGGTCCAGTAGAATCTTTTGTATATATATATATATATATATATATATATATATATATATATATATATATATATATCACTGATAACCATCCAATATGCAGCACCAAGAAGGTTGGGAGATATACGGACATATTTATTTCCGAATTTCACACAATCTAAATCCAGACCTAATCGAAGTTTTAAGGATAATGAAGTAATTACTGACTGCAGTCGGCACTTCTGGATAAACCGCTGCTAAACGCCTCTACATTGAATCAAAGAGGCTGTGGATGTGTAGGTATAGCAATCCTAGTGTACCGCCAGTGCACTGCAGGAGTGGGATCCACCACGGTGTATCCAGGCTTAAATTTGTCGACCATGGTAGTGCAGACAGAACAGGGATTCCTCGGTGAAAATACACTTAGCTGTGTATCTCTGTATTCCTTGTTGCTGCAATTTGCATTACCAGCGGTGTATTGAAAAGTCAAAATTTTTCAAAAGATTTTAGTACAATTAATAAGTATTATAAGTGAAACACTTGCGATATCTTCGAATGGCATTAAAAAGCATCAACAGCAGATTATATGCTCATACAATAGATAAATAATGAGACATCCGAGTGATATTCCACCAGGCAAGTACCCAGCAATCAACTAATTCGGAGTTTTCATTCTTATGTAATGAAAGTGAGTAATCTTTGGCCTTGGTGCTAGTTGCTGTATACACCCCTGCACTAGATCGTGGACTGGCAATGGACAGACAAATGGGGTGTCAAGTTAAAAAAATGTGAGATCTATTTGTACAGAATTAACCCTCTGTTACTCGCGCGCTATTTTGTGACGCGGTTGCTCGCGCGGATGACAGGTGTCATCCACCAAAAAATTGGTCTATTTGGATACTTTTAGCGGTGTATATGGACGGTTTTAGGATTTTTTATTATATCTATATATAATAAACTTAACACAGTTATATGGGAGAATTAATTTTAACGTTTATGAGATTTTTCATACGAATTTAATAAGCTTGTACTTGAATTTCCTATACAAACATTGAAATACTTCTAACAAAGCAAATAACTATCAAAAATACATGGAAATTTTCGATTTTCAAATCAGTGGTATAATAAGTGTAAAGAAACATTAATTTAGGTAATAAAGCGCAGACAAACTGAAATAAGATACACATTATTTGCCAACTCAGTTTGTGTAAATGTCTTTCAGGGGATCCACACATGTCCAGTTCTTGCACGTAGTACATCAACTACGGATTGTTTTATTTCTTGCTCTTACACATATATAGCAACGTCCACGTGCTCCAGTTTCTTTCGCTAGCTGTTCCACAACTTCTTGAGTGCCTTCGAATTTCACATGGAAGGCTTTCAATTCGAGGTCTCTCTGTCTGAGGCCTTATTAGTTCCCAGCTTATTTTTTCTATAAAATCAACCCTCTTTACAACCTGATTTGAAGCCATACAATGGTATTTATATATGCATAAGGTATTTATGGCAGCAATGTTCAAAAACAGTAAAACAGTACCATAGGCCATCTACTCGTATTGCGCGCCACATGGTTCTTCTGACACAGCTGGTCCAAACATCTATCCTCACTTTTGTCATGTTATAGAAAGTAATCATTTCTGTTGTCTTTTGTTCTCCTGTTGAAGCGTCTATTGCATCATCGAAATGCATGCTTGACAACACCAACACTGTCTTATTTTTCTTTGGACAGTACAACACCAAAGTACTATCTCGTTGAAATACGAAGATAGATGATTTCGGCTGCCCTTTCTTTTCATGGTAGAAATTCTTTCGGTACTTTTTCGTACTGTTCCAGTATATGTCAGTTTCTTGTCCTGGAGTTTCGTGACTAAAGATAAACTGTTAAATCAGTTGTCAACAGTAATATTTCTGTTTCTGCCTTCTACTGGTCCAACGATTCGAAGTACAATATTTTTAGCTGAATTACTAGTACTATATAGCCCGTCTGGTTGCTTACCGACATACAGCTCTAAATTCAAAGTTTAAGCTGTATTCACATCAACCAAAGCAATCACTTTTAACTCATACTTTGCAGGTTTGCTGGGAATATACTGCCTGAATGGGCAATTTCCTCTGAAAACCAAAAGCTGTTCATCAGCAGTAAGAAATTCAGTAGGTGAGAAATATTTTTGGAAATTGTGTATAAACAGACTGAGTACCTCTTTGATAGCAGCTAACTTGTCAATGTCTTTTCGAACACCTCTATCATGGATATCGTCAAATCTCAAACATCTCAAGAGAAATCTGAATCGCTTTTCACTCATATATAAATAACAAGATTCAAGACCATTGCCCTTTGATTTATCCCACAATTTTGATATATTCTTTCTAGAGCATCTCAAAGAACCACACATTAATAACAACAAAATGAATGCTGAGATGTCTATAGCCTCTGTTTCTTTAGCATCCCTATCCCTAGTAAAGTTGCGACGAACGTCATTGATATATTAGTACATGTTGTGATGATGCGTACTAGATTTTCATCCAAGAACAACTTCATAATGTCTTATTCTGTCTTTGTTGTACGAGATTCATTTCTAGGTCCAGGCAAATGAGATAATATTACATGATGTTGTTTTAAAATTGGTAGGATATTTAGTATTCCTCCATTTAGTTATTCCATCTTTCCCTAGAAAAAAACGCGCCCTCTTGAATTTCTTATTCATGTGGTTCAGAGCCATCATTATCTGACACTTCTTGTTCTGTTTCTGAATCATGGCCGCTTTCGTGTGCATAATCCTCGTTCTCTGAGTCAGTACTTTCACTGTCAGGATCTTCATCGCCAGGGCCGGCGAAAGGGGAAAATATCACCCGGGCAAAGAATCCATATGGCGCCCCCCACAACCCATTGGTATTACTGACTTTAAATTCGCTATGCTACCTTACAGATAGCTGCTTTCAAAGGATAACTCCTTGAACTCTGTAACTATAAGAATCAATTATCAAACTGTGTAAGATCTTAACTTTTGTCAGTTAAATACACAGAGTAAGTTTTTGTTAACGATGTAGGAAACAATTATTTACACTTGAGCATGCAGAATATTCTACGTCACTGATTAGAAATTTACATAACGGTTCAAGAAATATAGATTTATATAAAATTAAGATTGATGATGCGATACAGCATTTATTTACACATATATAGATAAACAACCTTGTTAACTGCGAAAGAGAACACATATATGAACAAAAGAACATACAAATATATTTTGTAACAGCATTGTACAAAGATTTCGTAATACAAATAATACAACCAGTAATATAATTTTATATCTTTATTTAGTTCTAATTCAAATTGTCCTTTGACTTGTTTACAATGCTAAGTAAAGCTAACGTTTCGTGCCTTTTTCTCTGCAAAGTCTTTCATTAAAGTATCAAGCTCACACAAAACATCACATTCAATAGACATCATAGAAAGACCTGCAAGACGCTCTTGCGTCATCGTTGATCGTAGGTAGTTGTTTATAAGTTTCAACTTGGAGAAACTTCTTTCTGCTGAAGTTACACTTACAGAAATCGTTAGTAAGATTCTTAGAGCAATAGTTGCATTTGGAAAATACGCAATAAGAGAGTTCTTGAAAATATATGCAAGTACTTGCAACGGTTTGCTTCCACTTTCAGAACCGAGAAATGAAGGTAAAAGTAAGAGCTCTGGATATAACAAAAATCCGTCAATATCACAGTGATCTTTGTCTGTTAAAGATAGTTGTAAGTCCTTGCAACACTTTAGTAAATACTCTTTGTCCGTTATTGGATGGATGTCATACTAAAACCCAAATTTTTCGCTGTGCTGCTTCAGTTGTTGAAATCTTTCATTCAGGGAACAGATAATTGTGTTTAATGTGGAAAAATTGAAGATACATTTAAATGCACTATATGGGTCATTAATCGGTTCGTCTTCAGATTCATACAAACATTGTCGGTTGACTTTTCTAGGTCGGAGTTTTGGTTCATTCCCAAATTGTGGTTTAATGTCGAGCTCTTCAGCAATTACTTTGGCATCAACCAAAATATTCTGGAAACCTTCATCACTTCGCGTGTTCTCAAGGCGACCCTTTTTTTTTTTCTTAAGCAGATCAACTGCTTGCTGAATGACCACTGATTCTTGTTAGAAAAATGGCTAACCACATTAACACAAGAAAGAACTTCATATCAAAACATCACAACACAAACGAACTTAAAATTCAGGAACTTCCTAGCCAGGGTACAAGCCTTATTTTTGTCCATAACGTCTGTCTTTGAGTCCTTTGATGCTTCGAAAAGAGCATCGTAAATTTCTCCTAACTGGTAGCGAAACGACATGACAGCGTCAATACAACTCTCCCATCTAGTATCACTAAGAGGTTTCAAAGTGAAATTGTATATATGTTTTGCAAAACAAAGCAACGACATGTGGAACTAGAAAAATAATTCTATACTTCTTGCTATAAAGCAAAAAAAAAAAAAAAAAAAAAAAATAAAATAAAATAAAATAAAAAAAAAATAAAAAAAAATATAAAATAAAATAATAAATAAATAAATAAATTACAGCCTCACTACAGCACATTGCAGAATCATTCTCAACCAAATTCCAAATTCAATAAATGGGAGCTACTTACCTGCACTGTATTGTTATCTTCTGGAATATTTGTTGATTTCTTGCTGGTTTCCTCATTATCTGGTTCTACGTTTTCATTTCCATTATTGTCTGTTTCAGGAGTACGAAAGAATTTCTTCAATGCTGCTGCCTGTTTATCATTTTCAGTCGTTAATTGTGCTCTTCTCTTTGTGTATACATTTCCAGAAGGCTTCTTTCTTGCGACATGTTTATAAAGAACACATTAACACAACGATTCTTCTACTAACAGTCGAAATTCAGGAGACAAAAGAAGAACACGCACACCATGAAGCCTGCACTACATGTACATGACTTCAGATTTATAATTTTCTTTCACCATACATTTGACAGTACAAACAGGACTAATTTCTTTTTGGTTGCCGATAACTCAATATTGTGTGTATTGTTAGAGCTGAGTGGTCTGCGGGGGGCCAGTCTCTGTCTGCACGGCCACTACGGTCGGGGGTTCGAATCCAAAAAATGTTTCAAATTCAAATCAAATGTTCAAATGTTTGTTAAGCTTATGGGACTTAACTACGGGGTCATCAGTCCCTAAACTTACAAACTACTTATGAACTTCTTACGAACTAGGACGGCACAAATATCCATACCCGAGGGGGGATTCGAACCCCCGACCGCAGTGGCCGTGCTGACCGTGACTGGAGCGCCTCAGTCACCTCGGCCACCGCGGCCGGCGGTTCGAATCCCCCCTCGGGCATGGATGTTTGTGACGTAATCAGTATTAGCTATTTCGTAAGTCTAGGGACTGATGACCACGTAGTTACGTCCCATAAGCTCTAAAAACATTTGAATATTTATTGTTAGACCGTCCGACATAGCTTTGTCGTAAGGAGTGCAATTGTCGGCACCGCGGCGGTTGTAATTGTCAGAGCGTGATTATTATTGCTCAAAACTCCTAACTCTCAACAATAGCCTTTAGCTTTGTCAGCGGAGATTTTTCTATAGACAAATAAGGTGAAGGGATGAAGGGATTTCCTTTATAGGAGATTCAAGAAGAAACCGAGGTTGTTATAAAAAGTGAGGCCAATGGCATGACGTAGTAATCTATGAAAAAGATAATTCTTAGTTCACTGTTTACAATAACATAAATTTAGCAAGGATTTTGGCGCCCCCAAAGCTCCCCTAAAATTTGGCGCTCCGGGCGGTCGCCCGGCTCGCCCGACCCTACCGCCAGTACTGTTCATCGCTCAGCTCATTGAGCCACTGCAGCCACACATTAGGATCTCTACTAAACTCTGTCCGAGATTTTTTAGCCTTCGACATTTTTTCCACGATCTAAAAGTAAAGAGAATGCTAGGTAAGAACGAAATCAATTGCAATCAGTTTCAATTCCCCATAAATTACGCGCACGAAAGTATTATTGAATCCAGAAAAGCAACGAAGTTATATAACACTCACCTCGCTTGAAAAAGTAAAACCAGTGCTCGCGCGGATGACCAGTGGTCTCCAGGCGACTTTTATGTTTCATAAACAATGTAACTTGCATTACTGAAACACAACATTGGCTGAGACTAACAGAGGAAGAGTTATCAGAAAGGTACTGTACTTGTCGCGAACTCAGTTCTGCTCTGTCAGACAAAATTGAGCGGGAAAATCAAGTGGATGACGAGTGTCATCCGCGCGAGCAACGGAGGGTTAACTAGTGCAATGATATCTGAGTAATTAAGAATTAGTTAGATCCTAGAGTAATATGGCAACAGAATTCAATTTTTCATACTTAAGTGAAGAATGGGGAACAGGAAAATTGGCGAATGGTGTCTATCTTTGTATAACCAAAATATTTTATTTTAAATAGTCAAGATAATAATAAGAACTTTACTGTTTGGCACAGGAAAAATTGAAATATATCATTAAGTGTGGTTGCTAACTATGAAAATGAAGTGACAAAACATATGAAATAAGAGCATAATTTGAAAATTCTCTGCTTACTCCTGAAATGATAAAATACCGATGTCTACTACATTTGATGTTTCGTCAGTAAAACTTGAAAAGAAAATTCTGTTTTCTAATGTTCTAATGTTCTCGCTAAGAAAGTGTCTAAAAATGAATCAATAAGTGAATCATTATGAATTTCAAAATTGTGTGTAGCAAATGAGATGCCGATTGATAACCTAAAGTGTTTAACTTGGAATTTCCAAAATGACAACTAGATTGTTAACCGCCATCTCATATGCTGCACATATGAAGTTTTGAACTTAGGGAAATTAGAGCAAAAGAGTGTGCAAGTGTCAGCACTGCAGCAAAAATGAGGTGCTTCTTCTTTTGGAACAGTAATTACGGAATTTATGTCCCTATCTCCTCCCTCTCGCCAATTCATCGGGAAGCTACGAATGAGAGTATGAATTAGAACAGTGAATCCAAAATTATCAATTATAAACGCTGTGAGTGATCGGGAGTAATAATAAGTTGCAAAAATAAAGTGTGTTCCATTACAGCCACATCTACATTTTCGCCATGATTCGTGATAGGGATTCTGCTGAATGCCAGTCGTATCAGTTCAAATGCATGATATTCAGTACATTACTCCAATTAATAAAAGGTGGTTTAATAAAATATTTGCTCACTGTTCCCACTAAACATGATAAGAAGCAGAGACTATGTTTCATAGGTTAAAGGTTAGCAGCAGGATTAATACTCAAAGTTAACATTAATTTCTGCTATTACGGAATAACTGTTGACTGGCAGTGGGAATGTAAGGTGATGGAACATGTGCATTGTTCAGTTCTCGTACATTCTGTACCGACCAAACTCAGGAATTTGAGGAAATTGACCTATGAAATCCTCACGTGTTTTATATGCAACGTGCCCTGAGCCAGAGATGAAATTACATGATGTTGTTGTTATGGTCTTCAGTCCGGAGACTGGTTCAATGCAGCTCTCCACCCTACTCTATCCTGAGCAAGCCTTTTCATCTCCTCATAAGAACGGCAACCCACATCCACTTGAATCTGCTTACTATACGTGTATCTTGGTCTCCCTCTGCGATTTTTACCCCACACACTTCCCTCCAATGCTAAATTTACGATATCTCGATGTCTAAGAATGTGTCCTACCAAGCTGTCCCTTCTTTTAGCCAGGATATGCCAAAAATTCATTTTCTCACCAATTCTGTTCAGTACTTCTTCATTGGTTATGCGATCTGCCCACCTAATCTTCAGCATTCTTCTGTAACACCACATTTCAAAAGCCTCTATCCTCTTCCTTTCCGCACTGCTTATCGTACTCCCGTACTCCCGTACAAGGCAACACTCCACACAAATGCCTTCAGAAAAGACTACCTTACCCTTAAATTAATATTCGATGTTAGCAAATTTCTCTTTTTCAAAAATGCTTTTCTTCCCATTGCGATTCTGCATTTTATATCCTCTGTACTGCGCCCATCACATGTTATTTTACTACCCAAGTAACAAAACTCATCTACCACCTTCATTGTTTCGTTACCTAATCCAATTCCTTCAGCGTCGCCTGATTTTCTAAGACTGCATTCCATTATTTTTGTTTTGCTCTTGTTAATGTTCATTTTATACGCTTTCTTCAACACACTGTCCATTCCATTCAACTGCTCTGCCAGGTCCTTTGCTGTCTCTGACAGAATTACAATGTCATCAGCAAAACGCAATGTTTTTATTTCTTCCCCCTGAACTTTAATCCCTATTCCAAATTTTTCCTTGCTTTCCTTCACCGCCTGCTCGATGTACAAATTGAATAACATCGGAGAAAGGTTACAACCCTGTCTTACTCCCTTCCCAACTGATGCTTCCCTTTCATGCCCCTCGAGTCTAATAACTGCGGTCTGGCTTTTGTACAAGTTATAAATAACCCTCCTTTCCCTATATTTTACCCCTGCTGACTTCAGAATTTGAAACAGTGTATTGCAGTCAACATTGTCAAATGCTTTCTCCAAATCTACAAAAGCTAAAAATGTAGGTTTGCCTTTCCTTAATCTATCTTCTAGGATAAGACGTAAAGTGAGTATTGCCTCCCGGGTTCCTATGTTCCTCCTGAATCCAAACTGATCTTCCCCGAGGTCAGCTTCTACCAGCTTTTCCATTCTCCTGTAGATAATTCGTGTTAAAATTTTGCAGCCATGACTTATCAAACTGATGGTTCTGTAATTTTCACACCTGTCTGTGCCTGATTTATTTGGAATGGGGATTATTACATTTTTCTTAAAGTCTGAGGGTATTTCGCCAGTCTCATAAATCCTACACACCAGTTCAAATAGTCTTGTCATGGTTGGCTCTCCCAGAGACTTTAGTAGCTCTGAGGGTAAGTCATCTACTCCTGGGGCCTTATTCCGACCTAGGTCTTTCAAGGCTCTGTCAAATTCATCTCTCAGTATAGCATCTCCTATTTCATCTTGATCTACTTCCTCTTCCCTTCCTACAACATCGTCTCTAAGTTCATTTCCTTTGTAGAGCTGTTCTATGTATTCTTTCCACCTTTCAGCTTTCCCTTCTTTGCTGAGAACTGGTTTCCCATCTGAGTTCTTGATATTTGTAGAGTTGCTTTTTTTGTCCCCAAATGTCTCTTTTATTTTCCTGTAGGCGGTATCTACTTTTCCCTTTCTTATACATTCTTCTACAGATTTGCATTTGGCTTCTAGCCACTCCTGCTTAGCCATTTTGCACTTCCTGTCAATCTCATTTTTAGTCGTCTGTACTCCATTTTGCCTGTTTCATTTACGGTATTTTTATATTTTCTCCTTTCATCAATTAAATTTAGTATTTCCTGTGATATCCAAGGATTTTTTGTAGGTCTTGCCTTTCTACCTATTTTGTCCTTTGCTGCCTTCACTATTTCATCTCTCAATGCTACCCATTCCTATTCTTCTGTTTTGTTTCCCCTTGTTTCTGTCAATTGTTGCCTAAATCTCCCTCTGAAATTCTCCAGAACTTCACTTTCCTTCAATTTATCTAAGTCCCTTCTCCTTATTTTCCTACCTTTCTACAGTTTTTTAAGTTTCAGCCTACAGTTCATGACTAACAAGTTATGGTCAGAGTCTATATCTGCCCCTGGGTACGTCTTGCAGTTTATAACCTAGTTCCGGAATCTATGTCTTACCATTATAAAATCTATCTGATACCTTCCGGTGTCTCCTGGTCTCTTCCATGTATACAACCTTCTTTTGTGATTCTTAAACCAGGTGTTTGTTACGATTAAATCATGTTCCGTGCAAAATTCTACCAGGCGGCTTCCTCTGTCATACCTTTTGCCTAGTCCATATTCACCTACTATTTTTCCTTCTCTTCTTTTTCCTACTACCGAATTCCAGTCTCCCATCACAATTAAGTTTTCCTCTCCCTTAACTGTCTGAATAATTTCCTTTAGGTCCTCATATATTTCTTCGATCTCCTCATCATCGGCAGAGCTAGTTGGCATATAAACCTGTACTACTGTTGTCGGTGTTGGCTTCGTAACTATCTTTACAATGATAATGCGATCACTGTGCTGCTCATAGTAGTTTACCCGCATTCCTATTTTCTTATTCATTATCAGTCCTACTCCTGTGATACCCCCAATTGATTTTGTATTTATAATCCTGTACTCACCTGACCAGAAATCCTGTTCATCCTGCCACCGAACTTCACTAATCCCCACTATATCTAACTTCAACCTATCCATTTCCCTTTTTAAATTTTCTAATTTTCCTACTCGATTAAGGGATCTAACATTCCACGCTCCGATCCGTAGAATGCCAGTATTGTCTTTTCTGATGACAACATCCTCCTGAGTAGTCCCCGCCCGGAGATCCGAATGGGAGACTATTTTACCTCCGGAATATTTTACCCGAGAGGGTGCCATCATCATATGTTCATACAGTAGAGCTGCATGTCCTCGGGAAAAGTAACGGCTGTAGTTTCCCCTTGCTTTCGGCCGTTCGCAGTAGCTGTGTGGCAAAGCCACATTAGCTGATGTTACAAGGCCAGCTCAGTCAATCATCCAGACTGTTGCCCCTGTAACTACTGAAAAGGCTGCTGCCCCTCTTCAGCAACCACACGTTTGTCTGGCCTCTCCAGAGATACCCCTCCGCTGTGGTTGCACCTACGGTACGGCTATCTGCATCGTTGAGGCACGCAAGCCACCCCACCTCGGCAATGTCTGTGGTTCATAGGGGTGGAATTACATGATATTAAATGTATTAATTCACTTAATATTCAGTCGATAATGAAAGTTATTTAAAGGTTAACCGTCTACGGTATTTAAATGGCCACCCTCGGACCACTAGAGCAACAGTGTTGGTCAACTGTTGCGTTCAGCAGGAGCTGCCTGAATGATAAGTGTCGACATCTGTCGCTCAGGCAGATCCTACTCAGCACGACTGGTGACAAACACTAGGGTTGTGGTCTGAGGAGGGCTATTTAAATAGCTGAAACCGGCATCCCTTAAGTAACTTGCCAGTTTGATTGACTTCTAAGTGACTTCAATAATTCCGATCGTTGATTCTCCACAAAAGTTCCAAAAATATATATTATATGATCTGCGTAATAGTTTCTGTGGCGGCAAATAATTTTTGTTAGTTGAGAGTAGTTAAACTGATGTAGGAATCTGTGAAATAGCGTACAGATGAAATAAAGGTGTAAAAGTATGAAATGAGAGGGTACAATGAAATATACCACCAAACTGCAAAATTCATGTGACGTCACATAACGTTGTAAAGCTATGCTATATACAATTCGCATGATGAGAATCATGCAAAGAAATAAAGAATATTCTGGGAAACGTTCAGATACAATAAATGCAGATTATATATATATATATATATATATATATATATATATATATATATATATGTGTGTGTGTGTGTGTGTGTGTGTGTGTGTGTGTGTGTGTCTGTGTGTGTGTGTGAGGGACTGGCCACAGCGACCGCGTTTCTGCGACTCATCGGACGTTTCTGTGGTGAGCAAGGAACGTATCGTTCACGAAAATATTATATATAATAAGGAGGACGTTTCGGAATCTATCACTGATGACACAAGTCTCTTGTTCTAGCAGAAAAGTTATGGCATGAGACGATAATACATGTTGTGGTGTAAAGTCAGCGCCACACGCCAGACGATCGTGAAGAAGGCAGCGGATGACCGGCAGCCAATCAATCCTGGAGGGAGAAACCGGAAAGCGCGCCCTCTACAAGCAGGTATATCTAGGCCGACATACGTCTGGAAGAGCCCATCTGAACTCGGCTCTGGAATAGGCAGTAACTATGACTATACTGCAGCTCAGCTAGTATCATAAAAGAAGACGCCGCCGCGAGAAGAAACAAACAGCCGACATTCTCATGAGTTGAGTAACTTTGTATTCAATAGTAAATAAAACTTGTATTACTAATCTGTATAGCCGTTTTAGCTGTCCACAAATCACGCGCGTCCTGAACAGAACCCTTTCCTTAAAGATAGGCCAGGAAGGACAAAACACATGGCGACGTGAACGACGAAACAATACACATAGTTTCTATTGCCACTCGCTACTCATTTGCAGTTCCTGAGTGGTGTAATATATTTAAAATGACAGGGAACTACAGTGTAACATATCAGTGCAGTAAACCGAGTTTTACTTGGTTGTTTGTACAAAAAATTTATTTACCTTTTCACAGCTTACATCAGTAGTTAACAGTAAAATGAAACATTTATACCACAAACCGTTCAACAAAAATTATGTCGTCCTTACTATTGAGAACAGGTACAATTACAGCTAGTATAAGAGTTCCTGAAAGTCTGTAACGCTAAAAGTATTTTTTTTTCTAAATATTCCATTTGACCATTAGTTTACTAACAGCAAGAAACATGCTTTTAAAATTTGATATGAGATCAGAGAAATGTTTAATCATGTTGTTTATGGATTTTTCTGTAGACACATGGACTGCATACAGCGAGTGCAGATTTTTGAGACTTATCTTTACTCTCAGGTAAAATCAGTTTACTAGGTACAAGGTAGTACCAGAAAGAGTTGTAAAGCTACTATTTTGGCTGTATTGTGTGTGCATACGAGCAGCAAAGTAGTTTCTTGGAGACATTCAAACTAAGGCTCCGTTTAAAAATGAGATACATTCCAAACTTTTGAGGAAGAATTGTAGGGTGTTTTCTGAAAGATTTGCCAGTTTTATCCCGGAAGTAGAACAAGGTCGAATCAGCCTAGTTGATGCGCACGAGCTCGGGCTGCTTGTAGGAGTAGATGGGTGCGCCGGCAGGGTGCAGGTCCTGGTACTGGAAGCGCGCCAGGTAGCCGGGGGTGAGCGCTGGCTGCTGCAGGGCGGACAGCTCACTGGGGGCGGCGCGCTGCTGCTGCTGCTGTTGTTGTTGTTGGGGGGCGGGGCCGTGGGCGTAGGCGATGCGCTGCAGGCGGCCGTCCGGCTGCAGCACGTAGTACACACCGCTCTCCTCAGCCTCGGTCAGTGCTGCACTCTGGCTGCCGGGGAAGTTGTACTGCAGGCACATAAAGCAACACTATCTTAAAACAACAAGAAAATAACAACGATATTCGATAACAGCTTTTGCATATATGTATTGCACAGAGCAATCTGTTGTATTTGCTAAACAACTGAATGGCCTGATTCGAATATGAATGATGCTACATGTATAGTAAACAGCTCACTTCGATTTTTCAAGTTAGTTACTGTATGTACAATGGGCAGTAGCATAGATAATTAATTCTGTCGTAGGGTATGCAGTGTTGATTAGGTGCAAGATATTCATTCAGCTCATCATCCAAATCTAAGCTTAACTCTCATAATGTCTCCATATTTTTATGGGAACAATGGCTTCATTGAGAGAAAAAAAATAAAAACATATCCAGATATGACTCTGTTGTTTCTATCCTCCATTATATTCCCCTCCCCTATCTTTACCCTATTGTCTCTGTTCCAAGTTAAAAAGTAAATGGTATCAGTGCACCACAAAGAGGGGAAAGGGATACGAAAATTTCTGTACAGTGGGACTATGAAGCCAGGAGCATAGTGCAATAAGCTTGTAAAAGTGACATTAGCCCCAGGAAAAGTTTGCTGCTCACTTATGTGACACCCCAAGTGGACAATTTTTTTTTCAAAAACCGTTTCTGATAAACCCTCTAGGAGTAATGTACCAATGAATAATCAGTAAATTGTGCATGTAATCTCACTATGTTCACACCTCAATTTAAACCCTTAGTAGGTCATCAGTTTCCTAGTATTAAGGCCAGCATGTCAAAATTATGTAACTGTTAATTTTGGTTTATTGAAAGTGACAATAAATTAAAATACAAAAACTGAGTGTATTACATTTTGTAAGGGCAGTTACACACCGTGAAGGTTTCAGCCAAAATCTGAGCCAGTAACCTACTTATTTATCTTTTACTTTTTAGCCCTTTAGAAGCTGCTTCCCAGCTTGTTTCACTTCTCACATCTCTTATGAACTCTTTCTTATCAAACTGATTGACACCATACTTGTAATTTGTAATCAGGTTTTGTCTACACCCTCTACATTGATTGATGGATTACTGGATCAGTCAGTAACTAAATGAGAATTATTATCTAAGTGAGGCAAGGACTGCTCATATCAGACACGATTAGGTTCCCATTCCGAAACAACTGTAAACAAGAATTTTACAGTAAGTATAAAGGCTGCAAATTTGAATTAAAATTTGGAGCAGGACCAAGATTAGTACCTGGTTCTTGTGCCTCCTAGGCTTCAACCTATATTCAGCATTTTATATTATTCTGCATTTCCCCACGATCAAATAAATATTTTATCAGAACAAGAGTTTAAATTATGGTTTAGGTAAATTCAGATGATAGTTTTACTTACGTTGTAAGGCCCAGCAGCTTGAGTGGTGGTAGGAGCCTCAGTGGTGGTGGTGGCGGCCTCTGTGGTGGGGGCAGAGGTGGTGAACGAGGGCAGGCGGTAGATGTCGGTCAGGCGGGCAGAGTCCTGACCAGGGATGAAGAACTGTGGCCGGAAGCTGGCCGCGGGGAACCCGGAGAACTGTGGAGCTGCGAACGACGGCTCAGCCTGCGACTGGGCGAACGCCTGGGGTTGAGGCTGAGGCTTCTGTTGCAGACGCTGAGGCTGGCGGGAGGGGGAGGCAGAGGGCGCTCCGTAGCTGGAGGAGGGTGCACCATAGCTGCGAGAGGGCGCCTCACCTGCTGCCATCGCAGCCAGCGACGCCACGGTGAGGAACACGAGGGCCTGCAGCAGACGGTAGTGCACAGTTAGCAAAATGCTTTTACATCCTTGATTTTTACAGAGAATGTATCATATGAACTGAATAATAATTTGTACTCAATTGTTACAATGTAAAATAAGATCAAATAAACTTGTGGAAATCTTGAATTGTGCAAGCAATCGACAGCCATGCTAGGCGGAAGCAGGCTATCGGTTGTGTCGGAAACACATCAGTCTCTGGTGACCACAGCAGTTGCTGCATGAGCGAGTAGAAAACCTGCTGTCAGCATTCTGTTAACTGCGACAGATGTCAAGACAAACAAAACGATATATTCGTTAAACACATTTCATAACTACACGTAACTCTTTCACAACAGTGAACAGCTTGGTGATAAGTCAATGGTTAAAAGGTATTTTGAGGGGACCCTGCACTCACAAGCACCTCACATTCAGTGCCTATGAACTAACCCATATGTCATAGCTCCAGCCAATTTTTAGTGTATACTATAGCTTTTGGAACTGATGGTCACTTTCGGATCGATAATGCTCAGGAGAGTCGTCACAGATCCAATGATCAAATCACTGTATTTAGCTTATGTCTCATATACTGCACTTCAGACTAGTACCAACTAGCCACAGCTAGGAGATTTTCCTAGAACTACTATCCTTCTAAATGATTATCATCCAAGCAAGATGTTGACCTGAGGTACTACTGTCTACACAATGCTAGGGTTGCTGCCTGAGAACAGCTCAGACTTCATTCGATGGTTCCCAAAGTCAAAGATATTGTCATTGTAGTAGCACTCTGTTGCTAACCTGCTAGTCAGTGTCAAGCTTCACCAAGGCATTCCAGTGGTTCCATAGACCGCAAGTGGAATCGAATACACTTTGACGATTTCTTCGACTCCCAGGTGCGAGTACCACATCAGCCAGTACATAGAAGACACAGTGGGATTGCAAACCTACACGACGGAAGTCGACGTCACCTGCTGATCTAGTTCCTATCGAGGTGGTGCCTACACCACGAAATCGTGCAACAAGTAAATAAACTCGTATATACTGAAACTATTTTACTAGATTCCTTCACCCCATTGGTTGTACCTTCACGTCATCCTGACATAGTGCTGGAACCCATCACAGGGCCCTCCCGCAGAAGGAAGGAAAATTGGCATTGATTGTCGCATCAACACTACGTCGGTTTTGTCAAAGATTTGGAAGTAAATCGGTTATCCCCTTCAAAGGGAACCATTCTGCCATTTGCCAGAAGTGATTTATGGAAATAATGGGAGACAAAAATCTGCATCAGGAGTTCAGTGTGGCAATCACTGCCCCACCTCACTTGATTTATCCTGTAATGTTTGTGCTTGTGGAAGCACTACATAGTTGTCATTATTAGTCACATATTCCGTTTCCTTTCCATAATCCTTTTGTACAATATTTATTTACCCTCATGGGTGTTTGTGCAGTATAAGACAATATTAACAACATTGGTCACACTTCTCTGATAGGACACAACTAATTTTTTATATATTCATAGTCTGTGTAAATCTAGATCTACATCTGTACAATAAAAGTAAACTTAGAATGTGTGGCAGAGGGTACTTCGTGAAACACTCACTTTCTCATATCCCTGGCAAAGACGCTTATGGCTCGCGGGAAAAGTGCCAGCTAGTAAGTCTCCGAGTGCTCCCCAATCTCCTTACTGTCATACTCAACGACCTTTTCGCAATGTAATAGTTAAGAGAATCTTGATACTTCGAGAAACATACAACAACGAAGCATTGACTATACCCCCTATTATGACGCT